>OX388226.1:9111267-11511267 GCA_947578815.1 Epinotia ramella | reverse complement strand
AATGAAGAAAGAAAGAAAGAAGAGAAAGAAAATATGTTTATTTAGCACATAAGAAATAAAAGACACAAGAAATTACAGACATAATCAAAACATGCTAAAATGGTCGCCACTCAGCTTTGTGCCACGAAATAAGCCAATGATGTAATATAAAAAGGGATTCCCTTGTTTGGTCTAATAACGTTTTGTCTAATTTCAGTTTGTCTAACCACTTTTAGTATAATGCATTGTTTGTCTAGTCAATTAGTATAATTTCATTTTTCATAATAATAGTTTGTTCGAAATAAGTTTACCCTAAATGACGATTTTCATAACTCTTGTTTTGCCGAATACTTTTTTATCTAAAAATCAATTTGTCTACTCTTATTTTAACTAATCGTCACATTGCCGAATATCGTTTTTACTTAGATTTATTTGTCTAATGCTTAACGTATATTTCCGTTTGATTCATTTAAAATGAATTCCATAGACTACCCTCAATGTGATTATCGTTACTTTTTGTAAAGATAATGCTACGAAGTCACGTCGTCATATAGGCAACGAAAATAAGTATGGTTATAGGTACATATATTTGTTGACAAAGCTTATGCCTCATTTGCATGTACAGTCGAGTTCTCCAATATCTAAACAGACAACCGTTCAAAAATATGTATACAGATACTTTATTACTGACAATACTGACATAAGACACATGTGTAGATATTTTTGAAAGGTTGTCTGTATAGATATTGGAGAACTCGACTGTATCTATTTCTTAAACTTTTCTTAAGGCAGGTTGGTGTAGGTACGACGACGAGCGAAGCGAGGAGGAGTGTTAGGTAGAACTGCGACCGTAGAGCACGCGAGTCGAGCGAGCGAAGGGAGCGTGCCACGGAAGCGGGCGGCAAAGCGCCAGAAACGATTTTTTTAAAGAATTTACTTAGCGAAAGCTTTTGTTCAAATCCTTCATTAGTTTCTGGCGACAATCCGAGCGGAGGGCGGGAAGTGATTAGACAAAATGAAGTTATGCGAAATGAATGTTAGACAAAATGAAATTATGTCAGTCAAACAGTCAAACAAAATAAGATTATACAAAAAAAAATGAGGTAAACCGAAATTAGGCAAAATAAAATTGTGTGAAGTGGTTATTAGGCAAAATGATTTAGCACAAATTAAAATTAGGCAAAACGAGCTATTATGCGTAACAAGATAAGTCTAAATAAAATTAGGCAAACCGAAATTAGGCAAAACGTTGTAAGGCCAAACAAGGGTAATCCATATAAAAATCATTGGGCATGGCGGTTAATAAGTTTGAAATTAGAATAGTAACGGTCTCTGTTTCATGGAGAAATAGCTGATGGCTTCAGATATCGTGTGCAACAAGCAAGTTTTTTGTAAAAAATCGTATAATCATTAAATAAGACGGAGTATACAAGCATTTTTTCTACCGTCCATAGAAAGAAAGAAAGAAGACATTTATTTATTTATTTATTTATTTATTTATTTATTTATTTAAACTTTATTGCACAAAAGAAAACTTATCGTACAAAAGGCGGACTTAATGCCATATGGCATTCTCTACCAGTCAAACCTTAAGGCAAAGCGGAAAAGATTGTGGGGCAGTGCAAATAACAACTAAAAAAAAAATAACATTACGGTATTTCTATATACAACATATTTACACAAATACATATAGGTACATAAATAAAAAAAATACTTACATACACAAATAAATATATATACATAAATATACACTACATACATACTTACAAGCGAAATTTTCAAACCTGTAACCTTTAGTCTACTCGGATCTGCCAGCAAATAAATTACGCACAGATTTCTTAAAGACGAATTTGCTCGGGGCTTTCCTGATCGCGGGGGGAAGGCCGTTCCAAAGACGAACCACCTGCACAGTGAAAGAATTGGACATAAAGCCAGTACGGTGAAGAGGGATAGATAGAGAAAGATTGCCAGAAGAGCGAAATTGACGGTCACGAGAAGCACCATGAAAGTGAAAGAAAGATTTGAGATATTCAGGGGAATGTGGATCATTAAGAATAGAAAATAAAGTGCAAAGCATGCGAGTATTTCGCCGTTGACGGATAGGAAGCCAGCCAAGCCGAGCCCGAAAAGAGGAGACGTGGTCGTATTTCCGTAGACAGAAAATGAAACGGATACAGTTATTGAGAAGTCGATCCAGCTTATCGAGAAGTTCTTCATTTAAATCCGGATAGCACACATCACCGTAGTCGATTATGGGTAAAATCAGCGTGTTCACAAGCAAAACCTTAGTGTGTATGGGCAAAAAGTGCTTGAACTTGTTAAGAGAGTGGAGAGATCCCGTAATCTTGCGGCTAATTTCCGCAACCTGTGTTCTCCAGCTCAGAGTACAGTCCAAGTGAACACCTAAGTCTTTTACACTCTGACTGTAGGGTATAACAGTTCCATTGAACTGCACTGGTCTAATGGAGTCAAGATCAAGCTTGGAAAGTTGCCGAGAGCTACCGATGACAATGGCTTGACACTTTGACGGATTAACAAATAGGCCGAACCTCTCAGACCACTGTTTTATGTGTAAAAGTTTATTCACTACACAAAAGACACACAGAGACAAAGGGAGTAGACATGCAATACAATTGACACTTAATGTGTGTGTCTTCGCGGCAGTGAATCGGTCGCTGTCTCATAGCTGTTTGACTTCAGAATAACTGTCACCGTGTGGCTGCGGAACAAGCAGTGCATGTATTAATATAAATTCGTATGATTTTTCAGCGTGGGTAGGCCCCCCAGCCCCCCAAGGATAAAGGTCGCGGGAGTCCGCTGGATGCGGGCGGCGCAGGAGCGGTTATTGTGGCACTCTTTGGGGGAGTCCTACGTCCGGGAGTGGACGTCTTTCTGCTGATATGATGATGATAATTCTATGATAGATTTGGAAAGTTGAAAAACCCCCGACATTTTCATTTCAAAGTCCAATATCTCAAAAACGGCTGAACAGATTTTCATGAAACATAGCTAAGAATACTTGGGATAAAATTATCTATGACACAAAATAAACCGCATTCAAATCGGTCTATCCGTTTGGGAGCTACGATACCACAGACAGATACACAGATACACAGACACGTTAAACTTATAACACCCCTCTCTATGCGTCGGGGGTTAAAAACGAAGTAAATTAAGCATTTTCTATACCATCAGAAGCCTAGTGTCCTCACGAATCTCACCATACTTAAAAAGCTTTACGGAACCCTTTTAACATCGCCATCTCACGCTTGTCCGTCTTTAAATTGCTTTACAAGAGGAACATTCGGCGTTACATCTCATTATAGGAACTCTAGACTAGACCTTCCAGAACCTTCGAGAAGCGATATTTGAAAATTGAATAGCATGTGCAGATTGATTGGATCTATGAAGAAGGTACTGATAAGGTATTTTGAAAGTGACAGTATTCACTGCAGCGTTATTATCGCTTTAAAGCGATCTCTTCCAGCCAACCTTTGGGTAGCAGGAAACATTTAAACTAGGTTTTTTAACAGGTTGTGCAGGAATTCGTCAAATATTACTAAACAGTAGGACACTTTAAAATACATACCTTAATAAATGATTAAACAGACATACATACAATATACATACATACGATACATAAAAGGCAAGGCAACTTAAGGGAGAGACGAGTATTATTATTTCAACAGATTTTTGATAATAGGATAAGTATAAAAATTAGAACGAAGGAGAGACGGCGTCAAATGTTACTAAACAGTAGGACACTTTAAAATACATACCTTAATAAATGATTAAACAGACATACATACAATATACATACATACGATACATGAAAGGCAACTTAAGGGAGAGACAAGTAATATTATTTCAACTGATTTTTGAAAGTAGGATAAGTATAATAATTAGAACGAAGGAGAGACAGCGTCAAATATTACTAAACAGTAGGGCACTTTAAAATACATACCTTAATAAATGATTAAACAGACATACATACATACAATATACATACATACGATACATAAAAGGCAACTTAAGGGAGAGATAAGTAATACTATTTCAACAGATTTTTGAAAATAGGATAAGTATAATATTTAATTATTACGAAGGAGAGACGGGACACAAAGGTACACAAATATTAAAAACTTAAGGTATGACCAATTGAACACAGCTAAGAGAGCTATAAATACGAAAATCCTAATTCAAATTTAGGGAATCCCCGTCTCTGTCGCACTTAACTCGTACGACGGAGATAGGAACACGAATTTCGATATTCGATTTTGTTGTAGCGGTGACCGCTTTGAGACTTTCGAAATCGGAAATCGTTTAGTCGAAACAAAAACCAGAGCAATTAAAAGTAAAACAATGGAACAACATATGATACGATTCTAAAATGTGATAACAACAGGTATACAGTACAGTCAAATATCGACCTAAAATACTTGAGTAAAAGGATCAAATTGAAATGACAGTTTATGCAGGTTTTTGATCGTTGCAAGTAATTTCAAGTACACAAACAAAATGTATTTGTACGAAAACTTAGTAAGCTGTTGTTGTAATTTGAATCTCCTAGTCGTGGCAGTAGAGTCGTAAATTGAGTGCATTATTTAGTTACAATCCAGCAAACTCAATGTCAACTGTCAAGTAACATACGATACATGGTTGAAATTTTTATGTCTGACAATTTACAGGAACTGTTATTTCAACTTGAAGCTTCCAGCTTTGAGAATATAGTCTTAAATTGAACGGATTAGTTGGCAACGATTCGGCCAATTGAAATAATGTCAAGCCCACTTAGGACCATTTTGAATTGAACTGTAATTGTTGCGAAAGTACTGGACTGGACAGTAACTCGTTACTATTGCACAGTATTTTGTGGTGTCATTTGGCTAAATTGCTTTAGAAACAGCATTGAAATTGTCTTTGGATATTACCCAAGTCATACAACTTAACAAAACACTTTAACTAACATATATATATATATCTCTTTCAGCATCATCATGACAGCGGAAATACGTCTACTGCTGGACAAAGTCCTCCCCCAAAGAGTGCCAAATTGACCGGTCCTGCGCCACCCGCATCCAGCGGACTCCATTCCGACCTTTACCATGTAACGTTTTGATTGCGCGTTAGGGAGGTCCAACTGTCATTTTTAGGGTTCCGTAGTTAACAAGAAACCCTTATAGTTTCGCCATGTCCGTCCACCCGTCCTCGGCTTAGCTCAGTAACCCTTACAACTACAAAACTGTAATTCGGCATGGGTATATAAATCAATCATTCCGACATAACAGTAGAATAAAATCTTGTAAAAATGTTTTTTAAGGGAATACTCGTACCTCCCCTACAGTGGGGATGTATTTTTTTTTCTCGTTAAACCCATGGTGTGGGGTATCGTTGGATAGCTTGTTCAATAATATTATGGGTTTTTTTAAACCATTTTTCAACTCGGTGATTCTTTTGCGAGATATTGGGTTTTAAAGCCCTAATTTTTGTTCCAGTCATATGTCCCCTCCTGCCGGCTAAATGGCTACTACTGGGGATGTGAAAAAAATCGTGGCACTAGTAAATATAATGAATTTAACAGGAAAACTATCACGGACAAGTAGGCATAAGTAGTTAGCGAGTAATACTCGTACTCGACCAACTTAATGTGTACTTGGAATGGCCAATTTTCGTACAAATTCGGCCGACGCAACCGCACCACATGTGGATGTAACTGAGACAGCCAGGCAACTACGGAACCCTACACTGCGCGTGGCCCGACACGCACAAGGCCGGTTTTTTTTTAACCATTTAAGCCAGCTTATTCAGGTAGGTGTTCGAGTGCTATTATTTGATCTTTTCTTAAAAATTTAAACAGTCATCAGCAGATTATCTGCCATAACAAAACAGCCGAACATATCAAACTCTTCCTAACGTTCCCAGAAATAGAGTCCTTTTATAATAATACTAGCTTTTGCCCGCGACTCCGTCCGCGTGAAACACCTTTATATTGTACCTCCATACAAACTTCCGCCCACTAATTCACCCTTTTAAGGGATGATTTCCGGCATAAAAACTATCTTATGTCCTTCCCCGGGACTCGAACTACGTCTATACCAAATTTCGTTGAAATCGGTTCAGTGGTATGAGCGTGAAATGGTAGCAAACAGACAGTTACTTCCGCATATATAATACTTATTACTTATTATTATTATGAGATCGCGATCATTTTAGGAATCTAAAAGCTGACAATTAAGTAGCACTTTAACGAAAGTATAAGGTAAAAAAAAATAAGTAAAAATCCTCTTCTGTGTAGTAGTACCCAGCTTGAATAAATATTACCCTCATAGGTTATTTGATGGACATTTATGAATAAGGGGGGTACATATTAAAAATGTTGATTTAATCTTAAAAACTTCCTATAAGGGATGAAAACGGCATTAAGGATTCAAAATATGTCTAGACCTAATTTTATTCGAATTTTATAGGGTATGATGATTTCCCGGATATCATCTTCCATGGGTCACAAACTATCTCTATATACCAAATTTCATGAAAGTAAATCGGAAAAAAGTAGCCCAAAAAATTAATAAACCCCCCTCCCCCCCTCCACCCATCACCCACCAGTAAGGGGATGATATTCGGGTTAAAAATTATCGTATGCCCCTCCTCGGAACTACATATAAATATCCCTATATCAAATTTATTCTAAATCGGCTCAGCGGTTTTAATAGCTCCATGCAAATTTTAACCCTCCATTTCAACCTCTTAGGGGATTAATATCTGAAAAAAACTATCCTTAACTATCCTTTATCCTTTCCCGGGATTCAAACTATCTTTCCACCAAATTTCATCTCAATCGGTTCAGCGGTTTAAGTATCTCCATAAAAAAATTAACCCTCCATTTCACCCCTTTCGGGGATGAATTTCGGCTAAAAAACTATTCTTTGTCCTTTTCCTGGATACACATTATTATTGCACCAAATTTCACCTAAATCGGTTCAGCGGTTTAAGTAGCTCTATAGAAATTGTAACCCCCCATTTTACACCTTAGGGGATGACTTTCGGGAAAAAACTATCCTATGTCCTTTCCCAGAATTCAAACTATCTCTGCACCAAATTGCATCTCACTCGGTTCAGCGGTTTAAGTATCTCCATACAAATTTAAACCTCCCATTTCACCCCCTTAGGGGATGACTTTCGGGAAAAAACTATCCTGTGTCCTTTCCCAGAATTCAAACTATCTCTGCACCAAATTTCACCTAAATGGGATTAGCGGTTTAAGTAGCTCCATACAAATTGTAACCCCCCATTTCACCCCTTAGGGGATGACTTTCGGGAAAAAACTATCCTATTTCCTTTCCCAGAATTCAAACTATCTCTGCACCAAATTTCATCTCAATCAGTTCGGCGGTTTAAGTATCTCCATAGAAATTTAAAACCCTATTTCACCCCCTTAGGGGATGAATTTCGAGAAAAAAACTATCCTATGTCCTATCCCAGGTTTCATACTATCTCTGCACTAAATTTCATCACAATCGGTATGGCGCTTTAAGTATCTCCATAGAAATTTTAACCTCCCACTTCATCCTCTTGGGGGATGATTTCCGGGATAAAAACTATCCTATGTCCTTCCCCAAGACTCAAACTATCTCTATACCAAATTTCATCCAAATCGGTTCAGCGGTTTAAGCGTGAAGAAGTAACAGACAGACAGACAGACAGACAGACACACTTTCGCATTTATAATATTAGTATGGATATTTATTCATTCACACATAAATTTACAGTTTAATACCAAATCACTTATGTGGTAGGTATACCCAGCAATGTACAAATTGCGGAACATTCCCAAAAAGCGGAAACGTTCTTGAGAATGTTCTCAGAACATATCTGCAACATGGAAATTATTGTTTAAACAAGAGAATCTACTTGAAATAAAGTTTAAATAGGCATAACTTAAAACTAAATGTTATTATGCATGTGTTATTGTCTATTACAGTTAGCTATTTTGTTGATAAGTGATAAGTTACCAATAAGTTGCTTAAATTCTCACTGTATTTCAGAGAACATTTCAACTTTCGGACTTCACACTTTACACTAGCCCTGACTTTTTAAACTAAGTTACCGAACTACGTATTTCTTGATGCGTGCCTTTGGACTCTTTGATCGTGTCGTGTCACTCGTGTCAAATAAATAAATAAATTCTGGTTCTCGAGAACATTCTCAGAAGTTACCGAGAAATTCTCATGTGGAAAGTTTCGCAACTTTGGAAAGTTCTCGTGAGTGCATTGCTAGGTATACCTAGTTTCGCTACATAATACATAACAAGAAATTAAATTTAAATTACATACAACATAAGGTAACGTTATAAAAATTTAAAAGGAACTAAAATTAACTCATAACAATTTCAACAAGAAATAATGGCACAGTTTAAATCTTAACACTACACTATCTATTCATACGATAGGAATGCTAAAACTTTTCTACAGAATACACCAATACTGTCAGCAAATATGTCTATGTCGTCGGCTTCTTGCATTATACGGTTTAGGGCTTTATGAGCGCTTAGTTAAGGCGCCGTAGGTTCATGGTCTTCTCTCCCTCTCACTGAGCATAAGCGTGAGCGAGATGGAATTGCGAGCACGGAAGCGCGGATATCATGTTTTTTAATTTTAATTTTTTGGCCGTTTAAATAAATAAAAATGTAAACACTGATTTCCCTCAAACATGATATTGCCGATTTTTAGAAGCAATTTTAATATTTATAGCTTTTGTGCATAATTTGTTACGAATATTTTAAGTGTATTTTTGTGTGTTTTAGACCTATGTTCGTGATTTTTTTCTATTGAGCGAAATTTACTTAATGATGTTTCGAAGCACTGATTTCCCTCAAAAAAAAAGAAAAGCCTCAAGATTACTATTCGTATTTTTTTGAAACCATATTATTATAAACAGACGCATTATATTGTTTCAAAAACTCTGTTCGCTTAACTTCGCTGAACCTACGGCGCCTTAATGTTAACGCCAGTGACTGTGCTTATTATCAGTGATCGTAACTTATGTAGCATTTTTGATGCAGCGTAATGTTGTTAACGGAATTGGTATAAAGAATTTCAATCCATTAGGAGAAATATTAACGTTATTAACCTTCATTAACAATTTTGATTGATATTGTCTGCCAATTCCGTTAACAACACTACGCTGCATCAAAAATGCTAGAAAAGTTACGATCACTGCTTATTAAGTCGATAACTTTCTTTTTTTTATGAGAGGAAGATCCTTTTTTTAATATATAAAACGACGGTGGCAAACAAGCACACGGCCCGCCTGATAAGCGGACACCGCAGCCTATAGACGCATGCAACTCCAAAGGAGTAACATGGGCGTTGCCCACCCTTGATATGTTTGAGGATTCGCCGTGTTGACAGCTGAAGGAACAAATTCCCTCGCTCTCAACACAACGCATCCTCGGGAGCTCTGTCGACCTTGCTCATCTCCGGGAACACGACCCTACTACAGTGCAAGTAGTAGTGTGTGTGTAGTGTGTCCTTTATTGATACGTCCGCGCCACGGGGATAGCGCGGAGGTTATTTCGGACTCGACACCGACTAAAAACTCCCAATGGCCCTCCTCGACGAATTCGGACGGCTCTGGGATCTCCTACGGAACGCACCAGTGCCGCCCTAGCGTCATGCCTCTGTGGGTCCTAACCTTCTTTTTTTTTAACGTTTGCAGCCCCCAACTGAACCCCACCCCGAGGACCCCTTTTAGTCGCCTTGTACGACAGGCAGGACTCCTGCCGCAGGAGATAACACAGCTGTATTCTAATGCCCAGGCTATTAAGAGTTCGCAGTAAGCTCGATTCTCCATACAAACGTTGTTACGCTCTCATTTTAAAACTACGTGTTGGATTGTGTCGAAACTTTGCATGTACAATGACATGAGGTATATCCAGGTCTGTAATTTGCATTGGCCTGCATTTTATGTCCCATAGGCGTCGTGGCACTTGTGGTCCTTGTAAAGTTCTCTTGACGTCATTTTCGCATTTTGTTTGATTCTTACGTGTTTTTTTCTCATTTTGTTTGTTTTTACATATTTCTGTTATTTGTACGTTGTGCAACGTTATGATTCATTTTAAATGTGTAAATTGTATAGTAGTAGTTAGTTAAATTGCAAAGAAAGCTAACATACGCGTTAAACTTAAAAAGTCCTTGTCCTTGACCCAATCAATCTCTGTGACAAAACAAAACAGCATGGCGTTTTGTTTCTGCTCAAACGTCACAGGTCGTACACAGAGGAATAATAAGGGCCTGTATATATATATTATTATTCATTATGTTTTTTTCTTTTTTGTTTATTTCTACCCTTGGTTTTTTTATGTTTTTTGTGTTGTGTATCTTTTTTAAAATATGTAATTGTGATTGTGATCCGCGCGTGTGGCCGGGTCGTTATCGCCGTGCACTTCACCGAATGGTCGCAACGGAAGACCAGCGCTGGCTACGCTAGCAACAATGCTGAGTTGCGGCCATTTCGTGACACCACTAGGATTGTATGTTTTACTTTGTTATTGTATTTTGTTGTTACGATTAAATTATTTCTTTCTTTCTTTCTTTCTTTCTAATTAGTTAATGTACAGTCGAGGAATTTGAATGTTTAGCACTTTTGGACCTTAACGTCACTCAAATAGAGTTGACATGTGCCAAACCTTCATTTTCCTCGACCGTACCTTCAGAAAAATACAGCGAATTTAAGTTTTTCATACAAACCTTGTTTTTGCTGTATTTCGTTTGGTTCATAAACTGGAACCATATAAACTAATTACAAATATACCTCATGTCATTGTACATGCAAAGTTTCGTCACAATCCAACACGTAGTTTTAAAATGAGAACGAAACTCCGTTTGTATGGAAAGGTGAAATTCGGCCGAGCTTACTGCAGACTCTTAAGAAGGTACAGAGTCCAATTTAAGTCACATTATTCATTTTCCTCGTTTGTTATTTTCTCGTTTATTTAAAATGGTTCTTTGTAACACAATGTTTTGGATTTATTTCGAATTAATTAACTAATAAGTAAGTACAGGGTGTCCGGTGAAAGATTTGAGTTTTTAAACATATTATTATATATCTGTTATTTGGAAATTGCGAGAGATAGAAATGGGTGCTTCGGTATATTGGCCATTGCGGATTTTTTCCGCTATAGTTAGAACGTGAGTTAGGAGAATCATGCTTTACGCTGTTAATGTTTAAAGTGACTTACTGAAAATGTGTAAATGGAATCAAAATTCAGCCCTCTTTTGTTTCTACGGTTGCCGAGATCTTTACAATTCGAGAATAATCTATGAGAATCATATTGCAAAGCCAAAATACTAACTTTTGTAGTGCAATTTTAGAGAAGTTCATTAATTGACGCAATTCGTTTTTCTTTAAGTTTAGCAGGCTCATCGATTATGAAAGAATTTGCGTAATGAGCGAACCATTTTATTACAGACTTTTATTTAACTTGCACTGTTCGTATGCAAGTAATTTGCAATCCATTTTGCAATCACTTGCCGTTATCCGATTGAGCTGAAATTTGGGGTAAAGGTATAGTTTGGATGACAATTCAATATTATGGTACCATCGAGCTGATCTGATGATGGAGACAGAAGGTGGCTATTGGAATTCAGTACCGACGTAACCCATGGTTTCGATAAGATGACGAACCACATGGTTTCGATAAGATGACGCCACTTGGAACACAGTGTAGCCATCATTGATTTCCGAAAAATCCCAAACTCCCGTCCCGTCCCCTGGTCATTAACAAGTGTCATAATCTCAGTGCATACTTATGGCGTTCTTTATAGAGCACTTTCAAAGATCACGTCTACAAAAATTTTAATGTGAATACTGTAAAGTTAAAGGAAGATATCCGTTTTCAATTAAACGTGATTTTCAGCTCGGTGCTTTACAAAAACTTAATTGAGGTTTCAGGCGTACGCATGCAAATGTGTTCATTATTTTGAAATATTAATTATTGTAAAACTGAATTCGCATTTGTCTTAAATTAATTGTAATAAATAACTTTTGTACACCTCTTAGTTTTTTTAGATTAATCAAAATATTTATTTAATATTTATTTTTTGACTTCTGACAATTTAAATCTAGAATGGCCAGGCCTAATATTATTAATATTCTGACATTGAAATTGTACCATTAATCATTAAGTATTGAAATTGTTCCTATTGCCTTATTATTAGTATTTTTTGTTTCCCATGATTGTTTTAATTTAAAATTGGATTTTTATTGACTATTATTTATAATTGTTCTTTATTCTTATACACTCTGACGATCTTTTTGTGAATCCATGCTATTTTAATTTTATGAAATGACGTAAATTTTCAGAATGAAATAAAATAATGTATCTATCTATCTATTAAATCTGCCACCCTGTATCACCTAAATTCAAAAACCGTAATAAAGATCTTATCATTATTATCGCTAATCCCAATCTCGTGCTTTCTCATCCAGAAATAACCCGAAAGTTCTTCCAAATTATCAAAAGAAAATTTGGTAAATTGGAGGAAAATTCAGAGTATATTTTTTACGTAGATACTTAATTGGAACAGACTTTCAGGAAATGATTATTTTAGTCCGTGCAAAAATGTATTATAATTAAATTAAAGATTTTAAACTCCTACGCATCAAGGATTAAAATAAACATGAAAAATAAACAACATGCCTGCCGATGCCCCCGCTGTTTCGAGCATTAATTGTTTATAGTCACGGTTCTTAGCGGACTTTTAATACAAGTGTCCTGACCTCGCTTTGCTTGCTTTATGTTTTTCTGTCACTTTTAATGTTAATCACATTTCAATCTTCGAACTTTCGTGAGACAGAGGGGTAATTGCGTACCGTTTCGTATACGCGCGTTAGGATAGTTTCACTGTCATTTCTCCGTATAGAATTTGACATTTATATCCACCTAACGTGCGTACAATGCGTTAGGTTGAACAACATGTCGATTTTTATATGGGATAAATGACAGATGGACTGTGCTAACGCGCATTGGAAAAGTGTGATTACCCTGGTCTAAAATACTACTAATATTAGTATAGTCAGCGTCATATAGTTAGTAAGCAGCCACTGACTGTGTAAGGCCCGAATAGGGTTCGTACGTTCATCCTAAGAGTATTACGCGATGAAATGAAATAAAAAATATTATGCCTTCGAAATTGAGCGTCGTAACGAGCTCGATAAAAAGCGAGACGAGCTGAAGGCTCGTCTACCGGCATCCATCCAGTACACTCGTCTACCGGCATCCATCCAGTACAACTTCGTGGGTGGGGTATTAACCTGTCCAATTTGCGCTCGTACCTTTGCAAAAAAGATAGGATATGCAAGCCACATGAGAGCGCAGCAGAGAGTAGAACAACAAAACTCAAGTCATATCTAATCGATGATATCAAGTCCAGATCACACAGTCGCTGTGGCCGAAATCGGTCATGACATTAATAATATAATAATAATAATTATTACGCGATACATAGCGCGGATGGCGGCCAACGTGGGGTTTTTCATCATCATCAGCCGAAAGATGTCCACTGCTGGACGAAGGTCTCCCCCAAAGAGCGCCACAATGATCGGGCCTGCGCCACCCGCATCCAGTGGACTCCCGCGACCTTTACGTCGTCTGTTACGTGGTCGCCACTCGAGAACCCTACCGTAAGGCCATCGTCTCTATGTGCAATCAGCCCAGCCCACTGCCACTTAAGTTAAGCGGAGTTTTTAGTGGGCAGAAAACAATAACACTTCTGGGTTTTCATAGGTTTTCTCTGCGGAAAAAAAGAAATTGTTTGTGATACAAGAAACTTCTTTGGTTTTCAGTTCTCTGCTTATCGGCAATCAGTCCGAAGACTAATAAGTCGATGTGAGGATAAGTACGGCCTGCAATTCTAGTGTGCTCTCCAGCGAGAGCATCTCATTTTTTGAAGTTCAGGCTACTCTCTATTTTGTAGCTCCCCCTGGAGCCTGACGCCGCGCCGTGACGCGAGTCGAGAAAGATCTACCCTTTTCTTTCTAATTTGCATGGTGCGAGTGAGACAGGAGACGCTCAGTCGCGCGCAAAGCGACTTGTCAGCAAGTTGTGCTTAGACGTGCAGGATGTTATGTCGTTTTAGTCGCCTTGTGTGGTTCTGGACGGTCAGTTGTTTTGCTAATTTATTGTTATGGTTAATTAGTCGCTGCTTGTATTGCAAGGAAATAACAAGTAACTTCTAAAAGTTTATTTTTAAAGTTTTGCGTGACTGGGAAACTGTGGAAACACCGAAAGCCATATCCCAGTTTAAACTGCAAAGTTTTGATCGCTTTTTTCCTTCACAAAGGCAGTCACAGTATTATTTTTTGTATAAGTAATCGCGATATATGCAAAACGGGTTCCCTCTATTTAGCATAACTTTGAACGTCCGTAACGTTTTTCGCATAACAGACTTGGCATATTCGGTTTTCGCCGAATATGAATGTGGCAGAAACCTTACTTAATAGAACTTCTAAAATTCCGAAAATATGTTTGGCCGAATTTAAATTTGCATACTATTGTTATGGCCGATTATATTTACGCATAATTTGGTTTAGCATAATTTTATTCGGCATATTATCGATTGTCCGATACTTACTAAGCATACTAAAACGGGGTGCGTCTCGCGAGATATAACAACAATATAATTATAAGATTTCGATAAAGATTATATAATTATTAGTAGGTTAGGTTAGGGTCTGCTTGTGTCCCTTAGAGCGGAAATAGGCGGAGCGAAGTGTTCGACCTAAAAAAATTATGCTCATATATTTTATGCGTAAACATGATTCGGAGCATCAAAATTATGCACAAATAATATTTGGACTATTGAAATTCGCCGTAATCGAACTAGGCGAATCTCGATTCTGCCAAAACAGTTCATGCGGAAAGTCAATTATGCCTACATAGATTATGCAAACAGGGGGAACCATGCACAACACAGCAAAGTATTCGTCATTTAGCAGTAGTGCTGTAAAAAGTCACCATGTGTAACCACTCTAATTCTCAGAAAGTTGTATAGATTCTATTCAGCAGAGCAGGCATGATACTAATTTTAGTAATTTTGTATGATACTAATATGCTTTTCACTCTAAAGCTAATATATCCCAGTTTAAACTGTAAAGTGTGACCATGTCAAACACTCGAAACTTCACAAGCAACGCTTTTTGCACTGTCTGTATCAATATTTGATATTTATTTCCGAAGGGCGGCGCTTTTGTGTATAGCGTTTGTAACAAATATTTGAACGATGATATTTGTCAGGATACATCGGCGCATGAGTTTGAGGCACGCGCGTGCGCAGTTTAGTTAAGGACAGAGAATTAGATACTGTAGTATTCTATACCAGAAACTATACCTCAGTCCATATATTTATTTATTTAATTTATTTCCACACACAATTATCATTACAGGCTGAACCCAATAATGTAGTAAAAAATTAAATATGTACAGAACAAACAAGTCACTTAACAAAACATTTTTTACCTACATAAACATAACAATCTATTCAATATAACATATGTATGAACTATATAAGTTACCAGTTTTTGCACACCCAGGGTCCATTTTTTTAATTACTCGGTTGCAAATAAATCTTATCTCTTCTTATCTTATCTTATATAACATATTTTTTACGGTCATTTTTTTCGTTTATCTAGGTTATTGCAGGTAAATATTGCACTAAGTTTACTAGTTTTACTTATTTCGATTATTAAATGTTTTTCATATATAATGTATATAAGTACCTAAAGGTTTTTACGGTTCAAATTGGTTTTCCTTGAAATCTCATGACCATGTGACGCACAATATGTCTAATCAGATATTATTATTATGTATGTATTATGTGTCCTATGTATGTATTATTCATTTCTCCGTTACCTAAAGGTTCTCTGGAAGAGATTGCTCTTTAGCGATAATACTGTTTGTTGTTAACCTATATTGTTAAGTTGTTATGTCTATTTGATTATGTTTTGAGGTGAGCAATAATGAGTATTTGTATTGTATTGTATTGTATTATCCCTGGAATCATTAGGTACTCGTAGAGCACAGTCAGGGGTAGGACTCTATTGTCAATGTCATAAAGGCCTGTACAGATATTTATGTCTTTTTCATCACACTTGCTCGAAAAAGGCTTCATAATGCGCAGACATACAGAGCTGTAATAGCCTGTGTTACGCCCACGGGCGTAATGGTTTTTTTCTTAAATTGTATCTGTCACTCATGCGGCAGTTACAGAGCAAAGAGGTTTTATATCAAATACGATGTCTGAAAACGTATTTATTAATAAATGTAAACTTAAAAAACTACTTAAACATGTTTAACTCAATTATTTACAGATTTAATATGTAGTTATTTAGTGTCTATGTAAAATGTTTTTAAGTGTTTCAAATCGTGGCTGTATACAGAAGGGTCTTTGCCATACGCGCCTCGCGTCAAATTCAACAAAATGGACGACTGTCATGTTGAAGTTGTTGTTACGATTTGTATTAATTTCATCTAAAATGTATTTGTTTCCTCGCAAATGTGATGAAAAACATGGTGTATAACACGGGCGTAAGAATATTGCAAACGCGAGTCATCAAAAGCCCCCCGCCTTCGGCGTCGGGCTTCTGATAGACTCTTGTTCGCAATATTCCACTTCCGCCCCTCGTTAAACAATGTACTATTACGTACGTATAAATAAAGACATTAATAAGGTCATAATATACGGATATAATACCCCTAAATGTACATCTGGATGTCTGTCAAATAAGACCAGCCGAGAGGACTGGATTACAATGGCTTGACCGATATATGGAATTGTACTGTACGTTAGGTCTAAATGTCAATTTTTATATGGAAAAATTACAGTCGGATCTACCTAACGCGCGTTCAAAACTTTACGTGATAGTAATCTGTGCCATCGAAGCATGATACTGTTAAATGTCATATGTGGTGGTTGGTGGGTGGTTTTTAATCAAAATGAAATAATTTCACGTTATCCACGTTAATCACTTGATCCCGATCACCCAGGGGAATAGGCGGCAATTATTTAATATTCAACTAGGAAAAAAATATAATGTTCGGTTATGGAGCTTCGCCGGACGCTACCGCGTCACGCTCGTTTCGCTCGCTCGGCTCGCGCGCTGTAGGGTCGCAGTTCAACTAACAGCCAACAGTTTTTTCCTGTGGGGGATCAGGCTAGGGGATTAACGTAGACAACAGCAATAATTTCTATAAATAACGAGCATCTATCATGGAATCCATAACGAGAACACACCCATACTCAGTATGGTATGACACACCCTAACAACGCGCCTGTTTCTTAGAACCGTCTATTGATTACTAATACGAGGGTTATGCAAAAACAATTAACATCGGTCTGGGAGAGATCGCTTTTTGAGATAAGTTCGGTTTTATTTCTTTGATTCTCTTAAACTTCTCTCTATCTACCAACAACGAATCCTCAAATCAATAAAGGGTTTGTGATTGTTTGGATATCGCAAGCGTTCACGGGCCACGGCGTCTGCTTGTTAGACATTGTCGTATATTACTTACTCTGTGGTCGTAGATAAAAAAAAATATCGAATGTGGCGGCCGACTTTTTAAAAACTCATTTGAATTGGAATCTCCTGCCTTTGAGGTAGAGTTTCTTTTTGCTTGGACTACTTTGATCTATGATAGCACGTAGAACCGAAGGCCGTTGGGGCGGAAAGGTTCTCGAGTGGTGACCACGTACCGGAAGGCGCGGCGTGGGTAGGCCCCCCACAAGGTGGACTGATGACCTGGTAAAGTTGCGGGAGTCCGTTGGATACGGGTGGCGCAGGACCGGTCACTTTGGCACTCTTTGGGGGAGGCCTATGTCCAGCAGTGGACGTCTTTCGGCTGATATGATGATGATGATGATGATGATGACTTTGATGCGATTCGGCCAACTGGAATAATCTCAAGTATACCCTTGGCAAAACTCTGTTAACTAAAATGTGTTTTGTCTTCCTCACATATATTGTTCCATACAAATGGTGTGAGCTCAGCCGGAACAGCTGGTTTTTTTTTCGCGATTTGGATTCAACTTATATGATCAATTTTGATCGAGATGACCCACCGAATCACCTCCCAAAATTTGAACGGTGAATAATATTTCACCCTAACAAATACATCGTTCAACTCACGTATTCAATGTCACTACGGGCGACATGTTTCGAACTCTTCGGGAGTTCTTCTTCAGATACAAGCGACACCGCCGCGAAAACACTCATCCTGAAGAAGAACTCCCGAAGAGTTCGAAACATGTCGCCCGTAGTGACATTGAATACGTGAGTTGAACCGTGTAATTGTAAGTATTATTTCAACATGTCTCAGGAAAGTTTAAATTCGAATATTTCACCCTGTATATATACTTATACAAATCAGGACGAGGCGTGACAGATAGAGAATCAAACATTCTTTGTTCTACCGCTCTAGGTGAGTAATGGAATATTAAAAACCGCTTCACATAAACATAACCACATAATGGCAAACAAACAGTCAAGTCATTGTTAAAACGAAAAACCTCAGGATTATTCATCCAAGCTTACTCAACGCATACAAAGGTATCGGCATATTTGCATATGACTGTGACATACAATACAATACAATACAAATACTCTTTATTGCACACCTCACACAAACAAAGCAGTTAAAAAGAGAAACAATACAATAACATGTAGGTAGAGGTAGACAACAGGCGGTCTTATCGCTGAAGAGCGATCTCTTCCAGACAACCTTTGGGTATCGGAGAAAGAGATAAAACTAGATTATGTAGTAGGTGGTGCAGAGATTATAATAAGCCAAAAATCAAAATAATTATATCAATACACGTACATAAATAGCTCTATATATAAACATACATACACAATCATACATATATACAAATAACACAAATAAAAATATATAAATGACAATGACATGTTATGTTCTTAGAAATATATTCATTTGTAGGACTTGAATGAAAACTTTCTTAACACTTTCGCTGCCAATAATTGCTACGCGTTACGCTCGTAGCCGATCCCGTGGTTTTCCTCGTATGTAGCGGAAAGCGACTACGGCGTAAGCACCCGATAGGCAACTCCAAGAAATCAAACTTTAATTTTCATGGCATCATGGCTGAACGCCGTGATCCTATGCCACAAATTGCGGAATGGAAATTAAAAAGACCATCTTGCCGGCCTAGGCCTCCAATTTTGTATGAAATGCCATTACGGTTCTCTCGTCTCTCTCCGTCCGAAACGTGACACTTCGAAGCCCATTATGAAGAACACAACGTCAATATTTCATTGCATGTTTGAGAAAAGTAACTTATTATCCGTGAAAATACATTATACCGTATATTTTACAGTTATGGGCTTTTATAAAGGCAAATCGCTAAGCTTATTTTAAAAATAGAAATACCAGCATTCATTTTTTTCCCATAAAGCAGCTAAACGCTAATTACCAGAGTTTGAAAGGAATTCCGTTAAAAAACCCATTCAGCTTCGAATTTAAAAAGTTTGAACCGCGTTCCAAATTTGAAAATAAAAGGCGGTCGTGACAGTGACCTCCTTATAGTTGACCTCTAACGTTTAACTGGATAGCTGATGTACGTCGTAAGTGTGAGGAAGGTATATCACATAGTTAAAAACCAATGACTATTAATAATTCTTGCATTTCACAAAGGCGAGTGGATTTTACGACTAAACCTAAAATCATAATAATACGAACGCATCAACTCGCCATTGTGAAATGCAACAACTGTATTAACAAATTAGTGAGGTAGTGCACACCGAAAAGTTATGTTGTACCTCCTCCATCTTATGTTTATTTATTCATCTTATATTTATTTATTTCTACTTAAAGATACCGCTGTCCTGATACTACCATTACCGGCTCTGCAGATATGTGGTGTTGTGTTTCTAGGTGGTGAGTAACGCGCTCAACAAATCTTCAAATCAATATAGGGTCGGTACCATGCTTGGGGATCTCCTGGAGTCGCAGGCGTCCATAAGCTAAGTTGTCTGCTTATCACTGGGCAGACCGTATGCTTATTTGTCCCCGCCGAGTTAAAAACAAATGCCACTCGTAGGCACAATCTCTCACCATCTAAGCTAGCGATCCAAACAAACCTATAGTCGACCAACTGACCCGTGTGAATCTTTGACATCGTGACGTTCTATCGAAATTCAAAATTCGAACGTCATGGCCCTTCGGTCACGAACGGTTGGAAAAAATATTGATTACTTTCACAATGTCTTTTTGTTCTTCAATTGTTTTGATAATTGAGATGTTGTTCGGTGCATTGTACAAAAATGTCGAGATGTGTTCTGCCATAACGAGCTACAACTTTTATATATACTTAAGTACTTAATTCATATAAAGTCAATTCAGTTTGAGCTCAAGAAAGCGTTTCTTTTACAAGATCTTCAGCTCCTAAAAATACGTTATAATTTATTATATAAATCATATGTACGTATAAAGGTAAAACATAAAAGTTGTAAATACCGTATTACAAACTAGTTGTTCTGTGAACTGTAGAGCTAATTTTTTTTAAACGGCTTACAAAATTTTACGAGAATCGTTGAGAAATGCGACCTATGGATGATAGCAGCCGGACATCTTGACATACGGACATACGAAATCATTTTGGCCCAAGATGTTTTTTTTTTTAAGTCAGACAAGGTTTCAAAAACATCTACATTATGCGCCTTATCTCAGTAACTAACAATAAAGACTGTATATATAGCTATTTTTGAAAGATGGTGTGTATATATCTAAATTATAAAAATCTACTGACATCTTACTGACTGATTGTATCTTATTATTATCATTATTTTTAATTCAGTGACATCTATCAATATTGTATTCTAGCGTAATTTATTAAGTATTTGTACAAATGCTTGCATGTTGAATACAAGGACATTTTAGACTGTAAAACCTTTTATGTATTCTGACAAATAAAAACTTCTTATTTCTGATTTCTATAGATATTGTAGAACACAATACAATATTTAAAATTATTATTATTGCATTCCCGTCACAAATACAGAGCAATACAATTGGATATACAAAGAAACAGGAAGACAGATGTTAGACAAACAATAGGCGGTCTTATCGCTAAAGGGCGATCTCATCCAGACAACCTTTGGGCACATTATACCACGTGATTTTTGCAAAGTATCCCGGTAGAACACCCATTAATGATCAAGCCATAGCATAAGCCTAAAAATCGATGTTCATAATGTCATAATTCAAAGAACTACTAATCCGAATACAAAAAGTTTTCATCTATTTATACCCCTTTTAGTGGCATCTCAATTTCATCCCATGGGATTTTGATCACCCCTATGGATTAAGTCAGACTTACCATGCGTATGTTTAATATGATATTGGATTTAGATGCATCATGTTTGGATCTATGCAATGAGGGTCATTAGGGCTACCAAAATAGGGGTGAACATTTTAGGTGGCGAAAACTTTGAAACATGAGGTGATATTTTAAAAACTGGCTGCGATTGCACGGTAATTTTTTAAGATACATAAACGAATCTACTAATATTAAAAAAATGAAAGTATTAGATGTTTGTTAAAAAACAGCTAAACGGATTAAGATGAACATTAGGGCTACCAAAATAGGGGTGAACATTTTTGGTGGCGAAAACTTTGAAACATTAGGTGATATTTTAAAAACTGGCTGCGATTGCACGGTAATTATTTAAGATAAGTACATAAACAAATCTACTAATATTAAAAATGTGAACGTATTAGATGTTTGTTAAAAAACAGCTAAACGGATTAAGATGAATTTTGGTACACATATAACCCCTTATTCACAAAACTTAAAATGCCTCTGTTAAATAAAATTTGCTTTGTCCCTGTCTAACGAACACAAACATCAAAGCGACAGAGCCATTTTAGTTAGAAACTTAGAACAGGCTTGTAGAACGTTTATGAATACGGCCGATAGCGAATAGCCTGAATTAGCGTATAGAATACTTTTTATCTCGGGAATCATCCTCTAAGGGGGCGAAATGGGGGTGAAAGTTTGAATGGAGGTAGAATAGGAGGTCGCGGGGAGAAGCTAGTGTTATTCAACTAAAGGAAAAGAAGTGTACGATGTCCCTCCTGCTTGGGAGGTCTGTGCCCAGCAGAGGGACTTAAGGGGGTGCATTGGAAATTATCGCGTGCTTTGTTACGCCGTTCTGACTAGATTAAGAAACATTAAGGTCTGATTTTCAGATATATGATTCTTGACTATATGATTGTTCATCAGATTTTATCGACACATGATTGCTTAAAATTTCCTCTATAGAAAGAAAATCCAAAGTTGGGTCTGTATTTTCCTTTTTTTACTCAGCCTACTCAAACGATACATTATTTTACGACACATCACATTATGAAATTTAAATAAGACTTCACTAAGTTAGGTATTCATCGTTTTTTTTCCAAAAGAGCCATTCCCGAAGAGTGTTACATCTCTTTTCATCGTGCGCGGAAGGCATGTCTGTCTAGGGGGCGTGTTCGACTCAAATCAAGGCATCCCCTTAAGTTAAGTCACTTAACCCTTCGGAATCGGATGCTTTGGTGGAGGGTTGGGGACCTAACATACACCTTTGAATTTCTTTGCAGATGTATGCAGGTGTCCTCACGATGTTTCTCCTCCAGAAAACTCATTGATATACGAGCCGGGATTCGAACCCACGACCGCCGTTTGACAGGCTACCGTAGCTGCTGCTTGTCAGTAAGGTTTTAAGCCTGCTGTACACACTGGGTCAACGTTGGCGCGTGAGCAGAAGGCAGCTATACGTTAGAGGGAGAGGGCTTTAATTTGATCTCTTTCGTTTACATAGCTGCCTCCTGCTCACGCGTCAACGTTGGCCCAATGTCTACAGCCGGCATTAAACGTGAGATCTTCACCTGAACCCCTTCTAGGCCTTAATCCGTACATATGCACGTGTTTACGCGTTATCAGATTTGGACGCAATGTGTTCGGGATCTCTTTATGCGAGGGGACGCTAGGGTTGGCACTGATTTTAATTGATTCTGCAATTCATTTACATACTCTCATAAAATATCGTTGATTCCTCTATAAGGCATGGAAACAACATTTTATAATGGCAATGTCAATACATTAATCAGACATCGCTCTTTACCGATAAAACGTTAAGAAGATGGTGTTTTACCTGTACTGTCTCCATGTATCTCTTTGTTTTTCGTTTGTTACTGCTTTATCGGTGTGAGGTGTGCAATAAGAATACGTTTTTGTACTGTATTTTATTGAAAACCCACACGAAATGAAATTGGTAACGTTTTAGAGTAAAAAAAGTTTCTATTCCTAATTCTAAATACGTCGCAATGCCGAATAAAATATTTTTTGTGTGAAATAGGTAGGTACTTTTTAAAAATATATATATCTTCATTTATACATATAAGGAAAAATATTAAATCATTCATATTAAAAACACTTATCCTTATTGAACCTCGTCGTTTCTTTACTTATCTATTTAAGCTTCACGATTTTCATAAACATTTTTCCTCGTAATGTCGTAAAAAGCGTTTAGCAAAAATAATAGGTACTTAGGTACTGTTTTCATTACCTACGCAAAACCGTCAATGGCTTTCGGTTGTTCATAGATATTAAGCTCCCTCTTGCATCTTATATAGTATTTTTAACGTCAAAAAGCGAGGATTTCCTAACGGGAAAGATTAGGAAAATATAGGTAATAATATATTTTTAACGTCAGGCTGACATTTTTTGTTGTTAATAATAAAACATTAGGTATACTCTGTTTCATATGAGATTAGAAAAATCGTGCGGAAATCGTCATGCGATTTTAAGGAAAACCATTTTTAAACGCAAATAGTAAAGTCTGGTTTTGACGACCTCTGTAGCCTCTGTGACCTAGCCTGCGAAGCCGGAGGTCCCGGGTTCGAATCCCGGTAAGGGCATTTATTTGTGTGGTGAGCATGAATTGTTCCTGAGTCATGGATGTTTTCTATGTATTTAAGTATTTATTCATATATAAGTATGTATATCGTTGTCTAGTACCCATAGTATAAGCTTTGCTTAGTTTGGGACTAGGTGGATTTGAGTAAGATTTAAAAAAAAAAATGTTAGGTACGTTTGAAAAGCATCATTAGATCGAAATAAGTAAAACTAGTACAATATTTCCCATTGATATCCTAGATAAATGAAATTGTCCGTTAAAATTCTAATGTAGGAACTACCTTCTGCCCGCGAACCCGTGGAACTCGTTTATATCGTAGCTCCATAGAAACTTTCACCCCTCATTACACCCCTCTAGGGGATGATTTCAGGGATAAAGACTATCCTTTATCCCTGGGAAGAACACTCAAACTCAAACTCTCTCAAATCTCTATACCAAACTCCATCTAAATCGGTTCAGAGGTTTAAGCGTGAAGAGGTAAAAGACAGACAGACAGACACACTGTCGCATTTATACTATTAGTATGGATTAGGTTTAGAGCATATCACTTTAACACATATGACGATCATGATTAAACCATCAAAATTTTAATACGTTTTAAATTAACAACTGACAACCCTACCCCGTTTATAAATCGAATGACCGATTCGAGCAAATCCGCTCGAATGCGATTCGATTAACCGAAATTTACGGTTCGTGGGTGTTTCAGCCCCTACTGTTTTATTACTGTACCTGGCCCTCAATTGTTCAATTCTTTAGTTTTATATTTTTCTTCGCGCTAATCTCTTGTATTGAGAGAGCAGTCGTGGTCGTTATGTTGGTGGATCTGCGTATAGATTTCTAAAGAAGCTATACGCGTTGCCACAATAGGGGACGGAAACAATATCCGGCTACTGCCGAACTGAACGAGTCTTTCGGTATCGAAGACTATAAACTAAAATCCGTCTCTTTCTACGTTTTCTACAAAAAGAGAGACGGATAGTGCGAGAGGGCTCGCGCGCCGTCTTGCGAACCGTTCTGTGTTGTAACAACGAACAAACGTAAAACTACATCTAATAAAACCTCAACAGCCGTAGATAATGACATAGTCGAGCTATCAGGTACAGCCTGTGTTTACCGTTCTTTGGAACTGGACTATTTGGACCGATAATGGTGGGTTTGGTGTGGATTTGGGTAGAGTTGGGAAGGCGTAGAGCTTGGCAGAAAGAGTGGGTCATACAGTATTTGAAATAATGTTTGTTTATCTTCATTATGCTTTCATTAATTTAAATTAAAAGATGAGTAAATATACGATAAGATAAGATAAGACACTGTATTCTGTTAAAGAGAAATAAGACTGTAATTTTGACTCCACATCGCACATCAACTTTTCGCCAAATAATTATATGATTACAAATAGTCTTTGATTATGACTCGTGGAAGTGCCCAGAACAGAGATATGTGAAAAAAAAACATGGAGACTATTGCACAGCAGTGAGACTCTTAATATTAATACTTTATTTAATAAATACAGACTGTTATGTCTAAAATATTAAACCCACACTTTCAAAAATAATTTTGTTTTTTGGTGTTTTCTTTATTTTTTCCACAATCAATCAACAATAAAAAAGCCTTTAAATTAAAGCTAGCTATTCAGTGATAAAATCACATGTTGTCTAATTCTACCTACATGATATTGTTTTGTTTCTCTATGTAAGTGCTTCGTTAAGCGTGACGTGCGCATTAAAGAGTACCTTTAGAGGGCAGATTGCTGGAACAATTTGTCGTACACGTAAACGCGCTTAAAAAACACCATTTTTTTAAAGTACTTCAAACTTACCTAAACCGATAAGTTCGTTATTCTAAGCGATTTCAAATTCAAGATAATTAAATACCAATACTTAAAAATGGCCGCATAAAATTAAAGATGGCCGACAGAGGAGTTTGTCGTATCAAAACTAATATAGGAAAACCTGAAAAAAAGTTGTTACTATTGTCCAACGTATCCGAATTTACGACAATTTGTTCCTGCAATCTGCCCCACTTATTGTATTGCATAGTATTTGTTTGGCACATCTACAGCTCCATAACTCTATCCATCAAAAACAGAGCCCAGGGTTAACTTACGTATGGACAAGAAACAAAATTATTAATAGTTACCAATCATACATAGCTATTGTGTCTAAAATAGACGTATTGCCCCACTTTAAATGTATGTAATTCAGTAATTATATGTTTTTAGACAAACAAATTAATATAGTTTTCAAACCTGTGGCGTGATACATATAGGTGTACTGTTTAAAATTCACCACTCTCCCCCCCTCTCCCCCCACCTGACGCTCGACCCCCCCTCACCATGAAAAGTGTCCCCGTTGGTGGTTTCGTGACATTCTCAGGAAAACTGTAATAGAATCAAAGAAGTGCCAAGGACAAAATTAATCGACATCCAATTTGGAACAAAAACGGTTCCGTGTTTTTTTAAATGATTCCCAGTATTAAGCCTGTTACAAGCTGGCGCGGCCTGCGGTGGCGGCCGCGGTGGCGGCCAGATGTATACTATGATAATCAAGACCGCGTGTGTCTGAACCATTGATAGGATACCCTTTGTGTGTTTATATCTGTAGCTGCACCGCCCACAATTTGTCTGCTTTACCCAAAGGTTGACTGGTAGAGAATGCTTGCGGCATTAAGTCCGCCTTTTGTACGATAAGTTTTTGTTTTGCGCAATAAAGATTAAATAAAAAGAAGCATGACATCCATTTGCTCACATTCAGATCAAATCTGACAAGTGTCAGAACAAGTGACAAGTTTTCTATCTGTGCTTCTACCATGGCGGACACATGCTATCTCTTACTTCCGTTCTTTCTCTTTCTGTAATTGTGGCATTTGGATGGTAACCATGGATATTGTAACTTCAGGAGAAAATATGTGTGTCAAACAACCAATGCTTTTGACGAATACAACACGATCAAATTTATAAACATATGTATAAGATTCTCGTGATCAACCAGTTTAAAGCCAGCATAATAGATACCAAGAACTTTAGGTACCTACCTGAGTACATACAAGTTTGTTTAACCTATAATGTTATAACGAAATATGTAAGTAGATGCCCATAAAGAAAATAACGAACTATCGAGTGTAAACATTGATTTACTTTTGAAAATCTACGGCACTTGGATAATACATGCGGGAGCTGTCTTATAACAAGAAGAATTATGGAAATACATTGGACTGTTTGCGAATGAAAAAGAGACAGTATGGACAAATTGGTGAAATTTTGTAAACATACTCCTAAATAATTTTTATAATTAATAAATTGGTGTGAAATAAATAAACTGACAAAACATTTATTATCCTTTTAGTACTTTGTTAGAGTCGATATACTTAGTGCAATAATTTGCTCTTCATGCAGTAAACCTGCCATCATAATTTATCGATATCGATATCGTTGCGTACTAATATTATCGACATCTATAATGTTAAGTACTACATCCCTAATCCCTTTCGTGCCATTATGTTGGTACGACTTACTTCCTTATTGGACTTTTTAATGTGGTATGGCAAAGAAGCTCGATTGAGTTATCATGTCAAAATCAAATGACAATGTCACTGCCATCCAAAACTTAGTTCGAAGTCCCGTCTCTTAGAACGTAGTGGTTATATTCTCTTTGATATTAACCGCCGCGGCCAGGCGCGCCAGTCTGTGAGAGGCCTAAACTTTGACGCAGTTAAGCATGCAACACACTCGCGCGTCCTGCGGTGGCGGTCAGTGGTGAATTTGACTGCTAGTGACCAGTATACTAATGACCAGCCAGCCGGCAAGGCCACGTCAGTCTGAGAGGCCTT
Source organism: Epinotia ramella (assembly GCA_947578815.1). Taxonomy (NCBI): domain Eukaryota; kingdom Metazoa; phylum Arthropoda; class Insecta; order Lepidoptera; family Tortricidae; genus Epinotia; species Epinotia ramella. The sequence goes on along the minus strand of OX388226.1, from coordinate 11,483,490 downwards.
ATATGGCAAAACTGTCACCTTTCAATCCTATTCTTGGTATATTATTATGACGACCGGTTAGCCTAGTGGGTAGTGACGCTGCCTACGAAGCTGAAGGTCCTGGGTTCGAATCCCGGTAAGGGCAAATATTTGTGTGATGAGCATGAATATTTGTTTCTGAGTCATGGAAGTTTTCTATGTATTTAAGTATTTATATCTATTATAATATCGTCGTCTAGTACCCATAACACAAGCCTTAATGAGCTTACTATGGGACTAGGTCGATTTGTGTAAGATTGTCTCCTAATATTTATTTATTTATTATTTATTTATTTACTATACCGTTCCGTGCAGGACCGACACTGGAAAAATGCGGTGTGACCCGATCAAGGGCATGTTCGGTAGTGTATTGCGATTCCAAAAATGCACTTGTTGGTTTTTTAATTTGTGATTTGTTTTTGTTTACTTTGAAATGTTTGTTGTTTGATGTTACAATCTTTGTTTTTGTTGACATTGCTTGTGTATGACATCAAAAAAAACATACACAAAACATTTGTTTTCATAACACAGCTGTGCGCGCAGCTAATGAAATAAACCCTCCCACCCTTCACCCTCGCGGGGGAATGTTGACATACACAAGCAATATCAACAAACAAACATTGTAATGTAAGCAAAAACAAAAATATCAATATAAAGAACAATAATAAAAATAATAAAAAACAAATGTATATTTGGAATCGCAATGCGCTTCCGAATATGCCTTTGCTCGGTTCACACCCTATTTTTGATACACCCTGTATAACCCGACTAAATAATGTGTTCGTCACGGTCATAATGTAAGTAATGACTATAATGTTAGTTTTTAAGTCATTTTTAAGAAACATTTTGTACGCCGCATGGTGTACGTAGCTAAACTTTAAGAATGCATACTGTATAACGAACACCTATCATACCTTGTCATATGGTTTACAAATAAAGTATTTTATTCTATTCACATATTTCGCCCATCAATTATAGTCATTGTGTTTTCTACGCAATAGGCATGATGCCTCATGTTCAAATTGATAACGTAGTGATGCTAAATGGATAGTAAACCATCAAATTATCGTAATAAAGTATAAATTATAAAATATAATTAAAATCATAAAAAGATTCCTTGAAAGTTTAGAAAAAATATGCATTTTTTTTTATTGTCCAAGAGTAAATTAAAAGCTACCAATAGAATCCTTACGCTTTTCTAGAAACAAAATTGTATGACAACTATGTACTTAAACGCAGTATTTCGCGACCGAAACAACAATTTACCTGATTTTCCATACTACGATTCGTACAAATATACAAATGTGACGTCACACTTGTATAGACACACAGTATGAAGCGTTTCGCACTGCCGCCAGCGAGGTCAATCTTTATCTCAAATTTTAGGTATTTATGTTCTTTAATTATTGTAGTTTATGGGAGCACATACAAATATTTGTTCCTCTCCAAAAACTGGTTCGAATGACGTCACAAAAAAATCTTAGTCATCATCCCTATTGAGAAATATTGCACAGTCGAGGTCATAAATATGTTTACACTTTTGCACCTTATTACAAGGCAATAAGGTGCAAAAGTGTAAACGTATTTATGACCTCGACCGTACCCGAGCGGTAACACGTGACTTTTAATATGGAGGTCGCGGGTTCGAACCCGGCTCTTACCACTGGGATTTATCAAAGACGTATATACGAAGTACCTATCATTCGATATTTGACAGTGGCTTTTCGGTGAAGTAAAACATGAGGGAACCGGTCTAATCAGAGCACCGTGGAGTTTTTAGTGGATAGAAATACCACATAACCCAGTCCCCGGGCAGGTTTTCTCCACAAAAAGGTTGGAAGATCAGATGTCGGTCGCTTTCGTAAAAGTAGTGCCTATGACAAATTTTAGGATTAGGTGCCAATAGAGCCCGGCGAGCTCCTTTAGGGTACAACCGGGATTATCGCTAGGAGGATGATACTACAATCAAATATTCAGAATTCTGATAATGACACATGTCGTGGACCGTGGTGTTATTTCTTATTTGCGTTTCTTTAAGGTAAGACCTTAGGCAGTTAGTGGGAAACTTAGAAAACAGAAGAGGAAAGATGATGTGGCACCTCATAGAAGGGGAAGCGAGGAAGTGGAAGACCTTGAATAAACTACATGGAGCAGCACAAAAAAAAGAGTTGATGTTAGGTCGTATCGAGATGTCAAAGAGGTTGCGAGGAATCGTAGTAGGCCTACTTTGAGCTACACCGACAAGAGCTTAGCTCTTAAATAAGAAGAAGAAGAAGAAGGTAAGAACTACCTAGTTAGGCTGCTCTCAAATTTATGATTAAATCGATAGTGATTGGTTAACTTATTATGATTTCACTCAAATCTAAAGTGAATGCAATGGAAAGTCCTTTAAGATTTTTGTTTGGGGACAGTCTTCTTCGAGATAGAGGGTCTTCCTCAGTTAGGCTCCGATTTACAGTGAGGTGACATTCCTCGCTGCCTCCACCCAAATAAATTTCATCATCATCATGAGACGTTCCCTCAATGCTGAGGATCGTGACATCATGTTTTTCTTGTTGACCAGACTTCTCCAAAGGCTCCTATCACCCGGTTTACGTATGGCCTCGTGCAGGCCCCGTATCATGGTCGGCCTTATCACGCGACAAAAGACAAGATAGAGCGTCAGTCTCGTTCTATCGAACGGTGTCAGCCAGTGACGGACGCTCTATCTTGTCACTTATCGCGTGATAAGGCCGACCATGATACGGGGCCTGGTGTAGTTGCAAGAGTGCAGTGATTTGTGTGCTCCATCCACAGACCATATATCCTAAAGACCCCGCTTAGCCTAATTTTTACTTACAAACAAAGCTGCCATACTTGCGGGGCGCGGGGGACGTCTAGTGCGCTATGACTGGTGCATTCAAGGCCGCGCGCGTAAGTGATTGGTCCGGTGTCTCAAATATAGAGTGAATTCACCGTATGTGTGGCAGAGGGGTCGCCCGACTAAGCGACGTCTATAAGTTTACTGGTCTGTGGCTCCATCTAGCGGATGGTCTGCCTCGAAGCACAGATTATATAATAGTTCTACGAACTCGAGGCCTCCGGCCCTCAACTTTTTCTGTCATAATAATCCTCTCCAGACTATCCGGAGAACGTCGTTAGAGGTGTCCAAAGTGTGTGAGAAAAGGTCTTGACATATTTTGGATACAATATATTGATATATTGTGAATCTAAAGACAGTTACATAAATAAAACAGATAAATGAGATGTCAATGCATTAAGTATAATAATGGCATTGTTATCCACTAACAAAAGGATTTACAATGTATACAATTAATATGTAGTTAAGACGTTTAATTATTGTAGTCTACAGCAAGCGTAAACGCCGATGCACTGAAGGGGAACTGTGTGGGTCACGGAGTTAAGGGGGAGCTTTAAAGTTTAAACCTATATGGTGGCCAAGGATAGGACAAACGCCCGTCATTTTGAAAACTTAACCCTGTTCTGTACAGTAGAGACTTCCTAATGATATTTAAAATTAAAATTAAATCATTACTTATTAATTAATTTTTATTTTAAAATTTGGAAAAAATTGTGGTCATTCTTTTCCATTGGCGAAAGTGATTTATCGCCTTAATCATCGTCATTTGAATAATTTGTCACTGGAAACATATAAATTATGGTACTTAAAATAAATTTATAAAACATTACTTTTGTCCTTTGTTTTGTATTGTCACGAATAAACTATTCTTATTCTTATTTAGTACCTATTTTTTTTTATTAATATAAGGAAGTCTCTACTGTACAGAACAGGGTTAAGTTTTCAAAATGACGGGCGTTTGTCCTATCCTTGATGGTGGCAAACAGTTTTTGTGATTCTTATAACAGCTTCAAATGCAAAATCCGTGATCTGTTGTTCAACCTTGAACCATAGTCTGAACCATAGTCTGACTGATGTGATTTAGTTTTACGCCTAGATATGCATTAATGCAAAAATTGGAACGCATGCCGTGGTTGCCTATTATTAGGGTTCTAATTAGACATAAGTACTTGATACGTCCACATAAAATGTAACATTGTTAACTCCGTTAGTTAGTTAGTTATACTGGGCGTTTTCCGCAAGTCGACATCCAGTGTGCCTGTTTTGCGTGATATCGGTGAGATCGCGCTACTCTAACCCCAGCTCCTCCAGAAAGTTTGTGAGTGCCTTGGTGTTGCTGACTGCGTCCCCTAGTGTGCCCGGAGGTGCTTTTTCTGTATACTTCTACCTGCTTGCAGTCCAGTAGAATGTGTGTATATATAGAATATGTTGTTAACTCCTTTGGCAATCCTTAAATAAATAAATAAATAAGCGCACGTTCCGCCTGCCAATTCCACGTCAATAACAGATCCTTTGCGATAATGGCGGTAAGAATAGGTCACGTCAAAAATCATATTTGTTACAAGCTTTAGTAGACGACTGCACTTTTAAAGAAAGAAAGAAACATTTATTCATGACAAAATACAAGACAATTTACAGACAATGACATTAAACTACTGCAATTTGCCACTAAATGTTGGACTTCCGTTGTGACCATTTGGTGATACCACGGCACAGTGACGAAACGCACACAGACTTACATATTAAATCACAAAAATAAAAGAAAAATTTAAAAACAAAATTAAAACCGCAAAATTTAAATAAAAATAAATAACATAAAACCAAGAAAAACGCCTCATGGGTGGCCTAAAAAAAAGCAAAACAAAAAAAGAAAGAAAAAAGAGGTGTCTACAAAATAAATGAAGCTATAGTCCGTCCGTTGATGCGGCCCAGTGTGACGACCGCCTTAGATAGAGACGTATTGCGAGAAAAATCGAGAGATCTCGCACGCCGTCTTGTGATAGCCGTGCTGATGGTGTCTCGGTGCCTAAACCGTTGACGCTGAACTTACAGATACTTAAAACCAAATATATATATCAATCGGATACTGACAAGTCAATTTTTAGCAACTCTTACACTGCAATCAGCAGGTCGAAACGTTAACGGTAACATGTTGGACGCGCGTCAGTTAGATCTAAATGTCACTTTTTATATGGAAAAATCGGCCAAGTGCGAGTCGGACTCGCGCACCGAGGGTTCCGTACTAAACCTGTAGGTATATAAGTAAAAGTATTACAGACCTGAGCATTTGATATGAATTTCAATTTAATATCTCTACGCATTCATGAGGACAGGGGTAGTAACTTTAAAAGTATTAAAAATATTTTTATTATATGATATTTTTATTTACGGTTTTCGCAATTTTTCCTTTATCTGTGCTATAAGACGTTGCTTCGTACCATTTCAAGATTCTGAGTTCACGGGAAGTAGGTACCCTGTAAGTTTTGATTCCCTTGCGAGTTTCGAAAATTTGCGGAAATTTGCGGCATAAACGGCTGTACCTTTTGATTGCGTTGGCTTAGAAGTTTAATTTTTTCACAGCTCCAAGGGACAGTACACTTGAGTATTTGGTATAAATTTTAGCTTAATACCTCCACGCGTTCCTGAGAAAAAGGGTCTTGACAGACGGACGGACGGACAACAAAGTGAGTTCCGTTTTTTCCTTTTGAGGTACGAAACCCTAAAAATGACACATAAATTGTCCTAACGGGCGTTCGTAACGTTACATGATTGCCCCTCAGAAATGTACTAGGTATCAAGATTTGTACCATTTTGATCACCCAAAGTGCCTTTACCGACATTAGAACACTCGAAGAGCTTCCCTTTAACATTTTGTTATTTTGTCACCGCTGCCTACCCTCACCGTCACGGTATTTAGGCGCCCACTCGACCCATCCGCTTAGAATACAAGACATGTCTGTCGGTATGTCTGCCCTGTAATAAATAAACTTGACAGGGGTCCCCTGGTTGACATGCACGTGAGACTAGTTTTCCGTACCGTAATATATACAGTTTTATGTGCAGTTGGTTCCCATCAAGTAAATTGGCCAGTTTTAGACAATTATTTTTTGTTATTTTTAACATTATGCAAATGTTTGAGATACTTAAAAATAAAGAATGTATCTATAAGTATAACAGAACGTTTGATTAATAATATTAAAAATAGCAATGTTAATATAAAAGTCCCTGGGCGAGCGAGCTCAGCTCAGGTAAATATTCGTAAAAAAAAAAATTCCAACACAATTATGAGCTTAGCTTAGCTTAGCTACATCGATTTTTCGACCCATAAACCCCCTATATTGCAAAAATTGAAATGGTTAGTCGTTGACGAGAACGTGATTACATATTTATATACAAATATTGCTAGTTTAATAGTGTGTATAGTCTCTGGGTGACCGAGCGCTTCTCCGGTGAAAATAGAGAAAATGCGGATATTTTTTTTGCTCTCAAATATGAGACTCAACTAGATCTTTTTTTCGCTCCCGTAAACCCCATATTCCAATCCAATCGTTAGAGCCGTTTTGGAGAAGGAGAATACAAATATACATATAAGTAGAATAGGATGTACACGAAATACCAGGGTAAGTAATATTTCTACACGAAATACAAGGGTAAGTAATATTTCTTCACGAAGTACAAGGGTAAGTAATATTTCTACACGAAGTACAAGGGTAAGTAATATTTCTACACGAAATACAAGGGTAAAGTAATATTTCTACGCTGAAATACAACAACATATTGTGTACAACATATGTAACAAGTTTACTATGACTGTTTGTGTTACTAAATAAAAAATACAAGGGTAAGTAATATTTCTACGCTGAAATACAAGGGTAAGTATTATTTCTACGCTGAAATACAAGGGTAAGCAATATTTCTATACGAAATACAAGGGTAAGTAATATTATACACGAAATACAAGGGTAAGCAATATTTCTACACGAAATACAAGGGTAAGTAATATTTCTACACGAAATACAAGGGTAAGTAATATTTCTACTCGATTTACAAGGGTAAGCAATATTTCTGCGCTTAAACCGTTGAATTTAATCTAAACCCGTTCGGCCGTTTTTGCGTGAACTGAGTTGACCTCTCCAACATAAACATAGAAACTTTTCAATTTATACTGTTAGTAAAACTAATAGAATCAATCAGAAATTAACCCAGTTTAGTTCTCATGCTAACCCCTATGCTGTAGGTAATAAGATTATTTTTTACCCAAATTGGATTAATATTATCTATTTATTATATTAGTATTGACTACTATTGGATTTACATTACGGTAAATATGCATAGGGGCATTCAGTGCGGGAAATAATATATTCATATTTATTGACAAATGGTAGTAAGTTCAAGAGGTCATGAGATTGGATGTTACCAATAAAATCAGTACTGATGGGTAGACACGTACTTTTCGAACGAGAGTTAGGACAATTTAACTGTCATTTACACATAAGTACAAAAAGTGACATTTAGAATTTTAGATCTACCAGACGCGCGTAGAATGCGTTACGTAATCGACCAGTATACGGCTATCACAAGACGGCGCGCGAGATCTCTCGATTTTTCTCGCACTATCCGTCTCTCTCTTGTTAGAACAAGAGGTGTAGTGCGAGAAAAATCGAGAGTATGTCGCGGCCGTGTCATGATAGACGTGCAGCTGTAGGTACTACTTTTTTATTATTATTATTTATTATTTAAGTAAAGCAGTTTACAATGACTCAAAATTAAATACAACGTCCCACAAAACTGTTTGCACAGTTTGACTGTGGGATCCATGAGTCTATATAATTTGAGGTAGTCTTAATGATAATGAGTCTATATAAAGTGGTAAAGTCCTAAGGTAGGTATGTGTTGTGTTGACGGGTCGGCGTGACGGGTGAGGTGCGGCAGCCGGCAACTGAGCGCGTCCTGTACAACAACCCTGCATTTATCTCTATATCTCGACGCAACGAACCAATACGGGTGTAGACTCGAAAATTATTATTACTCCAAAAGAAAGAAGGCAAAAAAATATGCCTAGTGACGAAAATCCCATTCAGATATCTAAAAGAATTACGAAGCTACAACCGTTTTAATATTGCTTGTTAGAGAAGGAAAACGCAAACAGTGTGTGACGTCACGTTACGGGATGCTGCCGGGGGACCGCGTCGACGGCGGCGCCGAACACGTTGGGCGTGGCGCGGCACATTGCCGTCTTCTAGTGACGTCACAATCTTCCAGCGCCATCGTTTCATATGAAGTTTCGTTTTGCGAAAACGGGACAGAACATACCCCTTCTTAAAACTTTGGACTTATTAACTTCGTGATTATTTGCGTTGATTTTTTCTACATTTGACTACATTTTTAATCCTTTTTCGAGAAAATATGACATTACTAGCTTCTGCCCGCGACTCCGTCCGCGTGGAACTCGTTTATATCTTACCTCCATACAAACTTTCACCCCCCACTTAATTCTGGATGATTTTCGGGATAAAAACTATCCTATGTCCTTCCCCAGGACTCAAACTATCTCTATACTAAATTTCATCCAAATCGGTTCAGCGGTTTAAGCGTGAAGAGGTAACAGACAGACAGACAGACACACTTTCGCATTTATAATACTAGCTTCTGCCCGCGACTCCGTCCGCGTGGAACTCGTTTATATCGTAGCTCCATACAAACTTCAACCCCCCATTTCATCCCCTTAGGGGGTGATTTATTAGGATGAAAACTATCCTATGTCCTTCCCCGGGATTCAAACTATCTCCATACCAAATGTCATCGCAATCGGTTCAGCGGTTTAAGCGTGAAGAGGTAACAGACGGACAGACAGACAGACACACTTTCGCATTTATAATATTATAGTATGGATTGATTATTTTATTTAGTGTCTACACACCTATTCTCTATTCTAATCAGTAATGGCTCGGCAACTTTGTTACTCATTTAGAGTCTAGCGTCAATAGGCTGCGGTGTCTAATTGTTTTCTTGCGGCCCGTATTCTTCTTTGTTTTAACATCACATGCAGAACGGTGTTATTATGACTGTCTTCTATTAGGTGGAGTTACTTCCCCAGTTTAGCTGCTCCAAATATGATCGAGATGAAATTATGTTGATTCCTACCTCTTAAAGCCTTATCCTTTCTAATATTATAAATGCGAAAGTGTGTGTGTATGTTTGTCCTTCTTTCACGTCGCAACGGAGCGTCGTATTGATGTGATTGTTTGTATGGAGATAGTTTAAAGGCTGGAGAGTGACATAGGCTACTTTTTTCAGCGGGAAAACATCTAATTCCTACGGGAAAATTCAATATGTTACGTTTTCCTATAATCACGCGGGCGAAGCCGCGGGCATCAGCTAGTATACCATAAATGTAAAAAGCAGACTTACTGACTCACAATAGATTCGCAATTAAACTTTTTAGCGCGTGCCTTAAGTCGCAAATCAAAAGTAAAAGTGGTACAGAAAGTCTATCATCATTTGTTACACTTAAAAAATCATTCGGCCATCTTCGAAAAAACGTATCCGTAATCATGAAACGGTCTTCTAATTCTACCATATCGATATCACAACGTCCATTGACGGTTTAGTACGAAAGGATTCTTCAAAACTGCTTACCAAACCGTCAATTGATATCAAATTGAGAGAAACGGTTTTCGTGGTGCCGTATTATTCAAGTTTGGAACATCCAATCGTGTGTCAGAATCGTGACTATACGGAAAGCATATGATCCGGTTACTTACCGAAGCTCGTATATTTTTTTACACATCACTAAGAGTTTGAATTCTATTTAAAAGTAATAAGGTTGATTTTACAAGTACAAAAATAAGGTTTACTGAGGATTTCACTGAGAGATGATGGATGACCGTAAATCGATATTTAAAAATTTGAACATAACATGACTAGTCTTCGTGAGAAATAGCTACAGTACTATACAGTGTCCTAAATGCAAATATTCAGGGTTCTGCTCTCATAGGGTGCTGTCTGTCCGTCTGACATAGAGCAGTCGAGAGCTGCCATAGAAGGACTGCTTAGAGCAGTCGAGAACCGCCATAGAAGGACTGCTTAGAGCAGTCGAGAACCGCCATAGATGGACTGCTTAGAGCAGTCGAGAACTGCCATAAACGGACTGCTTAGAGCAGTCGAGTCGAGACCCGCCATAGATGGACTGCTTAGAGCAGTTGAGTCGAGACCCGCCATAGACGGACTGCTTAGAGCAGTCGAGAACCGCCATAGACGGACTGCTTAGAGCAGTCGAGTCGAGACCCACCACAGACGGACTGCTTAGAGCCGTCGAGAACCGCCATAGACGGACTGCTTAGAGCAGTCGAGACCCGCCATAGACGGACTGCTTAGAGCAGTCGAGACCCACCATAGACGGACTGCTTAGAGCAGTCGAGACCCGCCATAAACGGACTGCTTAGAGCAGTCGAGTCGAGACCCACCATAGACGGACTGCTTAGAGCCGTTGAGAACCGCCATATCCCCATCCATCAGAACCCTTTGTGGAGTAAACAAAAGGGAATCTTGCAAGCCTTTATTTATAAAACTTCGTTTGTTGACCCTTCCTTGTCTGTATATATACGAGATAGCGGTATTTGTAAAACTCCATACGGAATTATTCACGTTTGTTACTGATAAGGAAACAACTAGGCAACATAGACGATATAGGTTAGCAATACCAAGTAGCAACAAACTGGTACTCAGAAAGAAAAGTGCTTACAACATGTGTGTTAAAATCTTCAACAAAATACCAGCTGAATTTAAAACATTGCCACATAATATATTTAAAAGAAAGTTGAGAGTATTATTGATTGACAATTGTTTTTATAGTATAAATAAATGACTTTTTGACATACAAATTCTAATATGACATAATTACAAAAATAACTACCTGTCTCAAATTTTAATTCCTCATTCTATGTTAATTTTATTCAATGTTAAACATTTTAATTTTAATCGATCGTAATGCTTATCATAATTGTTGATTATTAGTTCGCATATATTTTTATTTGTTTTATGAATGTGACATGGCATGCTAATATTATTATTACGACATAAATATTATTTTAAACTTATACCAAATTTTACCATTTTTAATTATATAATTATACTTTAGACATTTTGTATTGAGCCACAACTGACAATTATTTTGCTTGCATTTGACGTGACATAAGCATGATCAAACGTAGGTAATGCAAATTTTCACATGCCTTTTTGGGCTAAACATATTAAGGAACAAGGAAATGACTGTAACATCTGTGCTTATACCATATGTTTAATGTGAATAAACGACATTTCATTTCATTTCATTTCATTTCATTTCATAGACGGACTGCTTAGAGCAGTCGAGACCCACCATAGACGGACTGCTTAGAGCAGTCGAGACCCGCCATAGACGGACTGCTTAGATCAGTCGAGAACTGCCATAGACGGACTGCTTAGAGCAGTCGAGAACCGCCATAGATGGACTGCTTAGAGCAGACGAGAACCGCCATAGACGGACTGCTTAAAGCAGTCGAGACCCGCCATAGACGGACTGCTTAGAGCAGTCGAGACCCACCATAGACGGACTACTGAGAGCAGTCGAGACCCGCCATGGACGGACTGCTTAGAGCAGTCGAGACCCGCCATATACGAACTACTTAGAGTGGTCGAGACCCGCCATAGACGGACTGCTTAGAGCAATCGAGACCCGCCATATACGGACTGCTTAGAGCGGTCGAGACCCGCCATAGACGGACTGCTTAGAGCAGTCGAGACCCGCCATAGACGGACTGTTTCGAGTCGAGACCAACGGCACGAGAGCAGTATATTAAATGAGGCCTCGACTGCTCTAAACAGTCCGTCTATGGCGGGTCTTAGAAATCGCTTACCCGCGCAATGACCCCATTTCTGCTACACACAATTCACAACACAAGCCTTTGAAGTATAATATTAAAACATTTAAAAAATCTAAGAGAAATTCTGAAAAACAGTTTAGATCAAAGATAACCTCAACAAATCTCTCCCAAAGATCCTTGCCTTGAAAATCTAGTAAAATACGACCGATCTTCTATACCTACTAATATTATAGAAGAAAAATCTGTGAGGTTGTCAGTTTGTTTTTTTGTATGTTTGTAATCTCGACAACAGACCCGATTTTAAAAACTCCCACACCAGTTTAAAGACTCCATCTTCAGAATAGTTAGCATGGTCGCCAAAGCTCTTGGACTGTTATTCAGAACGCCCCTCCTAAGGCCCACCATACAACACAAAATGGCATTGGAGTTTGAATCGTATTGTTTCGGAAATAGAGTCGACTTTCGTTTGTTTTATAAGTGCCCGAAACAAAACAAATGCAACTCTATTCCAGTTGAATATAATTTAAATTCCTTCGCCAGAATAAGTACTATGAGTAGGCCGATGGGCCTTAGGAGGTTATCCCACCCGTCCCGCCTCACGTAACTAGACCTCTAACCTACGCTTAGTTACTACGAATCACGGCGTCGAGATATATTTTCTCAAACATGCAATGAAATATTTACGTTGTGTTCTTCATTATGGGCTTCGCAGTGTCACGTTTCGGGCGCAGCGAGACGAGAGATACGTAATGGCATTTCAGGCGTAAAGGCCATCAGTTTTCACCAGACGGCCCGCGAGCTGTGTCGCGGCGAGAAAGACTATCTATCCGTCTCTTTCTAATTTAGCGTTGGCAACGCGCTTGCGGCTCCACCCCCGACACCCGGTTTGGTTTTGCGAGTCGTATCAGAGCGTTCCATAATCCAAATATGAGTAACTGACGGAGTCGCTGTCACTACACTGCTGGACTATATAGTAGTATCTGCTAAGAGGGGAGAATACCACGAAGTCGTCCATACAAAAAGAGAAAATGTTTTTCCACATCTAAATATTTTCCAATCTAAATGATTGTTTAGTAGGTACGTTATTGACACAACGAAAGACTAGATTTATAGGTTTCCCTTTTTTCAAAATTGGCAATAAATCAAACTACATCTCACAGCAATTTGAGATGGCTAATATTTGAACATAATATTTTTACAGGTATACATTTTATTACACATGAATACAAAACAAAACGAGATGGCGATACAGTTATTTACGATACAAGTGCCGAAAATAGGAAATTCGCAACGAGTGGTGATAAATTAAAACACGACCGAAGGGAGTGTTTTAAATCGACACGAGTTGCGAATTACCTATTCGCACGTGTATCGTACAACGTTTTACTGTACATATGGCTCTTTAAAGTTTCGACATATGCACGGAAAGCGCTCTTTCCGCAATAGTGCGGGAAAGTAGCACCATATGTACTGTAAAATTGATTTTCAAAATTATTGGTATTCTCTTCAAAGTAGTCGCTTAAGTTATAAAAACATACATACAGATGAGAAATATTTTTAGATGTTTGGTAAATAAGAATAAGAATTTATTTATTTAGCACACAAAACACGGAAAAAAGAAATACAATCAAAAAGTGCTAAACGGGAGCGTCACTCAGCATGTTGTCACGGGGCCATGACGCTGGTTTTCTTTTTAGTGAGAGCCCCAAGAATTAACAAAACTATGACTGAACTAAACAAGCAATTTTATATAACGTTGTTTTCTTTAGGTTTTTTATTGAGGAAGGTAGCTGGTTATATATTTTGATCATCATGTGGTGAGGGCTAGACGTTACTATTTTCATTCTGGAGAATGGTAGTTTAAGTTTATTAAGATTTCTATCATTTCTTCGGATGTCTGTTTTAGGGGTATAACAGTTCCAAGTATTTTTTTACGAATTTACTGGATTCAAGAATGTTTATAGAAGTTAACGTGAGCATTTTAAAATTAACAAAGTAAGGCCGACAGGATACCATTTGGTCGATATTGGCTAGAATTCTGACGCACTTCTTTTGGCGTATGAAATAGTAGATTGTACAGTCAGCATCACATAGTTAGTAGCAGCCAAAGTAGCCAAATATATCGGAACACGTCTTTATTACTATAGGAGTAAGGAAGTGTTACGATATATTTGGCTACTTTGGCTGCTACTAACTATGTGATGCTGACTGTACAACAAGTGCATACAACGCACCATTTTACGCGAGACGTTTCGCTCCTCGCTCCCAAGCTCGCTCGGATGGATATAAAATCGAGTGTAAAATGGGTTTTATGGACGAATTGTATACTCTACTTTTCACTTCGATTGCGAGGAAATGATATGAAAATCTTTTTTCATGAAGTTTTATTGTGTACTTTGGCTTGGTCTTAGAAAACAAACGAAACATAAAAAATAAGAGTTTCTTCTATGAAGTTAAAGTTGCTCGTGTGGCTGTTGGACCGATTGCCTTGGTCTTCGACGAAGATTTCACTTTACGCTCTAGAGCATAAAAAGCGACTTTATGTCGCCTACGCACAGCATAAAGACGAACTTTTAGAGCATGAGAAATGAAAATTTTATTTATTATACACGGGCAAAGCCGCGCGGCCCGCTAGTGATAAACAATATCAAATGCTTTGAAAGCGAATTTGTATACATTAAAGCTTACCAGTGATCAATGCTGATAGTATTACGTCCAGTACATTTAACACGAAAAGGAGTATTGTAAGGGTGAACTCGGAATCTGATTATAAGATATACGGGTTTCGAATTTAGTTTAATAATGGGTTTAAAATTATAGCTCAATGTGAATCTACATGTATACATGGTGATTCTACAGATGTAATAATGAATCTCTATTTCTGACGCATAATTCATCGGCATTACAATAAATGAAAAAAAAAAATGCAAGCCGCAATGGCACTTTTACAAGTCAAAAGTCTACCAGCGTTTCTGAAAAAAGACCACTGTTAAGAACAAAGAAACAAACTCAACAGTCATTCATTTTTTGCCAATAAAAAGCTTATTACAATGACATAATATACTTAAATTAAGTAAATAATAAATCATAATGCGTTGTTCTACAAGAAAACATTACCGAAACTATGTTACAGAATACAAGGCAAGGAGATTTAAAAAAATCGAAAATAATGTAAATGCAACTATTAACTAAATCATTGGGTATGCTTTCTTGTAGGAACTGTGTCATCTAGTTCCCTAGGCGAGATACAATGACTATTTAATTTTTATGAATGATTTACATATCACTGCCGGCGATCTGAAAATCAACCTATTACGTACAGCAGCACCTTTATCACCGCAATCAAAGTATTCAAATCATCTACCCATTAGCCTACAAATGTTGAGCGGACATCAATTTAAGCGCCAACTATAACATGGTTGACACAAAATGTATTTTTCATCATACTTGCTCGAAAAGAGCTTCATAATGCGCAGACATACAGAGCTGTAATAGCCTGTGTTTTTTTCTTAAATTGTATCTATCTCTCATGCGGCAGTTACAAAGAATAGAGGTTTTATATCAAATACGATGTCTGAAAACGTATTTATAAATAATTTTAAACTTAAAAAGCTACTTAAACATGTTTAACTGAATTATTATAGATTTAATATGTAGTTATTTAGTGTCTATGTATAATGTTTTTAAGTGTTTTCAAATCGTGGCTGTATACCGAAGGGTCTTTGCCATACGCGCCTCACGTCAAATTCAACAAAATGGACGACTGACATGTTGCAGTTTTTATTACGATTTGTAGGAAGGAGGAAACAAATACAATTTACACGAAAAGCGAAATTAGGTCACGGCCAAAAGAAAAAAAAAAACAGAAAAGAAACTACACATTTAACACTTTAACTTATTGCGAAGTGTGTGTTATACCAATATATGGAAAGATACATAGTCACGTCAAGGAGTCATAAATATGGTATACATGCGTTAAAAAAGAAAGAAAAAAGATGAACTACTACTACTATAGAGGAACAAATGAAGCTACCCAGACCAACGCGCAGGAGGACATATTATGTGTATTAAACACATCTTCCAATCCACATCTGGTCATTCATAATCACGTCTCCTGAATCACCCTGTATATAAATAAATGAAAGATTCTTGCGAAGTCTAACTTGTGTATACAGATATCTCATTTATTTTAATTTCATTATATTGCGTGTTAATTAATGAGGTTTGTAATGGCTCGTTTTGTGGCCATAGAAGTCGTTATAAAACATACAATTTAATTTTAACAAAGGCATTTGTTAAAATTAAACTTATACTGCTGCAGGCAAAATACAATTAAGTATTTGAAGCCACTATTTTTGAATCTCTTCTTCTCGTCTTTCAACTCTAATGTTATACCATAATTTCTTATTCAAATTTTAAGAACCTTAATAAAAGATACAGACGAAATGGCTCAGCTCAATTAATTAAAGAAACAATAAGAAATCAAACAGTAGTCAATAACACAAAGATTCCACATAAACTTCTCAAAATGATACGCTCAATAAAATAATCGATTCGAATTAGCATAAATAGATAATCGAATCGATCAAAATCGCTTACGGGCCGCTCATTACGTTAAACGGAACGTTTTCTGCGAATATTTTGAATTTGGAATAGCGGTTTAACGGTTGGGAAAAAACGTACGGCCAAGTTTGGGATAAATTAACAGCCATTCCGATGCGAAAAGAAAGAAGTGCATGACAAGTGGCTTTAAATAGTTTGATATTTGACAATGTATGTTGCTAATTATTGTTAACAAGACGTAAAACAAGTGTTTCAGTAATCTTTTTAGGGAATGGTATTAATATTTGCTGAGGGGCTCATTGGGGGGGGGGGGGGGGGGAGGGGCTCATTGGGTTGACCATTGGATGACGACAGTCTCTCTCGACTCGCATACGGAGTATTCGAGGAATGAACAGGTTGATGACAGGGGGGGTCTAAAATCGAACTGACAATTGGTCAATAACTCTCTCTTTCATGAAGTAGACCATTTTTAGGGTTCCGAAGTCAACAAGGAACCCTTATAGTTTCGCCATGTCCGTCTGTCCGTCCGTCTTCGGCTTAGCTCAGTAACCATTACTACTAGAAAACTGAAATTCGGCATGGGTACATAAATCAATCACGCCGACAAAACAGAAGAATACAATCTTGAAAAAAATTTTTTTTCAGTAACAGTCGAGTTCTTCAATATATTACACAGACAACCTTTCAAAAATATCTATGCATAGACTTTATTGCAACCGACATAAGACACATGTGTAGATATTTTTGAAAGGTTGTCTGTCATAGATATTGGAGAACTCGACTGACCTCCCGTACACCTAAAGTGGGGATGTAAGTTTTTTTTTCTCGTACAACCCATAGTGTGGGGTATCGTTGTATAGCTTGTTCAAAAATATTGTGGGTTTTTTAAAACGATTTTTCAAATTAGTGATTCGTTTGCGAGTTATAGGGCTTTAAAGCCCAAATTTTTGTTCGAGTCATGCGTCCCCCCCCTGCCGGCTATTATGGCTGCTGGGAATGTTATAAAAATCGTAGTAGGAAATATAATGAATTTAAAAAGAAAACTATCACGGCTAACGACAACGCACGTCAACAACGCAACGCAACGTTTTTGGCATAACTAGTTAACGAGTAATAGTCGACCAACTTAAAATGTACTTAGAAAGGCCAACTTTCGTACAAATTCGGCCGACGCAACGCGTGCGTGAAGATGCACAGTCGCCATCAGATATATCGGAGCGGCTAAGGTGCTCACAAATATCTGAACACGTCTCTAATGCCTCGACTATAGAGACGTGTTAAGATATTTGTGAACACTTTGGCCGCTCCGATATCTCTGATGGCGACTTTACCTAACTAAGAAAGACAGGCAGCTACGGAACCCTACACTGCGCGTGGCCCGAACGCACTTGGCCGATTTTATACATTTAAGGAATGCTTGACACCGCCCAATTCAAGGTGTAAATTTTTACATTAATTAAGAAGTGAAACATTGGGACATTTAACTTTCTAAGAACTTTTTATTTTATTTCCAATATGGGGTATACATGTTTGTATACTTGCACGATCTGATACAAATACAAGTAAGAAGAATATATTTAAAAAGACGGTACGAAGACACTCGATAACTTAAATGAGCTTTGAGAAGATTTAGGTACAGTCAGCTCCAACAACATCTGAACTACTACGCACTCGCACTTTTCAATATGATGATACTTACCCATTATTTTATTTCAATTACGGAGATTTACAATAGGTAGGTACAACACAACAATACAATACCATGTAGTTAGAGGTAGACAACAGGCGGTCTTATCGCTGAAGAGCGATCTTTTCCAGAAAACCTTTGGGTATCGGGTAAAAAGAGATAAAACTAGATTATGCAGTACCTAGGTGCAGATACTATAATTATAAATGCGAAAGTGTGTGTTTGTTTGTTTGTTTGTCCGTCTTTCACGGCAAAACGGAGCGACGAATTTACGTAATTTTTTAAGTGGAGATAGTTGAAGGGATGGAGAGTGACATAGGCTACTTTTTGTCTCTTTCTAATTCCCCACTTCCCTAAAATGGGGGGTGAAAGTTTGTATGGAGCTACGATATAAACGAGTTCCACGCGGACGGAGTCGCGGGCAGAAGCTAGTAATTATATAAATGCGCGTACATAGATAGCTCTTTACATACTATCGAGAACACAGCTAGGTAACTGACAATCTGTGCACCTTAAGTGTATTGTAATAAGATTCTATATAAACACAGGATGGTCAGTAAACAGTGTTGTCGTTTGTACATACACGAATATATAATGCAATGAGGATGCAACGGGGCCACGCCGTTTCGTCACCTAAATAGTATTATTTGTTGTTTTTAGTTTCGTGACGCATTGGTTATTACTGTAATGTCACGTAAATGTATTTGTCAATAAATAAATAAATAAATAATACATAAAATAAGTGTTTTCTTTCTTTCTTTCAAAATTTTTTTTCATTATTTTGTTATTACCGGTTTTTAAAACAGTATTTTGTATGTACAGTCAAGTGTTACCTACATTTTTTTTTTGTATTTTTTTGTTTTTCATAATTAATAATATTAATTGCATACAACTTGCTAAAGTGAATTAAAGGAGCCACCACACCGGTGCGTTACGCTGCGTAACATACGCGTTGACGTGTCGAATGCGTCACTATATCCCATCGCTCTTAAGTCAGTGGATTAAGGTTTCGGTATATATTTATGAGAGGATTAAATTGACACATATTTTTGCACTTGACATTCCTAAAAATCGCACGCAAACTTGGCACATTTCCTCCCACATCCCTATTCCAAACACACAATCCTATTCCAACACTATCATTTGACGTTTGCGTTCCGTTCCACGTTGTCTTTCGTTTTTATTTTTTTGGCGTCCCATCACCGTCCATTACCAGTCATTATGTTCCGGCGTCCCTCTGTGCTGGCGTCCTGCTGGTTTAGCGTGTTCTTTTTTAGTAAGGCTGTGGTCCGGAGATTGAAAAAAAATCTTTTTTTTTTTACAATTCCCAATTAGATTCTATATATATGTAGATTCTACACTTTGTTCTGTACCTTTTCTTCTTGTGGGTGTCGTAAGAGTCCACTAAGGGAACAGGGTTGAAGTGTGTTGTGGGCGATGGGCTAGCAACCCACATCACTATCACTACAGTATAAAACAAAGCCGCTTCCCGCTGTTTGTCCCTATGTATGCTTAAATTAAATCTTTAAAACTACGCAAAGGATTTTGATGCGGTTTTTTAGGGTTCCGAAGTCAACAAGGAACCCTTATAGTTTCGCCATGTCCGTCCGTCTGTCTGTCCGTCCGTCTTCGGCTTAGCTTAGTAACCATTACTACTAGAAAACTGTAATTCGGCATGGGTATATAAATCAATCACGCCGACAGAACAGTACAATAAAATCTTGAAAAAACATTTTTTTTAGGGTACCTCCCCTACACCTAAAGCGGGGATGCAATTTTTTTTTCTCGTTAAACCCATAGTGTGGGGTATCGTTGGATAGCTCGTTAAAAACTATTATGGGTTTTTTAAATTCATTTTTCAAATTAGTGATTCGTTTGCGAGATATTGAGCTTCAAAGCCCTAATTTTTGTTCGAGGCATGTGTCCCCCCCCCCTGCCGGCTAAATGGCTACTACTGGGGATATGAAAAAAATCGTGGTAGTAGTACATATAATAATTTTAAAAGGAAAACTATCACGGACAAGTTAGGCATAAGTAAGTAGTTACCGAGTAATAGTCGACCAACTTAATGTGTACTTGGCTTGGAAAGACCAATTTTCGTACAAATTCGGCCGACGCAACTGCACCGCACGTCGATGCAACTAAGACAGACAGGCAACTACGGAACCCTTCACTGCGCGTGGCCTGACACGCACTTGGCCGGTTTTTTTTAAATAGAATGATTCAAGAGGAAGGTTTATATGTATAATATAGTAACCGTACGAAGCCGGGGCGGGTCACTAGTTTATTATAAAAGTGGTACTGGAACACAAGTTTCATGTGCTCTGCCTAACCCTTTTAGGGATAAAGGCGTGAATGTATGTATATGTATGTATCGACGACCGTTTAGCCTAGTGGGTAGTGACGCTGCCTACGAAGCTGAAGGTCCTGGGTTCGAATCCCGGTAAGGGCAAATATTTGTGTGATGAGCATGAATATTTGTTTCTGAGTCTTGGATGTTTTCTATGTATTTAAGTATTTATGTCTATTAAATATATCGTCGTCTAGTACCGATAACACAAGCCTTATTGAGCTTACTATGGGACTAGGTCGATTTGTGCAAGATTGTCTCATATTTTATTTAAATAAAAAAAAAAAAGTATATTATCTCAACACGTGTTTATTACTACTTTCTTGTAGGACCTGTGTCATTTAGTTCCCTAGGCGTGATTTCATCCTAAAGCTTTCCGCTACCCGCTGCCGTGTTGACCGCAACCCAGCAAATTCAGACTACAGCTATAATCCGACAAAATAAAGAACAAGCAACAACATATCTCGTATTCATAATACTTAGCCCACCTCAATCACCCAGCTTAAACTGACCTCAGCTTGCATACAGTTACTATGAAGCTGAGGACCAAGTAATATTGGGGATAATTGAGTGAAGTCTACATTGTACAGCGCAATAACCAACTTAAACTGACCTCTGTTTTCATACATTTACTATGAAGCTCCAGACCAAGTTATATTGGAAAATAGTGACTTGAAAGAGGTCTAAATTGAACAGCAGCGTCTCTCAATTACGCCCTTGCCATATAACACGATCAATTACCATAAACGCTTACTTTCAAAAAGTCTTATCTCACTATGGCAGCCGTATAAAGATACGCCATTGTGTAATTGAAAGTTTTAAATGTATGATAATCCTTTTCGAAGCTATAGGACCTTAACGTATGTGTTATAAGGGTGATTTTGGCGTGGTTTTGCGTAATTGCAGTTGCTCAATTATAAGAAGCTGGACATGAATTTGACTTTTATTATGGACTAGAAATCCTTGAGGATGGATTATGGACTGCCTGTATTAACACATTCACTGCCAACAATTTCGTAGCGCAACCCTCTTGGAGGATACATAAATATATATATAACAACCCACCGGGTTTCTGGCACTAAAAGTGTTGATATTGAAGTTTTTTTTATGTCGGTGGCAAACACAGTTAAAATCATAGTGTAAACAGTTAAATACTGTGATAGGTAGTTTTTATAGAGACTTCTAGGTGCAGAGAAACTGTGAAAAAAGTTTTGCAGGAAAGTAATACTTAGATTAAGTTTTGTATCCCATAATAATAAACCAAACTGTACTTTGATCGATCCATCCTTACCGACCGAACCACCCATCACAATAGGCCTGACATCACATTAATAGACAAAACTAGCAAAACTGGATACCTAATAGACATTGCCGTCCCTAATACTCACAATTTACAAACTACGATAGCTGAAAAACTGACCAAATACATCGAACTGAAAGATGAAATAACCCGTATATGGCACCTACAAAAAGTAACTATAGTACCCATTGTTCTATCCACTACAGGCGTGATACCAAAACAATTACATAAATCATTAAAGACCTTAAACCTACCGCCGAAAACATACCATCTACTCCAGAAAGCCGTCATTCTCAACACATGTCGAATTGTAAGAAAATTCTTGCAAACTGACCAAGAATTACAGGTTCCAATTCCAACCACGCAACCAGCCACACGCTCTAGCTCCGCCACACAGCCACCTTCTAGCACGCTCTCGGAGATGCCCACCAGCATCACACATACACGCACGATCACACAGGCTGCTATACGATAGTCATATGTAGAACAAAACGATATAGTCGCTTGAGAAGCACGAAGTATAGGATAAGATACTTACCCTGTGATGCACTTGGCTTAGGCCCGTGCATAGCAGTACGCCGGTGAAAACCGAGGATAAAAAGAAGAAGATAATAATAATAATAGTCAGGAGGTTCCTGTCTCTGTCGCCCTGACCACCGGCAGCTTAGGCCCCGCCTCGCTGCTGGCGGTACCCTAGGTTAGGTTTTTATAATGATTTTATGTTTTATATGTATAGTTTTATATTTTACTTTTTATATAATTATTGTAAAAACCTAGCTTAAGATGAAATATAAATAAAGAGATAATAATAATAAAAATCGGCCAAGTGCGTGTCGGGCCACGCGCAGTGTAGGCTTCCGTAGTTACCTGTCTTTCTTAGTTACATCGACACGCGCGCGCCAACTAAATGGTTGCGTCGGCCGAATTTGTACGAAATTTGACCTTTCTGAGTACATTTCAAGTTGGTCGACTATTACTCGGTACCTAACTAGTTATGCCTACTTATAGCCGTGATAGTTTTTCTTTTAAATTCATATGTACTCGTATTACTGCCACGTTTTTTTTCACATTCCCAGTAGCAGCCATTTAGCCAGCAGGGGAGGAGGGACACACACATACTCGAACAAAAATCATCCGTCCCTGCCTGTCCATTCCTGAATTTTAAGTAACTCATAATTTAATATTTTCGAACAAGCTATCCAACGATACCCCACACTATGGGCACAGTATAATAAAGAGTACTACCGTACAGTATGGCCACTCCCTGCCTCCCGTTGAAAGTGCCGCCCACCCGCTCTCGGTTACCTCACAGTTACCGGCTGGCAAGGACGCGACGACGCGGTGCGCAGAGCGGAGGCCACGTAAAACATTTAAATATCAAACAAATATTTACAAATCCTTTTGTAATGGGCGTGTGTTGTGCTGTGTCCGGTTGATTAAGCTCTATAAACGACAAAACTAGTTTTAGTGGAATACCAACTTACAATAGGTTTTTATGTTTAGTATTTATTTTACCTTATCGGTTTTAGACCTAAACCTATCAGATCACACTGAAAACAACACAATATCTTTATGAACAAAAAGTCATGTTTTCAATTTACGTCATATTTTGGTGGCCTGAATTTCCTTACAAAAAATGTGTTACCTGCTTCGTTTATACTGATTCAAAATAGGAAACTTTTGTTTAAATCGAGCTTAGATACCAACCTTACGGCATAATATGATTCTTATTTCTTACTAATTCGCGCAATGAGTTTTGAGTCATTGAGGTCATCGAACTTGAACGCGGGCGGCGCGGCGCGCGGCGGTTTCTGCGCATGCTTATGCTAAAACCTTATGCGAAAGAATATTCAAAAACTGGATCGACAAAAAAAATCTATTAAACATAGAATCTGGTCACAAAATTTCATGAGAATCGGTTAAGAATTGCGACCTCTAGAGGAGTACATCCGGACATACAAAAGCAAATTTCTCTAGTCAAAACATAGACCTTCGCTAACGCTTCGGCCAATAATAATCTCAGAAAATAGAATTAAAAACGTTTTTGTTTATAATTAATTACAAGCACACAAAATAATTCGACGCCGCTATCTCATATTGCCCATTGCGTTCCCGATTCGCGAACGCACTAAAATGGCGGCAACCCTTGCATGTCTTATAGCAGTTATAGCACTCACACAAGCATGGTACGCGGTACGCGTTCACCTACACGAGCTTAGACTGTGTGCGTAGGAACGCATTTGTTTCATACATTTGATCACCAGTGTTCGAGGTGTGCTATGGCCCTATGGGTTTAATGAGAAAAAATTAAAACCCCACTTAAGGTAGGGGAGGTACAAAAAAAATGTTTTTTCAAGATTTTATTCTTTTGTTTGTCGGCGTGATTGATTTATATACCCATGTCGGATTACATTTTTCTAGTAGTAATGGTTACTGAGCTAAGCCGAAAACGGACGGCCAGACGGACATGGCGAAACTATAAGGGTTCCTTGCTGACTACGGAACCCTAAAAACGAGTTCCACGCGGACGAATTCGCAGACAAGAGCTAGTCTATTACTACTATTATAAAGATGAAGTGTCTGTATAGATTCTAGCTTTGAAAGTTTTGTATGTAAAGTAAATCTCTGGTACTTACCTTTTATTTGATTTTTTTTAATTATTTTATTTGGAATGCCGAATTGCCGAATGCTTATTAGCTATATTTTAGAATAGAATAGAATAGAATAGAATAGAATAGAATATGTTTATTTCCTTGAATATGGTACAGTACAGTTGATGGTATAATTATATTATGCTCAGCATATCCTGCCGCGAATCGGCGTGGAAATATTAGTCATGTTACATTATCTGATAAAAATTACTACATAGAATTAAATTACAATATTAGATTTATTCAAGCATGCTGCACACATCAACATTAAATTATAACTATAAACTAATCAATATACTATGTCAATGCACTTATATAAATCTAGTGGTCAAAAAAAAAATTCGTTCATTGTGTAAAAACACTTGTCAAAGAGCCAATTAAACAGTTTTTTTTTCAAATTTAATATTAACCCGCAGGTTTGCCTGCGTTTTTCTGCAATAAGCGGGCGAAGCAATTAGAATATTAGATAGAGATATCGCGCCATGCAAGTCGAGCGCTGATAGCTCAAAAGCAATGCATCAGAGCAAATTGCGATGTTGATACTATGACATCTTGCAGACCATTGTACAAAGGTCTTTTTTCTACTCGAGCAACTATCCGTCAATTAAATTACTGACAGCGGTATCCAAATCAACTTCATTTGAGTTGGGCTCATAAGATGACTGCTAGCAGACATCTTATGAATATAAGATAACTGTGTACAGAACTAAAATGAATTTTGACCAATCACGAGGCTCGATTTCCAGAAGACATAACGCGCGAAAATTCAAAAAGTGGTTGGCTGAACTTTGTTTCAGCAGGACGATTTTCAATAGATACCAAGTTTGTTTAATAAATGATTATTTCCGTTAACTCGTAGAAAAAGTATTGTACGCAATAGTTATATAAGTAATTCGCTTTTTAACTCTCGTACCTGAATTAGGCCACTCAGCAAGCTTCGTGGCCTAAACGTGGTACTCGACTGAAAAAGCATACATTATATAACGATTGCATAAACTACTATTGTTAATGACAGTACCTTGTATGAACACATACGAAATATGTGTGTTTGTTAAAATGAACCCAGAACTTTTCAAGACGTTTCAAGATGTAGGTATGTAATTTTAATACGAGGTACCCTGATAGGCTAGCAATACCTTGCAAACGGACAGCTCTGTATAGCGGAAACACTTTTTGTATGAGAATAAAAACCTATAATGGACAATGGACTGGATGATAACATCAAACAGTTGCCTTTGAAAATGTTTAAAAGGAAACTAAAAGCATGGCTCGTACAAAGTGCCCTCTATGCCGTCGAGGAATACATCTTTTGACTGAGGTAGGTTAATTACAACATTATAATATAGGCCTTGCTTGCTGTGATTGTTAAAACTTAGTTTTAGATGTAAGTATGTAAGTAAGTTTACTTTTTGCATGCCAGATGCTGGTGAAATATGTGTATGTGTTGTCTGACCACCTTTTGTACCACATTTCATGCAAAATAAAGTTATTTGTATAGAAGTATCTATATTTACCTCAGGCACGGAACCCCTAAAAATCATGTCCATAATTTTGCACACTCCATTGTTATTTTATTAGAATATGCGCGCATGCGCACAATAGCCGCTGCCGGCGCCGCGATAATATTGTTCTTAACATGACTTTACCAAACGTCGTAACTCACATTTATTAACCATCGAGATACGACTATTTGAAAAATCACGATAATATTGTTCAAGTTTATTTACTAAAAAGCGTAAGCCGCTTGTGTTAGCTATGGAGATACGACCTTTTGTAAACGCGATAATATGTTTGGAGATAATTGACTGAAAGGCGTAAGCCACTTGTATTTACATGGGAGATAGGAGTTTTTGGAAGAAGCGTGTGTGTTTATCACTTTGGAGTCACGTTTTTGAAGACATTGTGCCGTTCGCAGCACCTTACTGAAGACCGAGGCCATAATAATAGCAGTTATTTAGGGTCGGCAACGCACTAGTAACACCCTTGGAGTTTCAAGCGTCCATTGGCTACAGTGACCGCTTATCAGGCAAGCCCGCCTGTGGCACAACGTGGTATAAAATAATAATAATCATCATTTTCAGCCCGTAATCGCTTATAAAATAATAGGTACCTTAACACTTTGACTGCCCACCAACCCGCTCCGTGGGTAGGGATTGTAAATCCAGAAATACTTTCTCAAATCCGGATTTTCGTATAATGGTTCGGCCGGAATCCGGACTTTGGATTAAATCCGGATTTTAGGGAGGTTTTTCTCTGTACTAGAAAAAATAAAGAAACAACTGAATTAACCCAAAAAAGTAATCAGTCTTTTCAATAAACAAATAATTACGTACACTTCTACGGAAATTTTGGAAACTGAACATATGTAAATAAAAAACTACTAATTAACAGTTAAAATAATTAAACACGTCTTTATACAGCGTGAATTTTATAAATAGACAATTCCCCAAAAAAAATAATGTTAAAAGGGGGCGTACCGCCAGGGAAAAATCAGAAATCACCCGCGCGCCCCGCACCTGCCGCGCTGATGCGTCTATTGCTGCCCCGCTCCTTCTCGCATAGTATATGCCCCGACAGTCAGATGAAACATGAGGAATACCTATAAATAATTATAATAAGTGGGAAGAAAGACAAAATCTGTACCTATCTTTGAAGATATAATTTTCGCTAGTAAGTCACAGTGACTTTAGTGAGGGTCTGCGTGCGCTCGCATAGCGGGTAGCTCGACTGGATTAGGGACTCGGCCTGAAAACCTGTTCTCATAGACATAGCAAAGGCATTTACTTGAAATGGCAATTACTCGCTATTATTATGCTAAATAATGATCCGGACGTATATGGCACGAAATCCGATGGTTATAATATTTTGTTCCTAAAAAATATATAATACTAGCTTCCGCCCGCGATTGAAAATTGCCGCGGGTTGAAAACTGTCCTATATTTTAATCCAGTTTAGCATAATAATGGCAAGTAAAAGCCATTTAAAACTAAAATATAATATTAAAATTTCGATTTAAATGTCTATATGAGCACCGATTTCTAGCCCAGACATAAAATTAAATAAAAAATGATTTATAATGTATAAAACTCATTATTTAATGAACGGAAATTAAAAAAATATTGTTAAAAAAAACTTCAGCATTAAAGGGAATATCAAAAACAACCGGAGCTATAACTGAAATATGACCTTCCGTTTTTTTACTAAATCACGTAAGGGATGTAATTTAGCATAATAATGGCTAGTAAAGGCCTAAAGCAAAAAAAAGCTATAATCGAATTTAAACTTTTGTGAGACATGTCTATAATACTACTAATAAATCCACGGTTAAATTCACGTATTAAATGTGACGACAGGCGACATGTATCGAACTCTTCGGGAGTTCTTCTTCAAAACAAACATCGAAAACACTCATCCTGAAGAAGAACTCCCGAAGAGTTCGAAACATGTCGCCTGTCGTGTCATTTAATACGTGAATTTAACCGTGGATTTATTAGTAGCATTAAAATATATATATATATATTATGAAAACTTCGATCATGTCTATGAAAGCCAGATTTTCAGGCCACTGTGTGGTGGCCAATTTTTTCAATTCTGATCTCGGATTCGTACTTGGAGACAATGGAGATGCTTCGGCCCTTTAGTTATCAATTTTGAACATATTAAAGAATAACTGCAAAATTGTGTTCACTTTTTTTTATATAAAAATGTCCAAGTTCGCAGGTAATAATTGTTGGAATCTGCACCCTCGATAACCCTAAAAGCGACACACGTGATGACTTTAAAGAAAAAAACCCTAACAATATCATGTATTACACGGTTCAACCCACGTATTAAATTGACACCTAGTTCATTATTATTTTATTTATTGTTTTGTTTTTCATAGATTTTTTTTTCTATTTCCGTCTCTCTTTTGTTTTATTATGTGTTACCGGCTGGGAAATCACTGGATGGTTCCATCGGAAGATCAGCGCTG
Organism: Epinotia ramella; assembly: GCA_947578815.1. Taxonomy (NCBI): domain Eukaryota; kingdom Metazoa; phylum Arthropoda; class Insecta; order Lepidoptera; family Tortricidae; genus Epinotia; species Epinotia ramella. Next base: position 11,455,224 of record OX388226.1, on the reverse strand, counting down.
GCAATCGCGCCAGCACCACGCTGGGATGGAACCATTTCGTGCAACACCCTTTTTTGTCCATGTACCTATTTTTACTGTTTTTTATATCTGTTGTGTTGTGCTGTCACGAATAAATGTTTACTATTCTATTCTAATCAGCGCTGCAGGTGTCTGACACCTCAGCATAATGCTGAGCCAGTGTCCGGTTCACTGCCGCAGAGACACACTTGTTTCATGTTTTATCTGTTCTTTGATTATTTTATTGTTTAATATGTGTGTCCTGTGTGTTTGTGAATAAATGTATCTTTCTTTCTTTCTTTCTAAATGTCACTACGGGCGACATGTTTCGAACTCTTCGGGAGTACTTCTTCAGGATGAGTGTTTTCGCGGCGGTGTCGGTTGAATCACGACAAGATTCAAAACACTCATCCTGAAGAAGAAGTCCCAAAGAGGTCGAAACGGGGTTCTGCCTTTTCGGCGAAATATGATTCGCAGAATTTCACATGGCAACCAACTTTTCGCAGCATTTTCATTTGGCAAACCAATTGTTGGCATAACTTAACTTCGCAGTTTTCTCATTTAGCAAAATTTTTATATTGCTAAATTTTACTTCGACAAACTTTTATGTGGCAAATTATTATGAAGCAAATGATTTGCTTAGGCAAATAAAAATCGTCAAATGACGTTTGGGCAACCAGAAACATGGCACCATTTAGAGCGCTTCAAAGGTCATAGAAATACTGAGGCGCGGAGCACTATTCTGGACGCGGATTATCAGGGCAGACAAAGATGGCTTGTCATAAGCGGACTGTCTTAGGTCGGTTAGGTTAGGGTTCACTTGTGTCCCTCAGACCAGAAATAGACACCCCGCGCAGCGGGGTGGCGTCGACTCGCTGGAGATTATCAGTCCGCACAGATAAAACTATGGCACTCTAGTTCGTAGTTCGTTCGTTTGACGAATACATAAAAAAATCTTATAATATAATATAATAATCTTTAAAAAATCCCAGGTAATAATTTATCAAATCAATAGTTGCGAAATGATATCAGTGCTAAAATTATGTTATGCCAATCAATACATTTGACGAATACATAAATGACGTATTAAAAAAATCCCAGGTAATAATTTGCCTAACAATAATTTATCAAATCATTCGTTGGGAAATGATATCAGTGCGAAACGTTGAGTTGGGAAATAAAACTTCGACCAAATAAAAATATGGGAAAAATAGTTTGGGAGTTAAATATTTGCCAAATAATTTTCGCCGAAACATTAGTAAACCGGTTGAAACATGTCGCCCGTAGTGAGTTGAACCGTGTAATTATTAGTATTAATTCAACATGTCTCACGAAAGTTTAAATTCGAAAAGCAATGTCCGCCATCTTGGATTTCAAAATGGACATCATTTCTAGAATCTGCACCCTCGAGAAGCCTGTTGTTCTTTAAAAAAAACGCGCATTATAATTTACAACAAATGTTTCAAAAATTTTAAATAATGCGACAACTTTTTGAAATATTTCTGACTATGAAATCGTATTTAGACCTCTCAGACATCGATTTTGAACATAACCGGATTTATTCTCAACTAGCGATCCGCTCCGGCTTCGCACGGATACTATATTATACATATAAACCTTCTTCTTGAATCACTCTTGAAACCGCATCAAAATCCGTTGCGAAGTTTTAAAGATCCATAGATACATAGGGACAGGATAGGCAGCGGGAAGCGACTTTGTTTTATACTACTCGTATGTATGATAGTGATAATCTTTCATAAAGTAAATACACGATCGACAGAAAAATGTTCGTCTAGTTTTGTATGTACTGCACAAAGTATTCTAAGAAGCCGGTCACCGGCCGATCGCTGCGTAATCTTATGGTTGTATTTTGAACTTTAAGGTCTACATGTTAAGGTCGACTTTTAAATATGTTATTTCAAAATGTACCAAAATATCTACTGGAATGTAATGATACGTCCATTCACTGGACGAATATACTATTATTGAAATAATTATGTTCACCGTGCTGTCGTGAGAGCACATAACGTAGTCCTCTCGTCTCAGCGGAGCGATTGCGACTGACTCCGCCCGCGAACGGCAACAGAAGATATACCGAACCGCACGAAACACTCGACGGGAGAAAGGGTATCGCGCTAAATAAAAAAGGCCTATACGCCAAATAGGTTTCACCTCAATAAGTCTGAAAAGGGACTACATAAAAATACCCCGCTAGTACTTTCATTAGGTAATGTGAAAAGCTATTATACACTCAACTTTTACTTAATGTATATGCACGGGAACCTCACACTATTGAAATTGAGTAAAAATAAGACATGTTTTGGCGGTTCTTTTCTATCGAGGCAATTTTGGTTTTGTATGGTTTTTTTCAGACGATTCAATTGCAAATATGATGTAGTTTTGGTATGTTCTTTTTCCTGGCATCCGCTTTAGTTTGTCATAGGTAAATATTCAATCTAAGAACCCCGATTTCGCGGAGCGCCCCCTCGTTCAACCGCATTCTTAAGGTTACATAGCATCCCAGCTGCCGTAATTGCTATCTATTAGAATGCATTAACATTTTTAACACTAATATTATAAAAATCCGAAAATCCGGATTTAAGGTTTAAAAATCCGGATTTTGAAACGGATCGTGAAATCCCTTGAAAATCCGGATTTTTGAACTTCGAATAATCCGGATTCCAATTCCTATCCGTAGGCGCCTACGCCGTAGTCGCTTTCCGCTACATACAAGGAAAACCACGGGATCAGCTACGAGCGTAGCGCGTAGCGATTCTTGGCTATGAATGTGTTAAATATATGTTAAAAACTTTACATTAAAACTAGAATTAAAATAAAATAACGAAAACTAAGTAACATATTACAAACATTAACTTTGGGTCTAACGCGATATGTACTCGTATACCGTCGCTGCGCTTGTAAAATCCGACATGTGCTTATTTTTGAAACTCGGTTTTTGGCATAATTTTGAACTACTTCCGAAGGCGCATCTTCCTCTATAATCAATTTATCAAAATTGTAACTGCTTCCCGAAAAATAAAAATCAGCTATGTGAAATAAGTATGAAAATGCCCTTCAAAATGCGCTATGTGTTACATCGCCACATAGCGCTTCTTGTGCCTAATAAACCTGTGATTAAATTTTGCGCCTTGCACTGGCACTTAGCGGATTTTACGACAAGTAGGTGGTACCCGTATAATTGAAGTTTACAATTAATTACCGTCGAATCATTCGATTTTATTTACTTATCGTCATACAATTAAAGGAAGTTAATACGTGCTATTTAGTGAAATAACAGTAAAATCTGTTTAATGTGGCAAACTGTGCCTAATAAAAAGGAAGTTTTACAATCATTATCATTAATTAACGCTAGTAAGTTGTAAATCAGTAAAATATTTGAGATTTTAAAATAATAACATCGATCGGTTTCAGTCGGTAGTATTCAAACTAACTAAAATCTAATTGATACCAAACAAAAAAAAAATTGATGCAACCATTGTTAAATGCACAATTTTAAATTGAATCACCGTAGTTCATAAGAAATATTTCTATTATTGTCAAAAACGCACACTTTTTAAGCGTAAATAACCATATTTACACAAAACACCAACTTTTTCATTCATTTCCATGCGTAATATAATCCGATTTGTGCTATATGAGACTGTTTGTAAAAGTATATCACAGGAGCAATAATCCGTTTAGTGTCTCAAAATTACATAGAGGGTTAAAATGACACATTTAAAAACCGCCATGTGCCAAAAATACAAAAAAAAATTTATATCTCCTAGAAACATGAGTATTTTTTTTTAAACATCATATTATACAACGCCTCAGTAATAAATTGAATTTTCGGAATTCTTAATTCTAAAGTTTTGACCCTGGTTACAAAACAAACATGTTTTTTGTGTCTCCTGAAAAGTTAGGTTTTTTTACATGTCGGATTTTACAAGCGCAGCGACGATACATCGTTATCATTATCATATCCGCCGAAAGACACACGGGACGACGCAGCGTGTGCAGATGTTGTAACAATTTCAACTTACTTACGTAGGTACCTAGTTAAACAAACTATATTGTTGCGATAGAGCTAACGGACTTCACAGAATTCAATGAGTATGAGTATGAGTAAACTTATAATTTTTGACGACCGGTTAGCCTAGTGGCTAGTGACGCCGCCTACGAAGCTGAAGGTCCTGGGTTCGAATCCCGGTAAGGGCAAATATTTGTGTGATGAGCATGAATATTTGTTTCTGAGTCATGGAAGTTTTCTATGTATTTAAGTATTTATATCTATTAAATATATCATCGTCTAGTACCCATAACACAAGCCTTAATTAGCTTACTATGGGCCTAGGTCGATTTGTGTAATATTGTCCTCTAATATTTATTATTATTCCATTATTCAATTTTATTCTTAGACTAGGTTTTTACAATAAATATAAAGTAAAATATAAAACTATACATACAAAACATAAATCATTATAATTATTATAATGCTAATATCAACTCCTTAGTTTTCTTTAGTCTTACCGTACTGCGATGATAACACCGTACCGGAAGGCGCGGCGTGGGTTAGGTCCCACAAGGTGAACTGATAAAGTAATGGACCTGGTAAAGGGAGTCCTTTGGATGCGAGTGGCGCAGGACCGGTCATTGTGGCACTCTTTGGGGGAGGTATATGTCCACCAGTGGACATTTCGCGTCTAATATTTATTTACCTACTAAAGGTAATTGACATTTTGACACGGGCTGCACCGGCCGTGGTCACATGACCACCTCTCATTAGCAGCCTAGGGTGCCTTTCCACCAGAGATGGGCTATGCCATGTTATGCTATGTTTTCACACATTTGAAACGAGCTCCAGCTGCGTTTCAATATGAAAACAGCTTAGCAAGCATAGCACATCTCTGGTGGTAAGGCACCCTTACACTTAAAGGTCGGACCGCGGGAAACGCCTCGTGCCATTCCAACCCTCGTTCCGAAGCGTACCATCGCCAACACAGTTACCTGCACTTACACTTTATGTACATTGTAATAAGGCTCAATATAAATACAGGAGTACCGTGTAAGGCGGTCGTCACACTGCGACGCATCAACGGACGGAGGTGCGGAGCTGCCTACAAACGCCGGACGGAGATGCGTTGTAGTGTGTCGTACCACACGGAATTTATATACAAACTGAGGTACTTGCATACAACGAGAAGCGCACCTCCGTCCGGAGATGCGTCGCAGTGTGACATCCACCTAAATGCACGCGATGCGCGGCGGCGGCGGTTGACACTTGACAGTTCAACGCGTGACGTCAACGCGTACGCATGTCACTAAAGTTTTGCGCGCGCATCTCGTACGCCAAAAGCAATGGCGTGGAAGCTGTGACTGACTGTGTTCGTTTGTTCCGTGAACATGCATCTCTGTGACAATAAAAACAAAAGACTACGTACTATTTTTACCTCGTAATTATCTCCTAATTCACTTAACAATGGTAAATGTCCATATCTTCGTCTACATTGTTTTACCCGCATTTGTCGTTGTTTTGGGTGGAAGAAGAAACCAACTAGAAATCCAGCTAACGCAACGACCAAACAGGATCCCATCTTTGTTACTTCTGAGGAAAAAGCTTTTGTAAATGATCACATTCCAAAAGCGCGATCCAAACTCCAAAAATAAATGGAATGAAGAGGACTAAACGAGAAGATGAAAATATTTTGAATTTGTCGCTTTTTTCAAATTTAATTTCCAAAATATCGAACCTAGAAGAATAATTGTGAGAACCAAACTTGTAGAGAATCAAATTTCTTACAATTTTTGCCCTCACGGTTTTACTGTAAAATCAAAAATGGCCGAGTTATTTAAGAAAAACAGTTTTTCGAATATACACGAGCCTGATTCAGTGTACTTTTTGAATTTACACTCCCAGTGACCCCCCCGAGGGACCAACAAAAAAAAAACCAAGAACTGTTTATTCACGGGTCAACATCTACATATGACTGAACTACTTTCAATAAAGACTTGACGTCTTCACTTGCGCAGTTACTTTTGATGCTGAGACGGTACCATCCTCGGTTTGGAAGATCCGCAGATCCAGATCTGCAGTCCGAACTTCATGTGAAGGCCACTAATATCTGGGCACGGCAGTGCCCCCGCCAAGTCGAGCAAGACAAAGAGGCGAAACTCCTAGCCTTTGAACCGCTCGGTTTTATCGTCACTCCGCCCAAGACTATTTCATCAGAGGTAAAATGCACCGCAGAACGTTTAATCAAAAAAGACTCAGTACTGATATTGGCTTACATCTTCATCAAAAGTGGACCTTGATACTCCTCCATTTTAATAGTATCTGCTGTTTACGACAATGACGTAAAAAACGCCTTAAAAACGCTGAATATTCGCCCGGCCATACCATCCTTTTCTCGAAGCCATTTAGACCATTTTCGACATCCTATAATTTTGCGCTGGCTAAAGTTAGACTGACCGACTGACTGAATTTTCTGTACCATACGTCATAATATGGCTTAGATACTATATATCCTCTAGAACATTCAATTTAGAACTCATAAAATTAAGAATTAAGTTTTTCTGTACGCCACTAACAAATATGGACATGGACAAGTATCCGAATGAACTGATTATGATTATGATAAAAAACCTAAAATATTTCAATTTCAGTCACGTTTCAGAGATACTTACACAAACTGCGAAAGTAATCCATACTATTCCATACTTCCATACTAATATTATAAATGCGAAAGTGTGTCTGTCTCTGTCTGTCTGTCTGTCTGTTACCTCTTCATGCTTAAACCGCTGAACCGATTGCGATGAAATTTGGTATGGAGATAGTTTGAGTCCCGGGGCCTTCCCCGGGACTCAAACTATCTCCATACCAAATTTCATCGCAATCGGTTCAGCGGTTTAAGCGTGAAGAGGTTATATCCTTACATAGGATAGTTTTTATCCCCGAAATCATCCCCTAAGGGGATGAAATGGGGGGTGAAAGTTTGTATGGAGCTACGATATACATATACGAGTTCCACGCGGACGGAGTCGCGGGCAGAAGCTAGTCTTATATAAAACATGCGATTATAACGTTTTTACCAAGCAAATAAAGATTAATAAAAATGCCTACGCACTTTCCCCGGTGGCGCACATACATACCCGAACTGACCTTACGTCATTTAAATTTCCCGAAACCTGTAACTGTTTTGTGGGATTTCTTTCACAGCTGCAAAGCAAAGTATACTATTTGATTTTATAATGGTTTAATTCGTTATTCGTAGTTAATTTATACACTTACTGACTCTGGCAAAGGCCCTCGAGCCTGCCATTTCTCTTTTATAATAATAATAATAACTGTTTTGTGACACGTAGGTACAATTTGCTCGAGGTTATTGGCGTCATCGATATCGTATTTTGCAATCACTATCGTTTCAGAGCTCGTAACTTCTAATTTATCACTGGCGTCAGGTAGGCAGCGTTTAGAATTGCACCCTGGCTTGCAAAAGGTTGTGTTACCTTTAAAACAAACTACCAACTTACTAGGCTTCAAATCGGATTCCATCTTCAAGTTCATATTATTGTGAACGTCTCTGATGGGCCGTCGAACGCGGCAGCATGTGTTTATGTTGTTGCATTGTTTTTCTCAATAGCACTTTATCTCGACGCCAGCATAGATTCGCTGGATGTGTTACGAAATGGCTTACACGTCTTTGTACAAAACTTTTTCAGAAATACTTACCTAGTAAAATAATGTAGACATTAGGCGATTTCCTGGCTTGGCCGGGTGTACATACAATATATCATTTCAGTATCACAGTAGTAGGTACAGTCAGCTTCATATAGTTAGTAGCAGCCAGAGTAGCCAAATATTTCGTAACACACGCTTATTCTTACAGTAATAAAGACGTTTCCGAAAAATTTCGCTACCTTGGTAGCTAATGACGATGACTGTACAATGAATCCTCAAATCAATAAAGGGTCGGCAGCGCGCTTGTCATTCTTCTGTTGTCGCAAGCGTCTACAGGCAACGGTGTCTGCTTGGCAGGCGGGCTGTTTGCTTGTATGCCACCGCCGCCGTAGTATTAAACAACCATAAACAGTAAAAAAAAACTGTAATACGACTACGGAAAAGTAACTAAAAAAAATAAAAATATTCCATACACACAATTTCGAATCGATTGATAACTCACTTAAAAATCGGTTCAGTATCATAAACGCTACGGTGGAACACACATAAATACATACGAATTACAAACAGACTGCCAAAATTAGACCCCGTCCTGCTCTGCCAAAGTCGGTCAAAAAGGTTGTTTTTTTTTAATACAACGACGATGGCAAACAAACGTACAGCCCGCCTGATGGTAAGCGGACACCGCAGCCTATAGACGCATTGATATGTTTGAGGATTCGCCGTGTTGACAGCTGAGGGAACAAATTCCCTCGCTCTCAACACAACGCGTCCTCGGGAGCTCTGGCGACCTTGCTCACCTCCAGGAACACAACACTACTACAGAGCAAGTAGTAGTGTTATTATGGCTGTGGTCTTCTGCAAGGCGGAGGTACTTCCCCAGTTAGGCTGCTCCACGAGCGAGCGGGATGACATTTCGCTGTGCCCTACCCCACGTGCATCATCATCATATCAGCCAAAAGGCGTCCACTGCTGGAGTGCTCCCCCAAAGAGTGCCACAATGACCGGTCCTGCGCCCCCCGCATCCAGCGGACTCCCGCGACCTTTAGCAGGTCATCAGTCCACCTTTTCTACTCACGCTGCCCCTTCCGATACGTGGTCGCCACTCGAGATCCTTTCCGCCGTCCGTTTATTTATAAGCGGTCTCTGCCAGTATTCCTAACCCCTTGTCCAACAATAACTTCGAATATGCAGACAATGGCCGGTTACGTTTACTGCTCTTTGTCCGCTTATTACGCTTACGTACGCTTACTTACGCTCACTTACGCTCATCGCTTTTGAAGTAACGACCCGTTGTCAATATCGTCGAGGGATATGCCAAGGATAGGACAAACGCCCGTCATTTTGAAAACTTAACCCTGTTCTGTACAGTAGAGACTTCCTTATATTAATAAAAAAAATTAGGTACTAAATAAGAATAAGAATAGTTTATTCGTGACAATACAAAACAAAGGACAAAAGTAATGTTTTATAAATTTATTTTAAGTACCATAATTTATATGTTTCCAGTGACAAATTATTCAAATGACGATGATTAAGGCGATAAATCACTTTCGCCAATGGAAAAGAATGACCACATTTTTTTCCAAACAAAGATGATTAGAATATTACCTATTTTATCTAAATGGCCAGTAGTAAACAAAGTCATTGAAATCAAGTAGTGTCTAATGCGATGATAGAAGAATAGGTAATTTATTGATAAATGTGTTGAAGTACATTAAATTATAATATTTTGAGTAAACTTCTAAAAAAAAAAATATCATTAGGAAGTCTCTACTGTACAGAACAGGGTTAAGTTTTCAAAATGACGGGCGTTTGTCCTATCCTTGGATATGACTAACGGTGAATGTAGTCATGAATGGCTAGTGACTTCGTTTGTAGTGTGACAAATGGTTATCATGGTTCCGTAGGCAAAATGGCCAACCCTAAGTTTCTCACTTCGGGGTCAAGGATCTCTTGGCCAAGATATTTATGGGACAGTTTAGACTGTAGGATTATGAATGGAGCGAGCTTGATCGTGAAGACCTCTGTAGCCTAGTTGGTAGTGACCCTGCCTACGAAGCAAGAGGTCCTGGGTTCGAAGGGCTAAGGGCATTTATTTGTGTGATGAGCACGAATATTTGTTCCTGAGTCATGGATGTTTTCTATGTACGAGTTTTTAAGTATTTATTTATCTGTATAAGTATGTTTATCGTCGTCTAGTACCCATAGTACAAGCGTTGCTTCGTTTCGGACTAGGGCGATTTGTGTAAGATTGTCCGCAAATAATTATAGGCTTATGCACAAAAGATCGCATTGACTCGAAGTGTATCGGAAAAACATTCGAAAGGGCCCTCATCTAAATAAGATAAGATAAGATACTTGGGCACAATCTTACACATATTGAAGTCATTTCAAAAAGGCCTCTGCTTATGGATATTTGGGTACCTACTACTTACACGACGATTATATTTAATGGATTTAAATACATAGAAAACATCTAAGACCCAGAAACAAGTATTCATGCTTATCACATCATCAGCTATTATAGTGGGTAGTGACGCTGCTTACAAAGGTGCAGGTCCTGGGTTCGAATCCCGGTAAGGGCAAATATTTGGGTGATGAGCATGAATATTTGGTTCTGAGTCCTGGATGTTTTCTATGTACTTATATCGTCAAATACCCATAACACAAACCTTATTGAACTTACTGTGTACGATTTGTGTAAGATTGGTCCTAAATAAAAAAAATTGTATCACACAAATTGCTCTAACCGAGACTTAATCTATGTATGCAGATGTCAAAATCAGCTAATCTCAAACGAATTAAAACTATATGCTCAAATGCTTAACGTGGATCTGAGAAGGCATACATAATTGGGTTAAACCCAGAATCTTCATCTTCATATAGTTATTAGACACCATCTCACGAAATAAAACAACAAATACCGAAAGACTGTTTATGAATTAAGTCCCAAAATGAAACGTTGCCCAAAACTTAATACACATTGCTTACTTTTTCGGTGGCGCGCAGACTGGCAGCGGTTTTGTCGGCGGAGGAATCTGCGGCAAATCCTTCTCACACGGCACCCGCTCTCTCAAAGTCCAATCAGTTCCAAAGTAGAAGTTATATATCGGAACGAACGCCTTACCAAGCATGTACATTAACATCCTGGCAGTCTCATCAGTGGCCTGAGGATAGCAGATGGTCCCAGTCACGAACAAACCCAGTCCAGTGTAGAACAGCTTTCGAGGAATCGTAGTGCCCATGCGCAGACCAGCTATTGCCCCAGCTGTCAACAGAAGCATACGCGCACTGCCGTTATCTGGAGACCTCATCTTGTTCAGCAGCATTGTTCTGGCTTTGAAGAAATCTCCACTGACTTCGTCAACTGTGTCCACCACGCCTGTTCTCAGATTGTTGATACTGCCAGCAATCTGCTTGCGATAGTCGGTGACCATTGGCTCGAAAAATTCGTGGACCGTTTTTCTGTTTAGATCAGCGCAGCCTAGTTTGTCGTTCTCGAATTCTTTATAGCGGAAGTGAGGGCAGTCGTAGATGGGTAGGTCTTTATATTTCATCGGTGGTGGTCGTTTTGGCGTGTCATCTTTAGCAGCAGCGGAGATTGTTGGTATGAAGCAATTTTGAGCGCCGGCCAGCACAGTCTTTAAAGCAACAACGCTTAGCTTTCCGGCGATGCACAAGTTTCTTTCATGGTCTATCCAGTCTTCAGTGGGAGCGGAGTTATTTTCTATTATTTTTTTCATTTTCGATATGTTACTATAAATTTTAAGAATGACATTGTCAAATGACAGACGTCTATGGTACACACGACAAAACAATGTTTTTTTATGACCTTGTCAGAAGGAAATAGTTATAATGTCACATCAAAATCCATTCAGTCACATGGCGGCGTTTTGCCAGTCATGAAGTAATATCCTTTCGAGACCGCTTGTCCTGTGTGAAATGAGACATTCCTTATTGCCGCATTAGTTTCTCTTGGAAAACAAAGCAAGCCTGCCGCAGTGAGTCCACAAGTCGACGAAAACAGTCTCGTGGTCAAACCACCAGACTTTAAGAATCCTAGAAGTCCTGCAGTATAAACAAAGCGGTACCTAGTATCCAGTTTCTCTTCATCCCTAAAATACTTCTTAATTCTAGCTTGAGCGTTAAAAAAATCATTCGTTACTTCATCCACTGTATCGCTTATCTCATTTCTAGCACCGCCTAATAAGTCTTGGCAGGTCTGTCTCACGAATGTCACGTGAGGTAGCAAGGCCTCAAAAAATACGCTTACATCACAGTTTTGTTCTTCTAACGGTGGTGGACAGCCGTAGATAGAGAGCTCAGAGAGTCTCAATTTATCCGTGCTTGTTTCAGGTGGCCAGGACTGTTTTTTTGGTGCACATGCAACTATAGGCCACAACTTGGAACCTACCAAAAAAGACCTGAGCGTGAAGATCCACAGTTTCCCCAGGACTCCCAAATTCCCATGGCATATGTTGGACATGTACTTGCTCACGTCTTCTTGGGTCTCTGAAGTCTTCTGACATGGCAGTGTTTTGTCGACGGACATGATTGTTAGCCTGTCCGCACCGTCCGTAAGCACGAACAGGCTTGTTTTAACGAGAATTTAGGATTTGGCCGAAACGGTGTTGTTTACGCGATATCGCTTGGCAGTAATGACAGTTGACAGGTTAGTATTTTTGAGAGGGTTTTTGGGGGAGGATGTATTTGTGTCGGTGAAGGATTTAGTCAAATCTATACTTACAAATATTTTAAAGAAGTGAGGTTGTATATTGTTGGAGATTTTGTTACATTGCCTAGTTTTCGAGTACCGTAAAATGTGGTAAGTAGGGTTCGCGGGGAGAGTTGGGTTATGGATGGGGAGAGAAGGGGTGAAAGGGGGGTGAGATGGGATTTTAAGGCTAATGCTACAAAAATAATGAATTCCAATTTAAAATGGAGCTATCCAACAATCTTCCAGAATCACCTTTGTATGAATTCCCATCTCACCCCAATTATGACGTCAAAGTTATGAAATGGAACTACCCAAAATAAAACTAAAATACAAACGTCCGGAACACTTATTATATACACCATTCAGTTTGCATATGTAAAAATAAAATTTTATCGAGGTTTGAATGTCAGTTTTGCCCCTACTCACCCCATTTTACGGTAGTATTTTACTTCGGTCTTAGGAAAATCGTCAAAATCAAACCTCTTTTACAAGTACAATGAGAACAATATGTAGGTACAGTCGACTACAAAGAGATCGACACGGAAGTTACATAAATAATGTTTACACGACCTTACTGTTAAGGCAATAAAGTCGTGTATACATATTTTTGTAACTTTGGCCGTATCGATGTCTTTGTAGTCGACAGTACTAATGTAATAAATTTAAGGCATTTTGTGAGATGACATCAGTAGTAATGAACAATAGCCTCAAGCGTAAGGGCTGTCACAGACTGGTGAGGCCTAAATCACACTGACGTCTCCTGCGGTGGCGGTCATTAGTACACATCGGTGCGGTAATCGCTTACCATCAGGTGATCCGTCTGCTCGTTTGCCTCCTATACCATAAAAAAAATATACAGGGTGCCATCGGAGACGTAATCAGAAATGACAAGACTTAATTAAGCATTAAACTGAGATTACAATGACACAGGAATGGAGGTGGTTAGTTGCATTATTTAAACTTAATCATGCAATCTTTAAAATTAAATTATGTCCTCTAAACAGCGTGGTCACCCTATAACCAAGAAAGAGATGCAAAGATAAACTTGTTTCACATGCGTAAGTGTGCACTTCACTGGTTTTGATTAAATAAATAGGGTAACCATAATTTGGTGAATCAGCGATTTAATTTAGGACTAAATTACCAAAAAAAAAGAACGTTTAATTTTATGTAACTCCTACTATGTTGAAATGACCATCAATTACCAGGTCTGAAAAAGTGGTTTCTGATTACGTCTCCGATGGCACCCTGTATATATTAAAGTCAAAGTTCCTAATATTGACTGCCACCGCAGGCCGCGCAAGTGTGATTCTGACCTGAGGGGTAGTCACGTAACGATTTGAACACGCGTTAGGTAGATCCAACTGTCATATTTCCATACAAAAAGTGGCATGTAGATCTACCTAACGCGCTGTATGCGTTACGTGATCGACCTGCTGATTGCAGGCTTAAGGGTGAATATCCATCAGATATGTGCACGTCTGTTTTTAATCCCCGACGCAAAGAGAGGCGTGTTATAAGTTTAACGTGTCTGTGTATCTGTGTATCAGTCTGTGGTATCGTAGCTCCCAAACGGACGGACCGATTTGAATGCAGTTTTTTTCGTGTCATAGATAATTTTATCCCGAGTGTTCTTAGCCGTGTTTCATGAAAATTTGTTCAGCCGTTTTTGAGATATTGGACTTTGAAATGAAAATGTCGGGGGTTTTTCAGCTTTTCTAGTTTGTAGTTTTATATGTTTGACACCTCGCACGCCTGACAGCAGATCGTTATCGTCGTACCCCTGCACCCGCGCGCCGCCGTGCAGGCGAGGACAGATTTAAGTGGTCGGTCTATAGCATGCTATCGATACATGTTCTGATACAACAGCTATCAATGTATGTTTTGTCCTTACGTAAAACAGCCCTTCACACCAAAGAATCATAGAACCAATAATCCGCCATCGGCTGAAATAAAAGCAGGCCGACGGGTAATGAAAACCTATCTGCACTTCACACAGTTCAGATGCTACCAGTACATCAGCATAGTCTAGTATAATATATAGTAGTATAGTTTTTTATTTTTGAAGTGAAAACTTCTTTAGCGGCGCTGTGCACTTTTTGGGATGGGGAAAAATTGTAAAACTCGCCACAGGTGTAGGAGCGTAGGAGGTCACGTGACCGTAAGATTTAGTGTTGCCAGCCAAAAAGCGGGAGGATTTTAAAGATTTTTAAATGAAAATATGGATTTGCGAAATACGTTTAAGTATAGGTTTTTTGGAAAATTATAATAATTTTAGTTTTCATCTCTGCCGGCACTCCCGGAGTGCCACCAGGTCTTGTTTTATTTATTTTTTATCATCATCATCCTCTTAGCGTTATTCCCGGTTGTGCCCTAAACGAGCCCGGGGTCCGCTTTTACATCTAATCCCAAGATTTGGCATTATGCACTAGTTTTACGAAAGCGACTGACACCAGGGCTGTTATTCGCTACGCGCTAATGCGGCTCACCCCGCTGGTCACCCGTCACGAAACTAGACCTCTACCTACGCTTAGTTAGAACGCATTGAGATGTCAAGATATATTTGTGGGTGAGCGTTGAGGTGAGCTTAAAACCAGTTACAGAATAGGGGGGCAGGCCCCGTATAGCATGGATCACGTATCACGCGATAAGTGACAGGATAGGCGCGTCGTCTCGTTCTATCAGCCAGGGACGGAAGCTCTATCCTGTCACTTATCGCGTGATAACGCCATCCATGCTACGGGGCCTGACCTTCCAACCCAGAGGGAAAACTAGACCTAGTCCCATAGTCTATCCCATACAAATACAATAAAGATGAAAACTCATTGAGATTGAAGCTTCGTAAAGTACCTATTAGGCTACTCTCCGGAACTATGCGGGAACTACCGTCAACCGGGGGTATTAGGGATGCCAGGGATGGCGAGGCGAATAGGGACGAAATCCGGGAATGACATTCACCCGATAATTTCTCAAAAACTACCAATCGGAAATTTTATCGGATTATTTAAAATAGTAGTAGAAGAAGAGAGAAGTTGGTTTCAGTAAGGGCAACACTGGAAGGGCATGAAGTTGGTGCTAGATTGTCAAAGCAACCGTTTGAAGTTGGGTCTCGGTGACGGTAGTTTTATTGCTCTGCAAAACTTTCTTAATAACTAATGGTTTTACTGAAAGTAGATACTTTTAAAAAAAGATGGTCGTTTCGATGGAATTCATCAAAAAAATGCTTTTATTCACTTGTACATCCAAGGATCCCCTCCCGTCCTTGGTTTTTTTAAAATCGTTCTCTCTCCAAAAGACATACCAGTACCATCATCAGACTGCGCCTTGGTCGAGTTTGCTCGCCAGAGCTTCTTTTTAAATTAAGAGTGTGGTGAAGAGGTTGTTTTTATAGATCATTTATATTTGAACTGTCCACGTAATTCCCTCCTTTAATCTCTATTCTATGCTGCCAAAACTAAATGTCCCCCTCCCTTCGAATGTAGCCTCTTTAATCTGTTTAACAAAAAATAAAAAAGTGTTTCGTTTACTTGCCAAGTTCGTAGAAAAAAATAACATTAAACTTCCTTTTTAACTCCCTTAACACCCCGTTTGTGTAACTTGCTTCTTATATTTTTTTTAATCTGTAGTTTTTTTAACAATGGTGTTTGGTAGTCGTTATGTGTTTGTGTTGTCCGTTTGTTCGCAGGTCATGCGCAGCTCTCGTGCGACTTGATTTTGGCAAATTTGAACCGACTTAGTTGGCCAGAACGCCACAAAAAAAAGAAGAAGAAGATACTTTCAATGGTGCAAAAGGTGTTCAGAATTTAATGCAGAACCTATATTAGACACGGTAAGTCAACATTATCTTTGTTTTGTAAGTAAAAATGCAAAAATAGTGATGCATGGAAAATTTGGAAAAAATCCCAGGTTTATCGGGACGCAACGAGGGTTATTACTTATTAGGGACGAGTGCGGAGTAAAAAGGCACGCCGTTGGTAGTTAATAAGGACGTAATAAGTTGAAATCGGGACGCTAAAGGGTGTACAGGGACAGGGCTGCCAAAACGTAGTTTCGTTTGCCAAGGCAGAATTTTATTTAGCTAGCAAATAATGAATAATAAGAATGCCTGAGACTTGGTACTACGAGAGTTGGGCACTCAAGAATAAAATCATTATTTGAATAAGAATACGCATGAATAAAATCATGTTGATTTTATTCCCGTCAAAGTTATTCAAATAATTTCGCCGTGAATAATTCTTATGTTAGAAAATTGAATGAAAATAACTTATTCTTATTCAAATAAATCTAATCATGATTTTTTATTTTAACTAATATACCATGAATAACATATGAATGTAGTTCGATCGGATACTCGGGGGTAAACAAGACGCGATGATGGTCTGATGATGGAGTGAGGAGGTGGATAGTGGAACTCCTCAATGGCTACTTGTATAGCCCTCGAGTTTGGGCTCATTTGGTTTGTTTTGACGAGTTCTATGCATTATACTTGGTGATGATGGTCTGATGATGGAGTGAGGAGGTGGATAGTGGAACTCCTCAATGGCTACTTGTATAGCCCTCGAGTTTGGGCTCATTTGGTTTGTTATGACGAGTTCTATGCATTATACTTGGTGATGATGGTCTGATGATGGAGTCAGGAGGTGGATAGTGGAACTCCTCAATGGCTACTTGTATAGCCCTCGAGTTTGGGCTCATTTGGTTTGTTTTGACGAGTTATATGCATTATACTTGGTGATGATGGTCTGATGATGGAGTGAGGAGGTGGATAGTGGAACTCCTCAATGGCTACTTGTATAGCCCTCGAGTTTGGGCTCATTTGGTTTGTTTTGACGAGTTATATGCATTATACTTGGTGATGATGGTCTGATGATGGAGTGAGGAGGTGGATAGTGGAACTCCTCAATGGCTACTTGTATAGCCCTCGAGTTTGGGCTCATTTGGTTTGTTTTGACGAGTTATATGCATTATACTTGGTGATGATGGTCTGATGATGGAGTGAGGAGGTGGATAGTGGAACTCCTCAATGGCTACTTGTATAGCCCTCGAGTTTGGGCTCATTTGGTTTGTTTTGACGAGTTCTATGCATTATACTTGGTGATGATGGTCTGATGATGGAGTGAGGAGGTGGATAGTGGAACTCCTCAATGGCTACTTGTATAGCCCTCGAGTTTGGGCTCATTTGGTTTGTTTTGACGAGTTCTATGCATTATACTTGGTGATGATGGTCTGATGATGGAGTGAGGAGGTGGATAATGGAACTCCTCAATGGCTACTTGTATAGCCCTCGAGTTTGGGCTCATTTGGTTTGTTTTGACGAGTTATATGCATTATACTTGGTGATGATGGTCTGATGATGGAGTGAGGAGTTGGATAGTGGAACTCCTCAATGGCTACTTGTATAGCCCTCGAGTTTGGGCTCATTTGGTTTGTTTTGACGAGTTCTATGCATTATACTTGGTGATGATGGTCTGATGATGGAGTGAGGAGGTGGATAGTGGAACTCCTCAATGGCTACTTGTATAGCCCTCGAGTTTGGGCTCATTTGGTTTGTTTTGACGAGTTCTATGCATTATACTTGGTTATGATGGTATGATGACAGAGTCAGAAGTAGGGCTCTGGATATCCGTGGATCACGCCGACCCGTAGCTACGTGTTCTTAACCGCGGCGGTACTAAGATCACGAATTTCACGAACACGGCCGGTACGTAGCCCGTACCTGCGTTCGCGTCCGGATTCACGTGACACGCTAAGATGCGTAGCCCGTACCTGCGTTCGTGTGCACCGGTTAGAACGATACACCCGGGCCTCCGCCAGTTGAAGTTAAAATTAAAACAAATTAGGACTACTAATGAATTACTTATTATTACTTAGTACGGGACGAACGGGTTTTTTTCTATTTGGATTTTTGTTTAAATTATATTCTTTGCGTCGTTTCAGTTATAATGGTTAGGTATATTTAAGTAATTAACGGCGTTATTCTGTTTTCTGTATAACCAGCTATTGTGATTTTAGTCAAAGCTAGCGATGATGCAAAATTCTCTAGTTCCATTAGTTATATTTGTATTAATTATACAATTTAGAGACTGCGAAGTATAGCGTTATAGTACATAATTATCGTTAAATAAAGAGTAGTAAAAAAAATCTGCTATTCGTGAAATGAATTAATATAAAAGTTTACTATCTAAGGATGCAATCGATTAGGATTAAAGAAACAAAAGAGCAAATTTCTGCGAATCTTCGGTACGTATGATGACGGTAAACCCAGGCAAACAACACGTGCATGGACTAAAGAAGAAAACAACAAACAAAAACGTACACAGCTGCAGTTCATATCGGTTTCGGCACATTACAAAGTAGATAGTGACATATTTTTGTTCGACTGAAGGTAAAAAAAGATTTTCGTTAAATGGATTGTGGCTATATAGAATATAGAGTGTAATTACACTTCACCTAAATATATTAATTGATGAAAGTAAAAAACAAAAGCCGCAGACTTGATGACATTTTATTTTGCATCTATATATAAATATTTTATTCAATAATTTGAGTTCTCTCAAAGTTTAAAAATTATTGAGTCATTCATTGTAATTTACCTACCAGGGTGGTATTTTTGTAGATAACTGGAGTTGCACGTGCAGAATTGCAGATAACAATGGACTCGTAATAAAGGTTTGCGAACGACGTAATTAAACAAACAATACTCATAAGTAGCTTTCGGGTTTACCTGGTATACCACCGTTTTGTTCATGTAGTTCAAAGAAGTGACCGCGTTTTGTTTTTTTTTCGAATCTGGAGGGGACAGTTTAGAATATTGAACTCGTAGTGATTATCCATTAGTCACCACTACACACACTTATGTTATTTTAGCCCCCGTTTAATTACTGTATTACCTATTTATTATATTTAATGTTGGTTTCCTTTTATTTACTACTCACTAAATATTTAAAAGTCCATGTTCTTAAAAATAAAAGAATGAAACGGAATAAAGAGCTACGAATAAGAACTAACGATATATTTTTATTCGTCGCCTTTAGACTTTAGAGACACTGCATCTTATCTTCACTCAACGTCGCTGGCGGACCGGATCCGCGTGTACTTAAGGTACGTGAACCCGTGACACGGATCTACACGGGTACACGTGACTTAATTACACGTAGCCGAATTTCACGTGCCGAACGGTCCATAAAACCGTTGCCGTGTACACGAAAAAGGGCGCACGGCTACGTGTACACAAAACACACACACGACCGCGAGCCCTAGTCAGAAGGTGGATAGTGATAGTCCTCAATAGCTACTTGTATAGCCCTTGAGTTTAGTTTTATATGTTTTTTTTTATGAGTTCTATACATTACACTTGGTGACGATGATCTGACTATTTATCCAGAACATAGCGGAACTATTCAACGGCTAGTAGAATGCCTCTCGAGATTAGACTCGTTTGTTGTGTTATCAAGTCGTTAGTCTTGTCTAAGTATAGTTTTTACTGGTAGTTGTTTTATGGGAGGTGGAATGAAATTGCAAATCGTGGAAGTAATCAGTTTAGTGAATATCAGATTACAAACATAATAGACAATCAAAACATATACATGTAATAAAACTGACTTGTATTAAATATTCGAAAACTATTTATACTGTAAACAAAAAAATTAATCTCGCATATCATAAAAGTATTTTTGTGTTTTACACATACAAACATAGCCACAATAAATGTAAATAATAATCTGTAATTAAAAAAAAGAATTTCTACATTAAAATTCCAAAACGCATTTCCGAACTTACTGACTCTAAAAAAAAAATTGTAACACAAGCAGTAATGTTAACAGTATGATACTTGTGAGTTGTATACAACTTTTCAATAAATACAACTGTTGTATACTTAGTATATTCTGTGCAAAATCAAATCTTGCAGGTATAATATCTGACACAACAACTCTTAAGTAACAAGTCACATAGGTAATCATCATACATATCAAAAAATCAACCCGATAAAATCATGCTACGAAAATTACTAAAAGCAATCTTCTTCTACACAATCAATAATAACGATATAATTATATATTACAAGCAAAATCAAATCTTGTACAATATCGGTCACAACTCCAAGTAACAAGTTACCATTATACATTATTAAAAAAAAACAACGACATAAAATTGTGCTATGATAATAACTAAAAGTCATTTTCTACTCGATCAATACCGATATGTAAAAGAATAAAGTTGTATTTCACTGCACAAAAACCAATCATTTTAAATTAGTTTTAAGAACTACTCGTTGTTCGAACATGTTGTCAGATAGTCTATTAGCCTTAGGAAGGTTTATCATGGTGGCATAGGAAAATAGTCTCTCAACTGATGCCGACGATGGTAATGGTGTGTTGTATTTAAGGAAAATTGCTTTAATTTCTTGAAAGCGATTCAGTAATTTCAAGTCTTGGTCCTCTTTGGCAAAAAATTGAGCCATGATCAGTTCAGCTTTGTCCCTTGGAGAATGATTTTGTGATCTAAAATGATTTTCTCCTTCCGAACCTTCTTCAAATAAATCGAAAAATGAATTTTCAGTCGTCCTAGTTTGGCCACGCTCGGGTTCTTCCCTGGAATTGCGTTGTATTTCTGTGACTAATGCATTTTTAAATATATTTCTTAACTGGCCCTGGGCATACTCGTCAATGCAGGAAAACCACTTGGTTTTAAATCGAGGATACGACAAAGCAGCCACTACTGCGTTTTCACTTTTGGGTGTCGAGAATAGAAAAAACTCTTCGAACCTTCTTTCCACACCATGGAGATAAGCATCTGCTAAATCATTGCAGTATATCAATCGACCATTTTCGAGAACTCGTAACTTTTTACGGAGTGCCATTAGACAAGGTATCAGAAGTCCATAAAACATTTGTTTCTCTCCTTGTAATATATCCAGTGCTTCGGCTAAGGGTGCGGAACAAGTGATAAATTCCTGTATGTAGTTGAACTCATTATCTGTCATAGGACTTTGTTCAGAAACGTTTAAAAACTATTAATTTTTTAATCCTCTTTCTCGAGAACAAAACTATAATATATTCAATTCTATGTAATAAAACTCACTAATAATAATTCCAATTTAATTGCATATTTTTTAGATAAAATATTCAATGTATAACGTAAAATTCACAAGCAGTCGAATTAACTATGTTCAATTTTCATATGGCAATGTTTAGCCTTCAAAAAGGACTGACGTTAAACTTACCGTTGTTCAGCGATTCCCAGCGACTGTAACACACTCACTTTTCTGTATTTCTCTATTTTGGATTATACCAGCCCTAATTCTACAGTCCACTCTTTTATTTAACACCTACGGACCTGCGAAGATTTTACATGGTCCTTACGAAGCCTCTAAAGTGGGAGAAAACAGGATTGTGAACAAAGTCGAGCTTCTTCAATTCAACGGACTTTCATCAGCGAAGCCGTGGAACATCCAGGTTGGCGCAGGGCACATCCAGCTACGTGACATTACCGTGCCAACACTCGTCGAGTCCCATCAGTCAGGATATTCAGCGACGGGTGAAACAGAACACGAAACACGAAGCATCCCATAGCAGTGGGATATCCAGCCGTAACCAGCAGCCAGTTACGGTAGCCCATCCAGCACCAATCAGTCGAGGAAGCGAGCATCCAACGGGAATCGAGGCACAATATCCAGGCAGTTGAACCATCGAAGCACTCAGCCGACGAAGAAAGCATCCATCAGATAAGGACAAAGGACAAATTGTGAGATCGTTCCTATATTTCCTTCATTTCATATTATTCACATCATTGTGTAGTTGCTTCACATCCATTTCCATTTATTTCATCCATTGGTTCAACATAAATTCATTATTTAGGCACTATATGACAGCCTAAAGTTCATTATTCACCTAGTGCAGTAATAGCTTATTTTCATTGCAAATCGTCTAATCAGTAGTTAGATATTCATTCGTATTCATTCTCATAATCCATATTTGGACATAAAATACACTTCATTAGCTATAAACCGCTTTATTCACAAAGATAATTCTAAGTTACACAGGTTACACTTGCCACTAATTACCTAACAACTATTCATTAAAAACAAAAGTTCATATTCAACACTCAAATAGTCAAAAATCAAATTTTACAATACATATTTACAGAGCATAGACCTTATTCTACCAAGTTCAATAACTAACTACCGTTTTCTTACAGTTAACAGGTAAACAAAGTGATTAAGGTGTTCGTGATTATCGCATTCGATACCTACGGTCGGCCGCCGCCTGCATTAACATTTTTAATAAGCTCATTACAAATTCATCAAGCTTCTCAAAACTTACACGTGTCATGGCGCTGATATTCCGATTCATAAAAAATTGCAGAGAAGCAGGAACTAGGCAAACAGGCAATATTTCTCATCAAGAACTTGAACGCTCTAGTAATTTTCTTTTGCGTAGGGCACAAGAGGATTCCTTTCCCAAGGAAATGGATTTATTGTCGTCAAACAAACCATTATCTCGAAAATGCAATCTCCGGTCACTTTCTCCATTCCTTGGGGAAGGTAATCTCATTCGTGTGGGGGGAAGACTGAGCAACTCCAGCTATGAATACGATGTCAAACATCCAGTGTTGCTCAGTTCTAAGCACCATTTATGCAAATTGATATTCAGGCATTATCATGTCAGGTTCATGCATGCAAGTCCCCAACCTTTGCTGGCTTCCACCAGGCATAAGTATTGGGCTATTCGCGGAAGGGATCTTGCTAAAAGTACAGTGCATAAGTGCATCAAATGCTCTCGATTCAGCGGAAAAACAATTCAACCCGTAATGGGTAACCTACCGAGAGAACGTGTTGAACTCGAATATCCATTTTTTGAGACTGGCGTAGACTACGGGCCAGTAATGATATCAAACCGCAAAGGCAGAGGGAGTGTATTAATCAAGTCATACATTTGTGCATTTGTGTGTCTAGCAACGAAAGCAGTGCACCTTGAACTTGTCACAGACCTAACAAAAGAAGCTTACATTGCAGCATTAAGCAGATTCATTGCACGTCGGGGTAAGCCTCAGACGATTTTCTCAGACAACGGCACAACATTTCAAGGTACCTGTAACGAATTTTCTAAAATCCTCCAGGAATCCTTCTCAACAGACGTAACTGAAGGTATCAAGTTTTCATTTATCCCTGCTTTGCACTTTGGCGGATTATGGGAGTCTGCCATCAAATCCATAAAGCACCATCTCCGCCGAGTGCTCGATCAAACTCATTTAACATGCGAGGAAATGTCAACACTACTGATTCAGATCGAGGCAATTTTAAATTCGAGGCCTCTGACGCCAATTTCAAACGATCCAAATGATCTCTATCCTCTATCCCCTGCCCACTTCCTGATAGGACGATCTATTCATTTTGTGCCTCAAGCACAGATCACTGCATCCACCATTTCATCGCTGCAGCGTTGGAAATGCATCGAACTGCTGAAACAACAGTTTTGGCACCGGTTTTCTAATGAGTACATTCTCTGGCTCCAACAGAAAACCAAATGGCACAATTCTGCAGGTCAACTCAAGGACGGAGTTATGGTGGTCATCAAAGACAGAACTCTGCCACCTCTTCTTTGGCAGCTCGGCAGAGTCGTCCGCATCATTCCTGGCGCTGACGGTGTGGCGCGCGTCGCCGATATCCGCACCAAGCGAGGTGTCATTCGGCGGGCCTTCAACACCATTTGCCCGCTCCCTGTGGGCAACAATTGAAGATCTTCAAACTTCATGGCCGGCAGCATGTTCAGAAACGTTTAAAAACTATTAATTTTTTAATCCTCTTTCTCGAGAACAAAACTATAATATATTCAATTCTATGTAATAAAACTCACTAATAATAATTCCAATTTAATTGCATATTTTTTAGATAAAATATTCAATGTATAACGTAAAATTCACAAGCAGTCGAATTAACTATGTTCAATTTTCATATGGCAATGTTTAGCTTTCAAAAAGGACTGACGTTAAACTTACCGTTGTTCAGCGATTCCCAGCGACTGTAACACACTCACTTTTCTGTATTTCTCTATTTTGGATTATACCAGCCCTAATTCTACAGTCCACTCTTTTATTTAACACCTACGGACCTGCGAAGATTTTACAGACTTCTAAAGCCCAAAGCGCTATGCAATTGCACATTTTTTTGCTTCATGGATAAAATTTGCTTTAAAGCGTCAAAAAGGCTGTTCCATCTAGTGACACCAGGTCTACTTAAGGTGTGACCTAATACATTTTGGATGACTTCTGCAGATTTTGGGCGACCAGCAGCTTTCCACAAATTGTTACATTTTTTTAATGTTTTCCCGTGTACCTCAGCTAAAACCGTTAAGTCGCCAGCAACATCTTGTGTTTTAAGAACACGATTTGCATCAGTAGTAGCAACTAGATTTAAAGTATGAGCAGCACAGCGCAAATGTACAGGCAATTCGATACCACTGTTGTTGATAGTTGAAGTACGATGTTCCGCCAACGACAACGGATCTTCTTCGTCAGAAGAGTTATCTTCATCCAATACAATTCCATCTTCAGCTACCACTTGTTGATTGGTTCCCAGCTCTAGCAAATCCAAGCTTTCTATAGAAATTCCGAATTCTTTAAACGCTTTAATAAAATTGCTTGCGTTGTCAGTTACAGCCGCTACCACTTTTTTTGCGTCAAGGAGATAATCGCTGTGTAGGCTGTCAAGTTGAAAGGCAATCTGATCGTAGCTATGTGTACCTGGAAATCTCCGGCAAGCAAGTGTTCTGGATTGTCTGTTTAAATTTTCATCTATCCAATGGGCTGTTACTCCCAGAAAACTCCTTTTGCGACTCGACCAAATATCAACGTTGGTGCACACATTTTCCACATTTTGCAAAAGTATTTTGGTGTCACACACTTGTTTTTGATATAAATCATCAATTTTGCGGCACAGAGTTCTACGGCTCATTAAATTCACTTTAATACCAACTTTTTCAAAATTTGTGAATATTTTGGCGAAATAAGGATTTCCAATAGAATTCAATGGGGTCATTGAACTAAGAAAATAATTCCCAACATCGCTGTTGAAACTTTCCTGTGAAAAAGCGCTGTCATTATTGGTACCTTTTTGATGTTTTCTATATTGTAAATATTGACGGTACTCTTCTATGGCCCCTGAGCCGTGTTTTCTTCTCAGGTGACTGAGGAAGTTCGATGTTGAACGGCTGGATCCTTTTACTTGGTTTTTATTAGATGTACATTTTTTACAAATGGCTATTATATTTTGTCCGTTTGCACTTTTTGAATGTACTTCAAAGAACTTTCCATCGAGCAATATCTTTAACACGGCACTGTTTTCCGAAATGTCAGAGTTTGTGCTATTGGATATTGCTATATTTGGTGGAAAAGTATGTATATCACAACTATCCACTGACATAACTGATTCACCACTTAGATCATCCATGATTACTTATATATACATATCATATTATATATATCATCCATAACAAGTACCGGCGCAATGCTAGCAAGTATATCACCAAAAGGCAACTGACGTCTTGCTGGAATAAACTATTGTATAAATAACTTTACTCATAATTATGCTATCTCTTTCACACCTACAGAGAGCAAAAGAGATAATAAATGACGACAGGTAAAACAATAACCCTTGCTTTACCTGCGCTTATCAGTAGATTCGCAGACGGGCGCAGCGATGTCCTTCGGTTTTCTTTCACAAAACTTATACTAATAGTGTACTATTTATTTGAGGTCGACGCAGCGTGTCTATAAATAAATACTTAAAATTATTATACCTCTGAAGCATTTCTTATACCTTGCGGACTTAATTTAAAATTTGAATTAATTATTTCAGATAACTAAGTTAAATTGAGATTATAAAGTAAAATGCATGCAAACATATGCAAAAAACTGTGTAGTAAAAAGATTTATCTAATTAGGATTATTATATTATTATTATGAGGTATTTCCATACCTCAGTATACATTTTATTTATTTATTTATTTTATTTATTGACAAATACATTTACGTGACATTACAGTAATAACCAATGCGTCACGAAACTAAAAACAACAAATAATACTATTTAGGCGACGAAACGTATTTATGTAGGGCTCTGGATATCCGTGATACACGCCGACCCGTACCTACGTGTTCTTAACCCCGGCGGTACTAAGATCACGAATTTCACGAACACGGCCGGTACGTAGCCCGTACCTGCGTTCGCGTCTGGATTCACGTGACACGCCAAGATGCGTAGCCCGTACCTGCGTTCGTGTGCACCGGTCAGAACGATACACCCGGGCCTCCGCCAGTTGGAGTTAAAATTTAAACAAATTAGGACTACTAATGGATTACTAATTATTACTTAGTACGGGACGAACGGGTTTTTTTCTATGATTCAGATTCAGATTCATTTACTCACAATATAAGATTACATTATAAATTACATTCCATGTCAATTTAAAAGAATCCCTATTGTGATCGTCAACAACATACGATAACATTCAATAAAATTAATTGGAATGTAAATTTTTGTTTAAATTATATTTTTTGCGTCGTTTCAGTTATAATGGTTAGATATTTAAGTAATTAACGGCGTTATTCTGTTTTCTGTATAACCAGCTATTGTGATTTTAATCAAAGCTAGAAACGATGCAAAATTATCTAGTGCCATTAGTTATACTTATATTAATTATACAATTAAGAGACCGCGACGTATAGCGTTATAATATCAGTAAATAATTATCGTTGAATTAAGACTAGAATAAAACATTTTTTTTTCTGCTATTCGTGAAATGAATAAATATAAAAGTTTACTATCTACGGATATAACATAGCCAAAATATTAACACGCAAGGCAATTCTAATCTAAAGAAACAAAATACCAATTTTCTGCGAATCCTCGGTACGTATGATGACGGTAAATCCAGGCAAACAACACGTGCATGGACTAAACAAGAAAACAACAAACAAAAAAGTACACAGCTCCAGTTCTTATCGGTTTCGGCACATAACAAAGTAGATAGTGACATATTTTAATTCGACTGCTTAACAAGGTAAAAAAAGTTTTTCGTTAAATGTCGTCTTGTCGCTATAAAGAGTTTAATTACACTACACCTAAATATATTCATCGATGAAAGTAAAAAACAAAAGCCGCAGACTTGATGACATTTTATTTTGCATCTATATATAAATATTTTATTCAATAATTTGAGTTCTCTCAAAGTTTAAAAATTATTGAGTCATTCATTGTAATTTACCTACCAGGATGATATTTTTGTAGATAACTGGAGTTGCACGTGCAGAATTGCAGATAACAATGGACTCGTAATAAAGGTTTGCGAACGACGTAATTAAACAAACAATACTCATAAGTAGCTTTCGGCTTTACCTGGTATACCACCGTTTTGTTCATGTAGTTCAAAGAAGTGACCGCGTTTTGTTTATTTTCGAATCTGGAGGAGACAGTTTAGAATATTGAACTCGTAGTGATTATCCATTAGTCACCACTACACACACTTATGTTATTTTAGCCCCCGTTTAATTACTGTATTACCTATTTATTATATTTAATGTTGGTTTCCTTTTATTTACTACTCACTAAATATTTAAAAGTCCATGTTCTTAAAAATAAAAGAATGAAACGGAATAACGAGCTACGAATAAGAACTAACGATATATTTTTATTCGTCGCCTTTAGAGACACTGCATCTTATCTTCACTCAACGTCGCTGGCGGACCGGATCCGCGTGTACTTAAGGTACGTGAACCCGTGACACGGATCTACACGGGTACACGTGACTTAATTACACGTAGCCGAATTTCACGTGCCGAACAGGCCATAAAACCGTTGCCGTGTTACACGAAAACGGGCGCACGGCTACTTGTACACAAAACACGGACACGACCGCGATCCCTAAGTATAAATACGGATGAACCCAAACTCGAGGGGTATACAAGTAGCCAATGAGGAGTTCCTCTATCCACCTCTTGACTCCATCATCAGACCATCGTCACCAAGTGTAATGTATAGAACTCGTCAAAACAAACCAAATGAGCCCAAACTCGTGGGGTATACAAGTAGCCATTGAGGAGTTCCTCTATCCATCTCCACACTCCATCATCAGACCATCATCACCAAGTAGAATGTATAGAACTCGCCAAAACAAACCAAATGAGCCCAAACTCGAAGGATATACAAGTAGCCATTGAGGAGTTCCACTATCCACCTCCTGACTCCATCATCAGACCATCGTCACCAAGTATTATGTATAGAACTCGACAAAACAAACCGAATGAGCCCAAACTCGATGGGTATACAAGTAGCCATTGAGGAGTTCCTCTATCCACCTCCTCACTCCATCATCAGACCATCGTCACCAAATGTAATGTATAGAAATCGTCAAAACAAACCAAATGAGCCCAAACTCGTGGGGTATACAAGTAGCCATTGAGGAGTTCCTCTATCCACCTCCTCACTCCATCATCAGACCATCATCACCAAGTATAATGTATAGAACTCGACAAAACAAACCGAATGAGCCCAAACTCGATGGGTATAAAAGTAGCCATTGAGGAGTTCCTCTATCCACCTCCTCACTCCATCATCAGACCATCGTCACCAACTATAATGTATAGAACTCGACAAAACAAACTGAATGAGCCCAAACTCGATGGGTATACAAGTAGCCATTGAGGAGTTCCTCTATCCACCTCCTCACTCCATCATCAGACCATCATCACCAAGTATAATGTATAGAACTCGCCAAAACAAACCAAATGAGCCCAAACTCGAAGGATATACAAGTAGCCATTGAGGAGTTCCACTATCCACCTCCTGACTCCATCATCAGACCATCGTCACCAAGTATAATGTATTGTATATAACTCTTCAAAACAAACCAAGTAAACCCAAACTTTTCATAAAATCCATTGTGTATAAATCAACTTACAAAATTTTACCGACGATACCAACAAATTAACTTTATTTGAATAACGTTTTATTTAAATAAAATGTTAGTTAGAATAACCCCATTTGTGGAATAATTAGTCCGTATTTTATTCTTATTTAAAATAAAAGTAGCATGATTTATTCACCTTCATGTTATTCTAAATAACGGGCGCAAGAATTATTCTTATTCAAATCAATTTGAATAAGAATAAAAATTCTGTTCTTATTCTTATTCTTATTCAAATAAAAATTTGCCCAACTCTGCACGAAATATCTCATAACTTTTTACGGTGGAAGAGTTTCGAGACTTGGCCTCTTTTTTACATGGAATGTTTTTATGGGATAGAAATATTCCGTTATAATCACGTTCAAAGTTCAATATTGTACCTATTCACCCCGGTTGACGGTACCCTCTTACGATTTCAAAAAATATTTCAGCTGTGTATATAATGGACTTTTTGGATGAACATAGGCAGCATATATCTTATGCCGCGTTACTCGCAATACGTGGCCAAACCCGAGTAACCGCGTGTTCACACTGCGTCCGTTTCCGTGTCCGGGAAGCATCAATCTTTTTCTCGCTTGCGATGTTTCGCCCGAGTGCGAAAGAGACGGATGCCTCCCGGACACGGAAACGGACGCAGTGTGAACACGCGGTAAAGAAGGGCCTCTCCGCCTATAAAAATTGACGTATGACAGCTAGGACACTTAAATCATGGCTTCTCCCCCAACCGCATAGCACGTTGTCTGTGATCCAGTCACTCCCGCTGGGGGCGTAGCATGATTTTCATTTTATGCTTATCGCTGTGGATAACCTTCAACTATTTGACAACTCTAGCAATAAATTCAAATTTGAACCGTTAATCGATCAGAATACAATCGTTTTTATTTCATCTATGAGGGCATATATGTTGCCGTTAAGACGCTGTCAACACCAAAATTCCCTTGATGATTTTGGATAGCGCGCACCCTGTCTATTTGTACCGGAGTAAACGAGAGCGAGTGTTACTGGGCGGCCCGGTTATTGAAGATAATATTGCATAAATATTGAAATAAAAAAAGGGTGGATTATTTGTGAAATATGACTCGCTAGCGGTTTAGGTATGAATATGTTGATTTCATGTTTTTAATTGCAGACCCATACGTCAAAAAAATAAAGACATACAGCCGTTTAATGTGATTTTAAGACCAATCTTTGCAATTATTTTCTATCGAGCCGATTTCGTTAAATTATGTATCGAGCCCGTCTACGGTCTTTGAAATATGGTGAATATTAACATATATTATATTTTATTGGATATTCTTTTATACTTATATTAATATCGCCTAGTATTTAGAACATAATTATTTTTTATATTTTTTGATAACAATAGTTTTATGTGCTAGAACAAATGTTTTTTCTTAAAAAACTGCTTGAACAACATCAATTTCACCAAATTAGGTCTTGTCAGCCTCTTAAGGGTTAGGACATCCTTCACGTTCTGGCGAGTATGCGAGTGCGAGAGTGAAAGATGTCTTATCGTCAACGATAAGCGATAAAATGGCAGCCAATCTACGCCTGCTAGTATCGGTAGTACCATTGATGGTACTAGGGACACATATTAGTATCACTTGTACCATTGATGGTACAAATCAATGGTACTATAGACACAAGGGGCCCGCATTAGGTTAGGATCATCACGATTGCAAAATAATTTGCAAATATGTAAGTCTATCTTTTTACATCGACTGTACAACGCTGGGCTGCGGTAAGATGTATCAATAGAAAAAAAAATGAAAGAAAAATATATTATTGCCTTAAACAAAAAAAAACAATGAAGTAACACAAACATTTTTAGCTACAAGAGAAATTCGGTACACAGAAAAAAAAAAAAAAACAATGACATAAAAACTACAGAATAAATATGTTAAACAATAAACCGTTAAGTATATAAAGGCAAATGGAGCACATTCAGCAACTGCTGTCGGCACATAAATGTACCACCAGCGAAGATTTTCAATGATTTTCAATAGGGGTGTACTTAGACACTAAATAAAATAATAAATACTGGTATTATACCCTTTTATCGAAACAAATTATTCTCTCGCTAAGTCCGAAACTACCTGATGTGGTTCGATTAGAATGGAGCGAGCGCATAGCTCGCCCATTAGAGTGGTGCCAAGACTGTGAAACAAGTCTATAATTCGATACAGAGAGGGCGCTAGTCTTAGCGGGAATATAGTGGAAAAATATACAACTTGCGTCACTGTCCTCGTAGCTCAGTTGGTAGAGCAGTCTAGCGTTAATAGAAAGGTCGCAGGTTCGAATCCTGTCGGGGGCTACAGACGAAGATGGTTTATTTTTCCATTATATTCTGTCTCTGTATCATATCGTTTAAATACTGGTATTGTCTTAAAAAAGGATTAAGAATGTAGTCAAAAAGAATAAAAAGCAACGCAAGAGATTAAATAATCACAAAGTTACAAGTGTCCAAAGTTTTAAGAAGGGGTATGTTCTGTCTCTTTTCCGCAAAACGCACCTTAATATGAAACGATTGTCATTTACTACGACGCTAGGATCGTCACGTCACGATCTGCGAGCGTTATGTTCTGTCCCTTTTCCGCAAAACGCACCTTCATATGAAACGATTGTCACTTACTACGACGCTAGGATCGTCACGTCACGATCTGCGAGCGTTATGTTCTGTCCCTTTTCCGCAAAACGCACCTTCATATGAAACGATTGTCATTTACTACGACGCTAGGATCGTCACGTCACGATCTGCGAGCGTTTTCTCTCTCTAACAAGCAACATTAAAACGGTTGTAGCTTCGTATTTTTTTGAGATATTCAAAATGGTTTTTCCTCAGTAGGCATATTTTTTTGCCTTCTTTCTTTTGAAGTAATAATACATTTTGAGTCTACACCCGTATTGGTAACAGCTTGACAAAGCGCGTTCGGGTAAATTGCAGCTCGGAGCGTCGGAGGTGCGCGAAACTCGAGTTTAGCCAAAGCCCGAAGAGCGACAGGCTTGGAAGGCGTTAGCGAAGCTCACGGTCCTGGGTTCGAATCCGGTTCGAAGGACCATTTTAAATCGTTTTTTTTTGTTGTTGATTTTGGACTATAGGTATGCGGTATTGTGTTCCTGGCCGAGAATAAGGTCTTAGAGCTCCGGAGAATGAACCGTGTTGCGAGTGAGGGGCCTACATTAATCTGTAGCTGTTTACGCTACGAATCCTCAAATCAATAAATGGTCGGTTACGCGAAGAAGTCAAAAGTATCTGCTTGCCATCGGAAAGCTGTATGCTTGTTTGTCACCGTTGTATATTTAAATAAAAACCTCGTTACTGCTCTCAGCTATTCTGTATCCACCGAATCGTTCCAAGTACAATTCAATTAACGACCGATGCGCTCAATCTGAGGCAGTCGAAAAAAACCCGTGTGACAACCCTATTGCTACCAGGTTCGCTTCACGGCTTGCTAACAATAATATAAACCTAAAGTCGATGCGGGAAGGTTCAGATTTGAATGTGGGTCAGTGTTTTGATCGTTGTTAAGTTCTTTGTCGGGAGTTTAGGATTGTCAATTTTGGTGTTAAATTAAGTGTTACAGGTTCGGTTTTAAATATAGTATTTAACTCGTTTAAGAGCTAGATATTATTCAACATAGTCTTTTAAAGTTTATTCTATGTAAGCATTTACAATAGGACGCCTTTAGTCCACAACCACAACTCCACATGCATAATATCAGATTGATTATCTAATTGAACTGAAAATGTTTGCTCAATTTTGAATGCTGTTGCACGTCTGTGATTGAGATACAGTCAGGACTTGGTTCTTTTATTTGTGTCTTTGTCTAAATGTTGAGCTTTTAAATGTTGAGCGTTCGAAGCGCTGATAGCCTAGCGGCGCCTGCGAGTCGGGTACGATAACGCAGGTTAAGCAAAGATGGTAGCGGTCAGTCTTTGGATGGGTGACCGCCTGATGTTTGAGTGGTAAATATAAATGAACGCTTCCGTGCTTTGGAAGGCACGATGAGCAGTTGATCCCGGCTGCTGTCTATGACAGTAGTCGTTAAGCCGAGTTAGAGGCCTTCGGGCGGCTTAAGAACTTCTAACAGTCGAGTTGCCCACTCACTTGACTCCGCAGGAGCTTACCTACCACAAACTTGCACGTGTCCCCTGGGTGGTACTAAAGAGTGACAAACTTTAGAGGCCAAAAAATGCATGCCGATGCCATACGATGAAATAAATGTTAAGCTTTGTATCTTGTTGGTGTGTTAAATAAATAAATACATCACTTATGCGCTGTGTTGAGAGTGAGGGATGCATTTGTCTCTAATTATTTATTTATTTAAACTTTATTGCACAGTAACAAGATACAAGTACAAAAGGCGAACTTAATGCTTAAGCATTCTCTACCAGTCAACCTTTAGGCCAAACAGAAAATAAGCATAGCTGGTGCGGGGTATGACAGCAACACAGAAATAAAGTAAGAGGAAAAAATACTGCTATTATTATTACTTATCAATACAATAAATCCTCAAATCAATGCACTTGTGATTCTCCTGGATTCGCAAGCGTCCATGGGCTACAGCGTTCGCTTACCATCAGACAAACCGTATGCTTGTTTGCCACTGACGTACTATAAAAGAAATCACTTTATCACCATCATCATCATCATATCAGCCGAAAGACGTCCACTGCTGGACATAAGCCTCCCCCAAAGAGCACCAAAGTGACCGGTCCTGTACCGGCGTCCAGCGATCTCCCGCTCGCCTGGGCAGTGTTAGGGAACCATACTCATAGTTCGTCCAATTTTTGACAAGCGGTTAGCCTAGAGGGTGACTCTCCCTACGAAGCTGAAGGTCCTGGGTATGAATCCTGGTAAGGAAAAAAAATTGTGGGATGAGCATGATTATTTGTTTCTGGATCTTGGATATTTTCTATCGGCCGTATTCATAAACGTTCTACAAGCCTATTTTATCTACAAGTCTCATTATGTGTCCAAAGGCCGGCAACGGACTCACAACACCTCTGGTGTTGCAAGTGTCCATGGGCGGCGGTAATCGCTTACCATCAGGTGATCCGTCTGCTCGTTTGCCTCCTATATCATAAAAAAAAAAAAAAAAAAAAATGTAAAATACGACTAAATAATTAATGTCCGCAGCAGAACCAAGGTAACCAATATATAGCCCTCCAGATCGCTAAACTTAAGTGGCAGTGGGCGGGGCACATAGCACGTAGAACCGATGGCCAGTGGTGCGGAAAGGTTCTCGAGTGGCGACCACGTACCGGAAGGCGCGGCGTGGGTAGGCCCTCGACAAGGTGGACCGATGACCTGGTAAAGGTTGCGGGAGTCCGCTGGATGCGGGTGGCGCAGGACCGGTCACTTTGGCACTCTTTGGGGGATGCCTATGTCGGCTGATATGATGATGATGATGATGAATTAATGTGCCCAAAGTAGCAGAGAAATACTTTTTAGTCGGAGATATAATCATCAATTTCGAAGTGAAAAACGATTTTATTATTTAAAACATAAACTAGTGTCGAAGCTACGGTAGCCTAGTGGTTCAGGCATGCGGCTGCTAAGCGGCGGTCGTGGGTTCGAATCCCGGCTCGTGCCAATGAGTTTTTCTGAACTTATGTACGGAATATTTACCGTTAGCTTTTCGGTGAAGGAAAACATCGTGAGGAAACCGGTCTAATCCCAATAAGGTCTAGTTTTCCCTCTGGGTTGGAAGGTCAGATGGCAGTCGCTCGAAAAAAAGAGTCAACAAAAAACAGCTAACGACGCTCACAAAATTCCACGAGAATCGGGTGAGTTTGACCTGTAGAGGGGAACAGCGGAACTCCGGACATACAGTTTTCAACCCAATCTAGAATAGAACTTCGTTTGTAAAATAGCTTAAGGCGCCGTAGGTTCATGGTCTTCTCTCCCTCTCACTGAGCATAAGCTTGAGCGAGATGGAAGTGCGTGCTCGGAAGCGCGGATATCATGTTTTATAATTTTACATTTTTGGTTAAATAAATAAAAATGTAAACACTGATTACCCTCAAACATGATATTGCCGATAAGCAAATTTAATATTTATAGCTTTTGTGCATAATTTGTTACGAATATTTTAAGTGTATTTTTGTGTGTTTTAGACCTATGTTCGTGATTTTTTTCTATCGAGCGAAATTTGCTTAATCATGTTTCGAGGCACTGATTTCCCTGCAGAAAAGCCTCAAGATTACTATTCGTATTTTTTTGAAACATTTATTATTATAAACAGAGGCATTATATTGTTTCAAAAACTCTGTTCGCTTAACTTCGCTGAACCTACGGCGCCTTAATCATTCATATAGCTTCGGACATGTGTTCTTGTAGAACAACGCATTATGATGTTTTTATTCTTTGTATTCATTCAGTTTACTTATTTTAGCTAACTATCATTGTAATAATCTTTTTTTGGCATAAAATTACCGACTGTTGAGTTTGTTTCGGCGTTTCTTCTTAACAGTGGTCTTCATTTTCAGAAACGCTGGTAGAATTTTGACTTGTAAAAGTGCCATTACAAATTCATTTATTTCATTTGTTTGCTTCGCTCGCTCGTTCGAAAAGGAAAAGAACCAAATCCAGTGTTGCCAGCGCGTCATTCCAATTTCAGACGGTGTTTAATCCGAAAAAGGATGGTTTTCAAAATAATGGGGGGGGGGGGGGGGGGGTTTGACGACCGGTTAGTCTAGTGGGTAGTAACGCTGCCTACGAAGCTGAAGGCCCTGGGTTCGAATCCCGGCAAGGGCAAATATTTGTGTGATGAGCATGATTATTTGTTTCTGAGTCATGGATGTTTTCTATGTATTTAAGTATTTATATCTATTAAATATATCGTCGTCTAGTACCCATAACACAAGCCTTATTGAGCTTACTATGGGACCAGGTCGATTTGTGTAAGATTGTCCCATTTATTAATTTTATTTTTATTTTTTATTTTAATGGGACGGAAACAAAATTGGAATATTGTTGATGACCAAAAATGACAAATCTCTACTTTATGACATGACATGACAGATAGATTATTTTTGGACATGTCCCAAAAGGGACGGCACCTTGGAAAGGACGACAACAGGACGGTATGGCATTAAAAGGGACGGAAAACCGTCCTCTTTGGGACGGTCTGGCAACACTGACCAAATCGACAAAAATACACACGGGCCGTTTTTCCATAGAAATGTGGACTACACTGTTTTCTCCCTGGATAATGGCAGTAGAGAAATATTTTTTTCCATGAATCTATGGCTAGTATTGACATGTTGCTATGTTTTCCTTTTTTTTCATAAATTTATCCTTAAAAGAGATAATTATTCAAATAATTGAAAAAAAATGCCAGATTTTCCGCTGTGTCAAACATCCAGAAAATAATTTTGATTTGATTATTTAAACAAAGAAAAACAAAGGAACACGGCCAAAGCCTTTCTGTGATTTTTAATAAATAAAATAGTTAAATAGGTCAAGTTTTGGAGAAGACATCAGGGAAATGTTGATTTTAGGTATTTTCGGTCCAAGCTGCAGTTGTCTCTATCGCGCTCTGCGGGGGGAGGCTTGAGGTTGGCGCGACTGCAATACATTTTACAAATACCTATTTCTCAATGATCTCGGCCTTAGAGTTTCCTCTTAAGTCCGCAATCGCAATGTAGGCTTCGTCAGGTAGGTACAACCTATGAATCAGCAACACGCATCGTCACATACAAATGCCCAACAATAGAGCAATCCCCAACAGGCTGCGTCACTAACCTTATATAGTTAAACAGGACTGGCAAGAATCGCAGCTGGTTCAAGAGGTCCCATAATGCTAGCTGCGGTGCCGCGCTGTATATCCGACGAAATCTGTTGAACCAGATACGACCTGACCCCGTATCATGGTCGGCCTTATCACACGATAAGTGACAAGATAGCGCGTCCGTCACTGGCTGACACCGTTCGATAGAACGAGACGGACGCTCTATCTTGTCACTTATCACGTCATAAGGCCGACCATGATACGGGGTCTGAATCACAGCCCTATCCGCCGGCGACCCAAATCCGAACTTATATTATAAATGCGAAAGTGTGTCTGACTGACTGTCTTTTACCTCTTCATGCTTAAACCGCTGAACTGATTTAGATGAAATTTGGTATAGAGATAGTTTGAGTCCCGGGGAGGGACATAGGATCATTTTTATCCCGGAAATATTGCCCTAAGGGGGTGACACGGGGTATGAAAGTTTTTTTGGAGCTATATACTATATAAAGTTCCATGCGGACGCAGTCGCGGACAGAAGCTAGCCCTTAGTAATTGGAAGTTGGTTAAAAAGCTTGATTAAGAGAACATGGTTAAAGTGTGTTGAGGGCGATGGGCTAGCAACCTATCTATGCGATATCACATTTCGTCGATCTTTTACACACACATTTATGATAAAAAATCGGCCAAGTTCGTGTCGGGCCACGCGCAATGTAGGGTTCCGTAGTTGCCTGTCTGCCTTAGTTACATCGACGTGCGGTGCGGTTGCGTCGGCCGAATTTGTACGAAAATTGGCCTTCCCAAGTACACATTAAGTTGGTCGACTATTACTCGGTAACTACTTA
The DNA here is from genome assembly GCA_947578815.1 of Epinotia ramella. Lineage (NCBI taxonomy): Eukaryota > Metazoa > Arthropoda > Insecta > Lepidoptera > Tortricidae > Epinotia > Epinotia ramella. Next base: position 11,417,287 of record OX388226.1, on the reverse strand, counting down.
TGCCTACATATCCGTGATAGTTTTCCTTTTAAATTCATTACATGAACTACTACCACATTTTTTTTCATATCCCCAGTAGACAGTCTTCAAGACAGTATTCAAGAGTTCCTAGAATATAAGTAGGTAGCTAGATTTAAGATGATTTCATAATTTGCATGCCATTAAGGTAGATTTTAGTGATACCTCTATTGTACCTGTTTGTGATCTGTCTTTACCTAAAATCGTGCAAATAAAGATTTTACTTTACTTTACTTTAGCCGGCAGGGGGGGGGGGGGGGGGGGACTCGAACAAAAATTTGGGCTTTAAAAGCCCAATATCTCGCAAACAAATCACCAATTGGAAAAATGGATTTAGGAAACCCATGATATTTTTGAATGAGCACACCATGGGTTTAAAGAGAAAAAAAAATTACATCCCCGCTTTAGGTGTAGGGGAGACGTACCCTAAAAAAATTTTTTTTTCAAGATTTTATTGTACTGTTTTGTCGGCGTGATTCATTTATATACCCATGGTGAATTACAGTTTCTAGTAGTAATGGTTACTGAGCTAAGCCGAGGATGGACAGACGGACATGGCGAAACTATATCGGTTCCTTGTTGACAACGGAACCCTAAAAATGGCACTGGAACATACGAGTTAATGTGCTCTCTCTACCTCTTTTGGGATTCATTTAAAAGTATGGCATACTTTTTTTCGCCTTTAACGTTTGTCAATCTTTAGCACCACCCAGAGGACACGTGCAAGGTTGTGGTAGGTAGCTCCTGCGGACGCGAGTAACAGTTGACCCCCTAGACGTGAATCTTATTTTTTTTTTTTTTTTTTTAATGATATAGGAGGCAAACGAGCAGACGGATCACCTGATGGTAAGCGATTACCGCCGCCCATGGACACTTGCAACACCAGAGGTGTTGTGAGTGCGTTGCCGGCCTTTAAGATGGGAGTACGCTCTTTTCTTGAAGGTTTGAAGGTCGTATCGGTCCGGAAATACCGCAGGCGACAATCCATTCCACAGTTTAGCTGTGCGAGGCAGGAAGTTTCTGGAGAAGCGCACAGTTGAGGACTGCCAACCATCTAAGTGGTGAGGATGGTAATGTTGTCGCGTTGGACGATGGCGAAAAGAAGCGGCAGGGATTAATCCGAACAATTCCTCGGAGCACTCCCCGTTATACATGCGATAGAAAATGCAGAGAGAGGCCACATCTCTACGCAGCGCCAAGGGGTCAAGCCGATCCGAAATAAGCTCGCTGTCGACAATTCGAGTTGCTCGTCGTTGGATGCGATCCAGAGGGAGAAGCTGGTATTGGGGTGCCCCTGCCCATAGATGAGAACAGTATTCCATGTGTGGGCGGACCTGCGACTTATAAAGCTGCAGGCGGTGGGCCGGTGTGAAATCTATGTTAAAAAGACACAAATTGATACATAGGAGACATGTCCGCTTGTATCGGTGTTAAGAAAGCATTTAATCCTGTGACGTCATCACACAGGTTCAATAACAATTCATTCGGTTATCAGTGGACGTGGGTTCATTAGGAATTCAATATGGCATCCGAAGCATGAGCGGTGGCGGTTTAAAATGTAAACTTTCTTATAAAATGCACAGCTTATGTCTGTCTCTTGACTATCTAACTTTTGCCCTAATGTTGCATATGACCTAACGCTTCAATAGACTTAATGCATTTTTCTTGAACGTGAATAATTTGGGTTTTAAAATATAATGAAAATGGATCACTAACGTATTTTATATCGAGAATCCAATCGAATATCCAGAAATTTTATATCAGAGTTTTCCGGCGGAAATTATAATGTAATCCTAAATACTTAAAACAGGGAAATACTCAAATCTGGCATCTTGCTCTAACGAGTAGCGCGGTCTCTTTTGTTTAGGGTTTACGGGTTTACACTGTGAAAACTTTTATTTTACCATGGTGCAATAAATGATGATTATGATTATGATTACGCTTGTTCAACCACAAACGTTTCATCGAATGTATGTTTCGCAGAATTTTCATATCAACGAAAGCAATTTAGAAACAGTAATTTTGAGGATTGTTGCGAAACAAAACTTAGCTTACCTAATCGGTTCTACACAATATGATACAGGGTGTGACCTGTAACAGGGGCAAATATTTAACAGGACGATTCCTAAGAGCATCTTTAGTAAACCCCTTGTGTCCTATTTTTGTACGATGATGTATAAAAAAGAGGTAGAACGGTTTTTTAACCGTGCTTTTGCGCTCCAAAAGTGGCACACTAAAACTGAGTCAATTGCACCAACTTGTCTCAGTTTGTCGTAGTCAATGGAAACGTATAATCGTGTCTCCGCTGTCAGATTTGCTGGCCATTTATAAACACGGAATTTCGTATAGACAACCTCTTTTTTTTTACCCCCGACGCAAAGAGAGGGTGTGCATCTGATTGTTGTGTCGTAGCTCCCAAACGGATAAACTGATTTTCGTTTAATTTTTTTTGTGTCATAGGTAATTTTATCCCGAGTGTTCTTAGCCATGTTTCATGAAAATCGGTTTAGCCGTTTTTGAGATATTGGATTTTGAAATGAAAATGTCGGGGATTTTTCAACTTTTGTAATTTATAGATCATTGGTTCCGTACATCAGCACTCCTGTGCCTTGTGCCACATCAACTTATGCCACCAATAATGTGGGACAGTAGTTCTGCGCGGTAGACATAGTGAACAGTACATATTGGATATATCGCTAGGCGTCCTTGGGGTAACTAAGTAACTATTCTGTAACCAACATATACAAGGTGACAACTGCAAACCTGATAACTATATTGATTTTAAATATTGAAAATTAGATCTCATACATTGCTTCTTTGGACGACCAGCTAGCTTAGGGAGTGAAGCTGCCTACAAAGCTGAAGGTCCTAGGTTCGAATCTCGGTAAGGGCAAATATTTGTGTGATGAGCATAAATAATTGTTTCTGAGGCTCGGGTATCTCCTATGTATTGATGATGATTGAAATAAGTAAAACAAGTGCAATATTTATCTTTGATATCTACACTAATATTATTAAGAGGAAAGATTTGTTGGTTTGTTTGTTTGTATTGAATGGGCTCCGAAACTACTGGACCGATTTGAAAAATTCTTTTACCATTAGAAGCCGACATTATCCCTGATGAACATAGGCTACTTTTTACCGCGGGAAAATGCTTCATTCCTGCGGGAAAACGGGTAATCCGTGCAAAGCCGGGCAGCTAGTCCTAGATAAAAGTAGAAATTTTGACGAATATGCCTGTTAAAAATCTTAAGTACTATGGAATGAGGTTATAGTATGATCCATTGATCACATTTTAAACATAAATATCTGATTTAAAGATTTCGTCCCTCTCGTACGTAGGTACCTATTTTCTTGATTACCTACCTACACAAATTGTTTTACCTGATCTATATCTTTTATCAGCTTACAAAGGAACATTTTCCCGCCAAAAATAGCCTAAATTTCCGTTTTCTCCTTTAAAGGCGAACTGACATGAACCCATTACTAGAACTCAAAACATTGTCCATTTCTTTGTACCAACATAGCACCTACAAACTTATATATACCATCAACTATTCCAGTCTGTCGCACTAAAGTCAAAATAATGTATGAAGCACGGATTTGACCAACCGCAAACGTCACTTTGCCGAGTCTCAATAAAAAACTTATCGTTAGATTGAGACGTATGATATAGCAATGTGACGTCACTGAAATCACTTAACGTTGATACAAGGCAATTTCAACCGTAACTCAAAGCGGTAAGGAACAAGTAGAACGCAAACACGTTGCGCTCTATTTTTTTAATGCACTGTTTTATGAGCGGCCAGTTTTATATTGTTGTCTTTCGAGTTCTTATTTCGAACTTTACTAGTTTACTAGTGCAGTTCGGAAACCGATTGCCATTTAAAATTAGACTTTATCCCGAAGTATTAAGGACGAGCGTCGTAGGGTTGGGCTGTATTTGTTATAATAGTTTTCACACTTGATTTTTTAAATTTTATTGCTGTGTACACGGCTCCTTGTCGCATAATGACATTCTTGGTTTTTTATTTTACTTAATGTCAAAGGCCGTGGGTTCCTATGTGGTCAGAGTGGACAAGATATTAGCTCGACATAAATTTTATATGTTTACATGTTAACATTGATATATGTAATACCTACATATAAGCTAGGTATAGAATTTCACAAATCCATCCAATATTGGCAAAAACGGTACCTTATTACTAACGCTCCGCTGTCCGTCCGTCTGTCCGTCTGTCCGTCTGTCACCAGGCTGTATCTCATGAACCGCGATAGTTAGACAGTTGAAATTTTCACAGATGATGTATTTCTGTTGCCGCTATAGCAACAAATACAAAACAGAAATAATATAAATATTTAAGGCGGGCCCTATACAACAAACGTGATTTTATTGCTGTTTATATGACCCCCTGATTATTTTACATATAGGTATGTGAATATAGCACGTGTCGGGCCACGCGCAGTGTAGGGTTCCGTAGTTGCTTTGTCTTAGTTACATCTACGTGCGTTGCGGTTGCGTCGGCCGAATTTGTACAATTGGCCTTTTTAAGTACACATTAAGTTCGTCGACTATTACTCGGTAACTTCTTATGCCTTCTTGTCCGTGATAGTTTTCCTTTTAAATTCATTATATGTACTACTACCACGATTTTTTTCACAAATTCATTATATGTACTACTACCACGATTTTTTTCACATCCCCTGTAGTAGCCATTTAGCCGGCAGGGGGGGGGGGGACACGACTCGAACAAAAAAAAGCTCAAGATCTCGCAAACGGATCACTGATTTCAAAAATGGTTGTAGAAAACCCATAATAGTTTTGAACGAGCTATCCAACGATACACCATGGGTTTAACGAGAAAAAAATTTACATCCCCGCTTTAGGTGTAGGGGAGGTACCGAAAAAAAATTTTTTTTCAAGATTTTATTGTACTGTTTTGTCGGCGTAATTGATTTATAATACCCATACCGAATTACAGTTTTCTAGTTGTAATGGCTACTGAGCTAAGCCGAAGACGGACAGACAGACAGACAGACAGACAGACGGACGGACATGGCGAAACTATAAGGGTTCCTTGTTGTCTACGGAACCCTAAAAACCGCATCAAAATCCGTTGCGTACTTTTAAAGATCTAAGCATACATATGGACAGACAGCGGGAAGCGACTTTGTTTTATACTATGTAGTGATTTACTAGAAACGTCATGACGTCACGATTCCCTAGCGTTTTCTCTCTCCAACAAGCAACATTAAAACGGTTGTAGCTTCGTATTTTTTCGAGATTTTTGAGTGGGATTTCCTTCATTAGGCATGTTTTTTTGCCTTCTTTCTTTTGAAGTAATAATACATTTGGTGTCTTCACCCCTAATTCGGAACTCGTGTAAGGAATATCATATGATGTTTACCATTAGCTATTTGTGAAGGGAAACGTCGTGAGGAAACCTGCATAATATGTATTCAAAGGTGTAATTTAAATGAATTTTGGTATATCGAGAGATAGTTTGAATCCCGGGGAAGGACAGGATAGGTTTTATCCCGGAAATCAACCCCTAAGAGGATGAAATGGGAAGTGAAAGTTTGTATGGAGCTGCGATATAAACGAGTTCCACGCGGACGGAGTCGCGGGCAGAAGCTAGTAATTAGGCTATTGATATGTAAATTTTTATATTTTTTTAATAAACTATAGAATTTAATGGAATTGGTCTTTACGAAAAATCTTAAGCAAAACCAATTTTCTCATCACAACCGAACTTTTTGCGACAAAACTTGCCTCTTTGACCGTACCCATTCATTGTCCTCAAAAAACCTTGAAAAAAAACTTTTGCTCGGAAAAAACTTATAATAATTAATCAAAGGCATTTTTAAAAAGTTTTGCATCGATGCATTGACGCTATTCAGAGTGTCGGGAGACATCTTGATTTATGAATCCTTTTGTGGTGGGCTCGTATTCACGAAGATTGATAACCGCTAGCCCTGACTTTTTAAACTAAGTTACCGAACTATTTCTTGATGCGTGTCTTTGGACTCTTTGATCGTGTCGTGTCACTCGTGTCAAATAAATAAATAAATTCTCGTTCTCGAGAACATTCTCAGAAGTTACCGAGAAATTCTCATGTGGAAAGTTTCGCAACTTTGGAAAGTTCTCGTGAGTGCATTGCTATGCACGTATGATCAAAGGCGGATTAAATGAGAGCGCCCCAGGAAAGCACCTCATCGGCGCCCCTCTTTCGGTCATCATCACTATCCATACAACCATACCCATACTAATATTATAAATGCGAAAGTGTGTCTGTCTGTCTGTCTGCCTGTTACCTCTTCACGCTTAAACCGCTGAACCGATTGCGATGAAATTTGGTATGGAGATAGTTTAAATCCCGGGGAAGGACATAGGATAGTTTTCATCCTGGAAATCACCCCCTAAGGGGATGAAATGGGGGTTGAAGTTTGCATGGAGCTGCGATATAAACGATTTCCACGCGGACGGAGTCGCGGGCAGAAGCTTGTATAGTATAAAACAAAGTCGCATCCCGCTGTCTGTCCCTATGTATGCTTATATCTTTAAAACTACGTGACGGATTTTGATGCGGTTCTTTTAATCATCATCATCATCATCATCATATCAGCCGAAAGACGTCCACTGCTGGACATATGCCTCCCCCAAAGAGTGCCAAAGTGACCGGTCCTGCGCCACCCGCATCCAGCGGACTCCAGCGACCTTTACCAGGTCATCAGTCCACCTTGTGGGGGGCCTACCCACGCCGCGCCTTCCGGTACGTGGTCGCCACTCGAAAACCTTTCCGCCCCAACGGCCATCGGTTCTACGTGCTATGTGCCCCGCCCACTGCCACTTAAGTTTAGCGATTCGGAAGGCTATATCGGTTACCTTTTTAATAGATAGAGTGATTCAAGTGGAAGGTTTATATGTATGTAATATAGTACCCGTGCGAAGCCGGGGCGGGTCGCTAGTAGATTATAAATTGCGCCCCTTTGGAACCCTGCGCCCCTAGGCACGTACCTAGTTTGCCTATATGGTAATCTGCCTTATCCTAAGTTGGAAGAAGATCGCAGAGTCAAAAGAGCATTAACGTGGTCCACCAAGATACCAGCGATACAGCGTGGTCCAGCGATACCTTGGTCGTCCACGACATAGCGCGAGCTCCTAATCTGCAATTGTCAAGCGTTAAGAGTCCACAGTAAGCTCGATTCTCCATACAAACGTAGTTACGCTCTCATTTTAAAACTACGTTTTGGATTATAACAAAACTTTGCATGTACAATGACATGAGGTATATCCAGGTCTGTAATTAGTTTATGTAGCTTCAGATAGCATAGTTTAAAAAATACAGCGAATTTAAGTGTTTCATACAAAACTTGTTTTTTGCTGTGTTTCGTTTGTTTTATAAACTGGAACCATATAAACTAATTACAGACATAGATATACCTCATGTCATTGTATATGCAAAGTTTCGTCATAATCCAACACGTAGTTTTAAAATGAGAGCGAAACTTCGTTTGTATGGGAAAGTGAAATTCGGCCGAGCTTACAGCGGAGAAAAATGGCGCACTGTCGATTCGAGCACCAAGATCCATGTGCACACCCACGACACAAGAAACATAGCGAAGAACCATCTCGATAGACAATACTTTCGATTAAAAAACCGCACTCAAATAGGTTCAACCGTTTGGGAGCTAAGATGCCACAGACAGACACAAAGATACACAAGTTAAACTTATAACACCTTTGGTGACGCCTCTGTACCTATTCGTAATCGTCTAGTCGCCATGAACAAGACCGTATGCTTATTTACCACTATAAATAATAAATAAATAAATATAATGGGACAATCTTACAAAAATCGACCTAGTCCCATAGTAAGCTCAGTAAGGCTTGTGTTATGGGCACTAGACGACGATATATATAAAAGATATTAATACTTAAATACATAGAAAACATCCATGACTCAGTAACAAATATTCATGCGCATCACACAAATATTTGCCCTTACCGGGATTTGAACCCAGGACCTTCAGCTTCGTAGGCAGCGTCACTACCCACTAGGCTAACCGGTCGTCCATGATATTCAAAACTCCAGGTCAAGATATACAGGTCGTACTTACGCGGCTCAAACTCGTCGTGAACTGTGTACGGTTGGCGCGAAACGCCATTTATCGCTAATGACAGTAATGACGTTTAGATCCAAGATGGCCGCGTGTAAATCTTATTTGCGTCCGTTCAACTGGTTCGGTAATTAGTTATTAAGTTTAGTTTAGCGGTACATGTGGAATGAGGCTCTCAATTACTGTGAGATTTGCTGTGTACATGTGTCAAGCTTTTTTTTAACAACACGACGGTGGGAAATATGCATGTTTTTTTTTTTTTTTTTTTATAGTTAGGTTCCTGTTTTGGCCTGCATAAGCGGCCAGTTACAGATATATTAGGGGACGGGCCTTCCCGGGGGCCTAATGGGCCTCCCGGAGGGAAAGAAATAAGCATGATGTTACGCACGTATCGTAGCTTAAGGACACTTGCACCTACAGAGGAATCATATTTGTTATATACAAAGTCGGTGGCAAACAGGCATACCGCCTGATGGTACGCACGCCCCGTAACTAGTTAATGGGCACTAAGTAGCACCTACAAGGGGTCACATACTGGGGGCTGCACTTTATAAATCTACCCAGTATTTTTGAAGTGAAACTTCTTTAGCGGCGCTGAGCACTTTTTGCGATGGGGAAAAATTGTTAAATACGCGGCAGAGTTTTGTGACGTCAGATGTGAAGGAGGTCACTTTTTGCTGCTAGCCGATTCGACTTCATTCAAAACTGAACGCTATTCGTAAGAGTATAAAGCCGTTAAACAGTTTTTGCAATAGCATATTCTGCAAATAAATATGTAATAATTCCAACGCGTCCTTCACCGTTTTGCTATTGAGCAAAATTCGAATAGTTCGAATTTAGACGTTATTCCTAGAGATTTTGAAAAATATTTGGCAATGGCAAAAACAAATGGTATTGTGTTTGCCGCCGCCCGTCGGCGCGCCGGACCCCGGCACCGTTGCGCCGCGGCGGCGCGTTGGGCCCGTCGCACCCAACGCGCCCGCGGCCCGTCCGCCTAAATAATTGACAATTGTTTATAAATTTGCGTCAAATTCATTTTTAGGGTGACACCGTAAGATGTCACGTGACCTGATCGAAAAACTGTTACAATGTTAATGAGTTTTCACTTCTGCCGGCACTCCCGGAGTGCAACCCGGTCTTTTTTTTTTACCTTTTCACCGTCAAAGACGGCCATTCACGTCATCGGAAAATCGTGCCATTCGTGCCCCTGACGTCAGAACATCATGCCAATTTACAAAAGAGTTCTAGAAGTGGTCTGTATTGGTTTTTGTATGGTCGTCATTTGACGTCGGTGGCCATAAAATAAATATAATAATACCAAACATTATAAGACAGATCTAGAAGTTTTTTTTTTTTTTTTATTGGCCTAAATATTAAAAACACAGTAGTGGTACAACATTTTACACCAGCGGAAACCTCAGGGGGTTTATAAAGTAGTTCGCTTAGCTATTATATATTAAATTTACTTAACTAATTAGTACAAATACACTCGTTGGCCGTCATTTGACGTCGGTGGCGTCCGTGGCACGGCGAGTCACTTCGTCAGCTGGCGGTGAAAAGGTTAAGGAAACCAATATTTGTAGCTTACGAAAGCGCGATTTGACTGTACGCATGTCAGATAAATTGACTCACATACAAGCTTCAAAACAAATTTCATTCCATGGCAGAAAAAACAAGGTAAGAATGTCATTCCCATAACAGCACGTGACGTCAGCGTAACCTGCTACGTCATCAGCATCATAAAAATGGCGGACTGTCATTCGCCCCAAATAAATAGTTAAGTCACTTAGCAAAAAATGTTTCAATACTACTCAAGCAACAAAACTCCTTGTTTGTATACAGGGTGTCCAGTAAATAATGGATAACCTTCTAACCACCAATAGGCCACCTTAGGCTGGTCCAGAAAATCCACTTTAGGGCTTAGTAAAAGTTCCCTGGTTTTCGAGATTTTCACACTTTTCATAATTTTAAGTTTTCGTTTCCTTATTTGACTGTTATCATCGTGGTAACGAGAAATGTAATGATTTGTTGTTGATTTCTTGTTGTTTTTTTTTTTTTTTTTGTTTTTTTTTTCTGGACCAGCCTAAGGTGGCCTATTGGTGGTTAGAAGGTTATCCATTATTTACTGGACATCCTGTAGAAGATGTCAGAAAATGGTAACAATTGTGTGCCAACTTTGGACAATGGCAGCATTTGTGTGACTTCGATTCATGGACATATGATACTCAGGACAGGCTATAGTAATAATAATACCACGTGCGAGCGAGCTGGTAGCATAGAAATCTCGATAAGTGTGACAGAAAGGGAAATATATCACTAGCTGATGCCCGCGGCTTCGCCCGCGTGACTTATGTTCCTGTGTCCCCTAGATGGGGCAGAGGGCGTCCACAGTGCACCGCCATCCCGTTGGGTCTTGAGCTTCGCGCTTCAGTTCGCTCCAAGTCTTCTCTATGGTCTTCGCCTCTGCGATGATCGTCCGCCGCCAGGTCTGTTTAGGGCGGCCACGTTTACGCTTTCCTTGGGGATTCCAGTCCAGGGCTTGCCTCGGTATGTGATCAGGGTCCCTTCGGAGAGTGTGGCTTCGCCCGCGTGGGTATAGGAAAATGTAACATATTGAATTTTCCCGTGGGAATTAGATGTTTTCCCGCTGGAAAAAGTAGCCTATGTCACTCTCCAGCTTCTAAACTATCTCCATATAAAAAATCACATCAATACGACGCTCCGTTGCGACGTGAAAGAAGGACAAACATACAAACACACACACACACTTTCGCATTTATAATATTAGCATGGTATAACAACACAGGTACTCTCTTCTGAGACTCGCGAACCACGTGACTGACACAAGCCTACGTCATTCGGCTGTTAGATGCCGTTTGATGACGTACCATGTAATATTAGTAAGGATTCATTGTCCTTCTCATAGTTCCACTTTTTTTATTTGCCACAACTGATTTAGTATGAAGTTGTGGCACATACACCATTACCCGTCCAAATTGAGTAGGTTAATTGTTTATTGGCAAGTCATTACTCATCAGCCATTTTAAGACCAGTTCTTAATTTAGCTGCATAGGACCTTTTCCGTCCCTCGCTGTGGCATCACGTACAGGCTGTCCTGACCCCGTATCATGGTCGGCCTTATCACGCGATAAGTGACAAGATAGGAGCGTCGTCTTGTTCTATCGAACGGCGGTGTCAGCCCAGTGATAGACGCTCTATCCTGTCACTTATCGTGTGATAAGGCCGACCATGATACGGGGTCTGAGCTATAACCACGAACTCCGAAATTCGAAGTTCGGGTATATCCATCTCTATCGCACTCACAGTCTCATAGTACTCGAGTGACAGGGACAGCGCCGCTGAGTATCATAGGTCCATGCTTCGACAGGATACATCGTCGGGAATGACACACCATGTTTTATTCTGCCATGCTTCATTCCAGACTTCTCCATATATCCCGTTACGATGCATACCCAGATAACTGCGATTACCTCCGATATTACGATGCACATCCTGAAGGGCTACCGCGAAACGAATTTCGCTCTCTGTCGCTCGAACTAGCAAGTGCAACAGAGAGGGAGATATTCGAACGAAGTTCGTTTTCACTTCGCGGTATAAATAATAAAAAAAATAAAAATAAAATATTAGGGGACAATCTTACACAAATCGACCTAGTCCCATAGTAAGCTCAATAAGGCTTGTGTTATGGGTACTAGACGACGATATATTTAATAGATAGAAATACCTAAATATATAGAAAACATCCTTGACTCAGAAACAAATATTCATGCTCATCACACAAATATTTGCCCTTACCGGAACCCAGAACCTTCAGCTTCGTAGCCAGCATCACTACCCACTAGACTAACCGGTCGTATAGATATAATTTCGATGCTAGACAGTATTAACTCACAAAACTATTGTTGTCTCGATTTTGACACTTGTTCGCTAGAATTTGGACACAGAAGAAATAATAAACAGAAGGTAGACTATATAGTCCGTAAGCCCACTCCCAATACCCTACGTCTCATGACAACACGATCAAATGCATGACAACAGGTCGAGCAAAGCAAGTTGTTTTTTTTTTTTTTTTTATGATATAGGAGGCAAACAAGCAGACGGATCACCAGATGGTAAGCGATTACCGCCGCCCATGGACACTTGCAACACCAGAGGTGTTGTGAGTGCGTTGCCGGCCTTTAAGATGGGAGTACGCTCTTTTCTTGAAGGTTTGAAGGTCGTATCGGTCCGGAAATACCGCAGGCGACAATCCATTCCACAGTTTAGCTGTGCGAGGCAGGAAGTTTCTGGAGAAGCGCACAGTTGACGACTGCCAACCATCTAAGTGGTGAGGATGGTAATGTTGTCGCGTTGGACGATGGCGAAAAGAAGCGGCAGGGATTAATCCGAACAATTCCTCGGAGCACTCCCCGTTATACATGCGATAGAAAATGCAGAGAGAGGCCACATCTCTACGCAGCGCCAAGGGGTCAAGCCGATCCGAAATATGCTCGCTGTCGACAATTCGAGTTGCTCGTCGGTGGATGCGATCCAGAGGGAGAAGCTGGTATTGGGGTGCCCCTGCCCATAGATGAGAACAGTATTCCATGTGTGGGCGGACCTGCGACTTATAAAGCTGCAGGCGGTGGGCCGGTGTGAAATACTGTCTCGATCTATTTAGCACACCGAGCTTTTTTGAGGCTAATTTGGCCTTACCCTCTAAATGGCCGCGGAACTGGACTTCACTCGAAATGTCGACGCCAAGGATTCCGATACTGGCTGCGGCAGTCAGGGGAGTGCTCTCAAAACAAGGTGACACGTCCAACTTTAACTTTTACTTTTTGTGCTGAGCTAGAATCAAAAGATTGTCGCACCTAAGATTGGCTGAAAGTTTGAAAAAAGTTTCGTTTCGAACGCACGTTAGGAAAACTCAACTGTCTTTTTCCCATAAAAAAGTGACAGATAGATCTACCTGACGCGCGTTCAATGCGTGACATAATCGACTTGGAGGGAAAACTAGACCTTATTGGGATTAGACCGGTTTTCTCACGATGTTTTTCCTTCACCGAAAAGCTAACGGTAAATATTCCGTACATAAGTTCCGAAAAACTCATCGGTACGAGCCGGGATTCGAACCCACGACCGCCGCTTGACAGCCGCATGCCTGAACCACTGCTACCGTAGCTCTTGCACCGTACCTGCAACTCAAAATCACTGTCTGAAAAACTGCTAAGTGGATTTTTTCTTTCTCGATAATGTTATCAACTTTAGCCTTTTTGTGCCAGGGTTGTCCAAAATCCCTGACAAGGACATAACATAAAAATCTTTTATGGCTTTTAAAACAATGACAGGTTTATCGAAATTTCAAAAGGCTTTTAGGTTTCGTAAAGGAAATATGTCTCATAATGCAAGCAGTTAGTCATTTAGGCATTGATATGTTGGCGGGATTCATTTTGTTATCAAAAATAATACGTTACTGTCATATCAGGGGCGATTTGTCCTTTTTGTACAAAATTATTACGGCGTTGTCACATTGGAATCATTTTTATTTATTTATTTATTATGTAGAAAAAGGCTAAAAACAATCTCGACAGTCGAGACTTTTCATTGATAAAATCGCACTCAAATCGGTTTAACCTTTTAGGAGACGATGCCACACACAACCACACATGTTAAACATATAATACGTCGTTTGCGTTGTTGTTGTTTCGGACAAAAAATAACTACAACTTAGAAAAGTTGAAAAACCCCCGACTTTTTCATTTCAAAGTCCAATATCTAAAAAACGGCTAAACAGATTTTCATAAAACATGGCTAAGAACACTCAGGATCATATCAGCTTTCGATTAAATAAAACCACATTCAAATCGGTCCATTTGTTTGGGAGCTACGATACCACAGACAGATACACAGACACGTCACACTGATAACTGTTCGTGTCGTTTAAAAACCAAGTTCCTCCATTGGGTATTTAAAATCTTCACAGTTCCATTTTTAACCTCCGACGCAAAGAGAGGGATTTTATAAGTTCAACGTATCTGTATATCTGTCTGTGGTATCGTAGCTCCCAAACGGATGAACCGATTTGAATGTGGTTTTTTTTGTCATAGATAATTTTATCCCAAGTGTTCTTAGCCATGTTTTATGAAAATCTGTTTAGCCGTTTTTGAGATATTGGACTTTGAAATGAAAATGTCGGGGGTTTATAAACTTTTCTAAGTTGTTTCATTCTACCTGTGTCCGAACTACGCCGGCTCAGCGGAGTTACCACGAACTTCGAAAGTCGAAGTTCCGGTATTTCCATCTCTATCGCACTCCCTTACTCGAGTGACAGGGATGCATGTATTACGAACTTCGACTTTCGAAGTTCGTGGTAGCGCCGCAGGTGACAGTGCTAATTGGAATCGCCTAGATCTGTTTCTATGCTTCTATGAGCGCGATCTGTCTGACTATTAATCAGGGCTGCCACAACTTCTAGCCACGTGCCGATGTTTTAGATATTTTTAGTTGTTTTCACCAAATTTTTTTTCTTTAATCTCGGTAACTTTTGGCAAGAAATGTTTTTGAAGTGTACCTAAACTTCTTTAGCGGCGCTGTGCACTTTTTGGGATGAGGAAAAAATGTTAAACTCGCACAGGTCACGTGACCGTGAGATTCGTAAGACGTATGGATGGAAGTTGATTTTTCTGAGAGATAAACTTATTAATGTTAATTAGTAGGTAATAGTTCTGAAGTGGTACATTTTTAATGTAATATAAATTGTCATGTTTGTGTACGATAGCGCAATAAATGAATATTGTATTTAATTATGTAGGCTGGGAGTCGGAGGATTCGAGAGAAACCAAAGAATGCCAACTTAAATTCCTTTAATGACGGAATTACAAAAAGATTAAAATAAATCAATTAAAATTAACTAATAATTATATTTACAGGTGCCTCATGGTCGATGTGAGAACCAAGAGTGACGATCACTAGTCTTTTTGGGAAACGGGGCACGGTGTTGCGAAATGCAGAGTCGGCACCACCTGCAGGGCCACTTGGGCGGTCGCTGGTTATGCAAGCATGGAACAATTTTACCACATAAAATGATAGTATAAATAAATAAATAAATAAATAAATATTAGGGGACAATCTTACACAAATCAACCTAGTCCCATAGTAAGCTCAATGAGGCTTGTGTTATGGGTACTAGACGACGATATATTTAATATATAGAAATACTTAAATACATAGAAAACATCCATGACTCAGAAACAAATATTCATGCTCATCACACAAATATTTGCCCTTACCGGGATTCGAACCCAGGACCTTCAGCTTCGTAGGCTGCGTCACTACCCACTAGACTAACCGGTTGTCAAAGTATGTACTATTATACTGATAATTAAAGCAATTACGTGACCAGACCCCGTATCATGGTCGGCCTTATCACACGATAAGTGACAAGATAGAGCGTTCGTCACTGGCTGACACCGTTAGATAGAACGAGACGACGCTCCTATCTTGTCACTTATCGCGTGATACGGGGTCTGATCGAAAAACTGTTACAATGTCATTGAGTTTTCACTTCTGCAGTGCAGGCACTCCCGGAGTGCAACCCGCTCTTTTTGAAGTGAAAACTTCTTTAGCGGCGCTGAGCACTTTTTGGGATGGGGAAAAATTGTTAAATACGCGACAGAGTTTTGTGACGTCAGATGTGAAGGAGGTCACTTTTTGCTGCTAGCCGATTCGACTTCATTCAAAACTGAACGCTATTCGTAAGAGTATAAAGCCGTTAAACACTTTTTGCAATAGCATATTCATAAATTTGTAATAATACCAACGCATCCTTCACCGTTTCGCTATTGAGAAAAATCGAATGTTCGAATTTGGGCGTTATTCCTAAAGAGATAAAGCTTAGAAAAATATTTACCAACGGCAAAAACAAATTGATATTTTGGTCACCACCGCCGTCTGCTGTTGTGCTGTTCTTGCAAATTCGAATAGTTCAAATGTAGACGTTATTCCTAAAGAGATAAAGATTTGAAAAATATTTGGCAATGGCAAAAACAAATTGGTATTGTGTTTGCCGCCGCCCGTCGGCGCGCCGACGGGCCCGTCCGCCTAAGTAATTGATAATTGTTTATAAATTTGCGCCAAATTCAGTTTTAGGGTAAGATGTCACGTGACCTGATCGAAAAACTGTTACAATGTTATTGAGTTTTCACTTCTGCCAGCACTCCCGGAGTGCAACCCGGTCTTTTTTTTTCGTTATATTTTTTAGTTTAGAGACTAGCTTACTACTTAGTAGCTTTAGCTAGTATACTGTTATTGTACAGTTGTTAAGATAATTCCGAAGACGGTGTAAAATGTGTAATTATAGATAAATAGGTACCAATACGAAAATACACAATATTTCTTATCTGTACTTTGCGATGAAACTCAATAAAATATCACATTTACATTTTGTGTTCCTACCACACATGCCTACACTCAATGATTGTAAACAAACCGGCCAAGTGCCGACCATCGGACTCGCGCACGAAGGGTTCCGTACCATTACGTATAAAAGTTTGTTGTATGGGAGCCCCCCTTAAATATTTATTTTATTTTGTTTTAAGTATATGTTGTTATAGCGGCAACAGAAATACATCATCATCTGATACAGCCTGGTGACAGACAGACAGACAGACGGACAGCGAAGTCTTAGTAATAGGGTCCCATTTTTACCCTTTGGGTACGGAACCCTAAAAAGTGGTAGGTACGTTGTCTATATGAAATTCCGTGTTTAAAAATGGCCACCAAATCTGAGGCTCTAGTATAAGTTTTATCGAAACAAAACTTTACGATCGCGTTTGCGTTTTACCCTCAATTAGTATGGGATTTGGCAGCTAAACGCAAACGCAGTCGTAACGTTCTGTTTCGGTAAAACTTATACTAGAGCCTCTGACAGCTGAGATACGTGTCCATTGACGACGCGACGCTGAGGCAAGGTCATACAATTGGCTGAGTTTTAGTGTGCCACTTTTGGGGTGCTTATATTATAACCTATCTACCTGTTTTTTTATATTACATCATTGCAATCAATCATCAATCATCATCTTCCTAGCGTTGTGCCTTTAAGGACACCGGAGGGTACGCTTTGTCACCTAGTCTGAAGATTTGGTGTAGGCACTAGTTTATACGAAAGCGACTGCCATCAGACCTTCCAACCCATAGGGAAAACTAGACCTTATTGGGATTAGACCGGTTTTCTCACGATGTTTTCCTTCACCGAAAAGCTAACGGTAAATATTCCGTACATAAGTTCCGAGAAACTCATTGGTTGGTACGAGCCGGGATTCGTACCCACGACCGCCTCTTGACAGCCGCATGCCTGAACCACTAGGCTACCGTAGCTACAATGTTCCTAGAAACATTACTGATGTTAGTATTCCTGGGAACGCAAATATTGGGAACAGCACATCAGTAGTTTTAACCGTTTCCGTTCCTCAAAGCTTTCATAGGAAGCTTGTAAACAAATTTATTTGTTTGCAGGAAATGGATTGAATCGTTAAATCTGCACTGCATCTGTTCGTCAGTTTGTTTTTGACAAATTGGCAAGCATGTTTTAGCGCTGCAGATATTCGATATTCGTCCGATGATCATGCACGCTTGCTCATAAGTATTGGATTTTATATACAGAGTGTACCAAAAATGGGGTGTAAACCGATCATGGGCATAACAGGTATCGTGTTCTGATATTTTTTCTTATCAGAACACGATATTTAATTTAAAATTTATAATTTCGTTAGCAGCGTTACTGCGGTACAATTGAGGTAGAGCAATTTTAGAGTATTTCGCATGATTACATGTAGGTACTTTAAAAACTGGACTGTTTGTTGTTTTTCTCAAACAAAATCTCTTTATACTCTCTTCGTAACTTTGACACAAGTTATGGCCTTTATCGGTTCACACCCCATTTTTGGTACACTCTGTATACGCTTATACCCTTGATCCCGTGCGAATAGTATACCTGGTGGTTATTTATAAGATAAATAACCTAGGATAAGTATGTATTAACACCATCGTGGAACCCAGTTGTCCTAAATATAATACCTAGTGGAAAGGATTGAAAGATTCGTCGCCATTAGCGGACCCACGGTAGCTCAATTGGCAAGAGCGATGGACGGATTCCAGAGGTTGTGGGTTCAAATCCCGCTCGTGGCGAATAGTTTTTCAATTTCTCCACTTAGATCGAAATTTGGTATTTCGTAACCGGTTATATACCACGTGTTCCCGCCAATTTCCGTTAATTGAAAGGGGGCATAGCTTAGGTCAAATAAAGGTAATTTCTCCAAGACACCAGTATCTAAACTCTTACTGTTAGCAAGATATTCAACATTTTAATTTAATCAGTTATGCAACTTTAACCAGTGTAAACGGTTTTTTGACGTGCATGTCATGTGATGTCATTTGAACATTATCACATTTGACACTAACTTTTCATTAACTCTTAAGACCCTTGTACAATAACCGTTAATGCTAAATTTAATTACTTTGTATGAAAATCGAAAAAAAATCTTTTTTTTTTTTTGAAAAACTAATTATGCTACTTTGTTTTGGTGAATAGACTCTGCAATATGCCGAAGTTCAAGGAAATTCAGAAAAACACCCTGTATACATATATTCATTTTTATTTATTTAGTACCCTTCCCCAATATCAAGGTAAAGTTACGCGTTGCTAGTTCCAGACCAAACTGTTAATTCGACTGATAATCGAGTTCATTATCAGATTAGGTACTTAAGGTAGGTACTTACTTAACCTTAGATAAAGTCCTTCCAGATTGACTAGAACAATATTTTGCTGTTCCGCTAAATAAAGTGCTGGACAAATTGCTAATAGACCTGAATCAGAATCAGTATATTTATTTTGTTAAACATCTTGTTTCATTTTGCATCTTTCACTCAAAGTGACAAGGCTGAACGAAAATTGAAACAAAACATGAAAGAAAAATGAAGCATTCACTCAAGTGAACATTCATTTAAGTGAACCGTCTGATTCTACCTTTAGAGAACTATGATTTACCCCCAAAATAATGCAGGTGTACAAAAATCATTGCATGCAATTGTGCAATAAGCAAGTCATTCACTGATGCTAGTGAAATAAAGCATTAATACAATAATAATCAAATCAATAGATGCACTAGTACTACTATTAAATTCAGGAAAAACAAACACAAAAAATAATAAAACCGAACCACTACATACCATCAAGATCCAGCGCAGGTTTCGTCATTCCACAGATAATGCATCCACCACAGGTTTCGTCAGACTATTAATACAAAGTTGTGTCATCATTATCATTTAAAAAGTCATTTATTGAAGAATACTTACCAAAACTGCACGCCTTTAGTGGAATAGCAAAATAATAATTGTTCTAGAGACACTTTAATGGTGGATCTTTGCAAATTAGCACCGGATTTAGCTTTGTTACTAAGTAGGTAAATTAGTCGTTAGGTATATAGATAAGTTTAGATTTTTTTAAGTAAGAGGCAAATATATTAAAGATAAAGTATACATTTAGATTTGAGCTCTCAACTTCGACCACTACGTATAAATATTTTGTCAATGACATCGCAAACAAACTGCAAAAGAAACATAATCATAAAACACAATGAACATCGCGAAATCACACATTCACAAGGAAGATAAATCACTATTTACAATACAACAGCTTCTTAGAACGCTTCAAACAAAAGGTTATAAAAGGTGAAAAAAAGTAGTAAAAACTCGCTCCTGCCAACCCTGCGTCGATTTTAACGGTCAGTGCAATAAAAATTTGAAAATCGAACTCCGATTCAGTTTGGAATACATCGGCAGTTCGTTGTGAATTTTTGAATAGGGAACAGCTTTTGGGCCCGCAATCGATGGTGAGCGTTAGAAATGTTTGAATTTTAATTTCGCGTTTTCGGGTTCTGCGGTGAAATGGAATCTGACAGTTTTATCTGGTTTGCTTAAATTGTTGACACGACAGGTTTATTCATCGTATTCGTATTTCAACGTGCTCGCGTGTATAATTTTATTAAACTATCAAAATAATAATAATAAAAAAATATGCGCTTTTCTAATCTGTTTTAAAATTGCAAAGACTGATAATAAAAGCAGAGTAATAAATCCTGAAATTAAGCGTTAGTAAGCTCAATGTTTTCACAAAAAAAAAACACTGTTGATATCCCGCCAATTTTATTTCAATTTGTCACTGGTTTTTTTGTTTTTTTTTTATTTTTGTTATTTTTACCTTGCTTTATGTTACCGTGTGTTACGTTCCGTGTCCTCAATGGATGGACTACGGAAGACCAGCGCTGGCTGCAAAGCTAAAAGCTAACATTTCGTGACACTGCACAGATTTACTTATTCTTTTGTCTTATAATACTGTGTGTTTTGTTGTGTTGTGTCATTAATAAATATTTGATTCTGATTCTGATTCAACACAGGTTCGAAGAGGTTCAGAATACGGAAGAGTGTCTTGTGTCAGAGGTCAATATCTTCTCGGGGTAGTTCCAACCAGCATAGCAAGAATGAGTAAGTTTCACGAATTTAAACTTTCCTGAGACATGTCTCAAATACCTAGTCTTAAATGTCACGACAACCGAAATGTTTCGAACTTTTCGGGAGTTCTTCTTCAAGATGAGTATTTTCGCGGCAATGTCGATTATTAGTAGTAAGTTTCTGTCAAAAATCGTTGTACTTTAGTGAGACATTCTTCAACAAGTCTTTGAGAGGAATCCAATGAGCCAAGCACGGCGGGTTTAGCTTTTTTTTTTTTTTTAATACAACGACGGTGGCAAACAAGCGTACGGCCCGCCTGATGATAAGCGGACACCGCAGCCTATATACGCATGCAACTCCAAAGGAGTAACATGGGCGTTGCTGACCCTTGATATGTTTGAGGATTCGCCGTGTTGACAGCTGAAGGAACAAATTCCCTCGCTCTCAACACAACGCATCCTCGGGAGCTCTGGCGACCTTGCTCACCTCCAGGAACACAACACTACTACAGAGCGAGTAGTAGTGTTATTATGGCTGTGGTCTGCTGCAAGGCGGAGGTACTTCCCCAGTTGGGCTGCTCCAAATTCGAGCGGGATGACATTTCGCTGTGGCCTACCACAACCTTACCTTTTAGGAGTTGCTAAGGCCACCTCGGTCTCTTTCATCAGACTAGCTAGCTTTACACTATCAGGGGTGAAAATAAGGAGGACACAATTTTTCCAAGACGTGAGACCCAGCTAGATCGATTGTTCGCCCCCGTTAAACCCTATATTCCAATTTCATTTAAAGCGTTAGAGCCGTTTCCGAGAACATGATTTCGAATATATATGTATATACAAATATTGCTCGTTTAATAGTGCATTGTCACTGAATTTCCATAATTAACCTCAATAGCATACAGGCTAGTGGCTTCATTGCTAAAAATGTGGGCAGAATTTGAAGTACAACTTGCATCCATTACTAATATTATAAATGCGAGAGTTACTAGAATCTGTCTTTCTGTTACCTTTTCACGCTCAAACTGCTGAACCGATTGAGATAAAATTTAGAATGAAGGTAGTCTGAATCCCGTAAAAGGAACTATAAATATGTGTATTATAGTCTCATTAGTTAATCTGTCTGCTTTGCCCAAAGGTTCACTGGTTGGGAATGCTGACAGCATTAAGTCCGCCTTTTGTATGATAAATTCTTCTTTTGTGCAATAAAGATTAAAAAAAAAAAAGAGTTTCCGTAAAACCACGTTGTTATACAGGTTACAAGGTCAGGGCTTCCTATTAAAATACACTCAGAGGCAATGAAAACGGGTCACTTCCCATGGATTACTTTACAAAGTGACCCGTTTTCATTGCCTCTGAGTGAAATTCCCAATGTGAACTATGAAGGTGCGCTACCTCAGAGGCAATGAAAACGGGTCACTTTGTAAAGTAATCCATGGGAAGTGACCCGTTTTCATTGCCTCTGAGTGTAAAACCTAGGTATCCTACATATTTAAATAAATATAAATAGTATTATACACCAGTGTTGAACCATGGTTCCAATAAGTGAATTATTATGAAAGGAAGTAGGATAATTTTTATCCCGGAAATCATCCCCTAAGAGGGTGAAATGCAGGCGAAAATTTGTATGAAAACTGCGGGCAAAAGGTCTTGCATATTCACATTAGTTTACACATGCTTACATTATGAACAGTGCAATTTAATAGAAAGCTTGTGAGAACGGAACCCTGCTTGATATAACCCGGTTCGTTCTTGACCGACCCGCCCCGCTCCGTTCTAAGGGCGTGGCGTGTTTTTGCAACCTTCACAAATTGAGAATATGCCTGACCGTGAAAAGGAACGTATTTTATTTGATACGACGGTAAAATGGAATGTTTTGCGAGTTATAATGTTATTTATCGTGTTTTTTTTTTCCTGTCAAATATTTTAATAACTTAAGGGCTTGGTGTATATTTAGGTACTTACCTTAAAATGTAATTTCTGCATATAAACAACGTTATTTAACTAATCATTATTATATTATGAGCGCAGTCTTCTATATCCTATACCTAATATATAATATGGTGAATCGCCAATAACTGCCCACTTTTCAATAACTGGCCCCCTCATACTAAAAATTAACTGTTCCACTGCAAACAGAATTCAATTTAGTATAACGTGGCTAACTAGGGTGACCAGTAATTAACACCTTATGCTAAAAAAAATCTATTATAGGTGATTAGACTTAATTTTAGAGTTTTTTTGCGGGTGGCGCAGGACCGGTCATTGTGGCACTCTTTGGGGGAGGCCTATGTTCAGCAGTGGACGTTTTGCGGCTGATATGATGTTGATGAGAGTTAATTTTTAGTATGAGGTGGCCAGTTATTGAACGGGGCTCTGTTAAACGCGAGCGGAGCCGCGAGGCAGGTAGTTTTAAATAAGTTCTATTCATCCATTTATCCACCCATCGTCCATCTTAGGACTTCTATAAGGCCCCGTATCATGGTAGGCCTTATCACGCGATAAGTGACAAGATAGAGCGTCAGTCTCGTTCTATCGAACGGTGTCAGCCAGTGACGGACGCTCTATCTTGTCACTTATCACGCGATAAGTGACAAGATAGAGCGTCAGTCTCGTTCTATCGAACGGTGTCAGCCAGTGACGGATGCTCTATCTTGTCACTTATCACGCGATAAGTGACAAGATAGAGCGTCAGTCTCGTTCTATCGAACGGTGTCAGCCAGTGACGGACGCTCTATATTGTCACTTATCGCGTGATAAGGCCTACCATGATACGGGGCCCGATAGAAGTCCTAATATGGACAATGGATGGATAAATGGATGAATATAACTTATTTAAAACTACCTGCCTCGCGGCTCCGCTCGCGTTTAACAGGTGAGACAAATATCAAAGGCAATCCCATCTTTAATTAAAAAAGTTTTACTAAGTCGTATGAATAACCAATTGGATTTGCCTGATCGTGAATGAAGGAAGTAAAAACTATTTTTCTCAAAAATAGTACGAAATGTTCCCATAACATCTGTGCAGATAGTATCCGAAAGTGATACATCCTGGACAATTTTTTGTGTAAGTATGAGATCCCATTACATATCATAATATTTAAATAGTATAGAACAAGAGTGTCCAGTAAGTAAGTATGAAATCCCATTACATATCATAATATTTAAATAGTATAGAACAAGAGTGTCCAGTAAGTAAGTATGAAATCCCATTACATATCATAATATTTAAATATAGAACATTTATGACGTCCGATGCGTAGGAGGTAGGATGGGGGAGAGATTCGGGACGAGGCTTGGGGGGGGGAAATAGTTTGATGTAAGACACTGTTTTTTTGTTCTTTTTTTTTGTTCTTTTTTTTTTGTTCTTTTTTTTTTTTGTTTTTTTTTTGTTTGCAAAATTAAAATTAGGTATTCAAGTTTTTACTTCTACTGCCTTTGTTATGGCATATACTAATGCTGGTGACTGTACCTATATATTTTTTATTCTAACTTTTATTCAAACATTGTTTTATTTTTGAGAAAAGCACTATACACGCTTCGACCATAAGTGCCATCCTGGCCTCGTATTATAGACGGACCTCGCCTTCGGCTCGGCCGGCTAAATCATACTCGTCCAGGATGGCTTACTTACTGGTATCTGCAGTAATGTACTATTAATTCAAAAAAAATAACTTCAAAATAAAATAAAGAAAATTAATTATACCACATCAGTATCACCCTTCACATCTAAACCGTTCATAACCAAATTACATATTATCGATATGTCAGTGTTTCAACGGGCCTGAACCCGCGACCCCACAGCTAAATGCATTACAGTAACAATAAGCAACAATTTGTAGCGATTAAAAAGTTGAAAAGCTGAATAGTTGTAATTTGGTCGTAATTTAAAATAACTCGTTAAGGAACCGTGTCATCAATCAATACTGGTGACGGGTGTTAAGGAGGGCGCACACTGCCAGTATTATTGATAGTCTTGAATCTTTAAAGAATCTTTTGGTAATGTATGTATGGAAAAAATTACAATTTTGGAAATTATTTATAATAGTTTATTTTTTATGTGTAACGGATAATGTATTATCAATTAAATAATTACCCAGCGACAGAATCCGACAGCATTTCAGACATAAAAAAAATGATATATTTACTAGCTTCTGAAAAAACAAAAAAAAAATTGTCTTTATTTTGGTTCATTTACATTTGCTCTATAATATTCAAGATAAATCGTACAAAAAAAACATTTAAGTCTATATAATTACTTCCTGGTAGAAAGTTTGTCGGATTCTTCAATAAAGCATCCTAGAATACCTAACATTTTAAAATGAAACAGACAAATAAAACGCTATTATAAATTAATGTTTTTAAAAACCGTATTTTTCCTGGAGTATTCATTTTTTTATAATTATATTTATATTGTAATTTGTAGCAACAGAAACTTG
The DNA here is from genome assembly GCA_947578815.1 of Epinotia ramella. Taxonomy (NCBI): domain Eukaryota; kingdom Metazoa; phylum Arthropoda; class Insecta; order Lepidoptera; family Tortricidae; genus Epinotia; species Epinotia ramella. The sequence goes on along the minus strand of OX388226.1, from coordinate 11,392,203 downwards.
TTTTTGATCTAGCGGCGGACTCTATTCTGAATACAAAGTTTCATATTATTCTAGCATGTCGTTTTAAAATGAGAACAAAACTACGTTTGTATGGAGAGTCTAGCGTTCCGGCGACCCTTAAGTTGTGCCTGAATTGTGGCCTTATTTCATCCTGCAACTGAGACTTTTTCCACGAAAGTGCAAACGCAAAAAAAAAAAATTACAAAAGAAATTCAAACGTTTTATCGGAGATACCTACCCAATTCCATCCAAAGGAATATGAAATTAATTCGAATTGTGGCTTAAGCTGTGTCCATACACAAGTAGGTACCGCGTAGCTTACCTATGAATGACAGTGTACCCCTGACTTAAACAACAGAATCGTTATACGTTTTAATTATTGGTAAGTCAGTTATAACGGGCGCTTAAGTCGACAGGGACCGCCAACCTACGGGGCTGCTTTTAAAGTTAATAGGAATAAGTTTTCGCATTGAAGTAATGTATAATTTAGCAGTTGTATTAGCGCCCTAACAGTTTATTAGGGAGCTAATACAACGACTAAATTATAAAAATACATTATTTATTTGGAATGTGTGTCATCCTTATTATTTCTATTTTTTGCCATCTTTCGGCTAAAATATTTAAATAGCAATAAAGCCAACATTAGCAGTTTTGGTTAAAAATATTGTTAAAATTGAAACAATTTTACAAATCGGTCCCGTTTTCGAGTATGCAGGGATCCATACATCCATACTAATATTATAAATGCGAAGGTGTGTCTGTCCGTCTGTCTTCTACCTCCTCACGCTGAACACTCACAGTCTCACACTTAACCGCTGAACTGATTTAGATGAAGGTATAGTGATCGTTTGAGTCTCGAGGAAGGACATATATGTATATGATAGTTTTTATCCCGGAAATCATATTCCAACGGGGTGAAATGGGGGGGGGGGGGGGTGATAGTTTGTATGGAGCAACGATATATAAACGAGTTTCACGTGGACAGAGTCGCGGGCAGACTAGTAAAAATTTGAAAAAGATTGCGACGAATTGAGAAGCAATTTTTTTTAATTCGTTAAAAAAGAGCGAATGCAATAGATATCCAACTGGTTCCAAGTCAGTACCTAAAGTCGAATGTCCCAGGTAGCAGTTTTTCTTTAAGAAAGTACTTCTAAAGGCTCCTAAGATACGACACCCCAGGGAAAGCCACGTCTTAAATGTAGGCATATTACTTTTTAGAATAATTTACGGACATCTTTATACCAGGATTTAGAAAAAAAAGGGTATAAAACTTAGTATGCTTCGTTTGTAACTTAGTATACTAAGCTTTTGGCTAGAATAAAAAGGTCAAAGAAGACAGATTACAGAACATCTTGAATACGACTGTCTTAAAGTAACATTTAAATCAGTTTTATGCGTTCTCCTCGTAAAATGAATTTTTCGAGAGAAACTTATAGCTGATATTTTGTAAAACTGTAAGTTACCTCAAATGTGTATTTATGAAGTGCACATATTTTGCTCCAAAGTTATGATAAGATGAAAAATGAGATCGTTACATTTACGAGTATATTTGAATAAGCAGGTAACATGGAGGTTAACGTAGATAAGCGATGTTAGTGTTTATGTTTCTCATATATTATATTTATAATAAATCCTTTCGTTTAAAAAAAAAAATACGAGATGAAATAATTATGCATCAAGATGAAGACATAGCTCCAATTTTCCTAAAAAAAAACATAATTTAGGAGATTTCTATAAAATCGATACAAATGAGAGATTAACAAAACAGTATGCAGTTGTAGTACCCATAACACAAGCCTTAATGAGCTTACTATGGGACTAGGTCGATTTGTGTAAGATTGTCCCCTGATATATATTATTATTATATATTAGTATGATGACGCCTTGTCATATCATAACCTAGTGATAGATCTGTTATTGTTAATTAGCATTAGGTACAGTAAACTGAAAGACAGTATATTGGTTTAAACTTACACGATTCTCACACTATATTTTTACTAAACCTCAGAGAGGTAAATAAATAAGTTGATTATACCTATGTGCTTGAATCTCGTTTAGTAAAATAATAGTGTGAAGGTAATGTAAGTACTCACATGGCAAATATTTAGTACGAACTCTAGCTTTAACTAAGTCATTAATGGCTTTAGCACATAAAACATGAAACTGCGATAAAATTATTTGGAACTTTAAATAAAAATAAAAAAGAAGTAAATTTAAACAATATACTTTCCTTTAAATTATTACTAGTTTGGTAAAACCTAAAAATGTTGTTGATCCCTGCCACTAAATTATGACTTTTGTTTAGAAATTTAATTTTGGACAACGCGCGGCTACTGCTTACTGGAGGAGATGGCTCCTAGGGATAAGGCCGCCTTTGTCTATTAAGAAATATGGCTTTCTTAATTACACTATTAACTAACGAATAGCTGCGTCCTTACGATATGCTTGAGATTATTTAATGTGGGCCGACTTTTTATAAAACTTCCATTGGAATAGGAATCTTCTATCTAGCACGATAGAGTTGCATTTTGAATGGACTAGTTTGATGCAATTCGGCCAACTCATATAATCTCAAGTATAGACAGGCAACCTTTTTTTTCTACTATGGCGGTGGCAAACAACCATACAGCATCTGGTAAGCAGACACTGTGGCTCATGGACACTTTCGATTCCAGCACGTCTATCATGAGACGGCCGACCGCGACATACTCTCGATTTTTCTCGCTCGCCTCTTGTTCTATGTGTTCTAATAAGAGAGAGACGGATAGTGCGAGAAAAATCGAGAGAGCTCGCGCGCCGTCCCCTGATAGCCGTGCAGAGCATTTATAAGCGCGTTGCGGACTCTCGGTTGATTTGAGGATTCGTGTGGGCTAGATACAAATGTAAGTCCGAAAGTGCTGAAGAAAGATGATGATAATGCCGGAGATTACACCCTACATACAAACTTACACGCTAACAGATTTTCAGAGTAGAGATAGTATGGATTAATACTAGCATAGTATGGTATAATGGAGAAAACTTGCGAGCCAATATAAGTTACCCTGTTCGGGCCCGTGTGAAAGGCCCTAAGTATTATTCACATGGCAACACCGGCGGATTGTAAAAAAGGTAAAATGTCACACCTGTCAATGTGACACTTGTCTAAAGGGTTTGGTGCCACGCGTTATGATCTTATGATTGCACTTGAAAATTAGAGCTGGGTCGTTTCGACTTTTCCGTGAAACGAAACGTAACCGTTTTTTTCTCTCACAAAACTGTTTTGAAAAACAGTTTCAAAAATAACTAGTTTCTCCGTGCGTTGGCGCCGTCGCCGGTCGCCAGACGAAGTGAAACGAAAAAACGGATGATGTTGCGTGTGACCGTTCGATCGTTTTTATAAAAACAGTTTGTGTTTCTAGCCACAAACTGTTATTCCGTTATTGTACGAGAAACCGTTTTTGAAAACGCTTACGGGAAAAAACGCCCAGCTCTATTGAAAATGTAACCTAACTTTGGGAACAGCCCGGGCTGTATGGGAGGATTGGAGTAATTGTAGAATCAGTTTGAAAACCTAGTTGGAGGTTCAGATATACTCATACTGATATTTCGTACGCGCTAAGCGCGAGTGGGAAAGGGGTTTGGGTAAAAATGTTGTCATTTTTTTTTAGATGAGCGGCCATTCGTAAAACTGGTAGAATTATGATAGATCTACTCAAAACAAACATATTTTGTTATGAAATGTAATACACTAAAATGCATCGGAGCCGAGATATTTGCAATATAATATATATTTTCACAGCTCATATTGAAAAGTATAAACAAAACTTCAAATTTAAATGTCTCGGTTCCGATATTGTTTAACGCGTTTAATTTTATATATCTATGCGTATCTTACAAATTTACATGATTCGAAGATATACAACGTGTTAATAAAATAACGCAAAACCTGAAAACAGTTTGTTCAGAATCGAGCATAGAATGCGAAAAAAATAAAATAATAAATTTTTGACAAGATTTATTTTTTACATTTGTATGGAGTGTTGGCCGACTGGGGCGACCTGCTCCATACAAATGTAAAAAATAAATCGCGTCAAAAAATTTATTTTTTATTTTTTTCGCATTCTACTCTCGATTCTGAACAAACAGTTTTCAGGTTTTGCGTTATTTTATTAACACGTTGTATATATCGATGGAAGAGTCAGTATTTGAAGTTCCCTGAAGTGAAGTTTGCAAGATTCCATTTGGTAGGTCCTCTAAACGATTATTAAAAAAATATCACTGGCCGCTGCAAAATAAACGTCATTTTTTCTCATACAATGTTACTCAATAGCCTTTGTGTCGAATAAGGATCCCGAGAGGAGTGAAGATCCTCGTTGCCTGCGGAGGGCCTCTGCAGGCCCACACGAGGACACAGCGGGCGAGATTAACCCATGACTTTAACTTTAACTGTTGACTGTTAACGCCCGTCTTGACGCAAAACACCGGCTCAGTAAGTGTTCAATCTTTGGTAAATTCAAGTGGCTAGTTTTTAGGTGGTATCGTGAGGCGTCCAAGACGGCCAAAAGGTCGCGTTTTGAACACACCCAATCACCGGAGAATGACTGGGTTATGAGGTATACCTATCCACTATAAACTCCTCGGTGCCATCTGCGCTTCATGCGGGGGAATGGCTGAACGCATGGAGCCCCCCTCCCCCCTCGCGCCTCACCACATTTGGCTCGTCCTAGGGCAAAGAGAGGTCGCCTTCCCAGGGGTTCTTAAGCGAGTGCCCCAGCCCCCGCCAGAACACTGCGACCCCTTTAGTCGCCTTCTACGACAGGCTGAAAGACCGTAGATCCATTCTAGTGGTTCAGACATGCGGCTGTCAAGTCGCGGTCGTCGGTTCGAATCCCGGCTCGTACCAAGTTTTTCGGTATGTACGGAATATTAACCGAGCTTTTCGGTGAAGGAAAACATCGTCAGGAAACCGGTGTAATCCCAATAAGGTCTAGTTTTCCCTCTTAGTTGGAAGGTCAGATGGCAGTCGCTTTCGTAAAACTAGTGCCTATGCCAAATCTTGGGATTAGGTGTCAAAGCGGACCCCGGGCTCCTTTAGGGCACAACCGGGAATAACGCTAGGAGGATGAATGTGGATTATTATAGAAAACACATTTCCCTAAAGGTGAACATCCACCAAAGGTGTGCGTGCGAGTAAGTCAATAATTCATGCTTATTTTGTATCGGAAACCTATGAATACATGAAGTTGCTTACCTGTGTCTAGATTCGGCAATATAAGGTAGGTTTATCACCATCCGACATCGTAACGACGCTATTCCCGTTTATTAAGGCTCGCCATTCACGCTCAGACTTTGTAAATATGGTGAAAGTAGGCATAGCATCCATCATACTCATACTCATTTATTAATAAAAGACTTTGTACTTAAGTATGTATTTTACAGTAAGTAGGATAACATCCATACTAACAGCTCTTAACGAAACAAATTATTTTGTTAAATATTTTTGTTTAGTATCAATTAATCGTGGAAGTTACCACGATCAAATTTTAAATGATAGGATACATTGAACGAATATAATGGAAACATAAACTATAATAGTCCGAAGCTCAGGACAAGAGCCGAACTTGTGCCCTCTGTCCATCCAAACTAACATTATAAATGAAAGAAAGAAAGAAAACATTTATTCGCGACAAAAACAGTAACAGTAGACACGGAGATACACAATTGCCACGAAATGGTCACAACTCAGCGTAAGCCTGCTGTACACACTCGGCCAACGTTGGCGCGTGAGCAAAAGGCAGCTATGCGTTAGAGGGAGAGGGCTATAACTCGATCTCTTTCGTTTACATAGCTGCCTCCAGCTCACGCGCCAACGTTGGCCCAATGTGTACAGCCGGCATAATGCTGGCAGTGCCAGCGCTGGGTCTTCCATTGTGGCCATTTGGTGACGCACGGAACGATGACGCCACGATCACACACAAGGACAAATTACAAAAACCAAAAACATAAAAAATAATTAAGAACACAAACACATCACGAGCAAAAAAAAAAAAAACTTAAAATAAGACATCTAATAACGTAATAACTTACAATGTCCGTGTACCTTTTCATGTATGTTTATACATAAGTTATATATCGTTAAGAGGCTGACAAGACCTAATTTGGTGAAATTGATGTTATTTAAGCAGTTTTTTAAGAAGAAGTATTTGTTCTAGCACATCAAATAAAATATACGTTAATGTTCACCATATTTCAAAGACCGTAGACGGACTCGATACATAATTTGACGAAATTGGCTCGATAGAAATGAATTGCAAAGATTGGTCTTAAAATCACATTAAACGGTTCTATGTCTTTGTTTTTTTGACGTATGGGTCTGCAATTAAAAACATGAAGTCAACATAATCATACCTAAACCGCTAGCGAGTCATATTTTACAAATAATCCACCCTTTTTTTAGTTCAATATTTATGTACTATTTATTTTCAAAAACCGGGCCGTGTGCGCGCTATCCAAAATCCTCAAGGGCATTTTAGTGTTGATAGCGTCTTAAATTGATTTCATATCTACCTAAGGTAGGGAGGTATACATATGAGTTTTTTGACGTATAACGTAATGAGCATGATAAATAAATAAATATGAGTAGGTATGTCTAATACATTTTCATGACTGAACTATATTGTAATACGTAATTGCATAGTTTTGGTATAGACATAGATTTTGGAGAAGTATATATAGCGGCGCGTAGGGGGAGGGCATGGGGGGAGGAAGGAATTTGACACAGACCGATTCCCACGCGGACAAAGCCACGAGAACCGCTTTATTTTATTTTTAATTTTTAAAACAACAAATTATTAGTTTAAGCTGTTCATCGCGATAAAAATACTTAACTACACTACATACTCGTAGCTACAATCTTTTACATTTAAGATTTTAAATAAAAGCTTGACGTTGCCCGTGAACAGCCTCCCTTATCCACCCATCCTGTCATCGCCGCTGAATAAAGGATGCCCCGTGAAAGCGTTTATCGTCAGCCATGTTTGCGCGCTCCCTTCCCATTCACGGTACGACTTAAACACCACACACTCTCATGCACATACGACCTTATTAATAATCATGCGATTATCTCAAAAGGTCGTAAGTTTAGCTCTATTTAAGTGGAGATACGATGTTTTGTGAAGTAAGTAGAGGTTGAGATAGCGTCGTAACTAGATAGCTTAAGAAAGTCTTCAGATAAAGAAAATTTCTTTAGGACCTTGGGCTTAAGGAAGGCCTGTAAACAACCGTTTATGGCGTAAAGATTGGCGTGCTAGATATATTGGAAAGGCTCAAATATTATTTAAAAAAAAGACCGGGTTGCACTCCGGGAGTGCCGGCAGAAGTGAAAACTCAATAACATTGTAGCAGTTTTTCGATCAGGTCACGTGACATCTTACGGTGTCACCCTAAAAATGAATTTGACGCAAATTTATAAACAATTATCAATTTTTAGGCGGAGACGGCCCGCGGGCGCCAAATATTTTTAAAAGCTTTATCTCTTTAGGAATAACGTCTAAATTCGAACTATTTGAATTTGCACAGCAGACGGCGGTGGCGACCAAAATATCAATTTGTTTTTGCCGTTGGTAAATATTTTTCTAAGCTTTATCTCTTTAGGAATAACGCCCAAATTCGAACTATTCGAATTTTCTCAATAGCAAAACGGTGGAGGACGCGTTGGTATTATTACAAATTTATTTGCAGAATATGCTATTGCAAAAAGTGTTTAACGGCTTTATACTCTTACGAATAGCGTTCAGTTTTGAATGAAGTTGAATCGGCTAGCAGCAAAAAGTGACCTCCTTTACATATCTGACGTCACAAAACTCTGTCGCGTATTTAACAATTTTTCCCCATCCCAAAAAGTGCTCAGCGCCGCTAAAGAAGTTTTCACTTCAAAAAAGACCGGGTTGCACTCCGGGAGTGCCGGCAGAAGTAAAAAACTCAATAACATTGTACCAGTTTTTCGATCAGGTCACGTGACATCTTACCCTAAAACTGAATTTGGCGCAAATTTATAAACAATTATCAATTAGGTACCTACTATAAAAACCAGGGTATATAATAAACAGCGGACGGCGGCGGCGAACTACCAATTTGTTTTTGCCATTGCCAAATATTTTCCAAAACTTTATCTCTTTAAGAATAACGTCCAAATTCAAACTATTCGAATTTGCAAGAACAGGGACGGCGGCGGCGAACATAATACCAATTTGTTTTTGCCGTTGCCAAATATTTTTCAAAGCTTATATCTCTTTCGGAATAACGTCCAAATTCGAACTATTCGAATTTGCTCAATAACAAAACGGTGAAGGACGCGTGGACAAAATTACAAATTCATTTGCAGAATACGCTATTGCAAAAAGTGTTTAACGGCTTTATACTCTTACGAATAGCGTTCAGTTTTGAATTAAGTCGAATCGGCTAGCAGCAAAATATAAAAGTTGACCTCCTTCACATCTGACGTCACAAAAATCTGTCGCGTATTTAGCAATTTTTCTCCATCCCAAAAAGTGCTCAGCGCCGCTAAAGAAGTTTTCACTTCAAAAAATTGCGAACGATCTTACACAAATCGACTACCTAAGTACCTATTCGACTAAATAAAGTAAACAAATGGGTAGACAACAATGAATCTAAATACAAACACATATAACGTCCAAAAGCCAGTGATTAATATAGGTATCACACAGATACATTCCTTTAGCAGTTTTCGTAATTGAGACCGCCATGCACTCGTTGGTCTGGAAAATTTCGAGATTCAACATTCAACTTTGTCATGAGGTCGGTGACAAATGAACTGATTAATTAATTTGGTTCGTGGTTCCTTTTGTCTGAAGTGCCGGATATGGCTTTAAAACACAGACATTAATAGTAATAATAAATAAATATTTGGGGTCACTCTTAGACAAATAGACCTAGTCCCAACCTAAGCAAAGCTTGTACTATGGGTACTAAACGACGACATACATGCTTATATAGATAAATAAATACATAAATACATATTAGAACACATCCATGACTCAGGAACAAAGTTTCATGCTCATCACACAAATAAATGCCAATACCGGGATTCGATCCCGGGACCTCCGTCACTACCACTAGGCTACGGAGGTCGTCACGACGTTAAAGTGAGGGTATTCCTATGAGGGAAGGGTGGGGAGGGGAGGGTATTCCGCTTTAGCTTAGTTCTTGGTAGTGACCCTGCCTACGAAGCAAGAGGACCTGGGTTCGAATCCCGGTAAGGGCATTTATTTGTGTGATGAGCACGAATATTTGTTCCTGAGTCATGGATGCTTTCTATGTGTTTAAGTATTTATACATTTATATACGTATGTTTATCGTCGTCTAGTACCCATAGTACAAGCTTTGCTTAGTTTGGGACTAGGTCGATTTGTGTAAGATTGTGCGTAAATATTTATTTATATTATTTATGACATCCCAGGGCCGACATATTTTGTCATTTAGAATTTTGACCAGTCGATATGACTAGGTTACACAACAAATACCGAACATAACCTAAACCTATGGGCCCGTTATAAACTGAAAAAAGGTATAAGGTTTTTTTTTCATACAACGACGGTGGCAAACAAGCGTACGGCCCTCCTGATGGTTAGCGGTCACCGCAGCCTATATAGACGCGTGCCAATCCAAAGGAGTAACATGGGCGTTGCCAACCCTTGATATGTTTGAGGGTTCGCCGTGTTGACAGCTGAAGGAGCAAATGCTCTCGCTCTCAACACAACGCATCCTCGGGAGCTCTGGCGACCTTGCTCATCTCCAGGAACACAACACTACTACAGAGCAAGTAGTAGTGTTATTATGGCTGTGGTCTTCTGCAAGGCGGAGGTACCTCCCCAGTTGGGCTGCTCCAAATTCGAGCGGGATGACATTTCGCTGTGCCCTACCTCACCAAAAAGTTAAAAAGTATAGCTTAAAAGTTAATCATCATCATCATCATATCAGCCACTGACACAAAGACGTCCACTGCTGGACATAGGCCTCCCCCGCTGCTGGACAAGAGTCCGGTCCTGCGCCACCCGCATCCAGCGGACTCCCGCGAGCTTTACCAGGTCGTCAGTCCACCTTGTGGGGGTCTACCGACGCTGCGCCTTCCGGTCGCCACTTGAGAACCTTTCCGCCCTAACGGCCATTAAAAGTTAATTAACTTCTCTTAGTAAACACTGAACCATCAGCGGTCCTTATTCAGACAGTGAAACTTTGTAAAACCCGTATAATAAAACCATAACACTTGGCTGCTCTATAAAAGTCACCACACTTATAAATGATACTTAAACGTTAATTAATATTAATGCAACATTGAGAATTCGTTTAACATCTAATTCCCGGCCCGTCCATAAACAGTTAATAGAAAACAATAAATTAGAAAATGGCGGCGCCAATTTTCAAAATGGCCGCCTCTACGTTAAACAAGCCTTATAACTTGACTAGTTTACTATGGTCCCTCTTGGTTTCGATCGCTACCTGCCCAGCTAGCATGCTAGGTTATATGGATTTAACACTTGTTTTACCGACAAACGTATCATCGAATGAATGTTATTACATTTACATTTAATCGAAAACATTTTTTTTACTTTTAAGCTATACAACAAAAAATACTTTGGGGGGAGGGGAGAAATAAGAGTCTCGCGACTTTAACTCCCGACGCAAATGAGGGTGTATCTGTTGTGTCTGTCTGTGGCATCGTATCTTCCAAACGGGTGATTTTTGTAAATCAAATTCATGTGTACCGAGATGGTTCTTCTCAACACACACTATACGAAGATTAATTTCAAACAGTTCTAGTCTCTCTGTGTGCTGGGTTTTCGGAAAAGCTACTGCCTATGCCTTCTTGGGACTACATAGGAAGTAAATCCCTTCATTATGCAACCAGAGGGGTAATTGCGTAGGTAATCTTTTCAAACAAGCGATAGGGCAAATGTTATTTTCCCATACAAAAATGTAATTTAGATCTATGCTGTCTTGGGATTAGGTAGGAAGACCCTGTCGAGATACAACGCTCATACACCGCTGTGAGTAAGGCGTGCAGGGTGCATATAAAACAAGTCCTCCACGCCCCGATCGTTTGCGCTCAAACCTCAAGCGATGTAACTCAAGTAACCCGCCAACATCGAACAGATGCCGGTTAAAAAAAGAAAATTATTACTTCATAACAGCGAAACGGTGTCTTTACGGTGCTACAGTTGTTAATTTTTATCTTTTTAAATTACAAATGGCGGGAAATATCGGACGGAGCGTTCTGGCGGTTTATGAAGTTTTTTTAATTGAGTATGGCGAAATGAAAAAATGCGGCTGTGTTGAGAGTGCCTTGATGTTGGGACCGCGGCTTTTTATATTTCCTTTAACTTTTTTGACATTGGAGACTTTGTACATCTATATAACTTCCTCAGTTTATACGTCACGAGTTTGGAACACTTTAAGTTGGGTTCACATTTGTATCATTTTGCCGATCACGATCACGCGTATCGTATCGAGCTCGCGTATCCTAAGTATGGACGCTCACTTTGGGCACACTGTATCACTAACATCGTCGCGTGAAAAAATACGTCCATACTAACCGTAGCGTAGCAGCAGATCGTATCATAACGCCGTATCATTGAGTGTGGACGCTCATCCGTATCCCCTTTGATGATCGGGGAAAAACCGCCTCGAGAGCGATCACGGCGTATCGCGTATCAAATCATAACTTCGTATCGTGATACAGTATCAGAACACGTCCATACTTACCAATCTTGATACGCGTATCCGATCGCGAGTGTGCGGGGTATATAATAGACGCTTGTCAACATCGATCCCGAGCGATCGGATACGGCGCGCCGCATGATCGCGCTGTTTTTACGTCCACACTAGCGATCTTGATACGCGTCGGTGCAACGCGACGAGATACGATACGACAAAATGATACAAATGTGGACCCAGCTTTAGGAGACGCTACTCGGGCCGATATCGGCGGACGGCCAAGCAAGGTCACAGAAAAACTAGTATGGTATGGAGTAACCTTTATTTGGCCGGCCGCCGTGGTTCCGACACGTATACACACAGGCTGAATCACGCGTCGGCCAGCAAACAGTCCGGCCGATATCGGCCCGTGTAGTGTCCTTTTGGGAGATGTAATAGTGATATATATATAACATTGTCACAACGATGGCTGCCATATCAACTGGTTCGTTTTATCATCATCATATCAGCCGAAAGACGTCCACTGCTGGACATAGGCCTCCCCCAAAGAGTGCCAAATGACCGGTCCTGCGCCACCGTACGAGGGCTGCTCCGAAAGTTGTTAAGCTGCTCCGGCTCTACTCATGCGATTACAATATTATTTATACCATTGTGAGGGATATTTCAGTACTTATTGAAGTGGTGTAAATACATTTTCTCAAACATGCTCGGAAATGTACGCGTTAATATCACGAAATGAAGACGTGAAGTTTCTTGTTTATGGCTCCCTGCATTACTTCTTGGCCTTAGGCCAAGAAGTAATGTATGAAAACCCTAAGTAAAACCATTATTGTCCGCTACTCTAACTTTTTAAATTTGCTTACTAATATTAAACTGACAAAGGAAAATTTACATACTGCCAACCACCACTAGACACTGTAAGCATACTTGCTTCATATAAAAAATAAAAATAATCTATGGTACTATACTTTATGTGCGGTTAAACATGGTGCTCGAACGGCTTGTTCAAATGGCATGTTTAAAAAATAAAAAAGGCGCAAATGACCTATTATTTAATTGATTACCTAGTATTTATTTTAATTTTAATATTTCCTCACATCGTTTGAGAAAAGTACTATACAATCCTCGGCCGGAACAGGGATTGCTGGACTCGTTGTATTCGGCTTCGTCTACGACTCGGCCGTCTACCCCAATCTCGTCCAGCAATCCCTTACTTCACGGCCTCTGCAGTAATCTACTATTTTAGAAAACGCTTAGTTTTTATTTTATTTATTTTTTACTTCGAAGCGTCGAAGCCTAACCATCAGTCATGAAAATCAGTAATTGAGTCTCCATATGTGCTGTCATTTTATTAACAGTATTTGTTAAAAAAAAGCAATTGGTCTTTTTAGGTGCTGCTAATTACGAATCTCGACGGTTTTTTACGTAAGTATAAAACGTTTTGATTGAGTAAAAAAATATTATTATCTAATAGGTGTAAACAATGAGTCTTTCATTAAAAGTAAAAAATTCTGATATTTAAAAAAATGTAGGTATATGTATTTATGACATTAGGTATTTATTGATTTATACATTGGAAATAGCAAAAGAAACAGAATAATTAGTCCCGGGTAAATTGAAGTTCGATTTTCAAAGATTTCAATACGAAATTCATTGAATTGTGCCTAAAATTGTCGTTTTTTCTAAGCAATTCGTAACTCCATACAAAACAGCTTTCAGTTAAAATGTATAATAAAAAATGTATTCGCATTCATTTATAAACATTTCATGGCCATAATTTAGCATTGAAATATCCCTCACAATGGTATAAATAATATTGTAATCGCATGAGTAGAGCTTGAGCAGCTAACAACTTTCGGAACAGCCCTCGTATGTCAAGCTGTCAGGCATTTCTGCACCGATTCTCGTGAAATTTTGTGTGCAGTTTCGGTGTATAGTTTTTTTGTCGATTCAGTTTTTGGAGACCAGAGAGAGAGATAAGACATACTCGCGTTTTCTACAAGTAACAGCTCACAGAGCTACTATAGTTATTGTGTCGAATGGATATGACAGCGACGCTATGACATGACCCACCATAATAAATGGTGCAAGTTATAGTCCAGTCAATGAACTGACAACTTGTATGAAAAAAAAAATTTTTGGAAATAATTTATAATAGCTTATCTTTTCTGTGTAACGGATATATTATCAATTAAATAGTTACCCAGCGACAGAATCCGACAAAATTTCAGACATCAAAAAAATTATAAATTAACTAGCCTAATAAATCAGAAAAAATATTAATAAATATTTTTTTCTTTATTTTGGTACAATTACCTACATTTGCTTTATAATATTCAAGTTAAATCATACAAAAAAAGACAGTGCATGCTTCATTGAAATCTACATAATTACTTCCGGGTGGAAAGTTTGTCGGATTCTTGAAAACAGCATCTTAGAGTAACATTTTGAAATGAAATAAACAAAAAAAACGCTATTATAAATTAATGTTTTTCAAAACCGTATTTTGTCTGGATTATTTAATTATTAATAAACAAACTTTACAGTATGATGCAATTGACCCGGAGAACCTCTTTAGGTTTATATACATAAGTAAACCTGTGTTCAGTGCAATCCGTCATAATAAATTGAATTCTAATAATACGGACACTAGGCCTGATTGGGTACAACCGGGAAGACACCTGCAGTCTTGGCTGTCACATTAGGCGTGAGGCGTGAGGTGAGAGTTGAGGCACAGATTAAAGAATACAAGTACAGATACCCAATCTCATAGAGCAAAAGCGTACCGTCCTAATGTAGGCAATTCTGTATACAATTTTAGTCTCGTACCTACACCAGTAGATGCAGTATCCGAGCTACCACGGCTATGACGCTGTCAGCCTACCTGATAGTTTTAGTAATACATTGAGATATCACCAGATGGCATTGACTTCCCGGGCAATAAATAGAGTATTTTTGTTTTTTTTGATATAAAAGTAGTATTTTCGAGACAATATTACACATCACACAAAATTATACATAACCAAACGCTTGGAGCCTGTGGTTCCATAGAACTTTCGCGACCAGTGATGGCGCCATCTAGTGACAGTACCCAATAATACGTGTAGCAAACTTAGCAAACTTACTTAACTCACACGTATGTACGAGTTACATGGATTTAGTACCAATTTTATTGCATTTACTAAATTTATACAATTTACCTTTATTTTATGTACGGAAGGATGTTTGCGATATAATTAAGGTACGGTGAATTTATTAAGGTGTAAAAATCATTCTATCTTCACGATTACTGGTTCAAATGTTTCGCTCGGTACCTGTGTCGCCATCTATGAGTTCTTTTTTGTAATAATTATACGTTGTTCGAGTTGGGAGGGCATGGTTGAGGTGACCAGTGAGTTGAAGGCGTACGACCACAGATATAGATATACATAGACCTCCACCAAAGAGTGCCAAATTGCGAGTTTCCACTTGTCTGTAACGTATTACGATGGAAGTGCAGTCCTGTGACGTGCAACTCAAGGATTCACATAATATCAGCGTCGAGTCATCTTCTGTGGCTCGACATTGTGCTGAGTGGACTCCTTTTTCGCATTTCACGAAATGTCAAAATGTATACTTAATAATATTGTTGTATTCTGTATTTTTGCGAAATAAGCTTATTTTCTTTCTTTCTTTCTTTCTTTCTTAGATCACGCAAATGCACTTCACGTGTCAGAATTCGGACTCCGAGTTGGCACTCCGACTTACATTCCGCGCGCGTCTGTTGTGGTAGCCGGTTGTCCGTGAATATTAAGAAAATACCTTATTGCAGAATCGATTTTCCGCGGACAGCGGGGAATTCAGATCACTAATTCGCCCGTGTGACGTCAAAGTAGGTAGAAAAAAGTGACACGGTCGGTTTTCATACAGATTGAGGTGTTTAAGTTATCTAGTGTATTATATCTGTGCGTACGACGCCGTAAAAAAGGTATAATTATTTTAGAGAATTGCACTCCAGGAGGATGATGGGCAGTCTATTGTGCTGAAATATATTGGCTACTCGCTGTATTGACTGAGAAATGTACGACCCCCAGCCAGGGAACGAAGAAACCATAGAATGCGATCTCCTAATAAATTTCTATCTTCGAACTAAAGTTAACCGTTTAATATCGGTCCTTACTCTACATTTTTTCAAGTAAGATTATTATTATTTTATTGTAAATTAGTAATTACCGTTCGACATGTAAAAGTGCCCTTGTGGCCTATTTGCAGAATAAATCATTGACTTTGATTTTATTTTTGACTAGCTTCTGCCCGCGACTCCGTCCGCGTGGAAATCGTTTATATCGCAGCTCCATGCAAACTTCAACCCCCCATTTCATCCCCTTAGGGGGTGATTTCCAGGATGAAAACTATCCTATGTCCTTCCCCGGGATTCAAACTATCTCCATACCAAATTTCATCGCAATCGGTTCAGCGGTTTAAGCGTGAAGAGGTAACAGACAGACAGACAGACACACTTTCGCATTTATAATATTAGTATGGATTTTGTCATGATAATCCGCGTCGCGCGCGATTCAACGACTCCAGTCTCACTCGGACTTTTCAAATAAGAACGAGACAAGTACATTTTCTCGACTGTCGTCACAGCTATGCCAACCCAGCTGTAATAGCCCGATAAAATCAGTGAATTAGCAGTGACATTGGTGAATAAAGTCGTCATGAGTTTATTCGTCATTAAAGTCGCCGTTAACGGTGTAATGTGCTCGGGGTTCGAACCTGCTAATTCGGACACCTTGACTTAACGACGATAGAGCTAAGATGATACAGACATGAATAATTTATTTAAAGCAATGTAATTAATGTAGTTGTATGTATATATGTATGTAAATTCTTTATTGTACATGAAACAGAACACAACAACAAAACAATTATTTCAGGAACAGAAGGTACATAGTAGGCATAGTAGGTAGGAAGGTAGTAGTGATAGGCACATTATTGTGAAAACGTGATTGATGTATAGGCAGAGCAAGTAATACGGTATTTGACAAAAGTCAAATCAGCTTCTTTTTATGAAACGTCAAAAACACTCCGTTATAGGTAGACCGTTTAACTGAGTCCTCGCCTGCATGGCGATTTTTTTCATTATTATTTATGCTTAATAATAATAATTCATTTAATTCAGGCATCTAAGGCACATATAACAAATACCTCAAAGACCAACATACATACAATTATAAAAACTATAAAAAAATCGCATACTTAATTCCACAAAAAAACGTATATTGTCGACACTCAAGGGAATCAAAATTTATGTATTTTTTTTTGCCGTTGACCTAGAACTATGAAATTTGCCAAGTAATATCGTCTTATAATAAGTACTTTCAGGGAAAAAAAAATATATTTATATTTTATATTGTAATTGTAACGTCATATCTGTCGGTTAGTCTGTCTCTGTATCTGAACGTTCGGCGAGCAACGTTCTCGTTCGTAAATATTTACGCATGAGTCAGAGCCCGCTAAAATGGCGCTTTGACACGAATTATATTAGCCCTTTAAATACAAAATACATAATTGTACAGTAATTTATTTTTACACGACGGTGGCAAACCAGCATACATGATGGTAAATAGACACTGCCGATGGACGCGGCTCCAAAAGAGCCACAGGCGCGTTGCAGTCACTTCATCGATTTGAGGATTATTTGTGTTGACAGCTAGAGCCAAATACAAGTCCCTCACTACTTACTGTCACCACAGATAAAAGAATACAAGTACAGATACCCAATCTCATAGAGCAAAAGCGTACCGTCCTAATGTAGGCAATTCTGTATACAATTTTAGTCCCGTAGCTACACCAGTAGATGCAGTATCCGAGCTACCACGGCTATGACGCTGTCAGCCTTTAGTAATACATTGAGATATCACCAGATGGCGTTGACTTCCCGAGCAACAAATAGAGTATTTTTGATTATTTCGATATAAAACTAGTATTTTAGAGACAATATTACACATCACACAAAAATATACATAACCAAATGCTTAGAGCCTGTGGTTCCATAGAACTTTCGCGACCCGTGATGGCGCCATCTAGTGACAGTACCCAATAATACGTAGCAAGCTTGAAAGCTCACTCGTATAGTACGAGTTACATGGATTTAGTATAAATTTTATTGCATTTACTAAACTTATAAAATATACCTTTATTGTATGTGCCGAAGTATGTTTGTGATATAACTAAGGTACGTTGAATTTATTAAGGTGTAAAAATCATTCTATCTTCACGATTACTGGTTCAAATGTTTCGCTCGGTACCTGTGTCGCCATCTATGAGTTCTTTTTAGTATCAATTATACGTTGTTCTAGTTGGGAGGCCATGCTGTCACATTGAATCGTCGGGAGCTCTGGTGATCTCACTCATCACCAGGAACAACACGCCACATACCTACATAGCAAAAAGGATCTTAGTGATTTGAGTGATGGGGGTGCGGAAGGAAGGAGCTGTAGGCGATGGGCGAGATAGGTACCCTTATTTCTCCGATCTAAGAAAGGCGGACGCGTGTTATGCTAGGCTACAAAAAACACAGGGAGAGGCAGCGAGGGGTCAAGACGCGTCTAAGACGCATGACGCATCTTATTTAAGTATTTAATCGTATAGCACACTTCATTTCACCTTTAAAGTTTGTCACGGTTTAGCACCACCCAGGGGACACGTGCAGGGTTGTGGTAGGTAGCTCCTGCGGACGCGAGTAACATTTGTCCCCCAACGCATCTTGGATTCGGGTGTACCGGCTTCGTTGTTACCGGTCGTGAGGTACAGTAACACCCACAACCATCCTGCAGCTATTTAGGAAATTGACTTTAGCCTACTTTTTATTCGGATATGTAATGTAATATTGTTACATTTTTTCTAGAGACAATTTGTTATGGCTGCGGCCTTTTGTAAGTCGGAGGTTTTTCCCCAGCTAGACGTTTTTTTACGGATTGGCGGACTCTAGCAAAGGACCAACAGGAGTGGCGGAGAAAGAGAGCCTTTGACCAGCAGTGGGATACAATATAGATTATTTTAAACCTACCGATGTTCTTCAAAGAAGCGTATTTTTTAAAAGTGCGATCATATGATTCCCCTGAAATTGCAAGTGTCCGTAGGCTACAATACCGCTTACCATGCAAGCGTACTACCTAAGCTTGTTTGCCACTGACGTCGTATAAAAACACAACTCGGTTACAATATCTGTGGACCACGCTGGAATGTGAAGCCCCTCCCCCTTCTCTTTTACCTACCCGCGCTCGCCCCGCGCGCCTTGCGCACCGTACCAGCGGGGCTAGCACAACTGACGCCGCGGCGCGACGCGAGTCGAGAAAGATCTACCCTCCTCTTTCTAATTTGCACGATGCGAGTGAGATAAGAGACGCACAGTCGCGCGGGAAGCGACAGAGCAGCAAGTTGTGCTAGACGTACTGCACGTCTATCATGAAACGACCGCGACACACTCTCGATTTTTCTCGCACTGTACCTCATGTTCTAAGTGTTCTAATAAGAAAGATCGACGTCAGGTCCACAGATATTGTAACCGGGTTATAATTTATTTATGAATTTTACGTAAAGCGTCATTTTACCGCCTCCCGGTCGTTTGACCAGCGTTTGTTACCCCGGATGCTTATGAAACTTATTGTTACTGATACAAGCAAGTCCGCGGAATTGAAAGAAAGAAAGAAAGAAAGAAAAGCATTTATTTATGACAAACACAGATAGAAATAAATAGTAAATAAAAAAAATAACCAACACTGTTTGCCACAAAAGGGCCACAGCTCAGCATGAAGCTGGCAAAGCCAGCGCTGTTCTTCCGTTGTGGCCCAGGTGCATGCCCCAGCTCGCCGACGACGCGGCTATACTAGCAATTGGAATTGCTAATTGGAATTGGGATGTTATCCTGTACAACGTCTTATAATTAGTAACTGGGGGATCGAGCTGTGCCACAGACCATATATCCTTAAGACCCCGCTTAGCCTAATTTTTACTTACAAACAAAGCTGCCATACTTGCGGGGCGCGGGGGACGTCTAGTGCGCTGTGATTGGTGCATTCAAGGCCGCGCGCGTAAGTTATTGGTCCGGTGTCTCAAATATAGAGTGAATTCACCGTATGTGTGGCAGAGGGGGTCGCCCGACTAAGCGACGTCTATAGATTTACTGGTCTGTGAGCTGTGCTCGGCATCTTGTGTTTTTTGACAGCCTATCCGGATAAAAAAAGACCTGTCCCCGTATCATTGGCAGCCTTATCACACGATAAGTGACAAGATAGAGCGTCCGTCACTAGCTGACACCGTTCGATAGAACGAGACGACGCTCCTATCTTGTCACTTATCGCGTGATAAGGCCAACCATGATACGGGGTCTGGTTGCACTCCGGGAGTGCCGGCAGAAGTGAAAACTTGAATTATTTTAATTTTGCAAAAATATGAAAAACTCTACCCTCCCACCGTAAAGACGTAACGTTTAGTACGCGCGTTAGGACAGTTTAACTGTCATTTTTCCATATAAAATTTAACATTTAGATCTACCTAACGTGCGTACAATGCATTACGTGAGCGACCTGCAAGTCATCAGTCCACCATGCGAAAAACAAAACAATACGTACTAAAAAAAAGCGCCCAAGTGCGTGTCGGACCACGCACAACGAAGGGTTCCAAGCCTATTAAAAAGGTCGTATCGTTATTGAAATCTTATGGCACTTAGATCCTTTTCTTTAAGGAAAGCAGTTTTTTAGAAATATCTCAAAAACCTTTGAACCGATCTTGTTCAAAACAATTTTCGCTGAAATAATTTAATAAGCCCTATGTCATTCATATGATACAGAGAAAGAATATAATGGAAAAATAAACCATCTTCGTCTGTAAATATTTAATTAAATAATTTGTTTCGTGATAACGGTATTTACCCTAGTAGCATTTTAAGTTGGCATTTCGTAGGGCCATTGATCACCGAATGGTTGGTCAACCGTTGCGAGTGAAACACCTGTTTTCGGTAAAGCCAACGGTGTCTCCCAACATTGGGCCTACTATGATGACTATGTTGGGCCAACCACCGTTTCCGGCTGTAGGGCCAATTTACATTTACAACGTAGGGCCTACAGCAATATTACTACGACAACTACGTTGGGCCAACCACCGTTTCCGGTTGTAGGGCCAATTTACATTTGCAAAGTAGGGCCTACAGCAACATTACTACGAGAACTATGTTGGGCCAACCACAGTTTCCGACTGTTGGACCTAAAGCAACATTGCGTAAGAAGGGCCTACAAAATAAAAGCACTCTGTACCAACTGTAGAATAGCCGTTGGCAGTTAGTAGGGTTAGGTACAGTTGTTTATCTCACGAAGGCGGGTTGGTCTTACTTATGCACGATCTTCACTGACCGGGTGACGCCGGGGCGCACATTGTGAGTGCCAAAGGAAATTGAAACTTCTCTGCTGTAGTTAAATTCCATATTTGCACGGAATTTACGCAGCTTGCCACCTGCGCGCGCGAGTAGTGGAATTTAACTGAAGCAGAGAAGCTTCAATTTCCTTTGGCACTTACAATATGCGCCCCGGCGTCGCTCGTGGTCGGTAGGGATCGTACATTTGTTGTGGGGTGGTACCTATTTAGTGCACATGTCCATGGTTTCTAGGTGCGTAATCTCGAGAGAGATTCTATATTGGCCGAGCACACAACAATGTGCATGTGCATAATACTCACAAACCGCCTTCGTGAGAATAAACATCTGTAACATACAAAGTAAACGTCTTTAAATAACCGAATTTACAAACGTAACTGCACATTAACTGTTAACGGAGATTTAAATGCCTTCTGAGACTTTTCACATTTACTTGCGTTACCATCATTTTGTACAGCTAGACCGTAAAATAAAACTTCACATAATACGTTTATAATTTTATTGTAAGGAAAAAAAGACAACCTCGATTTATAATCGATATGTTTCTATTATAATTAATTGTATTTGAATGCTGGCCCTGTAGCACGATGCTTTTTGACCGGCCTTAAAGCATTCATCACTTTCTAGTAAGTATGTAAGTGAGAAAGGGACACATTCTTTATGGCGGGCCATAAAAGGCATCATACTAGCCCAAATTTGTCAACGTCATGACTGGACTAACATATTTTGACCTCCGATTCCGAGCAGTTGCACTCCGTCATTTCAGTGGGTTCAGGTGTCAAAAATCCAATGGTCCGCTCATCGCGCAAGGTCCAAATAAGTTAATTAGACGCTGGATTATTCAGCAACTTTAATGTGGCGTCCTCACTGGCCAGTTTCGTCAGCCAATTGATAAGGATGCAGCCATCTGTTAGAAGAGAGATGAACTCACATTTAAATGACACAGACAAAAAGGACTGTGATGAAATAGCTAAAACTAACCTTTTCATAAAAACGACAAATAGCTAAAACTATTTATTATTACCTATGTATGTACTTATAGAGAAATGGCAGCTCGAAACTTTTGCCAGCATCAGTTTTAAACAGATATTAAATCAAAATGAACACACGACGTTACAAAACTAAATTGACCTTGTGATTTAAAAATTAAATTAACTAATATTAACTCACCTGTCTCGTACAATATGCGTTTAATGGGATACACATGTCAATTCTCGTCCGGTAATATTTTAGTTGTGAGGCATAGGTACTGCACTGACGATTTTATGAGGAGGCCTAAGGCACTCCTTCTTGCGAGGCGTGATCCACTCTTCTGTTACATAAGTATTACACTAAGACCACGCCGTCACCATCAGAATCATTAAATTCCACCACTTTGATCATACCCCTAGTAGCATTTTGCGTTGGCCAACCGTAGCTAACGGTTGGGAAAAAGTTGGGAAATCGTTAGTAGCAATCTAACGAATTGCCAACAATGGCCCTAATGCTATTTATGGTTCATTTTCCAACTGCAAAACCATACAAACATCTAACATAGGCCCTACCACAGTTATCAGTTGGGTTACCAACAAATAATCCATACGAACAAACGACGTAGGCCCTACTACCGTTTTTGGTTAGATTTCCTACAAAAAATCCATACGAACTGCCAACATAGGCCCTACTGTGGTTTTGGTCGGATTTCCAACAGAAAATCCCATACGAGCAGCCAACATAGGCCCTACTGCAGTTTTGCGCAGCGTTCCCAACAAAAAAACCATACGACCATTCAACATAGGCCCTACCGCCGACTTAGTTGGCTTCCCTACCAAAAAATCCCTACGAGCAGCCAACATAGGCCCTACTGCGGTTTTGTACGGCGTTATGAACAAAAAATCCATACGATCATGCAACATAGGCCCTACCGCGGTTTTGGTCGGATTTCCAACCGAAAATCCCATACGAGCAGCCAACATACGCCCTACTGCAGTTTTGCGCAGCGTTCCCAACAAAAAATCCATACGACTATACAACGTAGGCCCTACCCGCCGACTGAGTTAGCTTTCCAACTGAAAATCCCATACGAGCAGCCAACATAGGCCCTACTGCAGTTTTGCGCAGCGTTCCCAACAAAAAAACCATACGACCATACAACATAGGCCCTACCGCCGACTGAGTTGGCTTTCCTACCAAAAAATCCCTACTAGCAGCCAACATAGGCCCTACTGAGGTTTTGTACGGCGTTCCGAACAAAAAATCCATACGATCATGTAACATACAACCTACCACGGTTTTAGTCGGATTTCCAACAGAAAATCCCATACGAGCAGCCAACATAGGCCCTACCGCCGACTTAGTTGGCTTTCCTACCAAAAAATTGGAATTTAGCGCTATTTCGTGTCGAGTAGAGGCATTGCTCATCTGTCACGGGCCTGGACATAGGCTAAACAAGTACTTTTTACGCTATTCATCACCAGAGAGCACATAGCATTAGTACTATTGCATATTGAAAACAGCATAGGGCCAACAGTGGGCCACATATGAATCCAATGGCAGCGGGAGGAGAGGGGAATTCGGAAACAAAGTGCGGTGCGGGGGGCGGTGGACATGAGCACGCGCGGCGCGCGAATTCGATCGGCCATTTTGTTATCGATCTCCATCGTGAATAGTGCGTGTAAACGTATAAGTATATACTTAGTGGTTATATTTTCTTTTGAGTGCGTGCGTGCATGGTATAAAGTATTACTTGTTTTTGAAAGGGTTGCATATTTACTTAGCAAATATATATAAAAAATAGTGTGCAAGTTAATACTTACATGTTATATTCACTAATCAAATAACAATATATCGTGTTTATTAAGCAATCCTTTCAAAATCACGTTCATTATGATCAAAGTGGTGGAATTTAATGATTCTGATGGTGACGGCGTGGTCTTAGTGTAATACTTATGTAACAGAAGAGTGGATCACGCCTCGCAAGAAGGAGTGCCTTTGGCCTCCTCATAAAATCGTCAGTGCAGTACCTATGCCTCACAACTAAAATATTACCGGACGAGGATTGACATGTGTATCCCATTAAACGCATATTGTACGAGACAGGTGAGTTAATATTAGTTAAATTAATTTTTAAATCACAAGGTCAATTTAGTTTTGTAACGTCGTGTGTTCATTTTGATTTAATATCTGTTTAAAACTGATGCTGGCAAAAGTTTCGAGCTGCCATTTCTCTATAAGTACATAGGTAATAATAAATAGTTTTAGTGTTGGCTATTTGTCGTTTTTATGAAAAGGTTAGTTTTAGCTTTTTCATCACAGTCCTCTTTGTCTGTGTCATTTAAATGTGTGTTCATCTCTCTTCTAACAGATGGCTGCGTCCTTGTCAATTGGCTGACGAAACTGGCCAGTGAGGACGCCACATTAAAGTTGCTGAATAATCCAGCGTCTAATTAACTTATTTGGACCTTGCGCGATGAGCGGACCATTGGATTTTTGACACCTGAACCCACTGAAATGACGGAGTGCAACTGCTCGGAATCGGAGGTCAAAATATGTTAGTCCAGTCATGACGTTGACAAATTTGGGCTAGTATGATGCCTTTTATGGCCCGCCATAAAGAATGTGTCCCTTTCTCACTTACATACTTACTAGA
Organism: Epinotia ramella; assembly: GCA_947578815.1. Lineage (NCBI taxonomy): Eukaryota > Metazoa > Arthropoda > Insecta > Lepidoptera > Tortricidae > Epinotia > Epinotia ramella. Next base: position 11,367,448 of record OX388226.1, on the reverse strand, counting down.
AAGTGATGAATGCTTTAAGGCCGGTCAAAAAGCATCGTGCTACAGGGCCAGCATTCAAATACAATTAATTATAATAGAAACATATCGATTATAAATCGAGGTTGTCTTTTTTTCCTCACAATAAAATTATAAACGTATTATGTGAAGTTTTATTTTACGGTCTAGCTGTACAACATGATGGTAACGCAAGTAAATGTGAAAAGTCTCAGAAGGCATTTAAATCTCCGTTAACAGTTAATGTGCAGTTACGTTTGTAAATTCGGTTATTTAAAGACGTTTACTTTGTATGTTACAGATGTTTATTCTCACGAAGGCGGTTTGTGAGTATTATGCACATGCACATTGTTGTGTGCTCGGCCAATATAGAATCTCTCTCGAGATTACGCACCTAGAAACCATGGACATGTGCACTAAATAGGTACCACCCCACAACAAATGTACGATCCCTACCGACCACGAGCGACGCCGGGGCGCATATTGTAAGTGCCAAAGGAAATTGAAACTTCTCTGCTTCAGTTAAATTCCACTACTCGCGCGCGCAGGTGGCAAGCTGCGTAAATTCCGTGCAAATATGGAATTTAACTACAGCAGAGAAGTTTCAATTTCCTTTGGCACTCACAATGTGCGCCCCGGCGTCACCCGGTCAGTGAAGATCGTGCATAAGTAAGACCAACCCGCCTTCGTGAGATAAACAACTGTACCTAACCCTACTAACTGCCAACGGCTATTCTACAGTTGGTACAGAGTGCTTTTATTTTGTAGGCCCTTCTTACGCAATGTTGCTTTAGGTACAACAGTCGGAAACTGTGGTTGGCCCAACGTAGTTGTCGTAGTAATATTGCTGTAGGCCCTACGTTGCAAATGTAAATTGGCCCTACAACCGGAAACGGTGGTTGGCCCAACGTAGTTGTCGTAGTAATATTGCTGTAGGCCCTACGTTGTAAATGTAAATTGGCCCTACAGCCGGAAACGGTGGTTGGCCCAACATAGTCATCATAGTAGGCCCAATGTTGGGAGACACCGTTGGCTTTACCGAAAACAGGTGTTTCACTCGCAACGGTTGACCAACCATTCGGTGATCAATGGCCCTACGAAATGCCAACTTAAAATGCTACTAGGGACTGAACGTGATTTTGAAAGGATTGCTTAATAAACACGATATATTGTTATTTGATTAGTGAATATAACATGTAAGTATTAACTTGCACACTATTTTTTATATATATTTGCTAAGTAAATATGCAACCCTTTCAAAAACAAGTAATACTTTATACCATGCACGCACGCACCCAAAAGAAAATATAACCACTAAGTATATACTTATACGTTTACACGCACTATTCACGATGGAGATCGATAACAAAATGGCCGATCGAATTCGCGCGCCGCGCGTGCTCATGTCCACCGCCCCCCCGCACCGCACTTTGTTTCCGAATTCCCCCTCTCCTCCCGCTGCCATTGGATTCATATGTGGCCCACTGTTGGCCCTATGCTGTTTTCAATATGCAATAGTATTAATGCTATGTGCTCTCTGGTGATGAATAGCGTAAAAAGTACTTGTTTAGCCTATGTCCAGGCCCGTGACAGATGAGCAATGCCTCTACTCGACACGAAATAGCGCTAAATTCCAATTTTTTGGTAGGAAAGCCAACTAAGTCGGCGGTAGGGCCTATGTTGGCTGCTCGTATGGGATTTTCAGTTGGAAAGCCAACTCAGTCGGCGGTAGGGCCTACGTTGTATAGTCGTATGGATTTTTTGTTGGGAACGCTGCGCAAAACTGCAGTAGGGCGTATGTTGGCTGCTCGTATGGGATTTTCGGTTGGAAATCCGACCAAAACCGCGGTAGGGCCTATGTTGCATGATCGTATGGATTTTTTGTTCATAACGCCGTACAAAACCGCAGTAGGGCCTATGTTGGCTGCTCGTAGGGATTTTTTGGTAGGGAAGCCAACTAAGTCGGCGGTAGGGCCTATGTTGTATGGTCGTATGGTTTTTTTGTTGGGAACGCTGCGCAAAACTGCAGTAGGGCCTATGTTGGCTGCTCGTATGGGATTTTCTGTTGGAAATCCGACCATAACCACAGTAGGGCCTATGTTGGCTGTTCGTATGGATTTTTTGTAGGAAATCTAACCAAAAACGGTAGTAGGGCCTACGTCGTTTGTTCGTATGGATTATTTGTTGGTAACCCAACTGATAACTGTGGTAGGGCCTATGTTAGATGTTTGTATGGTTTTGCAGTTGGAAAATGAACCATAAATAGCATTAGGGCCATTGTTGGCAATTCGTTAGATTGCTACTAACGATTTCCCAACTTTTTCCCAACCGTTAGCTACGGTTGGCCAACGCAAAATGCTACTAGGGTAAGCCCTATGTCCATGATTTTTTTCCATATTTTTAAAATATACGGTTCAAAAATTAGAGGGGGGGGGGGGGGACACAATTTTAGTGACTTCCGGGGCGGTTATCTCCGATTCTATTCACGATACCTTATATTTATTTTGAAAGGCCTATCGATTAATCCCTAGTAGCATTTTGCGTTGGCCAACCGTAGCTAACGGTTGGGAAAAAGTTGGGAAATCGTTAGTAGCAATCTAACGAATTTCCAACAATGGCCCTAATGCTATTTATAGTTCATTTTCCAACTGCAAAACCATACAAACATCTAACATAGGCCCTACCAGAGTTATCAGTTGGGTTACCAACAAATAATCCATACGAACAAACGACGTAGGCCCTACTACCGTTTTTGGTTAGATTTCCTACAAAAAATCCATACGAACAGCCAACATAGGCCCTACTGTGGTTTTGGTCGGATTTCCAACAGAAAATCCCATACGAGCAGCCAACATAGGCCCTACTGCAGTTTTGCGCAGCGTTCCCAACAAAAAAACCATACGACCATAAAACATAGGCCCTACTGCCGACTAAGTTGGCTTCCCTACCAAAAAATCCCTACGAGCAGCCAACATAGGCCCTACTGCGGTTTTGTACGTCGTTATGAACAAAAAATCCATACGATCATGCAACATAGGCCCTACCGCGGTTTTGGTCGGATTTCCAACCGAAAATCCCATACGAGCAGCCAACATACGCCCTACTGCAGTTTTGCGCAGCGTTCCCAACAAAAAATCCATACGACTATACAACGTAGGCCCTACCGCCGACTGAGTTGGCTTTCCAACTGAAAATCCCATACGAGCAGCCAACATAGGCCCTACTGCAGTTTTGCGCAGCGTTCCCAACAAAAAAACCATACGACCATACAACATAGGCCCTACCGCCGACTGAGTTGGCTTTCCTACCAAAAAATCCCTACTAGCAGCCAACATAGGCCCTACTGAGGTTTTGTACGGCGTTCCGAACAAAAAATCCATACGATCATGTAACATACAACCTACCGCGGTTTTAGTCGGATTTCCAACAGAAAATCCCATACGAGCAGCCAACATAGGCCCTACCGCCGACTTAGTTGGCTTTCCTACCAAAAAATTGGAATTTAGCGCTATTTCGTGTCGAGTAGAGGCATTGCTCATCTGTCACGGGCCTGGACATAGGCTAAACAAGTACTTTTTACGCTATTCATCACCAGAGAGCACATAGCATTAGTACTATTGCATATTGAAAACAGCATAGGGCCAACAGTGGGCCACATATGAATCCAATGGCAGCGGGAGGAGAGGGGAATTCGGAAACAAAGTGTGGTGCGGGGGGCGGTGGACATGAGCACGCGCGGCGCGCGAATTCGATCGGCCATTTTGTTATCGATCTCCATCGTGAATAGTGCGTGTAAACGTATAAGTATATACTTAGTGGTTATATTTTCTTTTGAGTGCGTGCGTGCATGGTATAAAGTATTACTTGTTTTGAAAGGGTTTCATATTTACTTAGCAAATATATATAAAAAATAGTATGCAAGTTAATACTTACATGTTATATTCACTAATCAAATAACACTATATCGTGTTTATTAAGCAATCCTTTCAAAATCACGTTCAGTATGATCAAAGTGGTGGAATTTAATGATTCTGATGGTGACGGCGTGGTCTTAGTGTAATACTTATGTAACAGAAGAGTGGATCACGCCTCGCAAGAAGGAGTGCCTTTGGCCTCCTCATAAAATCGTCAGTGCAGTACCTATGCCTCACAACTAAAATATTACCGGACGAGAATTGACATGTGTATCCCATTAAACGCATATTGTACGAGACAGGTGAGTTAATATTAGTTAATTTAATTTTTAAATCACAAGGTCAATTTAGTTTTGTAACGTCGTGTGTTCATTTTGATTTAATATCTGTTTAAAACTGATGCTGGCAAAAGTTTCGAGCTGCCATTTCTCTATAAGTACATAGGTAATAATAAATAGTTATAGCTATTTGTCGTTTTTATGAAAAGGTTAGTTTTAGCTATTTCATCACAGTCCTCTTTGTCTGTGTCATTTAAATGTGTGTTCATCTCTCTTCTAACAGATGGCTGCGTCCTTGTCAATTGGCTGACGAAACTGGCCAGTGAGGACGCCACATTAAAGTTGCTGAATAATCCAGCGTCTAATTAACTTATTTGGACCTTGCGCGATAAGCGGACCATTGGATTTTTGACACCTGAACCCACTGAAATGACGGAGTGCAACTGCTCGGAATCGGAGGTCAAAATATGTTAGTCCAGTCATGACGTTGACAAATTTGGGCTAGTATGATGCCTTTTATGGCCCGCCATAAAGAATGTGTCCCTTTCTCACTTACATACTTACTAGAAAGTGATGAATGCTTTAAGGCCGGTCAAAAAGCATCGTGCTACAGGGCCAGCATTCAAATACAATTAATTATAATAGAAACATATCGATTATAAATCGAGGTTGTCTTTTTTTCCTTACAATAAAATTATAAACGTATTATGTGAAGTTTTATTTTACGGTCTAGCTGTACAAAATGATGGTAACGCAAGTAAATGTGAAAAGTCTCAGAAGGCATTTAAATCTCCGTTAACAGTTAATGTGCAGTTACGTTTGTAAATTCGGTTATTTAAAGACGTTTACTTTGTATGTTACAGATGTTTATTCTCACGAAGGCGGTTTGTGAGTATTATGCACATGCACATTTTTGTGTGCTCGGCCAATATAGAATCTCTCTCGAGATTACGCACCTAGAAACCATGGACATGTGCACTAAATAGGTACCACCCCACAACAAATGTACGATCCCTACCGACCACGCGTAGGCGCGGGGCGCATATTGTAAGTGCCAAAGGAAATTGAAGCTTCTCTGCTTCAGTTAAATTCCACTACTCGCGCGCGCAGGTGGCAAGCTGCGTAAATTCCGTGCAAATATGGAATTTAACTACAGCAGAGAAGTTTCAATTTCCTTTGGCACTCACAATGTGCGCCCCGGCGTCACCCGGTCAGTGAAGATCGTGCATAAGTAAGACCAACCCGCCTTCGTGAGATAAACAACTGTACCTAACCCTACTAACTGCCAACGGCTATTCTACAGTTGGTACAGAGTGCTTTTATTTTGTAGGCCCTTCTTACGCAATGTTGCTTTAGGTCCAACAGTCGGAAACTGTGGTTGGCCCAACATAGTTCTCGTAGTAATGTTGCTGTAGGCCCTACTTTGCAAATGTAAATTGGCCCTACAACCGGAAACGGTGGTTGGCCCAACGTAGTTGTCGTAGTAATATTGCTGTAGGCCCTACGTTGTAAATGTAAATTGGCCCTACAGCCGGAAACGGTGGTTGGCCCAACATAGTCATCATAGTAGGCCCAATGTTGGGAGACACCGTTGGCTTTACCGAAAACAGGTGTTTCACTCGCAACGGTTGACCAACCATTCGGTGATCAATGGCCCTACGAAATGCCAACTTAAAATGCTACTAGGGATGTGCCACACGTGGGCTTGCAATGAAAAAAAAAATGTTGACTTTCACTTTTATGTATGGAGTGCACCCCTAAAAAAAAAATGTTTTAGTAATATAGTTACAAAACTATGTAGCGGCTAACAAAATACACCTTTCCTAAAAAAAATATTCAAATACACCTTATAGTTTTCGAGTAAAATGCCTGTGACATACGGACGGACAGACAGACCGACATGACGAAACCATAAGGGTTCCGTTTTTTGCCATTTGGCTACGGAACCCTAAAAAACAAAACAATCTAGTGTGATTGCAGGTTTTGAACCAGTGGTCTTCAAGTTGTAGCCGTAAGGTCAACACATACCTCTACTACTCCAGGCAAAATACGGTTTAGAAAAACATTAATTTATAATAGCGTTTTTTTGTTGATTTCATTTGAAAATGTTATTCTAAGATGATTTAGTCAAGAATCCGACAAACTTTCCACCCGGAAGTAATTATGTAGATTTAAATGAAGCATGCATTATCTTTTTTTGTACGATTTATCTTGAATGTTATAGAGCAAATGTAAATGAACCAAAATAAAGACAAAAACATTTATTAATATTTTTACTGACTTTTTAGAAGCCAGTTAACTTATCATTTTTTCGATGTCTTAAATTTTGTCGGATTTTGTCGCTGGGTACCTATTTAATTGATAATATATCCGTTATACATAAAAAGTAAGCTATTATAAATTATTTCCAAAATTGTCATTTTTTCCATACAAGTTGTCAGTTCATTGTCTGGACTATACACAAATCTTTTTAGGCATATCTCATCATAAGTCTTAATTCTAGTTTCGCCTAATTCAGCTCAAATAAGTTTCAATTAACCAAAAATAGACTTTAATACTTTAACTCCAAACATTGATATTAAAAGACAACATTTTATGCATCAAAATGTTGACGTTCAATCTCAAACTAAGTCATTTTTCCAATAATAAAGCGAGGTACTTTAGTATGGGATTCTTCAAGAAAGGAGGCTATAAATTCTAAAGGGGTTGTCAACGCGCACGGCACACCCCTGGAGTTGCAAGCGTCCATGAGCTTGTTTGCCACCAACGTCGTAAAAAAAGTAACATTTTGACCTAAGTATTCACCTTATATTATACTTTAACCAGCCAAACAAAGTTAATAAAAACACATCACACACCTATTTATAAAACAACTCTATAAATACAGAAAATAAATTGCCACAAACATAATACACTCCTTAGCGTGTATATTACCAACAAATTAAAAAAATTCAACACAAAATGGCGTCCCCATTTTTATACTCTTTAGGCATGTAATATCGTTGTTGTGGAAATATTTGACAGCTCACTCGTAAATATGGATTACAGAGCAGATTAGAATAATATATGGGTTTTTATTGTGATATTGGTGTTTGATTTTTAGGTTGAGCTTTAAAATGTTCGAGTTAGGTCGGTGTTTACCGAACTATTATACAAGATGGCCGCGCGGCTTTGCCCGCCAATTTATTTAATCGGTTGGCATACATTATTTGGCAAAGTTTGTCACTCTTTAGCACCACCCAGGGGACACGTGCAGGGTTGTGGTAGCTCCTGCGGACCCGAGTAACAGTTGTCCCCCCTTTGTCAAGTGAGTGGGCAACTCGACTTTTAGAAGTTTTTTTAGCCGCCCGAAGGCCTCTATTTGTTTTTTTATTCCCGCCGGGATCAACTGCTCAGCATGCCTTCCAAAGCACGGAAGCGCTCATTTATAGTAACCACTCAAACAGGCGGTCAACCATCCAAAGACTGACTGCTGCCATATTTGCTTAACCTGCGTTATTGTTTCCGTCTCGCAGGCGCCGCTAGGCTATGAGCGCTTTTTTGCCCACCTATTGCAAAGAACGCAGGCAAACGCGGGATTAAATATAGCCTAATATGACCATCCAGAAAGTCAATTCTACACGCTGGTGAAATAATTTTTGAAATCGGTTACGGAGATTACCAATTACGTACATACAAACTTACAAAGCAACAATCTCACAGACTTTCCCCTTTAAAATATCAGAATAAAATAAATATGATATAGTTTTTCTAATCAACTGGGGCAAATGCGTCAATGGGGTAAATGCGTCTCTTGCTGATATCTCCGAAACTGAACATTTTAGAACTATTATAATCGTCTAAATTGAAAATTTGGTAACCATACTTTGAACATCGAGGGCTGTAATAGTTCTAAAATGTTGTGTTTCAAACATATTTTCTAAAGACGCATTTACCCCATTAATTGTATTTTGTTCCTAAATATTTGTCCAATGGCTTAGTTACTTCGAAGAACGGGTTTACCCTAGTGGATGATAGTCGTAGATACTGTATAGTCGATATTTATTTGTGTATATAAGTATTTATTTTATTTATGAATATGTATTTGTGTAAATATGTTGTATATAGGAGTACCATAATGTAATTTTTTTAGTTGTTATTTGCACTGCGCACAATCTTTTCCGCCTTGCCTTAATGTTTGACTGGTAGATAATGCCATATGGCATTAAGTCCGCCTTTTGTACCATAAGTTTTTCTTTTGTGAAATTAAGTTTTAATAAATAAAACACGTGTAAAGATAATAATAGATATAGGTTAAAATACAGAATCCGATTAATCCCAAAATTCATCTTCTACGGAGTTGAAATTATATTCGGAAGTTTGTACGCGTAATGTTCTGCGAAGCCGCGGACAAGACTAGCTAGTAATAATTTAAATAATTCATCAATAACTTAATATTTAGATGTTTATCTTAGTATTGTCAGCTGTCATTATTAATAAAGGAAATAATTTATAGTTATGGCGGTAGTTTATGCTAATTTATGTGCTTTCGATTATAATAATCAATGTTTATTTTATACGTATGTTTGCAAAATAGTAGCTAAGAGCCTTATCACACTTGCGATTTCCAAGCGTATTTTGTATGAAGGCGATCACGCAGCGTGTTCGCCGCGACTGATAATTGTATAGAAAACACGCTCGCAAATCGCAAGTGTGATAACGCTCTAAGTGCAAGGCCTGAGTGGACGCCCCGCTGAGAGCGGGGCGTGCAGCGTCCATATAAAACAAATGCAATTTATATGGACGCTCGACGCCCCGCTCTGAGCGGGGCGTCCACCTCAGGCCTTGCACTAAGGGTGCGGCCACGATCGCGAGTGGTGGCGGCCGCAGCAGCGGTGCATATGATTTAGATAGCTTAATCATCATAATCATCATCATATCAGCGTCATCAACGGCCATCAGTCCTACGTGCAACGTTCTGTGATTATTTCATGTGGCCGACTATTTATAAAAATGTTATTGCAATTGGACTCTTGTCTCTTGGACACTACAGTTGCTTTTTGAACAGACTCATCGTCATCATCATTATCATTATATCAGCTGAAAGACGTGCACTGCTGGACATAGGCCTCCCCCAAAGAGTGCACCCGCATCCAGCGGACTCCCGCGACCTTTACCAGGTCATCAGTCCTTGTGGGGGGGGGGGGTCTACCAACGCTGCGCCTTCCGGTACGTGGTCGCCACTCGACAACCTTTTCGCCTCAACGGCCATCGGTTTTACGTGCAATGTGCCCCGCCCACTGCCACGTAAGTTTCGGAGTGCTATATCGGTTACCTTGGTTCTGCTGCGGATAGCGTCATTTCTGATGCGATCACGCAGACCCCGTGACCACCCAGATCACAACCCTTAAATAGTCAAAGGTAATTTTATACGTGAGAGCGAGAGGCAGCGCTCTGACCCCGTATCAGGGTCGGCCTTATCACACGATAAGTGACAGGATAGAGCGTCCGTCACTGGCTGACACCGTTCGATAGAACGAGACGACGCTCCTATCTTGTCACTTATCGCGTAATAATAAGGCCGACCATGATACTGGGTCTGATCTCTCTCACATGTATCACGCACCGCTGCCGCTCGAAATCCTGGCTAATCCGTTAGGCTAGGCATTAAGACGTACTAGTGTTTGATACTAGCGCACCATGTACATACATACATACATTTACGCTATTATCCCTACAAGGGGTAGGCAGAGCACATGAAACTTGTGTTCCAGTGCCACTTTCAGCATAAATGTGGGTATAAAAGATAGACAAAATGTGATATCGCAGTGACAGGTTGCTAGCCCATCGCCCACTACACACTTCATCCCTGTTCCCTTAGGCGACTCTTACGACACCCACAGGAAGAAACGGGGTGGTGCTATTCTAACCTGACACCACATGGGGAAAAAAAAATCTGTGTCGCATCGATTAAAAAAAAAAAACGCGATTTCCATAACTAACAGAGCCCTACTACGTATATTTTTACCAAGGTATGGCAATTATAAAACATGTTCACATTTGTATTGGGTGTGTAATAATACTAATAATATTTACGTCACACCTGGCCATAATGCGAGTTTTACTGCGCTGCGCGTTCGGTAAAATTCGCATTGTGGCCAGGTGAAGACGTAAAATTGTGTACACCTTCGGCTCGGGCCACAAACACACGATCTGGGCCATTCACGAATTCACCGCCCTAGGTACTTAATGTACTATTTTGTATAAAAAAATATTTATCACATCATAATAGAAAAAAAACTATATTCATAGGGACATAAAATAGTTCAGTTCAGTGTCCACAATTTTCTGTTGCATAAAAACAAGTAGCAAAAAATTATGTAAGAAAATTTGAATATTCCTATATTTTATTACTGTAATAATATCCTTGATCTCAAGATACATCTGATTATTATGATATTAAAAAACGATTGTAATATCTAATTTGCTACAAGTCATTTCGCTTGCTCATAAAATCACTATCGTTTAACTACTCCTATAAGTCATATGTTTAATGATCAAATTATAATTAGATCATAAAGTATACAGCTATAAAAGTATGTTGGGCATAAATTAATTTAGAAGATTGAGCCGGTGGTAACGTGCTAATCAACGTTTAAAGACCGTTTTAACTACAAAATGCCTACGTCTTATGACGTCACGATACGATATTTGCATGGCACACGGTCGAGTTGGGCTCAGCGAAGATCAGAGTATAAGGTTTTAAAACAAAATAAATATAGAACTAAAAATGTAAGGGCAAAGAAATATGTACAGAATTCTGCTAAAAACTACTATGGCAAAAGAGCTAATATATTTATGATACCAAAAATATATAACGAGACTGATTGGTTAAGAGAAGAAAAAAAGTGCAGCAAAGTTGAATTAAAAAGTAGATTAAAAAATACATTTTTGGAAAAATTACATTAATACTTACATAGGTAAAAAAGAATCTTTTCACAAATAAACACCTAATTGTAAAAGTATAGCACTGTAAGTGCAGGAGTGAAGTGTTCATGCATTATCATGTTTAGTGTGTAATTTAGTGTTTAAGATTATAAGTATGTAGTTCATATAGCATACCTAACATAGTTTTAACATAGGTACTTAACACATTAGTTAAAATGAGCGCGGTCTCGCCAACAAACTGTTATCGCAGTTTGGCGAGTAACATAACATTGTTAATTGTTTTGTACTTTTGATAAATAAATTAAAAAAAAAAAGAATTTTATCGCACCTAAAATTGGCCGGAAGTTTCTTCCGGTGTAAATTTTAAGGGTATATTGTCGCGGCGTCATAGACTATCCGTCTCTTTCTAAGCGTTCTAATTAGAAAGAGACGTATATGTCGCGTGCCGTCCTGACATAGCCGTGCAGTATGACATACGTGGCATCATTTAGCCATTTAATCTTAGAGAGAGTGAACATAAGTCTGTCAAAAATTGTATTTAGGGTACATATTAGGCTATTACATTGCACGTAATCACGAACTCTTCCAACCTACTTACCCAATTGTGTCGAAAAATAAAAATTGACCAGAATTTTTTGTGAGGTAGGGCACAGCGAAATGTCATCCCGCTCGAATTTGGAGCAGCCCAACTGGGGAAGTACCTCCGCCTTGCAGAAGACCACAGCCATAATAACACTACTACTTGCTCTGTAGTAGTGTTGTGTTCCTGGAGGTGAGCAAGGTCGCCAGAGCTCCCGAGGATGCGTTGTGTTGAGAGCGAGGGAATTTGTTCCTTCAGCTCTCGACACAGCGAATCCTCAAACATATAAGGGTCGGCAACGCCCATGTTACTCCTTTGGAGTTGCATGCGTCTATAGGCTGCGGTGTCCGCTTACCAGCAGGCGGGCCGTACGCTTGTTTGCCACCGTCGTTGTATAAAAAAAAAAAAAAAGAATGTAAAAATTGGCACATTAGTAAAAGTTTAACCATAGTTTAGTACAACCAGCCCGGGCCCGCGCTGACGGCGTAATCAAAGGTAAAGATAAATTTCCTTGTAACAATATTTACTTTTATTTCATTGTTGGCGAACCCATCCTAGGTACAGTCCACTTCTAAATTTATTGGCGAATTTGTAATAGAATTTTTTTCGTGAGTCTATTCCACTACCGTATTGAATCGGCCTTCATCGAATGGACCGCGCAGTCCGCGCATAAGACCAGCGTTGGCTATAAAGCTAGTGTCTTGCCACTATCATGCTTTACTGGGTCCATTTCTGACAAAGCCTAATGTGCTATATATATTTTTACAAGCTTTTATTTAGTTTCACCTGTCTCAATGTCAGTAATTAAATCTTGCAAGTTAAATTTGACCAACTTCCCGGCGAGGGCGACCGATTGAGCTCAAATTTTGGGTATATAAGCTTGGATGACAATAATATATTATGGTACCACCGAGCTGATCTGACGATGGAGATAGAAGGTGGCCAACTTAACCGACGTAACCCCGTTGAGTTTGGGCTCGTTAGAATCGTCTCAATGTGTTGTTGATGACGGTAAAAAGACAAGTACAGTCGAAAATCTGCTGCTGTTGGATGTCATGCTAATCTATAAGCTATTCATAAAGTGTATCTAACAAAGCCATCAAGCATAATATCTTAAGCTTGTACCAAAAATATATTTTTGGCAGAAACTTATTTATTTATTTCTTTATCACTTGTGTGTTATTGTTTGAAGAAAAAATGTTATAATATACTTTATCGTTCTATATTCAATTAACTGCCCTTTAACCTCATTATAAATATAAATTAGAAATCTTATATTCACTGCTAATTAGTAATCTCCCTTAAAGGCATGAAACTCGTCCGTAAATCGCTCCCTGTCCGGACTTGAACCTTATGACCAGCTATTATCTTAGTTGCGTTTTAGCTAGACTGCTACTTTGTTTAATATGATATACTATTTATTATATTTATACTTAAAGTACAGTCGCCATCAGATATATCGGAGCGGCCAAAGTGCTCACAAATATCTGAACACGTCTCTACTGTTGAGGCATTAGAGACGTGTTCAGATCAGATATTTGAGAGATGGCGGCTGTACCTAGATATATAATATACATTTTTCGATCAGCCTGGTTATAGGTCTAGGTATTGTCAGAGAGATTTGATTGCCATTACATGAATCATTTTCATTTGATTCACGTAGTGGCAAACAAATCCCAGTAATCAATTTAATGTAAAAAACATAATTATATTGTATAGTATATTGTGTAATGTAACAAGCTAATTATAATTATTTCCTGTTATTCCTCGTTTTGTAATATGATCCCAGTTGGTCGAAATAAATGATTTTTATTTTATTTTTTTATAGGTAGACCGTTTAACTCAGTCTTCGCCTGCGCAGCGCGTGGGTGGATATCGGGGCGCGAGCGGCGTGCGGCTGCCGGGCTTCACCTCCCGCGTGTTGATAACTTTCAATTCACTTCTGTTTCCAAACTATAATACAGAATTTATTGGTCCTATAACCATTTTACAAGTTACAAGTTAAACACAATATACCTACACCCAATATTTTAAGGTTTTAAACATGCAACATAAAACAATTTGTACAGTCTTTCTTAATATGATTTGGGTCATTGTCATATTTAGGTGCGCGTCTTTTCGGTGGACATTGCCAAAGTTAAGGGCTTTAAAGCCTAATTTTTGGTTGAACTCTGAATCCGCATGAACGCCGTCGCCTCTTCTATGATTCTATGCGATAAAAACATATTATATATAAACATACTTAACTATTGCCCACTGAAAAGACGATTTTTGTTTTACTGACTGACAATGACGTTCCGTTGATTACGGTGGCTCAATGATCCATCCTCGTATTAAATAAAAATTGTATTTTGACAGATATTTCAGGAATGTAGTCAAAAACCTAATCAAAAAGATCACTGTTCACATTGAAATAATGATCCATTTAGTCAAAGGCCTATATTTGATACCGATTTTCGCTAGTTTCCGTGCGCGAGCGCAGCCGGCCGGTATATAGAGCTCAGATAAGCGTACATACATTAGATTCACGCCTGAAGGGACACATGAAACTTATTTTCTAATGCCACTTTAGCATAAATGTGCATACAAAAGATCGACAAAATCGTGATATCGCAGTGATAGCTTGCTAGCCCACAACACACCTCAACCCTGTTCCCTGCTCCTGCGACACGGGAAGAAAGGTGCTCTTCTAACCCTGTCGGGTACAATCGCCTACACACCAATAAAAACTAGAATAGTAGAAAAACTACTAAAACACCTAATAATACCTGTACGTCAACTTACTTTCCGGCCAACTGTACCGATGATTGATTGTGACAGACGCGTAAACTTGGGCCGAGTGTACCTATCCACCCAACACCTTGTTTCTAGGCCAGAATGCGCTTAACTTCGGTATATTTATTACTAGCTTCTGCCCGCGACTCCGTCCGCGTGGAACTCGTTTATAATTATATCGCAGCTCCATACAAACTTTCACCCCCCATTCCACCCCCTTAGGGGATGATTTCGGAGATGAAAACTATCCCATGTCCCCGGGATCCGAACTATCTTCATACCAATTTCATCTCAATCGGTTCAGCGGCTTAAGCGTGAAGAGGTAACAGACAGACAGACAGACACACTTTCACATTTATTAGTATGGATGGATGGATTGGACTACCCGTGCCCGCGCCTCCGCCTTCGTAAAAATCGAATCGGTTTCCGATACGAACTTACCCCTATTTTCTCTTAGAATCCGGTGAATAATATGACGATATTTTTAATAGTTAATTATAGATCATCATCATCATCATATTGTCAGCTGAAAGACGTCCACTGCTGGACATAGGATAAAGGCAAAGGTAGCCCCATGTGGGGGGCGCAGCACCGGTCATTAATAGTACATTACTACATAGGCCGGGAGTAAGGAGTTGCAATTGCAACGCCTTTTCACGCCGAGGTATGTATGTATAGTGCTTTTCTCAAACATGCAATGAAATAAACAAATAAAACTCCAAGAAATCAAACTTTAATTTTCATGGCTGAACGCCGTGGGTGATTGCCACAAATTGTGGAATGGAAATTAAAAAAGATCATCTTGCAGGGCTACGCCTCCAATTTTGTATGAAATGCCCTTACGGATCTCTATAGTCTTTCTGCGCCCGAAACGTGACACTTCGAAGCCCATTATGAAGAACACAACGTCAATATTTCATTGCATGTTTCAGAAAAAATCCTCAAATATGCTAGTCACCCAAATATTTTCCCTTACCGGGACTCGAACCCAAGACCGTAAGGTTCGCATATAGGCAGCACTACTCACTTCCCGCTAGGCTAAGCAGGTCGATTCAAATGGAAATCATGTAAGTACTTACCTACTCTAATAGTACAGTCGAGGAAATTGAATGTTTAGCACTTTTGGACCTTAACGTCATTCTAATAGAGTTGACATGTGCCAAACATTCAATTTCCTCGACCGTACATTACTGCAGACTGCAGAGGCCTGGAAACTAGGGATTGCCGGCCAAGTAGAAATAGACCAATCTTTTCTTAATGGCTGAAAGCCGTGACGTCTCACGAATTGTCATTGGAACAAATGAAGGTCTCAATTTTTAGGGTTCCGGAGCCAGAATGGCAAAAACGGAACCCTTATAGTTTCGCTATGTCCGTCCGTCCGTCCGTCCGTCCGTCCGTCCGCAGCTTAGCTCAGAGGCTCTTGGTACTAGAAAGCTGTAACTAAAATAAAATCTTGAAAAACATTTTTTTTAGGGTACCTCCCCTACATGTAAAGTGGGGATGATTTTTTTTATTGTCGTCTACCCCATAGTGTGGGGTGTCGTTGGATAGGTCTTTTAAAAATATTGGGGGTTTGTGAAAACAATTTTTCGATTAAACGATCCGTTTGTGAAATATTAAGCCTTAAAGTGCTAATTTTTGTTAGACTCCAGTGTCCCCACCCCCTGCTAGCTAAATGGTTGTTTTGGGATATGTGAAAAAATTCATGGTAGTAGTACATATAACGAAGTTAAAAGGAAAACTATCACAGCTAAGTAGGCTTTACACGTTTACGAGTAATAGTCGACCAACTTATAAAATGTACTTCAAGAAGTAATAGTTTCGTACAAATTCTATTGTAACTTATTATTATATATAATGGTACGGAACCCTTCGTGCGCGAGTCCGACTCGCACTTGGCCGGTTTTTTTTTCTATCTCGATAGCCTAATAGGCCTATTATGCTTCGAAGGCGTCGATGTTTAATTGCATGTTTGAGAAAAAACATAACCCTTTTTCTTTGACAGTCGGAAAGTCTTATTCTCAGTGTACGCATTCTGCAAGTCCCCTATAATCCTTTAAAACCCTTATTAGTGCAAAAAACCGTTTAAGTAGCCGATCGACTTAGCGGCCATTTTGAAAATGTGTCCGAAAATGACAGTGATACTAATTTGCGATTGACCCTTTATTACTTTAGAATACTAATGTCTTAAATGCACTATCTGTTTCGAAGGAATATACACCATAACTATACAAATGTATGTGTACATATTGGAATAAGGAATATTAGTGAGATGGAACCCGTCGGTGTAAAATTGTGATTTTAAAGTGGTTTAATTTTAAAGCCTTTACACCGTATGAGTCCGACACGAGTTAATTTAGGTCGATTTTGTGGTTCGTTTCTCTGGATTTAACAAAACAAAAACTAAATGAAGTCTTCGTGCTCAACACACAAATAAATGCCCTTACCGGGATTCGAACCCAGGACCTCTAGCTTCGTAGGCAGGGTCACTATCAAATAGACTAAACCAGTCGTCTAAATAAGGGACTAAGGAGTATAATACTTACTCTGTTCTGTTATCATCCTACTAATTTACTAGATGTTTGGATGTCTGTTAATAAATCACGCAAAAACGGGTGAACTGATTAAGATGAATTTTAGTATACAAAATAAATAAATGAATAAATATTAGGGGACAATCTTACACAAATCGACCCAGACCCAAACTATGCAAAGCTTGTACTATGGGTACTAGACGACGATAAACATACTTATATAGATAAATATATACTTAAATACATAGAAAACATCCATGACTTAGGAACCAATATTCGTGCTCATCACACAAATAACTGCCCTTACCGGGATTCGAACCCGGGACCTCCGGCTTTATAGGCAGGGTCACAACCATAGATATACATAGATAACGCAAATGCATGTACTTCGCGTGTCAGAATTCGGACTCCGAGTTGGCACTCCGACTGACATTCCGCGCGCGTCTATTGTGGTTGCCGGTTGTCTGTGAATATTAAGAAAATACCTTATTGCAGAATCGATTTTCCGCGGACAACGGGGAATTCACATCACTAATTCGCCCGTGTGATGTCAAAGTAGGTAGAAAAAAGTGACACGGTCGGTTTTCATACAGATTGAGGTGTTTAAGTTATCTGGTGTATATCTATATCTGATGTGGTCACTACCAACTAGGCTAACGCGATCGTCACAAATAGAGTGTATAGTGCGGTGTCGGGTTGGATAAGCCTGGGATGGCCTTTCTTCATGTGGGTGTTGTAAGGGTCCTTTTAAGGGAACGATTTGAAATGTGTTGAGGGCGATGGGCTAGCAACTTATCACTGCGATATCACATTTTGTCGATCTTTTCTACCCACATTTATGCTAAAAGTGGTACTGGAACACAAGTTTGTGCTCTGCCTACCCCTTTTGGGAATTAAGGCGTGAATGAATGTGTGTATTGTATGTAAGAGTATAGCCTGGATTAACATATAGACTACTTTTTATCCCAGTAAAAGTCAACACGAACGCAGTCGCGGGTGAAACCTAGTGAGTCAAACTTTATCAGGCTTCACTTGTTTTTGACCTCTGAAAGGTCAGCGAGTTAATCTACCGACAGATATTGTTTACGACGAACTTTTATTAGTTCAATTAGGAAGCTTGCCAAAAGCTATTGGAAAAGCTCGACCCGTGACCAGAGAAAGCTGTGGCCTATTCTTTCATTTATATTCGTGGTTATGGAAATCTATTGAATTGGCGAAGGAGTACCGCGCTGTCATCCATAATTTACTTTTGACGGTCCCAATTAAAAGATCTGGTGTGGGTATAGGTTTAAAAAAATCCTTAATTAAAAAAGCATATTCACAGATTTTGTTTTTTTTTTTAATATTTTTCGTGAAAACCAAGATAAAAATGTTGGATCAACAAGCACTTTCAAATCGTCAGTTAGAAACATAATCTTTAGGTAATTTCTTAGAGCAATTTATGAAACAAAAAAAAAATTTATTAATATAAAAATTGTATAAAAAATACTAGTAAGTAAGTATACAATGTTTTTAGAAACATGACAAAAAAATAAATACAACGAAAATGATAAATTAAAAATACACATTCATTCCAAACATAAAATATAAATTAATAATTCAGTCACAATTCATTCCATGGAGTTATTATCATTCATGTAGGTAGTTTCTAGTAGATCTGAGAACAGATAACGTTTATAGACGTCAGTTGTAGGTACAATACGAGTGAGTGAAATGTGTAGGATATGCCACATTCTCAAATTAGAAGTAAGTAAGTAAATCTATAGTGAGTTTATGTTTTTTTTTTTTTTTTTTTTTTTTTTTTTTTTTTTTTTTTTTTTTCGGTTTTTATTAAATATACAAAACCGTTTTGTATTAAAAGTAATTTACAGACTGTCAAATTAAAATATCTCTGTATTAAATTGTGAAATAGAAGTTTCTGTGCAATTTATAAATAAAACGAAATCTTTGAAGGTTTCTCTTGAAAGCTATGATGATTGAATAGCTAATTTATTATAACATGGATGGCAAAGCGTATGGCAATATATTAATAAAAAAACCGGCCAACTAATTGAATTATATTCACACTAGCTTCCGCCCGCGACTTCGTCTGCGTGGACCCGGGATAAAATCTATCCTATAATTCCAGGCTATAAACTATCTTCGTGCAAAATTTCATCCAAATCGGTTAAGCCGTAGGAATAACAAACATCTAAACATCCAAAGAACCAAACATCTAAACTTTCGCATTTATCCTACTAATATTATAAATGCGAAAGTTTAGATGTTTGGACGTTTGTTACTCAATCATCGCTTAAACGGCTTAACCGATTTGGATGATGTTTTGCACGAAGATAGTTTATAGCCTGGATTAAAATATAGGATAGTTATTATCCCGGGTCCACGCAGACGAAGTCGCGGGTGGAAGCTAGTAATATTATATAGTAGGATTATGAAAAACATTGCTGAGTGACCTTGTTTTTAAGATCTATGGATTGCTCTGCCAAATGTCAACCTACACTGATATGTCTTTTCTCGAATGTGTCGTGTTGTATAAAAAGTTCTTATGACACATTTTTAACTCCAAATTATTATATTTTGCAATTGCTATAATTAGATTACCTGGAGCGTCGTTAACGCCGATACCTGAGTTCGATGCTAAGCTTGCCATAAACATAATAATAATATACTTTATTTGCCACATTAAAATATTTTTGCTGTGTTAAGTATTATACCAATTCTTTAATCTTGCATCGCATCTTAAAGGCGACTTGTGTCATAGCATTGATATATTAAAAGATAAGAAAATAAAATAACTTTTATGGGATAATCTTCCACAAATCTAACTATGCCTAGAATAAAGGATGACTCACGCTAGAACGGGACGTGTCCGGCCTGGGCCGTTTTCTCAGAAAAACGACGGCGTTTTTGCGCGGCCCAAGCCCGGCCGGGCCACGGCCGAGGCTCGGAAGCGGCTCGGTGTCGGCCCGGTCGCTGCCCGTTGTGATTGACACGCAACGCTCGTGAGCGGCCCGGCCGCGGCACGGTGTCGGCCCGGCGTCGGCCCGGCCGCGGCACGGTGTCGGCCCGGCGTCGGCCCGGCCCGGTGCGTGCTCGGTGACATGTCGTTTGCATAATGTCCCGGCCCGGTGGCCGAGCTGCGGACGAGGCTCGGCTCGTTGCAGGCTCGGACACGGCCCGTTGGCGAAATGTGACAACCAAATAAGCTCGTTGACGGCTCGTCACGATTACGGCCCGGGCCCGTCACGGCCCGTTCTAGCGTGAGTCATCGTTAAGTAGGTAACTAATCTCAATAAGGCTTGTCTTTTGGGTACTAGACAACGAACGAGTATTATCGTTGTCTAGTTCTATTTTTGTTACCTATATAGAATATCGGCAAAATAAAACGTTTACAAATTAGAGAATGTACGAGGGAAAAGTGGGGTACAGTTGGAAGGGTTGGGGGGGGTTGGGGGGGGGGGGGGGGGGGTTTACGAACTCGTCGAACTTTTTTCGACCAAACCGGAGAATTCCTTTAGAAAGGTCAGGTCAAGAGTGCCTTAAACCGACGAGCATGTATGAGGAGTGTCATGAAAGTGAATGAAGCAAGAAAGGTTTGTCAAGTGGAAATCGGTGATATCTGAATACCCCTCCGAGAAAAAGGCGTGATTATATGTATGTATGGAAAACGTATACTTACGAACTATAGACGTTGTTTATCGTCATATCAGCCGAAAGACGCACATTAGGCTTCCCCAAAGAGTGCCAAATGCGATCACTCCCACCCGCCCGCATCCAGCGGACCCCCGCGACCTTTACCAGAGGGGTAATCACGTTTCGTTTCGAACGCGCCTTAGGACAATTTGACTGTCATTTTATCATATAAAAAGTGACATTTAGATCTACCTGACGCGCGTATGTACAATCGTGATCGACCTGGTCATCACTCCTGTCTTTTTACTTAAATATACAGGGTGTAACAAAAATGGGGTGTGAACCGATCAAGGGCTTAACAGGTTGTCGTGTTTTGATAAGAATAAACAGAAAAAAATGCCCTTGACCGGTCCACACCCCATTTTTGGTACACCCTGTATACTTACAGCAAATTTGACAACGGTGTCACAAGACCGACCGATAATGACTGACCAAACGATAGGCTGGCTAACCAACGACTGGTTAGCCTAATGGGTAGTGGCGCTGCCTACGAAGCTGAAGGTCCTGGGTTCGAATCCCGGTAAGGGCAAATATTTGTGTGATGAGCATGAATATTTGTTTCTGAGTCTGATGTTTTCTATGTATTTAAGAGGAAACACAAGGGCCGTTTTTCCATAGAAACGTAGTCCCCTGTTTTCTTCCTGGATAATGGCAGTAGAGCAATTTTTTTTCCATAAATTTATGGCTACTAGTGACATGTTCCTAGGTTTTCTTTTTTTTCACAAATTTATTCTTAAAAGACATATTAACCTTCAAAAACCTAAGAAAAATTCCTGATTTTCCGCTGTGTTCAAATAACCAGAAAACAATTTTGACATAGGAACATAGGAACACGTCCAAAGCACTTCTTTGGTTTTTAATTAAAGTTTTAGTGAAGAAATCAGAGGACTACGAAACGTTGATTTTATGTACTTTTAATAGGTATTTTCGGTCCAAGCTGCAGTTGTCTCTATCGCGCTCTGCGGGGGGAGGCTTGAGGTTGGCGCGACAGCCATAAATTTTACAAATACCTTTTTCTCAATTATCTCGCCCTTAGTGTTTCCTCTTAAGTATTCATATCTATTAAATACATCGTCGTCTAGTACCCACAGCGCAAGTCTTATAGAGACTATGGGAATAGGTCGATTTGGGTAAGATCGAAAAAAAATTGCCAAAAGAAGTCAAATCGCACCCGAGGTAAAAAAAAAACCCACAAGACATTAACCTCAAAAGGGTCATGACTCTTAAGTAGCCAACCCGCACAAAATGCGTGGCTGCGCGATATTAACAAACTGACCCGGTTACTCTACTCATTATGGAAGGCGTGTATTACTATGGAAAGTGAAGGCGGTTAGGGCTTTTTGAATGGTACGGGTTACGTTACAGGGCTGGTTGAAAAGGTGGTAAGTTAGGTGAATGAGTTTGGGTCAAGTAGGAGTGGGACTGGAGTGAACATGATTCCGTATGTTTTAAAGTAGTAATATTTATTTGGGTACAATTGGTAATCGGTTCTTGAAATGAATTACCAGTTAATTTTGTATTATGCAGTAACGCTGCTAACCAAATTATAAATTTAAATTAAAGGAAAAATTTAAAAATCGAATGCTCCGAGCCGTATTCGAACCAGCCACCACAGGCATTCATGGCCCGTCGCTACTAACCAACTGAGCTATCGTAACAATCTGTCTCGGCCACTAAATCTTTCAAACAGGCCGGATGGTATGAATGAGCAGTACGAAGCTATAAGGAAGAGCAAGATAGAGATAAAGATTTTCTGGACGCCGAGCATCCCGCTAACTATAAATACTACGGGGCGGACTGTATACCCCCTCTTCTGTAACTTGTTTTAAGAGTCCGCAGTAAGCTCGATTCTCCATACAAACGTAGTTACGCTCTCATTTTAAAACTACGTGTTGGATTGTAACGAAACTTTAAATGTACAATGACATAAGGCATATCCAGGTCTGTAATTAGTTTATGTAGCTTCAGCTACCATAGTAAAAAAAAATCAGCTAATTTAAGTTTTTCATATTTATGTTTTTGCTGTGTTTCGTTTGTTTTATAAACTGAAACCATATAAACGAATTACAGACATAGATATACCTCATGTCTTTGTATATATTATGCAAAGTTTCGTCACAATCCAACACGTAGTTTTAAAATGAGAATGAAACTTCGTTTGTATGGTACTCTTAAGCTCACCTCAACGCTCACCCACAAATATATCTTGACACCGCGATGCGTACTAACTAAGCGTAGGCACCTATGTAATTTGTGTGCGGAACCCTAAAGGCACTTACGCCATTTAGCACGAACTGGGTTGCAGTGTAAGCATGGCGGTTTGACACGCGACAAGCGGTTATTGCTTCAGTCAGTATTCAATTATAAAAATGGTGTTTAAGGTGAAATTGGTATGCAGCAACGGGTTTGTATTGAAATAATCACTATCTACATATCAGCCGAAATACGTACATAGGCCCCCAAAGGGTACCAAAGTGATTGATGCGCCACACGCATCCAGCGGACTCCCGCGTCTAAAAACAAGTTATTCAATTATAATTAAACGTCATTTACATAATATGGGTTTTCTCTCTTTTTGTACCTTAAGGGTCGTAAAGCACGGTCAACTCCAGTCAACTCTCCATACAAACGCAGTTCCCATTTTAAAACGGCTTGCTATAATAATATGTAATGTTTTATACAAAACGGGATCCGCTTTATCTAGGTCGGAACTAGTTTCGGTTGCTATAAACTATTATAAAAAACCGGCCTAGTGCGAATTGGACTCGCGCACGAAGGGTTCCCGTACCATCTTACTTCCTAGTAATATTATAGATGCGAAAGTTTGAATGTTTGTTACTCAAGCACGCTTAAACGGCTCAACCGCTTTGGATGACATTTTGCTCTAAGAAAGTTTATAACCTGGTTTAAAATATAGAATAGTTTTTATCCCGGGTCCACGCAGACGAAGTCGTGGGCGGAAGCTAGTTATCTATAAAAACGGAAAATAATCACGTTTGTTGTATAGAAGCCCCCTTAAATTTTTTTTTTTTTTTTTTTTTTAGTATTTGTTGTTATAGCGGCAACTAAAATATCATCTGCGAAAATTTCAACTGTCTAACTATCACGGTTCATGCGTTTTTGTAGATAATGGCACGGAACCCTTCGTGCGCGAGTCCGACTCGCACTTGGCCGGTTTTTTCTGTTGAAATTTATTTGCAACAGAAACGAATTTCCGATCTAGACATGGCAGATCCCATTGTGAATACAAAGTTTCATATTATTCTAACATGTCGTTTTAACATGAGAACCAAAGCAAGTTTGTATGGAGAGTCAAGCATCATGCCTTCGCCAAGTCCCGTTGACCAGACTCCTTTAAGATACGGAAAAAACCTGCCAAGTGCGAGTCGGACTCGCGCACGAAGGGTTCCGTACCATTATCTAAAAAACAGCAAAAAAAAACGCGTTTGTGGTATGGGAGCCCCCCTTAAACATTTATTTTATTTTGTTTTTAGTATTTGTTGTTATAGCGGCAACATAAATACATAATCTGTGATCATTTCAACTGTCTAGCTACCACAGTTATTGAGATACAGCCTGGTGACAGACAGACGGACGGACAGCGAAGTCTTAGTAATAGGGTCCCGTTTTTACCCTTTGGGTACGGAACCCTAAAAATGACAGGAGGATGACGATATGTATTTTACCATTCAAATCTAATGTCACTTTTTCAAAAGGGTTACCTACCTACCCCTTTGACAGTCCCCTGACAAATTAATCTGAAGCTAACTCATTAATCCTACCCTGCAGATGTCCAGTCGGGGAGATTGTGCTTTATACAGTACAGTTCTAGCCTGTGGCCGCGGTGGCAGCGGGGATGGTAGCGGAGCGGGCGGCGTTATTGTAAAAAGAGGGTTTTTTTAATAGGAGTGATACCGTAAAATGGGGTGACTAGGGTTCGCGGGGAGAGTTGGGTTATGAATGGGGAGAGAAGGGATGAAGGGGGTGAGATGGGATTTTAAGACTACTGCTACAAAGAAAATGTATTCCAATTTAAAATGGAGCTATAGTAATGCTCGTAATAATAAAAAATCGATCTAACAATCTTCCAAAATCACCTTTGTATGAAATCACATCTCACCCCAATTACGAAGGACTACGGGGTGAGGTGGGATTTCGTGTTCATCGTTAAAGTTATGAAATGGAACTACACAAAATCATAAAAATCTAAAATACACAACCGGAACACTTATTATACAGGGTGGAATCTTGTACGTGATCCAAAATAGCAAAATGTGAATCTATCCATGATTCTGAGCAACTTTTATTATGGGACCAACTTTGTGTTATGCCAAAAAAAACGCACCTGTTCATACATTCTTGTCAGTCTAAAATGAGCAGAGTTAATGAAATAGTTGGATTTTTTTGGCATAACACAAAGTTGGTCCCATAATAAAAGTTGCTCAGAATCATGGATAGATTCACATTTTGCTATTTTGGATCACGTACAAGATTCCACCCTGTATACAACATTCAGTTTGCATATATAAAAATAAAATTTTATCGAGGTTTGAATGTCAGTTTTGTCTCTACTTACCCCATTTTACGGTACTTAAACTTCACACTTCAAAAGTTACTTAGAAAACAATTGGCCATTGTAATAAGTATGCCTTTTCGGACGAACTCCAGCAAAAATTCATCTGTAATCGTAAATTAGTGCAAATCACCCTTGTAGGCATTGGGAATGGCAGAGAAACGGGGTGATTTTGTAAAGAGAAACTTTACTTTGGCATCTCATATGTATAATCGGGAAAAACTAAAATTACTTATTAAAAAATATAACGCACGTTTTGGCCCATAAGTTGATTGGAAATAATGAAGTTAACTAAAATGGTTTGACTCTCATTTAAGTAGTGCAGTCGAGTTCTCCAATATCTATACAGACAACCTTTCATAAATATCTACACATATGTCAGTAACAGTAAAGTCTCTGCATAGATATTTTTGAAAATATTGGAGAACTGGACTGTAATTACCTACATTGATTGATTGATTGAGTTTTCTATGTATTTAAGTATTTATATCTATTATAATATATCGTCGTCTAGTACCCATAACACAAGCCTTAATGAGCTTACTATGGGACTAGGTCGATTTGTGTAAGATTGTCCCCTAATATTAATTAATTAATTTATTTATTTATTTATTGATTATGTTCTATAGAACTATTTAGACCGGATCCACATAGAACCAAAATAGCTTGTAAATTCTAAAGAATTCAAAAACAATTAAACATTGTTCCAAAAGTAGTCTCAAATTATTTTTTTCTTCCAGTTTGGTCAACTAAGAATAAATTCAATGGAATAGTTTTCACTGAAATGCAAAACCACAGCCTTACCTTGATGGATAGCGTAATAAAATTTCAATTTAAATATTATTTTTGTGTGCTTGTTTACCAACCCTGCGGTCGGTGCTTATATTAATAATATTAATTATTTTACCACAGCCATATTGGTTTCGGCTATTTGATATTTTCCCGTAATTTTAAACGAAAAACAGCATAAGTAAAAACGATTTCAAAGGTGTAACATCATTTTTGAAATATTTGTATTTAATGTGTGTGAATTCAGTTCACTAATCAAAACGAAATTCGTTGCAAATATTACAGTATTGGTCAACCTATAATGTCATAGTACTCATAGTAACACATTCATCATCATAAATTTAAGAGGTGCCCTCTTTTTGGTGGAGAATTTTCCATTTCTCTCTGTCGTACACCAGCCCTTTGATTGGCTGATACAGTCAGCATCAAAAGTAACTACGCAATAAAAGACGTCAAAAGTTCTTATTCCCTTTTAATAAAGACTTTTGACGTCTTCCTTTGCACGACACCTTTCCTTTATTTGGTCCATATAACTGCGTCGTGGTCTGCCCCTGACTCTCCTTCCTCCTCTTTCCTTCCATGATGGTTTTAAAGAAGTTCTCGTGCCGTATCAAATGACCAATCAATTTCCCCCTTCTAGTGGTGATGGTGTCGAAGATCGCAAGTAACACATAGTTACTCCAAAATCCTTTGCCGGTTTAATTCAATAAGAGCTTAGCTTTTGCCCGTGATTTTGCGTAAAATTTATTAGTCTCCCATACAAATTTAAACCCCCATTTAGGGCGGGTATGTACAAATTGCAGAACATTCCCAAAAAGCGGAAACGTTCTCGAGAATGTTCTCAGAACATTCCTGCAACATGGAAATTATTGTTTAAACAAGAGAATCTGCTTGAAATAAAGTTTAAATAGGCATAACTTAAAACCAAATGTTATTATGCACGTGTATTTGTCTATTACAGTTAGCTATTTTGTTGAAAAGTGATAAGTTACCAATAAGTTGCTTAAATTCTCACTGTATTTCAGAGAACATTTCGACTTTCGGACTTCACACTACACTAGCCCTGACTTTTTAAACTAAGTTACCGAACTATTTCTTGATGCGTGTCTTTGGACTCTTTGATCGTGTCGTGTCACTCGTGTCAAATAAATAAATAAATTCTCGTTCTCGAGAACATTCTCAGAAGTTACCGAGAAATTCTCATGTGGTAAGTTTCGCAACTTTGGAAACTTCTCGTGAGTGCATTGCTAACTCAGACCGATCAACGTTTAATGATAAAAGATAGATACTCGTAGATAAAACGTTTATTTGTTTGCTACAATCACACAGAAACAGAAACAACATCGTACAAGAACAAAATTAATAGACATAATAGTGACAACAAAAAATTCAACATGCAATTGCTGTGTGCGTTGCAGCAAAACAAAAGGGCTCATGGCTCAGTTATACACTTCGCTCTTTCGAGAGAAGCACTGATATTCTGTCTGAGCCCGAGACACGTAAATATGTCACCGACAGCAGCTGTCATTCCATAGAAACGTCATAAAAATGTCAAATTACACCTACAGATACCATACATTCAGATTCTAACGAACACCGCTTACGATTATACAGACAGTTTGATGCAACCCAGCTCTAGGCGATAATTGTGACGATATAAAAACTAACCCATATTCTTTTCCATGACTCAAACAAACTTTTTTAATCGGCATCTTTCCAATTATAAACTGACTTTCATGATATTAAAAATGTTGGTTCTGTCAGGGCTATTTCAGGGATAGACTTTTTTTTTTACTACAAAATTTACCCTATTGTGTGTTCGGTCGGGGGTTAAAATAGCACTCCACCCTTTCTTCCCTTGTGTGTCGTAAGAATCGGCTAAGGAAATAGGGGTGAAGTGTGACGTGGGTAATGCTATGCCCCAACCAACATCCAATGTTGCAGTGATACCATCCTAATCTATCACTTGATACAAACACAGGCACAGTGATACAACTTTTCACTGCAATGTCACATTTTTCCTATATTGAGAGCTGCTATTGCTGGTAAAGGCACTGAAAATTAAATTTCGTATTATATGCTAACTCCTTTTTTGGAATGCAGGCGTGTGTTTATCTATGTCTGCTGAAGAACCTCAAGGATGAGCATTCATCCATTCAGCATTAACTTATTCAAAACAAGGATACATGAGTCACTGCGAGAATTTACCGAAGATCGGAGTGACCACCAGACTCTCACTGTTTGTCTCCGGAGAGTTCTGGAATTCTTCGGACACATTGCCAAAAGAACTGGTGACAATTTAGAAAAAGGAATGTTCACTGAGTTGGTGGAAGGTAAAAGAGGAAGAATCCGACTAGGTGGTCCGACCAGATCAGCAAATCGCTATCCATCCAGGTTCATGACGCTCCAGAAGTAGCAAGAGACCGAAAGTCGGTCATCCAGGACAAAGTGACCCATGGGTGAGATCACGACCCTCAGCATTGAGGAGAACAAAGCACGGAGGAGGCGAGAATAGACAAGACGGCGTTTTAGTGCCTGAATGGGGACCTTTCACTTTAAGCGAATTTCTTTCGGGCTAAGCAACGCTCCTAAAAAAAGGGTCCTGTCACTTGACCTACTAAGTTTTGCCCTAATGTTTCATTAGACCTAACGCATTTTTCTTCAAAACGGTGTACTTTTCGGATTTTCTTTGAATATAATCAAATAGAAGTCATTAGGTAAGCAAAGCACCTGTGACATTTAATTGAATTACTTGACACAATCATAATTGGTAGTCGTATAAATTAGCTTAAGTCAATTTATAATGTAAATTCATCTATTGTAATAAAGAAATCTAAATCGAAATCTACGGTTTGTTTTGCAATAATCCTATAAAGTGTACGCATGCATTCGGCCTAATGAAACACCATGTCAAATAAAAGCATAATATAAAGCAAAGGTCTGACAAGGGAGAACCCTTAAAAAAACATCTTTTGTGACCCTTACTATGATAAACAATTTAACACGACAATATACTTGTACAAAGTATTGTATGTTAACTCGTTAAGCCCCGTTTTTGTCTAAAGCTGGCAACAAATTCGCCGTGACTGGCCGAATGTGGAAATAATTAAATACTTTCATAACACGGCAACACTGGGCGCACCTACCATAAATCACGGGGAAGAACCGGTTCCCATTGCTGTTGTGGATGCGGTACGGTATTTTAAAGCAAGTAACA
Source organism: Epinotia ramella (assembly GCA_947578815.1). Lineage (NCBI taxonomy): Eukaryota > Metazoa > Arthropoda > Insecta > Lepidoptera > Tortricidae > Epinotia > Epinotia ramella. The sequence goes on along the minus strand of OX388226.1, from coordinate 11,338,174 downwards.
TGTGAAGTATAACGTTGAGCGTACTTGCGTGTCGACACGGGTTGCGCCGATCATGGTCGCAGATGACAGTCGTCTCAGCAAGTTGTCAACGGAGATATCGGCGACCGCTTTATCCTAGTTGGTAGTGACCCTGCCTACTAAGCAAGAGGTCCTGGGTTCGAATCCCGGTAAGGGCATTTATTATTATTTGTGTGATGAGCACAAATATTTGTTCCTGATTCATGGATGTTTTCTATGTGTTTAAGTATTTATTAATCTATATTATGTACTAGCTTCTGCCCGCGACTCCGTCCGCGTGGAACTCGTTTATATCGTAGCTCCATACAAATTTTCACCTCCCATTTTAGGGTCAAGTGGGGGGTTAGAAAGAGACAAAAAGTAGCCTATGTCACTCTCCATCCCTTCAACTATTTCCATTTAAAAAATCACGTAAATTCGTCGCTCCGTTTTGCCGTGAAAGACGGACAAACAAACAAACAAACACACACACTTTCGCATTTATAATATTAGTATGCATGTTTATCGTCATCTAGTACCCATAGCACAAGCATTGCTTAGTTTGGGACTACGTCGATTTGTGTAAGATTGTCCCCTATATTTATTGATTTATTATTTATATGGGTGCACAATATTTCACTTCCCTACAAAAGTCGATAAAAATATGAAGGGTAGACCCGAAAAAAGTCCACTGCCTGCCTTAATTTTACTAATTGTCTAGGGCACACAATACTCACAGTATCCGCGCAGATCCGAAGATATCTCCCGAGATTTCAGTTTCCGAATCACTGGTCCCCAAGTCGCCGATAAATTGAAACCATCTTCCTTATTGAAATTCTTCGGGTGATTCTTGATTTCAATTGCTTCTCGTAACGTCAGAAACAAAATAAAAACAAATAAATATTATAATAATTATAAGTACTTGAAATGGCATAGATATTTATAACTCTGTCGTTGTAAAATGGAATAATGTGTTTATATAGCTGAAACATCACAACTTTTTTTAGGGTTTGGTAAATATGGTAAAACGGGACCCTATTACTTCTGTTCTGTCCGTCCGTCTGTCTTTCTGTCCGTCTGTCACCAGGCTGTATCTCATGAACCGTGATAGACAGTTGAAATTTTCACAGATTATGTATTTCTGGTGCCGCTATTACAACAAATACTGAAAACACAAAAAATATTTAAGGGGGCTCCCATACAACAAACGTGAGTTTTTTGCCGTTAGTACCTATATGAGATAATAGAATAGAATATAATAGAATAGAATAACATTTAAACAACACACAACATTTATATAACATTTTCTTAATGGTACGGAACCCTTCGTGCGCTAGTCCGACTGGAACTTGGCCGGTTTTTTTCATTTTCATTGGTTCTTCTTTATAACTTTTTTGTAGTGCAAAGAGTGTAGTCTTAACCATATTTTCCTGCCTAGTAGCGAAAACTGTCGACGATTAGAAAACCTACCTACCTAGTGCGTTCTGGGCACCAAAAGTGTTGAAGGCGAAGCAAGTTCAATACAACGAATGTTTTATCAAACTCAAAATAATGTTTATTCAAGTAGGCCTAGTATAACAAGCAATTTCGAATCATCGATTCATAGTCAATAAAACTACAATACGGTTAAAGGACGGTCTTATGGCTACAAAGCGACGTCTGAAAAACAACCTCTGGGCGGAAGGAAATTAAAACTATTTATAAGAGTCTGTTGGTTTCTGTCGTTTATTCCAATAATGTTTTTTTTGGGTTCATTCTTATCTGAACTGCTTATCCTAAATTTAAAAGATTTTTGTTTTCATAGGGTCGCAATTTTCACTGCAATAAAATACTTAGGGTTTTCAAATTCCCTGATAGAAGGTGTGATAAGTACTCAGCAAACAGTGGCAGCAGTAGCAGTCACTCGGTAGCAAAATGGTTTCCGTCTTGGGCGTAAACACTTGAATCCCTCGTTACGCTCAAGATTCTACTTTAGGATCCCTCGCTACGCTCAGGTTCTATTGTAGAATATTTAGCTTCACTCCGGAATCAATATACCGCCCGTAAATAAGTAATTTTTCTCCCTTGAGACAATCATTATCTACCTAGATGTTTAAACTTTAAAATGAGTAGTGCAATGGAAACATACGTTCATAAGGGGTAAATTCATAACCACGGACAACTTGCCTTGAGGGTGCTTTTGCACTTTACTAAAAATAGCATAATATATCAAAAGTTTGACCTTAGCTCTTATTAACATTGGCATAGGGCCCATAATTGAATGGTTTGGAAGTCATTGTTGTCAATTTGACAGTGTAAAAAGTTTTGGATGAATTAGGTTTTAATGATCGAGGGGCGAGTCATCTGGGTAACTTAGGTATCAATAATAGGCATGCGGCCTCATGTTCAAATTGATAACGTAGTGATGCTAAATGGATAGTAAACCATCAAATTAACGTAATAAAGCATACATTAAAAAATATAATGAAAATCATGAGATGATGGATAGACGTCACTCTTCTGTCATATATTAATATGCAGTGTATATATCAATTGTAATTCACAGTGACTTAGTTTTTAACTGTAATGCTGTCTAATTATTAAAAAAAAAAAAAATGAACCTTGAAAATTTGGAAAAAATATGCATTTTTTTTATTGTCCAATAGTAAATTTAAAGCTACCAATAGAATCCTTACGTTTTTATAGAAACAAAATTGTATGACAACTATGTACTTAAACGCAGTATTTCGCGACCGAAACAACAATTTACCTGATTTTCCATACGATTAGAACAACTGCCACTTGTGACGTCATACGTAGGTAGGTCTATCAGTATGAAGCGTTTTGTGCTGCCGCCAGCGAGGTCAATCTTTGTCTCAATTTTTTGGGTATTTATGTTCTTTAATTGTAGTTGCTCCCATACAAACATTTGTTCCTCGCCAAAAACTGGTTCGCATCCCTATTATGTATATTCCAATTTTTTTAGAATGCCATTCGACCCAGTTTTTACAGAGGATCCAATATTATCTTTATGAGACCAAATGAAACATTATAGTGGCTTTGTAAGCAATACAAATCGCGAGCCTGTATAAAAAAAACCTTAGAAAAACTGAATTGACAAAAAAATCTATAATAATTACTTAATTAGTGACTGCTCACAAAATTTCGAGAATTTTTTTTTGGCCCAAGCTGAAACAAAGAACTTCGTTCGCTTGGCTCGCTCGTCCATGTTTGAGTCATTCTCATTTTTAACCCCCGGAGCAGAGTGGGGTGTTATAAGTTTAACGTGTCTGTCTGTGTATCTTGTATCTGTCTGTGGTATCGTAGCTCCCAAACGGATGAACCGATTTTCGTTTAGTTTTTTTTGGGTCATAGATAGTTTTATCCCGAGTTTTTTTTTAATACAACGACGGTGGCAGACAAGCGTACGGCCCGCCTGATGGTAAGCGGACACCGCAGCCTATAGACGCATGCAACTCCAAAGGACACATGTAACATGGGCGTTGCCGAGCCTTGATATGATTGAGGATTCGCCGTGTTGACAGCAGAAGGAACAAATTTCCTCGCTCTCAACACAACGCATCCTCGTGAACTCGTGAGTGTTCTTAGCTATGTTTCATGAAAATCTGTTCAGCCGTTTTTGAGATATTGGACTTTGAAATGAAAATGTTGGGGGTTTTTAACTTTTCTAAGTTGTAGAAATATATCTCAAATCCTACGAGGTCACTTTTCCACACTCTTTGTCTGTCTGTCTATCTCTCACATCACATGGCTATCTTGTAAACATTGACAACAACACTACTTGTTGACATTGTCAGTAATATCACGAGATCACAAGATTTTGAAATCAAAAACAACACCGAATTATGATAAAAAATCATTAATCCTATTAAACTTGATCATCACCGAATAGAATACAATTTATAATCAGATAAGAAAAAAGCTAATCCTAATTTATCACTACTTATCCATGTCTAGACAAAACATTACAAAACCAATTTATTTATTCGTCTTCGTTCCGCCTTATTACAAAGCGTTAAGGTTCAAAACTGTCTGAGCATATTTTCATAATAATTTGCATATTAAACGGCAAAACCAAATTGTTTATACACTCACATTATGCCTTATGTCAAAGCGGTAAAGTTCAAAATCGTAACAATCGCAGCAATTATTTTACTATCAGCATTAAATTGGCGAGTAAAAACTACATACAGTTCTGAAGAATTCAAATTTGGAATGTCTATAAAAACACAATTACAACCACATCGAGTTTACGACTGGCTGTAAATAAAAAAACAAATTAATTTTACGTCCCTATTGAACCTTATGTAGGCGTATTAGAGTTGTAAATGGATTGTTCGATTTACATTTTAATTTGGTAGCTATTTTGATTGCTTGGATAAAAGAGCGTATATTTATAGAATTATCCAGTCGCTTAAGCCCTTTTTGGTAAAAACGTAATTATCAGACGGACTAATTTAACTTTACAGCTGTGTGACGTCTTATGTCGAGAGGTTAGAATTGAAATTTGTTTAATTCATTCTCGTTTTTATTTAGGTTTCAACGGCGTTGAAAGACTATTGATGATTAAATTAATTAGGTACAGTTTTTTGGCCCTTTTTTTTGTTTTCAGGGTAATTGACATTAATGACATTTATATTAAATGACGCTAACGAAAAAATACTGTCTTTATTAAGCAGAGTAGTGATTTGACAAGCATATTTTTGTAATATAATCTTGGTAAAAATGCCTCGCGAGACGCTGTTACAAGGCATGAGCTGTTTCCTGTGCCATTCACTGCCACGCTACGCTCGCCGTAGTCCGTAGCAGCTAAACTCCATATGTAGCGAAAAACACCCGTAGCATTCTGACGCATGAGTCGTGTACTAGGCGGTTAAGCGTTCTGAGACATCTATATTTATCTATTCTATTCTATTATATTCTAAATGTCCCAGTGCTTGACACTAATCCAGTACGTGATACCTTGAAACTTCGATTACAATTATTGAAATAAATGTGTTTATCATTAGAACGCTTACCTTACTTTAATTCTTAAAATATCTACTCCACCGTCTTATTAACAAAATAAAGAAAAATACCTCAAAAGATAAGATGCGAGTTTATAAAAATAATATTCATGAGAAATAAGAACAAGAGTCGAACAAGCCCTACACCGGTACCGCAGACACCCAGGGCTGCCACTTTCAAGGAAATTAAATATACTTGCATTTTTTTTGTAAATTTATCTATTTGCGATTTTTTGTAGCAATTTATTGAACGAGCTAACCGCTTGGGCAAAAATTGCGATTTTTGTAGCAATTTATTGAACGAGCCAGGGAAGCGAACCGCTTGGGCAAAAATTCTTTTGTACAGTCAGCGTCATATACTTAGTAGCAGCCAGAGTAGCCAAATATTTCGTAACACACCCTTATTCTTACAGTAATAAAGACGTGTACCGAAATATTTGGCTACCTTGGCTGCTACTAACTATATGACGCTGACTGTATATGTGTCCGGTCGTTCTCCCCTACAGGTCGAATTTCTCAACCGATTCTCGTGAAATTTTGTGAGCATGGTTCGATAATTATATGGTTTTTTTCGTCGATACAGTACAAAAAGACCGGGTTGCACTCCGGGAGTGCCGGCAGAAGTGATAACTTGAATATTAACGTTGTGCGTTCTTGATATTTGGAATGGTTAGGGAATAATTTTGCACGAATTGCTTTAATTATCAGTATAAGCCCCGTCCGTCTAACGGTCGGTCTGTCTCGAATCACACCTTACGCATCTTACGGTCACGTGACCTATCGAATCTTACGAATCGAAAATCGAAATCTGTGGCGAGTTTAACAATTTTTCCCCATCCCAAATAGTGCACAGCGCCGCTAAAGAAGTTTTCACTTCAAAATAATGTTAGACAAAGGCACTCGCGATGTCTACAGCTGACATAGTTAGCTACTTAGTCAATATGTGAGTTTAAGTGCGTAACTGGTGCACCAACTTCACGATAGGCTCCCCAAATCCCCAGTTATCTACGGCTAGCATAAGATCGTGCACGATATGACCTACCCGTCTTTCCATCTTGGCCAAGATGGGACTATCGGATAGTTTAGACTGTAGAATGTGTGGCGAGGAGGATGAGACTATGGAACACTTATTGTGTGAATTGCCGGCCCTTGCCAGACAAAGAATGAATTACTTTGGTAACGGCTATCCGCAACCAAAGGAATTCAAGGTGCTCCCGCTGAGCTGCATCATCCGTTTTGTGGAAATGATGGAGCGAGCTTGGGAGTGGGCATAAAGGAGAGGGCAAATGCACAAAAGATCCCACTGGGTCGAAGTGTATCCAAAAGGGCCCTCATCTAGACAAGATGAGATACTCGTGTTTCCATACTCTTTCGTGACTGTTCTGTTTTTTGTGACGTGGCAATCACACAATACTGTTACATAGTATTAGTGTTGCGAACCGACCAACCTTTTTATATACATATTTACCATTTAAATGTTTTTGACTTTTTTGCTAATTTTAATGGAGCCACAATGACTTTCTAAAAGACATGAAGATGTGGAATTTAATGGTAAATCTCAAACACTTATTATTAACGCGTTTTCATAGGTTTCAATTAGGTATTCAAACATTTTTAAATGCAGTAAATTTGTGTGATTTGCATGTTGCAGAATTTAATTTAGCGAGGAAATAAAGATTAATAAGAAAGCCTGACTTGGGTCTACGTAATATCACAGAACTTTTACGGTGGAAGAGTTTCGAGACTAAGCCTATTTTTTAAATAATATATGATATTTTTTATGTGATCTTATTTAAATGTAAATCCATTAGAAGAATAACTAGGACAATTTTAGTATTACTTATTGAATTCATTTAAAAAATATAGACATAATAAAATGTTATTCATGAAAATACTAAATAATAGCTTTAAGAGTTTGAATGCGTCCTTGAAAAAATTACACAAATAATTTACTACCACAATAAAGTTTTACAAACATAATTATTTTCAATACATACAACACAAAAATACTCTTTATCACACCTCATAACATGAATACTTAAAAGAACAGGTTAACAACAGACGGTCTTATCGCTAAAGAGCGATCTCTTCCAGACAACCTTTGGGTAGCGGAAAATTAGCATAAAATAATTCCAAGTAGGTAGATGGCAAATAAATTATTCTTTAAAAAAAAATGTTGTTGCAGTGGCAACCCTGGCGGGCGAGCGGTTCTCATACCGCGCGATATGCGGACACGCGGTTAAAGTCGTGTTAGGTATTATTTAATACCTTAAACAGGTCGACGACCCGCCATCTTGCCCTTGCGCAGGTCTCATTCAAGTTGATCTTAGATATATTTATCAGGCCCACAATACGGGTGCACAATAGCACATTACTACAGAGGCCGGGAAGTAAGGGGTTGCCGGCCGAGTACATATAGACGGCCGAGCGTAGTGAGGTCGGATAGTTATGAGGCTGGCAACCCCTTTTCACGCCGAAATATGTATAGTGCTTTTGTCAAACATGCCATGAAATAAATTAAAAAAAAACTCCAAGAAATCAAACTTTAATTTTCATGGCTGAACGCCGTGATCCTGTGCTACAAATTGTGGAATGGAAATTAAAAAACACAACGTCAATATTTCATTGCATGTTTGAGAAAAAAATAATTATTACTTCAAAAGAAAGAAGGCAAAAAATTATGCCTAGTGACGAAAATCCCTCTGTTTAAATAAATAAACAGAAACCTTAGTGGTGTGTGTGAACCTATTAGCTCTCGGTACCCATTACCTTGCACCCTGTATATTTAAAGACTATATACTAATATAAGGGTCATTTCCGTAATGGGGCTGCTAGACGGGCAACATTTTTACGGCAATATGTGGCCGGCAAGTATGTGCATCTTGCTCTAGCGTACAAAGACAGCGTAAGACAGCAATAGTTTCCGGCCAGCAATTGCAGGAAAATGTGGCCCGTTTAAGCAGCCTCATAGCACACGCATTTAATGTAACATTTGCGTGTCCAGTAAAGATTCACAACCAGTCACATTACACGCTACTTAGTATTAAATTACACATTATTGCTCTATATTACATGGTGGCGCTGAACCGGTCACTTTGGCACTCTTTGGGGGAGGCCTTTCCAGCAGTGGACGTCTTTCGGCTAATATTATGATGATGATGATTACATGGTGTAAGCCACAAATGATATAAGTATAGTTAGTTTAAAAAATATACTTTTTTAATTTGACTGTTTTTTTTTGGGTTTAATTGCAATCTTAACTGCTACGCCTGCCTTATAACTAGTTAATCTCAACTAAGTGAAATTAATTAATTAATTACTTAACTCATCATCATCATCAGATCAGCCGAAAGATGTCCACTACTGGACATAAGCCTCCCCCAGAGAGTGCCACAATGACCGGTCCTGCGCCACCCGCATTCAGCGGACTCCCGCTACCTTTACCAGGTCATCGGTCCATCTTGTAGAGGTCTACCCACGCTGCGCCTGCCGGTACGTCTCGAGAACCTATCCGCCCTAACGGCCATCGGTGCCACGTGCTATGTTGTCCGCCCACTGCCACTTAAGTTTAGATAAATTCAATATCATTAATAGTCAATATAAAATGCGTGAAAATCGTGAAAGTCTTAGTGAATATAAAATCAATTAACACTTACAAAATTGAATTAGTAACTTGAAACCATGCGGCTTCTTAATAGGGTAAACGAATTTTGACTTAATTACTCTGCAGACATAACGGTAAAGGTCTGAGCATATTATCGAATCGCTTTCAGCTTCCTCTTTCTCGCTCTCGTACATCCTCGGGCATGGATGAAGACACTGAACGTCTCAAAGACTAGTGACTCTGTGAGCTGGTGAACTCGAGAGCCAGTTAAAAAAGAAACAAAATATTTAATCGAAAACTAAAACAAAAACTATATGACCATCGAACCTGCTCGATCCTGCACGGCTATCACGCGACGGCGCGCGAGCTCTCTCGATTTTTCTCGCACTTTAACTCCTATTCTAAGTGTTCTAATAAGAGAGAGACGGATAGTGCGAGAAAAATCGAGAGAGCTCGCGCGCCGTCTTGTGATGGCCGTGCTAATCGAAAATGCGATGTGTAGAGGATAACAGCCGAACAGCCGGACAGCAGGACAGCCGCTGGTCTGTAAAGTTTGAAAAAGATGCTGAGTCGCGGGCAATGACATTTGACATCAAGTCAAATCAAATCAAATCAATTATTTATTCTGCAAATAGGCCACAAGGGCACTTTTACATGTCAAACGGTAAATTACAATAAAATAGTAATCTTACACAATAATAATTTAAAATTATATATAAAAGGTTTACAAACTAAATGTCACTAAGTTAATGTAAACAAAACAAAATTGCAAAATATGACCATTACATTCGATATAAGATCTGTATCAGCATTAACAGAAGCTAATGATATTATTCAGTATTCCAGAGATGTATAAGGTCTCTGAGCGTCCAAATACAATTAATAATTATTCTAAGAGATGTATACGGTCTCTAAGCGTCAAAACAAAAAAGGAACATTAATGTTATATGTTTATGTTGTATTGTGTTTATGTTATATTGTCAGAGATGTACAGGGTCAATAACAATAAAACGTGTCAAGATCAGAATGATGTCTCTCGTCAATACGATAATAATAATAATAACACTAGTATTTAAGTAGTTAATTAGGTACTATGCCCTTGCAAGCATGAACAGTCCGAACAAGTTGACCCAACTGCGCTGTTACAAATATGAGTCAGATCATATAAAAGTCATATGCAGAAGACGATCAACGCCCTGTGTGCAGTATATATTAAGGATGCTGATGGGATTATTGTGGTGCAGCGCGTCGGGTATTTTCGGAAGCGCGGACAGCTATTCCGCTAGCTCAGCTTTACGCCAGGAAGAAAGATGGCGGCTTCGATGTAGTGCCGTATACGCCAGCCCCGACAGCATCCTAGCCTTGATTGCCGGTCGGACTGGCTGACCCATACTGCAGTACTCCGTATGACGTACGTATACGTACATAAGGTGTAGGATCATCATCATTATCATCATATCAATGTGTGTTACGCCGTGGAATCACCGGATGGTTCCATCGGAAGACCAGCGCTGACCACCAAGCCAGAGCAACGCTGAGATGGAACCGTTTCGTGGCAATGTTGTTCTTTCTTTTGTATGTTGTTTTATGTGCACGTATGTGTTGTCATGAATGAATTTTATTCTATTCTATTCTATTCTATTCTATATCAGCCGAAAGACGTCCACTGCTGGACATAGACCTCCAGGTTTAGGATACGTCTTTTAAATTCATAAGCAGAGGCGTGTGAGTAATTATACCAGCACCCTAACGCCCTTATCTTGAGGTGACCTATGTAAATGAGCCGTAAATCCCCCGAATCTGACACCGCTTATGGTCGCATAAGTAATGCGGGCAAATACGTTAGCGGACTGTACTACGGCCTCGTATGTAAGCGGGAGAGGTTGGGTAGCCATCAAATATATCTGTACACTTCAGTGCACAAAAATAACTGAACATGCACTTCACGTCTTGACAATTTAATTTCAAGTTAAATCCTATCCTACTAATTTTATAAATGCGAACGTTTAGATGTTGGGATGTTTGGATGTTTGTTACTCAATCACGCTTAAACGGCTAAACCGATTTGGAGGAAATTTTGCAAAAAGATAGTTTACTGCATGGATTAAAATATAACATGTTTTTATCTCGAGACCACGCAGACCAAGTCGCGGGCGGAATCTAGTATACAGGGTGTATCAAAAATGGGTGTGAACCGATCAAGGGATGTTCGGAAAGGTAGCATATTACAATGTGATTCCAAAAATGCTTTTTTTTTTATAAAAGTTTTTTTAGTCTTTGTTTTTGTTGACATTGCTTGAGTATCAATGTAAACAAAAATAAACAAAAAAAAGTGGAATGAAATGTAGGTACTACCGAATAACGTCCTTGCCAGGTTCACACCCCATTCATGATACATCCTGTATTACTTATAAACAGTCAATCAAATTATGAAGGAAATTAAACTAGTGGCTCTGTGAGCTGTAAATTAGCTGTAAATTAAAAAAACTGAATTGACAAAAAAAAAACATCGAGTGAAAATTTCACGAGTGTCGGTTGAGAAATGCAACCTGCAGACGCGGACAGCTAGACAGACGGACGTCCTGACATACCAACGAAGGAATTTTTGCCCAAGCACCGGATAACTTCATTAGCTTCGTTCGCTTGTTCAATTATTTATTTATTTATTTATTTATTTAATTATTTATTTATTTATTGCTACCATGGTATTACAGATCTTACATAATTAGTACAGTTTCACATGGACCCTGTTAGGGCATAGCAATTAAATTATTTAATCTATATATATAAACGTAAAAGTCCTGACTGACTGACTCATCAACGCCCAGCCCAAACCGTTGAACTTAGAAAGCTGATTTTTTCACAATAGGTGCTTTACATAACGTAAGTACCCACTAAGAAGCGATTTTTGAAAATTTCACCCCTAAAGGGGTTAAATAGGGGTGCAAAGTTTGTATGGGGAAAACTTTAGTTTTTGAGCTAGAGACTTCAAACTTTGTAGAAAGATTACTTATTAGAATACAAATAAAATAATTTCAGCGTTTTGGAAAATTCTACCCCTAAAGGGGTTAAAAAGGGGTTGAAAGTCTGTATGGGATTGGAGAAAACTTTAAGTGAGAGACTTGCCACTTTGTGTATGGACTCCTTATTACAATACAAGAAAAGTAATTTTAGGGTTTTGGAAAAGCCCACCCCTAAGTAGGTTAAATAGGGGTGAAAAGTTTGTATGGGGGAAACTCTTTTTGTGACCTACAAAATTAAAACTTATCAGAATCCAAAAAAAGTCATTGTGTTTTGGAAAAATACAACCCATAAGGGGGTTAATATATTTTTTGTACCTTTAGTTATTTGTATGTACGGAGTGCCCCCCTCAATTATTTTTTTACAATTAACTTACAAAAATTAGTAGTGGCACACAAAACAAAATAAAAATTAGGTACCGTAAAACGGGGTGAGTAGGTTTCGCGGGGAGAGGTGGTGGCTTATGAATGGGGTGATAAGGTTTGAGAGGGGGGTGAGCAGGAATTTTAAGGCTACTGCTACAAAATGAATGTATTCCAATTTAAAATGGAGCTATAGTAATAACGCATAATAAAAAAAATCGATCCAACAATCTTCAAAAATCACCTTTGTATGAAAAACCATCTTGGTCTAAATATATAAAAGAAGAAACTGACTGACATATCAACGCACAGCCCAAACCGCTGGTTCTAGAGATTCCAAATTTGACACGTAGGTTCCTTATAAGGCCTAGAAGAGCACTAAGAAAGGATTTTTCAAAATTCATTCCCTAAGGGGGTGATATGGGGGTCCAAAGTTTGTATCGGGGGAAACATTATTTGTTGAACTAGAGACTTGAAACTTTGTAGGAAGATTACTTATTAAAATACAAATAAAGTACTTTCAGCGTTTTTGAAAATTCTACCCCTAAGTGGGTGGTGGGTGGGTTAAATAGGGGTGCAAAGTTGACATAATCAACGCACAGCCCAAACCGCTGGTTCTAGAGATTCTTAAATTAACTAAGAAAGGGTTTTATCAAAATTCATCCCCTAAGGGAGTGAAATGGGGGTCAAAAGTTTGTATGGGTAAACATTATTTTTTGAACTAGAGACTTGAAACTTTGTTGGAAGATTACTTATTAGGATAGAAAAAAAATACTTTCAGCGTTTTGGAAAACTCCACCCCCAAGGGGGTTAAATAGGGGTGCAAAGTTTGTATCCGAAACTACTGATACTAGAAACTTGAAATTTACACCAGAACTTCCTTTTATGACGCAGGCAAGGGATAAGACGGGATTTCTGGAAATTCCATGCCTAAGGGGGTTAAATAGGGGTGCAAAGTTTGTATGAGAGAAACATTTTTTTTTTAACTATAAACTTGAAACTTTGTAGAAAAATTACTTATTAGAATACAAAAAAGGACTGTCAGAGTTTTAGAAAATTCCACCCCTAATGGGGTAAATAGGGGTGCAAAGTTTGTATGAGTGAACTTTATTTTTTGAGCTAGAAACTTGAAACTTAGTAGAAAAATTACTTATTAGAATACAAAAAAGAACTGTCAGCGTTTTAGAAAATTCCACCCCTAAGGGGGTTAATAACTAAGGGTGCAAAGTTTGTATCTGAAACTACTGGGATTAGAAACTTGAAATTTACACTAGAACTTCCTTTTATGACGTAGGTAAGACGGGATTTTGTATCTGAAACTACTGGGATTAGAAACTTGAAATTTACACTAGAACTTCCTTTTATGACGTAGGTAAGACGGGATTTTTGAAAATTCCAACCCTAAAGGAGTTAAATAGGGGTCCAAAGTTTGAATGAGAGAAAAAAAAAATTTTGAACTACAGACTTGAAACTTTGTAGGAAGATTACTTATTAAGATACAGAAAAGTACTTAAGGCGTTTTAGAAAATTCTTCCCCTAAGGGGGTTAAATAGGGGTGCCAAGTTTGTATGGGGGAAACATTATTCTTTGAGCTAGAAACTTGAAACTTTGTAGAAAGATTACTTAATACAATACAAAAAAAGTACTTTCTGCGTTTTGAAAATTCTACCCCTAAGGGGATTAAATAGGAGTGCAGAGTTTGTATGAGGGAACTTTATTTTTAGAGCTAGAATCTTGATTATCTTATCTTCTAGGCAGAGCACATGAAACTTATGTTCCAGCGCCACTTTTAGCATAAATGTGGGTATATTGCAGTGATAGGTTGTTACCCCATCGCCCACAACACACTTCAACCCTGCTCCCTTAGTCGACTTTCACGACACCCACGGGAAGAAAGGGGGTGGTGAAATTCTACCCTACACCACACGGGAATAAAAATAAAAGGAAATAAAAAATAATTTACTATAACGGGTTTTGACGAATGGTCATTCATAAGGGAAGTAAGTCAGTAAGTAGGCCGTTGCCGGCGTAACAATTCAACAGTTATTGCAAAATTACACTTACTACGCGGGCGAAGCCGCGGGCAAAAGCTAGTAATATAATATACATGCAGCAACAATTGTGTGTGGAGTTTACATTTTATTCTAGGCGAGTTATCATGGTCAAGATTTCATACGTATGCTATTTTGGTATTGTTTACAATTTTACTATACATTCTTAAATTATTGTACATTGTTTTAATTTTTAATTCTTATTACATTCTTTACGCATATAGTTATTACTTATAACATAATATTGAAATTTATATAAAGTGAAAAAAAAGAAGAGATTGTTACATTTTGTGATAAAATTATTCTTTGCGCATATCATTATTATAACATAATATTGAAATTGATATGAAGTTAAAGCTTATTACATTTTATGAGTGTTAGTGACAAAATAAATAATTAATACTACTTACGATGATGTCAATAGAGTGACAAATCCTCAACGTATAGGTACATACTGTCAATATTGACTGTTCAGCCATGATTACAATAGCCAGTCAGTCTAGTTAACTAAAACAGTTTGAATAGGCCCTCTAAGGAATACTGACTAGAACACTAACTCTCTAGGGAGTATATTGTGTCATGTGGCTTTGTTTAGGGTGGTCTATTTAAGGGTGGAGATTCATTAGAGCTGTGCAAGGCAGCAGCAAAGCTGTGAAACGGTGTGACCGCGTCCACAAAAGATAAACGAGGAAAATGAGTGAAGCGGAGATGGAGTGCGAAATGTGTGTATGTAAAAAAACCCCCGACATTTTCATTTCAAAGTCCAATATCTCAAACACAGCCTAACAGATTTTCATAAAACATAGCTAAGAACACTCGGGATAAAATTATCTATGAAACTAGAAAATCGCATTCAAATCGGTCCATCCGTTTGGGAGCTAAGTCATAAGTCATAAGTCATAAGTATTTTATTAGTAAAGCCAATTTACACGTCATAATTGTAGAACATATTCACATATGTCGTAAAAAAATCAAATATACACGTCAATATGACATAACATAAGTCGTGACATTAATAATAATTATTAATATTAAGTACAAAATATAGATTATATAATAATGATTACTTGACATCCTTTTTGTGGAAATCTAAGAACTCGTTATAATCGTAGAACGGGTGCTCAACAAGCCAGCGTTTGAGGCGACATTTAAAAATAGCCAAACTTTGGGCGCTGGTGATGCTGTCAGGTAGGTTATTGTAGACGGCAGGCCCCATGACATGGGTGAGCTTGGTCGACCTGGTCAACTTCCGGCCCACGCCAACGAGCTTATGGGCGTTACGCGTATTGTAGTTGTGTATCATACTATTTGTTTTGTACGCTGTTAGATTTAACCGCACATACACAGCTACCTGTAGAATGACTATAGCTGGTAAGGTCATTATTCCCAGTTTTTTAAAGTAGGGTCTAGCAGGAGTGATGTGCGGTACTCGGGCGATTATTCTAACCGCGCGCTTTTGGAGACGGAAAATTCTTACCCACTCAGCACAGCGTCCCCATAGCTCCGCACCATACTGGATCAGCGAGTGCACTGTGGCAAAATAGCACGAGCGCGCGACATCATCTGACACCAGCCTAGTTACCCGTCCTAAAGCAAAACACGCGCTGCCGATTCTTCCACTGAGTCTGTCAATATGGTGGTCCCACTTTAAACAGGTATCTATTTCGAACCCCAGGAATCCGGTGGTACTTACCTGGTCTAGAGCGGTCCCATTAACAGAAACAGCAAGCGGTCTCACGCTGCGGCCCGATAGGTTGAAGACAAGGTAATGGGTCTTCTTAAGGTTTAACGCTAGACCATTGGCATCAAACCACTGTGCAAGCTGCGCCGCGGTTTCGTTTAGTTTACCTTCGATAGTGTCCACCGATTGCGCTGTGACGATTGCAGCAACATCATCGGCATACATGAGGATCTCTGCAGCCTGTATTGCATGTGGCAGATCGTTCAGCAACAAGGAGAATAGTATGTTCGACACCGACGAACCCTGGGCTACGCCCATGCTAATCTCTAGTGGGTCCGACTTAGCCTTTCCACTGTCTCCGATCACAATTTGAGATCTTTGCTGCAGAAGGCTCTCGAACAAGGAAAGTGTCGGACCATCGATCCCATAGTGCCTTAGCTTGCTGGTAAGTACTGCGTGGTCTGCGACGTCAAAGGCCTTGGACAGGTCGCAGCCCAGTACAGCAACCTGCTGCTTCATCTCCCTGGCGTCGACCACGCGTCGGACCATATCACGAGACAGTGTGGTTGTGGAGCGGCCCGCACGATAGGCGTGTTGTCTATCGGATAAGGCGCTCGTCGACTCCAGAAAACTCGTCAAGCGGCGGCTGAGACCGTTTTCAAAGACCTTTGCCATCGCGGGGATAATAGCAACGGGTCTGTATGCATCCATATCTCCCCTATTTCCCTTACCTTTAAAGATTGGAGCTATTTTGCTGATTTTAAGAGGTTTAGGGTAGGTGCCCTCCCTTATGCAGCGATTGAATAGCTCCGCCATGGCGTAGGCTAAGGGGGTTGGAGCAGCCCTCAGGAGCTTCATATTTATCCCGTAGATGTCCATTGAGGCTTTAGGAGGGATAAGTGAGGTTATCAAACGATACACCTCATCCGCGCTGAATGGTCGGAGCCTAAGGGAACGATCCGCGGCTGGCATCGCGGCGCGCAACTGGCGTAGGGCGCGTGCGCCGTCGGCGCGCGGCGCACCGCACGCCGCCGCGGCGCTGAGGAACCTGGTGTTTAGCGCATTGACAGCGGCCTTCTTGCTTGTGAACTGTGACCCATCGGTGTTCATAATCACTTCTGTGACATCCAATCGCGGGCAGTTATTTTTTCCTCTTTCCTTGTTAACGACATTCCAAAGCATTTTAGATTTATTGTTGCCGTTATTGATCAATTCGCTATAGTACTTAGATTTTTTGTTCCTAATTAATATCTCATATTGCAATTTGATGTCAGTTATAAAATTACTAATATTTTCATTACTCATATGTCGCTTTCCTAATTCTATCGTGTCAAATAAAAAAGATTTAAATAATTTAATGTCATTGTTAATCCAAGTTGGGCCATCTCTAACCAAATTATTTCTTAATGGGAAACAAATGTCAAATTTATTTGCAATAATGTTTATAAGTGACGTTACTAGGCTACTGGCGTCACTGTGTCTGGCAAAAATCAGACTCCAATCGACGCTTTCAATAGCGGCAGAAAAATGTAATTGATTTGATTTTGTGAACCTTCTAGAGTACTTATGGGTCACGTTTTTTGAGCGATTATCTCGTAGTCGCAGTACTCCCATAACCGCGAGGTGATCACTCAAATGAGTAATGACAGGTTCAACGCTAACGAAATCTATCAACAAATTCGAATATAAATGGTCGAGGCAGGTTGACGTGGTCGCAGTGATGGTCGCTACGATACCACAGACAGATACACAGATACACAGACACGTTAAACTTATAATACTCTGTTAAACCTCGCTCCACTGAGCCTATATCCACCAGTGTTGTGCTAAGCGAGGACGAAAAATAAGCATTCCCATTGATGGATCTTTTTCTCGCTCACTCGCTTGGTATGCCTGAACTGAACCAATAGGCTACCGTAAAACAAAGTATTGTTATTCATATTCATATAAAGCAATATATCGTGAAACATGACTATTTTTTTTTTTTTTTTTTTACGTTGGAGAAATGCCTTTACGCATCCCGCCCGCCACGGGGAGGGGGGCAGGGCGGGTATGACGGACTAACCGCGGCAGAAGCCTTGGACTACCGTCTAAAAACCCAACGAATGCCAGCTCCGTCTTAAGGGAGGGGCGCTGCGGGATCGCTTTACGCATTCGACCGCGTGCGTCCCGACGGGCGGCCCACAGGGTAGCGGACCGCAGACATTAAGCGCCAAATTAAAACGCATTCAGTCCAGTGGGACCAATTTTGGCAGGGTATCCCCCGAACCCCGCACCGTCCCACTACGGTGGAGGCAGTAAATGCGCGTAGCGCCTGGCTCTGCCTCCCGTGACGGTGAGTGAGACGTGAGACGTGAGTCCCGTCCGTCGCCTGCGGAGCGGATCCGCGAGGGGATCATTCTCGCGTGCCCGCACTGCGGCCTCCTTCTGCGACATAACCTGGTCACTTCACTGAAGGAGGCCATCGCCTTCCATGCATCCTCATTGTCGAGCATGGCCCTGATAACACCCGACAACGAGACGTGCGACCGCGTCACTGCTTCTAAAATCGTGAAACATGCCTACGTTCCCCGCTTTTTTCGTAAAAACACGAATATCTCTTCTCTATCTCTACATATAATAGATGTGAAAGTTCGTTGAGATTGTCAGTGAGACATAATAAGTAGAGCTTGAAGGAAATTGTATTTATACAACATACATTAAAAACTTCAATAGCGCGATGCAGAACTTCACCAATTTCCACGCATTTAGAAGGTCATTCTCCAGATTTTTGTCAGCGTCTGAACTCCAACAAATCATATTAAACGTATAAAAAAGTTTGACGGAGTTAAGGTGGTTTTCCACCGGATGAGCGCGGATTGAATTGATTTTTTATTTGCACGCTAAATTGAACCGTACTGCTCTACTGTTAGAGTGCAAATCACACTGAAGATTATTTTCAAGCGCTTGACATCGCGGGAAAATTTCTTCAGTGTAATGTGCATTCTAATAGTACGGCAATACGTTTCAATTTAGCGTGCAAATAAAAAATCAATTCAATCCGCGCTCATCCGGTGGAAAACCACCTTCACGGTGACCCACAGGCCAAATTTGAGAATATTTGGATAAAATCGTCTTTACTTTACGCAACAGCGCCATCTTACGACAGCCCAACGAAAAGGAGTGTTATGTTTTCTGTTTGTCCGAGTATCATGGGAAAACTATCGAATGGATTAATATGCAACTTTCACTAAAACGTTTAATGGATCATCGGCCACGGAATAGGTTATAAAAATTATAAAGATAAGGGTGCAAAAGGGTTAAACAACGGGGTTGAAGTTTGTATGGCAACCCCTTGAATCTATGAGCTAAAGACTTGAAAATTGGCAAGCATATACTTGACTAGAAATTAAAAAGAACCTTATTGAAACTTTCAGCAAAATATAGATAAAACGTGAAGAAATAATGGATGTAAAATTGTTTATCTATATATATTTGTAAAATGTGCAGTATAGGGGTTTACGGGGCCGAGAGACCGATCTAGCTTCGTCTATTCGCAAGTTTGGTTGCCAATTTGGTTGCAAGCTCCTGGCTGAAATTAAAGACATGTATGACTCACAGTAAAGTCATAAATATAATCAAGTTTGTACTAAAATTAGTAAGATTGCCATAAATATGTTGTGTTTTCGTTCATTATCAGATTTGTTTAAAATTAGCTTTTTGGGCAAAGTTTTGCGCGGTGGCAAAGTAGGCATGTTTCACGAAAGTTATTTTATTTTGCTTTACCCAATCCAGAATAATCCTGGTTTGGGTTGTATAGAGATTATTTGAGATGGCCGAATAGTATCAAAGGTGTCCATTCAACAAGCGACCCTACCATCTAAGCTGTAAGATTCAAATTCCAATGACAGCTTGATAAATAGTCGGTCGCATTAAATAATACCAACCGTGCATTATCACACGTCGTCGACCGTCTCAAACTCATTCTAAACGTTATGACGTCCCGGAGGTATGTTTATGTTTGTCGCTTCCAATGCCAATAGTGTTTCAGTTGTTTAGCGCTCGCTCGCACTGAGCTAACTTGATAGAAAGAGCGCGAAGCACTGTAAAAATATAAAAGCAAAATTAACAAACTGCACAATTAAGGGTTCCCTAAAAAAGACCGCTTGGCACTTACGCTTTTATTGAGGAAAGACAGATTTTCAGCGTTACATGTTATATACCCTAATTCATAACATCATCCTGCTAGCGTTATTCCCGGTTGTGCCCCAAAGGAGCCCGGGGTCCGCTTTGACACCTAATCGCAAGATTTGGCATAGGCACTAGTTTTACGAAAGCGACTGCCATCTGACCTTCCAACCCAGACTAGACCTATTGGGATTAGACCGGTTTCCTCACGATGATTTCCTTCACCTAACCTAACCTAACGGTAAAACCTTAATTTCTTAGAATTACGAATACGTACAACGTACGAAAATTACATAATATGGCTGTAATTTTTATGGTTTCCACGACTGAAAGAAGTGGACCCAATTATCGTGAATGTTAACCGACATACGGACAGGACAAACAGACGGATATGACGAAACTTTGGTTTTTATTATTTTGGTTCGTTTTACTTAAAATTACGAAACGTACTTAAAACCGAACGTTACTGGCATCTTTTGTTTAATTGTTATCTTCAAGTAGGGTTGTAAAGCAATTAAGCATTTAATAAACAATAGATCAAACAGCAGCAACTCCAGTACACGCGCCACACTTCGGTCAGTTTTATGACGTGTCTTTGTTGTCTTTTGCATTCATATTTAGCAATAAAACATTTTGTAAAATCTTACTTAATCGTAAAACAAACTATACGTAACCCTATAAATGTGATTTGGATGCGAAAGATATGAACAGAGGTAATACATACCTAGATGTATACAAAATGGCGACTATCGGAGGTCCCCACAATCTTGAAACAACACACAATATTAAATTAAATGTGTCTTGGAACAACAATATTACTTAGTTTAGGTCTAGGGGACTGTTCGGCCGAACGTATGGAGTCGAAATCGGTTTGATATTTGACTTGGATTTGGACATAGGAAGCGAGTGCGTGCATTTTTTGCGGTTCCAAAGATTACTGATTACACATAAAAACTTACAATCTCATAGACAGTACTTCAATTCAATTCAATTCATTTATTGCAATAATCATGTTCATTATACTTCCTCTTTATTAAGTGTTGTTGAAATCGCATCGATGATTAATGGACAATTTTTCTAATCTTGAATACGTACCCCCGGATTCATAAAATTTAAAGTGCCTCTGCTAAATAAAATGTGCTTTGTCCCTTTCTTACGAACACAAATGTCAAAGTAACAGATAAGGACAAACCAATTTTAACGTCATTTTAGTTAAAACAGGCTTGTAGTACGTTTATGAATACGGTCTATAACTCCATGTCATATGGTAAGTATTGTATACAATGGAACACCGCTACTGAAATATTTTTATTTATACACACTTTTCTAAAGATACATTCATAATTACGAACCTGTCTAGCCTAATAATTATCACAATCTTCTATACGTTCCAAACAACCATACTTTTCAAAACAAACAACGAATCAAAAAAATATAGAATAGACAACCTCAAATTCCAAAGCATGATTCAAAACTATTCTGAACGCATCCATTCTTATTTAAAAAATTCCTTCCATTCAGCGAACTTTTTAAGGCAAAGGCGAGTGAGTTGGTTTCCTTTATGCCAGACACTTTTTCTCGAGGATATTATTTAGCGGCGAAACCCGTTCTGATGGGCCGTGACCTTTAGGGATGTGGATGTCGATATCGATTGTAGGTGAACTTTTAGATTATATACCCTTGGGATGTTTCATGTTTAAGTTTGATGATCATAATAGGGTAAATATGTCATAAATTAGGGTTGGTTATGCTACCGTGCAAAGAATACGAGGGTTGCCTTTTAAGTTGTGTCGTTTGGAAAAACTAAAGACAATTTAAGTGTTAAATGGTATTTATTGTTTTTCAAAGTAATCACCGTGATATGTAATACACTTTTTCATTCGATCGAACCAGTTTTCGAAACACTTATTCCAGTCCGAAGTCGGGGTCTCCAAAATGGCCGTTTTGTATGCCTCAACCGCTTCTTCAGGCGTCTGGTACCGTTGACCACGAAGTCGTTGCTTGATTTTTGGAAAAGTAAAAAAATCGTTAGGGCTTAAGTCTGGACTGTACGGCGGGTGTTCCAGAATTTCGACGTTTTGCTCTTTTAAAAACGCAATAGTTTGCCGGGCGGTGTGCGAGCTCGCATTATCGTGGTGCAGTCTTATACGACGTCTTGGGTTATTTTTTCGAAACTCGCCGATGACTTCTGGTAAACAGACAGTGGTATACCAGTCAGCATTAACCGTTTTACGATCCTCGAGCACGATGGTGGCAACGTGGCCACTTTTCGCCACAAACGTGGCGACCATTTTTTTCGAAGTGCTCCGTGAGCGTATTACTTTGGTCGGTTTTGGCTCATCTTGGAACACCCAAACAGTCGACTGCTGTTTAGAATCGGGATCGTAGGCATATATCCAAGATTCGTCACCACTGATAATGTCGTAAACATGTTTCGAGTTTCCTCGGTTGAATTGCCGCAGAGTTTTGCGACACCATCGAACGCGAGCCGTTTTTTGGTCTTCACTGAGTAAATGTGGTATCCAGCGTGAGATCAACTTTTTTACGCCTAAGTGATCATGCAAAATACTGTGAACACTGGTCCCTGAAATACTTAAGGAAGCTTCTATCTCACGGTATGTCGCATGGCGATCTTCGATGATCAGTTGCCGTACAGCATCAATGTTCTCCTGGGTTACGGCTGTTTTTGGTCGACCTTCACGATGTCTATCACCAAGACTAGAGCAACCACGTTGAAATTCTAAATACCAGCGTTCCACAGTCCGAAGGCATGGTGCTTTATCATTGAAAACCGTAGTCAACTCTTCGAAGCACTGAAGTCGCGTTAAGCCCCTTTTGAAGTTGTAAAAAATTATCACACGTAAATTTTCCTTCGAAATTTCCATTTTCACAACTGACTTGTCAACTTTGAACGAACGCTGTACTAAAACGGTTGGGCCGATTTCGAGTCATTCTTTTGTTTTCGAATTCTAAATTCAAATATTTTAACGTGACACTAGTTCTTTTTTATGCAATCACGGGAGGTTTGCAAACGACAGAACTTAAAAGGCAGCCCTCGTACCTATAGGTATGCAATTTTTTTTTATAGATATATGATGTTACAACGAAACATTGTAACATGATATTTACAGAGTTTTGTCGTGTACACACAGCAACACACCTAACTAACCATACCGTGAAAACCTAGAATCTTATTACAATGCACTTAAGGTCAGATTAGATTTCCGATGGTCACTTAGCTGTGTTGTCGACTGTACTGTGATATTTTGAATATTTTTGATACAAAATGACTCAAGTGTGAATGTGCATTATATGGATTAGGGTCCGAAAGACTCATTTATCGATATTATCGCAAAATACTTAAGTTTTCGTAACGTTTACCCGTACGTACCTAAAGAAAAAAAATTGTCAACTACCCTATTGTCATCATAATTTTAAAAAGGTTTAATATGTGATAGAATATGCCGGCTAAACATATTAGCGTCGTTCAATATTGTTTTTACCACCACTATTACCTACCCATGTATACAAATACATAAAAGACCTTGATTATGACTTATACAATTCCTAAATTCACTAGTTATCATAAATATCAAAAATCTAGTTATTATAAAAAGGACAGTTTTTATCCCGGAAATAACCCCCTATGGCGGACGTTTGAATGGAACTACGATATAAATGAGTTCGGAGTACTGACGGAGTCGCGGGCAGAAGCTATAGTTAGTTACCTATAATTTACTGACATTGACCTTAACTTTACAAAATCAAAGTCAAACGCGTCTCATCACAAATTATGCCAGTTATAATTTGCAATGCCTTATACCGTACCGATAATTTTCCCACCACTAAAACGCGCGTCACTTTCGTGTTCATCTTTACGCCTTCCATACGCTGTCTCGCTCGCGCGGACCTTTCATTCGCCCCCGGCCTTTCAACAAGTTAACTCCATGTTTTATAAAACGTTTTGATAGAATTAGGTAGAATAAAATCCATACTAATATTAATAGTGGGAAAGCCTGTATCACGTTTGACCGCTGAATTATGAATGTCGTTGATAGAGGATTCAATACTTATAATCCTAGCGAATGCCCAAAAGGGATGGAGCTAAATTAACCTGGCTAAATTGAGAAGGTTCACAAGGCTAATACATCTTAGACATCTCATGTCCTATATACTCTATTCGGGTTATATCCATAACGTCAGTTTCCGTACAGGAAAGTCTATATAAGACGCATAAAAAAAATGCATTTTAACAATAGGTTCAGTTAAAAGGTTACTAACCGATATGGAACTTGTTCTGAAATAAATGTTTTCATTCATTCATATGTCCAGCAGTAGACGCGATTAGGCTGAAGAAGAAGAACAGGGACCGTAGACAAGGTTACAATCGACAAGCGCTAACGCCAATAGAAAATAATAAATTGTAGGGGAATGACAGATACCGACGAAACACTTTTCGTTAACATCTGTCATTCCCATACATTTTTTAGTTTTCTATTGGCGTTAGCGCTTGTCGATTGTAACCTTGTCTAGGCCCCCAGTTCTGGATACTATTAGAAGACGAAGTGCTCTCTTCAGCTGATTTAGCTTCCTAATCAATCCGCGTTTGATTCTCGTGGGCCTCCTTGGTTTGCCTGCCAAAGTAATGCCAACTTCCTTGTCGTATCCTCATGGCTGAGGGACGTGATGGCTGTGGGCGCTCTTCACCATCACTCTCCAAGCTGCTCGGTCCTGGGCTCGGTCCTGGGCTTGAAGTGTGGCTCTGGCCACAGATGTTACCTATGCTCTGTCCTGATGTCCTCTTCTCCTCTTCCCTGCCATGCGGCTAGTGATAAAAGGCTTTCCCAGGCTTTGCGGTCCGGACCTAACCAGATGCCAACGCCATATTCAATCGACTATTACTTACAGTAGGTAAAGTATACAAACATCATCGTCATTATCATCACATCAGCCAGAAGACGTCCACTGCTAGACATGGGCCTGCCCAAGAGCGCCACAATTACCGGCCTTGCGCCAACCACATCCAGCGATTCCAGCGGACTTGCGCGACCTTTACCAGGTCATCAGTCCATCGCACCTACGTCTTTCCGAACCTCCCCGCTTGAACGGCCATCGGTTCTGTGTGCAATGTGGCGCCCAATGCCATTTAAGTTTAGCTTGAAAACGAACAGCGCAATTAACATAAAAGCTTGTAAAATGACAGGCAGCATAAGATCCGTTACAGTGCTCCAAACTAAATGCCACGTCAGATTTATCGTAAATTTGTCCGCTTGTATGTCTGTGCATCGTATTATTTACGGTGCGAGACGAAAGGTTCAACTCGTTAATAAGTTGGTACATGAATATATCGCGAGCCATTGGGTAGTGCAAGCGACGAGCGAATGAGGGAAAGAAAACATAATTGAAAACATTTAGTCTAAATGCGAGTGTCGACCACGTAACCGCAGGCGCAGCGTGGGTAGACCTGGTAAAGGTCATCCGTCTACCTTGTGGAGGGGCGCTGTATGCGGATGGCACAGGACCGATCATTGTGGCACTCTTTGGGGGAGGCATAATGTCCAGTAGTTGACGTCTTTCGGCTGATAATGATGATTATGATGATGACTCTAAAATGCTTGGGGCTGAACTACCAACTGGGTTGGTGATACAGACAGTTGCTATGAATATATCGCATAAACAGTCCCCGATCGAGAACCGGCAGGGTCATCAGGGCATATGAGTTTGAACGGTGTGACGGGTTCCTCAATAAAAGCTAGGTATATAAGTCTGATGAGGACTTTGTGACATGGCGAGTCAATATCGCCATCAAATAGGTATTATCTGACACAGAGTAGTAATAGTAACTATCAGTAGATATAAGCATACGGCCGAGGAAGCGGGTTCCGGTAGTTCTACCAAAGAATACATTGACCAAATAATTAGAGGCCAGATAAAACTGCGATGCGGTGGCACAGAGCGGGACGGCATGATTTGAGTGTTCTAGTAGTTCTACCAAAGAATACATTGATCAGCCATTTAAAAACCAGTTCCATACCTCAAAAGGAAAAACGTAACCCTTATAGGATCCCTTTGTTGTCCGTCTGTCTGTCTGTCAAGACGCTTTATCTCGGCACGCGTGGAGGAGGTATCGAGTTCAAATTGAAACCGGTCTACAGTCCCTCGAAGCTGTTAAAAAATCAAAACTTCTAAGTTAATGTAAAAAAAAAATACGGCCCTTTATGCCGCAAAAAACGTATACATCGACACTCAAGGGAATCAAAATTTATAGGGTAGTTTCCTAGAACTATGAAATTTGCTAATAAACGCGTCTTTTACTAAAAGTACACGGAAAAAGAAAAAAACTACACATTCTGTAATTAAGTACGGAATGTCGGTGGGCGAGTCCGACACGCACTTGTCTGTTTTTTTCTTTTTTCCGTTCCTTATTGGCGTTGGTACGCGTATTGCTCTTTTGTAAAATATCTAAACAGACAACCTTTCAAAAATATCTACACATTGTTATGTCATTAACAATAAAATCTGTGTACTTATAGATATTTTTGAAAGGTTATCTGTGTAGATAATGGAGAACTCGACTGAACATACCACGTCCTGACGTGGGCAGGTCCTTCTGTAGCGAAGAGATTGTTTGTGGATAAACAATTGATTTGTCCTTCCGAAAAAACATCAAATGCTTATCACTTACACCACACAAAAAGATCATTTAGCGATAAAGAATGCCAACATTATTTTTTCACCACACACTGCGAACCATCGCTCCATACAATAACGTCATAACCGACTAACATTTACAACTAACTTACTACTTTTACGTTCAAGGAACACCACTGCACTCCGTACAAAAAGAACATAAGTGCCAAGGATTTACTATTAATTTGCTACCTTTATATTCGATGCAGTATGATTTACGTCCGACCTTGGTAATATTAAAAGATTTTAATTTAGATAGCACACTTGATGATCGAAGATGGTTTTTGATGGTTTTTAAATAATAAGCGGGTTCTAGTACTAGTAATTAACCTAGGCTATGCTATGTTATACGCATTGTTGGATAACTTAACGGATTGCAACAGAAAAAAGCGTAATATGTTGGTATAATGGGTGTGTTTTTATACCAATTTGATGCCAAGTAAGATGTAAGTTCATCGTAGCCTTTGGACGCCTGCAACTCTAGAAGAGTCACACGGTCGGTTCTCGACCCTTTGTGACTGTGTCGAAAGCTATCACACTAGCTTTGCCTACAGCCCCCCCCGTATTCTGTAACTTGATTTAAGCTCACCTCAACGCTCAACCACATATACAATACAATATTGGCAGAGATGTACAGGGTCAATAACAATAAAACGTGTCAAGATCAGAATGATGTCTCTCGTCAATACGATAATGTCGATAATAATAACAACACTAGTATTTAAGTACTATGCCCTTGCAAGCATGAACAGTCCGGACTCCACAAACAGTACCCGATCACGAGTATGACGCATATCTCAGCCATCGCCTCCCTCAACCATATGTTAGGGAAGGTGGCGACCCGATCAACGACAAACGACGATCAACGACATTTGTTTGACAGGTCCCTCACTGCCAACCATGAACCTATAATACTCAGGACAGGCTGTACGTACAACGAGGGTCGGAAAGACAAAGGGGTAACCACGTAACGTTCCCAACGCGCGTTACGCCGGCTGTACACGTTGGGCCAGCGTTGGCGCGTTTTTTTTATTTTTTATACAACGACGGTGGCAAACAAGCACACGGCACACACACGGACACCGCAGCCAATAGACGCATGCAACTATAAAGGAGTAACATGGGCGTTGCCGACCCTTGATATGTTTGAGGATTCGCCGTGTTGACAGCTGAAGGAACAAATTTCCTCGCTCTCAACACAACGCATCCTCGGGAGCTCTGGCGACCTTGCTCACCTCCAGGAACACAACACTACTACAGAGCAAGTAGTAGTGTTATTATGGCTGTGGTCTTCTGCAAGGCGGAGGTACTTCCCCAGTTGGTCTGCTCCACATTCGAGGCGGGATTACATTTCGCTGTGCCCTCATCATCATCATATCAGCCGAAAGACGTCCACTGCTGGACATAGGCCTCCCCCAAAGAGTGCCAAAGTGACCGGTCCTGCGCCACCCGCATCCAGCGAACTCCAGCAACCTTTACCAGGTCATCAGTCCACCTTGCGGGGGGCCTACCCACGCCGCGCCTGCCCTACCCCTACCCCCCCTGGAAAAAATGCCCTACCTCTGGAAAAAATTAACGAATGAGATCGAATTATAGCCCTCTCCTGCTAACGCATAGCTGCATCCTGCCCACGCACCAACGTTGGCCCAATGTGTACAGCCGGCTAGGACAGTTCAACTGACATTTAGGTCTATGCTGGGTTTACACGGGCTTAGTAGCTAATGCTTAGTACTTTTCACGTACACTTGTCACATGTGTGTAAACATATTGTAAAAGTGCTTAGTATTAGTGCAACTGCTCCGAGGAATTGTTCGGATTAATCCCTGCCGCTTATTTTCGCCATCGTCCAACGCGACAACATTACCATCCTCACCACTTAGATGGTTGGCAGTCCTCAACTGTGCGCTTCTCCAGAAACTTCCTGCCTCGCACAGCTAAACTGTGGAATGGATTGTCGCCTGCGGTATTTCCGGACCGATACGACCTTCAAACCTTCAAGAAAAGAGCGTACTCCCATGTTAAAGGCCGGCAACGCACTCACAACACCTCTGGTGTTTCAAGTGTTCATGGGCGGCGGTAATCGCTTACCATTAGGTGATCCGTCTGCTCGTTTGCCTCCTATATCATAAAAAAAAAAGAAACTGCAAGTGCAAGTGATTAGAAGCCGGTCCTGTTTACTAAGCGACAAGTTCCTAACCTCACCTAAAAATCTGCTAATACTTGTCACTTGTTGAGTGGCGTGAACATTCATGACAAGTGAAGTTTGACAACTCAAAGCTGCCGAAGTGTTTTGTTTACTTTGTTTAATATCCAGAAAAACATCATTATGACGTCAGAAAGATGGAATTTAGAGACTATAAAGTTTATTCAAGAGTTTAGAAGCGTTTATGGACAAGACCACTGTCTTGTTCCCTTCGGCCGTAAGAAAGAAATGTAATTCCATAAAAGCGGGGTCCTTTTTTTGTCCTAAGTGTAGGATGCGCAAACCACGTCATCGAATGCTCAAGAAGTTTGCCGGCTGTTATAATGTACGTTGACGTCATCAATATGTTTGCAATCTTGCACCTTCCTTTTTATGGCAATAAATGTATCCCTATCATCTATCTTGGGACAGGATAGAGCGTCCGTCACTGGCTGACACCGTTCGATAGAACGAGACGACGCTCTTATCTTGTCACTTATCACGTGATAAGGCCGACCATGATACGGGGCCGGGTCTGTTAGGCCATTTTGCGGCGCTACATATTTAGACTTGTATGGTTTTTTCGTTCGCTGTACGAAGCTTGTCAAGTTGTCAGAGAAAGTGTTCACTTACGCCATCATGGGATTAAACATCGCAATCATTATAATTATGTGCGATTACGGAACTCATTTTCGCACGTTCATTATAAGCGAAATACTTAGGAGCCACGGGTGGTCTTTGCCGCGTTCGGTATTTATAAACATGTTATGTTATGACAAGTGTTTAATTTTGCATTGAAAGGATTTCGACGGTGCTTGAGGATTATTTTGATTAGGGTTCCGTATTCTGATGAAAACTTAGGGCGCGCTGCACCAACTCACAATTACCGACCGATCAATTCAATTCAATTCAATTCAATGTTAAATAGCGCTGGTAGCTGTCATTCCTTATAAATTAATTTTGTATTAAGCAGTTACGCTGCTAACGAAATTATACATTTTTAAATAATGGAAAAATTGAAAAATTTAATGCTCCAAGCCGGATTCGAACCGGCGACCACGGGCATTCATGGCCCGTCGCTACTAACCAACTGAGCTATCGGAACCATCCGGCTCGGGCACCAAATTCCTCAATCAGTTCCTTCCTACAACGCCTTAGGGAGGCGTGTAGCGACATCTACCAGAAGACTTAGGCTTCTTAACGGTACCAACGTCTCAAATTATATTAAGAAATCGTCAGTAACGATGTGCCACCCCATACTAAATTCAATTCAATTTCAATTTTTTTTAATTTTTCCTTTATTTAAAAATGTATTCCTTATAAACTTGTCAAATCTTATACACTCATGCAGAACAGATGGTTTGGTACAACTCACCCTTAAGCCCGCTCCACACTATGGGCCATCATGGCCCATCATACAGGACGCGGTAATGCGGTAGAACGAGACGTAAATATAGCCCATAGTGTGGAGCGGGCTTTAGGCCACTTTTGGGTGGGTTGTATGTAGTCTGTATGGTCAGGGAAGCTACAGTGGCTCGGAGGGAACAGTGGCTCGAATGTGCTGTGCTAGAAAGGGAAAGAGTTTTACGTTTGTCAATTGGAAGCGCTCGGTACCTGCTCAATCTGATCATACACTAACTGAGCAGCGGCAACACACGGATTTATTGTGATGTGTTTTTGTTTCTGAGCCCCTAAAAAATACATTTATTTCACTTGTTTTCTTTGTTCACTCTTACAAGATTTTTAATAGGGGTGTAGACTCGAAAATTAGTATTACTCCAAAAGAAAGAAGGCAAAAAAATATGCCTAATGACGGAAATCCCATTCAGATATCTCAAAGAATTACGAAGCTACAACCGTTTTAATAATGCTTGTCAGAGAGAGAAAACGCGAACGGAGTGTGACGTCACATTACAGGATGCTGCCGGGGGACCGCGTCGACAGCGGCTCCGACCACGACGCGGCGCGGCACGTTGCCGTCTTCTGTGACGTCACATTCTTCCAGCGTCATCGTTTCATATGAAGTTGCGTTTTGCGAAAAAGGATCAGAACATACCCCTTCTTAAAACTTTGGACACTTATAACTTCGTGATTATTTAACCTTTTGCGTTGATTTTTTCTCCATTTGACTACATTTTTTATCCTTTTTCGAGAAAACATGACATTATTGATTATTTCATTTAGTGTCTACGCCCCTATTACTTATGTTTGAGTCGAAGAGTGTCTAATCTACTGATGGCCGATCATAACCGGTGTTCGTTCGTTCGAAACCAGGGGGTTAAAGACGTCGAACGAGAATTTCCCTTACAAAAAGTGACATTTAGATCGGAAGTAGGTATATAATAATGCGTTACGTAATCGACCAGGGGACCGATTTTTGACTTTCCAGCGCTCGAAATTCAAATAAAAGTAAATACTTTTGTAGTGTCAAAATGGCAGGCACTTACTTTCTACCAATAGAATTTAATACGAGTGGTCAATACCACTCGTTTTTAAATTTTCTATCGCTATTTCAAAATAGCATTTCATAATTTTTGTCAGTTTTCGAGTGAAAGAGTCGAGCGCTCGAAAGTCAAAAATCGGTTCCCTGAGGGGTAATCGCTTAACTCAAGTGTCATTTTCTCATAAAAAAAGTGACATTTCAATCATATAAATCTACCTGACGCGCGCACAATGTGCTACCCGATTGTGTTGTGTCCGATTTCAAAAATTCTTTCAAACGTTTATAGAATGGATTTTTCTTACAGGTATAAATTATACATATTTTATTCTGCAGCTTCGCCTGGGTTTCCTGCAATACGCAGACGGAACCCCGCGGCAAGTGCATAATAACTAAGAACCAATTTAAATTTAATTTAATTTTATAATAAAAAATCAGCCAGGATTAAAATTTACCTTGCCTTTAATTCCAATGCCATCGTTACACAGCAATATTACTCGCAGTAAACGCTTAATCCGCCTGTAAAAACCGCATCAGAACGAACACAGCCGCAGCATATTTAATCGGGAATTATTTTGATGGCATTTTTCCTTAAGTTGCGTGCGATTTGCATTTTTAGATGCGGATGCATTTAGCTTCTTAACTTTTCTGATTTTCATACGGAAACTTTAACTAGTCGATTTTAAATGACGAATGATATCGGATTTGCTCAGATAAGTTTCTTTATTAGGTACTAAGGAAACATTATAATTTTCACCTAAACAATGTTTGAAACACTAAGCGATTTACCAGTGCCATAACTATGTCATATATAATCAATCAATTTCACTGCCACATCGACTGGTTAATTTATACTAGGTCATACCTAGAATCAGAAATCATTTATTGTCAAATTGTGCGAGTAAAGAATGTGACAATGTGTAGGGGGTTTAGAGAGTTAAGAGAAGTACTCGCGCTTCAGTCTTGTTGTAGTCCAAACACCAGTGCACTGTATACTCCTTTCACTCGCGTTTTCAGGGCTTAAAATATCGGTACCACTCGCGACACGGAGGGTGACTAGATTTCACCCTTTTGAGTCCTTTCGGGTATTTTCGAAAACGGGCACGTGCGAAGTGTGTCAAGCCCGGGCGCACAGTGCCCGCGCCGAGCGTCGACATGGCGGCGAGTTAGTATTTGAGAAATGGGTGGGTAGTTAGACTAGTTAGCACATTGTCACAAGAAGATGACATGTTAACAAAAGTGTTGCGTGTGTCACCGTCAACAGCTGCGCGGAATACGGGTCCTAGGGAATGCAATCTCGAACCTCGCGTTAAAATACTAAAGTCAAGATTAGCCATTTGAGATCTCATTAGCCAAATCGATGAGATCTCGAGTAATCTCAACATCATCAAGATTTCAAAATTATTTTGAATATTCGGTAATTCGGTACAAATTGCCTGATTCCGATTATCACTACCTAACTAGACATCATCATATATTTAAGAGCTAAGCTCTTGTCGGTGGAGCAATTTCCACACCTCTCTATTCACAGCTTTCTTCTTTTCATCCTGATACGATCCGACTTGTATTATAACACGCATTGCGTTCTGAAATCTCCTGCGTATAAACTACTATAAGTACCTACTGGCTGTATAAAGCCTACAAGACGTTGTATTGTCCAACTGTCACCTCAGTTTGTTTACCTAAGATTGTATAGTTTAGCCAAGAAGGCCACTAGATGTCGCTGTTACGTATATGAGCAATCCTGAAACACGCTGTTGAGATTTTTCCTGGAATAAGGACCCCAGCGTGGTAGTTATCTGAATTTGTACATTAGCTTAGCCGAATAAATTGTAATGGTGTATGAAGTAGTGTAACATTTTGGGACCTAGACTTATATGATAGTGATGCCTAGTAACAGTCATATAGAAACTTTAATATACACATTGATAATTTATGTAAGCGAGCTTATAAAAAGTTAGGGATGCTCCTTCGGATCGGACAGCCTTTCAGGCGCCCAAATACTTATAAAATATTATTTAATTCTTTCGTTAGGAGCAAAGACTACAATATACATACTGAGAGTTAGGAGTATCCTTGAGTTTGGCTGCGTTGTTTGGACACCTCAGTACCAAGTCCATATTGACCGTTTGGAGAGGATCCAAAATATTTTCCTAAAGTCACTGTGTTATAGAACAGGTATTACAGGTAGGTAATTATTTCGAGCGTTCCGCGTCAGCTGCGAAGCATTTCTGTGTTCCTTCCCTTCATAGCCGGAGACAGTTTTTAGATGTGATGTTTTTGTTAAAAATTCTAAAAGGTGTGATACACTGTCCGAACCTCTTAGAATTGGTTACTTTTAGTTGCCCGCGTCACCCCTTACGTCCTAGATCTCTATTCCATATCAGCTTTGCCCGCAAAAATTACTCACGGCATACTTTTTTCAGGCGAGTCCCTAGTTTTTATAATAAGTATCTGATCGATGTTGATCCTTTTCATCAATCATTGTTAAGTATCAAATTGTTAGTAAAATGTAAGTTATTTTCTTAGTCCTTCCAGGAGTATTATAATTACCTAATGTAAATGTTACTCTTCAGATCTCCTTGTAGGTATTCTAAACGAAAAATGTCTACATTCATTTTTAGTTGCAAGATTAAGATTCCTTTTTTGTTAACACAATTATCATAAAATTAATGAACCTCCAGGTTTTTAGCATTATGTCTGTTGGTACTCTGTGTACCCCTTATATATTTGTTTAAGCAACTGTTTGTGTTTCTAAATAAATTAAAAAAAAATATATATATATATATATAATATATGACTGTTACTAGGCTTCTAACAGTACAGCTGTAGTCACTATAGGTATTCACGGATTAAACTCAACTTTTCCCTTCCTAAAGTGATTTCCTCTATCAGAGATTTCCTGTTACTTACCGAGATTGAATCTCGAAAATTTGCACGAGCTCTTGTGAGATATGCATTCCCTAGTTATACCAGTGTTAACCGCAAAGTATCCTAGACCAACGGCCAACAAATTTGTGCAGGTTAAAAACAAAATAATAAAAACCGGCCAAGTGCGAGTCGGACTCGCGCTCGTACCACTATCTATAAAAACAGCAAAAAAAAAACGCGTTTGTTGTATGGGAGCCCCCCTTCAATATTTATTTTATTTTGTTTTTAGTGTTTGTTGTTATAACGGATTTCGGTTGCCGTCTTACAACAACATCATCTGTGAAAATGTCAACTGTCTAGCTGTCGCGGTTCTTGAGATACAGCCTGGCGACAGACAAAACCGCAAAAAAAAAGCGTTTGTTGTATGGGAGCCCCCTTAAATATTTATTTTATTTTGTTTTTAGTAGATATTTGTTGTTATAGCGGCAACAGAAATACGTAATCTGGGAAAATTTCAACTGTCTAGCTAACACGGTTATTGAGATACAGCATGGTGACAGACAGACGGACGGACAGCGAATCTTAGTAATAGGGTCCCGTTTTTACCCTTTGGGTACGGAACCCTAAAAAACTAAACATTCCCTGAGTGCTACCAAACAGCGCCACTTGGAACACATCAAACATCAAAAAGCAATTTTTTGTTAATCTCCAAATATCAAATTTACGACATCCCCCATGCAAATGCTGTTTTTATAAGTTTTTGTTAAGTAAAAATGTTGGTTTAGTGCCAAAGAGGCGCCACGCATCCGACTTGACAAAAAATTAGAAATAATAAACTTGAGTACATATTTCAATAAGTGTGAAGTTTTCGTTTTCTCGAAGCGGGATCCTATGCGGGTCCAGTTAGTGTTAATCATCATATCAGCCGAAAGACGTCCACTGCTGGACATAGGCCTCCCCCAAAGAGTGCCACAATGACCGGTCCTGCGCCCGCATTCAGAGGACTCCCGCGACCTTTACCGGGTCATAAGTCCACCTTGGGGTCTACCAACGCTGCCCCTGCCGGTACCGGACCCATGTATATATTTTTTATTTAGTGACTTTGAATGCGTGGGTTGCAACCCCCCTGGGCAGGCCTTCTAAATAGGGCTACTCATATTTATAAATAATAATAATAAATAAATAAATAAATAAATATTAGGGGACAATCTTACACAAATCGACCTAGTCCCATAGTAAGCTCATATTTAGAAAGTTAAAGTGCTGTAATGTTTTTAACAGCGTTCTTACGGTGGGGGATCGTGAAATATTTTCTCTGTACTAAGGGGGTCGCGGGAAAGATTGAAAAACACTGCGTGAAGACGCTGTCAACACCTAAATGCCCGTGAGGATTTTGGATAGCGCGCACACTGTCTGTTTGTATCGGAGTAAACGAGAGCGAGTGTTACTGGGCGGCCCGGTTTTTGAAGATAATATTACATAAATATTGAAATAAAAACAAGGGTGGATTATTTGTGAAATATGACTCGTTAGCGGTTTAGGTAGGAATATGTTGACTTCATGTTTTTAATTGCAGACCCATAAGTCAAAAAATAAAGACATAGAACCGTTCAATGTGATTCTAAGACCAATCTTTGCAATTATTTTCTATTGAGCCGATTTCGTCCAATTATGTATCGAGCCCGTCCACGGTCTTTGAAATATGGTAAATATTAACATATATTTTATTTGATGTGCTAGAACAAATAGTTTTTCTTAAAAAACTGCTTAAATAACATCAATTTCACCAAATTAGGTCTTGTCAGCCTCTTAAGTAAATTACTTTAAATTACTTTGCTCATTCATTTTTTATACATGGAGGATTAAACATTTTATGAATCTTTATCAAAAATTCTCGCATTATTTAGTTATCTTCACC
Source organism: Epinotia ramella (assembly GCA_947578815.1). NCBI lineage: Eukaryota > Metazoa > Arthropoda > Insecta > Lepidoptera > Tortricidae > Epinotia > Epinotia ramella. The sequence continues at coordinate 11,302,184 of OX388226.1, read as the reverse complement.
TTATTTTATAGCCATATCATCACTAGAAACATGACTCATCCACTTTCCCAACGCCATATATTATCGCTATATCTCTAAACATGCATAACTTAGTCAAAACCGTATAATTTATATGCTCCAAACATTCTATAGTCAATAATGATAAGCAAATTATTAGCGTAACACATCAGCTGACCCCACGCATAGATTCGTTATGAACCGGTCAAGAGTGAGTCGGATTTAAGATAAGAGTGTCCCGTATACAGATGAAGAGAGTGAATTCCATTAAATAATAAATAATAGTATAATATCCGTCATACCCGTCCTGCCTCCCCGGATTGGACGGGATGCGTAAACGCATTTCCCCAACGTAAAAAAAAAAAAAAAAAGGGCTCCTTTACAAGTCCAAATCGGCAAACGCCAAAAATGTTATAAACATTGTAAAGAAAAATCGGTTACTTCCCTTGTTTGAAATCCGTCATAAAACATTTAGCTACACAGAACCTATCTAAGATTTGAGTCATACAAATTCCTGATATGCATTTAAATCTACTCTACGACATCCGAAGTCAAAAATGTTTGACTTCACAAAACCGCTAAAACGATTATCGTCTAGTTTACGAGATAACGACGGACTGACTAGACCGCGTAGTTGACTCACTGAGGTTATAGATACAAAGTGAATACTGACAGTATATAGTCATGATAAGCTTACATAATATGTTTAAATCGAGAGGCAAAGAAACCGAATATTCTAGTCTATTTACATCCAAACTTTCGCGTGCGTGTTATTAGTAGGATGAAAGGATATGATTAGTATGGGTTACATAACGGTAAGATTGAGTCACCTGAATTCCTAATCAAAGTTCCCAATAATTGCATCTACTTTACGACTTCCGAAGAAAAAAGGTTTACCCAAACCGATTTTGCGAACAGAACAATTATCGTCTAGTTTACGAGATACCGACAGAATGACAGACCACACTGTTGACTCACTGTGGTTATACGTAAAGTTTAAGTTATACTTACAGTATACGAACTTGTAATTGAGCAAAAAATTTGTTCTAAGTTTTGCTGTTTTTAGCGTTCAAAGGGTAAAACGGAGTACTAAGACTCCGCTGTCCGTCCGTCTGTCACCATGACTGTATCTCATGAACCGTGACAGTTAGACAGTTTCAATTTTCACAGATTATGTATTTCTGTTGCCGCTATAACAGCACATACTAAAAAACAGAATAAAATAAATATTTATGAGGGCTCCCATACAACAAACGTGATTTTTTTGCCGTTTTTATAGATAATGGTACGGAACCCTTCGTGCGCGAGTCCGACTTGCACTAGGCCGGTTTTTTTTAAACTCTTCAACCGTGGTTACCAAGCATATGGCTTGTCTGACACGTAATCTGTAGGCGTTTGCGACTCAAGCAAAATCAAAAGCGCGTTATAGCAACGCGCAACTAAAGGATCGGCATTTTAGTGATTCGAGGATTTTGTGTCGACAGCTATAGTCTGACCGCTACACTGAGTTCTCGCCTGGGCGGCGCACGGGGGGCATAACGGGGGAGCGGGCAGCATGCGGGCGTCGGGCTCCGCCTCCCGCACGACGCCCGCTCCCCCCGGCGAGGACTCAGTGAAGCGGTCGGACTATAGTGCGTCTATCATGAGACGGCCGCGACATACTCTCTATTTCTCTCGCACTATACCTCTTGTTCTAAGTGTTCTAGATTTAGATTTAGATTTATTTATTTCACAATATACAATTACAATATAAATTAAAGCTAGCCTTATCTATATGAATTTATATTATGATCGTCAAAGAGAATAAGAATTGTAATAAAATGACAAGTTACATTTGGTTCAAATTATAGTCACAATTAATGAATAGGCAAAATGCAAAAGTAAATAAATTACTAAGATAATCTCTACATATAATAAATGTTACAGTTCATTGAGGTTGTCAGTGAGACATAATAAGTAGAGCTTGAAGGAAATTGTATTTATACAACATACATTAAAAACTTCAATAGCTCGATGCAGAACTTCACCAATTTCCAGGCACTTAGAAGGTCATTCTCCAGATTTTTGTCGGCGTCTGAACTCCAACAAACCATATTAAACGTATTAAAAAGTTTGACGGAGTTACGGTGACCCACAAGCCAAATTTGAGAATATTTGGATAAAATCGTCTTTACTTTACGCAACAGCGCCATCTTACGGCAGCCCAACGAAAAGGAGTGTTATGTTTTCTGTTTGTCAGGGTATTATGGGAAAACTATCGAATGGATTAATATGCAACTTTCACTAAAACGTTCAATGGATCTTCGGCCACGGAATAGGTTATTATGATTCTGCGATCAGCGTTCCCACAGTTCTATGTTGGAGATTTTCTCGGGCCAGTAAACACCGAGAGTACGGCGATGACAGCGGTTTATGACGACCTGGAGGCGGTGCGATATGGCCTTTGTAACCTTCCACGTCTCACAACCGTACAGCAACACGGTTTTTACGTTGGACCGGAATATTTTGAGCTTAACTCTCCTAGTCAGTTTCCGCGATTGCCATACAGGGCGGAGCTGTGCGAAGGTTGCTCTTGCCTTGGTGACTCTCGAAGCGATGTCCTCTTCGGTCCCTCCAGTTTCCGACACTACACTACCGAGGTAAGTAAATTTGTGGACCCTTTCCACAGCCTCTGTGCCAATGAGCAACGGCAAAGCGCTTGTTACCCCGCACCTCATTTCCTGGGTCTTCCGGGTGTTGAGTTTCAATCCCGTCTCCTTTGCCTCTCGTTGTAGGTCGTCTAGCTTGGCTAGCATGTGGGCGTGTGTGGTCATCGGCATAATCCAGGTCTTCCAAGACGCTGGATAGCCCCCACTCTATGCCGCGGCGCTCGTTGCTTATTGTAGTGTTCATGATGCCATCGAGAACAACAAGGAATAGGAGAGGTGAGAGAAGACACCCCTGTGGTACACCCGCGTGCACCGGTATGTCCTCCGAGACGAGGCCGTCGTTTGTCACTCTGCAGGAATAATTCCCGTAGATGGCCTTAATCATGTTGGTTATTTTCTCGGGGACCCCAATTTCACGCAATCGGTCCCAGATGCAACTCCTCCTCGGCGTATCGAAGGCTTTTTCGAAGTCGACGAAGGTCAAATACATTTCCCTCTGCCATTACCATAGACCTATACCTGATAGCTATATTTTCTTTATTTTATTTGCGTTACCAAGCTGTTGTAATAAAAATAATATATTATACTAAGTACTTGATAGTTATGTTTTTGAATGCTAAAAAAGTGTTACCAGACGATAGTATAGTTATACAAAATAAACATGCATATTTGAAAATTTTACCAAACAAGTGATTAGGTATATTTTGGAATTATATTAATTGATATTATATTATTTGATTTATATTCCCATCACACACCTATTTTCCTCAGTTATGATGCACCGGTACGGGTGCGCAGAACCGGTCACTGTGGCACTCTTTGGGGGAGGCCTATGTCCAGCAGTGGACGTCGTTCGGCTGATATGACGATGATGATGATGAGATATTCCTCCTACCCAGATGGAGCAAGAATGTTCGCTAGCGACAAGTTAAAAAGCTTGTAATAAAGTAACTGTGGTTTTGCCGTACTAAGTTAAATTATCCTGTTCTGTTCATTGCGGTTAGCAGTGACATTTACTTAACCACGTGGTTACTTTATTACCAGCGATAAAATTTACAGTGGTTTAAAGTCAACCACTTCACGGCGAATTTAACATTTATTTATTTATTTATCGTATCCCAGACAACAATTTCTGCCCGATGACGTAAATTATGACGTGAATTTTTGGTGATTTTTTTCAATTATACGTCTTATGGAAATAAATGACGTCAAAAATCACGTCGAAAGTTTTCGTATATCGGCTTACGTCTGAAAATGACGTCACTAATCACGTTGTTAATTATTCTGTTCCGTCATAAGTCTGATAATGACGTTGCTAATCACGTCGTAATTTGTCCTATTTCGTCAGTGGTTTAAAGATGACGTTGTAAAACACGTCGAAAATTTTCGTATGTCGGCATACGCCTAAAAGTGACGTCGCTGATCACGTTATAAATTATTGTGTTTCGTCAGAGGTCTGATAATAACGTTGCAAATCACGTCTTAATTTGTCCTGTTTCGTCAGTGGTTTAAAGATGACGTTGTAAAACACGTCGAAAGTTTTCGTATGTTGGCATACGCCTAAAAGTGACGTCGCTGATCACGTTATAAATTATTGTGTTTCGTCAGAGGTCTGATAATAACGTTGCAAATCACGTCTTAATATGTCGTGTTTCGTCAGTGGTTTAAAGATGACGTTGTAAAACACGTCGAAAGTTTTCGTATGTTGGCATACGCCTAAAAGTGACGTCGCTGATCACGTTATAAATTATTGTGTTTCGTCAGAGGTCTGATAATGACGTTGCAAATCACGTCGTAATGTGTCGTGTTTCGTCAGTGGTTTAAAGGTGACGTTGTAAAACGCGTTGAAAGTTTCCGTATGTCGGCATATGCCTAAAAGTGACGTCGCTGATTACGTTGTTAATTATTCTGTTCCGTCATAAGTCTGATAATGACGTTGCTAATCACGTCGTTATTTTGTCCTGTTTCGTCAGTGGTTTAAATACGACGTTGTAAAACACGTCGAAAGTTTACGTATGTTGGCATACGCCTAAAAGTGACGTCGCTAATCACGTTACAAAGTATTGTGTTTCGTCATAGGTCCGACGATGACGTTGCTAATCACGTCGTAATTTGTCCTATTTCGTCAGTGGTTTAAAGATGACGTTGTAAAACACGTCGAAAATTTTCGTATGTCGGCATACGCCTAAAAGTGACGTCGCTGATCACGTTATAAATTATTGTGTTTCGTCAGAGGTCTGATAATAACGTTGCAAATCACGTCTTAATTTGTCCTGTTTCGTCAGTGGTTTAAAGATGACGTTGTGAAACGCGTCGAAAGTTTCCGTATGTTGGCATACGCCTAAAAGTGACGTAGCTGATTACATTGTTGATTATTCTGTTCCGTCATAAGTCTGATAATGACGTTGCTAATCACGTCGTTATTTTGTCCTGTTTCGTCAGTGGTTTAAATACGACGTTGTAAAACACGTCGAAAGTTTTCGTATGTTGGCATACGCCTAAAAGTGACGTAGCTGATCACGTTATAAATTATTGTGTTTCGTCAGAGGTCTGATGATGCCGTTACAAATCACATCGTAATGTGTCGTGTTTCGTCAGTGGTATAAAGGTGACGTTGTAAAACGAGTTGAAAGTTTTCGTACGTCGGCATACGCCTAAAAGTGACGTCGCTGATCACGTTATAAATTATTGCGTTTCGTCAGAGGTCTGATAATGACGTTGCAAATCACGTCGTAATATATCGTGTTTCATTAGTGGTTTAAAGATGACGTTGTGAAACACGTCGAAAGTTTCCGTATGTCGGCATACGCCTAAAAGTGACGTCGCTGATTACGTTGTTAATTATTCTGTTCCGTCATAAGTCTGATAATGACGTTGCTAATCACGTCGTTATTTTGTCCTGTTTCGTCAGTGGTTTAAATACGACGTTGTAAAACACGTCGAAAGTTTACGTATGTTGGCATACGCCTAAAAGTGACGTCGCTAATCACGTTACAAAGTATTGTGTTTCGTCATAGGTCCGACGATGACGTTGCAAATCACGTCGTAGTATGTCGTGTTTCGTCAATGGTTTAAAGGCGAGGTTGTAAAGCGCGTCGAAAGTTTTCGTACATATGTTGGCATACGCCTAAATTTGACTTCACTGATCACGTAATCAATTATTGTGTTTCGTGAGAGGTCTGATAATGACGTTGCTAATCACGTCGTAATATGTTATGTTTCGTCAGTGGTTTAAGAGTCCGTATACAGCCGTTTGCTGAATTCGCTAGAATTATTGAGGTCATATCTCATGAAATATTCGTTTTCCTACAGATTTTATTGTGTAATATGAAAGATCATTTCAATTCAAGTCAAATAAGTGGAAATGTTGTTTACATTTAGCTCTCAATTTACCATATTTTGGCTCAGTCCAACAGCTGTTTTCTCAATTTTCGCTCGGAGACGTGTAAAACGACTTAGATTTGAAGAATGAATTGATTTCAAACCGACATAAAACAAATAAATATATATTGGATTGATAGTCTTCTTAGGATTAAGTGGAAAACATTATATAAGTTACCATATTAAATTGTTGAGTAAAACCGTATTTCCATCCAACAACTTTTTAGTAAAAACACACGATGAATCGCCAGTATTTATGGCCATTTAGCACATTATTTCAAAAATATGAAACCATAATAAGAAACTCCAGTTCAAGCGCTATTCGAAAAAATAAAAAAATATTTATGTGTAGAAGTAAATTGTGGCATAAAAAATATTTCAAATCACCCTAAAATTCGTAATAAAACACCGTGCACGGCGCTCGATGCGGCAGTCACCGCCAAGCGGTTTGAGAGAGCGGTCACGTCGCTCGTCGATTTCAAGGTCACGTAGCTATGGGCGCTTGGGCTAGCGGGAATTATAGCGCGACGAGGCAGTCTTGATTGATCATTTGGTAAGTGATGCTTTTTCTTACTTTTGACTTTTTATATGAAATTGCATTTGTACTATCTAATGGAAATATGTTCATTGCATTCATTGCATATGCATCACTACTAACATTTTTGACCTATGTTCCATAGAAGGAGGTTCTTAATATTAGTCTTCATGTTTTATCTACACTCGCGGTCAAAGAAACCGGGTCAGTACGAAAATCTGTAATATCTCCTAAAATAATAAAGCTAGGGACATGAATTAAACTGCATATTGTAGATAATTTTATACTGAATTAAATAACATCAAATGGTGGAATCGTAATTCTTTTGTTTAATAAAATTACATAGGAAACAAAAAATCAACCAATTTTACGTACAAAAATAAGCAGTAGGTACTTCATATACAACACAAAAAATAAAAATTAATACTTCGTATTGCCTCCTCGGGCTCTTCTTACAGCTTCTAGACGATTCGGCATGCTGTTTATTAAGTTCTTTATGCGTTCTTGCGGGATATTGTCCCATTCTTCCACTAACGCCTGTTTCAGGTCTCTAAGTGTAGCTGGGGCGGGGTTTCGAGCTCTTACACGCCTCCCAAGCTCGTCCCATACATGCTCAATCGGATTTAAGTCCGGACTCCTCGAGGGCCAGTTCATACAGTTGATACCAACCTCCAAAAAATAATCTCTGACAATTTGAGCTGTGTGTGGCCTGGCGTTGTCATGCATAAACATAGAATTTCCACCCATATTAATTAAGTATGGGCCGACATGCTCATTAAGAATCTCTTCTACATATCTTGCACTCGTTAATGATCCATTTTCTATTAAAACTAACTCCGAGCGACTCTCTGAAGAGATTCCAGCCCAAACCATGACTGACCCACCGCCGAACGCCACTTTTTCCTCAAAACATGCTGGAATAAAACGTTCACCAGGCCGTCTGTAAACTCTTTGCCGCCCGTCATTTGCATAGAGCATAAATCTGGATTCATCGGAAAACAAAATTCTTGCCCAATCTTCGTCACCCCAGTATCTGTGATCGCGGGCATAAAGTCGTCTTGCTGTTCGATGTATTCTTTCAAGTTTTGGGCCATTGGCCGGCCTATGTGGGGTCAAATTTGCTTCTTTGAGCCGCCGCCTGACAGTCCGCTCGCTGATGCCGTCCCTTCGGGTCTCTAAAAGCTGATTTTTCACTTCAACTGCTGTGAGGTGCCGATTTCGGAGCATGGTTGTAACAATAAATCGATCTTCTCTAGCTGTAGTACATCTTGTTTTGCCGGTTCCTGGTCTTCTAAGGTTCTGCCCAGTTTGTAGGTAACGTTGGAGGACTCGCTGCACTGTAGAAAGTGACACACCTGTTCTTCTCGCTGTATACCTCTGACTTCTTCCTTCTTCTAACATAGTGATGATACGAGTACATTCATCTCGTGTTAGCGGCATGATAGACATTCAAGAATGACCACAAAATAAAACAATGACAGCCTTTTATCATAGTTCTTTGACAGATTGAAAACAATTGCTTAAAAACAAGCAAAAGTAAAACGAACGCAATTTCAAATAAGTACCTAATTGGTTTTTTTTTTCAATTAAACCTTTTTCCAGTTACTACGTAGAACATTGAAGGTTGGATTTAGAAGGATATTAAATTCTCTATAAAACAGAGTTAGTTTCATGCAGATACGACCAACGATTTACAAAATATTGAGGTTTTCGTCACTGACCCGGTTTCTTTGACCGCGAGTGTATATATACATGTAGCGATGATTCTAAAAGTACTTATGTCATTGAATTTTCATCATCATCAGCCTATATATACGTCCCACTGCTGGGCACAGACGTCCTCTCCTGAATTAGTTTGACTGTTCAGGTTGTTATTTTGCAGTTTCTTAATTTTGACAGCCGTTTGTAATATTTCCGATTTACGGAATCTTATTCCTATTGCCTTTATCTGTGTGATATAAACTGCTTCCTGCAGTGTCCTGCCTACATAAAGCATTTGTCCCTCTTGCACTCACATATTGGCCAGAACGGGACGAATAGTCGAATAGTTTATGTCCAACATAAAACTTAGCGTACCCTCTGGTGCTACTTTTGTGGCCTTTTTAATCATTTCTGGTTTTAACCATATTTATTTATTTATGCAATTTTATCTAACATCTGCTTCGATGACAGGTCTCAACATATCTGTCAGTAATAATTGGTCATATTTGAAAAATTACTCCAACGGTAGTCTAATTTTATGGGTACCTATCAGCTTTCTTTTTAAAGGATAAAGCTAAAATCGGGGGGTATCATCGGTTTCCTCACAAAAAAAATAACGCAATTTCTGCTTCTTCTTCTGCACCTTTGTTAGTAATTTCTGCAGTGTCATTCCACTACTTGTATAGAACTCACGCTTAAAGAGCATATCGTTTTGCATCTTGTCACCTAATAGTGTTAATATGCAAATATTATGAAATTGATGATACAACTATATATAAAGATTAATATGAAGTTGTGTCATCTTTCACTTTAGTTGTGGACGGACGGTGCAACATGTTTTATCTCCGTATCTTTTTAACCGCCCATCTTTTCCTTGCTCAAATTCTTACTATTCATGTCGCTAAAGTAGTATACTATAATACAATATTTATCAATTGATTGGTTTTATTATTTTAGATTCAAATATGGCGCCTAGGAAGACAAACCGTTCATTTGGTACAGTAAAAAGAAAAATAAAATGTGTGACCCTAAAACATTAAAACCAGACTATAACGAAATCAGCACAACGCTGGAATCTGGAAAGGTTAACGAATTATTCTTATTTATCTGGTGATTAAGCTAATTATACTTTAGCCAAATTAACTGTAAACAAAAATAAACTGTACCTACATTTCTAAATTACCTGGTATTTTATTTCAACACCTACACTAAAACAAAGAAACGAATAAGTCAGGTAAAACCTTTTTACCTAGAATTTGTTAACCTGGAAACTGAAAACTCTAACAGTAATTAATTATCGACCGAGTGAGCGGAAGCGAATAAGGTATCCGTTTCATCTTTGACAAAAATGCTTTCGTGTGTCTGTCCTGATTTCCGGCTGTTCTCCTCTAGAGGTGGCGTTTCTCAACCGATTCTGGTGAAATTTGGCGAGCAGGTTCGGTAATTATATAGAACTTTTTGTCGAGCCCGTTTTTGGAAATTTTTCTAAATGGCGGAGTTACGCAAAAATACACTCGCGAGGTCTACAGCTCACAGAGCCACTTGTAAATAATATAACTAACCTAAGTTTTAATATGAGTAAAGATAAATAATAATAATTGTTGGGGTCAATCTTACACAAATCGACCTAGTCCCAAACTAAGCAAAGCTTGAACTATGGGTACTAAACGACGATATACATACTTATATAGATAAATAAATACTTAAATACATTGAGAACCGATATCCATGACCCAGAAATAAATAAATGCCCATACCAGGATTCGAACCCAGAACTTCCAGTTCGTAGGCAGGATCACTACCAACTAGGCTAAAGCGGTCGTCAAACAAGCAAGTACTTACTTAAATTAATTTGTAGTAATTACATAAATACATTATAATGAACGATACAGTTCTAAGTTACCTGATATTTTATTTAAATACGTATACAGGCGTGTAATGTGTATACGTATACGTAGGTAGGTACATATAAATATTAAGAAACGAAAAAGTCAGATAAAACGGTTCAGGCGCCGTAGGTTCCGCGAAGTTAAGCGAACAGTTTTTGAAACAATATAATGCGTCTGATTATAATAATATGGTTTCAAAAAAATACGTTTAGTAATCTAGAGGCTTTTCTGCAGCGAGATCAGTGATAGTGACAGCGAAATATGATTAAGCAATTTTCGCTCGATAGAAATAAATCACGAATAAAATATTAGTAACAACTTCTAGAAATCGGCAATATTATGTTTGAGAGAACTAAGTGATTACTTTTTTATTTATTTAAACGGCCAAAAAAAAACATGATATCCGCGCTTCCGAGCACGCACTTCCACTTCGCTCACGCTTATGCTCAGTGAGAGGGAGAGAAGACCATGAACCTACGGCGCCTTAAAGTATCAAAACTACTCTACGCCGACCTAGCCGCCTCGCTCGATCCCCACTACCAATACCTGCGCTGGCGCGCTCGGAGACGGGTAATGATACCTACAATCGAACTTTTTCCGGGCCGATACGGACTCTTAAAAGTGACGTTGAAAAACGCGTCGAAAGTTTTCGTATGTCGGCATACGCCTAAAAGTGACGTCGCTGATCACGTTATAAATTATTGTTTATCGTCAGAGGTCTGATGTTGACGTTGCAAATAACGTCGTAATATATCGTGTTTCATCAGTGGTTGAAAGATGACGTTGTAAAACGCGGCGAAAGTTTCCGTATGTCGGCATACGCCTAAAAGTGACGTCGCTGATGACATGACATTCATAGACCGTGGGCCCACTCCCAATACACCTACGTCTCATGACAACATGATAGAATGCATGGCAGCAAGTCGAGAAAGTTGTGCTGAGCAAGGGAAAAAAAAAAATTTGATCTTCACTTCCGGTCAAAATTTGTATGGGGATATTTACGTCATGTCACAACAGTACGAGACGTGTAGCATCCTTTAGCCCTTTATTCGTAGAGAGAGAAAACCTAAGCCGGCCAGTCCTGAAATGGCCGGTAGAACCTACTTGGCAGACGGCGTCAGAGTTGATGCCTACTGTGGGGTGTTGGGAGTGGGCCCACGGTCTATCAGGGGTTTAAAGATGACTTTGTAAAATACGTCGACAGTTTTTGTGTGTGTCTACATTTTACGAGGGCCTGAACTATAGGATACCCTGAGGGGCTACCGTGAAACGAAAACGAACTTCGTTCGTGTATCTCCCTCTCTGTTCCTCGAATTAGCAAGTGCGACAAAGACGGAGATACACGAACGAAGTTAGTTTTCGTTTTGCGGTAGGACCTCTGTGTTTTAGGCAGTAGTAAAGATCAGTATAACTATTTTAAACACACTTGCAAATACTTTTAAATACAGTACAAATCTTAAACAATTACACAAAGTACTTTGCCGTTCCCTTAATTCAACCAATGAAAGTGCGGCGTTTTTAACGCGCGCTAGCAATTTTTCCCGTTCCGACCAATCACACGTCATAATCGCTATCTCTGATTGGTCGAAAGCTCGCGGTTGTTAATTCGCGCCAGTCACATTGTTCTGTGAATCTGGCTTTAGTCGTTTCCGGAGTCACTTTAGTGTTTAATAACTGTGTAAAACTATAACCTGTATACCCTCAAGTGTATAAAAAATAGTATGGAAAACTAAGAACAAATATTTTATAATTATTATATTACTCATTAGCAAACAGAAGCTGAATATAGAATTTACAAACACCGTTTTTTTTTCTCGTCATAAAACCTGTTCGAACCCGTCGCTGCCCTTGTTGCATCATAATTAGGGATGTCCCACGTTTACTTGATGGGCTAGGTGTCAGTCGATATTCGAAAGTAAAAAAAATACATTGCATTGAAATTTAACCACCAAACTCGCACACATTTCTAATTAAAACGAAGAGATCGCTGCTAATAATAGTGTTAGGTAACTTTTGCGTTTAAACTTCGACGCTGGAAATTTTACAAGCGTTATTTTTGGTGATATTGAGTTACATACACGTTAGAATCGGCAGATTTTTCTGTATCGAATGGGCTGGCGGTCTCGTGTCCGATTTCCGTGATCCCTTCGGTGATTTAGCAGATCACGACCATTGTTTTCTACTAAACGACTTCGTTTTTGACAATTTTGTGCAAAATGGAGATTAGATTAAATGTTTTTTCGCGAAAATGAACCACAAGAGCTTTTTACTTTTATTTGTAAGAACAGATTAAACTTAACTTATAAATGTAGATAATTTGGTTTACTTAGTTGCAAATAACCTTTCACTTGTTGGTTAACCGCTTTTAACAGATTATTGGTTGTTAGACAACTTTACCGTTCTGTTTTATTATGAATCAAGTAAGCATGGTAATAGATATATACAGGTATATTTATGACACATAAATTATTTTTATTGTTGGTACCTAACAATGTATTTCGACCTCAGAGCATAGAATCACTATCACTACATAGTATAAAAAAAAGTCGCTTCCCGCTGTCTGTCCCTAATATTTATGCTTAGATCTTTAAAACTACGCAACGGATTTTGATGCCGTTTTTTTTTAATAGATAGTGATTCAAGAGGAAGGTTTATTTATATGTATATTATAGTACCCGTGCGAAGCCGGGGCGGATCGCTAGTACTACTTATATTCTTACATCTGTGATTTCGACACTCTAAAGGGAATGATACTATAAGGGTTCCGTTTTTACCGATTGAGGTACGGAACACTAAAAACCTATAGCCTTAGATTTAAAATGAATAAAGGAAATCCTTACTAATATTATAAATTCGAAAGTGTGTTTGATTCTCCTTTTTAGGGTTCCGTAGCCAAATAGCAAAAAACAGAACCCTTATGGATTCGTCATGTCTGTATGTCTGTCTGTCCGTCCGTATGTCACAGACATTTTACCCGAAAACTATAAGGTGTATTTGAATAAAATTTTGAGGATAGGTGTATTTTGTTTGCCGCTACACTTTTGTTATTAAATTACAATAAAAAAATTTTTTTAGGGGTGCACTCCATACATAAAACTGAAAGTCAAAAAAACTTTTTTCATTGCAAGCCCACGTGTGGCACATCAATCGCCTATCGAACTAAATATAAGGTTTCTCAGCAATTTTTTTGATTAAGTGAATGAAGTCAGAGATAATCGCCACAAGTCACTAAAATTGTGTCCCCCCCCCCCTCTCATTTTTGACCCGTGTATTTTAAAAATATGAAAAAAATCCTGGACATTAGGGGCTTATTAAATTCTTTCAGCGAAAATTGTTTTGAACAAGATCGGTTCAAAGGTTTTCGAGATATTTCTAAAAAACTGCCTTCCTTAAAGAAAAGGACGTAAGTGCCGTAAGATTTCAGTAACGATACGACCTTTTTAATAGGCACGGAACCCTTCGTTGTGCGTGGTCCGACACGCACTTGGCTGCTTTTTTTGTGTGTGGAGAATAGTTCTAGTTAGAGTGACATAGGCTACTTTTTGCCGGGATAAAACATATTATTCCCGTGGGAAGATCCATTATGATGTTAGTTCCCCTTGACCACGCGGGCGAAGCCGCGGGTAACAGCTAGTAATAATAATAATAATTCATGAAATCATAATAAAAACAAGTAGCATAAAAAGTCACATCTACACAGAGCAAATTATTATTTTAAACCTAAACCCAGTTTTAAAGTTTGTTTCTTAGTATTTGGTGGATAAATATTATACAAAATACTTACTAGTACGACCGTTAATCGAGCGTTAATATCGATATCGAATTAGGTATGGCTTTTCGCATTCTCACGCACTAGTCGCGACTCGCGTGGCGTGGGTCGCGTCGGAGTTCCATAATTTCGTTTGTTTCGTTGTTTTTGACCGGAAAACTGGTGAGTATGCCGATAATAATTTAGTTATTTAACGCAATCAATTAAAACATCAAGTACTGGGTAAGTGAGTCTTGTCTTTTGTGAAGTGTTGTAACATTTGTCTATATGTAAATTATTTCAGGTTGTGTGTGCTCGAATAATTGTGCGGTTTATTTTGTTGTATTATGGACGATAAAAACACTTATACCGTCGCGGAAGGAGATGATGAAGAAAACAAGAAGCATTTTGGCCAAGATTTAAACGAACTACTCAATGATTAAACACGAAGCACCAGACGATCAAACATGGCAGTTAATAACCCTTAATTGAGAGAAAATTTATGAAACAGGTAGTTGTAAGACTTTTGTGACCGTTTCGTTAAAGATCCCGCATAGTTTTTTTACCATAACCTATTTGCTTTGGGAGGACCCGAATCGTGTTTTTTTATTCATTTTATATCTTTAAGCCAATGTTTCATCAAATTCACCCTAATATGTGCTGTTTGTCTTTGCAGCGGATTTAATGACTGCCCGTATAAAGGCAAAACAAGCCGAGTCAACAAGTGATTTGAATGATTACGATGACATGACGATACAAAGAAGCCAATTCGAGTAATTGAATATGACGCTTCATTGTCATCTGAACCTGAAGAAAGTGCCCTGGACTTGTGTATGATTGGTGAGTTATTTTTTTTTAATTATCACTATTATCAGAAACAAGACGAAAGGTTCCAATAATCAATCCACCGATAGTTTTCCTTACCGGCAGTTACATTTTGACAGATTACCTGTAGAAAATGTGTCAAAATGTAAGTGTTGATAAGGAAAACTATCGGTGGATTGATTATTGGAACCGGCCATTAATCTAAATAAGAACCTACTACCAAAAACAAAAGAACTAAATTAATATAAAAACTTAAAGTACATTGACGATCGCTTAAGCCTAGTTGGTAGTGACCCTGCCTACGAAGCAAGAGGTCCTGAGTTCGAATCCCGGTAAGGGCATTTATTTGTGTGACGAGCACGAATATTTGTTCCTGAGTCATGGATGTTTTCTATGTATTTAAGTATTTATTTATTTATATAAGTATGTTTATCGTCGTCTAGTACCCATAGTACAAGCTTGGCCTAGTTTGGGACTAGTTCGATTTGTGTAAGATTGTGTCCCCTAATATATTTACAATTAATTGCTTCTAACTAAAATTTAATTAAAACTAAAATAAATCTTAAAAGTAGTGCCCTCGCGGCATGGTGCCGAAGATGCTGGCATCATTTCCTCGCTCTATAGCAATACTAATGCATTGTGCAAGGTAGCTGGTAGCTCTTTGGTGGCCAGTAGTTTTGGTTAGTGAGTTAGTTTGAGTTATATATATTAGGTAAGGTCGGGTTAGACTAACATAGTTTATTAGACGGGGTACTTTGTAATATATATTAAAGTCCATATTATGGAAACTTGTAGTCTTGCCCCGGTGACTGTCATACCCCGCCTTACTTTTATTAATTTACTATTGACGACCCTATATGTATAAGTATGTTTCTCCATTGCTAGTTCCCATAGCTCAAAGAGCTTTAGTTGCTTTATTTGGGACAATAATCTTTATAATATTCTTTTAATACTGTTTAAAAGAATATTAGGTTTACTTAAATTAAATTAAAAATGGTTATAATAAAGTGTCTCCTAATGATGTATAGATAATACGTAATAGTACGGAACCCTTCGTGCGCGAGTCCGACTCTCACTTGTCTGGTTTTATTTAAAACTCTAATCAGGCAATTTATAAAAGACTTGTGTATCTCAGTGGTCCCAATTAGTGGGATTATGGCTGTAAGTTACATTTAATTTTCAGGTAATGTAGCAGGGAGCTTTGTAAAAAATAAATAAGTTAAATGAAATATCACAAAATGACTAAAACATTGAAGGTAAAATATAAAATATTTATTCAAAGCAATATTCATTGTCACATAATTATCTGATATATCAAAATACATATATACCTATGATCCCAGTCCAAAGCTATGTTTTTATACATTTTTCTGTGAGTTTGATATTTACTTAGGGGCTGTCCATATATTACGTCATTTCATAATAAGCGGGGGGTCTGGCCATTGGATGACGATAGTCATTTTATTAGGCGGGGAGGGTCCATTTCCATTTCAAGGAATAACAGGATGATGATAGGGGGGTCAAAAATCGACAAAAAACGATGACGTCATTTACGGACAAGTCCTTATCGTATACGCTGTTGGTAATTAGAATCTTTTGCTTTTAGGTATACCCTGTTACAATCAATTTCGTATTTGCGCGTCGCGCCGATGGCGCCGTAAGGGCGCTAGATCTTCACCGTAGGCTGCGAGCTTTACGGGCCTGTGGGTTCGCGACCCGTCTGCGCGCTCGCCTTGGAGGCGCAGCGTAGTGGCCCCGCGCTCCTAAGATGACCGGCGCAGGCCGGCATGCCGAGGTGCTTAACGCAGGCTCCCTACCAACCATCAATACCGAAGACCTCAGGTGCCAGTCCCGATCCCTGAGCGTGGCTGGGTGCGCTCACGACGGAGTGGCACTGCCACTCGCCGTCCGGCCGTGACCGTAGCGGTCACGAAGTCAAGGTGGTGAACCCAACCCGGGACAACGGGATGTCAACGAGTTGTCGCATCGCGTCACGCCTCTTCACGTCTCCCGTCAGCTTAGGTGAGCCGACAAGCGATGAAATACAAAGCTATACTTTTTATGCATTTTTCTGTGAGTTTGATATTTAATTATCATATATACATACCTCGTGGTAATTAAATCTTTTGCTTTTAGGTATACCCTGTTACATTAAATTTCAATCCAATGAAACTCTGGAAAAGGAAGTTTCTCTTAACCGGAAGCCTATAGACGGGCGATCATCATCAACATCAGCAGATCATCGTAGCCGGAAGGACTCAACTTTCAACGATTCAATTCAACAACAGTCTTGTTTTGGATCATACAATAACTATCAGCTTTAGAATTAGAAATAAAGTTGCACTCGCCCAATGTCAAATCCTGTTGATCATCTTTTGCATTAGGAACCATGGTCGCATCGTGTATTAAAATCTCCGTATTATTTGTTGAATAACTAAGTGGCGTCAAATTAGGAAAGCTTTCGAGATGATCAATAGAGGACTGCAGATTGCCATTACAATCGTGAGGGGTAGGTACTTATATTTACTGTTTCAGTATCAGAAGTGTGGTAGCTGAATTACATGCTGGTCTCTGTTCAACTCGAACTGTATATCAAAATGCTGCTGACAAGGAATTCTTTCATTTTGCAGTCTATAAGATTGAGCTATTCTTCTATAAATTTGTACTTAACACTTTTTTACTTGACATTGTAGGTACACACTCGTAAGAAACCAATATAATTATTAAAATTGTCTTTGTTAGAAGAGCTATTCAGTTTTTTCATAGAACTCGTTTTCAGCCGTTGTGGAGCGTGTTGGAGCCACACTTTCATGTCATTTTCAATAAATGTTTCTGCAGGTAATTTAAAGTGTTTCTTTACAGTTCCTGAAACAACAAAAGCATTAAAAATAATTGGTAATTATAAACATGATGAATTTAGACCGTATATTAAAAAAAAATATATAATTTGACTTCATGTACATATTTAGAACCTTATACAGAGAGACAGCAGTATAGATTATAAACATGATGAAATAAAACCGTATATATTATAAACTTATGATAAAAGATGTTATGAATTTCGTACGTTATGCATTTCGACTTTGTGTTTTTGTGTATGCAAATCGAACTTAAGTATAACATTAGATTTTAGATATTCTGCTAAGTCACCATTAAAATATAAATATTTCTTATTTTTAAAATCTGTTTATACGTATCATAGAAGGTGGATGGCCGTCAATGTTGGTAAAGCTGGGTACACATATCACCCGAAAGACGTCCACTGCTGGACATAGGCCTCCCCCAAAGAGTGCCAAATTGCCTCATGTGTCATGTAATTCTTATACGTAATTGTAATACTTACGTATCAGTACTAATTTGTTCAAAGGGACGCTTTCCTTTCTTGCCACTAAACTAAACTTGGATGTAAGTTCGTTACTAATCAAGTGTCTCATAATTTGATTCACCAAGCTGGTTCGAGAATTCCCACAGAAAGACATCAAGTAATTGCCCTACAAGAAAAATATATATGTACTATAAATGCTAAAAACAAACAAATTGATTTCAAAATGCTATGTCACATTATACACACAAACTTTTATCTTTCAAATTTCATCGAAATCGTTCAAGCCGTTTACAAATATTATTTGAATATAATATACATTATAAGGTAACGGCCAAAGTGCTCAAATAGTTTGGTACGCCAATTTAATTGTAAGCTGTAATGAACAATTTGATAACTATGAATGTTAACTTATATTATGACGATGACTGTACTACATAGTAGTAGTAGAGACTTACAATTTCTCCAAAATTTACATCATTATTGAGATATTCTTCCAGTGTTGATAATTCATTTTCATCACGAATAGGCAGCTGTACAGGAAGCTTTATAGGTTCTTTTATTCTCATAATTTCATCAGTTTCATTTTGGCTTCTAATCCAGGTTAATATTTGGTTGTTCTGTTCTACCAGAGTTGTCAAAAAATGCATAACTTTATGCTGATGACCTACAAACAAACATGAATTTAATTTAGGTAAAAAAATCAATCAGATCAAAATAAACTGAAAAGCTACAAATAATCCTTTAAAAAAAGGGCTGCCACAATAGATCACTTGCTGGTCGAAGCGGCATAACCGGCCATAAGCGGCCCACAAATCAACTATAATAAATAAAATACTTGATTATAATCCAGACATAATATCTCCTATTATTTTTCAATGCTAGACATCCTGGCTGCAGCATCAGACCAAGCCATCAGGCCATCAGGCGGGCCGTACGCTTGTTTGCCACCGTCGTTGTATAAAATAAAATAAACCATATCTTGCATACATGCATACATGGATGTCTCAAACACATATATTTTAAAGTAAAGTAAACCCATTATACGTCTAAGATCCCTCTACCGCAGCGAACAAAAGATCCAGTATGGGCGGTATACAATAAACACACCTGTAGACTTTGGTGTGATTGTAATGTCTGTGTCAGTTGAATCCTGATGAGACACTTGATTAGTAACGAACTTACATCCAATTTTAGTTTAGTGGGAAGAAAGGAAAGCGTCCCTTTGAACAAATTAATACTGATAAGTAAGTATTACAATTACGTATAAGAATTACATGACACATGAGGCAATTTGGCACTCTTTGGGGGAGGCCTATGTCCAGCAGTGGACGTCTTTCGGGTGATATGTGTACCCAGCTTTACCAACATTGACGGCCATCCACCTTCTATGATACGTATAAACAGATTTTAAAAATAAGAAATATTTATATTTTAATGGTGACTTAGCAGAATATCTAAAATCTAATGTTATACTTAAGTTCGATTTGCATACACAAAAACACAAAGTCGAAATGCATAACGTACGAAATTCATAACATCTTTTATCATAAGTTTATAATATATACGGTTTTATTTCATCATGTTTATAATCTATACTGCTGTCTCTCTGTATAAGGTTCTAAATATGTACATGAAGTCAAATTATATATTTTTTTAAAATATACGGTCTAAATTCATCATGTTTATAATTACCAATTATTTTTAATGCTTTTGTTGTTTCAGGAACTGTAAAAAAACACTTTAAATTACCTGCTGAAACATTTATTGAAAATGACATGAAAGTGTGGCTCAAACACGCTCCACAACGGGTGAAAACGAGTTCTATGAAAAAACTGAATAGCTCTTCTAACAAAGACAATTTTAATAATTATATTGGTTTCTTACGAGTGTGTACCTACAATGTCAAGTAAAAAAGTGTTAAGTACAAATTTATAGAAGAATAGCTCAATCTTATAGACTGCAAAATGAAAGAATTCCTTGTCAGCACCATTTTGATATACAGTTCGAGTTGAACACAGACCAGCATGTAATTCAGCTACCACACTTCTGATACTGAAACAGTAAATATAAGTACCTACCCCTCACGATTGTAATGGCAATCTGCAGTCCTCTATTGATCATCTCGAAAGCTTTCCTAATTTGATGCCACTTAGTTATTCAACAAATAATACGGAGATTTTAATACACGATGCGACCATGGTTCCTAATGCAAAAGATGATCAACAGGATTTGACATTGGGCGAGTGCAACTTTATTTGTAATTCTAAAGCTGATAGTTATTGTATGATCCAAAACAAGACTGTTAATTTATAGATTTTTTTTAAATATTGCGGGTAACATTATGGTGTATATAGCTTTTAAAAAATAAGAAGATTTTTATAAAAAGCCTTGCCCTTCCTCAAATTTCAATATATTTTTGGTTGACGAACTCTCACAATGTGTTTGCATAGTTCCTGTTAAATAAATTTATTGTAAATAAATGTGTGAGCATACCCTTCTATAAAAAAATGGTTACTTTACCGTTAGCTCACATTTGTGATTTTGTGAGCTATTTGTGTTATAGGACTGTACAACCTGACCTGTGTGTGTGTTTTGTCCTGTTTATAGTAGGGGAGGCCGAGCGGGGGATTTTCCCGAGCGTCGTTGAGAGCTTATAGATTTTGAAAAGTAGGTAGTTAATAGGAAGAAAAAAAAAATATGATACCCTTAATTAACCAATTCATTACAAAATACAAAAAACTAATAAACCGGCAACGGCTGTCCCGGTTAAAAGTATAAACTTACTTCATTTACCTACGATACCTACTGACAACACATAATAGTAGAATATGTAATAAATAATGAAACCCATACACTACCGGAATTGAAAAATAAATACTATAAACAAACTCATAAACAATCAAGATTTAACTACTCCAGTATTAATCAACACGTACCTTATATAATACCTACTATAAAACCATAATAATTTTCCCCAGCCCACGAACATACCCGTAAATAACCAAAAAAAAGCAAAAAATATATCCGCCCATTACACTACATAATCCTTAACCCTTGCTTCCTAACTCCTCTACTAACGCTAACAACACTAACAGTCAAACGCTTTTGCTAACTAACGCTTATTTACCCCGTAACATTATTAACAATTCCCGAGCTGCTTGTACCTATCCTAATACCCAGAATAACATACAAAAATCCTTTACCCTTGCGTCCTTCTCCCACTAACGCTAACAACACTAACAGTCAAACGCTTTTGCTGACTAACGCTTATTTACCCCGTAACATTATTAACAATTCCCGAGCTGCTTGTACCTATCCTAATACCCAGAATAACATACAAAAATCCTTTACCCTTGCGTCCTACTCCCACTAACGCTAACAATACTAACAGTCAAACGCTTTTGCTGACTAACGCTTATTTACCCCGTAACATTATTAACAATTCCCGAGCTGCTTGTACCTATCCTAATACCCAGAATAACATACAATAATCCTTTACCCTTGCGTCCTAAAAATCCTTTACCCTTGCGTCCTCCTAATACCCAGAATAACAATAGCCCAATTACACCTAAAATTAAATAAAACTACAACCCATTTCAAACTAATTTAGTTCAATAGTAAATAATAAACAGAATACCCAAACAACCATTATAAATATAAATAATTAAAGTTAGCTAAAAATAATTTCCACTAAAAATATTGTAATTGATTCACCCCTCAGTACTATGCCCAAGAATACGAAAATAGATTATTGTCAGATTATAAGGCATGAAGCTCAATCGTCAGTATAAAATGTGACGCGCTCGAGTATGACAATATGTCAATTTTTTTATCATATTCAAAAAGCCTGGAAGCCGCCACCCCCACCGTTGAAAGGGTCTCATAATATGATTGTTTCTCTGCCTATCAGCTACTTTTCAAAGTCTATAAGGTCTCAACGACATTATTAAGGGCTAAAATCGCAAAGCCAGTTCTGATTTTTTTATTTTGTTAAATTCAGTGCTTGCTGTGTTATATGTGAAAAAATCTTCTTATAGATACTTCCCTACTGTCACTGTAAATTACGTTTCGCTTGCCATTAAATATTATTTCTGAAATTACACGCAGATTTCTTATATGTATACATTTAAAAAAAAATGGTTCTATATTATTTTTTGAGTTAATAAATCTTTTCATGGCATACACTTTTGTTTTGTTTCAGATACAATTAGGTCTTTGGGAACATGTCCACTAACGACTTTGAAAATTCTAGCACGAAAGTTACGCGAGGTCACTATTAGTCACCATTTGGTCATTAGGCATGGCGTCACGTTTACTGTGACGTCTGCTGGCGCTTTTCAATGACGTCGGTGGATGTGTTTCCAATGACGTCTACAGACGTCATCGGGAATTCATGACGTCGATAGACGTCTATACTATGATGTCGACAGACGTCTACCCGATGACGTCTATAGACGTCTTACTAGTGGCGTCACGTGACGTCTCTTAATGACGTCGTAGGACGTCCCAACGACGTCATGCGACGTCAGCTAACGACGTCGTGTGACGTCCATTAATGACGTTATCCCAGCGTCATCACAAAGACGTCATGCGACGTCAACTAACGACGTCGTGTGACGTCCATTAACGACGTCATGCGACGTGAACTAACCACGTCGTGTGACGTCCTTTAATGACGTTATCCCAGCGTCATCCTAACGACGTCATGCGACGTGAACTAACCACGTCGTGTGACGTCCATTAATGACGTTGTCCTAGTGGCATCCCAATGACGTCATGCGACGTGAACTAACGACGTCGTGTGACGTCCATTAATGACGTTGTACCAACGTCATCGCAACGACGTCATGCGACGTGAACTAACGACGTCGTGTGACGTCTAATAAACACGTGATATATAAGGACCAGTAGACGTCGCCGTGACACGTATACTGGACGTGCAAAATCACGTCATCATATGTTTCTAAATGACGTCAAGTGGTGACGTCAATAATGACGATAAATTTGCGACATCGCCACGTGAAACATGACGTCAGTACTTACGTCTAAAAGACGTGAACTATGACAACCTGTCGACGTCTTAAATCACGTCAACATATGTATCAAAATGACGTCAAGTGGTGACGTCAATAATGACGATAAATTTGCGACATCGCCACGTGAAACATGACGTGAACTATGACGACGTCTCAACGTCTTCCTACGACGTCTTAAATCACGTCAACATATGTATCAAAATGACGTCAAGTGGTGACGTCAATAATGACGATAAATTTGTGACATCGTCACGTGAAACATGACGTTTGAAATCACGTGATGTGACGTCTAAAATGCCCAATAATTCACGTCAATAATGACGTGACCTTGCTGTCTGGGATGGCAATTTAGTGTATTTAGAACCGTGAGATCTTCGAAAAGACTGTACGAATTTAACAAAAAGGTTTATTCAAAATCACCACATGGTGGAGATATTTAGGTTTAAAGAACTTTATTTTCTCTAAGAAATTATTTATATATTTCCGCAGGTCACATTGAAAAGTTATAAACAAAACTTTAAACTTAAATATCTAAGTTCCGATATTGTTTAGCGCGTTTAATTTTATATACCTTGCGTATTCAGAGGTCCTCTAAAAGATTATTAAAAAAACATCCTTGGCCACTGCAAAAAATAAAAACGACATTTTTTTTCATACAAGGTTGCCTCTTTATTACAATATAAATTAACCTTCTCCAGTTATAGAAAGAAGACCCGGTCTAGAAGTATGGGGCATGGAAACCTTAAGAGGCTGACAAGACCTAATTTGGTGAAATGTATGTTATTTAAGCAGTTTTTTAGGAAAAACTATTTGTTCTAGCACATCAAAAAAAAAAATGTTAATATTCACCATATTTCAAAGACCGTAAACGGGCTCGATACATAATTGGACGAAATCGGCTCGATAGAAAATAATTGCAAAGATTGGTCTTAAAATCATCTTAAACGGTTCTATGTCTGTTGTTTTTGATGTATGGGTCTGCAATTAAATACATGAAGTCAACATATTCATACCTAAACCGCTAACGAGTCACATTTGACAAATAATCCACACTTTTTTTTTCTTCTAGATTTATGTACTTATTATCTTCAAAAACCAGCGCCCAGTGACACTCGCTCTCGTTTACTCCGAAACAAATAGACAGTGTGCGCGCTATCCCAAATCCTCAAGGGCATTTTGGTGTTGACAGCGTCATAACGCTGGCTGTGTTACCGCATTACATTTGGTTTACTAAAGGGTGTAGGTATTTAACATCACGGACAAAGCCACAGGTAAAGATACTATCAAAGTGGTTGTATACTTACCTATTCATATTTCAACTGCAAAGTAAATCAGACTTCTGTACTTTAAAATATTTCTTAAGAAACCTCTTTACAATTTACCAATATATTAAGGGAAGAGATAAATTGAAAATGGTCTTTAAAACCATGGACATATGACCTTCGATATGTTATAATTAAGTTGGTACAAATACCTCTTGTTTAATTAAAAAATGGCTCGCGGTTGTCGAAATGCAATAAGAAAGTGAAGATTACCCCAGTCAAAACGAGTGTCGGGGTATTAAAAAAATTCAGCCGTACCTACCTATCATTATTATTATTATTATTTATTTATTTAAAGACAACAAACGTCTAAAATGTTATTAGTATTTACTACTCTAATGTTAGTTTCTTAATAATTTACACAAAAAAGAGATTTAGTCCTCTGACCCATTTGCCACAACAGAAGACAATCTAGCTTGTTAGCTATCATGCCTAGGATGCTGTTGCTGCTCCCGTGCTCCCTGTCTAGCAGCGAGGCCGTTTTCTTGCGCCAGACGGCGTCAAAGCCGTCTGTGCGCGCCTCGGTGAACATCGACGATGCGCTGCAGAAACGCGGAAGTCTCAACAACACCCTAAAGGCATTATTATATTGAATGCGCAGGGCATTGTATGACCGTTGAGTATATCTAACCCACATACTTGACGTGTACACAGCGATGTACAGAAAGCCCTATAGATTGCTTTTTTAAAATAATGTTAATCATCCGCTTGTACACGAGACACGCACTCTCGAGACAAGTCTGCAGTCTGCACTCATCATCATCATATCAGCCGAAAGACGACCACTGCTGGGCACAGGCCTCCTCTCATGAATGGTTGGGAACGGGCAATACTCCCCATGCTGGCCCAGTGCGGCTTGGGGACTTCACATACACCTTTGAATTTCGTCCTCACGATGTTTTCCTTCACAGAAAAGCTAATAAATATCAAACTATTCCGTACGTTCCGAAAAACTTACGGGTACGAGCCGGTGTTCGACTTCATGACCTCCGTTTGACAGCGTGCCTGAACCAGTAACCGTAGCTGGCTACTTTACAATAAAATAAAAAACAATCTTCGTTGACTGGGGTATAAAGGCTGTAGTCATAAGCGGGGCGGTCCGTCAATCCGAATCAACACAGATGCTATTAACGCGGCCCATCTCTAGTCCGAGAGGCAGGGCCGGAATCAGAGTCAAAATAATTATTCAGCAAATAGGCCGACAGCACTTTTGACTAGTCAAAATGTATATCTCATTATCATCATCATATCAGCCGAAAGACGTCCACTGCTGGACATACGTATGGCCTCCCCCAAAGAGTGCCAAAGTGAGCGGTCCTACGCCACCCGCATCCAGCGGACTCTCGCAACCTTTACCAGGTCATCAGTCCACCTAGTGGGGGGCCTACCCACGCCGCGCCTTCCGGTAATGTATATTATAGACTCTAATTAGTATGAGTATATCATTCACTAGCTTCCGCCCGCGACTTGGTCTCGTATATTTTAATCCAAGTTATGAAGTAATTATAGTGCAACATTTCATCCAAATCGGTTAAGCCTAAATGGCCTAGCGTGATTGAGGAACAAACATCTAAACATCCAAACTTTCGCGTTTATAATATTAGTAGGATAATGAGTCAACTACATCAAAGTTTACATGTCAAACTCGATAGGAGGATAAAAATACATACTTATTTCTGTATCTCTCATGTATAAGGTCTTCAAGTGTCATAAAATGATTATAATTAAACCTCATATTTAACCACAGAGGTGTGTGTAAGCTCTCCGAGTGTCAAAAACGAAGTAATAAAATAATAAAATCAAGTGAAAACATTGAAATCTATCAAGTCTATTCCGCAGCCTTGCAATTTCGGCCTTGCAAACGTCCTTAGAAATACAGCGTGTCATCCATACAAAACATTTATTTAACTTTTTTTCATTGTCGTTACACTCTTGACGGAGTGGTCGTCATCATTTCAAACCCCGTATCATGGTCGGCCTCATCACGCGATAAGTGACAAGATAGGAGCGTCGTGTCGTTCTATCGAACGATGTCAGCCAGTGACGGACGCTCTATCTTGTCACTTATCGTGTGATAAGGCCAACCATGATACGGGGTCGGTGTTGGTTGCAAGCTTCACAGCCACAGACTACAAACATTATTTACTTACAAACAAAGCTGCCATACTTGCGGAGCGCGGAGGACGTTTAGTGCGCTGTGATTGGTGCATTCAAGGCCGCGCGCGTAAGTGATTAGTCCGGTGTCTCAAATATACAGTGAATTCACCGTATGTGTGGCAGAGGGGGTCGCCCGACCAAGCGACGTCTATGGTTTACTGGTCTGTGTTCACAACATGCCGCAATTCCTCTCTGGCAGTCGCCTCATTATGTTTGCGTGTAGTGTTGCATCTACTGAAGCTGCTGGCCTGTACATCTCATTGGTGCTTTGGTACACTCTACCAATAAAAGCTTATATTTTTGAAGTGAAAACTTCTTTAGCGGCGCTGAGCACTTTTTGGGATGGAGAAAAATTGTTAAATACGCGACAGTGAAGGAGGTCACAAACTTTTATATTTTGCTGCTAGCCGATTCGACATCATTCAATACTGAACGCTATTCGTAAGAGTATAAAGCCGTTAAACACTTTTTGCAATAGCATATTCTGCAAATAAATTTGTAATTTTGTCCTTCACCGTTTTGCTATGGAGCAAATTCGAATAGTTCGAATTTGGACGTTATTCCTAAAGAGATAAAGCTTTGAAAAATATTTACCAACGGCAAAAACAAATTGATATTTTGTTCACCGCCGCCGTCTGCTGTTCTCGCAAATTCAAATAGTTCGAATTTGGACGTTATTCCTAAAGAGATAAAGCTTTGAAAAATATTTGGCAATGGCAAAAACAAATTGGTATTTTGTTTGCCGCCGCCGACGGCCCGTCGCACCCAACGCGCCCGCGGCTCGTCCGCCTAAATAATTGATAATTGTTTATAAATTTGCGTCAAATTAATTTTTAGGGTGACACCGTAAAATGTCACGTGACCTGATCGAAAAACTGTTACAATGTTATTAAGTTTTCACTTCTGCCGGCACTCCCGGAGTGCAACCCGGTCTTTTTTTTTATTGTAAGACATTTATTTCAAGGGGCCCTGTCACTTGATCTACTAACTTTTTTCCTAATGTTTCACTAGACCTAATGCATAACGTCTAATGAAGCACTAGGTCAAATGAAGCATTTAGGGCTAAAGTAGTTAGATCTAACAAGGGAGAACCTTATTTTTTATTTTTTATTTGATGGTCTACCTCTTAGCCTACATTCGTGATAACCTCTTATATTTCAAGCGCACAGACACGCCCAAAATGTAGATTGCAATGTCCCTCGACCCATACCTCTTATCACTTTGCAATAAGGTCCATCTTCGCTCACCCCGTCTCAATAACGGTAGCGAAATAAACGCACATTTGTTATTCTTTGTGAATTTTTATTAAGTTTAATCTTTATAGTCAACATTGGGGAGTTATGTTTTGAAGTACAAGGTGCTTGTTACAAGAGCGAGTAATTAAAGAGACTTCTTAAGAAAATATAATTAATTATTTATTTATAGCAACCATGGAATTGCACGTAGAACCGTTGGCCGTTGGGGCGGAAAGGTTCTCGAGGGGCGACCACGTACCGGCAGGCGCGGCGTGGGTAGAGACCCCACAAGGTGGACTGATAAAGCGCGCGGGAGTCCGCTGGATGCGGGCGTAAGACTGGTCATTGTGGCACTCTGCTGCTGATATATGATGATGATGATGACGTTGATGAACCTTGGAATTTACGGGCGATAGATATACAGGGTGTAATCGTTAAGTGTTTACAGGCCATAATTCCGTAAATATAGCAGATATCAGAAAACTTCTAACTGATATCGAAAGTACGTTACCCAACGAGTAAAATTACAATAATAACATTTTCTAAATAGATAAAGTAATATAAATAAAATAAAATTACACTACATAATTCATTACATTTTTTATTTTTTTATGGAAGGGTTTGAAGTTAATATTTGGGATATTTCTGCTTTTATTTCAAAAACCCTATTAGCGTAATTTTACTCGTTGGGTAACGTACTTTCGATATCAGTTAGAAGTTTTCTGATATCTGCTGTATTTACGGAATTATGGCCTGTAAACACTTAACGATTACACCCTGTAGGTATACACAATACTTGTTTTAAGCTGTCAACACAACGAATACCGAAATCCATAGATTTAGATTTAGATTAATTTATTTCACAATATACAATTACAATATAAATTAAAGCTAGCTTAATCTATATGAATTTATATTATGATCGTCAAAGAGAATAAGAATTGTAATAAAATGTCAAGTTGCATTTGGTTTAATTTATAGTCACAATTAATTAATAGGCAAAAGTAAATAAATTACTAAGATATCACATAAAGAGCGTCAGATTACAAACTATACTTAAACGAAAAATTCAAAAAATACAAATAACGATATAGTTTACAATGTCAAAAACAGTGATATTATTAATGTTTAATGTCCATAAATTCCTTTACTGAATATTATGCGTTTTTCAATAAAAAGTTTCTCGGTTGGCGTTCGAATGTTTCGTCAGGTGACTCTGTTCGCAATTCGGCGGGTAGTCGTTCGTAATAAATTGGGCCTATCACTCATAGAGTCAACCATGCAAATATGACTTCCATTACAAGCGTTTATAAGCCACGGTATCCGCTTACATGCCATCTTGTTCTTGTTTGGCACCATCGTGCCTTGATGGCTACAGGGTATGGGTATTTTTTTCACGCAGAGTTGCGTTACGTATCGCCCGGGCTAGGGATGGCACTTTGGGGGGGGTATGTGGGACTTACCCTTCCATAAGGGAAGGAGGGAAGGGAATACCCACTAAACCCTCTGCGGTGGGGACATGTGGGAGTTACCCTTCCATAAGAGAAGGAGGGAACGGAATACCCACTAAACCCTCTGCGGTGGGGACATGTGGGACTTACCCTTCCATAAAAGAAGGAGGGAAGGGAATACCCACTAAACCCTCTGCACCGTGAACCCTCATCGCCTTGTAGGATGGGATCGCAAACATTCTTCCACGATGCTCCCCCAACAAACACATTCATTGCCAAGTATCGCTACGCTCTGAGCTTGAAGCCGATCCCGTGGTTTTCCTCGTGTGTAGCGGAAAGCGACTACGGCGTAGGCGCACGGCGGTTTCCTGGCAGTCACCATCATTCTCTAAGCGTTACTCCCAGTTGTGCCTAAAGAAGCCCGGGGTCCGCTTTGACACCTAATCCCAAGATTTCCCCGGCGGGTTCTTGGCTGAAAGTGTAAAATAGATCTAGGAAGCGGGTAGAGCGCATTTGCGATTGAAATGCTGCAAGTTGCCTTAGCATGTGTAGGAATGTATGTGTGTGTATAGTCATTATGTTAATAATCAATTGTCCAAACGGGTTGGTACTACCGTAATGCCCTCATAATGTGAGCGTGTATTGTCACCGCGCACGGGCATGTTAGTATGGATTTTAAACTGCTTGAGGTATTGTATTCTACGTTTCACTCAATTAAATACGTTTACTATTAAATAGTTCGCAGCTAGGTTATAATAATAAACTAGCTAAATAGGTAAGCTCAATAAGGGACATGGAGACTTTTTGTAGCGATTCAGTAGCGATGCAGTTGCAAAAAGGCCGTGATAAAGTCGCGATGCTGTCGCTGTTCATGTACCATCGCACACGTAAACACGATTGTGCATCGCTACTATCGCGATTCAGCATCGCTACAGTCGCGATATAGTATCGATACAGTCGCGATGCTGAATTAATTCAGTCGCGATGTAGTCGGGGGCTCCTCCCCCCACTCTTCCTATACCCGATGTCGCGCGAGCCAGCCGCGCGTTATGCCTTGATCACACGTACCGTGCAAACAAGCGAGACGTACAGTACTCGGCCTAGATTGAAAGGGAGCCAAGCTACTGTCTCGTCGCTTTTACGCCGAGTAGCTATGTCTCGTCCGTTTAGCTCGGTACGTGATGAAGGCATTAGTAGCAACACTGAATGCGACAATGGGCCACGCGACGCGAAACGCGCGACTGAATCGCTTGAAACAGGTCGCCATGTGCCTCCAAAGGCTTCTCTTATGGGGACTAGATGACATAGAAATCATTAAAGACTTACTACAAACATTTAAAACCCAGAACCGAGAGTTTTTTGTTTAACTTAACATAATTTAATCAATCACGGGTTGTGGATGCGGATGCAAATGTTGCAGACAGAATAACCCTGATTCGAACCCACGACCGCGGCCTCACAGCCGCATGCGCGGCCACGAAGGGTTAAGAAACATGAAGATCTCAACGCTCTTGCCTCATCCATACTATTCGCCGCCATTATGTTTACATATCATAAACAGCACAATGCTCTAGCATTGTAATGAGTGCGCCTACGCAGCGAGGAGCTTAGGGTGGTGCAGTTGTTGAGCGGGAGCGTTATCATTAGCGGTAGCGGGTGGGGTTGGTCTGTTAACAGGGTAACCTGCTGCAAAAGTCACGTCGCATGGCTCAGCGACTGCCGTCTCACACTATGTACTCGTATATTAGAAAGAGGTGTTAGATTCTAACGTCTCGTGTCGCGTCGCCGTGTGAATTGTGCTACGCAAGGGCATATAGAAAACCAATTTTTTTCCAGAAAAATTGGTTAATTCTCGGATATTTTGTATTAGCTATTAACTTTTGTACCTATTTATTGGTTGTTTGTCAAAAGAAGTCAAAACTCTACGGGATACATAGGTATCATTAAGCCTCAAAGATATTTAAAAAAATGCGACTCGGAAGCACAGTAGGTAAATAGTTGTTCTACTAACCTACCCAACGAATACATAAGAAAAAGTGATTTAACAGACTGACTCGCAGCGCTCCTGTGTTTTTTTTTTCTCTTTAAGGTACGGTAGATAGGATATAGTATAAAACGTGTACCCCAAACTTTGCCTAATAGGTGCAACATTGTCTACTTTTTAAACTTAAATTACTCCAAAACTTACATTTATTTCTTAGTTGCAATAATGGCAGCAAAAGCTCCATTTTACTGGCAACCCGTTTTTGCGGCAACACTAACCATTTTCCAACCAGTCTCGAACCAGGTTTAAGTTTAAAAAATAGGCAATGTTCCACCTTGTAGGCAAAGTTGCAGCATTTGAGTAAGATTAGCGATAGATTAAATACGTGCGGGATATATGAATGATTATGCATGTAGCTACTTGTATATATACTGTGTTAATGAATGAGTACATAACTATTGTGTAGACAGTACTGCAGCGTCTCTCTCTGAGTGTGGACTGCCATAAACCCCTCTGCGGGACTAGCACAACTGACGCCGCGCCGCGACGCGAGTCGAGACAGATCTACCCTCCTCTTTCTAATTTGCACGGTGCGAGTGAGATAAAGAGACGCTCACTCACGCTCTTCTCTCCCCCATCATCTGATAATGCTCCTGGAGTTATTCCCGGAAATGCCCCTAAAGGAGCCCGGGGTCCGCTTTGACACCTTATCCCAAGATTTGGCATAGGCACTAGATTTACGAAAGCGACTGACCTGACCTTCCAACCTAGAGGGAAAACTAGACCTTATTGGGATTAGACCGGTTTCCTCACGATGTTTTCCTTCACCGAAAAGCTAACGGTAAATATTCTGTACATAAGTTCCGAGAAACTCATTGGTACGAGCCGTGATTTGAACCCACGACCGCCGCTTAACAGCCGCATGCCTGAACCACTAGACTACCGTAGCTCCTTTTCTCCCCCATCAACATTCTAAATTTTGACGACCTCTGTAGCCTAGTTGGTAGTGACCCTGCCTACGAAGCTGGTGGTCCCGGGTTCGAATCCCGGTAAGGGCATTTATTTGTGTGATGAGCACGAGTACTTGTTCCTGAGTCATGTTTTCTATGTATTTAAGTATCTATTTATCTATATGAAAGATATATTTATTCACAAATACACAGGACACACATAATAAATAATAAAATACATAAAACATGAAAAAATCGTGTCTCTGCGGCAGTGAACCGGACATTGGCTCAGCATTATGCTGAGGTGTCAGACACCTACAGCGCTGATTTTCAGCCAGCACCGTTGGTGACTCACGGAAACGTCATACAATTTAATATATAAACTACTATATTACTAATACACTATTTGGATAGACAAGAGAGAAATAAATACAAATACCAGGTGAGATGTAATGTAGTGTATATCGTCTAGTTCCCATAGTACAAGCTTTGCTTAGTTTGGGACTAGCTCAATTTGTGTAAGATTGTCCCAATTTTTTTTTTTACTGCCAGGCAGTGTGGCCACTATCTTCAACCATCAACTGCCCAGAACCCAAAACATGCTGGGCTATAACTTTGAACCACACACCCAGCAATAACTTACCGTCTACCGAGTTCATAAAGAGGCAGTCAAATGCATCTATATGGGAGTATTTAAACTATTTCGTCTTGCTTGTAGGTGTTATATTGTCAGCTGTGCCACCTTTATGGTAACGGCTTCTGTACCATAATACACCATAGACTGTGCTTGTTTGCAACCGACTTCAAAAACATCGACAGTGGGATTTCTGTTTAGATTCTTCTGAGTTAGGTAGTTTTTTTATGGGCGAGTCCGCTGGAAGCGGGTGGCGCAAGACCAGTCATGGCACTCTTTGGGGGAGGCCTATGTCCAGCAGTGGACGTCTTTCGGCTGATATGATGATGATGATTAATGCGCCAAGAAGTAAGGGAGTTCCTACCGGCTGCGCCATGTCAGGGTATGCGTCAATGATACTCGAGATGTACTTCAAGACTGTTTATTCAGTAATCATTCATGTGAGGGTGAATGTGCATTTACCAACTACCGACAGAGGGTATACAGACGACCGAGCGTTAGTAATATATAAAATACCTGCGCGGCAAGTCCTTGTGCTGTGCAACGGTGTCTGCTTACTGTCTTGCAGGTCGTATGCTTGTTTGCTACCGTCGTAGTAATAATGTCCATATTTCGGTCCTGTACTATCTGCGTGAAGGTAGTTTTTATTTCACGAAGGTAACAAACAGCCATTCGGCCCTCCTGGTGGTAAGTAGAAATCGTAGCCTATAGACGCTTTTGAGCTTTTTTCCTGTGTATGGGCGGGGCACATTGCACGTAGGACCGATGGCCGTTGGGGCGGAAAGGTTCTCGAGTGGCGACCACGTACCGGAAGGCGCAGCGTGGGTAGGCCCCCCACAAGGTGGACTGATGACCTGGTAAAGGTCACGGGAGTCCGCTGGATGCGGGTGGCGCAGGACCGGTCATTGTGGCACTCTTTGGGTGAGGCCTATGTCCAGCAGTGGACGTCTTTCGGCTGATATGATGATGGAATGGACTTTCTAGATGCACATAGGCTATGTTTCCCGCGGAGCCGAGCGACCAGCCAGTGCATTATAAATCAACACCATCAAAAATCTAGTTACGTCTAAAATCATCAAACCCATTGTCACCGTAGTCATTTCGTCCAAAAAATTCAATATGGCGTCGCTTTTTGTGTCCGGAATTAATGTTTGCAATGTTAACAGAACTGATTGCTTTATTGGGAGCAAATATGGAAACGCTGGGTTTTTGTTTATTAATATGGCAGCTCGGTATGATAGGTTTTATTGGACAGGTCAGCGGACGTGAGTTTAATTGTATCTTTTTATATAACGACGGTAGCAAGCATATGGCCTGCCTTACCTTTAAGGCGCCGTAGGTTCATGGTCTTCTCTCCCTCTCACTGAGCATAAGCGTGAGCGAGATGGAAGTGCGTGCTCGGAAGCGCGGATATCATGTTTTTTAATTTACATTTTTTTGTCTGTTTAAATAAATAAAACAGTAATCACTGAGCTCTCTCAAACATGATATTGCCGATTTTAAGAAGCATTTTTAATATTTTTAGCTTTTGTGCATAATTTGTTACGAATATTTTAAGTGTATTTTAGACCTATGTTCGTGATTTTTTTCTATTGAGCGAAAATTGCTCAATCATGTTTCGAATCAGTGATCTCGCTGCAGAAAAGCCCCAAGATTACTATTCATATTTTTTTGAAATCATATTATTAGGTATAAACAGACGCAATGCATACTGATTCAAAAACTCTGTTCGCTTAACTTCGCTGAACCTACGGCGCCTTAAGGGGCTCCCATACGCCAATGAAACGTCTTTAAGCAATATTTAAATTCAATTAAATTTCTTTATTCATGGACCAACTTGGATCAATCAGTGTTAGTAATACTTATTGGTAATCTTATACTACGGTTAGTAACAGCAGATTTAATTATATTATATTATTAATATTATTATCACCTAATAATACATAAACATAAATTATAAATATTATAAATTATAAATATTATTAAAATATAATTTATAGTATTTATATATTTCTACGCACATGAATGAGGCAGCAATTGTTCAGATAAGTGCCGTCCACCCTGTCTGCAATCATATGGTAACCCATATTTACTTCAAAGTTAATTGTTTTCGAGATACCTACTTGGCATCAAAGTTGAACAATTTTAGGCCAAAAAGCTGGTTTTGTATGTATGTATGTATGTTTATGTTATGTTAGATCGTATAGTTAGATCTTTCTCGTCAATTAGAGATACAAACTAAGTGGTTTTGTAGACAATGTTTAAGAAATCATACTTACAAAATGAAGTAGGTATTCATTTCTTTCAAAATCCGGTAGACAATAATGGAGATAAAAGATTGAAGAACCGATAGCCGTTTGACTTATTACTATATACTTCTATCTGTAGTGCAAAAGAAGGAGATACGATTCAAAACTTGTCAAAAATCGATGTAAACCTCGGGTAGCGCCTTAAGGGCGTGAATTGGAAAATATCGCGTACTTCGAAACTTCTGACTGCATTAGGAAGCGAAAATATGATTGTTTAACTAATTTAATCGCTACAAGATTGCTTATGCTCGATAGAAAAACATATCAGAGTTGGCTCTTAGTTTTCTTTTTATATCCAGCCTACTCGAACAATACATTATTTTACGACACAATCAAGTTAATAGTAGGTATGGTATTTTAATTCACCTTAAATCTCACTTAGTTAGGTATTTATATATGGAGTCCAAAAAAGCCATTCCCTAAGAGTGTTGCATTTGCATCTCTTTTACTCGCGCGCCGAAAGCATTATAAGGGTGTCTCTGACAAGGGGGCGTGGTTTCCACCAATTCACTAGAATCAAGGCATCCCCTTAAAGCTAGCTGTTGACTGTCAAACGTCGGATACCATCGCCACTTAGCCTATTTGGTAGACTTGGCCTGCCTTTGTACACACTGTAAGTATATATAGATATATATATAGTGTAGTAGTATAATTTTAATACACGAAATAAAAATAAAATAGCAACCAAAAAGTTTCGTGTTCGTAAAGTCTGCAAGTCTTTTTCGGTTCAAGTAATCCAGTTTTAAAAAATCATTCAATAAATTACCTAATGAAGTTTTGGCTCTACCCTTCCTAGCTCTTAAAAAATACTTGAGCAAAAACATTGATGCCGAAGGCGTATTACAGGTTTGAGGACTATCTCACTGACAGAAATGCATGGCCCAAACCAGAGCCCAAAATAGCTTAATCATTCATATAGCTTATTCGGACATTGTGTGCACTTGATATGTTTTTTTTTCTTTGTATTCATATTCAGTGTGACTTATTTTAAGTAGGTAAAGAACTATCATTGTAAAATTTGTCAAAAAATTACTGACTGTTGAGTTTGTTTCGGCGTTTCTTCTTAACATTGGTCTTCTTTTTCAGAAACGCTGGTAGAAAGTTGACTTGTAAAAGTGCCATTACGGCCTACTTGCAGAAAAAAATTCATTTATTTAATTTACTTCTTTTTTGCTAGTTTCAATTTTGCCATGTTTCATGTAGAAAAAAGTAATTAATACATACTCGTAATATTACACGGATATGCCTTCTGTCACATATTACTGATGGAATCCTCGCTGTAAAGTTAATGAAGCAACAGTGACATAAGCCACGTTCGACCAAATTAGAGCAGAGGATCAATTCGTCGCGCGTTCAATTCGTGACAACTGATTAGGATTGGATTGGATGCTTTTGTTATAGAATAGCACTTTTTTATGCTTTTTGAACGCGTTAGGTTTGGGTATTATATCACTAGTGGCTCCATGAGCTGTGGAAGTCGCAACACTGACTAATAAAAAAAAAAAAAAAAAAGTGACTATTAAAACAAACTATATAAGGTAACAAATATAATAGTCCAGGCAATGAACTGACTGACAACTTGTTTGGAAAAAATGTCAATTTTGGAAATAATTTATAATAGCTTATTTTTTATGTTTACCCAGCGACAAAATCCGACAAAATTTCAGACATCGAAAAAATGATAAGTTAACTGGCTTCTAAAAAGTCAGTAAAAATATTAATAAATGTTTTTGTGTTTATTTCGGTTCATTTACATTTGCTCTATAATATTCAAGATAAATCGTACAAAAAAAGATAATGCATGCTTCATTTAAATCTACATAATTACTTCCGGGTGGAAAGTTTGTCGGACGACCGGTTAGTCTAGTGGGTAATGACGCTGCCTACGAAGCTGAAGGTCCTGGGTTCGAATCCCGGTAAGGGCAAATATTTGTGTGATGAGCATGAATATTTGTCTCTGAGTCATGGATGCTTTCTATGTATTTAAGTATTTCTATCTATTAAATATATCGTCGTCTAGTACCCATAACACAAGCCTTATTGAGCTTACTATGGGACTAGGTCGATTTGTGTAAGATTGTCCCCTAATATTTATTTATTTATTTATTTATTTAGTCTTGACTTTAACATCTTAGAATAACATTTTCAAATGAAATCAACAAAAAAAACGCTATTATATATTAATGTTTATCAAAACCGTATTTTGCCTGGAGTATAACGACATATTTGGTCACAAGGACAGTTTTCTTCTACACGCCGGATTTCTCAACTGATTCTCGTGATTTTGTGAGCAGATTTGCAGGATGAAATTTAATGCGTGATACAAAACAGCATTATGTGAATCTATCCATGATTCCGAGACATTTTTACATTTTTAAATTTTTTTAAGTGTATGAATTAGATGGATTTTTTTTGGCATTACTCAAAGTTGGTCTATGGGGCTAACGAAAATGTATGAAAGGCAGTTTTTTTTTGGCATAACACAAAGTTGATCCGATAATAAAAGTTGTCCAGAATCATGGATAGATCAGATTCTGCTATTTTGTATCACGAATTTTTCATCCTGCAAATCTGCTCACAAAATTTCACGAGAATCGGTAGAGAAATAATGCGGCATGTAGAATAGAACTGTCCTTGTGACCAAACATTGTCGTAATATTGCATTTCTTTTTGACGACCGGTTAGACTAGTGGGTAGTGACGCTGCCTACGAAGCTGAAGGTCCTGGGTTCGAATCCCGGTAAGGGCAAATATTTGTGTGATGAGCATGAATATTTGTTTCTGAGTCATGGAAGTTTTTCTATGTATTTAAGTATTTATATATATTATATATATCGTCGTCTAGTACCCATGACACAGGCCTTACTGAGCTTACTATGGGACTAGGTCGATTTGTGTAAGATTGTCCCTGAATTTTTTTTTTTTTTTTTTTTAACCACCTATTTGTACCCTGCTTATAAATGACTGATTACTGAACAGCCGGATAGACACCGGACATACAAATTATATTTCGCCCATGAAGAACTTCGTACGCTTCGCTTCTTCGTTCAACTATTATTATAGTCAGTTCGGGTAAGTGCGCCAGGGGGGGAAAGCGCGCCTAAGTCATCATTAATTCATTTAAATCAATATAAATTCGCTGAAATCCATGCAATAAACTTGTTTTAGTTTGTTGCATGAATGTAAAATGTCGTTATATGTGAAATATCTGTAGATCTCGATATGTTTTATGCAAGACGCACTTACCCCGGGGGCGCACTTGCCCTCTCTGACAATAGTGGCTCTCTGTGCAGAACTCGCGAGTATACGTTTTTTTTTAATTTTTAGGGTTCCGTACCTAAAAAGGAAAAAGCGGAACCCGTATAGGATCACTTTGTTGTCCGTCTGTCGGTCTGTCACGACCCTTTATCTCGGGAACGCGGAGTGGTATCCAGTTGATATTATAACAATATACTCAGGTCTACAATCCCTTGAAGCTGTGAGTTTTTTATTTTTTTATTAAACGTTAAGCAAGATACAGCTGCATTTCGAGACTCATAGGAATCCAAATTAATAGGGTACTTTTAGAAAGAAAGAAAGAAAGAAGACATTTATTCACTACACAAAAGACACACAGAGACAGAGGGAGTATACTTTACAATTGACACATAATGTGTGTGTCTTCGCGGCAGTGAATCGGTCGCTGTCTCAGCATTATGCCGAGGTGTCAGACAGACACCTACAGCGCTGGTTTTCAGACAGCACCGTAGCTTTTCGTTTACATACTATAACTATAACATTACACATCCATAATTTATATTTTGCTACGGAACCCTCGGTGGGCGTCCGACTTCACTTGTCCGGTTATTTTTCGAGAAATACGACCTGTAGAGAATGCTACTACGTTCGCTTCGCTCTCTCGTTCAACTACGAGTAGGTACGAAACGCCAAACATTTTATTAAAATAGCATGAAAGTAATTATAGTCTAACAAACACTTATAACTCGGGGATGTGGTCAGCGGTGGACGCCTTGCTACTTAACCTTTTCACCGCCAAAGACGGCCATTCACGTAATCGGAAAATCGTGCCATTCGAGCCCTTGACGCCAAAATAAAGTTAATAATAAATAAATAAATATTAGGGGACAATCTTACACAAATCGACCTAGTCCCATAGTAAGCTCAATAAGGCTTGTGTTATGAGTACTAGACGACGATATATTTAATACATAGAAATACTTAAATACATAGAAAACATCCATGACTCAGAAACAAATATTCATGCTCATCACACAAATATTTGCCCTTACCGGGATTCGAACCCAGGACCTTCAGCTTCGTAGGCAGCGTCACTACCCACTAGACACAAACATTATAAAAAAGTTCTAGAAGTGGTTTTAATTGGTTTAAGGACGGTCATCATTTGACGTCGGTGGCGTCCTTGCTCACGGCGACAACTCGTCAACTGGCGGTCAATAGGTTAAGCGGAGCTTCTGACACTGATGACTTAGTCCATTTTCTTATGCTTGTATGGAGGGGTATACAATTTTGGGAAAGCAATGCGATTTGGTACGAATGTTATACACATCCACCGGAGCCCAAATCGCCCGGTGGCCAGTGATAACTCCGCGACAGGTGGGGGGAGGGGGGCTCAAAGTACAGAGCTCCCGGCGCTCAGAACAAAAATTCTGGCGGATTAGTTTGGACCTTTGAATCAAGTTTGGTGTCCTTATCAGGTAACTAGGTGATGCCCAATTCTTAATGCTTAACTCCACAATGTCATACTGTTTCCCATAAGAAAACGTAACTACGACTGACCAAATTACCGAACAACGTCGCTTTATTGGCAAACTTGACATTGGCGAAATCGTCTTTACATAGATGGAAGCCATTTTTTAAAAGAAGATAAGACCAGAACCACAGGGGGCTATTTCACGAAGCATTAAGTAGCAAAGCACAGGTCGAAAGGCTAGTTGTTAGGCCAAGAGCCTCATAGTTGCTAGCTAAGACATGTAAAACTGTGACAGTGAACGAAAAAACCATAGGAGCTAATTACAAATTTCTGCCCAAACACGTGCCTAAAACCCGGTATCGAAATAAACGACGGCCTGGCATCGTTTTGACACCCCGCCCCCATCCCCGCATAATACCAATAGCACCCATTCAGTGGGGCCATTTTGCGGCGCTACTTTGACTTCTATGGTTTTTTCGTTCACTGATATTAGCTTAGTAATGGCAGCGCTAATGTGACACCCTTGAGGCCCCTCAAGGGTGTCACATCAGCGCTGCCATCACAATAAGCATGTTGTATATTTAATTATTGTACCAATAATATATTTTCTTTTTTATACGTTCATTATGAATGACATTTTTATAACACCTAACCCTCAATTAAAGATACACGAAATCCTCCGTTGAAACAAACCGACATTTAAATACAGTTTTTTTTTTTTTATATCGGTTACTAATCCGCCTCTTTCTCCTTAAAGAAGGATACATCTGGTACAAAAAAAAGGATTTATTACATTTTGGAGGACGGTACACACCTACCGCACTGGATAATGTTGGCGTAGGCAAGACTAAGGTAATTGGTGTAATGTAGTATGTTCTTAGGTTCTTTTGTGACATCTAATTTGCGGGAGTCTCTTATTTTACCGATAAACGTTTCAACAAAACGAAACAATCTAAAAAAAAATCCATTCGATGTAACGTTTGTCGGCAAAACAAGGGTAAACCCTAATTTGATTATTACCTATTAAGCAACAATTTATAATATACACAATGACTAAAACTAAAACAAATATTAACAATAAAACTAAAACTTATTAAAAAAAATGCGTTTCCTCGCTGGATCGCAGTTTTATTGTTAAAATTTGCTTTAATTATTTTGTGACATTCAATCGTAGCTCTTTGCCTTATCATGGTTTTATAAGTTTTTATTGTTACTTACACGAGTCAGAAATACATAATTTTAATTTGAAAGGGCCAATAGTTTTGTTTCGATTTTTTGACAGTATAACAAGCTAGGTTATTACAGAATCAGTGAGCTTCAACTTAAGTCAATCTCTGGTCAGTCTGTAATAACAGAAAAACATATTGAGTTTGAAAACTAGAACTTGGGTATATCTAGCTAGTATTACGAGTCGGGTTAATCTCAGAGCGAATAAAGATAAAATCCTGGTGCTTTTATTTGTTTATTATATATTGCACACATAAAAAAAACTTAACACTACTACAAAACTTCGCCAAACTGCGGAACTATTCGAATTTTCTCAATAGCAAAACGGTGAAGGATGTGTTGGTATTATTACAAATTTATTTGCAGAATATGCTATTGCAAAAAGTGTTTAACGGCTTTATACTATTACGAATAGCGTTCAGTTTTGAATGAAGTCGAATCGGCTAGCAGGAAAAAGTGACCTCCTTCACATCTGACGTCACAAAACTCTGTCGCGTATTTAACAATTTTTCCCCATCCAGAAAAGTGCTCAGCGCCGCTAAAGAAGTTTTCACTTCAAAAATACAGAAAAAAAAGAAACAGAAAAAAAACAACGATAAAAGAACAAGTAAAAACCATTGCAGTATGGAAATAGAATTATAAATTAAATTTAAGGCATACTTGTGCGTTGCAATAATGCCAAAAAAGTACTAGCTCAGTTTTGCTTTGCTCGTGTGAGCAAGCACTGATATTCTGCCAGTACCTCGGGTCACGATGCAGGTGAAATATTACAAGAAAAATATTAATAAATATATAAAGCTTGCAAATAATATCGAATATATAAATAAATCAATAAATCATCTGGCGCATATATGCGTAGTAAATATTCACAAGTTAAGGCGCGGAGTGGGCAGGCCAGACAAGGTGGACTGATGACCTGGTAAAGGTTGCGGGAGTCCGCTGGATGCGGGTGGCCCAGGACCGGTCACTTTGGCACTCTTTGGGGGAGGCCTATGTCTTTCGGCTGATATGATGATGATGATGAAGGCACAAAATATACAAGCAAATTTAGTAGCCTCCATTCGTGACATGTGGCCAGTGATAGTCTATACTTCTCGTCTCTTCTTTCTTTCTATACTTCGCTATACGCTAACATGTCTACGCTATACATAACTACGGGTAAGCACAAAAATCAAGACTTCATCATCATATCAGCCGAAAGACCAAGCACTGCTGTCCACTGCTGGAACTCCCCCAAAGTGCCACAATGACCGGTCCAGCGCCATCCGCATGCAGCAGACTCCTGCGACCTTTACCAAGTCATCGGAATCAACACGCGGACCAAGAGTATCGCCATAAATATGTTCCGGGATTGAGCCCCCAAACTCACCACGTGCGGTCGGTGTGCACCCGCGCTGTTATAAAGGCAGAACATAACCGCCAATCCGGCTCGACACCTACAATTATATTTTCAAGATATTTATATCTCTCATCGTAAATTATATGAGACGGCATCGGTAACAGGGGAACTCACCTTTAACTCGCTTTAAGGTCGATGTAAAAAAATATTTGTTTATAATTAGTCATTGCATTACTCTGATAATTCTGGTCAGAATCAAACCGAATATTTATTATCCGATGGTATGCTTACCTATACAGAAATGTTTATCGACGGTTGCAATCTGTTATGCATTTATTTATTAGTTAAGGATTACTGAAT
Organism: Epinotia ramella; assembly: GCA_947578815.1. NCBI lineage: Eukaryota > Metazoa > Arthropoda > Insecta > Lepidoptera > Tortricidae > Epinotia > Epinotia ramella. The sequence continues at coordinate 11,259,421 of OX388226.1, read as the reverse complement.
GAATATACTTAATGCAAACATTAATCTAGTATATTAAGGCATATAACCCCATTTTTATTCGACCTTCAACTAAGTCTCTTTAGTCAATCATTGAATGATTGTGGCATAGGCCACGAGGACACAAATGTCTTTTTCTTGTCAAATCACAAATAACAGTAAATTACATAATATTAATTCAATTACTTTTTTTTTGGTTATTCTTTAATGTACCTCCACTCCTCTATGTTACACATCATTTTTAAACCCTTTGTTGTGATTACAATAATAGCACATGCAATTAAGTTACAACAAAATTACTCATCAAATATTAGTCGTGACAAAAACAAAACTAGGAGATTAGTAAGGTCTCTGTCATAATTTAAGACAAGAAGATTAAATTGACAGAGGCGCAGCGTGGGTAGACAAATTGGACTGATGACCTGGTAAAGGTCGCGGCAGTGCGCTGGATGCGGGTGGCGCAGGACCGGGCATTGTGGCACTCTTTGGGGGAGGCCTTTGTCCAGCAGTAGACGCCTTTCGGCTGATATGAAGATGTTGATGATGAGATGAAATTACATAAATCCCAGAGATATACGGTCTCAGAGAGTACAACCTTACCATCGGGACAGGTGTAACTAAATCAAAACCTGTGAAACACCTGGGGGGCTAGCACAACTGACGCCGAGCCGCGACGCGAGTCAAGAAAGATCTACCCTCCTCTTTCGAATTTGCACGGTGCGATCGAGACAGGGGACGCTCAGTCGCGCGACAAGCGGCTTTTCAGCAAGTTGTGCTAGACGTACAGCACGTCTAGCATGGGAAGGCCGCCCTCGATTTTATATTTTTATCGCACTATACCTCTTGTTCTAAGTGTTTTAATAAGAGAGAGACGGATAGTACGAGAAAAATCGATAGAGCTCGCGCGCCGTCGCGTGCTAGCCGTGCAAATGAGTTCCAATGGTAACTCACCTTTCCCCACGAACTAAATACTCGACGTACGAATTTGACATTTCATTTACAGTTTACAGTTCGCTGTAAGTGTCAAACCGTGATATATGCCGGTAACGGAGTCTTTGTGAATTAGCCATATTCGCGACTTTAATTCACAAGGGGTACGCAGGGAGTGGTCATTGAGAAAAAAAATCTTACATACTACATTTTGGTTTTGTTTTAAGTCGAATGCGACCCTCATTTTTTTTCTCGCTTGCGCCCTAATGCTGGCTCAATATTTTGTTAGTTGTTCTTCGTCCGCGCAATCAAAATACGGATCATCATCATCATCATCATATCAGCCGAAAGATGTCCACTGCTGGACATAGGCCTCCCCCAAAGGGTGCCAAAGTGACCGGTCCTGAGCAACCCGCATCCAGCGGAGTCCCGCTACCTACGCAAAATACGGATGTACACTCATAATTTATTATTACTCCAAAAGAAAGAAGGCAAAAAAATATGCCTTGTGACGATAATCCCATTCTGATATCTCAAAGAATTACTAAGCTACAACCGTTTTAATATTGCTTCTTACTCGTAGAGAGAGGAATAGAATATACCCCTATTAAAACTTTGGACATTTATAACTTTGTGATTATTTAATCTCCTGCTTTACTTTTTTCTCCATTTGACAAGACTTTTAATCCTATTTCGGGAAAATTCAACACTATTGGTTATTTTATTTGGTGTCTACACCCCTAATTGCAAAAATTGGTATCAGAAAAAAATAAATAAAAGGCTTTTGATATCTTGACCCCAACGTGCCTCAACCTTTATGGTTGCTTAACACGTTCGGCGGCGGTAACGGCTATCACCGTAAAATGTGTACCACGCTATATGACAGTACGGCTATCACAGTATTTATTCGCGATTGCAGAAAAGACAGTACGGTGCTTCCAGGCCAAAATCCATACCATTCCTACGTAGCAAATTTTTACTGTCATTTGGGGTACAACAACGATGAGACTACCGCCGAAACTAAGTGTAATTCTCAAACTCGAGTTTGACCCTGACTCACACAGATGCAAACGCGTACACACGCGTGCAGTACGGCACTTGCCGATGTCGTTGTATGAGAATCTGTTCGACGCCCGCGCCAGTGTTTCGCTCCGCGTGGCTCACGACGGACGTAGCAATGCTACGCATTGCTATGCAAAGTAGGTATAGTGTGCGAATTTTTTGCTTGCGAGTTCTTTGTTTTATTGAATGCAGCAATTGAGATTTCATTGATTTTAGACTCATTTATTATTGAATATTCGTTTTTTATACGCCACAAGTGTATTTTATTGATATTTTTAGATGAATAGAGAAAAAGATGACGAGCTACTCAGGCAGCTGCTAGAAGTAGTGTCTATCCCCGAATCTTCTCCAGAACACGAACCGCTTAGCGTTGATGATGATTTCGGTTGAGACGAAGACTACAGACTTAACTATGACGAAATATTCAGTTTCGACGACAGTAATACCAGCCAGCTTATTGGAATGTCATCAGCTGCTAACACAACCTTGGATAATACCTATTCTGATGATAGCGGGGGGTCACAACATGTAATGAAAAAGTCAGTGTCGCGTATTGTTGCCGGCGAGTGCAGTAAGCGTGTACTTTCAAGTTTCGATGGGTCACAACAAGAAAAGCCGTACAAATTATAGTTACGGTGATAACCGTAGTGACATAGGCTATGATTAAACTTTAATTCTATATGCCAGTACGGGTCTTCCCGTAGTGCGGTTATAACCGTTACCGCACCTGGGTAGAGAAAAAACAACTATGTAAATAATCAGAACTGCTATAGCCGTAGTTTCATATTGTATGGAGAAATGTACTGTCATTCGAGTACATACCATAATTTGGGTACCGCCACCGAACGTGTTAAGGCTCCTCACAGACCGGCGCGGCCTGGCCACGGCGGTCAATAGTAAACTTGTCATTAGCTGTCAAATGTACTATTGTCCGCCACCGCAGGCCGCGCCAGTGTGTTGCAGGCCTTATAAGTGTCGTAGTAGTCCAACGACTATTCAATCCAGCAACACCCTTTTTTCATTGCATACCAATTAGGTACATGTTTATTCCTTGAGTTTGTATGAAAACTTGTTATTTTCTTACGAAATGAATAATGTCTTTGAGCACGGTTAGTTTAGGAGATCATAATTTAATATACTTTTTGACAGTTTGCCCTTTTGAAATATGAGACATATGTATCTTATATCAAACGGGCATGAACATAAAATTATGAAATATAACGTCATAAATATTGCCAGCAAATTATTCACTGGAGCTTTATAACTTTAGGTGAGACTTGAGTTTAAAAGATCTGGTTTATGGTATGAAGTAGGTATACATAGAATATTAGCTTAACTGGGTCAACGCTAATCAGAAGCAAGTTAACTGTCTATGTAATGTCCGGCAGTGATAAGATATGCTTAATATTACGTTAAGAATTGACAGGTTACTGAACTCTTTCAGCAAGTAATTTTAAAATTCACAATCATCATCATTTTCACTTTCTTTTATCTCAAAAGTATTTGTGATAATGGCTTGGACACTGTTTTTAACTTTATTGCTACCGCCTGGTTGTTACCACATACGCTATTAGATGTTTTACGATGTGCACAGACAATGGAACCAATTTTGTCGGTGCTTTTTCAATGAGCATCTTTCTCCTGCTAAGGTTATATCAGAAGCAAATGAGCTGCCTACGTGTATTGTCCGGGGTTCGAACCCGCACACGGGAGCGGTAAGACTCGCTTAATGTTACCGGTATGTAAAACGAGCCGGCTGGCTGCAGGCATAGGCATGAGCGATAGCGATTTAGAAGCTAATTAGTTTTACAAGATGAAGTCTAGAAGAGTTATAGCTACTGAGCTTCATAATTTTTCTAAAAACAAAGATTTCACAAATATTCGTTCAAAATTAACTCAAAAGAAAATAATGTCGAAAATTTATTAAGATAAAGGTTTATCACAAAATTAACGTACATGATATCTGTAAAAATGTAAATTCTTGTTTTGGATGCACGCAAAAAACAGTGTTTATTTAACAATTTCGTCGGTGCCTTTTAATCTTAATAAGCGCTCATAGCCTAGTGGCACCTGCGACTTAGAAACGATAACGCAGGTTAAGCAAAGATGGCAGCGGTCTTTGGATGGGTGACCGCCTGATGTTTGAGTGGTTATTATAAATGAGCACTTCCGTGCTTTGGAAGGCACGGTAAGCAGTTGATCCCGGCTGCTGTCTATGACAGTAGTCGTTAAGCCGAGTTAGATGCCTTTCGGGCGGCTTAAGAACTCCTAACAGTCGAGTTGCCCACTCACTTGATAAAGGGGGACAACTGGTTACTCGCGTCCGCAGGAGCTACCTACCACAACCCTGCACGTGTCCCCTGGGTGGTACTAAAGAGTGACTAACTTTAAAGGCCAAAATAATGTGTGCCATTCAATAAAATAAAAAAAATCTTAGTATCTCTCATCTTAGTTTGGTTCACAATTATAAGTATTGTGATGTTGCTTTCGCCAATGACCTTTTTGGCTTGGCACAATTGTATTAGAGGCTAATGACCTCAGTAAAGACATAGTGAGACCTGTAAATGTTCAATAACACCTATGTATACGAACCTATGTTTTACGAATAAACGATTTGATTGATTGATTGATTGATTGGTAAACATAAGAAACCATATACATCTTTAAGGACACTAGGCCAAGTAGGTACAGGTACATATAATATCACATTTCACACCTCTAGGGATATTACGTTCGTTAAGGACAGATACTCGTACCATCTAACCCTCTAAATATTCTATTAATTTTAATAAATTTTAGCAATTTTGTTTTTTTAGGTAATTAATAACATCTTAGTTTTATTTTATCTATAGACATGAATTGATTATAAGTATAAGTTACTTTTTTACTGTAAATTTTAAATGTCTTATAAAGTGGCCTTTTTAGGGTTCCGAAGTCAACAAGGAACCCTTATAGTTTCGTCATGTCCGTCTGTCTGTCTGTCTGTCTGTCCGTCTTCGGCTTAGCTCACGTAACCATTACGACTAGAAAACTGTAATTCGGCATGGGTATATATATAAGTCAATCACGCCGACAAAACAGTACAATAAAATCTTGAACAAAATTTTTTTTTGGGTACCTCCCCTACTAAAGCGGGGGTGTATTTTTTTTCTCGTTAAAACCATAGTGTGGGGTATCGTTGGACAGCTGTTTCAAAAATATTATGGGTTTTTAGAACCATTTTTCAAATCAGTGATTAGTTTGCGAGATATTGGGCTTTAAAGCCCTAATTTTTATTACTGGGTATGTGAAAAAAATCGTGGTAGTAGTATATATACTGAATTAAAAAGGAAAAGTATCACGGACAAGTAGGCATAAGTAGTTACCGAGTAATAGTCGACCGATTTTCGTACAAATTCGGCCGACGCAACCGCACCGCACGTCGATGTAACTAAGACAGACAGGCAATAACGGAACCCTACACTGCACGTGGCCCTACACGCAGTTGGCCGTTTTTTTTTAGAAATAATGATTAATTTGCTTTTTCGATCGTTTTCTCTAAAATCCGACTAATATTATAAACGCAAAAGTTTGGATGTTTGTGACTTTACCACGCTTAACTCAACCGATTTGGATGAAATTTTGCACGAAGATAGTTTATAAAATGTAGGATAGTTTTTTTCCCGGGTCCACGCCGACAAAGTCGCGGGTGGAAACTAATCATCTATTATACGCTTCCGCTCTCGCTCCGCTCGTCACCCATCTCTCCCTCTATTACACATGGTAATTATGACAAAACAATTGGCAATTAAGTCTCGACTCAAACTGCGTTTTAATTATTTAACACCGCATGCGTATTAGCCTGTGCATTAGCACGTAATGCGGATTCAGGGTTCCGTGGGCATTTTGAAAAATATATCATCATCATCGTCATATCGATTTATTGAATGACGATACCTAGAGGTTGATATATTTGTATTATTTTTGCTTTTGGTTTGTTTTTTCTACTTCTTTGTTATTGTGTTCTTGAAGCGCTCTTAGCCTAGCCTGCGAGTCGGAAACGATAACGCAGGTTAAGGGGCTCCTAGCTCCCAATGACCTTCGATCTGTAACTGTCGGTTTTTTCGTGTTTTTTATAGCTTATCGTATTAAGAACAACGTGGTTTACCAAAATAGTATCCTATATTTACATCAAAACTCACAGTTTTTGGGATATATGGCACCAAACTTTGGCAATTTCTGGCCAAAAAACCCTTTTTTGGACGTAACTTTTGTAAAAATTAGTTAAAAATAAATATCTCTCGTGGGTTTTTAAAGACGCCAATAAGGAACAGTTATATGTAGATTTCATATATAAAAGTGCATAAATAACATACTAATATCGAAAAGAGAGCTTTTTTGGACCATGTTTGAATAAATCATAAAAAAATAACTATTCATTATTTTCTAGAAAACTCTCGTGCAAATGTAGATAAAGAATTGAAGAACCGATAACTGTTTGTATCATAAATATATCTATAGTTTTGACGGAGGAATGTCCACTCAAAACTCGTCAAAACAAGCCAAAAAGCACTTGGAGCCCCTTAAGCAAAGATGGCAGCGGCCAGTCTTTGGATGGGTGACCGCCTGATGTTTGAGTGGTTAATATAAATGAGCGCTTCCGTGCTTTAGAAGGCACGCTAAGCATCTATGACAGTACTCGTTAAGCCGAGTTAGAGGCCTTCGGGCGGCTTAAGAACTTTTAACAGTCGAGTTGCCAACTCACTTGACAAAGGGGGGACAACTGTTACTCGCGTCCGCAGGAGCTACCTACCACAACCCTGCACGTGTCCCCTGGGTGACATACTTTAAAAGGCCAAAAATAATGAATGCCATACGATTAAAACAAAAATTGTGTTCTTACATTTGTTGACATTGTCTTAATACTCGTATTATATCTCAATTATTCTCTGTTTTTGACGATCGTGATAAAAATTCTTATTTTTTAGACATGTATGCAAATCTGTAATGTAATTATCATGAAATAAATAATCTAATCTAATCTATCAGCCAAAAGACGTCCACTGCTAGACATAGGGCTCCCCCAAAGAGTGCCACAATGACCGGTCCTGCGCCCGCATCCACAGCACTCTCGCGGTCTTTACCAGGTCATCAGTCCTTGTAGGGTCTACCCACACTGCGCCTGCCGGTACGTGGTCGCCACTCGAGAACTTTTCCGCCGACGGCCATCAGTTCTACATGCATCCAATTTATGTATTGCGTTAAATTAATCAAACTAGGCATCATCACCATCATCGTTTTCCCGGTTGTACCCTAAAGGATCCTGGGGTCTGTGTTGGATAATCCCAAGATTTGGCTGAGGCACTAGTTTTACGAAAGGGACCTGATCTTCCAATTCAGAGGGACACAGATACACTAACAGACACACAGACACACAGTACAGATTAGACTAATTTCCCAACGATATTTTTTTATAATTTATTTTTATATTCATTAATTATTAGGTATAGTCGAGGAATGAAAAGGTTGACCACTTTTCGGCCTTATTTCAAAGCTATTAGGGTCCAAAAGTGGTCAACCTTTTCATTTCGCGACTGTACTAAGTAGACAATGGGATAGAAAACTGTCTTAATCTAAGTATTACATCTATCTGAACGATTTCCTTCCCGATGATTCGTTGTTTTGCGAGTGAGGAACTGCGTTTGTTCTACCTATCGACATAACGAATCCTCATATCAATAAAGGTTCGGCAACGCGCGTGTGACTTCTCACCATTTAATAAATGTGCATAGGTTATGGTGCCAGCTTGCTATCAGGGAGGCCGTATGCTTATTTGCCACCGTCGACAAATTTATTTTCGTGACCAAATTTTTAGCTTTTTTTTTTAATTCAGTTTTTTTTAAAACAAGTAATTTTCTTACCACCTTAATCTTCATAAAACCTACTCCTACATAGGCAAAGCCTGGCAACAGCTAGTTTGATAAACTTAATCTACTAGAAACCAATAAAAGTCTGAAATCACCTTTAAACCGAAATCATGGCCATAATTTGTATATCAAAACAAATTATTTATCGACTTTATTACTATTACTTTAAGGTGTATACTGGCTTGGAGCGCAGGTGTAAATTGCATTATCTATTTTAACGTTGTAATTTATTTTGACAGGTTAGTGGCGTTTGGAGGTATCGTTGGGTGTAGGGTGACCAAGATATTGGATAATATTGAGACAGGTCTTTTGTATGATATTTTTATGCCGTTTTCCTTATCGCTTTTGGTGATAGTATGTACATTGTACACAGGCGTTCAATGTGTGGGCTTAAAAACGCTGAATTGGCAGTACTATCAGTGTATTTAAAACAAAATTCGTCTATCCTGTTGTCATATTAATTTTAGGCTATCCAGAACAGCTTTAATATCGAAATAGTATTTTATGCAATCGTTATATACATATAATGTATGCTTTTTCAGTCGAGTACCACGTTTAGGCCACGAAGCAGCTGCACCAGCTTGCTGAGTGGCCTGATTAAGGTACGAGAGTTAAAAAGCTAATTATATAACTATTGCATATAATACTTTTTCTACAAGTTAACGGAAATAATAATTTATTAAACAAACTTGGTATCTATTGAAAATCGCCCTGCTGAAACGAAGTGCAGCCAACCGCTTTTTTATTTTCGCGCGTTGATGTCTTCTGGAAATCGAGCCTCGTGATTGGTCAATAGTAGTTTATGCAACTGATACATAATCAGAGGCCTTAAAATACGAGTGTGGTATGAAACGAGCGTGAGCGAGTTTCATAATAGGATCACACGAGTGTTTTAAGGCTAAATTATGTACAGTTGCATACACTACTTTATCTAAACATAATCATAAGTACTCTGAGATGGGTTCAGAAGCCGTAGGAAAATGACCTGCATTGCTACTATAGTGCTACCTGTAAAATGTCTTTGTTGCAATCATTGCTGCATTTACGATATCCGGCGGAGTGTTCATATCGTTCTCGGAGTCACTACTACTCATATTTTCAACTAAAATGTGAATTACAAATAACTTTCACAATTCTACTGTCGTCACAGCAAAAACCAACTAAGAAATGACAACAGTAATGGCGGCAATTCAATCCTACGTCAAGACGAATGTTTTTTTAATCATAGACAAACGAATGAAGTCCCTATTCTCATGTCACTCTTAATCAAATGTCGTGCGGTTTATATTAAAAAACATACTGAATTGACGTTTCGCATCGATAAATGTTTTAATATCTATGGATACTAGAATAGAGACCCACTTGAGTTTTGACAGCTGTTCCAAATTTAAACTCATAACCTTACAAAAATCTGTACTGTAATGACATTACAGTACAGATTTTACCTACTACCACAGACAAGAAAGTTCTCATAGTAAAATTGGTTGTAATAATGCTGATCATTTCCTACGGTTTCTGAACGCATTTTAGAGTACTAATGATATGTGCGTAGATAAAATTCATTTCAATTCTGTGTACAGTTGAATAATAATTATTTCGATTGTCCATAGAGCATAAACTTTTTCATCTGAATAAAAGTATACCATTGCGTTATGGTTTGCGAGGTTCTAATATAAAGATTATAGTCGACGAGTATAAAAATAATATTTGGAATGGCACCTAGAATATTTAACAAATGACCATCGTCAGTTTTAAAGCTAGATGACTTGATAGAGTTAAAGAAAACATTGTATACGTTATTAGCATTCAAGGCTAATTACCAGACCTCGGACAGAGTGAGCCATTTTTACGTCATTAATGTCAAGTGTAGATGTTAATATAGATATGCCTCAAGATGAAATATTAAAAAGAATTCATGAATAATAATTAAACAAAAATGACAGTGCATTATGTACAAAACGAGTAAGTATTATTTATTTATTCAAATTTTTCTTTGTTATTGGTTATTGTAATAAAGAACTATAATTTTTTCTAGATTTTCAATTTTCAACGCACTTCTTCTTGAGTTTAATATCCACTTATAGATGGAAACAGACCTTTCTACTTCCACTGAAGTGAGCGGAGTGAAGTTGTACATTAAAATACCGTCCACATCTGTTCCTTCCGAAATTTTTTCAGCATAGTCCCTAAACAGATCTAAGTCTGGGTTTCTAGCTATGACGTCTTCTAATTTCTGACTGACAGAAGCAGACGAAGACCAGCTTATAACAGCTCTCACTTGGTCCAACGTTAAAAATGTATCTACGACGGATATTTTAGATTCCTGTAATTTTTTTAAGGCATATTCAATTATATGGAAATTCTCAACAATATATTTTAGATTATTGAATGAGAAGAATTCTCCTTCTTCCATTGAATGACTACGTAGGTATGTCCATATTATGCAAACTCTTAAAACAGCTCACCCTGTCCGAGGTCTGATTATTACACAACTAAAGAATATTTAAATGAAATTCATTCTTTGTAGGATTCAACTTAGTATTGTTCCAACTTTTGCATCCGATACACAAAATGACCATGTTATATTCGCATGTCTGTATGACGGAACATGTAGATCTGTATTATTTTAATTAAGCTACCTATTTTGTACCTTGTTTTGAGCAAATAAAGATTTGATTCTGATTCTGATTCAATATTTAAAAGCTTACGTCCATATAAATATTGTTATTATTGAATAATCCTATTTACCTACTATAATATTATAAATGCGAAAGTTTGGATGTTTGAATGTTTAGATGTTTCGATGTTTGTTGCTCAATCACGATTTAACGGCCCAACCGATTTGTATGAGATTTTGCATGAAGATAGTTTATAACCTGGATTAAAATATAAAATAATTTAGTAATATTTTAGTTAATAATTAGTATTTGATGTTATAGCGGCAACAGAAATACATAATTTGTGAAAATGTCAACTGTATAGGTTATCGCGGTTCTTGAAATACAACCTGGCGACAGACAAAACGGCAAAAAAAACACGTTTGTTGTATAGGAGCCCCCCTTAAATATTTATTTTATTTTGTTTATAGTATTTGTTGTTATAGCGGCAACGAAAATACATCATCTGTGAAATTTTCAACTGTTTAGCTATCGCGGTTCTTGAGATACAGCCTGGTGACAGACAGACGGACGGACAGCGAAGTCTTAGTAATAGGGTCCCGTTTTTACCCTTTGGGTACGGAACCCTAAAAACAAAGATTGTACTTAACGCAACCCACCATATTACTGAACTCTACCTAAAAATAAACAGTTCAACAACTTTTTAACCCCCGACGCAAAGAGAGGGGTGTTATAAGTTTAACGTGTGTGTCTGTGTATCTGTGTATCTGTCTGTGGTATCGTAGCTCCCAAACGAATGGACCGAATTTGATGCGGTTTTTTTAGTGTCATAGATAATTTTATTCCGAGTGTTCTTAGCCATGTTTCATGAAAATCTGTTTACCCATTTTTGAGATGTTGGACTTTAAAATGAACATGTTGAGGGTTTTTCAACTTTCCTAAGTTGTAGTTATTTATTTTATGTCAGCCCTCTTACACCTGAAAATAGAAGAGCGTGTTTCAACTACATGTTCTCAGCGTGTGCCCAGCTTTGGACACATAATGAGCCGCGGAGACAGCCTCGAAAAGCTAATCATCATTGGGAACACAGGGAAATGACCGAGAGGCCGCTCACCAAGTTAGTGACACCATCTAGATGGTCGGACCAACTAAAAAATCCAGGCCCCGTATCATGGTCGGCCTTATCACGGGATAAGTGACAAGATAGAGCGTCTGTCTCGTTCTATCGAACAGTGTCAGCCAGTGACAGACGCTCTATCTTGTCACTTATCGCGTGATAAGGCTGACCATGATACGGGGTCTGATACACCGAAATTGTACACTGTCGCTTACATTTCAACTGTCAGGAGCCGATGGAGACAGTTCGTCCGTTACAGACTTGCATCCCAGCATGGCCACCATCTTCAGGCATGATCCATGTCACATGAAAGCAGGGTTCGACATTATCAAGATAATTACGCTTCTTGATAATTATCACCAGTATAAGAACCAATGACACTCGAGTTCGCTTAACTTTGCATAATCCGAACTGAATTCTTCTTGTAAGTGGTATCCCCACGGCGCGGCACGTCACGTTGACACTTCGTGCGTTCGGATAGACGCAAGTGCGGAAATACACCTTCGAATACTTCGAATACAGTTCACTTTCACCAGCGCAATATTTTGTTATTTTATTATCAATCGATAATTATCCATCTGTTATTATTACGATGATAATTATCGTGATAATTATCATTGATAATTATCCTTTCGAACCCTGTATGAAAGAGAGAGAAAGAGCGAGAAAGATTGAGATAAGTAGTTCAAAGTATAGTTCACCTTCACGTGTCGTTCTCTGGAAAAAATATTCTTATAGTCATATTAGCACTTTATGCCATTATCAATTTGCAGAACACAGAACCAGAACCAAAACTTGCGCCTAGCGTCGCCGTCTTAAGAGTCCGCAGTAAGCTCGATTCTCCATATAAACGTAGTTACGCTCTCATTTTAAAACTACGTGTTGGATTATAACGACACTTTGCATGTACAATGACATGAGGTATATCCAGGTCTGTAATTAGTTTATGTAGCTAAGGATACCAAAGTAAAAAAAATACAGCGAGTTTAAGTTTTTCATACAAAACTTGTTTTTTCTGTATTTCCTTTGTTTTTTAAATTGGGACCATATAAACTAATTACAGATATAGATATACCTCATGTCATTATATATGCAAAGTTTCGTCACAATTCAACACGTAGTTCTAAAATGAGAACGAAACTCCGTTTATATAGGAAGGTGAAATTCGGCCGAGCTCACTGCGGACTCTTAACCCATTCAGGGCCCATGACGACACATATGCGTCAGACCGCCGTAGTCGCTTTCCGCTACATACGAGGAAAACTACGGGATCGGCTACGAGCGTAGCGCGTAGCGATTCTGGGCAATGAATGTGTTAACGATGCGCTAATACAAATGCAATGAATTCGATGATTCACAGCGCACTAATGCTAGAATGAGTCAGAATTAGCGCCAACTTTAATTATTTTTCTCTGTATACCTACCAATACCTATAGAAGTATATAACGGGTGACTCAATAAGAGTCCACACTTACTTACCCTAATAATACCAAATTTCGATATAGTTCACTCTTTTTCAGACAACCGTTATATATCTAATTCTGCTTGCATAGTCTGTAATAGGCTTAAAGGCTATTTATGGTGACGATATATATTTATATAAATATGTATGTAGTTTTCAGAGCGTGAAATAATATAAAATCAATGAATCTTCGTATACAAAAGTGACATGGTCATGGTCACCCTAGCCTAGGTTTCCCGAGGAGTGCTTATAAGACATATACTCGTAATATATGGCAGAGAAATTAAACTCAATAATTATAAATTGAACTTTATCACAGGTTGAGTATGTTATGTGTGAATGCTCAATATAGTCGTAGCATAGTTGCATATATCACATTATAAAGAAACGTTATCTATGTATAAGTACCACAGATATAGATATACATAGAGCACGCAAATGCATGTACTTCGCGTGTCAGAATTCGGACTCCGAGTTGGCACTCCGACTTACATTCCACGCGTGTCTTTTGTGGTAGCCGGTTGTCCGTGAATATTAAGAAAATACCTTATTGCAGCATCGATTTTCCGCGGACAACGGGGAATTCAGATCAGAATTCACTAATTCACCCGTGTGACGTCAAAGTAGGTAGAAAAAAGTCACACGGTCGGTTTTCATACAGATTGAGGTGTCTAAGTTATCTAGTGTATATCTATATCTGTGATAAGTACTCTAAAAGTGCTAATATCTTAAAGATGATGTGATATTGTAGCTTTATAAGTTTGTTTGTTTTGGTTAATCTCATTCTCACTGGAACCGCTCATTAAATTTAAAAATATCTCCACGTGGAATGGACTTTTAGGATGATTATAGACTGTATTTTATCCCGCTGGTTTACCTGCATTATCTCATAGCCTAGCGGCACCTGCGAGTCAGAAACGGTAAAGCAAAGATGGCAGCGGTCAGTCTTTGGGTGGGTGACCGCCTGTTTGAGTGGTTACTATTAATGAGCGCTTCCGTGCTTTGGAAGGCACGCTAAGCTGTTGATCCCGGCTGCTGTCTATGACAGTAGTCTTTAAGCCGAGTTAGAGGCCTTCGGGCGGCTTAAGAACTTCGAACAGTAGAGTTGCCCACTCACTTGACAAAGGGGGACAACTGTTACTCGCGTCCGCAGGAGCTACCTACCACAACCCTGCACGTGTCCCCTGGGTGGTACTAGAGTAACAAGCTTTATAAAGGCCAAATAATGAATGCCATACGATTAAATAAAAACCTGCGTTGTTTGCCATACGCGGGCGAAGTCGCGCGAACAGCATGGTACATTATAATTATAATAATCAGCACAGGCTAAATAGTACAGTCGTCATCAGATATATCGGAGTGGCCAAAGTGCTCACAAGTATCTGAACACGTCTTTAATGCCTCGACAATAGAGACGTGTTCAGATATTTATGAGCACTTTCGCCGCTCCGATATATCTGTTGGCGACTGTGCTAAGGTAACAATATTTGGAACAATGACGCGTAGTTGAGTGTCCAATTTAAATTAAATTAGCAATATTTATTATAAATAAATTATACCTACTCATAAAAAAGAACTGAATAATTGAATATTGTTTTTATTATGGACACAACATGTTTTACACCTTTAAGAAATCTTTATTGTACAAAATAAACATACTTAGAAAGTATCTCATAATTAAAAAGTTAAGTCAGGTACAAAGGCAAACTTATCCTATTTTTACCATGTTTACTACTCTACCTAACAGGAACAAAACTAAGGGAAAAATTAAAATACCTGTAGTCGTAAAATCGACGAGTAGATATTCTCAAATAGATAACCTCCTTTTTTAATTCGGTTAAACCATGGCCCGGCTCAAAGCTGTCACAACAATTCAAAGATAAAGCAACTTCTTAATTATCGCCTAAAGTGACCGATTCGCTTAAAAAAACCATTAGTGACCCCAACCCACGCGAAGGACCCAGTATCCATCAATTGATATCAAAATATCTAACTCTTCAAACAGACAAAGACACGTAGCTTAACAAGGTCCTATCTCCATACAATACTTAATAAGATAAGCCCTTGTCGCAGTAAAAGTATGATAAGAAAACCAAGTATCTCTGTCTTTGACTGAAGCAGAGTATTATGGGAAAAGCGGCCTTAAGTATTGATACTAAATCATTCGTTTGAGGTGAGTCAAAGTAATATTCAAATAGCGACTTTGCTCAATTAATTATAAGGTCTAAAATCTAATAAAAGCGAAACAGATTATCGGCCACAAAAAGAATGTCAACTATCGAAAACGTCACTCATTTCTAGTATAAAATGAGCTTGATATTAGTAATGACATAACGTATTCAGATATCTGAGTTATATTGGTCATGTGCGGTAAATCGTGAATAACAGCTTTATTGGTTGTAAAAAGGTTTTCGTCACTGTATTTGTAATTTGGTTGTGGGTTATAAACATTTTATTGTGTCTCTTTTATAGGTATTTGATTGGTGTGTTGTATGGAGAGGGATATAATAAAACAGATATGAAGTAATGAAAGAGTTTTCATATATGGTATTTTTCCACTTGGATGTTTTATTGAACTTACTAGAGATAGGGCGCGGCGGAATGACATCTCGCTCATATTTGTACCTGTCCAACTAGTGTTGGGTTACTCACTCGTGAAGCACCTCATTTGTCATGCTCATTTCATTAAATTGTCGCATCACTTCACGCTTGAAAAATGTACTACTCCATTCCTCAAGAGGCACCGCCTCGTTCCTCACTCGCTCGGTCATCACCTCGAGCTTCATTTATCCCTCAAACCTCAAAGCCTCACCCCTCGAACTCCAGACTTGCCACTCGCACCTAACTTTCCCCCATCTTCAATACAATATTGTATATGTATATGATACAGACACAGAATATAATGGAAAAATAAACCATCTTCATCTGTAGCCCCCGACAGGATTCGAACCTGCGACCTTTCTATTAACGCTAGACTGCTCTACCAACTGAGCTACGAGGACAGTGACGCAAGTTGTATATTTTTCCACTATATTCCCGCTAAGACTAGCGCCCTCTCTGTATCGAGTTATAGACTTGTTTCACAGTCTTAAAAAAAATAATTTGTCATTTAATAATTTGTTTCGTGAAAAGGGAATATTGTATGTAGTGGAGGAAGGTGGTTTTGACGACCGGTTAGCCTAGTGGGTAGTGACGCTGCCTACGAAGCTGAAGGTCCTAGGTTCGAATCCCGGTAAGGGCAAATATTTGTGTGATGAGCGTGAATATTTGTTTCTGAGTCATGGGAGTTTTCTATGTATTTAAGTTTTTTTTAATATCTATTATATGTATATCGTCTAGCACCCATAAAACAAGCCTTAATGAGCTTACTATGCTAGGTCGATTTGTGTAAGATTGTCCCCTAATATTTATTTATTTATTTAAGGTAAGTAAAAAAAAATATATTGAACATGAAAGTAATTGGTGGTCTATTGGACGCTACACTTGACAAAAACCTTGTTTTTACTTCCGATAGATGTTAATTATTAGATGGTACCTCACCTCATTTGAAGTAGGATATTGTGCCACCTCATTTATGCTCATACAAACTCATTTTAATTTCATGTCCTACCCAACACTATGTCCAACTATAAGTACCTATGTACTTCTACCTAGTCCATAAGACACCACTACTCTCCAGAAAAGTACGGTTACGACAAAGATTAGCTAATTCATAATAGCGTTTTTTGTTTATTTCATTTTGAAACGTTATTCTACATGCATTACATACATAATGTGCTCCTGGCAATGTGCTCCTGGCATCGACACCTGAGTGCGACTTGTTTGCGTGGCGATGGGCAGCAGTGTGTAATGAGTGTCTGAGATTCTGTGAGGTGATGGATGCTAGTTGCTCAACTGTGCCAACATAATTTGTTTTTTACTCTGAATGGTCAAATTTAATTTTTAGATTGGTTTTAGTCTAAGTTTTGTGATGCATTGGTCAATCTGTAATGTCATATAAACTTTTTGTCAAATAAATAAATAAAATAAATAAATAAATATTCACGCTTAGATTTTCAAAAAGCAAAAATGTGGGTATATATAAATTACATTTTTTTAACGTATTGATAGGTTGCCAGCCTCAGTTGAACCCCGTTCCCTTAGTAAACGTTATTCTAAATTGCTTATTCAACAAACTTTCCACCCGGAAGTAATTATATAGTTAGATTAAAATTAAACATTCATTGTCTTTTTTTGTATTAAGTGTTTATGTTTTTTCCGACTTTTTAGGAGCTCATTAAGTTATAAATTATCTTGATGTCTGATATTTTGTTAAATTTAAATGATAATAATATATCCGTTACACAGAAAAAAACAGCGATGACTATCCAGCTCGCTAAAAGGGCCCCACAAAACAGTCGCACACACAGTGCGACAATGGGGCAACATGTCTGAGCGGCTGTGGGGTTGTCGAGAGATGAGTCTGTGGTTGCATTGCCAGATGTGTTCCGTTCAAGGCCCGCGGCGTTATGACAGTTTACACTTCCAACCTGGAGCATAGGTTCCGCTCTTGCGACTCCACTCTGGCCGGCCGGTTAAGGCAAGCACAGAGGTGAGGGCCAGATCACTCGGGCCATATGGGGGTTAGAGGTCCGCGGTGTCACCACTCACCGTCAGTTCGCCACAAACTTCTGGCTATTATTATGTATGTTTTTTCCATATCTCAGGACCATGGGGTCCCGGACTTTTGGAAGGCATGCGTGGGGCCGAAGCCAACAGCGCAGAGGCCCTTTAAAACAAATATAATATAATGTGAGGGATACACATGGCAGATACCATCTCCGAGCGCACAACGTGATACACCCGGTGACGGTCCCCGCCAGGTGCAAAGACTATTGCAGTGCAACACTGTGCTGCGATGGAAACTAAGGTCATGGGTTATTGGGTTGAATGGTGATAAGTCTCAAAATTGTGAAAAGGCAGGCGGTGACTCGCCAACTCGTTAAGTGGGCCCCACAAACAGTCGCACGCACAGTGCGACAATGGAGCAACACGTCTGAGCGGCTGTGAGGTTGTCGAGAGGTGAGTCTGCGGTGCGCCAGATCCCGGTAATCCGTTCAAGGGCCGCCGGCGTTATGACATTTTACACTTCCAACCTAGAGCATAGGTTCTGCTCTTGCGACTCCACTCTGGTCGGCCGGTTAAGGCAAGCACAGAGGCGAGGGCCAGATCGCTCGGGCCCTCTGGAGGTTAGGGGTCCGCGGTGTCGCCACTCACCGTCAGCTCGCCACAAGCTGCCCCCGCGGGCCTATTATTATTATTATTACGAGTAAAGACCTCCTCAAACATATCAAGGGTCGGCAACGCCCATGTTACTCCTTTGGAGTTGCATGCGTCTATAGGCTGCAGTGTCCGCTTACCATCAGGCGGGCCGTACGCTTGTTTGCCACCGTCGTTATATATATATATATATAAAAAAGTGTAAACAATATAATTAAAATGTTTATTATAAGTAATGCAATTAAGTGAAACAAATAAAGTCCCCACTAACGACGCGAAAGCAATTTCACACAGCCGGCCGTTCGATGGGCGTGCATGGCGGATTTAAATTAGTCGTAAACGCGAATCGGTCGTGAATGGCCATTTTACGTGTATTTTATCACCTGTGTGCTATTCTCGAAAGCATTTTTGAGTATATTTTACGGTGACCCCTTTTGTTCTGAAAAATGTTCTATTTAATTTCTTTTTAACCGACTTCTAAAAGGAGGAGGTTCCACTGTATTTTGAGAACATTTAACAAAAACCATAGAATGCGAGATTTATACAAATTTCTACCCAAACACGTGCCTAAAACCCGGTATGCGCATATTCGAACTAAACTGCTGCCTAGCATCGTTTTGACACCCCGCCCCCAACCCCGCATAATGGCAATACTCCAGGCAAAATACGGTTTTGAAAAACATTAATTTATAATAGCGTTTTTTTTGTTGATTTCATTTGAAAATGTTATTCTAAGATGATTTAGTCAAGAATCCGACAAACATTCCACCCGGAAGTAATTATGTAGATTTAAATGAAGCATGCATTATCTTTTTTTGTACGATTTATCTTGAATATTATAGAGCAAATGTAAATGAACCAAAATAAAGACAAAAACATTTATTAATATTTTTACTGACTTTTTAGAAGCCACTTAACTTATCATTTTTTCGATGTCTGAAATTTTGTCGGATTTTGTCGCTGGGTAACTATTTAATTGATAATATATCCGTTATACATAAAAAATAAGCTATTATAAATTATTTCCAAAAATGTCATTTTTTCCATACAAGTTGTCAGTTCATTGCCTGGACTACAATGGCACCCATTCTGTGGGGCCATTTTGCGGCGTTCTTAGACTTCTTCGCTCGCTGATTGTTAACCGATTTCTCTGTCAATTAAAACCGATTTTGTAATATATTTTTTTAGCGGAAATCGCATACGTACTGAAGTGGTCCCAGGGATATATTTCTGTATACGGTGCAAGTTTCGTTATTCTCCTGTTGGTAAATGTAAATGTTTTCATCATGTTTTGCCGTATACATGATACAGAAACTACTTTAAGGCAGTCATCAGCTCATGAGTATAGCGTTTTTTTACGCTTCATACGCGATGCGGAGTCAATACAGCGGTAAAGACAGAGCATGCTAAGTACATACAAAAATGTGACGATCTGGAATGGAAATTTTCCACACTTTTTTTCTTGTATGAGGATCGATAGTGTCGACGATTCTGAGTAAGAAAAACAAAAAAAAAAAGCGAAATCTGAAAAAAATAAAGTTATGTGCACTTTTTTTGAAAAACGCCCAGCTGTGGCAGAGCAAATCCGAATATCCACCTGGAATAACATATTTTTTTGTTTTTTTTTATTCCTATCCTATCAGCGGACCTTTCTCGAAGTCCAAGCCATGGCTGGGCGTATTTCAAAAAAGTCTACAATCCTTTTTTTTTCAGATTTCGTTTTTTTTTTGTTTTTCTTACTCAGAATCGTCGACACTATCGATCCTCATACAAGAAAAAAAGTGTGGAAAATTTCCATTCCAGATCGTCACATTTTTGTATGTACTTAGTCTTTTTTCATTTATATGGTCGTGACACACTGGAAGAACAAACTTACATACGAAAATCTGGGACACTTTTTTTCTTGTATGACGATCGATAGTGTCAACGATTCTGAGTAAGAAAAACCAAAAAAAACGAAATTTGAAAAAAAAGTTTTGTACACTTTTTTTTTAAAACGCCTGGCTTTGGCAGAGCAAATCCGAATATCCACCTGGAATAACATATTTTTTTGTTTTTTTTTATTCCTATCCTATTCCTAGCCTTTCTCGAAGTCGACGTCAATTTAGAAGGCTATACAATTCCTATGGGAACTTAGTTGTAGTACCTAGACTAAAATCTAGTTTTAATTAATGGACCAATAGATAAGCAGAAAAACAAGAGTAACAAGACCGAAATAGCCCAAATAAGATACGGTCGCGCTATATATGAAAATATGACAATATATAAATATCAGCATTTTATCACAACAAAAAATTGGTTTACTTAATCATTTAAGTAACCAATTTAAAAAAAAAAAAAAAAAATTATAGCTCGGTATCTTAAGATAATCGACCTATAATTCATTATTTCCGAGTGTGTTGGGCCTGACAACTATTACGCAAAATATATCGTAATATGCTTTTCTATAAATATATATATGTATTTTACGATACATTATAGCTAAGTCTGTGACAGGCGTAATCTGTTGGATGTGTCATGAAATTTATGAAATGAAATAAAATAAAGTTGGTATTTATTCTGCAAATAGGCCTCGAGGGCACTTTAAGGGACTTCTAGCTCCCAATGACCTTAGATCTGTAACTGTCGGTTTTTACGTGTTTTTTACGGCTTATCATATTAACAACAAGGTTTACCGAAATACTATCCCATATTTACTTCAAAACTCACAGCATTGGCAATTTCATGCCAATAAACCAGTTTTTAGGACGTAGTTTTTGTGAAAATCGGTTAAAAATAAAAAAATCTCTCGTGGGTTGTTAGAAACGTCAATAAGGAACAGTTATATGTAGATTTAATATATAAAAGTGCATACAACATACTTACTTAATATCGAGAGAGTGATTTTTTCGACCATGTTTAAATAAATCATAAAAAAAAAAAAAAAAATTCAATAAAACTCCGTCCAAATGTAGATAAAGAATTGAAAAACCGATTTAAGTGTTTGTTATTGCATATATCTATAGTTTTGACGGAGGAATATCAACTCAAAACCCGTCAAAACTAGCCAAAAAGCGCGTGGAGAGGCATGGCTTTGTTTGTTTGTATGTCACTACAATAATATCAGCCACATGTACATTTAAAACGCCACAAATAAAAACAGAATTACAATTAAACTGACACTTAATTAACCGAGACCAATCAGAACGTGCCGTAAAATAGCGTCATAAAGTCCAAATAAAACGGCCATTTTTTCCATTCAATTTTGAAATTTATAGCCAATTTCGGCCATTTGGCCTTATTACAGCCAATTATGGCCTGCGGTGAAATTTGGGGGTATATTTAACTAATGCATTAAACTGGTATCAGTTTAATATTACGTTACTTGACAGAACGAAGGTAACCGATATAGCCCTCCGAATCGGTGGACGTAGAACCGATGGTCGTTGGGGCGGAAAGTTTCTCTAGTGGCGACCACGTACCAGCAGGTGCAGCGTGAGGTCCAGGTCATCATCAAGGTGGGCTGATGACCTGGTAAAGGTCTCGGGTGTCCACTGGATGGGGGTGGCACAGGACCGGTCATTGTGGCACTCTTTGGGGGAGGCCTATGTCCAGTAGTGGGCGTCTTTCGGCTGATATGATGATGATGATAAGGCTACGGCCTTTATTAAAAAAAAAAGAATCTTTTTTACTTTATCATCCATTTCAACGTGTTATTTAATTTTTTTTATTCAATATTTGTCGTTCTCTGTGTCACTAATAAATGTTTTTCTTTCTTTCTTAAAGCAGTCTGTATGATTGTTAGCCATCATTGTGGAATAAAAAAACACGCACTCGCTTCATGCCTAAGCGCAATGTTGTTTAAGCGCGCAATAAATATTAATCCAATTTCAATCGAATACGTTCATTAAAAAGAATCCTGTTATTCATAAGTGTGGTTGATATTATTTAATATGGCCGACTTTTTAGCAAACTGCCGTTGGAATTAGAATCTTCAACCTAGGGCGATAATGTTGCTATTTGCATGGACCCCTTTGATGCAATTTGCCCAACACAAATAATCTCAAGTAATATACTGTAATAAGATTATGTGTGCTAGGTTGTTAGATGTTTTGTGTGGACGACCTCTGTAGCCTAGTTGGTAGTGACCCTGCCTACGAAGCCGAAGGTCCCGGGTTCGAATCCCGGTAAGGCCATTTATTTTTGAGATAGGCACGAATATATGTTCCAGTGTTTTTTATCCCCCTTATTCATAAAACTTAAAATGCCTCTGCTAAATAAAATGTGCTTTGTCCCTTTCTTACGAACACAAATATCAAAGTGACAGATAAGGACAAACTAATTTTAACGCCATTTTTGTTAAAAAAGGCTTGTAGGATGAATACGGCCGTATGTATTTAAGTATTTATTAATCTATATAAGTATGTATATCGTCATCTAGTACCCATAGTACAAGCTTTGCTTAGTTTGGGACTAGGACGATTTGTGTAAGATTGTCCCCAAATATATTTATTAATTTATTTATGTTGAAAAATGTAATTTGGTTAGCGGATATTTTTGATGGCTTGAAAGTTATCCTATCCTATCATTTGTCATTAAACTCGCCACTTGTACATTTGTGTAATTTGTGCAATAAAAAAATAAAAAAACCAACCACAAGATCGGCAATGTCACTTCCTTCCAAACAGCACAGTCGAATAGCGCCCCAGATCATCCAACCGGCTTTGTACAATGTC
Source organism: Epinotia ramella (assembly GCA_947578815.1). Classification (NCBI taxonomy): domain Eukaryota; kingdom Metazoa; phylum Arthropoda; class Insecta; order Lepidoptera; family Tortricidae; genus Epinotia; species Epinotia ramella. Next base: position 11,236,355 of record OX388226.1, on the reverse strand, counting down.
TATATACACCGTAGACAAGCCCAAGCCATCGATATGTGCTCAGGAAGCTGGCATGTTAATATGCAAAGCAGAATGCGCTGTAATAGTTGTGCAGTGCGGTTATAGAGAACTGGCTCGTGGCAATTTGTTTTACACTTAGCTTCTAAATACAATAATAAAAATAAAGCTGTTTATTTTCCCAAAAAAAGTAAAGTTACAAGTTCAAAGGTTCAGTAAAGTGACACGTAAAAATAGAGTTCAGTACAATTCGAAGATAAGAAATAGGAATAATATAAACTAAGTACTGTTTTTTTTTTGGGTTCGTCCATTTTTGGAAATACAATACTTACAATACAAATATTCTTTATCGCTCACCAGAAATAGTACATAACAGAAACAGATGTAGATTAAACATAAGCAATGGTAGACAACAGGCGGTATTAATCGCTAAAAATCTCTTCCAGACAACCTTTGGGTGGTGGAGATAATGCAAAATAATCATGTGATTTGAGTAGGTGAAACTGACAAACATAGTATAAATAACTTAACTATAAGAAAGACTATACACTTACATCAATACATAACTATAAGTATATATATATATATATCCATACCATGGCCTCCCAACTCCCAAGTCGAACAACGTATAATTATTACAAAAAAGAACTCATAGATGGCGACACAGGTAGCGAGCGAAACATTTGAACCAGTAATCGTGAAGATAGAATGATTTTTACACCTTAATAAATCCAAAGTACCTTAATTATATCACAAACATCCTTCCGTACATAAAATTAATGTATATTTTATAAGTTTAGTAAATGCAATAAAATTGGTACTAAATCCATGTAAGTACGAGTTACGTGTGAGCTTTCAAGTTTGCTACGTATTATTGAGTACTGTCACTAGATGGCGCCATCACTGGTCGCGAAAGTTCTATGGAACCACAGGCTCCAAGCATTTGATTATGTATATTTTTGTGTGATGCGTAATATTGTCTCGAAAATACTACTTTTGTATCAAAAAAATCAAAAATACTCTATTTGTTGCCCGGGAAGTCAATGCCATCTGGTGATATTTCAATGTATTACTAAAACGATCAGGTAGGCTGACAGCGTCATAGCCGTGGTAGCTCGGATACTGCATCTACTGGTGTAGCTACGGGACTAAAATTGTATACAGAATTGCCTACATTAGGACGGTACGCTTTTGCTCTATGAGATTGGGTATCTGTACTTGTATTCTTTAATCTGTGCCCATACAATAACTAAATATCAAAGAAACAGTATAATTTACAGTCGAAAACAAACAGCACACACAAAGTGAATTAATAGTTACAGAAAACAAAAATAGTATTATTTCCTAAATACTGAGTCGTATGTCCAAGAAAAGCCATCGAGGCTATATGGGTCATGTGTTACTCCATAATTAACGATTTTTATGATGATTTATATTGTGCACTCTATGATTAGGAAACAAATCAGTTTTCTTTGTGATTCAAATTGCGTGAATTTTAGGACGCCCTACAAAGTATTGTTAAATATTGTAAGTTCATTATGTTTTTACAAAATAAACTTGTATTAGCATTTTTCAACAGTCAGTACTTGTCGTCAATAAATGTTTATACTATTATATTCAAAAATTGCCTTTAAACATATATAAATAAAAAAAATATAAAAAAATATATATTAGGGGACAATCTTACACAAATCGACCTAGTCCCATAGTAAGCTCAATAAAGGCTTGTGTTATGGGTACTAGACGACGATATATTGAATAGATAGAAATACTTAAATACATAGAAAACATCCATGACTCAGAAACAAATATTCATGCTCATCACACAAATATCTGCCCTTACCAGGATTCGAACCCATGACCTTCAGCATCGTAGGCAGCGTCACTACCCACTAGACTAACCGGTCGTCAAACAATAATAATTATATATGATATAATTGTTATTGACTGTGTGTTTCCGAAGCTAAGCTTTAAAGCTCCTTGATGATCTTTTAAATCATACTAATATTATAATGCGAAAGTTTGGATGTTTGTTACACGCTTAAACCCCTCAACCGATTTGGATGAAAATTTGCACGAAAATAGTTTATAGCCTGGATTAAAATAAAGGATAGTTTTCATCCCGGGTTCACGCAGACGAAGTCGCGAGCGGAAGCTAGAAAGCCATATAAACATTTTCTGAGAACAAGTAAATACGAACTAAGTATACAAACACATGACGATAATATTATACTTATTCTGTGAATTGACAAAACCTGCGCAGTGAATCTTGATGGTATTATGTAGTTTTTTTTCTGCAAATACATTTATTTAAAACAAAAAACAACACAAAATACAAAAAATCTAATATTCTTGAAAACAATGATACAGTCTGAAAAATATCAAAAGAACTTTCAATATCTGAGATAAACCATTTCTCCCGAGTGACCAATCCTCACCGCCCCGACTACAGAATTAAGCATGCATAGCAGTGGTTCCTAAAATTCGGACAAAGCGATGAGGGGAGTTTATGGCTTCCGGCGACTTGCGGCAGCTAACTCGAGGATGACGTCATGGCGGTGATCAATACTTCCTTGGTAATAAGCATTTGAAGTTGCCATTAGCCTAGATGCAAGATATATGATAACCACTCTAAAGTTATTTCACCCCCTTATTTGCGAGGGGTTAAACAACCGGACAAGTGCGAGTCAGACTCGCGTACCGAGGGTTGAATAAATAAAGGCGGCCATATTGCACAAATCGACCTAGTCCCAAATTAAGCAAAGCTGGTACTATGGGTACTAGACGACGATAAACATACTTATATTGATAAATAAATACGTAATACATAGAACGCACCCATACTTAATCAATACTTAATCACAAATGTATAGTTTTTAGATTTTTCCCTGTAGTATTTAAGACGATATTACTTGTATTACCTTACCCTTACCCTCTAAATTTTGATTCCCTTTAGAGTGTCGAAATACGTTTTTCGCGATATTTTTTTACGTTAACTTAGAAATTTGATTTTTCACAGCTACATAAGACTGCAGACTTGAGTACCTATATGATTTTTATTTCATCTCGATACCTCCACGCCCCTTACTATGGAACTCATAAGAAGGCTCAAAGTCACCCAAGAGGCTATGGAGAGGGCTATGTTGGGAGTTTCCCTGCGTGATCGCAACAGAAATGAGGCTATCCGCAGCAGAACCGAGGTAACCGATATAGGCCTCCGAATCGCTACACTTAAGTGGCAGTGGGCGGGGCACATAGCACGTAGAACCGATGGCTGTTGGGGCGGAAAGGTTCTCAACTCTCGACCACGTACCGGAAGGCGCGGTGTGGGTAGGCCCCGACAAGGTGGACTGATGACCTGGTAACAAGGTCGCGGGAGTCCGCTGGATGCGGGTGGCGCAGGATCGGTCACTTTGGCACACTTTGGGGGAGGCATATGTCCAGCAGTGGACGTCTTTCGGCTGATCTGATGATGATGATGATGACCTCGTTTCTGAGATAAAGAGTATTGAAAGACAGACGGACAACAGAGTGAGGATCAGGTCAACAGAAAGAACCTTATATGATTCCCTTGAGTCACACCTGGCCATAACGTGAGTTTTACCGCACGCTGCGCGTACGTTAATACTCGCATTGTGGCCAGGTGAAGACGTAAAATGGTGTACTCACCACGGGCAGTAAGAAAGAAAGCCCTCTACCGCATATTTACAACCCTCGCCTGCGCCTCGGGTCACAAATACCTGCGATTTCGGCCTTTCTTTCTTTTACAGCCCTTGGTAAGTAATGTACTATTTTATACTGGTCGACTATATAAAAACGTGCTATAAGAATAATATCCATGACCCCACCAGGAACTCCAGCCAAACAATTATTCATTGATAAACATATCCTCACACTACCCTCACAACACATTTTCAACACTGCTTCACATGTATACTCACACAAACACACCTTCTACACAAGCAAACTCACGCGTACCCGTCTAGGCAGTAAAGAGCGACTTCTGTCGTCTAGTCACCGACTGACTAAGTCCTCCAAGACAATGCACGTAATAGGTCCCAAGGTGTATAACAAACTACCCGAAGATATTACGATGGAAGAGTGCACAAACACGTTCAAAAATAAATTAAAAAAATTGTTAATTGGACGTGCCTTTTATAATTTAAATGATTTTTATAATAATAATAATTGAATAATATGTATAAACATTTCTTAATTTTAAATGATAATACCTATACGCAATTGTGATGCTAATAATATGTGACATGTAATATTTAGATAATATTATGAATAAATGAGTATGAGTATGAGTAATCTTTAAATTAGAACCTCGCAAACCATAACGGAATTGAATACTTTTATTCTGATGCAAAAGTTTATGCTCTATGGACAATCGAAATAATTATTATTCAATTGTACGCAGCACTGTTTAACTAAATTTACAGAAAGACATCAACGCGTTTTAAAAAAAAGCGATTAACCAATCGCTTCGTTTCAGCAGGGCTATTTTCAATAGATACCAAGTTTGTTTAATAAATTATTATTTCCGTTAAGTCGTCGAAAAAGTATTGTATACAATAGTTATATATTTAGCTTTTTAAGTCTCGTACCTTAATTAGGCCACTCAGCAAGCTTCGTGGCCTAACGTGGTACTCGACTGAATAAGCATACATTATATAACGGTTGCATAAAATATTATATTTGCGGCATAAACGGCGGTTACTTTTTTACGTTAACTTAGAAGTTAGATTTTTTCACAGCTTCAAAATACTGTAGTGGTGATTATGTGGTATTAATTTCAACTTGATACTTCCACGCGTTTCTGAGATAAAGAGTATTGACAGACAGACAGACAACAAAGTGCAATGACGGACCCCTAAAAACAGTTAAGTCGTCAACTGTATTTTTTTTAAGTCGGTTACCTATAATAAAAGTAGCTATACAAACAATCGAACACACCGTATATACTCCGCCCACGCTATGTAAATCGACTTAACAATATAATTATAATATGTAATGTATGCAAGTGATAATGATATGATTGATCGGCGAAGTGTGGGACGGTACTGGCGAGGACACAAGTGTATTACATTTCGACCTAATTATATTTTGAAGAACATTAAATTCACATTGGCGTTCTCTGTCTACCCAATGGGATACGGGCGTGAGTATATGTATGAATGTATGGATTAAATTCATAATTAAATTCACTATAAAATAACTACAACTTAGAAAAGTTGAAAAATCCCCGACATTTTCATTTCAATGTCCAATATCTCAAAAACTAAGAACATTGGGGATCACTTCAGCTTTCGAATAAAAAAAACCGCATTCAAATCAACCATCCGTTTGGGAGCTATACGATACCACATACAGATAAACAGATACACAGACATGTATTAATCGTATAAGACCCCTCTCTTTGCGTCGGGGGTTAAAAAGATCAAGCCCGGGGTCTGCGTGAGCACGTAATCCGATTATTTTACGTAGGAACTGATTTTACGTAAGCGATTGACATCTGATCTATTAACTCACGGAAAACTTAACCTTGTTGGGATAAGATCGGTTTCCTTGCGATGGTTTCACCGCTTCGGTTAAATGTCAAATGATGTTTCAAATGTACGTACTTTTTAACAAACCCGGGTCGTACGAGCCCCCAGGCCGGGATTTCCGCCTAGGCCTACAAGGCTGCCAGGCAGCCTCTAGGGGCCCCAGTAGCGGGACCTGTACACGAGGTCCTTGAGGCCCCTAATGCCAAGTGCCTAGGGGCCCTGGATCTCTAAGTCCCTGCGAGCTCCCGGCGACAAACCCACAACGCCCAGACGGCAGTTCCAATAGGGGTACTCAGTAAATAAAACAATCAATAATGTCATATTCTCTCGAAAAAGGATTAAAAATGTAGTCAAATGGAAACAAAATCTACGCAATAGGTTAAATAATCACGAAGCTATAAGGGTCCAAAGTTTTAAGTAGGGGTTCTGTCCCTTTTTCGCTAAACGCGACTTCATATGAAACGATTGACGCTCGCAGTTAGTGACGACACTAGATGACGGCAACGTGCCGTGCCCCATCGTGTTCGGCGCCGCGATCGACGCGGCCTGCCGCGCGCGACGCACTCTGCGGCAGCCTCGCAGATTGTGACGTCACTAACTGCGAGCGTTTTCTCTCTCTAACAAGCAATATTAAATCGGTTGTAGCTTCGTAATTCTTTGAGATATCTGAATGGGATTTTCGTCAGTAGGCATATTTTTCTACCTTCTTTCTTTTGAAGTCATAATAATTTTCGAGTCTACACCCGTCTTCATAACCTTCAAATCGTAACGTTAAAATTAATTCACTTTCGTTCCCACCAGTACTACTACAGTCGGAGTCACATTTCGACCGTCCCCCGGTATCCGACGACTTTTGTCTTCGGACACGTTTGCATGTCCAATGCCTCATTTGAAATTGTAATTTTACAATACTTTAGTTTTTTAACTAAATACCGTTAAGATATTTTGCTATTGTTTAGGCACTTAATCATCATATCAGCCGAAAGACGTCCACTACTCGACAGAGGCCTCCCCCAAAGAGTGCCACAATGACCGGTTATGCGCCACCTGCATCCAGGCCTTTAAATAGCGCTATTTTCGTATAGCGCTATCATTTATAACGTTATTATTCCCAAAACCGCTATACTCAAAAACGATATTTGACGCGCTGTATAGCGATATCCATTATAACGTTATAAATCTAAACCATTAATATAAAACCGATACTTTTTTAACCGATATAATAATGTTATAACGTTATAGGCTACCCCTTTCTCGCATTCAGTATAGCCTACTCGTGCAATGTAAGCGATGTGATTACGTAACGTAGGTTGTTTGTTAGGGGGGCCCTTAGAGTGCACGACGTCATAGTAAAATAGAGAATTTTTCGATTTGCTCGGCTTGTCGGCGCCGGTTGTAGCCTGATACGAATATCCTGACTAATAATTTTCAAATCAGATTGTCTTTAGCTACTCTGTGCCTCATTAATCGGAAATGCATCATCCCATAAAAAAAACATGCCATGTAAAAAAGAGGTCAAGTCTCGAAACTCTTCCACCGTAAAAAAATGTGAGATATTTCGTAGAGTAGTCCAAGTCTCAGGCATTCTTTTATCTTTATTTGCTTGCTAAATAAAATTTTGTGACTTGACAATCACACAATACTACATAGCTTTAGGTATGCAGAAATCCATTAATGCAGGAAAGTTGTGTGATTGCCAAGTTACAGAATTTTATTTAGCAAGCAAATAAAGATTAAAGAATGCCTAAGACTTGGCTCTACGAAATATCTCACAACTTTTTACGGTGGAAGAGTTTCGAGACTTGGCCTCTTTTTTACATGGAATGTTTTTGCTTGCTAAATAAAATTCTGCAACGTGGCAATCACACAACTTAACTGTATTTATAGATTTTTGCATACTTACCTAAAATTATGTAAGTAATATTGTGTGATTGCCAAGTCACAAATTTTTATTTAGCAAGCAAATAAAGATTAATAAGAATGCCTGAAACTTGGCTCTACGAAATATCTCACAACTTTTTACGGTGGAAGAGTTTCGAGACTTGGCCTCTTTTTTACATGGAGTGTTTTTTATAGAATCTCACTTCTTTTTGTAGGTTAATGTGTTATCCATACATACAAACTATGAATGCAGGCCCATTCTTGCTTTTGAATTTTCCCATTCACTGCAAATGTAACTTTGTAATCCTATATATTTGTATAGGATTACAAAGTAATGTATACAGTTGGTGTATCTAGAAAACTGGGTTGAAATAGCATTTTTTTATAGTTTTCCCTTTATGTGGCCATTAAACCCTAACTCTGTACCAAATGTCAGCTCTCTGAGTTTATGGGAAGTACTAGTTCTATTTTGATGATCATGAGTGAGTGTCATAAATGCGAAACTTTGCTTTCGCTTAACTTCGGAACTAAATGACCTACAGACTTGAAATTTTGGATTTTAAGTATGTGATTATAGCTTACTGGATGACGAAAATTTCTGCATTCTGGTCTTATCCAGAGGTTCTCAAATAGGGGCCTGAAAATGTGGCGAAATGGTTCCAGTAAAGGATGGTACGGCAGTGTTTGCTTCGCGGTGCCCCCAGATATTAATGGCATTGTTATAACATGGTAAATTATTAATAATTTAAATGCCTGCATCAAATGTTTCTGCTTAGCCCGTTGGTTGACTGGTAGAGAATGCCTTATGGCATTAAGTCCACCATATATACTTTTTTTTGTATTGTGTCACAAAGTTTAAATAAATTAAACCGGTCTCATGGCACCAGCACGCACATTACGGATGGATGGTCAGCTAAGATGCTTAAAATGAGGTGGAGAGAATGACAAATTTGATTTATCTATATAATGTAAAAGAAGACTTCCTGACTAATTCATCAACGCACAGCCGAAACTACTGGGACTAAAAAGAAGGGACAAGATGGAATTTTTGGAAATCCCATCCCTAAGGGGGTTAAATAGGGTGCAAAGTTTGTATGAGGGAAACTTTTTTTTTAACTAGAGACTTGAAACTTTGTAGGAAGATTACTTATTAAGATGCATAAAAATTTCTTGCAGCGTTTTAGAAAATTCCACTCCTAAGGGGGTTAAATAGGGGTGAAAGGTTTGTATGAGAAACACTTTTTTTGAGCTTGAGATTTGAAACATTGTAGAAAGATTACTTATTAGAATAGAAAAACAGTTAGTACTTTTAACGTGTTAGAAAATTCCATCCCTAAGAAGGTTAAAAAGGTACTTATGCAAGATTAGGATGAGAAACATTTGTTTTGAGCTAGAGATGGGCAACTTTGTGGTACGATTACTTATTAGAAAAAAAAAATCCTTTCATCGTCTTGGAAAAATACTACCCCTAAGGGGGTTAAAAGTGTTAAAACGGTATTCAAGGTTTATATGGAGAGCAAGAAAATATAGTAAGATATTTCTAATGTCAGTCTTAGTCTGTATGTTAAAAGACAACAAAACTGATTTCAGAGTTTTTTTTTTAATTCATCCCCTATAGGCGTTAATGGGGCTTCAAAGTTTATATGGAGGGAAAAGTAATTTTTTAATTAAGATTTTTTAATTTTGGTCTTAAAATAGAGAGAGCAGATTAGTAGATTTTTTTATTCATCACCTAAGAGTGTTTAAAGGGGATTCGAAGGTCGTATAGGGTCAAGACAATTTTAAAGTAAAACATTAGTGTAACTACGATTTTAGACGGTTTGTTTAAAACTAAAAAATACATTTAAATGTTTTTGAAATTCAACCCCCAAGAGGGTTTCTAGGGGGTTCAAAGTTTATACGAAGAGCAAGATATTTTTAAAATAATAGATTTATTACTTGGGTTATGGACCGTTTGTTTAATGATTAGAAAACGATTTCAGCGTTTTTTTTATTCATCCCCTAAGAGAGTAAAAAGGTTTGAAGGTTGTATAGAGAGCAAGACCTTTTTTAAAGTAAGACTTACAGATTTGAACAGTTACCAGAAATGTAGGATAGGTTAGGTTAGAACTGCGATGCTCCCAGAATCGAATAGATTTAATCAACATTGGGTACTTACTTATTATTATAACAGTATTGTAGCTTAGTAGACATATAAAAATATATTTTTCTTTAATACTGTATGAAAACGTCTGTTGATGATTCTTAAGATATTTATGTTTGTAAAAACGAAGTTTTCAATTTAGATTTATCAATTTAAACTAACGAACTCATCGCACTGTTACCTTTTACGTAGGTCTAATCCCTGAACGGATTTAGATGAAATTTCCCGTACAGATAATTTGAGACCCTTGGAAGGATATAGGATAGTTTTTGTATATATTTAAGATGGTAGAAGTGTGTTTGGGACAGCGATAAATAGCTTGCACCGAACATAATTTAATAGCAATATTTTTTCTAAGACCATAACAAGTTCCACGCGAACGAAGTCGCTGGCAACAGCTAGTTATTTATATAAATATTTAATGACTAAGGATTAATTAGAAAAGGAGGATGAATCGTAAGAAAAGGAGGATCGATACATATTTATGTGTACCAAACGTCCTTGGTCTCCCCTATCTATCGCGAGCCTATCTAGACAGATTAAGGCGAAGAACCGAAATCGAAAATTCACATTCTTTGGTTTCATAATCAGATTTTATCTAACTTGTCGTTTTTGGAATGGCTCTAAATCAAAAATAAAATAAAATGTCGGAAACTAAAAGTATATTTTAATTTTATTAAGATTAATGAACAAAAGCACATACCAACATACCTATGCATAATTTTTTGCTCACCGCAACACCGTTGGTCGTAGGGCTTGTTTGGAATAGGTCCTAATACTGGGAGTCTGCGATTTAGTGCCGAGACAAACAATTAACATAAAAAAATATTGACCCTCTTACATATTGTAATAGTGTATACCTAGGGGCTATTAAGATTGGCACTCTTTCTTTTTATTTATGAGCAAGTCCACGAATCTGTGGACAGCGTTGCGTTTCCTGCGTCCCATTTTTATTCCGCCATTTATCGTCGCAACCAACCAAATATTCACAATTCACAACCAATTTGCAAATGATCGAGGTAAACAAGCATTAATAAGATTAAGAAGCTAGAACAACATAACGGCAACGTCGCACGTCGCGCTACGGCCCACGTGGTGGCATGTTGGCATTGGCACAGAGCGGCAACGGCGCAGCCGTAGCGCGCGGCTCGCATTTTAAAACGATATTATAACGTTATTATATATCGTTCTGTTATTCATACTGTTACGGTATTTATATCGTTATGGAGAATATTGATTTTGTTATAACGTAATTTTCGAACACTAACGGAATATACCGTTATAATTCCGGTTCATTTTATAACGTTTTAAAGGCCTGCCTGCATCCAGCGGACTTTATAGGTACCTATTTAATTTTTTATACTACCTTAACTTCTGTAAAAAAAAACCGATCGTCCTCTAGTCTTGCTGGTCTAAACCTAGTGCCTACGACAGTTTCTACGGGCTCCAAGATGTCACCGGGATAACGCGAAGATGCATTACGAAGCTTACAAGTGAAATGCAATATCGTGAGAAAACTTGAATATTTTGTTATCTGCCAATAACTCAAACAATAAAGGATCGGCAACGCTCTTGTGACACTTCTGCAGGCGTAGCCGTTTTATCACTTATCGCGGTCGATAAGACATCCTTCTCACTCGCACTCGCATACAGCCCCCCTATTCTGTAACTTGTTTTAAGCTCACCTCAACGCTCACCCACAAATATATCTTGACACCGTGATGCGTAGTAACTAAGCGGGGTGAGCCGCATTAGCGCGTAGCGAATAACAGCCCTGGTCAGAACGTGACAGATCTTAGAGCGATATGTGATAAAATGATGCCAGAGCTGTGTGGCGGCGATATAGACTATATCCATCTCTTTCTAATATTCTTCACACTTAGAGAGAGAAAGATAGTCTATGTCGCCACGACATAGCTCGCGGGCCATCCTGTGATAGCTGTGTTGGAATATGGGCGTAGACACTAAATAAAATAATCAATAATGTCATATTTTTTCGAAAAAGGATAAAAAATGTAGTCAAATGGAGAAAAAATCAACGCAAAAGGTTAAATAATCACGAAGTTAAGTGTCCAAAGTTTTAAGAAGGGGTATGTTCTGTCCCTTTTTCGCAAAACGCAACTTCTTATGAAACGATGACGCTGAAGAATGTGACGTCACAGAAGACGGCAACGTGCCGCGCCGCATCGTGGTCGGCGCCGCCGTCGACGCGGCCCCCCGGCAGCATCCTGTAATGTGACGTCACACACCGTTTACTCTTCTAACAAGCAATATTAAAACGGTTGTAGCTTCGTAATTCTTTGAGATATCTAAATGGGATTTTCGTCACTGGGCATATTTTTTTGCCTTCTTTCTTTTGGAGTAATAATAATTTTCGAGTCTACATCCGTATTGGACATCCATAGGCTATGACGTCTCCTTACCAAGCCGTATGCTTGTTTACTACCAGCATGGTACTAAAAAGCTAGTGGATAAACGGACATTCATTTTTCAATATATAAAATATCGAAAAGTCATTATTGTCATTATTAACGATTTACAACCTCAAATGTGACAATTGGACAGAATACAATATTTTGTAAAAAGTATGCCAAGTCTAACATTCTTCCAAATAAGTAGTGAGTTCTCATGTAAAGCCAAATCTGCCAATATTCTCAACATTGTTATGATTATGACGTAAACTTTGTAAATACCTAGCTATATAAAATTTATTGAATGTGACAAAAGTACATACAAAACATTTCCACAACGCAGGTTTCGTCAATACAACCAAACAGCATCTGCAACATGCTTCGTCAATTATCTACAAATTATAAATCCACCGCAGGTTTCGTCACCTATATTTAACATTACCACTAGTTCCTTACTAGTTCACATCCCACTCCGATACTCACCCAGACCAAACGTGCCAAAAATACCGGCAGCATTACCACGCTGAATGGCCAGTGATATTCGTTGGACCAGGTAAGAACCAGAGCGAGGGTCGCAGCCCCTTTCTCTTAAGCGCCGCCCTATGTCTTTGATGAACTTCTTGGCCTCGGTACACCACGGCCCAGCTGTCTCGACAGCAACCGGGACAAAATCATACACCAGTTCAAGATTTGCGTATTTATCGTGCTCTTTTTTTTTTTTTTTTTATGATATAGGAGGCAAACGAGCAGACGGATCACCTGATGGTAAGCGATTACCGCCGCCCATGGACACTTGCAACACCAGAGGTGTTGTGAGTGCGTTGCCGGCCTTTAAGATGGGAGTACGCTCTTTTCTTGAAGGTTTGCTTGTATTTAGACGCATTTTCAGCCGCTCCACCCGCCTTTCTAACCGTGTGGGCGAGGTGAGTAGGAGCGAAAGTACTCACACACGTAGCATCCCAAAGCAAACTACGACCCTTTGCCCATGGAACCAGTGTAAGACCGTCCGGCCTCTTACCGTCCGTACGGCTCAGGCCATGGGGTTCCATAACACATGGCACGTTCGCCGAGACTAAAGCGCGCCTTATTAACTCATTGATAGCGCAGTGCCTGGGTATCCTGCCGGCACATCGCACGCAACTTAGGCCGTGGTGTCCATCTGTCTCGACCATCACCCCACATCGACACCGGTGTGGCTCGCAAACCTTACTTCCGAGTCTTAGGGCCACCGCCACCCGCAACGTGTCGTTGTCCAATAAAGTCCCCAATTGTGGCGACAGCAAAGCATGCAACCATGCACCGGACTCAGGTTCCACGACAGCTTTCAGCCGGGCCACGTCACTTCCAACAGCGTCATGCAGCAGACTATTGTGTATATCTCGACACAAAATATCGTCCCACAACCTTTGTGACGAGGGATTATCCGGCCATACAACTTCAGCAAAACGAGATGACCATTCGGACCGAGCTTCCTGTAAATACGTGATACAAATATTGCCACCATCAAAAGAAAGGATTCTAGTGACAAGATCTGACGCCGCATGAGATGATGCAAGGAAAGCTTCTATACCGACGTCATGCATGCAGCGGACCCCTAATCCCCCATAACGAACAGGAAGAGCTGCCTGGCGCCACTGTGTCTCGTTGAAACTGACGTTTAAAACAGTTTCAAGGCCACGCTCAAGCACACGATCAAAGTTCTCTACATCCTGTCCAAACATCCAAATAGGTGACGTCCTTAGGATATATGTAACGCGCGGCATTGCAAAGCAGTTGCGTAATAAAATTAGTGACACGTGCGCTGACAATTGTTCCAAATTCAAAAAAGCAGACTCCATTGCCTGAGTTTTAGCCTGAATCGCCGAACTCACCCCCTCCGTAAAGATGGGCGCTCCCAGAAGAGAAAACAAACACTTGTCTAGCAGCCTAACACCTGGCAATACTGACTCAAAATTGGGCACAGAATCAAACGCCAAAGAACCACACGGATACAGCTCACACTTTGAGGAATTCAGCCGCAGCCTGCTTATATCATCGAGAACAGCATCAGAGCTTCCCCCAATAGTGCCATCATCCAAATACCATACATTCAATGGTGACTGAAACGATGCTATACAATTCTGCATCGCAAGACAAAACACCAGAGGGCCCAAGGGATCCCCCTGCTGAGCACCCACCTGCGAAGAGATCGTGCTGTCACCAAAGAACAGGTTACTAGGAGTTGAATAGCACTGGAAAAGAAAGGGATATAGTGCAGGAGTACGGGTTTTCACCTGTTCTAAAAGTACCCACCAGTAGTAGTACCTAGCTATATTGTAATATTGGCGATGTCATAAAAACTGAAGAACACTCAATGCTTTATAATTTCCATGTTTGTATTTTTTTCGAGACTAAGACTTAGGTATTTTGCCTAGTTAGTAGTGCCCCTGCCAACGAAGTTAGTGGTCCTGGATTTGAATCCTCGTAAGGGCAAATATTGGAATGATTAACACGAGTCTGGATTAAATGTTACTCAGTCTTTAAGTGCGTTTTTATATATATATCCATCGCCGTCTAGTATCCACAGAACAAGCTTTGCTTAGTTTGGGACTAGGTCGATTTGTGTAAGAGTCTAGCCAAATTTTTGATTTATTTGTCTACGGATGCACGAACCACATCGTAATTTTTTTCATCAATAGATCAATTAGCCTACTTATTGACGACCAGTTAGCCTAGTGCGTAGTGACGCTGCCTACGAAGCTGAAGGTCCTGGGTTCGAATCCCGGTAAGGACAAATGTTTGTGTGATGAGCATGAGTGTTTGTTTCTGAGTCTTGGATGTTACCTATGTATTTAAGTATTTCTATTTATTAAATATATCGTCATCTAGTACCCATAACACAAGCCTTATTGAGCTTACTATGAACTAGGTCGATTTGTGTAAGATTGTACCCTAATATAAAAAAAATAAAAAATAAGATGAAAGTGTGTGAGTTAGGTTTCTTGAATAGCATAAACCGGCTGCGCCTCTTCTACTTGGCGGCTGCACTGCCGTGCCCCTGAAAAAGTTAGAAAATAAATAAAATAGCGCGTTAATGAAGACAAACTAATAATGGTTATTTAACTAATGATGCGTTTTTCATTGTCAGCCGTTAATACTAATACATGTTTTAGCGTGGGCGAGGTTTGTTGGCCTTGTCTTTGAAGACTCGATTGTATAACACTAAAGTTATTTTGAATTGGATTGGTTTAAATCTCGCCCTTAAAAAATTAAGCACATTTCAAATGTCAGCTTTAAATAATTTACTTTAAAAACAAAGTTTTAACCGACTTCAATTTAGTACTCCGCCAACCCACGAGAACATTTCCAGTATTTCCACATTTCTTTTCCAATTTACCACATGAACTGATTTCCGAGCGCAAATGCGTAGATTATTAGAGAAAAAAACCCAATCGCTGTAATGTGGCCCGATAATATTTGAGGACTTCCGTCGATTCCACAAGGATCACCTTTGGCACTTCATTAGTTGCTATTTCAACGGAATCTTATCAGAATCTGTGACGTCCTTTTGTACTTTTAAGTACATAATTGAGGAATTCCATATGACTTATGTGGTCTTCATCATCAATTCCACTCCACCTAATTTATGATTTGCGGGTGTAGTACATGAGTTATAATAGAAAATACCAAAATCACTACACGCGTGCCTTCTATAATTGAGGATTTCCCTCAATTCCTCATGGATCCCATCATCGAACTGAGTTTTGAAAAAAATGGAACCCATCTGGAAGCATAAGCAAAAAAAAATTTTCGAATCGGCTCATCAATGACGGAGTTCTGAGGTAACAAACATTTAAAGAAAAACATAAAAAAAAACAACCGAATTGAGAACCTCCTCCTTTTTTTTGAAGTCGGTTAAAAACGTGTTTAAATGAAGTTTATTGAACTTTTCAACATATTATAGTCTGACTTTGATAAGTATTATGTTTAATATTAAGTAAAACGAAAATACTTAACGATTTCCGAATGTAGGGCCGAAATAAAGGAACATGCTCATTTATTGTACAAATGATATACTTTTATTGTCAGTTTCGACATCCTGCTAATTTCTTGATTGGTCTCTTCGCCTAATAAAATGACTACAGTCATACAATTGTCAGACCCCCCACCAACCCTATTTTGAAATGACGTAATATAAGGTGCTAACAAATTAGGTACCAATACTTTTAGAGCTGATAGTACTAGTCTCTAGGAGTAGAGTTAAGTATGAAACATTTAAAAGTGTGTATCACTTTTTGGAGATAATTAGGGATACAACGTTACTGCGTAAAAACACCCTGTTAATGAGATAGTCAACAATCAATCATTGACGTTTGTCACAAACGACGATGTTCACTTGACAGATAGTGTTTTAACATCTCGTCAGTTGAATGCACAGGCTGATTATGTTTGGTCGAAATTTTAATTTATTTATTTTGTACCGGAAATTAAAACAAAAATATCATATGAAAAGTTTTCTTAATTTCTATTTAAAGTCAATTGTTTTGATGTAATGTAACACCTCTTAAAATATTGGTACTTAATTTGTTAGCACCTTATATATGCACAGCCTCTTTGCAATGTCAAATATCCAATTTTCACGTAAGAAGCTACATTCGAGAAAGCCACGCAATAATGGATGGAGTTCCATTAATACTCTTTTAGAATGATGATTGAGTGACTTTTTATAAAATAAAGGAATATTTACTGGTTAATCTTCGAAATATTAGCGAACGCCGGAACATGGGTGTATAGATCAATTTTGAACAGTCTTTCTGAACCAATAAAAATAATACAAAAACCCCCGACATGTCCATTTCAAAGTCCAATATCTCAAAAACGGCTAACAAATTTTCACGAAACATGGCTAAGAACACTCGGGATAAAATTATTTATGACACAAAAAAACCGCATTCAAATATGTCTATCCGTTTGGGAGCTACGATACCACAGACAGATACACAGATACACAGACACGTTAAATTTATAACACCCGTCTCTGCGTCGGGGGTTAAAAAGCAAACTTTTTCTTAGGTGATTGTGACAGAGTCGATACAAATCCAATTTACATTTGAATTTAGGAATAGAATGAAGGCAAATGTTACAATTAATTATGACTAGTTACATTGTCTGTTTAAATTCAAATATGATAAAGCAGAAGATTATGTGTGCCTTGTTTGTGTGTAGGTAGTTGTATATTATACTAATATAATATTATAATATAAGCTTTAGTTTATGAGGATGCTTAGACGTTGGATATTAATTCACGCCAAAACTATTTAACGAATGTGTCACAGTACATCAGCAGGCCAAAGATGTTTTTTACAAGCTTTTTATTAACTTGCAAGAACATTTAGTTACATAGTTAGTTAGGTACACATGTACCTAACTAAATGTAACTAAATATGTTTGCTCGGGTGAAATCTTGCAACTCAATTTAGAAGCAGATATTCTTCAACCGGTTAAGCCGAAATTTTGGGTAAAGGTATAGTTTCGATGACAATTCAATATTATGGTACCGTCGAGCTGATCTGATGATGGAGACAGAAGGTGGCCATGAGAATTCAGCTCTTAACTGACGTAACTGAATGAACCCGTTAAATACCGCAATAGACATACATGATTAACATGTTTTAAGTATTGCCAGTATATACCAGGACCGGTTTGGAACAGTCGCCGAAACATATTACCATAGGACATAGTTGGTCGTTACAATGAAGCTGTACCAAAGACCTGTCATTTATAGGGTCCCGTAGTTTTCATAAACTACGGGACCCTATTTCATGTCTCATGACATGAAATACGCACATTGCGATTTTAAAGACGGGGACTCTTTAAAATGGCAATGTTTTCGCACGTTAAAACGCCCGTGGTTTCAAGTCGACTCTGTATAAGACATTGTAGAAGTAGAAAATACGGTAGTCTTTAAACAAAAATTATTAGATCATCTTGTAAAACAAGCGTACTACACAACAAATGATTATTTGTTAGACTGTAATTAATGGAACAGAACCATGTTCGTCCATTAATAAGGGCGTAGACACTAAATAAAATAATCAATAATGTCTTATTTTCTCGAAAAAGTATTAAAAATGTAGTCAAATGGAGAAAAATCAACGAAAAAGGTTAAATAATCACGAAGTTATAAGTGTCCAAAGTTTTAAGAAGGGGTGTGTTCTGTCCCTTTTACGCTAAACGCAACTTCATATGAAACGATGACGCTAGAAGAATGTGACGTCACAGAAGACGGCAACGTGCCGCGCAGCATCGTGGTAGGCGCCGCCATCGACGCGGCTCCCCGGCAGCATCCTGTAATGTGACGTCACACACCGTTTGCGTTTTATCTCTCTAACAAGCAATATTAAAACGGTTGTAGCTTCGTAATTCTTTGAGATATCTGAATAGGATTTTCGTCACTAGGCAATTTTTTTTGCCTTCTGTCTTTTGGAGAAATAATAATTTTCGAGTCTACACCCGTATTACTGCTAAAATTTGTATGCCTCACGGCCCAGCATAGTGATTCTAATAGTACATTACTGCAGAGGCCGTGAAGTAAGGGACTGCTGGACTGGACTGGAGAGATTGGGGTAGACGGCCGAGTCGTAGACGAGGCCGGATACAACGAGTCCAGCAATCCCTGTTCCGGCGGAGGATTGTATGGTGCTTTTCTCAAACGATGTGAGGAAATATTAAAATAAAAATAAATACAAGGTATTCAATTAAATAATAGGTAATTTGCCGCCTTTTTTATTTGTTAAACATGCTATTTCAACAAGCCTATTCGTCTATTTCGAGCACCATGTTTAACCGCACATAAGTATAGTACCATAGATTTTTTTTTTATGTCGCAAGTTTGTAGTAGTCTAGTCGTGGTTGGCAGTATGTAATTTTTCCTCTGTCAGTTTATTACTAGTAAGCAAATTTAAAAAGTTAGAGTAGCGGACAAATGACAATAATGGTTTTACTTAGGGTTACCATACATTACTTCTTGGCGTAAGGCCAAGAAGAAAAGTAGGGAGCCTTAAACAAGAAACTTCATGTCTTCATTTCGTGATATTAACGCGTACATTTCCGCCATGTTTGAGAAAAAGCTAGTAAAATACGGAACCCACACTCTTCAATTTCGATAGAACTTAACCGGTTTATGCAAATCATTTTGTATTAACTACGGGAATTATTCATTATTATGTCTCATCATATCAATTTGGCGTAGCACTCCATACTATAGTTAGTTATGAATAATTTGGCAAAGGTTGTCAACGTCAACCGTGATTAATTGAAATGTTGTGTATTTTTCATTTTATACGACAGAGACATCAAAAAAAGGAACATGTTTTTTTCTGTCATATCACGGACAGAATACTGGCTTGAGCATATTAATAAGCAGTACATTAAGAATTAAAAATCGGCTAATCGGCCGAATTTGTACGAAGGTTGGCCTTTCTAAGTACATTTAAATTTGGTCGACTATACTAACTAAACTTATGTCTGAAGCGTACTACTCCGTAGACGAATTTTTCAACGGCGTGCACTCTTGAACTGGTTCACAATCCCAAGATATGGAATCAAACAATATGAATGTAACCTACCATCTGTGATATAATTAAAAGACCCATCTGACAAAATTATCTTATACCCTAATATTATTTTTATACGAATGATGTTATGTTAATTATGTATGACTGTCCTAATAATACTGTTGACATGTAAAACTATGTTTTATAAAGGATTAAATGAAATTACTCGGTAACTAGTTATGCCTACTTAGCCGAGATAATTTTCCTTATAAATTCATTATATGTACTGCCACATTTTTTTTCACATTCCCAGTAGCGGCCATTTAGTCGGCGGGGGGGACATGTATGACTCGAACAAAAATTTGGGGTTTAAAGCTCGTTTTAGAAAACTCATAATATTTTTGAGTAACCAACGATACCCCACACTTTGGGTTTAATGAGAAAAAAAAAAACATCCCCACTATAGGTTTACGGGAAGTACCCCAAAAAATATTTTTTTCAAGATTTTATTCTTCTGTTTTGTCGGCGTTATTGATTTATATACCCATGCCGAATAGTTTTCTAGTAGTAATGGTAACTGAGCTAAGCCGAAGACGGACGGACGGCCAGACGGACATGGCGAAACTATAAAGGTTCCTTGTTGACTACGGAACCATGGCTGCCGGTGGGTGAAAATTATGGATGGGCAACCCGGGACAAAATAGTTATGAAAGAGTTTAGAGCAGCAATGTACAAATTGCAGAATATTCCCAAAAAGCGGAAACGTTCTCGAGAATGTTCTCAGAACATTCCTGCAACATGGAAATTATTGTTTAAACAAGAGAATCTGCTTGAAATAAAGTTTAAATAGGCATACTTAACTTAAAACTAAACGTTATTATGCATGTGTTATTGTCTATTACAGTTAGTTGTTTTGTTGATAAGTGATAAGTTACCAATAAGTTGCTTAAATTCTCACTGTATTTCAGAGAACATTTCGACTTTACACTAGCCCTGACTTTTTAAACTAAGTTACCGAACTATTTCTTGATGCGTGTCTTTGGACTCTTTGATCGTGTCGTGTCACTCGTGTCAAATAAATAAATAAATTCTCGTTCTAGAGAACATTCTCAGAAGTTACCGAGAAAATCTCATGTGGAAAGTTTCGCAACTTTGGAAACTTCTCGTGAGTGCGTTGCTAGTTTAGAGTGAGTATAATAACTATATGTTTATACGTTTGCCCGTGTGGTGTCGGGTTAGAATTTCACGCCCTTTCTTCCCGTGGGTGTCGTAATAGTCGACTAAGGGTTTAAACGTGTTGTGGGCGATGGGCTAGCAACCTATCACTGCGATATCACATTTCGTCGATGTTTTATACCCACGTTTATGCTAAAAGTGGCACTGCAACACAAGTTTCATCCGCTCTGCCTGCCCCTTTTGGGAGTAAAGGCGTGAATCAATGTATGTATGTATATGACTATAGGCATGTATAGTTTATTTAAATATAAGTCTTGAGCCTTATGTTTGGTTGCGTGAAGTGTGGACCCGGTAACTTCTTGGAACACATCTTTTTAACTCCTGGGCGACTACGGTGATTATCATTAAATTAACATGGAATAAGTAAATGAAATGTAGGTAGCAAAGTTGTTTTCTAAATGTTTTGCACTCAATTTATTGTCACATCCCAAATAATAACACAATTCAGAACATGAAGCTTAAAAGTAATATGTAAACATCACGGCGTTGTTATTGCCAAGGAGCGACTTTTTGAAGTGAAAACTTATTTAGCGGCGCTGAGCACTTTTTGGGATGGGGAAAAATTGTTAAATACGCGACAGTGTTTTGTGACGTCAGATGTGAAGGAGGTCACTTTTTGCTGCTAGCCGATTCGACTTCATTCAAAACTGACCGCTATTCGTAAGAGTCTAAAGCCGTTAAACACTTCAGTCCAGATGGCGCTGCTATCTACGTAAACATCGGAGCAACTAACTATTTATATTAAAAATGGATCAAATAATAATTTTGAGTAAATAATGGCCGTAATATTGACTTATATTTACAATTTACTTGTGACAGTGTTTTAAAAACTTTTTGCGTCTGTACTGTGCTAAAAACTAGTAAAAAGTGACGAACCAATGGACCGTTGACCCCTCTGGGTTTCAAATATTTCAGTGACTTGTATAGTGTGTTATATGACGAAAGACCTATATTGGACAACAAGACATTCAAATGCAAAAATTGCGTATGTATTTCATCCAAAATATTCTACAAATTAAACGAAAATACAGTGATACTCGATAATTATAAACTGAGATCGGTAATAACTCCATCTAGTGACAACTTAATATACTAAATGATACAGAGACTGGGTCAAGTTCATGCGCAACACAAGATGCACGATTACCACACGATACCCATATGAATGAAAGAGCCAGATATAGTTTGACGCATCCTATTGCAGTTAGACTGCACTACTTAAGTTGTCGCCGCCCACTCCCATTGTTATAGAAAGGTGAACAATAGAATAGGCCTACAATCTACGGAACTTTAATTTGTTATTCTATTTACCGAAAACTTGCTAAAATGAATTGTATAGCGTGTCAAACCTCGATTGCTGCGAGTCATGAGATGTTAAGATGCGCAACTTGCAAAGATATATACCACTATATGTGCCTAAATATGTCAGAATCATACTATAAAGCAAATGCCGATCAACTTCAGCGTCTATGGCAATGTCCGCGATGTATGAACATTACATCTCGGAAAAGAAACGATAATACGCCTGTCCGGAAGCAGTTCGACACAACGACACTTGACGAGACTAATATATCATTTAATAATATGTCAATTGACCATTTAACACACGACGGCACACAGGAAAGCATATTTGGTGACACCGTCGGCTCTCAACAGCCCCAGCAGCATTCAGTACCTCAACAAGGTATAACTTTGGAACAAATAAGCTCGCTGTTAGACTCGAAACTTGATAAAAATAATACAACTATTATATGTAAAATGAAAGATCTTATACAGACGGAAATAAACACCGCCATCGACAAATTAAGGCATAACTTTGCCCAAAAGTATAATATTATCGAAACTAAACAACAAGACCTTACCAAACAGCTTGAAAGCACTCTCCTTAAAATAAGCTACTTAGAAACTGAAAACCAAAAGATAAAAACTGAGTTACAGCAACTACAGGCTGACATCCCCGTCAATTATGCCTCCAACTATCCAATGCGAAAATATGACAACGCAAAGAAATTTGTATTATATGGACTAGACGAATATCACAGAGAATCCGAAATTGATTTATTCCATCGCATCGATAATATGTTTGGCGCCTTACTAAACATAAATATCAATGGATTTATTGAGTCCGCCAGACGGATTGGCAGAAAAGGTAATCGACGACCGGTTGAGGTAGAACTTATCAGCAAGCGCATGACAAACTATGTTCTACTAAATAAACGTTGTTTTCAAAACACTGGATATGCTGTCGCAGACATGTTAGATAGTGAAGCCCTGAATAAAAGGAAACAACTGAGAGAACATCTCATAAACGCGCGTCGTAACGGAAAATTCGCTATTATAAAAGATAACAAACTGTATATTGAAGGAAAAGATTGCACCCCGTCGGCGTCGTCGTCACCAACAGAAATATGTCCATCCGTATCAAAGCAACATCACACCTTGGAGAGCTCACAAACAACAGTCACCCCCGAAGTCAACAGTAATACGAAGAACAAAGAAAATGTACCCAACAAGTTTTTTCGTGTATGATAAAATTTTTATATTACACCAAAACATAAATGGTTTAGTGCACAAAGCTGACATTCTGAACGTTCATCTAGAGGAATTAAAAGACTCGGATCGGCCTATCGATATAATCTGCATAACGGAACACAACATGAAACCTGGTGACGAAGAACAACTATCTCTTTCTAATTATAATCTAGCTGCGTGTTATTATAGGGAGAACAGAAATGGCGGGTCCTGTATCATAATAAAAAAGACCCACAAATATAAAGTCCTACAAGATGTTCTATCCGCCTCTCTTGCTAATGTATTCGAATGTTCGGCGATAGAACTCATTGAACATAACATTATTATAGTTTGTTTGTATAGAGTACCTAAATATGATAATTGCGCTATAAACGTATTTTTCAATAAGTTAGACAGTATTTTAGTTAAACTATGTTATGGTAACAAAAAAGTTATTGTCTGCGGCGATTTTAATATTGACTTAATGAAAAGAACAAAACATTCTGCACAGTTTAAGAATTTGATTATAAGTTATAACCTTAGAATTGGAGTGACAGAGCCAACCCGATTAAAAAGCAATACCTGTATAGACAATATTCTACATAACATACGAGGAGGTAAAGCAGAAGTTATCGATTTCGCTATCTCTGATCATACAGCTCAGATTATAAACTGTCCCGTAAAAAAAACCTATCTCTTGCCATTCTGGTACATAAAAAAAAAGGGATTACAGTACAGAAAATATTACAAAATTTACTGAATGCTTACAAAATTTTAATTTTAACGGTGTATACATGGCAAATAATCCTAATGAAGCTTTCAAATATTTTAATGACCACTTTAAACTGTTCTACGACTTATGTTTTCCACTTATTAAATCAAAAATATATGTTTATAAGAAACCAAGATGGATTACAAACGGAATAAGAAAGTGCTGTCGGAAAAAACGGCACTTGCTTTGGAAATATCGAATATCGCCCAACTTGCAAGACAAAGCCTATTTTAATTTATACTCCAAAAGGCTTAAAAGAATAATATTGTTGACTCAAAAAGCGCAAAATGATTATTGCATTAAAAACTCGGTTAACAAATGTAAAGCTACATGGAATATTATTAAAAACTCGAAAAGTACCCGTTTGCGAGAAAATATTATCCATATAAAACATGAAGGTAGACTAATAAATGACATTAAAGACATTTCACAACAATTTAATACACATTTCATTGACCAGGCCAAGCCTATTGTCAGTGACAATGTCATGGCAGACCATAATAGCAATAATTCTAATAATAATAATAATTCTAATTCCAACCATAAGACCACTCAATTTAAGATGACATTTAAATCGCCCAATTCAGTTTTTATGAAACCTACAACCCCACATGACATTTGTATCATTATTAAATCTTTAAAACATACTAACAGTACCGGTTACGATGGTATATCATCCAAAATTGTTAAAAAAGTAGCGCCAATAATATCACCTCTGATCAGCCACATTACCAACCTGTGTATTGAATATGGGACATTTCCAGAAATGTTAAAGGTAGCTGTAGTACGACCCATTTACAAGAAAGGTGACAAGAATAATATGGATAGTTATAGACCAATAGCTCTTCTTCCTGTTTTCTCCAAGATCATAGAGAAAGTCATTTATAACTGCCTGAATGACTACTTTGAAACGCATAACCTCTTTGCGGTTGAACAAAAAGGATTCCGAAAAAATAAATCCATTAACATGGCTATTTTTGATTTGTTGAATAGGATCATGAAAGATATTGATAAGAAAAAACCTGTCTGTGCGCTATATATGGATATGACCAAAGCATTCGACTTTGTGGATCACAACATCCTACTTACCAAACTATTTGACTACGGTGTACGCGGGAACGTTCATGACTTAATAAAGTCGTACCTAACCGAACGAAAGCAATTTGTCACAATCGATAAAATATGTACAAAATCGAAAACGGAAGTTAGTGTGTCATCGGATTGTAGAGAAATAAAATACGGCGTTCCACAAGGCAGTGTACTCGGTCCTTTACTTTTTCTTGTATATATCAACGACATGCCACAAACTATTGAACATCCAATGATACTATTTGCTGATGACAGTACAATTATATTCACAGGAGATAACCTACGTACATTGCAGACTGACATTAACAAGACATTGGAATCAATAATTGAGTGGCTGAACAGTAACAACCTACGCATTAATTTAGACAAAACTAAGTTAATGAGTTTTAAACAAAGAGTTGACCGGACACCTAATATCACTGTTGAATATAAAGAACATAAAATTGATGAAACTGATATTACAAAATTTTTAGGATTACATTTAGATAGTAAGTTGACATGGAATAATCATATTGACATTGTATGTAAAAAACTTAGCAGATTTTCGTATGCATTGTATAACCTTAGCAAAAGAGTGAATAAGTCTTCAGTATTAACTGCATATCATGCTTATGTAACTTCGACTTTGAGATATGGCGTCATATTTTGGGGTAATTCCACAGACCGGGAAATGGCATTCAGGGCACAAAAAAAATGTTTACGATCGGTATGTGGAATAGCACCAACAAAAACCTGTAGAACCCATTTCATTGAGCTCAACATATTAACGCTTCCATGCCTTTACATATACGAGGTAGGAATATATGTCAAAAGCAACATTAGCCAATTTTCCACTTTTAACAGCTGTAGGCAGAAGGATAAAATTTATACAGGGCCATTCAAAACTGCTCTGCTTTGTAAAAGTATTTTTGGAATGGCACCAAAAATTTATAATAAATTACCAAAAAATATAACTAGACTAGATGACTTATCAGAATTTAAAAAAATACTGTATAAATTCCTGGTAGAAAAAGCATATTATTCTGTAGGTGAATATTTAAGCGATACTTTAATTTAGGCGAGAAATTATTTGAATTAGTATTTAAGTAAATGACATGCATGCAATATCTGGACTACAATATTTGTATGCCGAACGGCAAAACATAGCGATACCAAGAATTTGATGTAACACCCTGACAACCTATGTTTCACAAATAAACAATTTTGAATTTTGAATTTTTTGAACTTTTTGCAATAGCATATCCTGCAAATAAATTTGTAATAATACCAACGCGTCCTTCACCGTTTTGCTATTGAGAAAATTCGAATAGTTCCAATTTGGGCGTTATTCCTGAAGAGATAAAGCTTAGAAAAATATTTACCAACGGCAAAAACAAATTGATATTTTGGTCGCCACCGCCCTCTGCTGTTCGTGCAAATTTAGACGTTATTCCTAAAGAGATAAAGCTTTGAAAATTTTTTGGCAATGGCAAAAACAAATTGTTATTGTGTCCCAAGGCGCCCGCGGCCCGTCCGCCTAAATAATTGATAATTGTTTATAAATTTGCGTCAAATTCATTTTTAGGGTGACACCGTAAGATATCACGTGACCTGATCGAAAAACTGTTACTACTCCTAGAGTGCAACCCGGTCTTTTTTTTTAATACTACGACAGTGGCAAACGAGCTTATGGTAAGCAGATACTGTAGCCTATGGACACTAGTGACACCAGTAGATTCACAAACGCGTTGCGGACCCTTCATTATATTGCAGGATTTGTTGTATTGACATCACCTAGACAAAAGCATGTGTCTCACTCTCAGCGCAGTAGACTCTAAGGAGCTTTTTCCTGAAAAGTTAGCACCTTAATAAGTATATAGCCTGACTATATAATAAGTTTCTGTCAAAAATTGAATTTCTGGTACAAGTTTTTATAACCAACAGTACTTTTCTGTATACCGTCATCAACTACTCGTTGAGACGATTCTAACGAGCCCAAACTCAAAGGGGTTACGTCGGTTAAGTGCTGAATTCCCATGGCCACCTTCTGTCTCCATCATCAGATCAACTCGAGGGCACCATAATATTGAATTGTCATCCAAACTATACTTATACTCAAAATTTCAGCTCAATCGGTCACCGGAATGTGGGTCAAAAACTTCCAAGATTTCATTACTGACTCCCGGACAGGTGAAACTAAATAAAAGTTAGTAATAAAGTGGTATTTTTAACATATTAACATATCAATATCGGTTATGGATGATCCAACTTTATCTTGCGGCGCTACAAAGCTTAAGTACAGTCAGATAATGCGTCATCAGTCTTGTTTGTTTGCCGACTGTACTTGATGGATCGTTGGTGATAAGATAGGGTTATATGTAAACAGTTTTAGGAGCAGGTATGAGAGCACTGAGTCTATTCGGGCAAAGGATTGGGATTGGTTTAGTACCGTAAAATGGGGTGAGTAGGGATCGCGAGGAGAGTTGGGTTATGAATGGGAAGAGAAGGGATGAAGGGGGGGTGAGATGGGATTTTAAGGCTACTGCTACCTAAATAATGTATTCCAATTTAAAATGGAGCTATATTAATATTCATAATTAAATAAAATCGATCCAAGAATCTTTCAAAATCACCTTTGTATGAAAACCCATCTCACCCCAATTACGAGGGATTACGGGGTGAGGTGGGATTTCGTGTTTATCGTTAAAGTTATGAAATGGAACTACCCAAAATCATAAAAAAACTAAAATACAAACGTCCGGAACACTTATTATAATTATACAAAACTCAGTTTGCATATGTAAAAATAAAATGTTATCTAGGTTTGAATGTCAGTTTTGTCCCTACTCGCCACGTTTTACGGTACTGGCACAGTTATGGGCACAACCAGAAAAAGAACCAATAATATTAACAATGTGTAAAGTTGGATTAAATAATCACAGAGTTAGTGCCCAAAGTTTCAAAACGGGCTTTATTCTATCGCTTTTCCGCACGCAACTTCATATGAAACGATTGTCATTTACTATGACGCTCGCAGATTGTGACGTCACTCTGCGAGCGTTTTCTCTTTAACAAGCAATGTTAAAACGGTTGTAGCTACGTAATACTCTAAGATGAATGGGATTTTCGCCACTAGGCATATTTTATTACCTTCTTTCTTTTGGAGTAATAATAAATTTTAAGTCTACACCCGTATTATTTACTTATTCGGTGAAGAAAATACATCGCGAGGAAACCTGCATACATCTGCGAAGAAACTCAAAGGTTTATGTGTGCCCCAACCCGCACTGGGCCAGCGTGGGGACTAATGCCCGTTCCGCCTCATTTTGAATTTGTTCCTTCAGCTGTCAACGCGGCGAATCCTCAAACATATCAAGGGTCGGCAACGCCCATGTTACTCCTTTGGAGTTGCATGCGTCTATAGGCTGCGGTGTCCGCTTACCATCAGGCGGGCCGTACGCTTGTTTGCCACCGTCGTTGTATTAAAAAAAAATCCTTGAGGCGACCTGTGCCCAGCAGTGCGACTTATACCTAGAGGCTGTTTTTTACACACACACACACTTCCAACTTTGTCGTCCGTCTGTCTGTCTGTCAAGGTCTGTTCAGAGGGGTAATCACGTAACGTTCCGAACGCTCGTTAGGACATGGACAGTCCAACCGTCGTTTTCCCATATAAAATTTGACATTTAGAGCTACCTAACGTGCTTACAATGCGTTTTGTGATCGACCTGCAGGTCTTCAGGCCCTTGAAGCTGTGAAAAAATCTAACTTCTAAGTTAAGTTGTGGCAAGTAATATCATCTTTATTTATTTATCGTATGGCAAATACCTACGTGTATTTAGAACCGTGAGATCTTCGAAAATACAGTACAGTTATATCATCTTATGGCCGCTCCACACGATGGGCCATCCTGACCCATCATACAGGACGCGGCTATGCGGTAGAACCCGTAGAACTTGACATAAATATGTCTTGCTCCCTTTAACGTATAGTTACGTCCTGTATGATGGGTCAGGATGGCCATTATACAATAAGTAAAAAACGGAAGCCTCATGAATGTTGCGACATTTATAGACGTTATATGCACGTGAACGAGTTGAGAATAAAGATATATGAATATTTTATAACCCCTTAAAAACGTTCTCACGTTAAATTGGCAAGTGTCATGTCATGATGTGTGACGCCGGATTGATGTCGTACATAATTTAGTCGTGGAAAGTGTAGTCATCGCGCGTAATGAGGCACTCGCTGTTACGTTGACGGGGATGGCGTGACGCTGGAAGTGTCATGGTCATGACGTTTTATCGTCCTCCTTTGAAGCGCTCAAAGCCTGCGAGTCGGAAACGATAACGCAGGTTAAGCAAAGATGGCAGCGGTCAGGCTTTGGATGGGTGGCCGCCTGATGTTTGAGTGGTTAATATAAACGAGCGCTTCCATTTGGAAGGCACGCTAAGCAGTTGATCCCGGCTGCTGTCTATGACAGTAGTCGTTCAGCCGAGTTAGAGGCCTTCGGGCGGCTTAAGAACTTCTAACAGTCGAGTTGCCCACTCACTTGACAAAGGGGGGACAACTGTTACTCGCGTCCGCAGGAGCTACCTACCACAACCCTGCACGTGTCCCCTGGGTGGTACTAAAGAGTGACAAACTTTAAAGGACAAAATAATGTATGCCATACGATTAAATAAAAATAAAATAGTCCTCCTAGCGTTTTTCCCGGTTATGCCCTAAAGGCGCCCGAGGTCCGTAACATCTAATCCCAAGATTTGGCATAGGCACTTTTACGAAAGCGACTGCCAATATGATCTTCCAACCCAGAGGGAAAACTAGACCTTACTGGGATTGGACTGGTTTCCTCCCAATGTTTTCCTTCACCGAAAAGCTAACGGTAAATATTCCGTACGTAAGTTCCGAAAAAGTCATTGGTACGAGCCGGGATTCGAATCCACGACCGCCGCTTGACAGCCGCATGCCTGAACCACTAGGCTACCGTAGCTTATATGGTCATGACGTTTGATACGTAAAAACAGGAAATACAATACAATACAATACAAATACTCTTTATTGCACACCTCACACAAACAAAGCAGTTAAAAAGAGAAACAATACAATAACATGTAGGTAGAGGCATGTAGGAAATGTCAATTGATCTAGGGCATATATGTAGGTACTTATAAATATAGTGTAAATACCCCATAGGTTAAGTTAGTTCTAGTCATTTTTGTACTCAGGCATATTTGTAATATATTATATAGCATATCTATCAATTAACAAGTTCCCTATTATTGTGATCGTCAATAACATTCAATAAAAAGTTTTAAGTGAAATTAGTGTTTCATAATAATGGTTATGTGATTCGGAATGGTCATTGTGGTACTGTTTGGGGAGGGCCATGGACGTTTTTCGACTGATGCGATGATAATGTAATATGGTATGAACATTATGTAAAAACATAAAATCCGTGATGGGGGAAATAAAAACGGGCATTTATGGGTCAAAAGTCAAAGAGAAAGTCACTGTAATGTCCGTATCAGGAGCTCAAGGCAAAGAAAATAATAGAATGGCAATTACTCCACGACACCACGACTATGATGATGTTTTTTTTTTTTTAATTAGTGAAGAACCCTCCTAGTAATTTATTTAATCGTATGGCATACATTATTTTGGCCTTTAAAGTTTGTCACTCTTTAGTACCACCCAGGGGACACGTGCAGGGTTGTGGTCGGTAGCGCCTGCGGACGCGAGTGACAGTTGTCCCCCCTTTGTCAAGTGAGTGGGCAAGTCGACTGTTAGAAGTCCTTAAGCCGCCCGAAGGCCTCTAACTCGGCTTAACTACTACTTTCACAGGATCGGATTCGGGTTTTCGGATTTTACAGCAGCCGGGATCAACTGCTTAGCGTGCCTTCCAAAGCACGGAAGCGCTCATTTATATTAACCACTCAAACATCAGACGGTCACCCATCCAAAGACTGACCGCTGCCATCTGTGCTTAACCTGCGTTATCGTTTCCGACTCATAGGCGCCGCTAGGCTATGAACGCTTCTTCTAGTAGTGAAGTGTTGGAATAGACATTCCCATATAAAAATAAAGAATTGTAAGTTAACGTACCGTTTGCATACGAAATAAAAGAAGTTTCATTCACCCTGCCCGGCCCTTCAAATTTATCATACTCTTACTCATTTATTAATAAAATATAAAATCGTACATAGGCGTACATTTTTGAAAACTGTAAGTGCCAAATGGAGACCACTCCATTTGGCACTTACAATTTTTTTAGCTACGGAGATCGGTCATATCGCAATTTCGCAATGGCACATCCAGTTTCTCTATGCGGACGCACAGACGGACCGCTCGACGCATGAAGCGTTATGCGGGTTTTCACTTAGCGGGAGATTATGCGTTCCTACAAATTTGCGCATAAAGCATAAACCTTTTACACGCCTTTTTGGTGTTGTGGGTTGTGGGACGTTAGAAGCAGTTAGCAGGAAGCGTTAGACGCAGAGTGTCATCGCGATCATATTAAGTTCCTTACCTACCAAATTGGCGTTTTGTATGGAGGATATTATGAAAACCGTGATTTTCATACATTGAATTTTGCTGATTATTCAGCAATGTCAAATTCAAACCAAACAAAATTTTGGTAGCAATATAGAAAACTATTAAGCTACGTTACACATATCTTAATTAGGTACTTAAAAATAGTTCGCATCATACAACTATACGTAATTGAAACACTTGAACCGGCAGCACATGAAAAGGGCACAAGCTAAAATTTGAAACACTAAATAAAAAACTAAAACCTATATTGAATAATAATATTGAAATTAAATTAAAATTGGAAGTTGCAATAGAAATTAATAAATTAGTTACAAAATAATATCTGTGAAAAAAACGCCAATTTCATAGGTAAGGACCTAATATTAGTGGTAAGGAACTCAACCTTACAGAAGGTAACAGCCATAATAACATTACTATAGTTGGTGAGATCTTACCTTGAACTTTTGACAGCTGTCATCCCAGTACAATAAACGTCAAAAATGACGTATGATGACATAAATTGCACTGGGATGATAATTGGTCTGCAGGTATGTGGTGGTGTGTTCCTGGTGGTAAGGAAGGTCGCCAGAGCAATGTTGACCATTTTGTATCTAAAACAATACCTACTACTTTAACAATAGAGTCGCTATTCGAGTAACTATTTATTAAACATGGCCGATTCATTTCGAACCGTTTGCGGTACGTGGCTTTTGTGGATAAACAATTGCCGGGGTAATCACGTAACGTTTCAAACGCGCGTTAGGACAATCTTACTGACATTTTTCCATATAAAATGTGACTTTAGATCTATCTAAGGCGCGCGCTACACATGCGTAACGTGATTGACCTGAAGATCAGAGGGGTGATCACGTAACGTTCACAACGCGCGTTAGGGCAATCGAACTGTCATTTTTCCATATAAAAATTGTCATGTAGTTACCTAACGGACACCATACAATGCACTTCGTGATCGACCTGCCGCAGCTCTACAAAAATAACCCGCACTATTATACCATAAATTCAAGGTTAGGACAAACGCCCGTCATTTTGAAAACTTAACCCTGTTCTGTACAGTAGAGACTTCCTTATATTAATAAAAATAATTAGGTACTAAATAAGAATAAGAATAGTTTATTCGTGACAATACAAAACCAAGGACAAAAGTAATGTTTTATGTTTTTTTTCTTTTTTGTTTTTTTATGTATTGTTTTTTGTTTTTTTTTTTTTACGTTACTAAAGTGACAACGTCAATGCTTGACAAAGATGATTAGAATGTTACCTATTTTATCTAAATGGCCAGTAGTAAACAAAGTCATTGAAATCAAGTAGTGTCTAATGCGATGATAGAAGAATAGGTAATTTATTGATAAATGTGTTGAAGTACATTAAATTATAATATTTTGAGTAAACTTCTAAAAAAAAAAAATATCATTAGGAAGTCTCTACTGTACAGAACAGGGTTAAGTTTTCAAAATGACGGGCGTTTGTCCTATCCTTGACCATAATGCACAGATATAGATATACATAGATCACGCAAATGCATGTACTTCGCGTGTCAGAATTCGGACTCCGAGTTGGCACTCCGACTTACATTCCGCGCGCGTCTGTTGTGATAGCCGGTTGTCCGTGAATATAAAGAAAAAACCTTATTGCGGAATCGATTTTCCGCGGACAGCGGGGAATTCAGATCACTAATTCGCCCGTGTGACGTCAAACGCTTGGAAGAGCTACTGGTCCATGAAAGGGCTAATGAAGGGCAACCTGCCTCTGTCACTAAAGCTGAAACTCGTCGACATGTGTATTTTGCCTGTCCTAACCTACGGTGCGCAAACATGGTCACTCACTGAGAGCCAGAAGTCCAAATTAAAGGTTTGCCAACGCTATGGAGCGCAGTATTCTAGGTGTCAAAAGGACGGAGCGGGTCCGAAACACTACACTGCGCTCCAAAACACGCATAGCTGATGTGGGTGTAAAAACTGCCAGGCTCAAGTGGGACTGGGCCGGCCACGTCTGTCGCATGCATCCAAACAGGTGGGCTAATGTGGCTACCAAGTGGGTGCCACATGACGGGCGACGCAGACGGGGCCGACCTGGCTGGAGATGGCGGGACGCCCTGGATGTATTCTTCAGCAACTGGGCGGAAGAGGCACCTAGTAGGGACGCAGGGAGATCGCGGGGAGGGGCCTTTGCCCAGCAGTGGAAGCTCAAAAAAAAAGCCATGTATGGACCTTAGTCTGAAATAATTGTTTTTTTTTTTCTTATTATAATGCAATCACGCGTAGACCGAAGTTGTTTGGCACCGTCGCGAAGTTACAAAGCTTTTACTGGTCATTGTTTTCAAATCTGCGTAGAAACATTTTATATATGTAAGCACTTACACTTATTCTAAACACTTTTACGGCGCGCGTATAACATTGTTGGGTGGTTAGAAGTTTTCACACGCTTTCGTCTTTGTAGAAGCCGTAAAATGCATTCCTGGATAGTTTCAATGCGCACGGGAGTAAAACTCGCGTTTTGCAACTTTGTTGTTAATGCGAATTAGAATCGGATTTATTTGAGACTAGCTCCTGCCCGCGACTCCGTCCGCGTGGAACTCGTTTATATCGTAACTACATACAAACTTTCACCCTCTTAGGGTCCTTGGGGGCTGATTTCCGGGATATTAACTATGCTATGTATTTCCTTGGGACTCAAACTATCTCTATGCCAAATCTAATTTAAATCGGTTAACCGGTTTAAGAGTGAAGAAGTAACAGACAGTCAGAAAGACACACTTTCGCATTTTTAATACTATAGCTTCTGCCCGCGACTTCGTCTGCGTGGACCCGGGATAAAAACTATCCTTTATTTTAATTCAGGCTATAAACTATCTTCATGCAAAGTTTAATCCAAATCAGTTGAGCCGTTTAAGCGTGGTTTGAGTAACAAACATCTAAACATCCAAACATCCAAACTTTGGCGTTCTTTTTTTTTTCGCAACTCGACCTAGTTTTATAGTAAGCGTTTATAATCTCAGAGGCAATGAAAACGGGTCACTTCCCATGGATTACTTTACAAAGTGACCCGTTTTCATTGCCTCTGAGGTAGCGTACCTTAATAGTTCACATTGGGAATTACGCTCAGAGGCAATGAAAACGGGTCACTTTCTAAGTAATCCATGGGAAGTGACCCGTTTTCATTGCCTCTGAGTGTATTTAGTAGGATTTATATGGATTGGATGCTTTTAGCACTGAAGGTTAAAAAAATCTATGATATACATCGGTGGAAATTACAAGCCGGCTGGCTATTTGAGTCGCTAAAACATAACCCACCTCTCCTTCGGCCGTTTTGTAAAAACAGTGTCTGGCGCTTATTTTGTCTCTTTCAATAACGTCTAAACGGATGAACTGTGGAACTGAGGATGTGTATCTACTATCAAATTTTTAACCACCGCCGCAAAAAGAGGGGTGTTATCAGTTTGACGTGTCTGTGTGTCTGTCTGTGGCATCGTAGTTCCTAAACGAATGGACCGATTTTAATGCGTTTTTGTGTCCGTAAGCTGACGTGATCGAAATTGTTCTTAGCTTCGTTTCAACAAAATCGGTTCAGCTGGTTTTGAGATATTGAACTTTAAAATGAAAATGTTGGGAGATTTTCAACTTTTCCAAGTTTAATAATTATTTTATTGCTCGAGCTAATGTCAAATTTTAACCGTTTAAACGCCAAGAACTCATCCTAGGTGTGTTGCTGTGCCCACGGCGCCAAGAACGACTATAGGTGTTATGACGTACGCTGTCAAAGCAACCTTCAGTCTTTCAGGCCCCGTATCATGGTCGGCCTTATCACGCGATAAGTGCCAAGATAGATAGAGCGTCGGTCTCGTTCTATCGAACGGTGTCAGCCAGTGACGGACACTCTATCTTGTCACTTATCGCGTGATAAGGCCGACCATGATACGGGGCCAGGTAAGATTGGCTCTCTTGAGACGCTACGTTTTTGTGTTGTGACAGGGCCTCTTTTGGAGTTCTTAGTTACGCTAAAATCTAGCTAAATGCTAAAAGACTAGGCCAGTCATATTTGACCAGAGAAATCGCTAATAGAAACGAGAAGGCAGAAATCGCAAGCTAACGGCTAGTTGAGATTTTTAAATATTGCTCTCTTGTGACGTTACGTTTTTGTGTTGTGACAGGGCCTCTTTTGGAGTTCTTAGTTACGCTAAAATCTAGCTAAATGCTAAAAGACTAGGCCAGTCATATTTGACCAGAGAAATCGCTAAAAGAAACGAGAAGACAGAAATCGCAAGCTAACGGCTAGTTGTGTTTTTTAAATATGTTGTTATGATCACTACCAGTACCGTATACCAAGTTTGCAGCTTCTAATTAAAGACCTGTGCTAACTTTGCAGCACTCGAAAATCCACGAAATTTTCGTCCTTTTTTTGGTTTAGTCAATATAAATCCTAAACTATGCGGTTTTTTAAATTAAAATCTAAACGTTTGTTTAAAAAGACTTTAAAATACAATTTGAGACCAGAACGAACTCTGTACGTTCAATACTTACCGAGATAGAGCTCTCCAAAACTTGTTGATGTTTAGCCAACTCAGTTGACTCTAAATCCTTTTAGATAATAAACTGTTATTTCAACTAAAATACGTGGTATTTTCACGGTTCTGTCGAAACTGGATTGAAAATTAAATGTTTCAAATTCATGTTGTTTATCATCATCATCAGCAATTTACGAGTTCTAATACCAAGTTTATCGCTGCTAAAAGCTAGTATCTGCACTTATACTATAATGTAGCATACAGCACGTCTATCATGAGACGGCCGCGACCTACTCTCGATTTTTCTCGCTCACTCATCTCTTTCACTAAATTTAGAGTATAGAACACTTACAAACAAAATAACAACAAAGTGCAGAGAAGCTAAGGAAAATGATATAGAATTAACATGTGACAAAATAGTAAAATGTCTACAGAAAGGGCAAATGGATCAAGCTTATTTTAGTAAGGAACCTCGAAAAGAAGCACAAGAAGAATAGTATTGCTATTTTGGATGAGGAGGGTAAAATACTAATAGACAGTAAATAAGTTGCTGAAAGATGGGTGAGATATATTGAGAAATCATTATGATGGTCCAGGATTTGCTGAAACTATAATGGAAAGGGAAGATCACGTTACGGAAGATAACGTAGGCCCAACCATACTGAGAAAAGAGTAAGAAAAAGCTCTAAGTAGTATACGCAATGGCAAAGCCGCTGGTCTGGAGAATATATACATCGAAATGATAAAATACGCAAATTGTGACCCGATACATGACGAGATTTTTGATATTCTACAGAAAATGTATACTGCTGGCGTAATTCCAAAGGACTTTCAGATTACAAAAACCGTAACGCTACCGAATAAAGCAAATACACTGAAGTGTGAAGAAAGAAAGATAAAGAAAGAAAGAAGACATTTATTCACTACGCAAAAGACACACAGAGACAAAGGGAGTACAAATATAATACAATTTACACATAATGTGTGTGTCTTCGCGGCAGTGAATCGGTCGCTGTCTCAGCATTATGCCGAGGTGTCAGACAGACACCTACAGCGCTGATTTCAGACAGCACCGTACGTGACCCACGGAACGCAGCACAACGTACTGCCGATACAAACTTATACACATAATAAATAAATAATGAATATGCTTAATTTGTAAAATAAGTAACACAAGCACAATGGGATAAGAGACAATGTGAAAAACGCGGAACGGTTGGGATGCTTAATAAAATAAAATGGATAAAAATTAAATAAAGTGCTGGATGAGTTAGGGTTGGGATTTTTGGAGCGTCAACAAATAGCCCTTAAGCTGGCGCCTAAAGGTATACCTGCTAGACACTCCTTGGATAGGTGAACACAGAACTTTGAGCCTCATATCACAAGCTGGCAAGATACTACTCAAAATCAATCAATCAATCTTTCAATAGCCGAAAGATATTTGGGACCAGATCAGTACGGATTTAGAGAACAAAAGGGTAAGAGAGAAGCCATACTTGCATTAAGACTATTAGTTGACCGCCGATAAGAGTTATATTTAGATACTTATATAGCTTTTATAGATCTTGAAAAAGCTTTTGATACAGTCGACTGGAACAAAAAGATGAAAGTCTTGAAAGAAGCAGGCCAAGATTATCGAGACCAAAGAATTATATTAGAGCTGTACAGGAAACAACAAACCACAGTAGTAATTAACAAACAGAATGAAATCGCAAAAATACGTCAAGGAGTTCGTCAGAGGTGCCCACTTTCGCCAATATTTTTTATCATATTTATTGAAAATGCAATAAGAAAATTAACAAAGTCTAGTACAGGAGGGGTCAAAATTAATGGGAAAAATGTTAACTTTATAAGCTTTGCAGACGACATAGCAGCAGTTGCTAAAAATAAAAAAGAACTCCAGGCACTGCTGATTTTTATGAACACAACTTTTTCGCAATCGGGGCTCAAAATTAACGCAAGCAAAACTAAAACTGTAGTGTTATCAAAAGGAACAGTCGTCACTACAATTTCCTTAGGCAATACATTTAAAAATGTAAATATTTGGGCAGCATTATTACCAATGGTTCTTTCCAGATGTACACCTGA
The DNA here is from genome assembly GCA_947578815.1 of Epinotia ramella. Lineage (NCBI taxonomy): Eukaryota > Metazoa > Arthropoda > Insecta > Lepidoptera > Tortricidae > Epinotia > Epinotia ramella. The sequence goes on along the minus strand of OX388226.1, from coordinate 11,198,105 downwards.
TATTGTTGCCAGTATAGCCATGGCCAAGCAAGCATTTAATTTAAAAAGACTGTTGCTCACAGCTAAAATATCACGCTCAACTCGGAAGAAACTGGTTAAGGTGTACCTATATCAGGAGCATTGCTCTCTACGGCTGCGAAACGTGAACCACGACGCAACAGGACTGGGAAAGATTGCAAGCCTTTGAGATGAGGTGTTGGCGGAGGTTAGAAAAGATCAGTTGGACGGAGAAAAAGACGAATGAAGAGGTTTTGGGTAAAGTCAACGAAAACAGAAGTTTATTAAAAGTTATTGAAAACAGAAGAGGAAAAATGATAGGACATCTAGTTTGTCACGATGACTTCATTAAAGTTCTAATAGAGGGAAAGAGAAGGAAGAAGAAAAAGAGGAAGACCACGAAGAGCTTACATGGAGCAGTTAAAGGAAAACATTGAAGTTGAATCGTATAGAGAGTTGAAGGAAAAGGCAGAGAATAGAACAGAATGGAAATTACTCCACCGACAAGAGCCAAGCTCTTAAATATATGATGATGATGATATATAGGGGGTGCAGGGGGGGGCGAACACGCTCTGGTATGTGACGCTGAGCTATTGTTTTGCCTCCCCAAGTCTGCTCATACACGTCCCCGTCGCCTTAGGCACTGCCGACGTACAGACCTGAGGCGAACCCACAAGCGCGGATGTCGTGCGCGTGGGTCGTGCACCCTGGTAATGTCGAAGATCGAGAACGGGCGTCACACTATTTACCATCTACCCCGGATCTGAGACAGCAAAGTATGAGAGGCGATACCTGGACCGGCACTCCCGCCCTACAGGTATTCCCAACCCTACATCCTTTCACTCCAAATATCCCATCCCTCCACCATCACCATCCTTTCACACTCCTTTGGTCCTCACCCACACCCATTCCCGGAGGAGACAACCTCAACCCCAAAAACCCCAATCTATAGGTGTGACCTACCGTGCCCAGAGATGCGTGACTGAGGGGGAGCTCAGTCGCTAACGGTGGACCCTCGATACCGGGCAACCTCGAGGAGAACTTTTGCCTTATTCCAGCAAGCGGGGCTCTGCTGGAACGGACCCAACTTCCCTAGCTTCTCGTGGGATTAATCATGGAAGAAAAAAAATAAAAAAACTGAAGGTACCCTGGAAGACCTATGCCAGGAACTACTGCCCCTGACAGTATGCGCGGAAGAAACCGCCCAAATGTCAGAGCAAGCAATGGAGGTGGTGGAGAGCACCGACACAGTGGAAAAGGACGTTGAACGACCTAAACCACCAACGGAGAATCCACACACCGACAAGCCTCACAAGAAATTGGGAGGCTCCACACGAGGCCGCTACAAAGCTCTAGTGGGACTGGGACTGAAGCACGAAGAGGCTTTAAAACTGTCCGTAAAGAGCTTTGCGGAACTCAAAAAGATGGGCTACAAGTTTGGGGGCTCACAATCCAAACCCGGGCAAAAGCCGGTCAAACGGCTCCGCTCGGAGGAGGAATCACCACAGGGTAACCTACCCAAAAACCCGAGGGTGAGTGAAACCCCCCCTACCCAACCCATAATCCAACCCCAACCAGCGCAGGCCTACAGCGAGGTCCTAAGCCAAATCAGAGTCGGGATCAAGGACTCCAGTCCGATGACGGACACTCAACTGGAGTCTCTCTGCTACACCATCCTGCAGAAAATCTCGACTCTGAAGATGGCCGAGGGACCTAAATTCGTAGGCTATGCGCACAAGCCAGGCTGGTTGCTCATTACGTGCGAGGACCAGCGGTCCAAAGCCTGGCTTGAAGAGAAGACACCATCCCTCAAGCCGTGGCCAGAAGCCAACCTCAGGGTCATACCTGAAAATGAGCTTCCAAAGCCTAACATAGGGATGGTGTTCATCCCTGACCTACGCGACTCCGACGTGAAGATGTCCCTGTCGCTACTTTGTGCACAGAACTTCGGGCTGTACACAGAGTATTGGAAGATTCTCCACACAAAGGTCGAGAAAGGCGGGGTCATGCTGACCGTAGCCCTAGACGACCAGTCAGTGGAGAATCTCCGAAAGATGGACCTAAAGGCAAGCCTAGGCTTCCGAAAGGTCCAGTTTCGGCTAAAGGGTACCCCCAAGGCCCAACAGCCGGAACCCGACACATCCCCAACCCCACCACCGCAAAACCCGTCCACATCGAAGGACCCCAACCACACACCCGCCCGAAAGGTCCTTCCGGGACCAAAACGGGCAGTCCTTCCCAACCCTGCATCCCATCCCACAGCGGGTACATCGGGGACACGGCGGTTTCCCACCAACAGGGGGGACAATAGGGGCTCCAACCGCTCCAGGGGTAGAGGAAGAGGGGGCCGGCAAGGGCAGGCCCACGCCCAGCGCCGCGGCCAATAACGACGCAGCTCACGGGGGGGTGACGTTTCTGCAGGCCAACTTACACCACGCCATCGCGGCCACAGCGGTCGTAGAAAAACTTTTCGGCGAAAATGGCCTAAACATCGCCCTCATACAAGAACCATGGATCAACACCAAAACCATAGGAATAGGACTTAACAAAGCAGGTAAGGTATTAATACACGAAAAAGGTTCCAAACCAAGGGCCTGCATCGTGTTTAACAAAAGCATGAATTTCTTGCCTGTTACAGAACTATGCAGCGATGATCTTGTAGCTGCGTATGTTGATCTCAAAGGAAAGGGCTCACGAAAGGTGTTGATTTGTTCCGCCTACCTGCCCGGAGAAAAACATGATCCCACAGAAGAACTGGCTAAAGTTGTAGAGTACGCTGAAGCACAAAAGGCAGAACTGATTGTGGGTTGCGACGCAAACGCTCATCACACCATCTGGGGGAGCACCGGCATCAACAAAAGGGGTGAGTTACTCTCAGAATTTATTTTTACTAACTGTCTACACCTGTTAAATAGGGGCAACACGCCAACCTTCGTGACCAGGGCAAGACAAGAAGTATTAGACATAACTTTTGCAACTGAAAAGGCAGCAAACTGCCTCATTAACTGGCACGTTAGTTGCGAGAATTCAATGTCGGACCACAAACATATTATATTTAGTGTAAAGGTCCCGTTAGATATGGAACCACAAACACGGAGAAATCCAAAAGAAACTTCCTGGGAAGCCTACAAGGCTCACCTGGAGGACCATCTAAAGGATATCCCAAAATATGTCAAAAATCCAGATTCCCTCAACATAGCAGTAAACCAACTCTCCAAAGGCATCTATAAGGCCTACGAACTAAGCTGCCCATTGAGAGAATCAATCACACAATACACTACGACATGGTGGAACAGAAGACTAGAAAAGCTCCGTGTGTCCACCCGTCGCATATTCAATCACTCAACCAGACCAAACGAGTGGGAAAGGTATGGTAGAGCATTGACTGAATATAACAAACAGATCAGAAAAGCAAAAAGGAGGTCTTGGCGGAAGTTCTGTGAAGAGATCGCCCAAACACATAAAGGAGCGAGAATTCACAAAATTCTCTCCAAGACACCAACCAATTACCTAGGCCTACTTAAAAGACCTAATGGCAGCTTCACGACCACGGAGGTGGAAACAATGGACTTGCTCAGAACTATCCACTTCCCAGGTTCTTACCCCACCAGTGATACTCAGTTATGCACCCAAAGGAGCACACAAGCCCGGAGGGCACATAACAACGACTGGAATTTGGCTGCAAATATCTTCAGACCAAACCAAGTTATATGGGCACTGAAAAAATTCAAACCATTTAAATCGGCGGGAGAGGACGGTATCTTTCCTGCATTACTACAGCAAGGACAAAACCTAATTCTTCCGCACCTGGTAAGAATATTCCGAGCTAGCTTTGCTTGGAGGACCATACCGGAACAATGGACTAGAGTCAAGGTACGCTTCATACCAAAAGCAGGGAAAAAGGACTACTCACAGCCCAAATCCTTCAGACCAATTAGTCTATCATCTTTCTTACTTAAAACGATGGAAAGAGTCATTGATCAGCACATAAGAGCCAAATACCTGGCAGTCAGACCACTAAGTCTGAACCAACATGCTTACCAAAAGGGGAAATCTACGGAAACTGCACTACTTGATCTGGTCGACAAAGTGCATAAAACCCTAGAGGACAAGCAAACAGCTCTATGTGCTTTCCTTGACGTCGAGGGTGCCTTCGACAACACACCCACAGAAACTATCCTCAGGGGATTGGCATCAAAGGGCGTGGACGAAAGCACCATCAGATGGATCCAGAGCATGCTTTCGAATAGAATAGTCACTCTGACCCTCAATGCAACTGAGCATACATTCTACACCACAAGAGGATGTCCACAAGGAGGCGTACTATCCCCACTACTATGGACCCTAGCAGTGGACCAACTCCTAGCAACTATGAAGGACCTAGACTATGACACACAAGGATATGCCGACGACCTTGTAGTCATAATCAAAGGTCCGTGCCTCCACACAATCTCGAACTTAATGCAAGGAGCGCTTAACACCATAAATAAATGGTGCAAAGAGAATGACCTGTCCATCAATGCGAGCAAAACAGTACTAGTGCCCTTTACAAAAAAAAGGAAACTAGACAAGCTCGCCAAACTAAAACTGAATGGACAGGAAATATCGTACTCAAATGAGGTCAAGTACCTAGGAGTTACTTTTGACCAAAGGCTAACTTGGAACGCTCATTTGAAAAGTATAATACAAAAGGCAAAAATGGCCATGTGGACTTGCTGTCGAATGGCAGGAGCAAGATGGGGCATAAGACCCAAAATTGCTTTGTGGCTTTACACAGCGGTAGTGAGGCCTGTAATCACATACGCCTCTGCAGTCTGGTGTAACAAAGCCAACCAAAAGACAGCCATCACAATGTTAAGCAGTCTACAGCGTACAGCTTGCTTAACAGCTACAGGAGCTTTATGCTCAACACCGGGGGCAGCCTTGGATGCACTGCTCGATCTAACGCCACTCCACCTGCATGTGCAAAAGGAGGCGAAGCAGTGCATCTACAGGATATGCACACTAACAAGGCCAAAATGGCGCTCTCAAGCGCTAGTCAAACTGGAGGCCCTTGTTTTTGATAACAAAAAACTAAACATGCCCACTGACGATACTTACGTGGAATGCAAATTCACCAAACTGTATACAGTGGAAATACCTCCGAGAGACAAATGGTTAAACGACCAAATGGACTTCAAGGAAGGAAGCCACGTTTGGTATACAGATGGATCTAAAAAAGGTGACGATGTTGGATGCGGTATCTACGGTGAGAGGCCAAAGCTCAAAGCTAGCGTCAGCATGGGGAAAGAGGCCTCAATCTATCAGGCTGAACTCTTCGCAATAAATAAATGCGTGGAGTTCAATCTTGAAAGAAACCTAAGAAACCAACACATCTACATCAACTCAGACAGCCAAGCTGCTCTGCTGGCACTAGAATCCCTAGAGTCCTACTCTAAACTAGTCCAGAACTGTAAAAACAATTTAAACACCCTGGCTAATACCAACAGAGTCATACTTAGATGGGTACCAGGACATTCCGACATAGTAGGAAATGAAAAAGCAGATGAACTTGCAAGGAAGGGCGCAGACACAACCCTGGTCGGCCCAGAACCGTTCTGTGGTATCACAAAACGGAAAGCATATTCTCTGCTAAACAACACAGTAAAATCAGAGGCAATAAAGTTGTGGAAGTTCGCCAAAGGACAAAAACATGCTAAAGCCTTGATCAAAGGGTACAACAATAAACTGTCTAAAGAGCTATTACAACTCAGAAGACACAAAAGAAGTGACAAGAATTCTGACAGGACATTGCAAATTAAACAAGCACCTGTTTCAAATGGGTATGACACAGGACACAACTTGCAGGTTCTGCCAGGAGACAGAGGAAACAGCAATGCACATCCTCTGCTCCTGCGGACCACTCATGCACAAAAGAAGTATCCACCTAGGGCGGCACATCGTGCACCCAGAAGAGGTACAACATATCACCGCCCAAAGAATCTGGAATTTCTTAGAGGCAACGGGTCTTAACGGTGAAATCTAAAACAAAGGGCTGCCACAATAGATCACTTGCTGGTCGAAGCGGCATATAAAGGCCCACAATAGCACACAATAATAAATAAATATATCTCGTGTTCTAAGTGTTCTAATAAGAGAGAGGCGGATAGTGCGAGACAAATCGAGAGAGCTCGCGGGCTGTCTCATGATAGCCGTGCAGTTAATGTGGCACTCTTTGGTGGCCTTTGTCCAGCAGTGGACGTCTTTCGGCTGATATGACGATGATGATGATATATATAGTAAGCGTCCATAAGCAACAGCATCTTACGATGCGCATGTAGGTACTTACAATAGGGGTGTAGACACTAAATAAAATAATCAATAATGTCATATGTTATAGAATGGAGAAAAAATCAACGCAAAAGAAATGGAGAAATAATCACGAAGTTATAAGTGTCCAATGTTTTAAGAAGGGGTATGTTTTGTCCCCTTTTTCGCAAAACGCAACTTCTTATGAAACGATGACGCTGGAAGATTGTGACGTCACTAATAGACGGCAATGTGCCGTGCCCATCGTGTTCGGCGCCGCCGTCGACGCGGCCCCCCGGCAGCATCCCGTAACGTGACGTCACATTCTGTTTGCGTTTTCTCTCTCTAACAAGCAATATTAAAACGGTTGTAGCTTCGTAATTCTTTGAGATATCTGAATGGGATTTTCGTCACTAGGCATATTTTGTTGCCTTTTTGGAGTAATAATAATTTTCGAGTCTACAACCTTATTGTTTGCCAACATCGTAGTAAGTATAAGAAAGGTTCGTCGCCTAAGTGTTTGCCCATTTGGGTGGCCCACTTGACACCTAACTGTCATTAACCTAAGAACGTAACCGCCACATAAACTAGTACAATTTACGCCGTATTTGTCCTGTTAGGGTGACAAGTGTTTAAACGTACAAATTTTATGTCACGGGCCGTGACTTAAAAGCGTTTGCTGTGTTACGCATTCTTGTGTTACCGAATGTCAAGGTAGTTTGTTAAGGCTCGGCAGGACGCTTGATTTCCATACAAAAATAGTTTAGTTCTATGCTAGAATAACATGAAACTTTTTATGCACAATGTCCGCCATATCTAGGTCGGAAACAAATTTCTGTTGCTAGAAATCAACGGCCAAGTGCGTGTCGGGCCACGCCCAGAGTAGGGTTCCGTAGTCCTGTCTTTCTTAATTAAATTGACACGCACGCGTCAAATAAATGGTTGCGTCGGCCGAATTTGTACGAAAGTTGGCCCTTCTAAGTACATTTTAAGTTGGTCGACTATTGATGATGACGTGTCATATTTCCCCTTCGCTATTTCTTCCTTTTGCACAAATTTTCTTACTGCATTTTCATCCTGATATAAAGTAAAGAGGCTAGAAATATAAGTTTAGGTTATGATAGTTGGGCAAAGGTTTAAATGCATGTATTCAGAGCAATCCACGAGGCAACCGGATGGCTTGCGGTATTTGAGCTCCCGAAGTGTTGTGGAACCGCCCTGTGCAACCCGAACTGAGCCAACTTAAACTGGGGCGGAAATATAAAAAATGTATGAAAAAGTTATTTTTAGCCAATTGAAACAGCGGTTGCCAGAAAGGGTGTACGTTGTTTCCCGACATTTCCCCCCCCCCCATCCAATTTTCGCCCCATTCCAAGATGGCTCAGTTTGGGTTACACAGGGCGGTTCCACAACCGTTCTAGAGCTCAAATACCGCGAGCCATCCGGATTCGGGTTAAAGTAAAAGGCAACATTGAAACTAAACGAATGTTAATTTATTTATTTAATCATACTAAATGTATACAGTTTTACGGTAAAGAGCCAAAGCTTTACAATTTACAATTCTTAACATGTAAAAACCGAAAAATGCAAGATGCACAGGGTTGGGGAAAAACGCAAATGATTTTTTTTAAACTATCAGAAAATGTACATAAATTAGGTAAATTACCTTTAACCTCTCGTATGCCGCTGTCAAAAAAATTCAATCAAATCATGACCTTGAAGTTAACGTTGTAAGTTCGAACCGTTCTCGACGGATCCGGTACAAGGCATAATACCAAAGGTTAAATACCTGCAGGTCGATCACATAAATGTCACTTTTTGTAGGGGAAAATGACAGCTGAGTTGTTCCAACGTGTGTTTGAAAAGCTACAAACTTGGTCGTGTAAAATTATATCAATTGTTATTACATTTGACGACCGGTTAGCCTAGTGGGTAGTGACGCTGCCTACGAAGCTGAAGGTCCTGGATTCGAATCCCGGTAAGGGCAAATATTTGTGTGATGAGCATGAATATTTGTTTCTGAGTCATGGAAGTTTTCTATGTATTTAAGTATTTACATATATGTATTATATATATCTTCGTCTAGTACCCATAACACAAGCCTTAATGAGCTTACTATGGGACTAGGTCGATTTGTGTAAGATTGTCCCCTAATATTTATTTATTTATTTATTACACGTTATGAGACATTGTCTCTTGACGTACCGCAAATTAGTATGGCGCTGGCGCCGTGTAAAGCCTCAATTTGTAAAAAAAAGTGTTGGCCGTTGGCTCGGAGATGTTTTTGCGGGGCCTTGTCGAGTTACAGAGGACTTGGAAGCCATAACTGCGTGGACACGCGATGGAGCTGTGGCGATGTGGAAGAGGCTTTTACCCAAATGTTGCCCGGAAGAGACCGCTCTTTAGAGATACGCCTGCCCATTGTTTACCTCTATTTTTAAGTTGTTGTTGTTTTTGTGACTTTTAGTATTTATTTCATACTAGCTTCCGCCCGCGACTTCGATTACGTGGACGCGGGATCAAAACTATCCTATATTTTAATCCAGGCTATAAACTATTTTCGTGCAAAATTTTATCCAAATCGGATGAGCCGTTGAAGCGTGATTGAGTAACAAACATCCAAACATCTTAACATCCTAACTTTCGCATTTATAATATTAGTTGGATATTGAGAACACCCCGCGAAGAGATTGACGTGCAGTTTTAAAATTCGAAAGTTGGTTAATGCGAAAGGTTGGATGTTTGGGTGTAATTTACTGAATCTCGCAAAAACGTCTGGACACACTTAGATAATCTTTAAAGGCAACATACTTAGATTGGTTGGGAGAGTGGGCTGTCATCCTGACTACTGGAATTACAAATGATTCTAACTTACTCGCAGCACAGTATAATAAAGAGTAGGTACTACCGTCTCGCAGTTTGCTGGAGAAATGAATAGAAAAATAACGACGGTAAAATTTTGTCTGACAGCGACAAACAGTACACAAATAGACAAAGAATAACCAATGTAGAAAAATGAGATTCAGGTATAATATTTTTCAAACAATGTTGGCAAATAATTCGCAACAATATTTTATCAGAGAATGATACGCGTATTATATACCATATAAGTCATATAAGTCTACTAAGGAAAAGACTGGCCAGTGCCTGTTACGCCTTAAATAATCTTTCTAAAATGTTAAATTCTTCAGTACTTAAGACAGTTTATTTTGCATATATTGAAAGCTCAGTAAGGTACGGCCTTGAGGTTTGGGGCAATAGTGTTCATGTGAACCGTGTTCTCATACTACAAAAAAAAGCTCTTAGGCATGTCGAAAAAGCATAGCCTCTTGAACACTGCCGACCACTATTTATAAAACATAGAATACTGACCGTGATATCGCTTTACATAATATTTACTATGCATTTTTGTTTACAAAAACAAGTTCAGTTTTGTATGTAATAGTAACATTAGACCACGTAGATTATGCAGAGACAATTTTGACATTCAGCTACCAAAATCTAATAATTATCTACATTTTAAAAGAAGTATTGAATATAATGGTATAAAAGTTTATAATAAGTTAAATGACGACATAAAGCAATGCAATAATATCAGTGAATTTTCTAGAAAATTAAAATCCTACTTGATTACTCGACCGTTTTATAACTTGAAAGAATATTTTGATAATTTGTATAAATAGATTATTGGTGTAATTAGATTAGTATTATGACGTTTTAAATTAGAATTTATATTTTGCATGCCAAACTATGGCGGAACATGCCCTCATGTAAATTAATTCTACTGACATGTACATTTATAACACCTGTGTATGTTTTTCCTAATAAATCATTTCATTTCATTTCATATTCCAAAGGATTCGCGGGCATTAGCTAAATATTTGTAATCGAATATGATATATTTAACTTCTCCAATTTACAAACATTCTATATTGTTATAGGCGAATATTGAAATGCCTGCACTACACTTAAAACTTTTTCTAACATGACTAATAAAATAAATATTAATTAATGTAATTTTATATGATAGTTTTTCTTTTAACTCTTGATTTCACACATAACATGTGCGAGCTATCACCTATAAGTGGCTAAGCAATTTACTTAAACTTTTGTATACAGGGTGTGGCCTGTAATAGGAGCAAAAAATTAAACGGTGGCTTATTAAGTTAATCAGTAATTATTTCCAAGTGGTTAAATTGAAAAAAAAAAATGAAAAAAAAATAGAAAAAAAAAAATAAGTAAAAGCGTACGTGTGTTCTTTTGCTTAACTGGAATGATATCCATTTTGTTTTACTTCAAAAACACCAAAAAATCTTGTAAAATTGAAAAAAAAAAACAAAAAGAATTAGAAAACCAAAGTTAGTATAATCGCAATTACGAAAGTGCCCAGTGTTCTACCAAGATAGTTAATGACTGGCATGCTACGATATCGAGATGTCGAGATCCATTACTTAGGTATCACAACTTCAGATAAGATTATTTCCGAATTCAAGAATCTTGAAACACTGGTACCTTTACAGAATCACTGCGGATAATACATAGACTCAGCCCTTAAATTTATTGCTCCCATTACAGGCCACACCCCGTATAAGTAAGCCAAATGTATTGTTCAGATGTGTTATCAGTTGATTTTTAAATAAATAACTATTACAAAAGCCGTCTCCCTACTGACTGTGCGTGCATCTTGGCCTTTCACCACAACCCCAGGATATGCGTGCCGCATTCTATACACAGGGTGATGCCGAAACAGTTAGCTCACTAAACTACTATAATAGACCTTATTCCGTTAACACAAGGGTGGAAATGGTGAGTAAACAGTGTGGTTTTTTAATTAGCGAGACACAGTAAGATCTCAATTTTGAAATGTTTATTTGAGCCCTGTTTATTTTACAAGCTTTAGACGTAGGTAATCCTGTTCATAAAACTTAACAAACCTCTGTTACACGTCTAGTGGCATATCTAGAAATGCAATAAAAAATAGATACTTAATAGTTCAGACTTAAAAAATAACGTAAGTATTTATGTATGTAATGCGTAGTCTTCAGGAAAAATGTGTTTTGTCCTTTAACTTATTTCGACGAGAACTCTGTGAGCGGTTAAGATTGTGTATAGGTATGTTAGGAGCAGGAGTATACTAGACCGCATTCAGAACAAATGTTTCCATACTCCAATGTAAAGGTGGTTTTCCACCGGATGAGCGCGGATTGAATTGATTTTTTATTTGCACGCTAAATTGAAACTTATTGCCGTACTATTAGAATGCACTTAAGAAATTTTCCCGCGATGCCGCTTGAAAATAATCTTCAGTGTGATTTGCACTCTAACAGTACAGCAGTACGGTTCAATTTAGCGTGCAAATAAAAAATCAATTCAATCCGCGCTCATCCGGTGGAAAACCACCTTTATAGCTCGGCATCAAGCTGTGCCCCACGCTAGTACAAACTCGCATCCTCAAATTCTTCGGACACGTCTCGAGACGAGACGGCGACTCCATCAAGCGACTTGTTGTGCAAGCCAGAGTGGAGGGTACCCGACCGCGTGGAAGACCACCCATGCGATGGACAGACCAGCTACCCTATTCTTTAACTTGTTTTAAGCTTACTCCAACGCTCACCCACATTTATATCTTGACACCGCGATGCGTAGTAACTAAGCGTAGGTAGAGGTCTAGTTTCGTGACGGGTGACCGGCGGGGTTAGCGCATTAGCGCGTAGCGAATAACCGCCCTGATCAAATCTGCTGCGGCCGGTCAATTGTATGAGTGTGCCAGCAAGGCCGAGAATAGATCGAAACGGCAAGAAATCGTGAGGCGAGTGGCATCTGCTCGCCACTCATAGCGTCCACGGCCGTTCTGACAAGAACGTATCGACCGAGAAGAAATGTCAGGGGGTACAAATCCGATAAAAAAAACGCCATTGCTTTCCGGCTGGGCCCTCCGCCTGGGTGGGTCGTTGTGGCGTTCGGAGCCGAACGGGCAGCTAGTCCATTTAATATTATACTGTCTGTTATCTCTTCACGCTTAAACCGCAGAACCGATTTAGATTAAATTTGGTGTAGCGATAGTTTGAGTCACTGGCTGGTGACACAAGTTAGTTTTTATGCCGGAAATCATTCACCTAAGGGGGTGAAATGGGGGGGTGAAAATGTGTATGAAGCTACTGTATAAACTACTGTATATACTAGTAGTTTATATAAGTGACTGTTTTGGCATCAACCTGTACACGTCACTATCGTGTTACTTGTGTTTTGACAGGCGTTTAGCGAAGCCCTAGCTCATCGGAGCGTAAACGACCCGCGACAAATCACGCTAGGCCCACCACTGGGCATAAAATACCCAATTAGCTGTTAGAATCTAGCCAGCGAGTCGAGTCAAAAGCGTTTTTAGGGTTCCGTAGTCGACTAGGAACCCTTATAGTTTCGCTTTGTCTGTCCGTCCGTCCGCGGATAATCTCAGTAACCGTTAGCACTAGAAAGCTGAAATTTGGTACTAATATGTATATCAATCACGCCGACAAAGTGGTAAATTAAAAATACGTAACATCCCCTATACGTCACGTGGGGAGTGTTTTTTTTTTTCATTTTCACCTTAACGTGTGATATATTGTTGGATAGGTATTTAAAAATGAATAGGGGTTTGCTAAAATCATTTTTTCATAATTATAATATTTTCGGAGATAATCGCTCCAGAAGTAAAAAAAAATGTCCCCCCCCCATCCTAACTTTTGAACCATAAGTTTTTAAAATATGAAAAAAATCGCAAAAGTAGAACTTTATAAAAACTTTCTAGGAAAATTATTTTGAACTTGATAGGTTGAATAGTTATTGAAAAAAAATACAAAAACTACGGAACCCTACACTGAGCGTGGCCCGACACGCTCTTGGCCGGTTTTTTAATGTAAGTACGTATACTATAGGTACTACATATTGTTCGTACCTGACTGTACTTCCGTTCACAACGACAACACTTCACTTTACTCACTACTTCACTGCACTGTACTTTACTTTATTATACCCAGTTGCATTACTTGTTTTTGGTTACTGATTTGAGCTTCAAGGCGACTTTTTTTTTTTTTTTTAACTTAGCATAGCAGTTTGTCGGCAGAAAACCCAGTTTCCCTCCACCACGTAACATTAATATAGTACCTAGTAAATAATAAGTACATGACGCAACAGTCAATTCCACCTTCATCACAGAATAAGTAATAGTACCTACTGCGCTTCAAATGAAAGCCCACTCACAGCATTACAATTCTACGGACTTTACCTACGTCTTTTCGTTTATCCAGGATATAAATAGTACATTACTACAGAGGCCGGGAAGTGAGGGGTTGCCGCCCGAGTACATATAGACGGCCGAGCGTAGCGGGGTCGGATAGTTATGAGGCTGGCAACCCCTTTTCACGCCGAGGTATGTATAGTGCTTTTCTCAAACATGCAATGAAATAAATAAAAAATCAAACTTTAATTTTCATGGCTGAATGCCGTGATCCTGTGCCACAATTTGTGGAATAGAAATTAAAAAAGACGATCTTGCAGCTCCAATTTTGTATGAAATGCCATTACGCTTGACCCCATGATTTCAGGAAAAATCTCGCTAGCGAGTTCCTACTAAAGATATCGGCGTCTAGCAATTCATGAACTAATTTTGATATGTAGGTACATAATTTCTTTAATGTTCCGTCGGCAACGTGTGGTATATCTTATGTGCTACTTATGGCCGGTTCCAATAATAAATCCAGCGATAGTTTTCCTTACCGACAGCTACATTTTGACACATTTTCTACGGGTAATCTGTCAAAATGTAACTGCCGGTAGGGAAAACTATCGGTAGATTGATCATTGGATTATTGCTACTAGTAACACCATCTATTAGATTTTTATAGCTTCTACAAATCTCAACACATACATAGATTCACGGCTTTATTCCCAAAAGGGATAGGCAGAGCACATGAAACTTATATTATTTTACTTTTAGCATAAATGTGGGTATAAAAGGACGACAAAATGTGATATCGCAGTGATAGGTTGCTAGCCCATCGCCCACAACACACTTCAATCTTGCTCCCTTAGTAGACTTTTACTACACCCACGGGAAGACAAGGGGTGGTGAAATTTTGTCTGTCTGTCTATCCGACCGACTGATGAAATTTGGTATATCAAAATATTTTTATTAAGTACCTATACCTAGGTTCATACAGAACACTTTATTAAGGTCAAAGTTAATTTTTTATGTTTGTATGTTGACATGTATGTGAACATACAAACTGATATTATATCACGACAGATATTTCATTCCGTTATCGTTTCCATACTAAGCTTGGTGGTAACGGAACGGAAAACCGAAAAGTATATGTAACATTTTGGACAGTTTTTTTCTCCTATTCGGTTCGAAAGTGCTCTCGATTCTGAGTAGAAAAACCCCGATTAAATCACATACTTATAAAAAAAATCGAGTGTAGGTACAACTTTCCGTAAAACGGCCCATTGTACATAGCTATATTTATTAAAAAATAAATAACATATATAGATATCAGTAATCTTTTTCAAATCTTTGACTGAATGAACGGTAACGTAAGTCTGCATTGCTATCTCAAACTTAATTACGAATCCCACACACCCATAAAGCGATCCTTAGTAATTACTAATTACGTCAAGATTTAGTGAAAAGAATTAACTGAGAATTCCGAAAATCGCAGTAGGATTCTCCACATCAAAATGGAATAATTATAGATAGGAATGTGTTCAAATTTGGACCTTGTGTTTCATGTAATTAGGATTGAAATTGTGTTGCAGAGGTCCATTTTATAGTTAAAATAACTCAGAATTTGTCACTGTTTGTTGAATTACTTTGATCGCTCAAAATCTCAGAATGCCCGGGCTATCCGAACCCAATATCAAAAGTAGCAAAGAGAGGTCATTCAACCCAAATTCTAGTTTGGATGTGGCTGTGAAATACTCGTAGATAATATTACTACTTGCTCTGTAGGTACAGTCTGCATCATATAGTTAGCAGCAGCCAAAGTAGCCAAATATATCGTAACACACACTTTCTCCTATTACTACAGGCAAAATACGGTTTTGAAAAACATTCATTTATCATAGCGTTTTTTTTGTTGATTTCATTTTAAAATGTTATTCTAAGATGATTAATTCAAGAATCCGACAAACTTTCCACCCGGAAGTAATTATGTAGATGAAGCATGCATCGTCTTTTTTGTAGGATTTATCTTGAATATTATAGAGCATGTAAATGAACCAAAATAAAGACAAAAATATTTATTAATATTTTTTCTGACTTTTCAGAAGCTTTATCGTTTTTTTGATGTCTGAAATTTTGTCGAATTTTGTCGCTGGGTAACTATTTAATTGATAATATAATATATCAGTTACACATTAAAAATAAGCTATTATAATTTTTTTTCAAATTTGACTTTTTTTCCATACGAGTTGTCAGTTTATTGACTGGACTAGTAATAATGACATGTTACGATATTTTTGGCTACTTTGGCCGCTACCAACTATACCTATAGTACTGACTGTACTTACATATAAGAGTGCCTATACAATATATAATGAGAAGTGTGTGTATTCGTCACGTCTAATCAATACTATAAATGAGAAAGTATGTCTGTCTGTCTATCTGTCAGTCTGTCAGTTACCTCTTCACGCTTAAAATATGTACCGATCTAGATGCAATTTGGTATAAAGATAGTTTGAGTCCCGAGGAAGGGCATATGATAGTTTTTATCCCGGAAATCATCCCCTAAGGAGATGAAATGGGAGGCGAAAGTTTGTATGGAGTTACGATATAAACGGTCGAAGTCGCGAGCAGTGGCTAGTAATATTATAAATTCAAAAGTGTCTCTGGTCTTTCTGATACCTCTTAAGCCATTCGCCAACAAACTGCTCCGCAGTTTGGCGAAATTTTTGTAGTAGTTTTAGTTTTTATTTTATGTGAGCGATAAATAAAAAAATGGGGTTGAAAGTCCATACAAACTTTCACCCCAGCTTTCATCTCCTTAGGTGGTGATTTTCGAATTTGGATGAAATTTTGCACGAAGATAGTTTGTAGCCTTGATTAATTTATAGGATAGTTTTGCACGCAGAGGAAGTCGCGGCTGGAAGCTTGTATTATATATGGGAAAGTGTGTCTGTCAGTCTGTCTGTTACCTCTTCTCTCTTCCGTTAATGTTTTAGGAGTCAAGCTATGCAACGCGTTGCCTGCCGACATCAGAAGTGCCCCTAGTGACATCACATTTGCTAACAAAATAAAAAAAAGACCGGGTTGCATTCCGGGAGTGCCAGCAAAAGTGAAAACTCAATAACAATGTAACAATTTTTCGATCAGGTCATGTGACATCTTACGGTGTCACCCTAAAATGAATTTGACGCAAATTTATAAACAATTATCAATTATTTAGGCGGACGGGCCGCGGGCGCGTTGGGTGCGAGGGGCCGCCGGCTCGCCCGTCGCGGCAAACACAATACCAATTTGTCTTTGCCATTGCCAAATATTTTTCAAAGCTTTATCTCTTTAGGAATAACGTCTAAGTTCGAACTATTCGAATTTGCAAGAACGGCAGACGGCGGTGGCGACCAAAATATCAATTAGTTTTTGCCGTTGGTAAACATTTTTCTAAGCTTTATCTCTTTAGGAATAACGCCCAAATTAGAACTATTCAAAACGGTGAAGGACGCGTTGGTGTTGTTACAAATTTATTTGCAGAATAATGCTATTACAGAAAGTGTTTAACGGCTTTATACTCTTACGAATAGCGTTCAGTTTTGAATGAAGTCGAATCGGCTAGCAGCAAAAAGTGACCTCCTTCACATCTGACGTCACAAAACTCTGTCGCGTATTTAACAATTTTTCCCCGTCCCAAAAAGTGCTCGGCGCCGCTAAAGAAGTTTTCACTTCAAAAAACGTTACTAGTGATCTGCTACACCGTCGACGATTTTTTTGATAAAGTGTCATTGATCCGCACACACAATGTAAATATGTAAAGTGCATGTGTAGTTAGGTATTTTGACTGTGAATTTAATTTTTAGCATTATATCGCTGTGAAATTTTATTAATTATGATTGACACTTGTACTGAGATTATTAATTTACATTTAGTTAAAATATTTTATGTGACTTCAGAAGCTAGTTAATTTATCAATTATCACTTTAAGAATGAGTCACCTGCTTTAACATATTTATTTTGAAATGGAAACAAAATAAGTAATAATAAGGAACAATAATTGAAATAATAATAAAATACAATAATATATTTATATACATACATACTAAAAACCCAACTATAAACAGAATACACCATCTAAAAGGTCCGCCTGCGGCATGGTCCCCAATACGCTGGCCGCGTTACCTCTTTGTATGGCCAGAGAAATTCTCTGCGCGAGGTAAGCGCCGGCTCTGGGGTCCCCTGAGGGGTCGACCAGCCGCGACGACAGGGCCCTGATAAAAGCTTTCATGTCAGACGACCAGGGTCCAAGTGTCTCCACTGCGAGCGCCGCAAACTCGTAGTCTTTTAATAAAGACGAATATTTGCGGCGCTTAAGAACTTGGGCCTGGTCGGCTGCACCACCGGCCTGGGAGCGGGTCACCTGGATATGGGACTGAGCGAATGTGTCGACACACGTAGCGTCCCACACCAGAGCCTTACCCAGCTTCCACGGCACCAAAGTGACTCCATCGGGGCGCTTGCCATCGTCTCTTGCCATACCCACGGGTTCTAAGGTCGCAGGTATAGAGACAGTAGCAAGCGAGCGACGGACTAGGTCATTAATGGTGCCGTGGCGATATAAACGACCGGCGCTTCTAAAGCAACAGAGGCCATGTCGTCCCAGCTGGTCCACAACCCTGCCACAGGCACACGTATGGGGAACACAGATTCTGGCGCCAAGTCTCAGGCATATGGCAATCCTTAGAGAGCTTGGATCCAGAACCGTGCCTATTTGACGGGATGGGAGAGCGCGGAGCCAGTGGCCTGATTCCGGTGAAGATACCGCCAGAATACGAGCGCGTTCTGAGTCGTCCGGACTGCTGGAAAGGAGATAAGCATGGGTTGCCAGCAGACGTGGAGAGTCCCATGCTCTCTGACTATGCCGATTCACTGGGATGTCCACTCCAGGGCACGAAACACACCAAGCTTCCCTGGCCGCCTTCAGGCTCGCTATCTCGTCATCAGGTAACTGAGGAAGGTTTAAAATGTTACTGACTAGAGATAGCGAACCATATGCGGAGGACAGGAAAGCCGGTAATGCCACGCTGGACGCGGAGCGAACACCTAGCCCTCCTAATCTTATGGGGAGAACCGCTTGGGTCCAAGGCAACGTGTCAAAATAAATATTTAGGCTTTTGGAGAGTGTTGCCTGGAGAGAACCGTCAATGCGTGATAAGATGGTAGGGAATTTCCAAATTGGGCAACTACGGAGTAAATACATAAATTTTGGGGTGAACAAACAGAATCGAATGATACAGAGGGCCATGTGGGGATTTATTTGAAACAGTAAATCGGATGTGTGATGGAATAAATTTAATTTGCAGTCAATGACAGGGTTGATTGATTCGTCAAATATAGGTGAGCCTAAAAGAGTGAGTGATGAATTTGAGAGGACGGAAATATTTGGCAGAACAGCATTAAAGTTTGTTAAAATTTCTATTTTCTTTTCTGATGAAAGGTGATTAGGTAAAAAGATTTCGCATTTAGTAAAATTTAAAGATAGGCCGATCTCTGAAAATTTGTTTATGATTAGCTGCAAGTCTTGTAGAACCGTCAACGCGTCTCCGCCAAGGGCTCCGTCGTCGAGGTACCACAGATTGAATTTTGAATTTAGATTAGAGATGATTGGGTGGATGATGAGACTGAAAATCGCAGGCCCAAGCGGATCTCCTTGCTGGCAACCCATGCTTGATAAAATAATTTGGTTTCCAAAAAGTAATTTAGTTGGTGCTCCATAGCATTGCCACACGTAGGGATAAAGTTCAGGAAGGTTTTTTTTCACTACTGCTAACAGAGCACCGCGTTCCACCGAATTAAAGGCATTTTTGACATCAATTTTTACGAACACTTCAAAGTCCGGACGACTCAAAAAGGAACGCGCAGCGTGGACCGCTGCCTCACAGCCACCTTTGACTCCAAAGCCCAACTGCCGGGGCTTAAAGAAATCGGTCAACTTTTGATGAAATTTCCGGCAGCAGAGCTTCGAGGCTAAGCGTCTGAAAGTACAGCCGACGGCGATCGGGCGTATGCCGCCATCCTTTTTGGCTAGGGCTACAAGATTGGCGCCATAAAGGAGTGGGACGATCTCGGGATTGACGCGGCCTGAAAGCATCAGGTTTATCAAAGCCGTTACTTCCTTCAGTAGAGCCGATCTCGTGTCGCCCATGGAAAAGGTGGTTAAATCCTTTAGGTGCTGCGGCGACAGTCCATCCAGTCCACCAGCAGAGCCATTGGGGAACGAAGATATGGCACCAAGAACGGCATCTTCAGACACAAGGATCGTAGAAGCGTCAGTGGCTGGTGGATCTGGAAGCGAAGAGGCAGCGGAAGGAACTGGATGTTTCTCCCTCAAGGCGGCATGCGTTCCGGCTGAATGTGTAGCCAAATCATCATTGGAGAAAAGAAGGCGGGCAGCACCGCTCACATTTCCCTCAGAAATTTTATTTTCTATGGCTTTTATTTTAGAATTTTCTCGATTGTTTGTTGTATGGATATTTAATCGGGGATTTTGGGGATTAACAGGTAACTGTGAGACCGTTGAAGCATTATTTTTAAGTTGAGATGTGAGTGAATCCTTGTTTGATTTGTCGGCGTGAAGAACAGCGTATGGAAAAGAAAAAAGGAGCTCCCAAGCTCGAAGGGAGTTTTCCGCGACGACTTTGGCTACACATTCTGTAAGGGAAGTGGCAACTGAGATGCGCGCTCCGCGTGGGATTCTCTTTATAATTGGGATGTTCCTCTTCAACAGCCCCAGTCTTTCCGCCAGTGTTGCTGTAGGAGCAGGTGAAGAGCCCCTGTCACAATGCAAAGGCGTAGGCTGAGAGATACTTGGCAGCGGGGGATCGACCACCATACGCGTGCCATGTCGGCGAGCGGTATGGATAGCAAGCCCCCGCTGACCTTTGTACTGCTTAAGGTCGCTGCAAGCTGGACAACACAGCAACTCAGGCGGGTTTAGGCAGGGCTGCGAGGGCATACAGATTAAAGTAAAACTTAAAACACTAATGAAGCTTGACAAATAACAACAAAACGAGTATAAAATATATAGTAAATATAGAGTGTCACTTCACCAATTGGCAATTGTCCTCTCAGCAAGGTTAAAGCGTAGGTTATGATTTACAGCAGCAAACTAATAAGAAATACTGATTTACACGCACTTGGATAGCATTACACTAAATATTGAATAAAACGAGCACTATTCTTCAGGCAAAAGACTTGAATTGAAAAATCTTGTTGTTGTATAATGACAGCTGAGCTGTCATACCCGCCCGGCCGGGGCGCCTCCGCGCACATGCCGGCTCGGGCTGCGGTCCAACTGCGGCCTTCACAGAGGAAAGATGTTGTTAGCGCATTTTGTATTAAATGCGCTGAAAGATCCGTAAAAATCCGGTGAACTAGTGTCGTAAAAATATTTAAAATAGAGAAAATCAAAACAGATAAATGTTTCTCTGTTGCTAGGTAATGCTTGTTTTTAGTTAAATGTAATCCAATATTATGTACCGAATCTTAACGTGTAAACAATTACCTTTACCAATAAAATTATGAATATGAATATGAATGAAAACCGCTGAACCTATTTAAATTAAATTTGGCACAGAGATAAGGAGATGAAATGGGGGGTGAAACTTGGACCTCCGATAAACGAGTTCCACGCGGACGGAGTAATGCCAGTCATGACAGAGTTACAATTACAAGCAACACTGCTAAATCTCACAGAATCTCAATGTGCAAGTTATAGAGTTGAAATCAGAGCAGGTGAATAAGCTAGTTAATCATATTTGTCTACGCTAACGGTCGTAGGCCCCAACCCGCATCAGACACGCGTGGGCGGCGCGCTGTGATGTATATATAAATGTGACGCCCTGCACACGCCCATACGAATTTGGTGCACCTTGAAGAACAGAGGTGACGGAGACGGCTTAGTCCAATATTTTATATAAAAAAGTAATATCCTTGTTTTCCAAACTTTTTTACTTTTGACAAGCATGAAAAGCCTGCCTCTTTTCTGCCTGAAAGTAACTAGACACGGTAGCCTCTTACTGCCTTGACAGCTAGATGTAGGTTCCTCGCTCTCAACACAGTGCACCCTCGGCAGCTTTGGCGACCTTACATTTTTTATGGCCCTCCTGATGGTAAGTGGTTACCGTAGCCTATGAGCGCTTGCAACTCCAGGGGTGTTACATGCGCGTTGCCGACCCGTTAAGGATGTGATACACTCCTTTTTTGAAGAACCCCATACTGTAGTCCCTCGGGAAAACCTCGGCAGGGAGGTCATTTCACAACCGGAGCGTCCGAGGGAGGGATTCTGATGTAGGTTCCTCCCTCTCAACACAGTGCACCCTCTGCAGCTTTGGCGACCTTTCTCACTAGAAACACAACACCACACACTAACAGAGCCAATAGTGGTTAGATTCTGTATGTTGGAGGCACTTATCCCTAATGAGGCAACTCTTAATAGGAACAAGATGATATTCCGCTGTACCGTACCGTACCCCACCAAATACATATAAATGATGTCTTTGTTGGTTGGTAGAAAAATGGAATTGGTAGATTCATACTGCTATAAAAAATCCTACTAATATTCTAAATGCGAAAGTTTGGATGTTTGGAAGCTTAGATGTTTGTTACTCTTATCTCGTTTAAACGGTTCAATCGATTTGGATGAAATTTGCACAAATATAGTTAATAGTCTGGATTAAAATAAGGAAGCTAGTTTGACGATAAAATAAAGGAAAATCAATACTTACTCAAGTACTTATTGAAAACAAGTGAAAATATTTACTGACTGTTATATTCTCTTACTTGGGAGCAGGCACCAAAAAATAATAATTTCAGAATCACAATGCATTTCTGCAACATCGTTAGTAAGTATAAGTAGGTAAGTAAGTGATTTATTTGTAAACATATGTCTAACGTGTGGGGTGTTGGTGTAAAAGGTACAGTGTGGCGCTATGTTTCGCCGATACGCATACAAATTTAAAATCTAACATTACATTAGAATTCACGTTGCTTAAATACTTATAAGTAGAATAAGCCTAAATTACAATTACATTATGTCCCGGATATACATTAAATTCGTAAATAATATTAAAAATAAATAAAAATACCACCAAATTAAACATTTCATTGTTTTCTTGTTTTTCCTTCACATGTAAAGCCGGCTACGTGAGAAGGCAAGCGGGTATACTGATCTTATGTAAAATTTACATGCATTACAAGTGTAACTAAATTTATGTAAGAAAGTATACTATTACATGTAGCTATTTTGCAAAAGTTGAAAAAAAAACTGCTATTTGCTGATATCCAAAAGAGCTGAAATTTCTGTAAATTTGGTGGTAGGAACTCCTAAACTTAATAAACTAAACCCGTCGTGTTTTGGCTCAATGGAACCCTCTCATCTCTCAACTATACAGTTTAAGAATGCGCCAGTAAAATCTAGTAGTTACCAATAAAATTTTAGTATTTTTTTTTTAATAATTGTTCGACTCTATGAACGTCCCTGTTCCAACACATCGCAGCGTCCATTCCCACGGCGCATTCCCTCTAATTATTGACTTATTCTCCACAACCTAAACGGAACGTATCACTTTTAATTGTCTTTAGAATAGTTCTGTCTCTGTTAGAAACGCGTTGTCATTGGTAGAAACAAACTTTTTTCTTTCAGGTTTTTGTTGGCTATTTATTGTTGTAAGTTTAATAATAGTTTGTATAACATCTTATTCTTCTACAACTCGATTTTATCCTAAGTATACTGGTAAGCGATCAATCGTCCTGTATAACGGCATTAACGGCTCTAACGACTTCAACGAAATTTTCAATATCGTTGTTTACTGTGAGTCTGTGTGTATGTGTCGCTATTTATTTATTTAAATCAGGCAACAAGGCCCTCATTTCAAATACTTTAAAGAATAACATACATATCAATATAAACTTATTAATAACTACAAAACACACAATTACCGCGACGTGTTGCGCCATTTCGCTATGTGTCTGTGTGTCTGTCTATTCCATCGTAGCTCCTAAACGAATGGCCAGATTTTAATGCGGTTTTTTTGTCCGAAAGCTGATGCGACCGAGATGGTTCTAAGCAACGGTTCAATAAAATCCGTTCAGCTAGTCATAAGTTATTGACCTTTGAAATGAAAATGTCGGTTTTTCAACTTGTCTAAGTTGTGTTACCAGAGCAGAGCTAGATCACCCAGGTACTAGTTGTACCTGAACCAATAAACGTAAGTATACTAAACTTAAACACTTAAGGCAAACTTCCCACTGACCGACACTAGCCTAATACATGACACTTTTAATGTAATGTCAAATCAATAGAGGTGAACATAGTGTCCACTATAACGCATTATCTCTCATGTGGAAGTCAATCAATAAACGTCGACATTGGCGAAATACCCCTTGCTAAAATACGCAAAAAGTTCAAAAACCATTACAAAAAAAAAAAAAACTATAAGGCATTAAGGTGACAAGCATTAGGACTTTTACCTTCTAACTACGTCTTAATTAAGATATACACTCCCAAGGTCAATGCCCCTGGGACCGTTACCCGTAGTCATGGTCGTATGGTACCTTTTTTTTCGTTTATTGATCCCAAATAATTCGAACAGCGAGCGAAAACCGCGTACGGTTTATATGTCGCCAATTGTCGCTCGTTTTAGAATTGTAGTAAAAAAAATAGGGTAGTTTCACAGTTAAAAGGTATTACATAATATTGATAATACATTACTCCAGGCAAAATACGGTTTTGAAAAACATTAATTTGTAATAGCGTTTTTTTGTTGATTTCATTTGAAAATGTTATTCTGAGATGATTTAGTCAAGAATCCGACAAACTTTCCACCCGGAAGTAATTACGTAGATTTAAATGAAGCAAGCATTATCTTTTTTTGTACGATTTATATTGAATATTACAGAGCAAATGTAAATGAACCAAAATAAAGACAAAAACAATTATTAATATTTTTACTGACTTTTTAGCAGCCAGTTAACTTATCATTTTTTCGATGTCTGAAATTTTGTCGGATTTTGTCGGTGGGTAACTATTTAATTGATAATATATATCCGTTATACATAAAAAATAAGCTATTATAAATTATTTCCAAAATTGACATTTTTTCCATACAAGTTGTCAGTTCATTGCCTGGACTATAGGTATTATGTAATGTAATGTAAAGTATATTTTGTAATGATTTTTATTTTAAAACAGCGTCGCTTAAGACCTTTCTACACCTGCACTCCTTTAAAAACCATTATTTTTTAGGGTTCCGCTAGCCAAATGGCAAAAAACGGAACCCTTATAGATTATATATTATAGGTAAATGAATCTGAATCTGAATCTCGTTTATTCACGATTTACGCTACGGTGATAGAATTGTGCTGAAGTTTACCAACAAAGTGAAAATGTAGGTAATTGATAAAATAAGTATAAAGTGAAGGATAATCCTACTCATATTATAAATGCGAAAGTTTGGATGGTTGGATGTTTGGATGTTTAGATGTTTGGATATTACACGAAGATAGTGTATGTATAGCCTGGATTAAAATATAAAATAGCTTTATCCCGTGTCCACGCAATAGAAGTTGCGGGTGGAAGCTATTATTAAATAAGGGATAAACCTGGCCGAGATGGAGTCGGACTTTCGCAGCGGTGAAACGCGCCGGGTGCATTCCAATGCATGTTAAAAGTCTTAAAACTAACGCAATTTATTAAGTTTCTTTTTATATATTGTGTTTCCTAATTAAGAACGAAATTGTGATGTGGTGTTATTTTGGCTGACAATAAATTCATTTCTATTCTATTCTATTCTATTCTATTCAATTTCAGATCTTTGTTAAAACGGATATTAACAATAATATATTTATGATTATGAGTCGCAAATTCAATGAAAAAGAAACATTATTAATGCTTGATGTATATAATAATAGTACCATCTAGCGAGCATGATTTTGATACAATTTCAGTTTGATAGAGGTCGTTGATGTTAGTTGTCGATTGGCGCCATCTACCGAGCTTAAGTTTAGTCCAATTTCAGCTCGATAGATGCCGCTTATATTATGTTTTGGATTTTATTTAGACTAATAAAAATAACATACCAAACCGTATTAAATGAGTTTTATTTGATTCTAAAATTATGAAAAGAAAATTAATGTAAAACTGTAAATGTTTCTAAGTATAATGCCATACAATATTTCCGTAACTTCGCAAACAGAACATTTTATCAGTTCATATTTTAATTAAGTTTGGCCCAGGTTGGGGCCATGTTGGAGAAACTCGGCAAAAATTAAATACGCTAAGACTGCATGACTGCATTCAAATCCACAACCGTCGATATTGTTATTAATGCTTAAGCTTAGTTCTTTCCGGGGACCCAGTTTTTCTCGGCTGTAATACTACGAAAAATTGATTTATATTCAAAATTAAACAAAAAACCAAAAAAAAACGAAATAAACTGATAGAAAGAAAACAAAAAAACCTCATCGCTGGGGTTCCAACTCGCAGCCATCAACAAACCAACCATTGGCTAACCATTGGTCGTCATCGAAGAGTAAGCCTGCCTTTTGCGAGAAAATACGGAAAAAACTAATTTTCTCAAAAATAAGACGAAGCTAGATCGGTCTCTCGGCCCCGTAAACCCCTATACTGTAAAAAATTTGACAAATATATATAAACAATTTTACATCCCGTGTTTTTTCACGTTTTATCTATATTTTGCTGAAAGTTTGAATGGGGTTCTTTTTAATTTCTAGTGAAGCATATGCTTGCCAATTTTCAAGTCTTTAGCTCATAAATTCAAGGGGTTCCCATACAAACTTCAGCCCAATTTTTTAACCCTTTTGCACCCTTATCTTTATATTCCTCCCTCCCCCATTCCCCTCGCACCAGTGTGGACAAGGAGGGTTTCACAACGGTGTCAAGAAAGCGTAAGACACGCAAGAGTCAGTGTGGTACTGCAGAACCGGTCGGTTGTGGTCTGCGGGTCTCCACACCGAGCAAGGCGCTGTACGTGTCACACTGCCACCGCTGAAGAAGTGACGCAGTATGTTCGCCAGAAATCCGGCTACTCGCTGAGGGTGTTCCAGTTGCATTCGCGCCACTACGTGCACTTCAGCTCGTTTGTAGTGCGCGTGCCGCGGCCGCTCCAGGAGACCATCGCGTGTGCTGATTTCTGGCCGAAAGGTGTCGTGTTTCGTCGGTTCCGGGGCAACCTACCAAATCCAACACCCGTGATGTCGGAACAACGGGGCCACGCCGTTTCGCCGTCAAAATAAATATTGTTCGGTTCATGACGCATTGGTGTAAACTGTAATGTTATGTAACCTGTTTTTTCAATAAATAAATAAATAAATAAATAAATATTTTTTATAGCCTATTGCGTAACCGAAGATCCATTGAACGCTTTAGTGAAAGTTGCATATTAATCCATTGGATAGTTTTCCCATGATACCCGGACAGAAACAGACAAACAGAAAACATAACACTCTTTTTCGTTGGGCTGTCGTATTAATAAACAGGTAGATGGCGCTGTTGCGTAAAGTAAAGACGGCTTTATCCAAATATTCTCAAATTTGGCCTGTGGGTCACCGTAAATCCATCAAACTTAATTTAATATGGTTTGTTGGAGTGCAGACGCCGACAAAAATCTGGAGAATGACCTTCTAAATGCGCGGAAATTGGTGGAGTTCTGCATCGCGCTATTGAAGTTTTTAATGTATGTTGTATAAATACAATTTCCTTCAAGCTCTACTTATTATGTCTCACTGACAACCTCAACGAACTTTCACATTCATTATATGTAGAGATAGAGAAGTTCTGCATCGCGCTATTGAAGTTTTTAATGTATGTTGTATAAATACAATTCCCTTCAAGCTCTACTCATTATGTCTCACTGACAACCTCAACGAACTTTCACATTTATTATATGTAGAGATAGAGAAGTTCTGCATCGCGCTATTGAAGTTTTTAATGTATGTTGTATAAATACAATTCCCTTCAAGCTCTACTCATTATGTCTCACTGACAACCTCAACGAACTTTCACATTTATTATATGTAGAGATAGAGAAGTTCTGCATCGCGCTATTGAAGTTTTTAATGTATGTTGTATAAATACAATTCCCTTCAAGCTCTACTCATTATGTCTCACTGACAACCTCAACGAACTTTCACATTTATTATATGTAGAGATAGAGAAGTTCTGCATCGCGCTATTGAAGTTTTTAATGTATAAATACAATTCCCTTCAAGCTCTACTCATTATGTCTCACTGACAACCTCAACGAACTTTCATATTTATTATATTACTCCAGGCAAAATACGGTTTTTAAAAACATTAATTTATAATAGCGTTTTTTTTTTGTTGATTCAATTTTAAAATGTTATTCTAAGATGATTTATTCAAGAATCCCACAAACTTTTCACTCGAAAGTAATTATGTAGATTTAAATGAAGCATGCACTGTCTTTTTTAGTATGATTTAACTTGAATATTATAAAGCAAATGTAAATGAACGTAAATAAAGACAAAAATATTTATTAATATTTTTTCTGACTTTTTAGAAGCTAGTTAATTTATCATTTTTTTGATGTCTGAAATTTTGTAGGATTTTGTCGCTGGGTAACTATTTAATTGATAATATTTATATCCGTTACACATAAAAAATAAGCTATTATAAATTATTTCCAAAATTGTTTTTTTTTTTCAT
The DNA here is from genome assembly GCA_947578815.1 of Epinotia ramella. Classification (NCBI taxonomy): domain Eukaryota; kingdom Metazoa; phylum Arthropoda; class Insecta; order Lepidoptera; family Tortricidae; genus Epinotia; species Epinotia ramella. The sequence goes on along the minus strand of OX388226.1, from coordinate 11,169,888 downwards.
ATAAGTTGTCAGTTCATTGACTGGACTATATGTAGAGATGATACTTCTTATTGACTAAAAATACCTGCTTTTGATTGTATTTTACTCCCGCTTTAGGTACATAAAGTACATTTTTAAATTGTAAAATGCCTTCGATACCAATCAATGTTAATTTTGATTAATAACTCCTCAATAATTTCACGCTCGAAGAATGATTTTTTAGCCCTTGTTCGACAATGACAGTGTTATGACATATACTTATTAAATATTGCTTTTTACAACAAGTAGGTGTGTGAATTCGCACCACGTCTCGTTATGCAGTTTTCTGACTCATCTTTGTGCTCTTCCAGCAATTAGTAGCCATCAACATTCAGAATCAAGTTTGTAGTATTAGGGTCCCGTATAAAACAATCCTGGGATTCAATACCAGGAATCCTGCGATCCCGGGATCATCTCAATTGCAAATGGTGGTTATTTAAGTGCATTATAAAAATCCGGGATTTCTTTTAGGAATCCCGGGATTAACGGAAACACCACCACTCGTCATGCAAAATTCCGACTTTTTAGATCCCCCTCCCTCACGCTTTTCTCGATCTCTTTAACACGAACTGTCATGGTTGGCATGACCATGAATCAGTAAAAGGTCGCAATGCGCTTGTGACTTCTGGAGTAGCAAGGGTGCATAGGCTACGTGACTGCTTACCATGCAGACCGTATGCTGGTTCACCATCGTCGTAGTATAAAAAAAAAACCGTTCATGGACGTCGAGGTATGGTGTTAGGGGAAGTATGTGTGCGAGGAATAAATCCATCAATAGCATAGCTGTAGCATCCCCTTTTTGTTGGATTTATCCTGGCCCACCGCTCAAATCAATCAATCAATCAATATCATTTATTTGCCAGAATACAGTCGGTAAGTATATAATATAGATGTCAATAAGATTTCCCTGCACAGTGTATTCAGCCCACATGCAAGAATGCAAATGTCTCGAGTTTCATTACATGCAATAATCAATTACAAAAAGAACCCTGACGAAACCTGTGGTGGATGCATTATCTGTGGAATGACGAAACCTGCGCTGTGGGTCTTGATGGTATGTAGTGGTTCAGTTTTATACTTTTTTGTGTTTTTTTTTCCTGAATAAATACTATTTTAAAATGTGATTAAAGTTAATTACAAAAAGTCTAAATTACACTATTCTTTTTCTGGTTATTTAAGAGCTAAGCTCTTGTCGGTGTAGCTCAAAGTAGGCCTTCCATCTACTCCGATCCCACGCAACCTCTTTGACATCTCGATACGATCGATCGAAAAGGGCTTCATAATGCGCAGACATACAGAGCTGTAATAGCCTGTGTTACGCCCACGGGCGTAATGGTTTTTTTCTTAAATTGTATCTGTCACTCATGCGGCAGTTACAAAGCAAAGAGGTTTTATATCAAATACGATGTAAGAAAACGTATTTATAAATAAATTTGAACTCAAAAAACTACCTAAACATGTTTAACTGAATTATTTACAGTTTTAATACGTAGTTATTTAGTGTCTATGTAAAATGTTATTAAGTGTTTTCAAATCGTGGCTGTATACAGAAGGTTCTTTGCCATACGCGCCTCACGTCAAATTCAACAAAATGGACGACTGACATGTTGCAGTTTTTATTACGATTTGTATTCATTTCATCTAAAATGTATTTGTTTCCTCGCAAATGTGATGAAAAACATTGTGTATAACACGGGCGTAAGAATATTGCAAACTCGAGTCATCAAAAGCCCTCAGCCTTCGGCGTCGGGCTTCTGATAGACTCTTGTTCGCAATATTCCACTTCCGCCCCTCGTTAAACAATGTACTATTTTGAGCTGCTCTATTCTAGGATTTCTAGCTCTTCCTCTTCCTCGCTTCCCCTCTATATATCCTTCAATTACATTGATTATGAAGTTGTCACGTCGTTTGAGGTGCCCTATCACCTTCCCTATTCTGTTTCCTAAGTTTCTCTCTAGGCCTATGCCTACTAGTGTAATCCCTCTATATGACACAAAACAAAATAAAACAATATCTAAAATCCTCGCATAGCTCTGGTATCCACCACGCTTATTCTTACGGAACCTGGCTGGTGGAACTTGGCCCAGTTTTTGCGTGTACAATATAATCTGCAGCTTGTCTGCGCGCGCCGCTGACAGCATTTCTGAGACTTTCCTTTTGTGTGGTCCGGTCAGTAATGCTGTACAAATAGTTTAATACGGCATTTGGCTGTAAAATGTATTATTTTCGGGTGATTCAACTTTTTTCGCTACTAGTTGCCGAGGTTACGTCTCCTTTGTTACTATTTAGAACTATGACGAATTTATTACATATATATGTATTTAATTTTAAACCCAATAGTGTCGTCTAAAATATTGCAAAAATTGCGAAGTTCGAAATTATGAATTTAGAAAAGCTTTATCTGAGAAACTATTGGGTCTACAGAGACAATTTTAGTCTCATAAAGTATCAAATTTAGTTTTTTTTTAATGTCCTGAGAAGGTTCTATCAAAAACTAGTCTTTTAGGGTTTTCGCGGTATTTTCGATTTTTGTCAAAAATGCGTTCTGCTCTCGAGTTCACAAACTTGGATTACCTATTCATTGGGCTTCATAAAAAAGGCTGCAAAAACTCAGAACCATCTGATTTGACGCAAAGTACCCCGTACTTTCAGGCGACAAGGTTACCGGATTAATATTATTGATAGATGGACCTAAAAATTCAGCACCGTAAAACAAAACAAAGGGATGACCTTAACAGCTGCTAATTTATGCCGTCATGCAAATGGTTGTACAAATTGATGAAAAAATACTTGTGAAGAAGAAATTGAGTTAGATATCTTGTAAACAGTCGATAATTCAATATGAAAGCCGAAGCATCATTTTATGATGAGTGTATAAGCCAACGAATTGAATATGATTATCATCCTCATAGCGTTATTCCCGGTTCTGCCCTAAAGAAGCCCGGGTCCATTGTGATATCTAATCCCGACATTGAGCATATCCACTAGTTTTACAAAAGCCACTGCCATCTGACCTTCCAGAGGGAAAACTAGACCTTACTGGGATTAGACCGGTTTCCTCACGATGTTTTCCTTCACCGAAAAGCCACTGCTAAATATCAAATGATATTCTCCTTCATGTGCAGTCAGATAAAAGGGAAAACTTCGAAAGCACATTAGAGATCACAACGTGACAGCCCGTCACTTCCGTAACGTATTGGGAAACATCAGGCGTCACGGTTGCGTGTTCAAATTGAGCGACAATTTTTACCACCGACGCAAAAAGAGGGTTATAAGTTGGCCGTGTCTGTAATGTATCTGTTGTCCCCTTTTTAGTACGGGTTTGTCCGAAAGCTGACGTGATCGAGACGGTTCTTAGCTACGTTTCAACAAGATCGGTTCAGCCAGTTTTAAATATCGAACTTTGAAAGATAAGAAAATAAGAAATAGAGAGGTATATGGCACGGGTGTGTAATGATTAGTATAAAAACTTTTCATATATTTTCACTGGATATAACAACATTTATTATAATTTCATTGCATATGACACTCAAGGGACATAATAAACTTTTGGTATAACAACAATCAATATAATTTCATGGCGTATAATGTTCAAATACTATAATCATTTTTGATATAACGTTTAATGGATATAATGTAATTTAGATATGTCTTAGGGGTATAATGTTTTTTTTCACACACACGTTATTATTTTAACCTAACCTAAACCTAACCTTACCGCCTGCCTATTTCCGCTCTAAGGGACACAAGCTAACCCTAACCTAACCTACAAATAATACAATTGTTACAATTATTTGTCGTTTTTTTACTATGGGGGATTATGCCAATAGTACATTATACCAACTGAGTTTTAAATCGAACAAAGTTACATCCCATGTATGTTATACGCTATGACTGTTAAATTAATAGTTGTTATGTTACAAGTTATCTGTTGATAATTATATTGCATGAGAATAGATCAAATGTTGTTATATCAAAAGTGCATTATATCCTTTAATCGTTACATCCAGTGAAAATTTATCAATAGTTTTTATATCGATCGTTACGCACCCATATGGCACGGCGCAATGACATCACGCTCATATTTGGAGCAACCCAACTGGAGTAGGACCTATATCATACAGAAGACCGCAGCCGTAATTATACCACTACAGTAGTACCGCAAATACAACGATTTACCTGCGCAGAAAGCATTTTTTGAAAACATTTTAACCAATCATAAGGCAGCACGTTTGCGCGGGTAAAGTCTTCAACGCCCATTGGCCAAAATTTTGCGCGCGACGTCGGCAGCTCCGGCGCCCGTCATTATGTCTGGCGCCATGCGCGGGAAAGTACGAGTTCACCTGTTATTGCATATTGTATCTTACGTATAGTGCAACAAGGTCTTTATTTAAATGGTCATACGTTCTAATTCATTCGGTAAGCTTGTCAGCACTCGTCGGCTCGAACGAAGATTGCCGATGTAACTTATATTTGTGGTACTACTACTCGTTCTGTATCTATCTGGTGTTGAGTTCCTGACCTGACCTGCATGTCTATAGCTGTGTACCATAAAGACTACTCAAAGTTAAAAAAAATCCGCGTCATAGCCTACGATGTCTGTTTAAATATAAGACATGGAGTATGCCGATTTGCCCCCGTCGTAGCTTTAAAAGAGTTCTCACTAATATGACTTGCTCGTACTGGGATTCCTCAGGAGTCGCAACCGTCATAAAGTCAAAGTCAAAGTCAAAATCATTTATTCCATTGACATACAATATGCACTAGAATATGTCTTATAACTAGGTTTAGGTTTACAATTATGTCAATTTGAGATTAGTAACCTTTTATAATTTTAATTCAGAGTTTAATATACAATTGCATTCACTAATATTCTATAATTTAAATTTGATGTCATAGTACTCTTTTATATTATACAGTGCATTTTCAGTTAAGATTTGTTTAAGGTACGACTTATATGTAATGTCACTTAGTATGGTAACAGAGTCAGGTAAATGGTTATACAATTTAATGTTCTGATAAATAAAACATTTTTTAGATTTGGCTAGCCGTACATTTGGAAGGCAAAGTTTATGTCTATTTCGTGTAGGGTACTTATGAATATCACATAATTTATTGCTGTCACTGAGGTGTTTGCGAGCATATAATAAGTTTTTATAGACAAATAAAGAGTAAAATGTCATTATGCCACTTTCTCTAAAAATACTTCGGCAGGTCTCTCGTGCAGGAACACTGTAAATATTCCTGAGTGCCCTTTTTTGCAATATGAAAACTCTAGACCCCGTTGCTGCATGTCCCCATAACAGCGCTCCGTAAGACATTAGGGAATGAAAGTAGGCGTAATAGACCGACTTACTAGCTTGGACACCGCACAACTCCCTAATTTTTCGTACAGAGAAAGCCGCTCTTGTAAGTTTTTTACATAAACTATCGATGTGCTTGTCCCATTTTAGAGAGCTACGATGTCTGCTTACCAGTACCGTATGCTTGTTTGCCACCGTCGTACAGCAAGTCAAACGTGACATTTCCAAATGTGAACAATGTGGACGTGTACAAGTTAGTGAGCTATGTGTCCGCATTGACAAGGGTCGTGAGATACTAGATAAACATGTCGGGCAGTGCAGACGGGCAGATTCTAGAAATTGGTCGTTTATAAAAAAACTCTTACCCTATCGCACTCCTCTATAAAAGACAACTATACAGAACACAGTCAATACAAATAATGGCAAACAATAGGTGGTTTTTGACGACCGCTTTTTTTTAGGTGATGCTGATTATAGGTACTTATCCCAAAATAGAGTTATAAGTATCATTATTATATGCTATCACTTTCTGGATAAAATCGTTTTATTCTATCCAGAATTTGAAGCCCTTTCGATTTTAATAGGAAAAAATATGTCTCGCGTTATTCATACAATTTTGTGTTTTCCATTACGCTGCCGTCCTACTAACTTCTATGAAAACGGTAACGTAACGGAACGAAGAAACTTAGGACACTTTTTTCTGCTATTACGCTATTAGAAACGAAAGTGAGTAGAATAAAACAATTTTTATCCAGATACAAAATAATACGCGATTCGACAACTTTTCTTGAAAACGCTCCTAACTATAAATCGTTGCCTATTTCTAAAATAAAGATAAATATACATAGCTGTGTCAAGACTGGTCTATCAGAACACCGTAAACGTACCTATGTAATATATTATATAATGCGGAAAATAAAAATATCTTTGTATTCCTACACGGTTGCACAGAAATAATAAAAAGCACGCTGTACAACCGCCCGTCTGTCCTACCCCTGTCAAAATAGTCCATAAAAAACGTGTCGTTTTCCGTGACAGTAATTCAGTGGCTACTTAAACCAGTTTTTTTTATATGTACCGTCCGCTGCAAAATTATACCTTAGTACAGTGCACGAAGGTTTATTTTTGCGAAGATTGAAATCTGGACTGTCTGTTGACCAAATTTTTCAATAGTTTAATGAGGTGCGCGTAAGCATCTGACATTGAAACTTAGAGTCATTAATAAGAGTGAATGAAATCGTTGACCTTTAGAATATCGTATACAGAGTGGCGCGTTCATTTGGGTGCTGGGGTTTCGGCTAGGTACCTACCTCCTGTTCTATAATTTTACAATCTTAAAAAATCCCTGTAAGGGCATATAATTATTTCTGTGATCATACTTAGTTAAAATCTTAGATATTTTCTTACCGGGTAGATACTTACCTACTTAAGTTTATCTGACAATTAATGATATAAAAAAATACAATCGAATTGAGAACCTCCTCCTTTATTTGAAGTGGGTTAAAAATAAGAGAGCTCTAATAAATGGTTAATACCCTTGCTTTACCGACAAACGTTTCATCGATATGTTTCGCAGAATTTTAATTTTAATTTTTTCAGAAACAGTAGGTACACTTTTCAGACTTGTTATGAAACAAACCTAACCTAACCTAATTGGTTCTACAGAATGACTTTTTAGCTGTTCCTTAACTTTTTAACCGCTACTGGGTTTATTATTTCTATAAAAGGAAAATTCTACGAATCAATGCGTTTGGTAAACGTCGTTAAAATAACGGACCCCGAAGAAATTCAAAGGTGTATGTGAAGTCCCCAAGCGTGGCTACTACTGCTCATTCCCTCTCATCTAAGAGAGGATGCCTGTGCAGTGGGACGTACATAGCCAGCCCCCCTATTTTATACCTTGTTTTAAGCTCACCTCAACGCTCACCCACAAATATATCTTGACACCGCGATGCGTAGTAACTAAGCGTAGGTAGAGGTCTAGTTTCGTGACGGGTGACCGGCGGGGTGAGCCGATTTACCGCATAGCGAATAACAGCCCAGCTTAGTGAATGCTGTAACTGTCATATCATCTCACCCCTAGTGGTGTTCTACTTATCGATACACACATCGACGGAAAGTATGTATTAAAACTATTCTAATTTGAGTAGTTTAAGCGGCTTATACCCGGGGACCCGTATGTCCTAAAACTACGACCATGACCACCGGGGGATGGGCAGCAGCATCCCTGGAGTGCGGTGGAAACACTGCGATCGCCAACCCGCATGCCAAGCGTGGCGATTATTGCATATACCCCCCAAATGAAAGCACTCTTTGGGGGAGGCCTATGTCCAGCAGTGGAAGTCCTTCGGCTGATATGATGAAGCGGCTTATAATCAACAAAAAAATATAAATCAAAGTAACAATTGAACTTTGCTAATCGTATGTGTGAAACATAAGTACAAATAAGCCAATATTTTCTCAAATTATAGAAATGTGACGTATCGGGGTAAGATTATCTTGTCTGTCGCATTAGGCGAGAGGCGAGAGGTGACAGGTGAGGTGAGAGGTGGGGTGATGAGTGAGGTGATTTCTTGGGACGCCATCGCGAAATATATCATTATTTTAGTGAATTTGACTACCGAGCTTAGTTAATGCATCGCGGTGTCCAGATATATTTGTGGGTGAGCGTTGAGGTGAGCTTAAAACAAGTTACAGTTAGGGGGGCTGATGATGATGAATGAAGCCGTCGCTATCCCGTGTCATAAGATTTACCGTATCACGAACTACCAGAAACGCCAAAAGTAATTTAAAAAAACGCTTCTGAATAAAAAAAAAACCAGGCCCACTCGGCTTTTAACAAAAAGCACTACCATTGTTGCCTGCAAATAGCAAATGAAAATAAAAGGGGAACGCAAAAAGAAAAAGAAACGACTTAGACGCCTTTGCCGCGCCGTAACCGGCTCCGTTTTTTATTTTATTGACTTACGCGTTTGTTTTGAGGTGTGAGATATTAAAATAGAGTTGTGGTAACTGGTTTTGAGGGCATGAGTGTTTAACGAAGGCTGAACGAGTATTAATAGCAGGGGTTATTAATAGTCAGTTAGTTATACTGGGCTATTTTCCGCAAGTCGACATCCAGTGTGCCTATTTTGCGTGAAATGGTGGGGTAGCGCTACTCTAACCACCCCAGCTCCTCTAGAAAGTTGGTGAGTGCCTTTGTGCTTCTGACTGCGTCCCGTAGTGTGTCTGGAGACCCTAGGTGCTTTTTCCTGTATACTTGCAGTCCAGTAGAATATGTTTGGTCGTTTCTTCCGCCTCCATGCACGCTCTGCACATAGGGCTGTCTGTGATACCTATGTTGTAGAGATGTCTGTTTAGGGTGTTGTGTCCTGTTATTGTTCCTATTGTGGCTCCAGCTAAAGTCTTGTGCACCTCCGGGGTGCAATTTATCCGAATATGATTGACAGTGATACTCCAAGCAACCATTCGCACGCTACTAGGTACACGTGCGTTATTGTAATGCTGCTAGAAATATAAGCAGTATGGGGTTCTTCAAAAAAGGAGTGCATACATTCTTAAAGGGTCCGCAACGCGCATGCAACACCCCTTGAGTTGCAAGCGTCCATAAGTTACGGTAACCGCTTACCATCAGGGGTGCTATTTTATTTATTTTTTTATTTAGTTTTTTTATTATTAGGTACTTTAGTTGATACCTACTCAATTTTTGTTTTCTTATTGTTTGTATTATAATTAAACTTTATCTATTTAACAAGCTATATATATGACATGAATTTGATTGTTGCATAATGTTTAACCCCCGATGTAATAAGAGGGGTGTTATGAGTTTGACGTGTCTGTGTGTCTGTCTGTGGCATCATAGCTCCTAAACGTATATACCAATTTAAATGCGGTTTTGGCTCGCTTGATCGAGATGGCTCTTAGCTGCGTTTCAACAAAATCGTTTCAGCCGATTTTGAGATACTGAAGTTTGAAATGAAACGGGGGTTGTTGAACTTTTCTTGTTCGTTTATTATTGACTAGGTTCCGCCCGCGAATTCATCTGCGTGGACCCGAGATAACTATCTTATATTTGATCCAGGCTGTAAACAATCTTCGTGCGAAATTTCATCCAAATCGGTTGAGCCGTTTAAGCGTGATTGAATAACAAACATCCAAACATCTTAACATCCAAACTTTCGCATTTATAATATTAGTAGGATAGGTACTGTATGCATCTAAGGGTGAAATGTCCGTCCTATCCCATACTGAATGCTGCCGACATCGTCCTGCATTCCGGCGGACAGAAGACGGTCGGTTTTTTTTTTGTTTCTAACACCGCCGTGACATCCGAGACGGCGTTGCGAATACAAAGAAAAAAAAATGTTTACTGTAAGGGGTTCAGTATATTTTAAAAGTTATCTAACCCCAACACTCAAAGCGGAGACGGGGTAGACCTCGGCGGCGATGGCGTGGCGGGATAACTTAGACTTTTTTTTAAAAGATATTGCTCAAGACCGCAATGAATGGAAAAAGAGAGGGAGGCCTATGGTCAGCAGTGAATTAAAGATTCAAAGATTCAAAGATTTATTTGTCCAACATAGGTAGATTAGGTATTACATTTTTATGAGTATCACTATGTGGTACCTTTCGGCATACAAATATTGTTTTTTTTTTTTTTTTTTTGTATCATGCTTGACTACATGCAGCATGCTTTACAAATAATTAACATTCGGTAGGTCCTCAAAATTTTTGAAAATATACATAATTAAGTTCGCAGTCAGTTACAGAAATAGTAATATTATGTAGTCAAAATTATTAAAAAAAAATATAAAAGTATAATAGTATGTAGTAATTCTTAATTAAGTGCATATGTCAGTTAAAAATTCATTTATCGTATAATAAGCTTTCCCTAATAGAAATTCTTTTAATAGTTTCATATCAACAGCATTTTCAACTTTTCCAACAATAGTCTGTGGTAGTTTATTAAAAATCTTGTGGGCCATTCCAAGTATGCTTTTTTGTAATAATGCTGTATTACTTGAAATTGCTCTTATTTTATTTTGTAGGCGAACACTTTTAAATTTACCAAATTGGTTTCGATTTTGGATCACAAAATTTACTATTTCATATATGTACAGACAAGGTACAGTAAGTATTTTTAACCGAATAAAATGTGGTTTGCATGAGTCACGCTGTTTGATTCCACAGATTGACCGCATACATTTTTTTTGGGCTTTAAATGCATTTTCCCGATTTGTAGAATTACCCCAAAAAATTATACCATATCTTAAGGTGGAAGTAACATATGCGTGGTACGCCGTTAGTACAGATGCCTGATTGGACACTTTTTTTAAATTGTATAAGGCATATGAAAATGTACTAAGTTTTTTACATATACTGTCAATTTGGTTTTTCCACGTCAACTTATTGTCTATGCTTAGCCCTAAAAAACGACTTACATTAGTTTCATTTATTTTATGTCCTTTATAAGCTATATTTAAACTAGTTGGCTGCAATTTTTGTCTAAATGTCATTATATTTGTCTTATCCAGATTAATTTTCAAATTATTAATTGTCAACCATTGTATAATTACATCTAATGTTTTATTTATGTCTGCTTCATATGTTTCTAAATTTTTGGCTGCGAATACCACTGTACTATCGTCCGCGAAAAGAACCATAGGGTGTTCGATAGCTCTTGGTAAATCGTTTATGTAAATCAAAAACAATAGAGGCCCTAATACACTTCCCTGAGGCACTCCGTAGAGAACGTCTCTGCGGTCAGAGGTGTAGATTAGTTCTGTTTTTGTTTCTAAGGACAATCTTTTTATTTGTGTCATTTGTTGTCGATTACTTAAGTAGGATTTTATTAGACTATAGATGTTGCCACGTACTCCATAAGCATACAATTTGTTTACAAGACTATTATGATCCACAAAGTCAAATGCTTTAGACATGTCCATGTATAAAGCACACACAGGGACTTTTTTATCCATATTTGTTATTACACTCTGCAGCAAGTCAAATATTGCCATATTTATTGTTTTTTCCTTACGAAATCCTTTTTGTTCGTTGGAAAATAATTTTTGACTTTCGAAGTATGTGTATAAACTATTGTATAAGACTTTTTCAATTATTTTAGAATATATAGATAACAACGCAATGGGCCTATAATTAGCAATGTTATTTTTGTCATCTTTTTTGTGAAGGGGTCTTATAACAGAAATCTTAAGATATTCAGGAAATGTGCCATGTTCTATACATAAGTTAATAATATAGCTGAGTATAGGAGAGATAACATGACATGCTCTTTTTATTATTTTAGTGTGTATACCATCAAAACCGACACTATTCGTATTTTTTAGGCACCGTATTATTAATTTTATGTCATCCGGAGTGGTGGGCTGCATAAACATTGAATTGCTATTAGATGTCATTGTATTCATTTTGTTGTAATTATTGTTGTCACTAGACTGATTCAATCGATATATTTGGTCAATGAAATAATTATTAAAAGCTTCAGCAATACGTTTTGGGTGTGTTATAACATTACCATTCAATGTGACTTTTTCAATGTTTTCTACAGGGTGCTTAGCCTTGGAATTATTAATAACTTTCCAAGTTGCTTTTGTCTTATTATTGGATGTTTTTATATAATGGTCATTCTGTGCCTTTTGTGTCAAATTAATTATTTTTGCAAGTCTCTTGGAATAACATTTAAATAACACCTTACTCTCAGGAGCTGATGACAGTCTATATTTCCACAACATTTCTCTTTTTCGTCTACAGCAGAGTCTGATCCCTTTAGTGATCCATTTAGGCTTACAGGTGTTGGTAATTTTTACTTTCTTAGTTGGAAAACACAGGCTGTAGAATAATGTAAATAATTCAATAAAACTATTAAACGCTGCATTTGGGTCATTTGTAGTAAAGACATCATTAAAAGTGAGATTGTTCAGACAATTTATAAATTTCTCAATATTTTCTTCACACATATCTACTTTTTTTATATACCAATATGTGAGAGAACAAGTTTTCTTTACCGGACATTTAAGTAATTGTGCTGTGTGGTCCGAGAGAGCAAGTTCCAATACTTCTGTCTTGCTTCCTCTGATATTGTGGATAATATTATCGATACATGTTCCACTACACAATCGGGTTGGCTGAGATATACCTAATTTCAAGTTATAGCCATGTAAGAGATTTTCAAAATCCTTACATTGCGTATTTCTTTTGAGGGTATCAATGTTGAAATCGCCACATAGTATTATCTTTTTCCTGGTATAACAAATTTTATTTAATATAGTATCTAGTATCTAGTGGGACATAATCAATCAAAATAAGATAAGATAAGATAATATAAGATAAGATAAGAGCCACTAGGGCACTTTTACATGTCAAACGGTAAATTACAATAAAATAATGTTCGGGCCGACCGTCTGCCCGCCCCTTAAACTCCTCACGTGTGTACCATCTTGAGTCTGTGGTTTTGACAGTGACACTTCTTGTCAACGCGGACGGAAAAAAAGGATAACCTCGGTTTTGAAGACACACGGGTGTCCCGAGTGTTTTTTGGGTATTTTGGAAACGCATTTTCCTTGTTTGGTGTAATATCGCTCGCTTTGAAGACACACGGGTGTCCGAGTGTTTTGTGTGGATATTTCGGTGACATCGGAAGAGTTGGTGATTTGACGCCGCGGATTGTTGGCGAGACGGCCCCGTACACCACGGCGGCTTCTTCAGCCCCGGTGACCCTCATGATTGAACTTGACTTGACCTGACAGTTGACTGAACCTTGACAGATACTAACCGGAGTTGAAGCGAACATCGCGCCTCCCGGAATCAGGTGAGTTGAACAAGTTTTGTAGCCAATCCACTGGCTTATATGACCCGCGAAACGAGTGGCAGTTCACTCCACTCGCACTAGGCGAGGAGTTTGAACAATTTTTGGTACCCAGAGCGTGGTTACTCACAAAGAAAAAACGCGAATTTTGATAGTTTTTTCCTTTTGGGTAAAAAAGGGCATTTTGAGGTTATTTGTTAAAACCAAATTTAGCTACAAGTATTTAAAACTTCTATTTTGTGGCACTGCAAGTGTTTTGTACTGTAGATTTCACGAAATTATTGTACTTGCAGTGCAAATTAGTGAGATTACAACCTCCGGAAGGTGATTTTGAGTGTTTGGTACAATTTAATTTGGAAAATAGTTGAAGGCAAATATAAGCCACATATTTGATTGATTGTAATTTGGAAAGCCTTTCATAGCTTGTTGTTTGGTAATAAGGCATTTGTTTTATTCAGTTTGCTATAAGCGGCCAAGGTTGCTAAGAATATAAGCTAAAATATAAGGCTACCACAAATATTAGTTGTAAGCTAGATTATTGTACAAGTGATCTAACTAGCCAATTATAGATTATAATTTGAGCTTCCACCGCGTTTTGAGAATCTATATTGGTTGTTATTGTAAGGCATTCCTGTAATTGAGTTGATATTTGGTTTTGATTCACTAGGGTGACCATGAGATTGGAATTTCCACATTAATTAAATTAATTTTAATTTTCTCTGGTATTGTTGGAAATTAATTTAAAATGGGATCTACACCTAAGGCTAAGATCCAGTCTGCACTGCGTTGGTTTTCATCTGCAGTAGCTTTGGTTGACAGAAATGACCGGGAGGAGGCTTTGTTGACCCGGTACGAGGAGATGTCAGACCGTCTTAAGGCTGTGGAGTTCCAGGTTGAACTCTACCTAGCGGAGCCCGGCCGGACGACCCCGGAGACCGAGCAGGTGGAGCGGGACTTTGAGCAATGTATGGATTTTGGGGACAGGATTATCGAGAGGGCTTCTAAGATACTGCGGGTTCGGAATGGTGCGGCCCGGGACGTTCCGAAACACGCAGTTATCTATAACCCAGGGTTGGCAGCACGCTTGCCAGCCATACAGATGCCGGTCTTCCGAGGAGACCTGGACGAGTGGACCAGCTTCATCGACCTCTTTGATAGCTTGGTGCATGCCCGGACGGACCTGCCAGCGGCGTTGAAGTTGGCGCAGCTGATGTCTGCTCTCGTCGGGGAGCCGCGCGACTTGATCGCGCATTTGTCGGTCACCGACGACAATTATGAAATCGCGCGCACGTTGCTGAGGGACCGATACCAGAACGTGCGGCGACTTGCGGATACTCTTATGACTAAGATCTGGAATATCCCTCGGATCGCTCAGGCTTCAGACATCCGGCTGAAACTGCTGAATCCTGTTTTGACAGCGACCAAAGGGTTAGAGAACCTTGGTTTGCCGGTGGACCAGTGGTCCTACATACTGTTGAATTTTTTGTTGAACCGGCTGCCGGCTGATGTACGGGCCAGGTTTGAGCACCGGTATGGTGGTGAAAGTGCTCAGCATCTGCCGACCTTCACCAATCTTATCGACCAATTGGAACTTGAGTGTCGACGGGCCGACACCTCGGATCTACCTCCACCCCCGAGACCTCCTGGGGCCCAGCGGGCCCAGGGGAGAGTTGCACCTCAAAGGGGAGGGTGGGGCAAATCGGCCCCACAACCAGCGGGTCCTCACCAATATAATACCAGTGCATTGGACCCTGAAGTCTGCCTATGCTGCAAGAACCCTGGCCATCGGGTGCCAGCGTGTCCGAAGTTTCTTGCGCAGCGGGTTGTGGGACGCCGCAACATTGCTAAGCAGCGGCAATGGTGCTTTGTTTGCTTGGGCCCACATTTTGTGCGAGATTGTGCCCACCCGCAGGCGTGTAAGTCCTGTGGTGGGAAGCACCACCCCATTTTATGCATGAACCGCAGTGGGGATACACCTCCCCCCCCCCTGCGCAGGGGTCATGCTCCCCTGTTCGGAGTCAGCAGCGGGCTGACCAGGGGCCCATGGCCTACCAGTGGGGACGTCGGGTAACACCCCCCTCCCCCCCCCCCTCCAAAACTACGCGACTACTTCGCACGCACCCGTGCCCCAACGGGGGGTCCTTACGGGCGTGTGCCCGCAAACGCCTCCACCCCGGCAGGCGCCACGGATGTCGCCGCCGCTTGTGGAGCGACCCCGCTGGGCGTCGGGACCTCCGGTGTACGGCCGGAGTAGGACATACCAGGGGCCGCAGGCGGCACGCATGGCGCGACGGCAGTACCAGCCGGAGTGGGACCCGCTCGAGCGGTACGAGCGGCCCGCCCATGCGGAACAGGATGCAACGCGTTATCCCTGCTAGGGATACGCCGCCCACGCACCAGCAACCGCCTCGCCCTTGGAGACCGTGTTATTGCCCACGGCTTCGGTTTGTGTTTGGGGCCCTGGCGGAGGATCAGCCTGCGTGCGCTCTCTCCTTGACACGGGAGCGCAAGGCTGCATGGTATCCAGTAGGTTGGTGCGACAGTTGGGCTTGGTTGTGAAACCCCACCCGGAAAGTATACGTGGGGTAGGCAATGTGACAGTGTCAAACCTGGTAGGGCAGACCTTACTCACCTTTGGACCGGGTCCCACTTCACGCGCGAGGATTAATGCTCCCGCGTTAGTATTGGATGAAGTGGTGGGGAGACTCCCCCAGGTGAAGCTGCCTCCAGAGGTTCGGAGTTTGACAGCTGGATTAGTTCTGGCGGATGCTGGATTTGACAGATCTGGTCCGATTGACGTGTTGCTGGGTGCAGACGTTCTTGGGCGGGTGCTGTTGAGCGGCAACCGTACCTTACAGCCTGGCGGACTGGTTACACTGGAAACGGTGTTTGGCTATGCTGTAATGGGTTTGGTGTTAGCGGCTCCACCGCCTCCTACTGAGGAGGGCTGTCTGGTTGGAACTGCTCTTTCAGAAGCCGTGCAACGGTTCTGGGAGATTGAGGAACCACCTACCGCGTCGCGTATGAGCCCCGAGCAGGAAGAGTGCGAACGGTTTTACCAAAATAATACTGGGCGCCTCTGCTCTGGTCGGTTCATAACACGACTTCCTCTGCTCATCCACCGACCTCCTCTTGGAGCGTCACGTGAGATGGCTGAGAAGCGGCTGGTTTCGATGGAACGCCGAATGAGAAGAGATGCGCTCTTCCGGCAGAAGTATGTGGACTTCATGAGGGAGTACGAGGGTTTGGGACACATGTCGGTGGCTCGGACGGACTGGAGTACAGTGGAGCACTGCTTCCTGCCGCACCACGCGGTCCTAAAATCCCCGGAGTCCAAGATTCGTGTGGTCTTTGATGGGTCCGCGTCCACCTCGACTGGGGTGTCATTGAACCAG
This sequence comes from Epinotia ramella, assembly GCA_947578815.1. Taxonomy (NCBI): domain Eukaryota; kingdom Metazoa; phylum Arthropoda; class Insecta; order Lepidoptera; family Tortricidae; genus Epinotia; species Epinotia ramella. Next base: position 11,153,347 of record OX388226.1, on the reverse strand, counting down.
TGTTTGCATGCAGGTCCTAAGCTGCACAAGGATATCACGGATATCCTCACAAATTTTAGGAAACATCAGGTGGTGTTCGTCGCCGACATCCGGATGATGTTTCGGCAGACAGTGATCCATCCTGATGATCGTCGGTATCAGCTGATCTTGTGGCGTGAGAGCCCTGATGAACCGATGTTGGTGTACGAGCTGAATACGAATACATACGGCTTGAAGAGCAGTCCGTACATTTCAATTCGAACTTTGTTAGAATTGGCGTCTCGAGAGAGACTGAGGTTCCCTCGAGCGTCCGCCATTTTGGAACGGGACTTATTTGTCGATGACGTGTGCACCGGGGCAAACAGTGTCGAAGAGGCTTTGGTTTTGCGGGATGAGCTGGTGGAACTCTTGCGGACGGGTGGATATGAATTGCGCAAATGGATGTCCAACTCACCGGCCGTGGTGGCCGGCCTCCCCGAGGATCACCAGCAGGATCCGCACCTGTTCGAAAATGTTGAGAGCCCGCACATGTTATCAGTCCTAGGCGTGCAATATCGACCAGTCCAAGATGTGTTCACCTATCGGGTGGAACTGGATTCCCCGAGGGTCTGGACGAAGCGGCTTGTGCTGTCCACGGTGGCCAGGACGTACGATCCGAATGGATGGATCGCGCCGGTCATCTTCACGGCGAAGGCATTTATGCAGCGCCTGTGGATGGTCCAACTGGGTTGGGATGATCCACTATCCGGAAATTTGTTGAGCGATTGGGAGGTTTTCTTCTCCACGCTCCCGGAGATAAATCAGGTCGAACTGCCGCGTAAGCTGTTGCCGGCAGGGAAATGCCGAGTAACCCTACACGGGTTTTGCGACGCCTCCGAGCGAGGGTATGCAGCTGCCGTTTACTTGCGGACGGTCAGCTCCGCCGGATCGGTCGATTTGCACTTGGTAATGGCGAAGAGCAAGGTGGCTCCCCTTCGCACGCGTTTGACAATCCCAAAAATGGAATTATCTGGAGCGGCTCTTCTTGTACGCCTACTGAACCACGTGGCCTCTACCTTGAAGGACACCGTGAACCTTGAGGAGAGTGTCTACGCATGGACTGATAGCCAAATTGTATTGTGTTGGCTGCAGTCGTCATTCCATACTTTGGAGGTCTTTGTGGCCAACCGGGTCTCGCAAATCCAGAATTCGGAGACTGCCTTGGTTTGGAGACACGTGCCAGGTGAACTGAACCCAGCGGACGTGGCGTCCAGGGGTTGCACGGCACCTGAGCTTGTTGCCCACTCACTGTGGTGGAGACCAGATTGGTTGTTGGAACCGGAGACACTCTGGCCTGCCAGTTGTGTGATTGGGACCCCATCCTCTGGCTTGGGTGTCCACCTTGTCGAGAGCGCTCCAGTGTCAGACACTGCTTGGTTGCTAGAACGGTATAGCTCTCTCGACAAGCTTGTTGGAGTGACCGCCTGGGTCAAGCGATTTATACACAATTGTCGCCACCCTGACAACCGGTCACGCGTTAGAGTTCTCGCCACAGAAGAGCGGAATGCCGCCCTACATCATTGGATTAGGGTTGTGCAGGAAGAACACTTTGGGGACGTATTGAAGCCCCTGCGGCAGGGACGTCCTAAGCTACCGAAGGCGATAGCACGCCTCAACCCGTTCATTGACGAGTCGGGTACACTCCGGGTTGGAGGACGGCTCCGCAACGCTAGCTTGCCGTACTCGGTGCGCCACCCCATTTTGCTGCCTAAGAAGGGGCATCTGGTGGAATTGTTGGTGATTGACCGCCACATAAAGAACTCGCATGCCAGCTGCAATGCACTCTTGGGCATTTTGCAGCGAGACTTTTGGATATTGAACAGCCGACGGGTTATTCGGAGCATCGTGTTTCGGTGCTTGCCTTGCTTTCGGCTCAAGGCAGCCACGATGCAGCCCCAGATGGGGGACCTTCCTCCTGATCGGGTCAACGAGGCTAGGACCTTCTCTAGGGTGGGGACCGATTTTGCGGGACCTTTTTTAGTGAAAACGTCGCGACTTCGAAATGCGAAGGTTGTAAAAGCGTATTTGTGCGTTTTCGTATGCCTGTCGACCAAGGCTGCTCATCTTGAACTTGTTGGTGATCTTACGACGGAGGCTTTTATTGCGGCATTGGATAGATTTGTATCCCGTAGGGGACTCCCATCTCTGATCCGGTCAGATTGTGGAACCAATTACAAGGGTGCCGACCGTTATTTACAAGATGTTGTAAAAATTTTATTTGAAAATAAGATTGATATTGGAACAGACCTCTCCCGTCGGGGTATCACCTGGACGTTCGATCCGCCAGGCTGCCCCCACTGGGGTGGAATCTGGGAGGCTTGCGTGAAGCAAGCAAAAGCCCATATGTATCGGGTAGTCGGTCAAACTGTATTGACTTTTGAGGAACTCGCGACGTTGTTTTGTAGAATTGAGGCCGTCCTCAATTCCCGTCCGTTGTGTCCGCTCAGCTCCGACCCAAATGACCTGGAAGCGCTCTCTCCAGGCCATTTCTTGATTGGTCAGCCACTTGCAGCGTTGCCGGAGCACCCCCTCCGGGACGTACCCTCCGGTCGTTTGTCGCGCTACCAGATGCTGCAACAAATGGCTCAGAACTTTTGGACCAGATGGTCATTAGAGTATTTGCATGTTTTGCAGCAGCGCCTCAAGTGGACTGACAAAACCAGTCCCCCCAGAGTTGGAGACCTTGTGCTAGTTAAGGATGCTAACCTTCCGCCACTGCGATGGCGCCGGGGGCGCATCGTTAATTTGTTTCCCGGTAAGGACGGGACCCCTCGGTTTGCCGAGGTCATGGTTGGGGACTCGGTTCTGAAGCGAGCGGTAGCAACCCTATCGCGACTTCCCCTAGTATAGCGGACCGGCTTAGAGGCCGTTCCGAGGCGGGTGATTGTTCGGGCCGACCGTCTGCCCGCCCCTTAAACTCCTCACGTGTGTACCATCTTGAGTCTGTGGTTTTGACAGTGACACTTCTTGTCAACGCGGACGGAAAAAAAGGATAACCTCGGTTTTGAAGACACACGGGTGTCCCGAGTGTTTTTTGGGTATTTTGGAAACGCATTTTCCTTGTTTGGTGTAATATCGCTCGCTTTGAAGACACACGGGTGTCCGAGTGTTTTGTGTGGATATTTCGGTGACATCGGAAGAGTTGGTGATTTGACGCCGCGGATTGTTGGCGAGACGGCCCCGTACACCACGGCGGCTTCTTCAGCCCCGGTGACCCTCATGATTGAACTTGACTTGACCTGACAGTTGACTGAACCTTGACAGATACTAACCGGAGTTGAAGCGAACATCGCGCCTCCCGGAATCAGGTGAGTTGAACAAGTTTTGTAGCCAATCCACTGGCTTATATGACCCGCGAAACGCGTGGCAGTTCACTCCACTCGCACTAGGCGAGGAGTTTGAACAAATAATAATAATCTTACATAATAATAATTTAATATAATATATAAAAGGTTAATAAACTAAATGTCACTAAGTTAATGTAAACAAAACAAAATTGCAAAATATGACCATTACATTCGATATAAGAGATATTAATCCAGTATTCCAGAGATGTACCTATAAGGTCTCTGAGCGTCCAAATACAATTAATAATTATTCTAATATTCTAAGAGATGTATACGGTCTCTAAGCGTCAAAACAAAAAAAGGAACATTAATGTAATATTGTCGGAGATGTACAGGGTCAGCACTGCTGGGCACAGGCCTCCTCTCATGGATGAGAGGGAACGGGCAAGTCTCCACGGTGGCTCAGTGCGGGTTGGGGACTTCACATACACCTTTGGATTTCTTCGTGGATGTATGCAGGTTTCCTCACGATGTTTTTCCTTCACCGAAAAGCTAACGGTAAATATCAAATGATATTGCGTACATAATAAGTTCCGAAAAACTCATTGGTACTTGCCGGGATTCGAACCCACGACCGCCGTTTGACAGCCGCATGCCTGCACATCTAGCACAACTTGCTGAAGTCGCTTCTCGCGCGACTGGGCGTCTCCTGTCTCACTCGCACCGTGCAAATTAGAAGGAGGGTAGATCTTTCTCGACTCGCATCGCGGCGCAGCGTCAGTTGTGCTAGGCCCCCTGAACCGCTAGCTACCTTAGCTTACCATGTAAGAAAGCTAAAATTTAAAATGACGAATGGCTGATGGATAAATGTTTTTACAGTTTAAGGGAATATCTAAATTATAATAATCTACTGACATCTTACTGACTGATGTGACTGATGTGTGAACCTACCCTAATGTAACACCTATTTGTACCACATGATAACTATGCAATATATGAATTATGAATTATGATTGTATCTTATTATTATCATTATTTTTAATGCAGTGACATCTATCAATATTGTATTCTAGCGAAATTTATTAAGTATTTGTACACATGCTTGCATGTTGAATACAAGGACATTTTATACTGTAAAACCTTTTGTAACTGTATTCTGACAAATAAAAACTTCTGATTTCTGATTTTTGAATCTGATGAATTTTTCAAAATCTGTGAGATGTGGTTATATATGTGAGGTTTCCAGAGTTTGTGATGGCGCGGACAGCGAAACGGCTGGAGAGTATAAATCATTCCTTTCTATTGGAAAACCCAACGTATTCTACAAAGTGAATAATTTTTATTTATTGTTTTTGATATTATTCAATTATTGTTATATTACGTACTGACGATCCTTTTAGGATTAGGATCCTTTCCAATTGTTAGTTGGCGGAAGACTGTGGGGCGGGCGCATTATCTACTCAGTAGGTCGCGCTACAGCGAAATGCCTACTAAGTAATCTGCGTCCCAACATATATGTACCTGGTCTAAACGTGTAGCGTATTACCATTAGGTTGTCGTTGAAAGAAAACATACATCTGCGAAAAAATACTATAGGTACAGATCGTTTATTTGCTGGAATAATTGCGAAGATTGACGACCGCTTTAGCCTAGTTAGTAGTGACCCTGCCTACGAAGCAAGAGGTCCTGGGTTCGAATCCCGGTTTGTGTGATGAACACGAATATTTGTTTCTGAGTCATGGATGTTTTCTATGTATTTAAGTATTTATTTATCTATATAAGTATGTTTATCGTCGTCTAGTACCCATAGTACCTACAAGCTTTGCTTAGTTTGGGATTGGGACTAGGTCGATTTGTGTAAGATTGTCCGCAAATATTTATTTATTTTTAATATTATTTTTTATTTATTCAGTTATCGTATCGTATTGCTAATTATACAGTTTTCAAGTTCGCTACCGTCTTCGGTTAAAGTTGTAAAATTCTCCACTTGCCCGAGGTATTCAAGGAAGATACTATCTTTTTACAAGCTTTTATTTAGATTCACCTGTCCCGTTGTCTGTCTGTCTGTAATCAAATCTTGCAAGTTAAATTTGACCCACTTCCCGGTGACCGTTGGAGCTGAAATTTTGGGTATAAGTATAGTTTGGATGACAATTAAATATTATGATGATGGAGACAGAAGGTGGCCATGGGAATTCAGTACTTAACCGACGTAACCCCGTTGAGTTTGGGCTCGTTAGGATCGTCTCAATTAGTAATTGATGATGGTATACAGAAAAGTACAGTCGGCAATAAAAGCTTGTACCAAAAATGATATTTTTGACAGAAACTTGTTTAAGGTTTTTTTTGTGCCACTCTCTTGGGTAAGTATTAGTATTGTTATTGGTTGGTTGAGAGCGTTTTTTTTGTCTCGACTTGTTGCTAGTCCATTGTAGCAGCCCTCTATCGTCCGTTATCGTCATATACGGAGAAGAAGAAACGCATTCTTAGGGTTTGCGGGGAGAGTTGGGTTATGAATGGGGAAAGAAGGGATGAAAGGGGGGTGAGATGGGATTTTACTACTGCTACAAAAATAATATATTCTAATTTATAATTTATTCGATCCAACAATCTTCCAAAATCACTTTTGTATAAAATCCCATCTCGCCCCAATTACGAGGGACTACGGGGTGAGGTGGGATTTCGTGTTTATCGTTAAAGTTATGAAATGGAACTACCCAAAATGATAAAAAACCAAAATAAAAACGTCCGGAACACTTAATTATATACAACATTCAGTTTGCATATGTAAAAATAAAATGTTATCGAGGTTTATATGTATATAAAATAAAGCTGGCCATTTGCACGCTAAACTTAGTGTCACAACCACAGAACCCCAAAAATCACCAAAAAACGACTTACCCAACTTTACCGCGCGAACACCTAACAAGATATGTGGTGTTAGTCGTATCGCTTTACATTGTGTCTGCAAACTTAATTTTACAGTCCCATCATCCTTAAATACAGCTTTATAAGGTTCAAATTAAAAACTTACATAATTTTGTGTGAAACAGTTGCTTTTTTGGGCGAATTTCGTCGTGTTGTTATGCCGATTTTGGGGAGTTTTTGTCAAAGTTTGTGTTGAATTTTAAAATTTGAGCGCCATCTTGTTTTGCCAATCCCGAATTCTCTAGACGCTTAAATGTGGTTAGAAAATTATTCAAAGTTTTTGGTTTTGTAGCCGGTTTTGTAGCTGTCAAGCGGCGGTCGTGGGTTAGAATCCCGGCTCGTACCAATGAGTTTTTCAGAACTCATGTGCGGAATATTACCTACCGTTAGCTTTATGGTAAAGGAAAATATCGTGCGGAAACGTTGGGATTAGATCCAATAAGGTCTAGTTTTCCCTCTGGCTTGGAAGGTCAGATTGCAGTCGCTTTAGTAAATCTAGTGCCTACGCCAAATCCTGGGGATTAGGTGTCAAAGCGGACTCCGGGCTCCTTTAGAGCACAACTTTTATTTAATAGATAAAAATACAAGATCATCATTATGGGGCGGGGTGGAGAGTCTGTTAGGTCCGGGACTACCTTTACAGCTAAGGAGGTTGCCACAGCAATAAATAAAATGAAAAGAGGGAAGTCCCCGGGGCATGACAGTCTCAGCATAGAGCATTTCAAATTTGCTGGTGTTCACTTGCCCCGGGTACTGGCCATGTTTCTTAGCTTGTGTCTGAGCCACTCTTATCTGCCGGAAGCTTTCATGAGGACTCTGGTGGTACCGATAGCGAAAAATAAAACGGGTGACCTGTCAAACCGGGATAACTATCGGCCAATCTCACTTGCTACAACAGCTGCGAAAATACTCGACCGTATGCTGGACTCAATACTGGAAAGGCACCTAAAGATACAGGATACACAATTCGGCTTCAGAACCGGTCTATCCACAGAAAGTGCCATCTTATGTCTCAAGCATACGGTTGGGTATTATACGCGAAGGAAAACGCCGGTATATGCATGTTTCCTCGACTTGTCAAAAGCTTTCGACAGAGTGGAATATGACATCTTGTGGAGAAAGCTAGAGGAAACAGGCACTCCGGCGGAGGTGGTGGCTATTCTTAAACACTGGTACCAAAATCAGGTAAACCAGGTGAGATGGGCTGATAGGCTGTCCTCAGAGTATAGGCTTGAGTGTGGGGTTAGGCAGGGAGGGCTCACCTCCCCCAGGCTGTTCAATCTCTATGTGAACGAGCTGTTGGTCGGACTCAGCAGCATGCATGCGGGCTGTTATATAGATGGTGTGAGTGTAAACAACATAAGTTATGCCGATGACATGGTGCTGCTGAGTCCGTCGATCAGTGCCCTGAGGAAGCTGCTAGCGGTGTGTGAAGCTTATGCGGGGGAACATGGACTGCAGTATAACCCCAGGAAGAGTGAGGTTATGGTGTTTAGGCCAGCAAGGAACAAAAGAACCCTTATACGCAATGTTGTACTGCAGGGTACCCCGCTGGCTGTTGTGGATAAATTTAAATATCTGGGTCACATTATAACCCACGATCAGAGAGATGACCTTGACATTGAACGTGAGCGCAGGGCATTAGCAGTACGGTCAAATATGTTGGCCCGCAGGTTTGCTCGATGCTCCACTGAAGTGAAAATCACGCCTTTAGCCAGTCCTTCTACTCGAGCAGCCTGTGGGTGAAATATACCAAAAGAGCCTATAATGCCCTGCGCGTGCAATATAACAACGCATTCAGAGTGCTGATGGGACTACCTCGGTGGTGTAGCACCTCGCTTATGTTCGCTGAGGCCCGCACGGACGGTTTTCAAGCGATTATGCGCAAGAAAATCGTCTCGATGCTGAGCCGATTAAGGGAAAGTTCCAACAGCATTCTGAATGTCATTGCTGACAGGTACGACTGCCCTATGTTGGCGCACTGGATCGGTCAAATCAAGGCAATCGCGAAATTTAGATATAAGTAATTAATCACTGTAATATACCTAGGTTAAGTTATACTAACAACATATGGATGTATAAAAAAAAATGGTCCGAAATAAAGCTATTTATTATTATATTATTTATTTATTTATTTATTTTTATTTATTTATTTATTTCAAGTGACTAGGACTCATACATTATACATTACATTACAATTACAATTGATACATTGAATAAGTTCATTAAAAATACAAAATACTAATAAAAATTTAACACAATTAAATACAATTCGGATTTAAAATACAATTAAAATTAAACAATCTCAGACAGCTTGGACGTGCCTGTCGCAACAATGCCGAATATATGGACAGTTAACTTTATTCGCTATCATAGTTAGGACGGCATTGGAGCTGGCACGCACCCTGCGCACCAGGCCAGCGCCGCGCGCGCGCATGCTCGCGGGGAAGTCCGTCACGCGCGCCTCCGCGAACATACCCGACGCGCTACAGTAGCGGGGCAGCCCCAATATCACCCTAAACGCGTTATTGAATTGGACGCGGAGGGCGCTGTATGTTTTTTGAGCATAATTGATCCATAGGCTGCATGTGTACAGAGACGTGCAATAAGCTCTAAAGAGTGTTACTTTCACGTCCCTGGAGCACCTTGCAAACCTACGAGCAATCATATTTGCTCTCACACACAACGCCCTTCGCTCCCTATCAATGTCCGCATTATCCTCCTAGTTTTATTTTTATCTATGTTTTCATAAAATATTCTGATTGCATTGCCTTTTGATAATATTTGTAGATTGTAGCTATCCATATTTTTTGTGGCACAAATTAGAATATTATAGGTTTGAGATTAGACTTTTACAACCAGAAAAAAATCGATACTTTCCGTATAGATATATAATTATAATAAACTTTACATGAAATATATTTATTTAAGAAATAAGAATGATTAGGTACAGAATAATATCCGCAACGCAGGCTTCGTCAAGTGAGTACAAAAACAAAATCTTTACATACTGCAAAAAAGTATACCAATTTTTCGAATTGTATGAGATATATATATACCTTATTTCACCTGACTTTTAAAATACTTGTTTATAATTTCACTACACTTCTATTCCATCGTCAAAAATTAAAAACTAGTCTCCAACATATTTCGCACAAGCGCTCTCAAAAACCTCACTTTCCGAGTTATATAAAATCAGTGAAATTGTGAAGGCCTTTGGCACGAGTCAAGAAATTAATTATTTTAGCATTAAGGGACGCTTGGCGCCTCTTCAATTATTTCGATTTAAATTTGAGTGGTTTGTGACTTACCCTGCTTTGCTGGCCGCAGATAATGTCAAGAAGATAGTGCACTTTGAACTTTGAACACCCTATGTTTTACAGGTGGCTGCGTCACCACCAGTTACCCTGTATCAGACGGGCGCACAGACCATATATCCTAAAGACCCCGCTTAGCCTAATTTTTACTTACAAACAAAGCTGCCACACTTGCGGGGCGCGGGGGACGTCTAGTGCGCTGTGATTGGTGCATTCAAGGCCGCGCGCGTAAGTGATTGGTCCGGTGTCTCAAATATAGAGTGAATTCACCGTATGTGTGGCAGAGGGGGTCGCCCGACTAAGCGAAGTCAGGTTTACTGGTCTGTGGACGGGCGCTACCGGAAATCCAATGTTCCCAATAACAGCACATTCATTCTACATCTATTCAATCATTCCTTCATCAGAGGCGGCAGAAACAAAAAAGCGGCCAAGTGCGTGTCGGACCACGCACAACGAAGGGTTCCGTGCCTATTAAAAAGGTCGTATCGTTACTGAAATCTTATGGCACTTACATTCTTTTCTTTAAGGAAGGCAGTTTTTTAGAAATATCTCAAAAACCTTTGAACCGATCATGTTCAAAACAATTTTCGCTAAAATAATTTAATAAGCCCTTTGACCAATTTTTTTTTATTTTTTTTAAAAACACGGTTCAAAAATTAGAGGGGGGGGATACAATTTTAGTGACTTTCGATTATCTCCTACTCTATTCACTTAATCAAAAAAATGCTGAGAAACCTAATATTTATTTTGAAAGGCCTATTGATTAATGTGCCACACGTGGGCTTGCAATGAAAAAAAAATTAAGTTTCAGTTTTAAGTATGGAGTTTTAGAAAATTTTTTTTTAGTAATTTATTTACAAAACTATGTAGCGGCTAACAAAATACACCTATCCTCAAAATTGTATTCAAACAGACCTTATAGTTTTCGAGTAAAATGCCTGTGACAAACGGACGGACAGACAGACAGACATGAGGAATCCATAAGGGTTCCGTTTTTTGCCATTTGGCTACGGAACCCTAAAAAGGCCACAAAATACAGGGGTCTTGGCTCTCAATACCATTTTATGGCATTCGGAGTCGAGACCCTTGAGCCTTGGAGCCCAAGTGCTCGAAAACTTTACGAGCTTAGCAAAAGGCTGGTCGACACTAGATTCTTCTATTATTGTTAATGTAAAACTTAGTAAAGTTAAAAAACCCCCGACATTTTCATTTCAAAGTCCAATATCTCAAAAACGGCTTAACAGATTTTCATACAACATGGCTAAGAACACTCGGGATAAAATTATCTATGACACGGAAAAAACCGCATTCAAATCGGTCCATCCGTTTGGGAGCTACTACTACAGACAGACACGTTAAACTTATAACACCCCTCTCTTTGCGTCGGGGGTTAAAAAAGTGAACTATCTTCACGCGGTGTTATCTTCACGGCGCCTCATTAAGGCGGGGACAGACCGAGGTCATGCACAAGGGCGGCTCAAGTGCTCCCATACATGCGTCCACCCTCCCATGCACGCTCTATTTTATAATTTAAAAGTTTTTATTTTAACCCTGAACCCGTATCATGGTCGGCCTTATCACGCGATAAGTGACAAGATAGGAGCATCGTCTCGTTCTATCGAACGGTGTCAGCCAGTGACGGACGCTCTATCCTGTCACTTATCGTGTGATAAGGCCGTCCATGCTAAGGGGTCTGGTCAATTAATGGCTCGGATACTTGGACAGATACAACTGTTTCATCTATATTCATTTATATATATGTTATATTATGTACTGTATTATCCATCGAATCCTTAACCTGTGAAAGACTTCGTTGTTTAAATTAAGTAGCACTGCCCACAATTTATCTGCTTTGCCTTAAAGTTGACTGGTGGAGCTCTGGACTCTGCTTTATAGCATTAATTAAGTCCACCTTTTGTACCATAAGTTATTCTTTTATGCAGTATAAATTAAATAAATATATAAACATTGAATGCAATACAGATAATGAAACTGCGATATTTTCCAGAAAACTGGGTAATCGTGATCTGAAGCCTTGTCTTAAGAGGGAAGTATACCTTTGGAATACTACGTACTCGTCCATACAAAAAGCGAAAACGTTTTTCCACTTCTACTTTAAATCTCAATGATTTTTTAGTACGTTACTGACACAATGCTTTCATTGTGTCAGTAACGTACTAAAAAATCATTGAAAAATTACAACCTACAAATCTTAGTCTTTACTAAGATTTGTAGGTTGTAATTTTTCAAAATTTGCAATAACTAAATTAAAATTTATAGGCACCTAAAAAAAAGCGAAACTTGTAAACATAGATACTATTATGCTAAAGCGATCGAAATCAAAATCAAAGTGATTTGTTAAGATTTACTTAGCACATAGCACGTAGAACCGATGGCCGTTGGGGCGGAAAGGTTCTCGAGTGGCGAACACGTACCGGAAGGGGCGGCGTGGTGACAAGGTGGACTGATGACTTGGTAAAGGTTGCGGGAGTCCGCTGGATGCGGGTGGCGCAGGACCGGTCGCTTTGGCACTCTTTGGGTGAGGCCTATGTCCAGCAGTGGCCGTCTTTTGGCTGATATGACGATGATGAGTTGATGACTATTAGTGGATAACGTATTCTCCCGAAATGGAAATTTCATATAAAAAGTACCTATTGTCAGTCGCGAGCTGCTAGCTATACTTCCCTTTAAGAGGGGGCGCTCCGCGAAATCGGGGTTCTTAGATTGAATATTTACCTATGACAAACTAAAGCGAATGCCAGGAAAAAGAACATACCAAAACTACATCATATTTGCAATTGAATCGTCTGAACAAAACCATACAAAACCAAAATTGCCTCGATAGAAAAGAACCGCCAAAACATGTCTTATTTTTACTCAATTTCAATAGTGTGAGGTTCCCGTGCATATAAATTAAGTAAAAGTTGAGTGTATAATAGCTTTTCACATTACCTAATGAAAGTACTAGCGGGGTATTTTTATGTAGTCCCTTTTCAGACTTATTGAGGTGAAACGTATTTGGCGTATAGGCCTTTTTTATTTAGCGCGATACCCTTTCTCCCGTCGCGTGTTTCGTGTGGTTCTGTATATCTTTTGTTGCCGTTCGCGGGCGGAGTCAGTCGTAATCGCTCCGCTGAGACGAGAGGACTACGTTCTGTGCTCTCACGACAGCACGATGAACATAATTATTTCAATAATATTGTGACCCAGTATATTCGTCCAGTGAATGAACGTATCATTACATTCCAGTAGATATTTTGCTACATTTTGAAATAATATATTAAAAAGTCGACCTTAACATATAGATCTTAAAGTTCAAAATACAACTATAAGATTACGCAGCGATCGGCGGGTGACCGGCTTCTTAGAATAATTTGTGCAGTACATGCAAAACTAGACGAACATTACGAGAACAATATTTCTTTGCTATTCCGCTAAAAAAACGTGCTGGTCTATCAGTGAAGATAAGATGCAACTATTTGCGTATAAACATGCAAAAAATTACAGCAAACCACCACCAATATTGACAAAAACCTCGACACGTGTTTCGCCTCTCTACGAGGCATCATCAGGAGATGCTGGCAGGAGATGTTGCTTGCGCCACGTCCACTGAGCAAAAAAATCCAAACAAAAAATCAATTTTTTTTTTTTTTTTTTTTTTTTTTTTTTTTTTTTTTTTTTTTTTTTTTTTTTTTTTTTTTTTTGCTCAGTGGACGTGGCGCAAGCAACATCTCCTGCCAGCATCTCCTGATGATGCCTCGTAGAGAGGCGAAACACGTGTCGAGGTTTTTGTCAATATTGGTGGTGGTTTGCTGTAATTTTTTGCATGTTTATACGCAAATAGTTGCATCTTATCTTCACTGATAGACCAGCACGTTTTTTTAGCGGAATAGCAAAGAAATATTGTTCTCGTAATATATCATGGACTTCCGCAAAGTAACGCCTGATTCAATAAATTAGACGAACATTTTTCTGTCGATCGTGTATTTACTTTATGAAAGATTATCACTATCACTACATAGTATAAAACAAAGTCGCTTCCCGCTGTCTGTCCCTATGTATGCTTAGATCTTTAAAACTACGCAACAGATTTTGATGCGGTTTTTTTTAATAGATAGAGTGATTCAAGAAGAAGGTTTATATGTATAATATAGTATCCGTGCGAAGCCGGAGCGGATCGCTAGTTGAGAATAAATCCGGTTATGTTCAAAATCGATGTCTGAGAGGTCTAAATACGAATTCATAGTCAGAAATATTTCAAAAAGTGGTCGCATTATTTAAAATTTTTGAAACATTCGTTGTAAATTAATATGCGCGTTTTTTTAAAGAACAATATACATTGGCAGGCTTCTCGAGGGTGAAGATTCTAGAAATGATGTCCATTTTGAATTCCAAGATGGCGGACATTGCTTTTCGAATTTAAACTTTCGTGAGACGTGTTGAAACAGTACTAATACACGGTTCAACTCACGTATTAAATGTCACTACGGGCGACATGTTTCGAACTCTTCGGGAATTCTTCTTAAGGATGAGTGTTTTCGCGGCGGTGTCGCTTGAATCTTGTCGTGATTCAAACGACACCGCCGCGAAAACACTCATCCTGAAGAAGAACTTCCGAAGAGTTCGGAACATGTCGCCCGTAGTGACATTATTGACATTGTTTTTCTTTAAACTCATCACGGGTGTCGCTTTTAGGGTTATCGAGAGTGCAGATTCCAACAATTATTGCCTGCGAACTTGGACAATTTGATATTAAAAAAGTGAACATAATTATGCACTTTTTCTTTAATATGTTCAAAATTGATAACTAAAGGGCCAAAGCGTCTCCATTGTCTCCAAGTACGCATCCGAGATCAGAATTGAAAAATTTGGCCACCACACAGTAGTGGCCTGAAAATCTGACTTTCATAGACATGATCGAAGTTTTCATAATATATTATAGTTTTTTTTTAATGCTACTTATAAATTCACGGTTAAATTCACGTATTAAACGACACGACAGGCGACATGTTTTGAACACTTCGGGAGTTCTTCTTCAGGATGAGTGTTTTCGATGTTTGTTTTGAAGAAGAACTCCCGAAAAGTTCGAAACATGTCGCCTGTTGTGACATTTAATGCGTGAATTTAACCGTGGATTTATTAGTAGTATTTTAGACATGTCTCACAAAAGTTTAAATTCGATTATAGCTTTTTTTTGCTTTAGGCTTTTACTAGCCATTATTATGCTAGCTCACAACCCTTACGTGATTTAGTAAAAAAACGGAAGGCCATATTTCAGTTATAGCTCCGGTGGTTTTTTAAGCAACAAAATGTAGGTAGTGGTATTCCTTGGGTAATTAAAGTAATTTGTACTCTATAAAGTGAGTGTTTTCGCGGCGGTGTCGCTTGAATCTTGTCGTGATTCAAGCGACACCGCCGCGAAAACACTCAATCCTGAATAAGAACTCCCGAAGAGTTCGAAACATGTCGCCCGTAGTGACGTTTAATACGTGGGTGAACCGTGTAATTATTGACATTTTTTTTCTTTAAAGTCATCACGGGTGACGCTTTTAGATTCCAACAATAGGGGCGTAGACACTAAATAAAATAATGTGATATTTTCTCGAAGAAGAATAAAAAAAATTGTCAAATGGAGAAAAAATCAACGCAAAAGGTTAAATAATCACGAAGTTATAAGTGTCCAAAGTTTTAAGAAGGGATGTGTTCTGTCCCTTTTTCGCAAAACGCAACTTCATATGAAACGATGACGCTGGAAGAATGTGACGTCACAGAAGACGGCAACGTGCCGCGCGCATCGTGGTCGGCGACGCCGTCGACGCGGCCAGCCGGCAGCATCCTGTAATGTGACGTCACACACCGTTTGCGTTTTCTCTCTCTAACAAGCAATATTAAAACGGTTGTAGCTTCGTAATTCTTTGAGATATCCGAATGGGATTTTCATCACTATGCATATTTTTTTGCCTTCTTTCTTTTGGAGTAATAATAATTTTCGAGTCTGCACCCGAATTATTGCCTGCGAAGTTGGACATTTTTATATTAAAAAAAGTGAACACAATTTTGCAGTTTTTCTTTAATAAGTACGAGTATGTTCAAAATTGATAACTAAAGGGCCAAAGCGTCTCCATTGTCTCCAAGTACGAATCCGAGATCAGACCCCGTATCATGGTCGGCCTTATCACTCGATAAGTGACAAGATAGGGGCATCGTCTCGTTCTATCAAACGGTGTCAGCCAGTGACGGACGCTCTATCCTGTCACTTATCGCGTGATAAGGCCGACCATGACACGGGGTCAGAATTGAAAAATTTGGCCGCCACACAGTGGCCTGAAAATCTGGCTTTCATTCATGATCGAAGTTTTCATAATAAATTACAGTTTTTTTTTAATGCTACTAATAAATTCACGTATTAAATGACGCGACAGGCGACATGTTTCGAACTCTTCGGGAGTTCTTCTTCAGGATTAGTGTTTTCGATGTTTGTTTTGAAGAAGAACTCCCGAAGAGTTCGAAACATGTCGCCTGCCGTGACATTTACGTTAATTTTTTAACCGTAGATTTATTAGTAGTATTTTAGGTGTCTCACAAAAGTTTAAATTCGATTATAGCTGTTTTTTTCCTTTAGCCTTTTACTAGACATTATTATGCTAAATTACAACCCTTACGTGATTTAGTAAAAAAACGGAAGGTCATATTTCAGTTATAGCTCTCGAAACTCTACTTACTAGCGAAAATTATATCTTCAAATATAGGTACGGTCGAGGAAAATGAAGGTTTGGCACATTTCAACTCTATTGGAATGACATTAAGGTTCAAAAGTGCTAAACATTCAATTTCCTCGACTGTACTTACAGATTTTGTCTTTCTTTCCACTTATTATAATTATCTATAGGTATTCATCATGTTTCATCTGACTGTCGGGGCATATACTATGCGAGAAGGAGCGGGGCAGCAATAGACGCATCAGCGCGGCAGGTACGGGGCGCGCGGGTGATTTCTGATTTTTCCCTGGCGATACGCCCCCTCTTAAGAGTCGCCCGGATGCGCTCGACTCTCCATACAAATACAGTTTGGTTCTCATTTTAAAACGACATGCTAGAAAAACATGAAATGTTGTACACAATGAGATCCGGGCGCCATATTTAGGTCGGATACTAGTAAATGTTACTGAAAAATAGAGCGACTAGAAAAAAAAACATACAAAGTCTGTAATCGCTTAAAGGGCATTGGGTAACGTATGAGAAAAATTGTAGTTTTTATTTTTTGCAGCGACCAAGGATGTTTTTTTATAATCTTTTAGAGGACCTCTTAATAGAAATACCTACAAATAATTTATTTCGAACTATAAAATCCAGAATGTTAGAGGTTACATTACAAACTTAGAGCTACATATATTAATACGCATAGGTATATAAAATTAAACGCCTTTAAACAATATCAGAGGCGAGATATTTACGTTTTAAGTTTTCAATATGACCTGCGGAAAAATATATTGCAAATTTCTCGGCTCCGATGCATTCTAGAGTATTACCTACATTGCGTAACAAAATATGTTTGTTTAGAATAAGTCTAATTTATTTAAAAAAATATAATTTCGTTAGCAGCGTAACTGCTTAATACAAAATTAATTTAGTATGGGGTGGCGCATCGTTACTGACGATTTCTCAATATAATTTGAGACGTTGGTGCCGTTAAGAAGCCAAAGTCTTCTGGTAGATGTCGCTACACGCCTCCCTAAGGCGTTGTAGGAAGGAACTGATTGAAAGATTTGGTGGCCGAACCGGATTGTTCCAATAGCTCAGTTGGTTAGTAGCGACGGGCCATGAATGCCTGTGGTCGCCGGTTCGAATCCGGCTCAGAGCATTCAATTTTTCAATTTTTCCTTTATTTAAAAATGTATAATTTCGATAGCAGCGTAACTGCTTAATACAAAATTAATTTAGTATGGGGTGGCGCATCGTTACTGACGATTTCTCAATATAATTTGAGACGTTGGTGCCGTTAAGAAGCCAAAGTCTTCTGGTAGATGTCGCTACACGCCTCCCTAAGGCGTTGTAGGAAGGAACTGATTGAAAGATTTGGTGGCCGAACCGGATTGTTCCGATAGCTCAGTTGGTTAGTAGCGACGGGCCATGAATGCCTGTGGTCGCCGGTTCGAATCCGGCTCGGAGCATTAAAATTTTCCATTTTTCCTTTATTTAATTTTTTTAAATAGATCTATCATAATATACGACATTAACGAGTGGCCGCTCATCTAAAAAAAATTACAACACATTTACCCAAACCTCTTTATTTCTATTATAATTTATGTAGGTACCTAAGATGAAGATGTATTTAGGTATGTACAGACAGCATCAGAAGTAGCTGAGCAAAACAACACGCTCAAATTGACCTACACAGATCCTTATTCTCTTGACATTAGAGTTCTATTGTAGATCATTTTGAGCACTAGGACCGCTTAGCAACTTCTGCTGGTGACTGTACGTCCAGTACGATTACTGTTAGTTAACCACTGACAGATAGTTTGCCTTCATTTAATTTTCAATTTTAATGTCATACAAATAAAGCAAGGAGGTGAGGTTAAAGTTGAAAATTAAATGAAGGCAAAGTATCTGTCAGTGGTACCTAAACCTCAAATAATTCTACTGTAGGTAAACACTTTATTGTACTCAAGACATTGGTAACAATGAAGAAAATGATTAAGTTTGTACAAAGACGAACTTTACCCTGTAAGGGATCTCCTTTGAGCAATTGAGACGAGATCAGGAATTTATAGCAACAAAAGCTAGTTTCTAACCTAGACATGGTGGATCACAATTGTGTATAAAAAGTTTAATGTTTTTCCAGTATGCCGGTGACGTGATGTGTTGAGTGTGGGACCTGCTTTCGTCCCAAGCTATCAACACAATGAATCCTCAAATCAATAAAGCGTCGGCAACGCGCTTATGACGGGCGCGTACATAGGCTACTGTGTCTCCTTACCATCAGGCAGAGCGTATGTGCGTTTGCCACCGTCGCAGTGTATAAAATAAATTTCTGACAAAAATTTCATTTTTGGTACGAGCTTTTATTGCCGACTATACTTTTCTGTATGTGTATACCATCATCAACTACTCATTGAGACGTTTCTAACTGAAGGGGGTTACGTCGGTTAAGTACTGAATTCCCAAGGCCACCTTCTGTCTCCATCATCAGATCGAATTGTCATCCAAACTATACCTCTACCCAAAATTTCAGCTCAATCGGACAATGGAGAGTGACTGAAAAACAACTTACCTACAGTCGATTTCGAAAAAATGTGCATGGACAAAGTGATCAAAAATATGTGAGCACGACTTTATTGTTAAGGTCGCACAGATATTTTTTAACCTTTGGGAACGTACATACATTTATGAACTCGACTGTGCATACGTGTGCAAGATAAATGTAAAAAAAAAAACGCATATTTATTCGTCATAAAAGAAATAAAACCTTAATTACTCCTCAACGAATTCATTAACATGACTAATCGTTAACCAGTGTAAACATTAACACCGATTTAACCAGTGTCACGCGTTAATGGAGGTGTGAGCGAGACAGCCGCATCCGCCGATATGTTTGATTCATAAGTCATAAATAATTGCGCCTTAATGCTGTGTACACATTGGTGGTTGGTTGGTGTGGGTTTGGGTATTGGGTTGGTTGGTTGGTTGGCTACTGCATTATAGGCCTAATATACAGGGTGAAATAGTATTCACCGTTCAAATTTTGGCACGTTATTCGGTGGGTCATCTCGATCAAAATTGGATAATATAAGTTGTATTAAAAAAAAACCAGCTGATCCATACATTTTGGCGGCATTAGCTCACGCCGTTTGCATGGAACAGCTGGGTTTTTTTTCGCGATTCGGATACAACTTATTATCCAATTTTGATCGAGATGACCCACCGAAACACCTCCCAAAATTTGAACGGTGAATACTATTTCACCCTGGAGACGCAGTTTGTCTCCAGGGTGAAATAGTATTCACCGTTCAAATTTTGGGAGGTGATCACAAAAATTAAAAAAATATTTCGTATGTCCGGCTGTTTTTCTTCTACGGGTTCAATTCATCAACCGATTCTCGTGAAATTTTGCGAGCAGGTTCAATAATTATATATATTTTGTGAATTCAGTTTTTACATTATTCGTTTTTTTAAACCTGCCTTTGTTTTAAGCAGTCACGTCTGCTAACGAATATACATTTCAATATTTTTTTTTTAATGTGTCGTTAGATCGTTACTCGATTTGTCGACCGAGCAAGATTGTTCCGATATCTCAGTTGGCTAGAGCGATAGCCGCGTATGCGTGGAAGACGCAGGTTCTTATTGTGCTCAGAGCGAACCAGTAACCTTCATCTTAAGCTTTGTCATCGAAAGACCAGCAGCAGCTTTTTTGAAACAAAAAGTTATGGAAGAATACAGTATAGGCTTGTATATAAATAAATTTTACAGTACATATGGTGCTACTTTCCCGCACTAGTGCGGAAAGAGCACTTTCCGTGCATATGTCGAAACTTTAAAGAGCCATATGTACAGTAAAACGTTGTACGATACACGTGCGATTAGGTAATTCGCAACTCGTGTCGATTTAAAACACTCCCTTCGGTCGTGTTTTAATTTATCACCACTCGTTGCGAATATCCTATTTTCGGCACTTGTATAGTAAATAATTATTACTTCACACCTGGCCATAATGTGAGTTTTACCGTACGCGCAGCGGATGTGAAGACGTAAAATTGTGTACTAATCACGGGCAGTAAAAAAGAAAGCCCGAAATCGCAGGTATTTGTGACCCGAGCCACAGGCGAGGGTTGTAAATATGCGATAGAGGTATTTACAGCCCTTGGTAAGAAATGTACTATTAGGTAAGCCGGTTAGAATCGGCTTGCAGGGCTTGCGGGCGCTGCGCCACTGGAGACAGGGTCAATCACTGGATCACTGGTCTGGGGATCACTGGTTAGTACTTTATTTAAAAACAATATTTTGACATCTACAGTGTGGCTGATCCCTTACCGTACAAATAACCTGTACCGGAAGCCGCGGCAGACTGCACGGCACATCTGCGCACGAGTCGATTCGCTTTTTTATATAATGGTGGAGGCAAACAAGCATAAGGCCGGCATGATTTTTGCATGTTTTCACCCAATAACGTTTAATTTGTATTTTAGTTTAGTTTTGTACCTACAACGTCAAATTAGCACAGCGCATATGCATTCATGAATAATATCATTACAACCCTTATAAGGGGCCAAACTGCAAACCAGCGCTGGGCACTAGCCCAGCTTACGCTGAGGTTGGTACCCATGGCAAACATGATAACAGTAAATGTTCTGACTTTAACGTAGATATTAAGTGTCTCATTTAACTAGAGTTAGTAGTGAAATTAGTTTTAATGTCTACCTGTCCTCTGTTCTGTATTGCTGTTTTGTATCGTGTTTGGGCAATCAATTTATTTGTATTTGATGACACAATATAGGGAAAATTTGGACACGTTATCAGATCAGAACAAAATAGATTAAAAAGAGAATTTTTATAGTAATTGTAGTCAAGAATCAAGTGGGACTAGATAATTATTTTAGACATTGATAATTATTTTGGATGTGTTAAATTATGTTTTAGGGTCAATTATCTACTTATTTTTGTTATTATGTCCCGTTAGCTAGAAGAAAATATTATAGTTTCTTAGTAAAAAATACCAATATAAAAAATGGGGTTTAAAATGTCAACAAAACATTACATTGACGACCGCTTTAGCCTAGTTGGTAGTGACCCTGACTACGAAGCAAGAGGTCCTGGGTTCGAATCCCGGTAAGGGCATTTATTTGTGTGATGAGAACGAATATTTTTTCC
Source organism: Epinotia ramella (assembly GCA_947578815.1). Lineage (NCBI taxonomy): Eukaryota > Metazoa > Arthropoda > Insecta > Lepidoptera > Tortricidae > Epinotia > Epinotia ramella. Next base: position 11,131,930 of record OX388226.1, on the reverse strand, counting down.
TGAGTCATGGATCTTTTCTATGTATTTAAGTATTAATTTATCTATATAAGTATGTTTATCGTCGTCTAGTACCCATAGTACAAGCTTTGCTTAGTTTGGGACTAGGTCGATTTGTGTAAGATAGTCCCCTACTATTTATTTATTTTATTTTAATTATTTAATATATACCTACATTTATGTAAACCCATACAATCACAGTTTTACTTAGGTGACTCCGGAGACATTGATTCGCCCTTCTGCCTTTTCCTAATTTGAAATCAATACACTGAACCAGGTAGGTATTAACTAAGTACCGTGAAAGTAAGGTATACAGCGTTTTAGCTAAATTTTCGTGGGAATCGACCAGAATATCTGTCTTATTAAATGTGAAAATACGTAATTATCTTCACTTGTCCATTCCGAAAACAAATACATAATTAGTCAAATAAACAAAAACACCGCCCCACCAATTTGTAAAAAAAAAGAAATGATATACAAACTTATATTTTCACTCCGTGTACTCCAAAGTCGCTCCCACTTTTAAGCACTTACAGAGTAAAAGCTATTTTTGAATTGCATAATTAAGTTTGTCAAATGCTATCTCCAAACAGGCATGAAACAATTTTGCACATTAAAAAAAATAAAACTAAGGTGGCGACGAAATTATTTGAAATCATTTAACAATTTAATCTCGACCTTGACTTGATACAAATAAGGTGTGCTTTTCCTTAAAAAGGTATATTTTAAAAAGCGAATAGCGCGCAGAATACCGAAAGAAATTTGTCCCTGCGGTAGTGTTTTTTTTTTAATGTTCGAAATGTTTTGCAAAAAGTTGACATTGTTCGGGTGGTGCCTTGAATTTGGCGCCAATTAATTATTGAAAGAATAAACATAGAGTAGCTACAGCATAGATCTATCAGAACTGGGATTATTGAAAACTATTATTACTTACTTTGAAAAAGCCGAAACCAATGGACCATAACAGCAATTTTTTTGATGACAGTCCGAGATTTATGGTGATTTATTATCATCATCATCATATCAACCGAAAGACGTCCACTGCTGGACCTTCTACAACAATGTTAAGGCAAAATATTTTAATCAAATTAGATCCATACAGCTATTTTAGAATTTTCACAATGTCAAAAAAAAATCATTAATTACTAGAAATAGACAAAACATGTGTCAGGATTAAATAAAAAAAACATAATCAGAATATAATATATATCAGTACAATTGCAGTCGGGCAAAAAAGAGAGACAGAGAAAAATAATAATCATTGAAAGGCGTCTTTGTCATTTGTAAAATCGTTTATCGTGTAGGCCTTGCGAACTAAATAACTTTTTATAAACGGCTAAAATACCTGGTAAGAATTTGCTCGAGTTCCCACGACAGCCTACCTAAGTTTAAATCGACATTATTGCCAAAACTAAAATAATTCTGTCGCCGTTACTAGTTCTATAGATATTTACATATTAATTCTGTTAATATTTGTTTAGTAGTTTAGTTCATATTTTGTATTGTGTAAGTTATAACTTTTATTGGTCTCACTGCAACATGCGTAGCCAATTTTATGTATGTGGCGAAAAAAGTTTTATTCAAACAATACAAATATTATGTTAGAAATACATTAAAGAAACAAATACCTCCTAATAAACTACATTTAAGTGAAATGTAATATACTTATATGATGTGGTTGTACTTAATAAATAAATAAATAAAGACCTAAACCTTGTAATTTTTTTGGGAATTTCGTTATAAAAACGCACACAATTTCCCATAAAAGACGAACTCTCTTTTTGCAGTAGTGGCACAAAGAGTGCCAAAGTAATCGGCCCTGCTGCCTGGTCCAGTGGACTCCCGCGACCTTTACCAGGTCATCACTCCACCTTGCGGTAATAACTCACTTAATTTAGGATAAAAAAAAAAAAAAAAGCCTAAAAATTTCAATAATGTTTACTCCGCCTGACGACTATAGTTGACAATTGATTAAGGGGTGTGTGAACTTGGTAAGTAACTCTGGTTGTTCTAGGGCGTGCATTTCAAGGCTCAGCATTTTTTAACGAATGCAATCTTTTTGGTCAAGTCATCATCACTAATTTAATGCTGTGGTCGCTGTTTCAAATCCGGCTCGAAGGATTTATATTTTTTTAGTATTTCCTTTAAATACTTTTCTACTGGAACCTCTGCACCCAACTCTACTCTGCGTAGATTCCTGGGCGGCCATCTTGTGAGATGCCGACGCCATTTTGTTGATCGTAATCGGTCTTGATAAATTATTGAAAAAATGGAATTGATTATTTAACATCACCTGATTTTAATCGTTTCCACGTTTAATTGGTAATTATTTAGTTTAAAACCCAGTTTTAAGATGACTATCTTCAGCTTGAATACATTTGTGGAGTGTTTTATTGGGTATTTTGGTGGATTTTCGACATAGTTCTCTATGCCAAAATATGCTGTTTGCCGCGACATTGGCCGCATTTAGTTAAAAGAAATGTGCTTAGCTTTAAAGTTACGCCAGCATGCAAGGTGTTGAATATATGAAAGTAGCTTCTGCCCGCGACTTCATCCGCGTGGAACTCGTTTATATCGTAGCTCCATACAAACTTTCGCCCCCCATTTCGCCCCCTTAAGGTATGATTCCCGGGATAAAAAGTATTCTATATGTTAATCCAAGCAATATTAGGTAGGTCCAACAGCGTGTCTCTGACATTGGGGCTTTAAATGCAAATGTCGATTATGGTCCTGAAACTGAACCAGTTTTGTTCCGCAACTTTGTAAAATAACTATTAAGTATTTCTGTAATTGATTAGTGTTTGAACTTTAACTGTACCATCAATGTATTACAAACTCGGCCTCATTATTTGATATCCATGACACGGACAAGTATGAAAACTAACTAATGGATGATGTACCTACATTGAAATTTTTATTTAATTTGTATGGAATAATGAAAATATAAAACAACGTATTTTTGAAAAGTTGTAAAACAAAAGTAGTTCCGTTTCAGGAGCATAATCGACATTTGCATTTAAATTGCAGAGACACACTGTAGGTATGTAGGTACATAACAAAACATCTTAATCTGTTTAGCCGTTTCAGCGTGATTGAGTAACAACCATCTAAACATTCGCATTTATAATATTAGTAGGAAGTAAATAGGATCAAAGCTTATTACATCTCTGGTAGAAATAGGGGTGAAAATATGTAAGAAGTACGAATAAAGACGGCTTTAGCCTAGTGGGTACTGACCCTGCCTACGAAGCTGACTAACTAGTCTAGGGTTTGAATCCCGGTAAGGGCAGATATTTGTGTGATGAGCATGAATATTTGTTTCTGAGTCAACACTCACTCACTCACTGGTCATTGTTGGACTTTAGGTATATTTTAGATGTGATCTATTTCTACAGTTTTTAGGGTTCCGTACCCAAAGGGTAAAAACGGGACCCTATTACTAAGACTTCGCTGTCCGTCAGTCTGTGTGTCACCAGGGTGTACCTCAAGAACTGCGAACTGGCCGGTTTTTTTTGTCAATAATGTTTTTTTATAAAAACTGAAACGACAAAAAAAAACATACTCAAAATTTCACGAGAATCAGTTGAGAAATACGACCTGTAGAGGAGAGCAGCTGGATAGCAGACAATACGAAAGAATTTTGGTCCAAGCTGAAACTTCGCTCCGCTCGCTCGTTAAATTATGACTGTTATTTGTTCATACATACACACATTAACGCCTTTATTCCTAAAAGGGGTAGGCAGAGATGTCTGTGAAGTTAGCGTAACAAGTACCAGCAGATCAAGTTTTTGTTGGAGTTCTATTCGCATCCAACATAGTTCTATAGTTCCAGGCAGAGCATATGAAACTTGTGTTCCAATCCATCATCCATCGCAGTGACAGGTTGCTAGCCCATCGCCCACTACACAATTCAACCCTGTTCCCTTAGTTGACTCTTACGACACCCACAGGAAGAAAGGCTATTTTGTTCAATTCAGTATTATTAGCCACCCGCGCAGGTAAAGCCAAGAACGCAGGTAAACCTGCGGAATAAAATATATCCTATCCCGTCCAGTCCACAATACAGGTGAAATAATGTTTAAAATTGGTCCAGTGGTTCCAGAGACTACTCGTTACATATAATACAAACTTACAAACATACATACAAAGCTACAATCCGACAGATATTCCCTATTTATAGTTTTAGTTTTGAAAATGTAGCAAACATATATTTACTGTCATTTTTAATAGGTATTAGTAATAAAATAAAATAAAATAGCGGCGCCTGCGAGTCGCAAACGATAACGCAGGTTAAGCAAAGATGGCAGCGGTCAGTCTTTGGATGGGTGACCGCCTGATGTTTGAGTGGTTAATATAAATGAGCGCTTCCGTGCTTTGGAAGGCACGCTAAGCAGTTGATCCCGGCTGCTGTCTATGACAGTAGTCGTTAGAGCCCTTCGGGCGGCTTAAGAACTTCTAACAGTCGAGTTGCCCACTCACTTGACAAAGGGGGGACAACTGTTACTCGCATCCGCAGGAGCTACCTACCACAACCCTGCACGTGTCCCCTGGGTGGTACTAAAGAGTGACAAACTTTAAAGGCCAAAATAATATATGCCAAACGATTAAATAAATATAGGTATATTCATTATTTGACGATCACTAAATAAATTCGTGTAAATTAGCTTTAAGTTAACTTATAATGTAAATTTATTTTATGAAATAAAGAAATCTCAATCGAAATCTAAGCATTTTGTGACACATTTTCAACATACTTTATCTTCACAATGCTCTATGCTGTATTTATTTAATAAAAAAGAATAATACAACACAATACTTTATCTTAGTTTAAATATATTGTTATGTCAATTTGATACCGTCTCAATTTCCATAAATGCTAGACTATTTTGTGGTTTATGCTGGATGTGAATAGAACTCAATTTAAAGAATTTTGAGCTTTAAGCATATGATGAAAAACATAATAGAAAGTTAAACGTTCAAAAGTAGCTGGTTTGGTTTTTATATTATAGTTATTCGTTAAGATGCTGACAAGACCTAATTTGGTGAAATGATGTTATTTAAGCAGTTTTTTAAGAAAAACGACTTGTTCTAGGACATTAAATAAAATATATGTTAATATTCACCATATTTCAAAGACCGTGGACGGGCTCGATACATAATTGGACGAAATCAGCTCGATAGAAAATAATTGCAAAGATTGGTCCTAAAATCACATTAAACGGCTCTGTCTTTATTTTTTTGACGTATGGGTCTGCAATTAAAAACATGAAGTCAACATATTCATACCTAAACCGCTAACGAGTCATATTTTCCAAATAATCCACCCTTTTTTTATTACAATATTTATGTAATATTATCTTCAAAAACCGGGCCGCCCAGTAACACTCGCTCTCGTTTACTCCGATACAAATAGACACTGCGCGCTATCCGAAATCCTCAAGGGCATTTTGGTGTTGACAGCGTCTTAAGGTACATGCTTTTATTTATACTAAGAGGAAGCTACGGTAGCCTAGTGGATCAGGCATGCGGCTGTCAAGCGGCGGTCATGGATTCGAATCTCAGCTCGTACCAATGAGTTTTTCAGTACTTATGTACGGAATATTTACCGTTAGCTTTTCGGTGAAGGAAAACATCGTGAGGAAATCGGTCTAATATAACAACACAATATAAATAATTACACTAGGTCAATTTACACGAATTTATATTATGATCGTACAAAGAATCAAATTAAAATTAACTAAAAAAATAATTATTAAAAAAAACAGTATTGCTCCATGGTACAACAGATTAGACTGGATTATTTTACCTGGCTACGAAGCTAGAGATCCTGGGTTCGAATCCCGGTAAGAGCATCTATTTGTGTGATGAGCACGAATATGTATTTTGTTCCTGAGTTATGGATGTTTTCTAAGTACTTATATCTATATATATAAGTATGTTTATCGTCGTCTGGTTCCTATTATAAAAACTTGGTTTAGTTAGGTCGAATTGTGTAAGATTGTCCGCAAATATTTAATTATTTTCATGAAAAAAAAATATGTAAGCACTTTATTGTACGCAATAACAGGTTAAAGAATATACATGTCACACAATAGATCAAAGTACAAAGGCGAACTTATCCCTTAAGGGATCTCTTCCAGCTAACCTTTAATAAATAAATAAATATGCGTACACGTCAAAGTTATAAAAATTAGGTACCAGACACAACAAGCAGTCATAAAAACATCATAAAACAACACTATCATTAAAATACATATTTATATCCGAAACCAATTAACTTAATTGTTATAACTAAGAATTAAAGTCATAAAAAATTCGAACACAACCCTTTACAGGTAGGAATTCGAAAGAAATGGAACAAACGCTGTCGAGAAGTATTTTATTAATCAGTTATGATAGTCTAGGAGTCAGTGGACACATGACGATACCAGATATTTTTTTTGATTCGTTTTACATCTGATTATATTATATTTTATTTTTGACTGCTTTTTAACTTGTTGTTTTTGTTTGTTTTTATTATTCTCTTGTAAATATTTACACCTAAGCACTGTAATTTGTTAGCCTGCGACCGACCGATCTCTCGGGACCAGTCTGAAAACCAGCGCTGAGCCTCGCCCAGCACATGCTGAGACTGGGACCCATTGTCCACAATCTTATAATTTTTTTTTTCTAATGTTTGTATTTAGTTTGTAAGTTTGTATTTTCTCTACTTGTAATTGTTTTGTTATTTTATTTTTTTTCTTCTTAGTGTGGCAATGTACTTTTCTGATTCTGATTCTGATTTTATAACCTCAAGAAAATAATATTAGTAATAATAATAATAATCATCGTCCCGATAGTCGTTTCGGCGAACGGTTTAATAGCGAAGAGTCTCGACCATCACCTCAAGAGACTCTCGCTAGGCGGCTGGATCAAGGGTCAGATACAGAAGGCGGTACTCCTGGATACTGCGCGTATAGTCAGGAGGTTCCTGTCTCTGTCGCCCTGACCGCCGGTAGCTTAGGCCGCGCCTCGCTGCCGGCTGCAGCCTAGGTTAGGTTTTTATAATGATTTTATGTTTTGTATGTAGTTTTATATTTTACTTTTTAGATATAATTATTGTAAAAACCTAGTCTAAGACGAAATTAAAATAAAGAGTATAATAATAATAATAAATAGCTTTATTTCGGTCCATTTTTTTTTTATACATCCATGTGTTGTTAGTATAAAAATAATAATGTGGGTTTTGTGGGTAATGTGGGTTTGATTCACGTTGGTTTATTAACATTTGATATTTATTAGATGCTTTAAAATTTGTCTCTAGTAAACTGCACTGGCTTCCACTAATATAAATATGACCGAAATTAATTCGACGACCTCAGTAGCCTAGTTGTTAGTCACCCTCCCTACAAAGCCGGAGGTCCTGGGTTCGAATCGCGGTAAGGGCATTTATTAGTGCGATGAGCGGGAATATTTATTCCAGAGCCGTGGATGTTTTCTATGTATTTAAGCGTTTATTTATCTATATAAGTATCGTCGTCTAGTACCTTTTTTTATACAAGCTTGCTCAGTTTGGGTTAGAAAATATCTTTTTAATGCGATCTTGCACGACTTTTTTTTTTTTTTTCATACCACGTCGGTGGCAAACAAGCTTACGGCCCACCTGATGGTAAGTGGTTACCGTAGCCTATAGACGCTTGCAACTCCAGGGGTGTTACATGCGCGTTGCCGACCCTTTAAGAATTTATACACTCCTTTTTTGAAGAACCCCATACTGTAGTCCCTCGGGAAAACCTCGGCAGGGAGCTCATTCCACACCCGGAGCGTCCGAGGGAGGAAATTTCTCTGAAACCGTACGGTACGCGACCATTTGCACGACTTTTTGTCTGCAAGAACACTTGTGTGGATATCTTTTGGTATTTAGAGATAAAGGTAGCACGTCCTCGTACAAAATACATTTATATAATTAGGTAGAATATTTCTAGGTTGATTTTTAATAATTTTATTTCAGCATAGTTTCCTAGAACTATTGACATCAAGCTTGTTTGAAATGGACATTACTTTGCAGTAATTAATACACTGGACTCGTCCTTATTTTTCATGTATGTAGGTATAATAGTTTTGAATATGCTCAATTCTAGTCAACTTCACTTTATTTTTTTTACAGAAACGTGTAGCCATTGAACACACGAGCTCCTAGACTACACCGGCGCTTGCGCACCCCGTAATTTGCCCGTCAAACACTTCTTAACATACGTCATTCATCCTTTATCTTTGTTTTTTTTTTAACCCAGCTTCGTTCGCTGTTGATTGAGTTTAGGTTTCGATTTTAATGATTTGGACATGACGTGTGTTGAGGTAACTTTTGAATAAAGAATAAATAAGGGGCCACACCCATAGTATTTACTGGAAAACTAGAGACGTATTTTCGCATTTTATTAGAATAAAATAGAATGTTTATTGACCATGCAGTACCTATCCAATAAAAACCTCTTTATATTTATACTATACCGTAAAATGGGGTGAGTAGGGATCGCAAGGAGAGTTGGGTTATGAATGGGGAGAGAAGGGATGAAAGGGGGGTGAGATAGGATTTTAAGGCTACTGCTACTTAAACAATGTATTACAATTTAACATGGAGCTATAGTAATATTCAATCTTCCAAAATCACCTTTGTATGAAAACCCATCTCACCCCAACTACGAGGGACTACGGGGTGAGGTGGGATTTCGTGTTTATCGTTAAAGTTATGAAATGGAACTACCCAAAATCATAAAAAAACTAAAATACAAACGTCCGGAACACTTATAATTTAGTGTGCATATGTAAAAATAAAATGTTATCGAGGTTTGAATGTCAGTTTTGTCCCTACTCACTCCGTTTTACGGTATCGCACACTTCTTTTAACTATTAAATCACAAATTCTTTTAAACAGTATATTGTGTTTGCTGCCAGGAAACTCCTACTATTTTAACACTTTGTCTGTACATTGTATACCCGGGTCATTGTCAGATTTAGGTGCGCGTCTTTTCGGTGGACATTGCCAAAGTTAAGGGCTTTAAAGCCTAATTTTTGGTTGAACTCTGAATCCGCATAATCGGCGTCGCCTCTTCTATAATTCTATGCGATAAAAACATATTATATTTAAACATAAGCCCTTAACTATTGCCCACTGAAAAGACGATTTTTGTTTTACTGACTGACAATGACCCACCCATGACAAATGACAGTGTTCTAGTAGTAAGAGCTCCAACGCTAAGGTGGAATAACACAGGAATATGGCAAAATTATAAGAAATTATAATTACTATAAATTTTGTAGACAACGGAACCAAAAAGTCTCCAAACCGTAATATGTAGAAGGTCTCCAAACGTCAAACGAAACTTACTCCAGGAAAAATACGGTTTTGAAAAACATTAATATACAATAGCGTTTTTTTTTGTTGATTTCATTTTAAAATGTTATTCTAAGATGCTTTATTCAAGAATCCGACAGACTAAATTAATCATGCATTGTCTTTTTTTGCATGATTTAACTTGAATATTATAGAGCAAATGTAAATGTACCAAAATAAAGACAAAAATATCTATTAATATTTTTACTGACTTCTCAGAAGCTAGTTAATTTATCATTTTTTTATTTTGAAATTTAGTTGGATTCTGTCGCTGGGTAACTATTTAATTGACAATATATCAGTTACACAGAAAAAATAAGCTATTATAAATTATTTCCAACATTGCTTTTTTTCCATACAAGTTGTCAGATCATTGATCAACCTCAAGGTGGCTCCGCCCGTCACCAGTGTATTGCCCAGAATGCAAGCAAAGCCAAAGGTCTGCATATACTGATCCTTGAATTTGAGTACACCCTCACAAATTTTTACCTCTTAACTCTTTATTATATTATTCGTCCCAACGTTAGTAACAGCCAGACAAAGTTACTTTCGCATTCTCTGCTCCTGCGGACCACTCATGCACAAAAGAAGTATCTACCTAGGGCGGCACATCATGCACCCAGAAGAGATACAACGTATCACCGCCCAAAGAATCTGGAATTTCTTAGAGGCATCGGGTCTTAACGGTGAAATTTAAAACAAAGGGCTGCCACAATAGATCACTTGCTGGTCGAAGCGACATATAAAGGCCCACAATAACACACAATAATAAGAATAATACTTTCGCATTTAAATAAATAAATATTACGAGACAATCTTGCACACATCGAACTAGTCATATAATCTCAATGAGGCTTGTGTTATGGGTACTAGATTTATTTAATCGTATGGCATACATTTTTTTGGCCTTTAAAGTTTGTCACTCTTTAAGTAGTACCACCCATGGGACACGTGCAGGGTTGTGGTAGGTAGCTCCTGCGGACGCGAGTCCCCCCTTTGTCAAGTGAGTGTGCAACTCGACTGTTAGAAGTTCTTAAGCCGCCCGAAGGCCTCTAACTCGGCTTAACGACTACTGTCATAGACAACAGCCGGGATCAACTGCTTAGCGTGCCTTCCAAAGCACGGAAGCGCTCATTTAGGTTAACCACTCAAACTTCAGGCGGTCACCCATCCAAAGACTGACCGTTGCCATCTTTGCTTACCCTGCGTTATCGTTTCCGACTCGCAGGCGCCGCTAGGCTATGAGCGCTTCATGGGTACTAGATGACGATATTATTTAGTATGGAAGTATGAATTTTCTCTCAACTTTACCTGCATTTCTGACGAAACTACACATGTATATGGAAATATATGACTTCACCCTGTATAAGCACTTGCATCGCTCATATATCAGCGCAAATATCTCTCCATTGTCACGACACAATAAAAGGAATAAAATGCGGAGGTCGCGGGTTCGAGTCCCGTTGCTGCATTAGAATATGAAGCGTCACGTCTGGGGTTAGGGAATTTAGATGTGTCTTTTGTTGTGTGAATGATTTTCACTTCACTTTAAAGTGATAAAACGGTATTGTTAATGTATAATAAATATTTGTCTGCAAATATTTTGTTTATTTATTTTATACCTACCTACTAATATTATAAATGCGAAATTGTGTCTGTCTGTCACCTCTTGACGCTTAAACCGCTAAACTGATTTAGATGAAATTTTGTAGAGAGATCAGTCCGGGGTAAGGACATAGGATAGTTTTTAAATCCCGCAAATCATCCCTTTAAGGGGTGAAATAGAGGGTGAAAGTTTGAATGGAGGTACGATATAAACGAGTTCAATGCGGACGATATCGCGGGCAAATGATAGTAACAAATAACTTAATAAAAATCAAAGCTAACTTTAAAGTTTCAACTATTTCTAAAACGGGGCCCTCGGTGGTATCGTACCAAAGATGCATGCAGCAGTATTACCTCGCTGAACAGCAATAGGTAAGGTCAGTCGGGGCAAGTCAGCCAACGGGGTAAATGCGCCTATCATACAGGACCGGTCATTGTGGCACTCTTTGTCTATGCCTATGTCTGGCACTGGACGTCTTCTGGCTGATATGATGATAATGATGATCATCTAAGATGTCTTATAGTACTAAAATATCAGTAGATTTCAATTTGTTTGATGAAATCGCACTTGCCCCGGTGGCGCGCTTGCCATGACTGACCTTACTAATCCCCTCTGCGCGGAAGCTGCCAGCTCCTTGGTCACCTCACACCACAGGTGACCAAAAAGCTGGCAGCTTTTTACAAAGCTCGTTAAAAAGCTGTCGAACGCTTGGACCCCAAGGCTCAAGCGTCTCGACGCCGAATGCCATAAAATGGTATTGAGAGCCGAGCCCTGTTTATTTTGTTGCCTTTTTTAGTTTTAGTTTGTTAAATATGTAATTAATTAATAAGTAGTACATTACTACAGAGGCCGGGTAGTAAGCCCTTTTCACGCGCTGCTTTTCTCAAACATGCAATGAAATAAATTAAAAAAAAACTCCAAGTAATCAAACTTTAATTTTCATGGCTGAACGCCATGATCCTGTACCACAAATTGTGGAATGGAATGGCTCGTCTCGCTGCGCCCGAAACGTCAAAATTCGAAGCCCATTATGAAGAACACAACGTCAATATCTCATTGCATGTTTGAGAAAATGCCAGTGAAAGCCCCTAAACACACCTACACCTATGTGCAGACTTTTTGAAAAAAGAACTCACATTTCCGAAACTCAAAAAGCTTCAATTACTTACTTGTCGCAACCTTTTTTCTCTTGAAACAAGAATCGTTGTCATGTCATATCAAAACCTTACAAGTCATTTTACCCGCAACAGATGCCCTTTAAAAAACCGAAGTATGTTAAAACAAACAATTTCACCACATTGAGTTATTAAGAAAAAACGACAAATCTGTCTCCCATGACTCAAAAACATGGAAGACAAAAAAACTCGTTTTGTGTCGAGTTAAAGTTTAACTTATGTCGTGTTATGGTGACATAGATTGACTTTTTGTTGGAGTACAGTCGGCTTGAATACTGATTTTATTTATTTAATCATATTTTTTATTGAGAATGGCGAACGTAGTTCTCGGCTTGGCCCAAAATTCTTTCGTATGATAGTTTATCCAGCTGTTCTCTACAGGTCGCATTTGTCAACTGACTCTTGTGAAATTTTGCGAGCAAGTTCAGACTTTTGAAGTGAAAACTTCTTTAGCGGCGCTGAGCACTTTTTGGGATGGGGAAAAATGGTTAAACACGCGACAGATTTTTGTGACGATGTGACACTTTCGACTGCGTGAGAGATTCGGGACGAGGCTTGGGAGCGAGGGGGGGAAAATTGTTTGATGTAAGACGTACGGGGCTTGGGGTCGCGGGCGGGCCGGGGGAGGGGATGGGGGGGTTGAACGGGGGGGTTTGAAGGGGAGGGAGTTGTGGGGGGCTTTTTTTTTTTTAATTATTCAAGTTTTCACTTCTACGCGCACTCCCGGAGTGCAACCTGGTCTTTTTTTGTGAATTCAGATTATCGAGAGTAAAAAAAAGAAAAAAATTACAGGCTTGCCAGTGCTACAGCTCACAGGAACACTAGGCCCTAGTAGATTGGAGCGTGCCGGAGATAAGTCGCATGGCCTTTTTCAGCTCGACGTCAACTCTGATGATGTGGACGCTAGCCAGTCAGACCGGTGCGCAGTATTCGACAGTCGAGTACACCAGAGACAGCGCCGGGGTTCGCAGCACGTCTGTGCTTGCTCCCCATGACGTCCCACTCTGTTTCTGGATGATGTTATTCCGGGTCTGGAGTTTGCGAGCCATACCGGTAAGGTAATGTTTGTAGGCCAGAGAGCGGTCTAGAGCGACGCCGAGGTATTTTGGGAAGAAGTTGTGTCTCATTGTAGTTCCCTGTAGATTGTGACCTTTAGCTCCTGCGTGGCGCACTGGTTATGCAGGTGGAAACAGCACGCCTTTGTCTTACTTGCGCTGGGTGTAAGTCGCCATATTCGAAAGTACCTGGCCAGTAGCTCCATATCGCCTGATAATGAAGCTTCCAGGTTTTTGAAGTCGTTGCCCTGAGTAACGAGACAAATATCGTCGGCGTAGATACATTTCCTGGCAGGTCATGGATATACAGGTTGAACAGGATGGGCGCCAACATGGATACTTGAGGAAGACCGTTAGTCAGCATTCTGGTATTGCTGACCTACTCGTATGAGCCCAAGAGCCATTTTTCGGCAGCATCTCCTAAGAGCTGTTTACCAGGGTGTGCACGGGGGGCCAAGCGATGGTGCCGATTCAAAATCTTCCCAGTCTGGATTGGGGATGGGAAATAGAATCTAATAATTGGAAACCAAAGTGAACTACTGCACCAGTTGCTGCTACCGCTTGTCGTGAACTGATTCGGTGCAAGTGCAAGTCACGGTCCGGTGTTATGTGTTGTCTAAAAAAACTATTAAAATGTAGCGAATTATGCCACTGTGGTGGAAAATGTGATAGAAAAAAACTAATAAAAATATAAAAATACTATTATAGATGCATCAGACCACAAGCGACAGTCAATAACTAAGTTAAGTTTGTATTCTATATATTTTGCATAAAAAACCTACTTAATACTTGCAACAAATATGTGAGCCTAGAGGGTTGGAGAAGTTCCTAGGCACCGCCGCATACCTTGTCCGATTTTTTTTTAGATAGATGGGTGATATATTACAAAAAAAAAAAAATCTCTGCTATTCCGCTAAAAAAACGTGCTGGTCTATCAGTGAAGATAAGATGAAACTATTTGCGTATAAACATGCAAAAAATTACAGCAAACCACCACCAATATTGACAAAAACCTCGACACGTGTTTCGCCTCTCAACGAGGCATCATCAGGAGATGCTGGCAGGAGATGTTGCTTGCGCCACGTCCACTGAGCACTTCCGCAAAGTAACGCCTGATTCAATAAATTAGATGGGTGATAACTATATAATAAAGTGTATATTTTTTAAAAGCTAGATAAATATTCTTTAAGATAGTATTTTTTCTTTTGCACAAAATTCAGAATTTTCAAACATACTGATAGTTGAATAGAAAAAATAGCAAACCGATATTTATATGTTCGTCAATATTTTCATTTATTTCACTAAGCTATACATTAAAAGTCTCAAAAATGAATTCCTCATGTCCGATTTATCCGAAAATGACCCCAAACTCGAGCTGGTATGTAAATATAAGCCGATGTGATTTTTTTCCTAAAGCGCGGCGGCGTGTAACTTTGAATGCCCCCCCTGCCTACCCCCCAGGGGGTGGCGGATGGCTACCGGGCTAAATTAGCTTACCTTTACGTATATTACATCTGTGCCAAGTGAATTCATCCGATACCAAAATTTGTACCTTATGACACTACTTCCCGTACTATATATAGACCTCCGACTATCTGGAATACGTATAACTCTTTTCTTGGCAAACCCTAGTTGCGGTTTTTGGCGCAAAAAATATTCTGCAATAACAATGCAAAACAATTAAATGTGTATACCTAGTGTATAATAGTGTATTGCTTCCATAATGCCTTGACATAAAGTGCCTGTGCAACTAGTGCAACGTCGAGAACGAGGACGTTTATCATACACAAGTATATCTTTTTTTTTTGCTGAAGTTAACAACGGTGATAAAAACCGCAAAATAGCATTTTTATACCCGATTCCCAATAAGGTAGAGAATTTCCCTACTCATTTTTTGTGTTCGATGCAAAAAGACGAGAACGGAACCGAATTAATCCAAAAACACATTTTTTTGGGAAAACGCAAGTAAAGATTTTAAGTCGCAATAGGTCATTTAGAGTCGATCTATGTATATAAATATCTCAGTGACTTTTTTTTAGTTAGGTCTGTTGCATTCTAAAGGTGCGACTTATCTTTTAAATAATTATTTTATACTTGACTAATAATCTGTTCAAAATGTTCAAATCAGTCAAAATTAAATCAATGCCAATATTTTTTTATGCTGTAATGTAATACCGAAACTAAGACTTCACAGAATTACTTAACTTAAATATGATTTTGCAATTCTAGTATTTGTGTATACCTTATGATTAACCTAAGAACCATTTCATATATCAGGCCGACTGTACCGACAAAAACCCGCGCATCTGTCGCGCCGCACCCACTGTGCGCCATTCACGCCCGTCAGTCTGTCTGTCTGTAGCTACCGAGCCCGTGAAGTGTGGTGTGAACGCTTTTTTGTATGCAAAGGTTGTATTGAGTATGAGCGGGTAGTGCATAGAACTAAGTTATAAGTATAGATTGATAATGATAACACAAGGTGGACATGATAAAGGTCGCGGGAGCTGGATGCGGGTGGCGCAGAACCGGTCACTTTGGCACTCTTTGGGGCAGAACTATGTATAGCAGTGGACGTCTTTCGGCTGATATTTTATTTTATTTATTTATATAGGAAGATCATCAGCTTAAATACTACACAGTAGCTTAAAATAGTAGTGACAGTGAGCTAATAACAGATCCTCACCGATAGCGTAATAAATATGTAAAAAATAAGTGAGCAAAAGCCAAACGAAAACACAGCGCTTTTGCGTCTTGGTACTGCTACATAATTTAAGTACTTATTTCTAAATAGACTAAAAAGAGTTGCCTAAACTATTTCCCTACCTCTATCAAAAAAATGGTCGAGATAAGCGTTGTCTCACTGAAGGAACACTTACACTGAATATAGGTCCAGGTCGTCAAATCTCTGAAACACATCATTTAAGCCGTTGCTCGCTCTGATCATAAAACTATTATGCCTGTAGTTAGTGGATGATAATGGCACGAATAGTGGCGGCTTACGCCGAGCAGGATATGATGATGTTGATGATAGATTGATAAATATAATTGACCGGGAGTGCAAAACAAACGAAATTCTCTGCTTATTCGGACCAAAATTCTTTCGATTTCCGGATGTGCAGCTGTTCTTATCTACAGGCCGCATTTTTCAACCGATTTTAGTGAAATTTTGAGAGCAGGTTCGATAATTAAATAGAGTTTTATTATTAGTTCAGTATTTGAAGTTTTTTTTTTGTAAATCACAGACTCGAGTTTTACAGCAAAGCGGGGACTACTTTACTTATAAAAAAAGTAACAATAGAAGGTAAAACTTAAGGATCATGGAATTCTGTCAAATTTGCTACTCCAGAGTAGTAACCGAGGTCGTGGTATTATTGTTACCATAGTTTGTCATGAGTAATCATAAGTTCATAGTAATTATAATCCTCAGAAATCACCTGTCATAAGTCAGACAAATCTATAAAGGATCGGTAACGTGCTTGTGCCTCCTTAATTATACTCCCCAGAATTCATCTGTCATAAGCCACGCAAATCTATTAAGGGTCGGCAACGTGCTTGTGCCTGCTAAATACTCCTAAGAAATCAACTGTCATAAGTCAAGCAAATCTATAAAGAGTCGGCAACGTGCTTGTGCCTCCTTAATACTCCTGAGAAATCAACTGTCATAAGCCACGCAAATCTATTAAGGGTCGGCAACGTGCTTGTGCCTCCTAAATACTCCTAAGAAATCAACTGTCATAAGTCAAGCAAATCTATAAAGGGTCGGCAACGTGCTTGTGCCTCCTTAATACTCCTGAGAAATCAACTGTCATAAGTCAGGCAAATCTATAAAGGGTCGGCAACGTGCTTGTGCCTTCTTAATTATACTCCTAAGAAATCAACTGTCATAAGTCAGGCAAATCTATAAAGTGTCAGCAACGCGGTCGTTTACTACTCTGGAGTTGCAAGCGACCATAGGCCACGGCGTCTACTTAGCATCAGCCAGGCAGTATGCATGTTTACCACCGCCCTTGGATCAAAAAAAGTTCCCTCTCATCCGTGAGAGGAGGCCTGTGCCCAGCAGTGGGACGTATATAGGCTGATTTATTATTATTATTAATTAATTTTCGAGTTTCTTTGTGTTTCTAGGATATATCCAAGGGAAATATTGTACTAGTTCTATTTATTTCGATCATTAATTGCTTGCCAAATATACCAATACGATTTACCTTAAAATGGCATGACGATTAACGGTCGAATTTTCCAATCTCATAAGAAATAAGGTATAGTGTAAGATCCTGATAAAATCTGACTCAATTCATTCAACATTCCTCGAGCATTACCGATTCCATATTGGACTTCTGTCCACACAAATAGGTACAAATTCAACGGACAGACAGACATAGCCAGGCAGACGGTGAGTGACACATAGTGGGGGAGGGTAGACGGGTTCCAGCCAGATCTATTTCCAAAGGATTTCGTACATAATTTAAAGTCCGATAACTAATGGTATGGAAAATAAAGTATTTTTTGTTTGACATAACACCTGGCCAAAAAGTGGCGTGCGGAAACAAATTATATATTGTTCCACGGCACATAAAGTAAACAGTAACACATAAGTAAACAGGTGAAAAAGATTTTTTTTGCCAAACGTTGTGTATAATATTTTACGTCACTCCGGGCGGTAAGTGAGATTTACCGCCCACGTGCGAGGCCGCAAATCTCCCTTCACACCCAGGAGAAGACGTAAAATGTGTCACCTTCGGTTCGGGCCACAAACACCTGCGATCTGGGGCATTCACGAATTCACCGCTCTAGGTACGTAATGTACTAATTCTCAAAAATGCTATGTAATGTTGCCATAACATCGCTAAAAAGACTACAGTAAGTGGAACATACCGAAGGCTTATTAGCCACTCACTTGCTTTCGGATTTTTAAAAAGGTAGCCTACACTGCTTTAATTTTTTCTTTGTCAAAGAAGCCCATAGGTACTTCGCTTGGCAACCACAGTTGCCACCATCAGTTTAGAGGTACGCGAAATTGGCAACTGTGGTTGCCACAAGCAAGTGAGCGGTTAGAAGTATCCAGTAAAATGCGAGATTTTAAACTTGGAATCAATATTTGTCCAGTAAGTAAGTATGTAATTCCTATTACGTATCATGCGTCACCGCGACCTAGAAAAACTAAGGATGTGAGGGCAATTAGGTCGTATATGAATTTAAAAAGATAATAATTCAATCTAGAAAGCTATTTTATTTCAAATATTCTTATTTAAAGTATGCTTTTTAATATGCATACGACTAATTGTATTAATTATAAGTGCACTTGCAAATTATTCCCAGAATAAATTTAAATGATAAAAGGTCAGCAATTTTGGCAGTATAAAGAAACCTAGAAACTCATTATGCATATAAAAAAAAGTAGCGACAAGGTTAGTGCGGAAAAGTTTGAATGCTGCGTTTAGTTCATAAATTGTGTTGTGTAAAATGGTGGACATAAGTTAAGATTATTGTTGATATTCTGAATTTATTATATTGTGTTGCTTAGACAAACGTCTGAATCCAAATTAAAAGTATGAACATTTGTGTTATAAACCATAAGTCCATAAGAAATGATTACATTTTTTCATTAAAAAAATAGATTGGTAAGACAGTGCCGAAAAGTCAGTGCAAATAATTAAACGCAGTATTTATAACAAAAAAAGCGACCAAATGCGTGTCGGACCACGCACAACGAGGGTTCCGTGCCTATTAAAAAGGTCGTATCGATACTAACACTACACTTACGTCCTTTTCTTTAAGGAAGGCAGTTTTTTAGAAATATCTCAGAAACCTATAAACCGATCTTGTTCAATACAATTTTCGCTGAGAGAATTTAATAAGCCCTATGAGCATGATTTTTTTCATATTTTTAAAATACACGGTTCAAAAATTAGAGGGGTGGGACGGACACAATTTTAGTGACTTTCGAGGAGATTATCTCTGACTCTATTCACTTAATCAAAAAAAATGCTTAGAAACCTTATATTTATTTTGGAAGGCCTATCGATTGATGTGCCACACGTGGGCTTGCAATAAAAAAAAAATTGACTTTCAGTTTTATGTATGGAGAACCCCTAAAAAAATTGTTTTTAGTAATTTAGTTACAAAACTATGTAAAGGTTAACAAAATACACCTATCCTAAAAATTGTATTCAAATACACCTTATAGTTTTCGAGTAAAATGCCTGTGACATACGGACGGACAGACAGACAGACAGACAGACATGACGAATCGAAAAGGGTTCCGTTTTTTGGTATTTGGCTACGGAACCCTAAAAACGCAATGAAATTAATAAAAAAAAATGAAAGACGGGATTTAAAAGGCTATAATTTGTTTGTGTGATTTATAACAATTCTGCAAAAAAAATTTTGAGACTAGTCTGATTTCTCCTCACTTAAAAGCGACGGCGGAGTTAGCTTACTTCCACCTAAATCCAATGGATAGGTATTTTATAAAATTAAGCGGAAGGAAGATAATTAAGCTAATAATTGGTCAGTGAATGTGATTCTGGCTTGTTTCAACCATCTGCGCCAAATAATGCAGTCGATATACTCAACAAAGAGAACGTTAAAATAAAGAACTATATACAAATTTAATAGCATAGTTAAGAGTCCGCAGTACGGCCGAATTTCACCTTCAAATACAAACGGAGTTTCGTTCTCATTTTAAAACTACGTGTTGGATTGTGACGAAACTTTATAGAATGACATGAGGTATATTTAGTTTATAATGGTTCCATTTTATAAAACAAACGAAATACAGCAAAAACAAGTTTTGTATGAAAAACTTAAATTCGCTGTATCTTTTTACTATTATATCTGAAGCTACATAAACTAATTACAGACCTGGATATACCTCATGTCATTGTATATGCAAAGTTTCGTTAAAATCCAACACGTAGTTTTAAAATGAGAGCGTAACTACGTTTGTATGGAGAATCGAGCTTACTGCGGAGTCTTAAAGAGACAATCGGATGGCTACAATGGAAATAAATCACAAATATTCAGGACCGATTAATGTAAATAAATGCTGCCAGTATTTGATAACAACGCTATTTAAGAATTAGATTAAGTATAAATAATGTCTGTACAGTCAAGGAATTTAATTTCCGACCCAGCTAAGGCTCAATATTGTATAGCAAACTGTCACCATAAGAGCTAGCTAGAGCACGACGTTCCTTTGACATATCGCATGCATTGTTATATGTTAGTAACTAGGCAACCAGATTAACTACGTTGACATGGTGAACTGAAATTTTAAACGTGTTATCTCCTCAATCCCCACTTCCTGGTGTAACTCTGCTATTTCTAGCTCTTAATAGATCACGGTTAACGGCAGGTATTTTATTTTTCAAATTAATAACGTAATTGAAAATTATTTTTCAGATTTCTCGATTGACACTGACACATGTTCGTAATTAGAAAAGCAAATGATAACTTTTCGCAAAGAGGTTATCTGTAATGTGAAGTGACAAATGAATATGTATTGACAATTTGACATTACAATACTATTACTGAAATAGAAGTTTCGACCTTAATGCATTGCGAATCTCTAACGACATTTCAACGAAATGGGTAGGTATTTAAATTCCTTGACTGTACATTCACTTCCTCCTAAGAGTCAAATTCAGACATTCAACAAACGAATATAAATGTCCCCGGGAAATCAATAAATATATCCTTTAACAAATGCCCGAATATGAATGGTACCATTAATGTTTCTTAAATATATTTTTATCTTATTTTCTTGTTTAATTTTTGAGAAAAAAACTATTCTTGCTTCGATCGTAATAGCCATCCTGGCCTCGTATTGAAGCGGTACCTCGCCTGCGGCTCGATCCGTCCAATTCATACTCGGCCAGTATGGCTTCCTTACTGGTCTCTGCCGTAATGTACTATTATCATTGTTTCTCCTGAGTGGAGGCGACGAAGGAAAACAACGAAATGTTTGTAAAATAAGTTTCTGACAAAAAAAATGTAAAAGCTTTTATTGCCAACTGTACTTTTCTGTATACCGTCATCAATTACACGTTGAGACGATTCGGACGGGTTAAGTCTGTTACTTCTGTCTCCTTCATCAGATCAGCTCGATGGTACCATAGTATTGAATTGGGTTCCCCCACTTAACCTAGTATCGTTAGAGCTAATTTTATTACACCTACCAACGTTCGATATAATCGGAGAAGCGCCAGAACCGACCTTGTACGAAAAAGTGAAAATCATGAGACATTAGTCATTATTAATATACGGGAAATTTTAGTGCTAAAATAGTTAGGGCTAGTGAAATTAGGTATGAAATTCTTAGGCCTAACGGAGGTACCATTAAATTGTCATCCAAACTATACTCGAACCCATCATTTTAGCTCAATCGGTTGAAGATATCTTCAAAATTGAGTTGCAAGATTCCACCCGAAAAAAGAAACATAAATAAAAGCCTGTAAAATCATTTCTATTGTGTCTTTATTGTCAGCTTTTCGGTGAAGGAAAATATCGTGAGGAAACCGGTCTAATTCCAATAAGGTCTAGTTTTCCCTCTGGGTTGAAGTCAGTCAGATGGCAGTCGCTTTCTTAAAATTAGTACATGCCTAATCTTGGGATTAGGTGTCAAAGCGGACCCCCCCGTGCTCCTTTGGGGTACAACCGGGAATAACGCAAGGAGGATGATGAGGTTTGTGAAATAGAATAAATGAACAGAATAGGCCTATTTACCTACACACAACGAAGTGATTAGCAAGCAACGTCGCGCCAACAACTGGCTAATTGGCCTTTTGCTATTAATTGTGTTTGCACGTTTTATTGTGCACGAAACACAAACAGATGCACACACAAATAAAGCATAAACTTGAACATTCATGAGTCATCATTGTCATTAAATACCCTGATCGCGAAACAAATTATTTAATTAAAATATTTTTGTATTCAGAAGAAGATGGTTTATTTTTCCGCTATATTCTTTCTCTGTATCATAAGTATCATAACGTTTATTCTTGAGTCATGTTTAGAACTATACTTACTAATTCTAAATAACCTGCTGCAGGCATTAATATGCTATAGCGTCTCATCTGTAACTTTAATTAATTTGTGTCCGGTCCATGTTGTTCATTAAATGATTTGTGTATATTTGTTGTTGTATTTGTACATTTATAGATGATTTGTATATCTAGAGATTTTCTTAATCGTTACTCATATAAGATTTGTTTCTTCTTATGTTTTTTATATTGTTATTTTGATATATTCCATACTGTAATATTTTGTAGGTATCGCATATACTGTGCAATGTTATCATATAGCGTTTACTGTGTAACATAAATATTATTATATTCAGTTTATATTTGCGAGTTCCTATAATTAGCTCTGTATTGCTATTTATAAAGTTTAGCGACTATTTCATAGCTGTTGGAATTCCTTGTATAAATAAATAAAATAACTAGATACTATTGGGTACGTAATGCAAAGTACGCAGGCAAAGCAGCCGGCAAAATATATTGAAGCGTCAATAGGTTACGGTGTCTGCTAATCACGTGGGCCGTATGCCTGTTGCCACAGACGTTTTATAAAAACACATTGGTGGTTTCTGCTTAATTTCATCTAATTTTAACTTTTGCATTATCATCAGCCGAAAGACGTCCACTGCTGGAAATAGGCCCCCAAAGAGTGCCACAATGACCGTTCCTGCGCCCGCATCCAGTGGACTCCCGCGACCTTTACCAGGTCATCAGTCCACCTTGTGTGTACCTACCCACGATGCGCCTGCTGGTACGCGGAGAACCTTTCCGCCCTCAAAACTATGCGCAAGCTTCGTAAAATTACTAAATGAGCGACAGTTGAAAAACACGTGTTTCCACAGTAAAAAGTAAACCTGTAGAAACTACGAGCGATTAAACAGCATCGTTTGTACAACTAATTGGATGTTTTTGCTACTAATTATTTTGTTAAACCTTGTGGCACACTGTGCGCTGATATGCCAGTGGAAATTGAAAGCTATGCTTATGTTCATCCATACGTTATTAATCGAATAAGGAAGGGAAGAGAACGAAGTTCTGTGCTTCGGCTTGGGCCAAAAATCGTTTATACGTCCGGATGTCCGGATGTCCCGCTTTCCCGCTGTTTTCCTCTACAGGTCACATTTCCGAACCAGGTTAAGTAAGCAAGTAAAGTAAGTAAGCAGGTTTGTTAATTTATTGAAGTTTTTTTCCCAGACACTTTTTCAAAATTCTTTTTTTTCTTTTTTTAAAGGAGCTTGCGAGTTACACTGGTATATTAGGGTTATTGTCAAGCTTCGGGTTTTTTTTTGCGAAAAAATTAAACACGTAATTTATAAAAATCAAAGGTATATTATGACTCTTACTTTACTTTACAACAAAAGTGAGTATCAGTCTGAGATCAATAATTCGATAAAGGCGATTTATAAGGAAATAACAACATTTCGGTTCCACCGAAAAGATTAATATGTCCACCGAGTGGACTAAAATGTTAATTATTGAATAAAAAACAAAACAAAAAGTGATTAACATCTCGAACAAAAATAACGTTAATGCTATCTTCACATAATCACAAACAAATCAATCAGTTAAAAGCATTCAAAAAGTAAATAAAAAATGTTTTATGTCTGTCTACCGAAAAGACAATTCATTTCGGTGGTCAAAATATGTCTTCGTTGTCAGAAGACCAGAAGCGGTCAATCCGTTTAGCCAGAGAAAGGGGGATTACTGGTTCCTCTGGTTTTGACGTTGACGAATCTGAGCTGTCCGAATATACGTCCGAAAATTGTATGCGCTTATGGATATTACCTCCAATCAGCAGTGATGGACTGCGCTCGCCAATTTTCAATGGTTGCTGCATCGAGCCACTCGCAATTGGACTGGACCATCGGCTTGCCACTGGACTGTGCATAGGAGTCAAGGTTGGAGTCGGTGAATTCATCCTCTCGGCGGGAACTGGTGTGTCATTCCGAGTAGGACTTTGCAGAGGAGTCGTCAAGACTGAACTTGATAGAGTTGGGACATTATTTTGGAGTGGTCTGGGACATAGTGCTATGTCAAGTTTTTTGCTACCTAAACCGTAATGTATACAAGTATTTTCTGGACTACATTTCATACAACTCAACCTACGAAACTGAAGCATCATTGGTTCACAGCGACTCCAAGTAACCTGATGGACTTTAATAGTTCCACGAAATGGCGTAATTTTGCTGTTTTTTATTTTACTTTCAATAGACTCCACGTGCGTCTCATCTACTCTAATGACTTCAATGCCTTTACAGTTTTGAAGAACACACTCCATGAAGGCATCCAAATTATGGACATCGTTTCCTTGAGCGACGTGCTTATCAGCCGTACGCTTAAGACATCCACCCACGCCATCAGGGGCTCCTTTTCCGTGTCCACTCTCACTGTAATGCCAGATTATGTCATCTACCTTAGTCTCCTCGCTCAAGTAAGCAGCAATTAGGTGGAACATCGTCTTGTTTCTGTACTGAGTTGAAGGTCCGTCACTCAAAATATGCATCCGTTTCAAATTTGGAACAAGGGTCTTCATTGAGGCTATAATAGGCTTCAAATGAATACAAATGTAAACAGGATCGTGATTCCTAATCTCACTCACGGTACAAAATGATTTTGTGACGAGTCGATTCTCTTCCGTAGTAACGTCCACATAATAAAAAACGCTTGTGTGCAGTGACAGCTGAGCTTTTGAACCGCCGAAATGTGCTGATTGTATTTCAGTGACATACTTGCAATTATAATTCTCTGAGAAGTCAACATGCAATAAACCCTCGTTCTCAGACATAGCAACTTTAATGTTTTTGACACTAGCATGTTGATGCAGTACATTGCAAGTATGTTGCATAAAACGTTCTATATTATCCAGCAAATGGTTGACTAATTGACGTTTGGATGTGCAGACGATTTCTTTAACAGTCTTCTGACACATTTTTTTTTGTCCTTTGACTGTTTCGCATACCTTTTTAGTGACCCAGCGTTCGTATTTTATTGTGTCTTTTGGGTTGTAGTCATTGAACACAATTTTCTTTTGTTTGCATTCAGTGCATGTTCTTTCGAGACAGTTTTCAGTCATGTTTGTGCAACAAATCGACTTGCTTATTGCCATAGCAGTATTTTCATTAATTACTCGTGCGTTTCTAAGTGCCTTTGCAACATAGTCCATGTTAGTATGAGTCACACACAAACAAGTCTCGCGTGCTACAGCTTTAGGATCTAATACCCAAAATGGTCTGTGCCTGCAAAAAGTTTTGTAGGATATGGTTTTGCCTGTCTGAACCACATATTTTTTATGCAGATTTATAAGGGAGTCGTTGAGAAATCTGATTTGTTTTTTTTGTTTATTGCGTGTTATTGTTTCTTTTTTGCCAGATGTAAGACGACTTGATTCATCGCTAAGCAAATATTGCTGTATATTATCTCTCAATACCTTGTCCTTCTTAGAACCTTCATTCCTTTTCTTTTTTTGTGCTTCATTTGCATCCTTTCGTTTCTTGTTCTTTAATCTGTGTAGTCGCATTCTGTACTTAGCAAATTTACATTCTAAACTCATCAACTTCTTTTTCAGTAAAACATTCTCTGCTTTCAACCTTCTTCTGTTTCTCACTGCAATACGTGCACCCATTTCAGCTCTTGATGATACTGAAGATACTATAGGTGGACTCGAGGGCGGCGTTTCGCGTGCAATGTACTTTTCAGCTTCTTTTTGTATTTTGACTTTTTCTCTGCGTCTTCTTGCATCCTCTCTCCATTTCCTCCTCAAAAGCTTTTTTTGCACATCTGGTAAATCTTCTACAGTTTTTATTTTCCCTTCGGCTTTCTTCCGATAGTAATATTCTCTGTCCTTTCTTCGCTTTTCTTCCAAGGCTTCTGGATCCTGTTTAAGTTTTTCACGTGCCTTCTTCATACTCAGTGTTTTTTGCTCACGGCGTCGTTTTTTTTTCTGGTTATCAGTAAGTTTACTTCTTGTTTTCGCCATCGTCTGTAAAATCACAACAAGCAATGCACACAAACGAAAAGAAAGTAAAGCTGTGCAAAGGAAGAGCAGGAGATTTTGTTAGTAAATTTTGCATAGGGAAAACGAGCGTGCTTATGAAAAAATATTATTTCCCATGTCGTTAGAAATGCATTACACGTACCAATCATTGTAATGTTAACTTATAGTATATAGCTACGAGTATGGATAACTGCATTAACTACAAGTCGACATGGTGTACAAAGGTGTGAGGGAAGTGGTGGTTTAAAACATATTTACTCATAAAAATAAAGCGAAAATGAAACAAAAATAGGTCGTTAGTCTTTAACTGATAAAAACATCAGTAATCTGAAGCAGATTTATAAGTTATAATAATTAAATAACCAACATTCAAGAAAAAAATCCATTCGGTGGACATCTGTCGTTTCGGTGGACAAAAGTTCCACCAAAAAGATGTCCACCGAATGGACTATTTTTGCAAAATCATTCACACCTTGCGCCGTTTATAGGTTATGTCAAAAGCCAAGGGATATTCATAAAGTTTCATTGTTTAACTAGTTATAAAGAATGTTTGATGTATTTATAGTGATTTACTTACCAAAATACAGAAGTAACCGGAAAGACAACTCAACTTTGACACCACTAAATATTTTTCTTAGTACAACAACAACGTTTTCTGCGCACGAGTCGCGGCAAAATGGCCTCTGACAGGGATACTACGATATTGGCTGCGTTCAATTTTACGTTTCGTTCCATCATTTGACATTTACTTCATTTTAGTCAGTATCGAAAGTAATGTCCACCGGAAAGACAAAAAATGTTGGAACAAGATTAAATGATGCAAAAAGTGAGTTTTATATCTATCATTTTTTTTAATACTTTTAACGTTAAATGGAAAACATACGTAGATTAGGAAAATATATTTTTTTTGTAAAATAATAAATAACACGTATTTATTAAAAGCTACATTCTATTGAAAGGTAGAATCCGAACAGTCCACCGGAGTGGACAATTCGTTACATGGCGGTGGTTTAAAGTAAAAATTCATAAATTTATAGTGTAGTGTTACAGTTATGGTCTAGTACGTTTCCTTTACTTTATTATTATGATGTAAAATTGATACGCAATTATTAAAAGTTTCTTGTATAATTCGTATGAACAGTTTTTTTTTGGGTTATGACAATGACCCATTATTGCGGATGTGTCTTTTTTTTATACAACATCGGTAGCAAACAAGCGTACGGCCCGCCTGATGGTAAGCGGACACCGCAGCCTATAGACGCATGCAACTCCAAAGGAGTAACATGGGCGTTGCCGACCCTTGATATGTTTGAGGATTCGCCGTGTTGACAGCTGAAGGAACAAATCCCCTCGCTCTCAACACAACGCCTCCTCGGGAGCTCTGGCGACCTTGCTCACCTCCAGGAACACAACACTACTACAGAGCAAGTAGTAGTGTTATTATGGCTGTGGTCTTCTGCAAGGCGGAGGTACTTCCCCAGTTGGGCTGCTCTAAATTCGAGCGGGATGACATTTAGCTGTGCCCTACCTCTGTGTCTGTCTGTTACATTTTGACGCTTAACCTCTGAACCGATTTAAAAAGGAAATTGTGTATGGAGATATAGTTAGAATCCCGGGGAAGGGCATAGGATAGTTTTTCTCCAAGAAAGGTTTCCCAAGGTCCGCTATGACACCTAATCCTAAGATTTGGCATAGGCACTAGTTTTACGAAAGCGACTACCATCTGACCTTCCAACCCAGAGGGAAAACTAGACCTTAGTGGGATTAGACCGGTTCCCTCACGATGTTTTCCTTCACAGAAAAGCTAACGGTAAATATTCCGTACATAAGTTCCAAAAAAACTCATTGGTACGAGCCGGGATTCGAACCTACGACCGCCGCTTGACAGCCGTATGCCTGAACCACTAGGCTACCGTAACTCAGCGTAGCGGTAAATGATCCCACTAAGGGGGTGAAATGGGGGCAGAAGTTTGTGTGCAGGTACAATATAAACGAGTTCCAAGCGGACGAAGTCGCGGACAAAAGCTAGTTGAAAATATTATAAATGTGAAAATAGCTCTGACTGTCGGCATGCATGTTTGTCTGTTTGTTACCTTTTCACGCTTAAACCACTCAACCGATTTCCACGAAATTCGTTATGGAAGTAGTTTAAGATCCTTGCAAGGGAATAGGATAGTTTTATCCCAGAAATAACCGGTATTAAGTATTTGTTTCATTTTTTTTTTCATGGAGAAAACCTGCGAACCAGGTACCCAGCTCTCGGAGGAAGTCTGGGTCTGAGATTTGCACCTAGGACCACTAGTTTCGTTCGCCCAGGTACCAACTACACTAAAGTGTTGGTCAAATATAGTATAGCATAGTTACCTACTGTGACACCTCCCTAACGATACTTAAGAGTCCGCAGTAAGGTCGGCCGAATTTCACCTTCCCATACAAACGTAGTTACGCTGTCATTTTAAAACTACGTGTTGGATTGTGACGAAACTTTGCATATGCAATGACATGAGGTATATCCAGGGCTGTAATTAGTTTATATGGTTCCATTTTATAAAACAAACAAAATACAGCAAAAACAAGTTTTGTATGAAAAACTTAAATTCGCTGTATTTTATTTACTATGGTAGCTGAAGCTACATAAACTAATTACAGACCTGAATATACCTCATGTCATTGTATATGCAAAGTTTCGTTACAATCCACCACGTAGTTTTAAAATGAGAGCGTAACTACGTTTGTATGGAGAATCGAGCTTACTGCGCACTCTTAAGCAAGTTGTCTTATAGGGTGGCGCATTGATGTTAATTTCCAAGCGGCTTTAACTTCGTGTAAGCTTTTTATTGGTACAGTCGCCATCAGATTCAGCCAAAGCGCTCACAAATATCTGAACAAGTCTCTAATGCCTCGATAATAGAGACGTGTTCAGATATTTGTGAGCACTTTGGCCGCTCCGATATATCTGACGGCGACTGTACCTCTACAAGGTTATATTTGACAGCTAGCGTGTCGCCTGCAGCTATCATAAATCTGTTAAAAACCAACACCCTGAGCCTTACCACCATCATTATTTATATGTACGAGGGGCGTCTGAAAAGTTCTAAGCCTAAGATAGAAAAAAACAATTTACAAAAATGAACTCGTGTTTATTTTTCAATATAGTCTCCTCCTAAATCAATGCATTTTTTACATTTTTTATACAGTGCTTTTAGGCCATTAAAAAAATAATCTTTATTTTGCCCTTCAAAATGCTCCTGTACAGCCGCCTTCATCTCTTCGTCACTTCTAAATCGCTTTCCCCTCAACTCTTTCTTCAAATTATTGAATATAAAATAATCGCTTGGGGCTAGATCTGGGCTGTAGGGTGGGTGGTCAATTTCCTCAAAACCAACTTCCTTCAGAGCACGCCTCGCAACATTAGCGGTGTGAACGGGTGCGTTGTCTTGCAAAAACAAAATGCCTTTCCTTAGTTTACCCCGCCTTTTCTCAACTATGGCTTGTCGCACCTGTCTTATTAGTTTTGCATAATAAGTTCCGTTTATCGTAGAGCCTTTTTCTAAATAATCGATTAAAAGAATGCCATCACAGTTCCAAAATACCGTAGCCATTAACTTAGAGGCCGACTTTTGCACTTTAAATTTCTTCCGCGGCCTTTCACCCTTTTCAATCCACTGCATCGACTCAGACTTACACTCCGGATCATACTGTCTGATCCATGTTTCATCAACAGTTACTATTCGGGAACAAACTTCATCTAAATCATCTTCGCACAATTCTAAAAACGCCCGAGAAGTTTCCACACGACGTACTTTATCGAAGGCCGTTAGCATTTTCGGTACCCAACGAGCACTGACTTTACTCATGTACAAATGTTCATGTAAAATTTCTCCGACTCTTTCTTTACTAATACCTAAGACTTCAGCTATTTGCCAAACCTTCATTCTTCTATCTTCTAATACCAGCTTTTTGACTTTTGCTACGTTTTCTTCGGTCACTACCGATATTGGCCGCCCTGAGCGGGGGTCGTCTTCGATCGATTCCCGTCCGAGTTTAAATAAGCGACTCCACTTTATGACTGTGGCATAAGAAGGCCCAGAATCACCGTAAATAATAGCCATTTCCTCAAAAATACACTGCGGTGATTTGTCACTTTTTGTAAGGAATTTAATTACAGCACGGTGCTCAATTTTCGTAATATTCGTTGGTAATTCACACATGATGTACTTTTCCGTTGAATATCTCGAAACAGAATAATAAAAACATGACATGTTATTTTTTAATAATTGGTTTTTAAATGGCCTTTCTAGTGGCCAGTATCATAAACGCATATATAACCTCGAAATACCTTAGACTTAGAACTTTTCAGACGCCCCTCGTATATATATAAAAAAAAAAAAAACATCACTATTGATTGATTTGACGACCGGTTAGCCTAGTGGGTAGTGATAGTGACGCTGCCTACGAAGCGTAAGGTCCTGGGTTCGAATCCCGGTAAGGGCAAATATTTGTGTGATGAGCATGAATATTTGTTTCTGAGTCATGGATGTTTTCTATGTATTTAAGTATTTCTATCTATTAAATATATCGCCGTCTAGTACCCATAACACAAGCCTTATTGAGCTCACTATGGGACTAGTTCGATTTGTGTAAGATTGTGCCCTAATATTTATTTATTATTATTATCATTTTCAGCCGTATGTTGTCCTTTTTTGAACATAGGCCTCGTCGATATCCCTCCATGTATTCGATCTTGTGCCTTCAGCATCCAGTCTCGGCCTGCGTATCGCCGGATGCATTGATATTTATTTATTTAAGGGGATGCCTTGATTTGACTCAACGACGCCCCATTGACAGATACACGCTTATGCCTTCCGTGCACGAGAAAAAGAGATGCAACACTCTTCGGGCATGGCTTTTTTGGACAAATTTCGATAAATACCTAACTTAGTGAAGTTTTATTTATATTTCATTAGGTGAGATTTTAGATGAGATAAAATACTATAGTATTAAATTGATTGTGTCGTAAAATAATATATTGTTGGAGTAGGCTGAGTAAAAAATAGAAAAAAAAAGACCCAACTTTGGATTTTTTTTCTATTTATAGAGGAATCTTTAAGCAATCATGTATCGATTAAATCAGATAAACAATCATATAGGTAGTCATATATATGCAAATCAGACCTTATTATTTCTTAATCTAGTCAGAACGGCGTTTCAAAGCACGCGATAATTTCTAATGCACCCCCTTAAACTTTATAGCACAACACACAGATATGAACAGATTAATGCCAAGTCAAATCTACCAGCTAATTCTTCTTAGTTCTGCGGAGAAGCTGTTTCCAGAAAGTCAACTATTTTTCGTTGATAGTATTGAGAGATATGCGAAAGGGATGACTATTTAAGGGATGATAATATAATAACACACGTCCGTTCGTTACTATATTTAATTCGAGACCAAAGAATGCAAGGCTACCCTCTTCTAGGTTCACATTTATAAAGAAACTGTCTAGCCACATATATTACAGGTATTTTATTTCGTTAGTCTAGCATAATTCTTAGGATAATTATCAACTTAGAAAAGTTGAAAAACCCCCGACATTTTCATTTCAAAGTTAAACATATCAAAAGCGGCTGAACCGATTTTGTTGAAACGTTGCTAACAACCATCTCGAACACGTCAATTTTCGTACAAAAAATAAACCTCATTAAAATCGGTGCATTCGTTTCACGTTCGAGCTACGATTCGACAGACACACACAGATGCACAGACACATAGATACAAGATACGTCAACATTATGGTGCCTTTCCACCAGAGCTATGCCATGCTATGCTATGTTTTTGTACATTTGAAACGTAGCCCAAGCTACGTTTCAAATGTATGAAAACATAGCACGCAAGCATAGCATAGCAAGCATGGCATAGCGCGTCTCTGGTGGAAAGGCAAAGACTTTTTTCAAAGATTCAAAGATTTATTTGTCCAACATAGGTAGATTAGGTATTACATTTTTATGAGTATCACTATGTGGTACCTTTCGGCATACAAATATTGTTTTTTTTTTTTTGTGTCATGCTTGACTACATGCAGCATGCTTTACAAATAATTAACATTCGGTAGGTCCTCAAAATTATTGAAAATATACATAATTAAGTTCGCAGTCAGTTACAGAAATAGTAATATTATGTAGTCAAAATTATTAAAAAAATATAAAAGTATAATAGTATGTAGTAATTCTTAATTAAGTGCATATGTCAGTTAAAAATTCATTTATCGTATAATAAGCTTTCCCTAATAGAAATTCTTTTAATAGTTTCATATCAACAGCATTTTCAACTTTTCCAACAATAGTCTGTGGTAGTTTATTAAAAATCTTGTGGGCCATTCCAAGTATGCTTTTTTGTAATAATGCTGTATTACTTGAAATTGCTCTTATTTTATTTTGTAGGCGGACACTTTTAAATTTACCAAATTGGTTTCGATTTTGGATCACAAAATTTACTATTTCATATATGTACAGACAAGGTACAGTAAGTATTCTTAACCGAATAAAATGTGGTTTGCATGAGTCACGCTGTTTGATTCCACAGATTGACCGCATACATTTTTTTTGGGCTTTAAATGCATTTTCCCGATTTGTAGAATTACCCCAAGAAATTATACCATATCTTAAGGTGGAAGTAACATATGCGTGGTACGCCGTTAGTACAGATGCCTGATTGGACACTTTTTTTAAATTGTATAAGGCATATGAAAATGTACTAAGTTTTTTACATATACTGTCAATTTGGTTTTTCCACGTCAACTTATTGTCTATGCTTAGCCCTAAAAAACGACTTACATTAGTTTCATTTATTTTATGTCCTTTATAAGCTATATTTAAACTAGTTGGCTGCAATTTTTGTCTAAATGTCATTATATTTGTCTTATCCAGATTAATTTTCAAATTATTAATTGTCAACCATTGTATAATTACATCTAATGTTTTATTTATGTCTGCTTCATATGTTTCTAAATTTTTGGCTGCGAATACCACTGTACTATCGTCCGCGAAAAGAACCATAGGGTGTTCGATAGCTCTTGGTAAATCGTTTATGTAAATCAAAAACAATAGAGGCCCTAATACACTTCCCTGAGGCACTCCGTAGAGAACGTCTCTGCGGTCAGAGGTGTAGATTAGTTCTGTTTTTGTTTCTAAGGACAATCTTTTTATTTGTGTCATTTGTTGTCGATTACTTAAGTAGGATTTTATTAGACTATAGATGTTGCCACGTACTCCATAAGCATACAATTTGTTTACAAGACTATTATGATCCACAAAGTCAAATGCTTTAGACATGTCCATGTATAAAGCACACACAGGGACTTTTATACCCCCTTATACCCCACTTGCACCCTTATACCCCCTTTTTGCGTTGGGGGATTTATTGATTTATTTATTTAAAAAAAATGTTACAACATGGACTTCTAATATGCTTCGATTATGGCCAATGAAACAGGGGTTACAAATAACAAAACCCTACATTTGCATATCGACCCATAAAATCATAATATCAAAAAGTGGCTACTAGGGACAAAAATAACTTTAATCACTTACTACCGATGACCCAAAGAGGATTTTGGCTTCTGTACGATATTGGGCTTTAGAACGAATCTCTCTTGTAAATGTGCGTTCAAATTGAAGAACATAGAAAACTCCCACTACCTCTTTTGTGACTGAACTGCGTGAACAAATGTTCTATGTCACCTGCGAGCGGACATAGTCTGCAAATTCGACCGAAAACGCCGGCCGGCTCGGATCGCTGTCAAAGCTGAAATTGATGAAAATTTGAAAATATGAAAGTGGTCATGTATTTGGAATCAGTAAGCCTATGGAGACCCTTTTTTTTCGCCTGATACGTATCTATAGCTTGTCGTAGTTCAAACAGCTTCTGTTACAAGAGTACCTCGCTCCTCCCAATTCTGCGCCACCTCACGCCACTTGAATGTCCCAAGGGTGGTCTGATCTTTGAGGGCTTCGTCACTCCAGCGGTAGCAGGTCGGCCCAGCGGGAGCTTTCCATT
Organism: Epinotia ramella; assembly: GCA_947578815.1. Classification (NCBI taxonomy): domain Eukaryota; kingdom Metazoa; phylum Arthropoda; class Insecta; order Lepidoptera; family Tortricidae; genus Epinotia; species Epinotia ramella. The sequence continues at coordinate 11,097,654 of OX388226.1, read as the reverse complement.
AGTAGGACGACCCACACACGAGCGTTTTAAAAAACATGTGATGAACTTATTTTTGCAGAATTGTTATTTTTTGGGAGTTTCTTACTCAGAATCGTTGATACTGTCGCTACTTATACAAGAAAAAGATTCTCTCAGATATCTAACTTTTTTCTTCCAGTGCGTCACGCGACTATATACCAGGTACCTATAAAAATACGGAAGACGAAAATGTGACGATCTGTAATGGAATATTTGGGGGGAGCCAATAATGCACGGCCCAATAATGTACAGTCGCCATCAGATATATCGGAGCGGCCAAAGTGCTCACAAATATCTGAACACGTCTCTATTGTCGAGGCATTAGAGACGTGTTCAGATATTTGTGAGCACTTTGGTCGCTCCGATATATCTGATGGCGACTGTACAGCCTGATAATCCGCGTCCACTTTTTGTGGACTCTGTGGACATTATCAGCCCGGACAAAAGTGGCTTTCAATTATTGCCCCGGACGAAGTTTGCTCAGGGTGATAATGCACGGCCCAATAATGTACAGCCTGATAATCCGCGTCCACTTTTTGTGGACGCGGATTATTGGGTCGTGCATTATGAGGGCGGACAAAAATGGCTTGTCATAAGCGAACTCTGTCTTAGGCAGGTTAGGTTAGGGTTCACTTGTGTACCTCAGACCAGAAAAAGACACCCCGCGCAGCATAATCCATGTACAGTATGGACGCGGATTATTGGGCTGTACATTATTTTGGCCGTGCATTATTATGGCTGTACATAACTGGCACCATATTCGGGACCCTTTTTTCTTCTGTAAGGATCGTCAGTATTAGGTAACGATAAATATTAAAAATCGAACAAATTGGCACTTGATTAGTTTTTTTTTTTAAACGCCGGGCTATCAGTTCTTCATCATAAGTAAGCTGTATCATATAAACCAAATTAATCATTTCAACAATTAGACCTTTCGTTACATAAAAGTAAAAAAAACCGTAACAAGATGTACTGAAGCGTTGAAACAATGTGTAGAGGTTATAAAAACGTTAATACGATCCGACAACCTGGCCGCCATGTTGTTATTTAAACTAAACATCCACGCTTCAGTGGACCTTGTTAACGGAGCAGGGTTGCCACGCATTGATTATTTATTTATTTATTTAATATATTGCAGTCTTGTACATTTCGTAAGTATGTCTAAGAACTTAATACTAAATTACTTACGTGAAACCCATAATAGAGATGTTAACAGAAGTCAAAATAAACACCAGTGTGAAATAAAATAAAAAATCTAAAACCTTTATCTACAAAAAACTTAATTGGTTGAAAAATGCGAATGTAGTATGTAGAGGATAATGGCCGGGCATCTGGACATCAAAAAATCTACAATTTTATAAGTTCTCAAAAAAGGATTCAAAGTATTGATTAGTGGCTCTGTGAGATGTCGAACAAGCACGACAATTTCTTGTCAAAAAATCAAAAAAAATGATCTTCAAAAAAATATATAATTATTAAATCGGTTGAGAAAATAATTGCGACCTGTAGAGGATAACAGCCGGACATCAACCATGCGAAAGAATTTTGCCCCAAACTGAAACGGGGAACTACGTTCGTTTCGCTCGCTCGATCACATATTTTTTTTTCGTTTTTATAAAACAATATTTAGCAATGTTACCGAACAAGAATTTAAGACATAGTTAAATGGAAAAAACAACACAAACAAAAACCAACACAAGATAATTAAATCTGACACGGCGGGAATAAAATGACGATTCAAGAACGCACACGAAAAAATTAAAGTAATTCGAACCTTATCAGAAGTCTAGTATCGTTTGGCGTGACGGGTGAGGAAGGGGCATTAGTGCGTTCCGAATAACAGCCCTGCATTGGCGTACTATCGACAACACAGCTAACTGACCATCCGTGCACTTTATGTAGCTACATTGAAAATTAAATGAAAAATTAAAATTAAAATGGTTTATTTCATAAATTGCGAGATTAAATGACAACAGGGTTGGGCCTTCCTATTAGGTACAAAATACCTGTGTCAGGAAGACCCGCTCCTCCATAAAACAGTTGTTGTTTATTTAATGTAAGTACTTATTCCCTTTTCACGAAACAAATTATTTAATTAAATATTTTTGTTTCGTGTTATTTTTAACGAAGAAGTTACCCCGATCATTTACCCGGTTACCCAAGTTACCCGGAGCGAGCGCATAGCTCGCCCATTAGAGTGGTGCCAAGACTGTGAAACAAGTCTATAACTCGATACAGAGAGGGCGCTAGTCTTAGCGGGAATATAGTGGATAAATATACAACTTGCGTCACTGTACTCGTAGCTCAGTTGGTAGAGCAGTCTAGCGTTAATAGAAAGGTCGCAGGTTCGAATCCTGTCGGGGGCTACAGACGAAGATGGTTCATTTTTCCATTATATTCTGTCTCTGTATCATATCGTTTGTAAATACTTATTTATAGCTTAGATTAAAAACAGAAACAGAGACGAATTAGGTATCACAGTCATAGTGTCCTGAACCTAAAACTGTGTGTGTGTGTGTGTGTGTGTGTGTGTTTGTGTGTGTGTGTGTTCGTGCAAGCAGGCGTGTTTTGGTGTAAGTAAGTGAGCATGTGTGAGTGTTGCAATACATTGCAATAAGGTTCTTATAAATACAGGATGGTCAGTTAACTGTGTTGGCCTTTAAATACACTTTCATGAAACTGCTTGAATAGTCTGTAATAGAGATTACATTACAATACAAATATTCTTTATTGCACACCTCACACAAACAAAGCAGTTAGTAAGAGAAACAATACAATAACATGTATAGAAGTAGACAAGATGCGGTCTTATCGCTGAAGAGCGATCTCTGAGATTGTATGTGAAGGAGATAACGATGTGTATTTTGTGTGCCAAGATTTAAAACACTTTAATAGTACATTTGCGACAACCCTACCAATAAAAAACTCAGAACACCGCACCGTTTCGATGGCACGAAGGAATTCGATACTCGCGATACGACCCGGGTTCGATCCCGGTAGCGGCCCTAGGTGGCCGTGGCGTGACCGGATTTTTACGTCACGCGTTTGCAAAAAGTCTGATTTGAGTAGACAACCGATCATCTGAACAGCCTAGCTAAATAGGCGTGGTGGCGTTTATGTCGGCCATAAAACATGATTAAATTCAAACTTTCGTGGGACAAGTTTTAAGTCATACTAATACGATTAAACTCACGTAACAATGACGCGTTAGTTGCATTATTCAAGAGGCAACCGGATGGCTGCGGTATTTGAGCTCCCGAAGTGTTGTGGAACTGCCCTGTGCAATCTGAACCACCTGAAATAGGTAACCACCAACCGGTCCACAACACATAGGGAGGTCAAATACCGCGACCCATCCGCTTGCCTCTTGGATACTGCAACTATGCGTCATTGCTCTGAACATCTCGGCAACCCCTTGACTGAAATATTTGGCTCATGTTTAACTACCTGACGCGCGGACAGTGCCTTACGCAATCCAACAGCTAGTTTGAAGCGGAGAGCAGGTGTAAAAGGGTAGGGTAGGGGCAGGTGTAAGACTTAAAGCTTGCTCTGTAGGCAGTGTAGGTATAGGATACCTTTGAAGAATCTTCAGTTTGTCATCTCGCTCAGATTTGGAGCAGCCCAACTGGGGTAGTACCTACTTCTGCCTTACAGAAAACCGCAGCCATAATAACGCCACTACTAGCTCTGTAGATAAGAACTACTCTTTGCCCTAGGACGAGCCAAATGCGAGGGGGGCTCCACGCATTCAGCATGAGATCCTGGAGTCCCCTGCATGAGAGCGCAGATGCAGGGCGCCGTGGAGTTTTTAGTGGATAGAAATACCACATAATCCAGTCAGTCGTGACGGAGTGGTTCACAGGTTTTATCCACGAAAAAAAAAAGTGAGTAAGGTCGCCAGAGCTCTTGAGGATGTGTTGTTTTGAGATTGAGCATTCATCTCTAGCTATCAACACAATATAACGACGAAACTTGTGATTCTTATGTAGTCGCAATCGAACTTAAGCTGCGGTGTCTGCTTACCATGAGGCAGACCGTATGCTTGTTTGCCACGCTGTATAAAAAAGTTATTATATACACTATGGTCTGAACAGGAACGCAGGCGCGCAAAAGGCACGCGGCAAAAAGATTTCATTATAAGTAGCTAATTTGATAAGGCGAGGCGGAAATGCATTATTTGTTATTTAAATCAGGCAACAAAGGCCCATATTTACAAATACCTTCGGCCGCGGACTGGGCGCTACAATCTACACAACAAACAGGAAAGTTCAATTAGAAAAAAAAAAACAACCAAAATACTCGTTTACAAATGCATGACGCTGTTGCTAGCGCTGATCGAAAATTTACTCTGCTAAAGAATGAATCCATCACTCAACAAAAACAAGAAGCATGGATACAAAAGGCACTCCACGGCAGACACCGACGGGGTCTGACTCACTCCCAACAAGCCGGCATCTAACATGTGGCTCAAGAGAGGTGAGTTGTTCCCCGAAACTGAAGGTTTTATGATCGCAATCCTAGATCAAATCATAGACACTAGGAATTATAGAAAACATATCATCCACAACCGTAACTTAACTACTGATATATGTCGACCAAGATTGCCGATGTAACTTATATTTGTGGTACTACTGTATGTATGCATAATTAATATTAATAACGATCAAGGAAAACCATTTTGAAACTCAAAAAAAGAGAATCGATCAAAATTGGCTCAAAACATAGTCTGTTAAAATCATATCCCTTCCTTTCGGCTCTGCCAAGTCCTCAAAAAGATATCGGACGAATATAAATATCTGCCCAAATTGAGTCCTCGTGCTCAATGTACCGGAAAGTCTTTTAATTGTCATTATCTTCTGTTTCTTTCAATCCCTTCATTGGCTTGGAATTGATTTCAGGGAATCAATTCGACTTGATTCGTAATCTATAATATAGCGTGTCTCTGACTTTGGGGCAATTCAAATGTCGATTATGCTCCTGAAACTGAACCACTTATGTTCCGCAACTTTGTAAAATAACTATTATTTCTATAATTTATTAGTGTTTGAACTTTAACTGTACCATCAATGTATTGCAAACACGGCCTCATTATTTGACATCCATGACACTGACAAGTATGATAACTAATGGACGATGTACTTACATTGAAATTTTTATGGAATAATGAAAATATAAAAAGAACGTATTTTTGAAAAGTTGTAGTTCCGTTTCAGGAGCATAATCGAAATTTGCATTACAAGCCCCAAAATCAGAGACACGCTGTATCTGTAGAAACGTAAAAGTCCTGACTGACTGACTCACTCACTTAACTTATGGGCTCATTACAATAAAAGAAAAAAAATTGTAGGGTTTTGGAAAAACCCACCCCTAAGCGGGTTAAATAGGAGTGCAAAGTGTGAATGGGAGAAACTCTTTTTTTGAGTCTCGGGAAAGGACATAGGATAATTTTTATCCTGGAAAACATCCGCTAAGGGGATGAAATGGGGGCTGTAAGTTTTACGATATAAACGAGTTCCACGCGGACGGAGTCGCGGGCACAAGCTAGTATTTATACGGCTTGCCTGAGGAGAAGCACCCTTAGCTTATGAGTTCTCGTCTCTCCAAATAGCGTTGCCGACCCTTTATTGATTTGAGGATTCGTTGTGCTAGAGAAAAAAATAGGTATCTCACTCTTAAGACAGCACATTTCATTTCATTTCATTTCATTTATTTGCCATAAATTGCATGTTATACATAGGATGGTACAGTGGATACAGTTTGTTAATTTGTCTCAATACAATTTTACCAATTTGGTGTAGCAATAATACTAAGAATAATTGAACATTAATTACACATAAAATATCTCCATATTATTGATTTTTCCTTATATAGTACTCACTTAAGCTATATGGACACAGTTCAACAAGGTATTTTTTTAATGCAAGTATAAATTTTGTAGACGATAGGGCCTTAATTTCAACTGGCAAGGCATTGTACACCTTTGCTGCAACATGGTTATGGCATCTAGAAAACTTTGCTGTTCTGCCAGCTGGGACCTTAACGTCATTCACAAATATATGATTAAGTCTGTTACTTTTAAAATCGTTCTTCAATGGAAACTCGTCTGGAAATCGGCGCACGAGTTTGCAGAGCTCCATAATATAAAGAGCTGTCAGAGTAAGCAGACCTAGTACTTTGAAGGATTGCCTACATGACTCGCGACTTGACCTAATTCCACATAAAATACGCACGCACTTTTTTTGTAATATAAATAATCGCTGTATGTCCACACAGCCACCCCAGATTGCCAAACCAAATATTACATGAGTCTGAAAAAAAGCGTAATAAGATTGCATGGCCGCCTTTCTGGTGGAGATTTTTCTCAAGCCTCGAAGAGCGAAACTAAAGCTACTAAGCTTTTTACAAAGAGAATCGACATGTTTTTTCCAATTTAAATTTTCATCAACCCATATTCCTAAAAATTTGGTTTCATTTACAACTAAAAGGGATGTATTGTTTAAACTAATATTTAATTTTACAGCATTTGTTTTAATATTTCTAAAATGAATTACTTTCGTTTTACTTATATTCGTAGATAAATTGAGAGTATTAAACCAATCAACAATCCTATTCAGAGACTCCTCTACTAGTAAGCTTAGATTTTCCACCTCATTTCGTTTAAATTTGAACAGTACACAAACGTCATCTGCAAACATTATTACACGGTTAGATGTCACCTTTGGTAGAAAGTTAACATATAATAAGAATAGGATCGGTCCTAGTATACTCCCTTGAGGTACACCGAATATAGTTTGAGTAGTGCACGACTTCAAATCAACTAAAGTGTGATTTTTAACTTCTAACGAAGGGACTGAAACATATTGTTCCCGATGCATGAGATAAGATTCAAACCAGTCATTCACAATCCCTCTAATACCGTAACGATTTAAAATGTCAAGTAGAACCTTGTGATCCACATGATCGAAAGCTTTTGATAAATCAATAAATTACATTCTCGTTTTCATTCAAGGCTTTAGAGATATAACTAGCTAGGTCAAACAAAGCGTCGTTTGTAGAGTCCCTTCTGAAATCCAAATTGTTCCTGAGCTAAGATTTTGTTTGAACTTAAATAGGTACCTAGACGTAAGGCCATAACCTTCTCATAGACCTTAGAGAATGTTGGCAGCAAGGATATTGGGCGATAATGATTAGCATGCAGTTTGTCCCCTTGTTTATGCAACGGTTTAACATTAGCTTCTCGGGAGCTCTAGCTACCTTACTCACCAGCAAAGTAATTGCTGGTTACAAGAATCTTTCGCGATTGGAAGACAATAATACATTACTACAGAGGCCGGGAAGAAAGGGGTTGCCGGCCGAGTACATATAGACGGATAGTTATGAGGCTGGCAACCCCTTTTCACGCCGAGGTATGTATAGTGCCTTTCTCAAACATGCAATGAAATAAATTAAAAAAAACTCCAAGAAAACAAATTTTAATTTTCATGGCTGAACGCCGTGATCCTGTGTCACAAATTGTGGAATGGAAATTAGAAAGATGGTCTTTTCGTGGCCTAGGCCTCTAATTTTGTACAAAATGCCATTACGGGTCTCTCGTCTCGCTGCGTCCGAAACGTGACACTTCCAAGCCCATTGAAGAACACAACGTCAATATTTCATTGCATGTTTGACAATAGATATTTTGAGCATTCATTTGTAAAGACAGTCTGAGAAAAGCCGGCGTTTCAATATTACATTACTTTAAAAACAAAGATTAAACACTTTCGCAACCGGACTAAAAATGGAACAATTCACCAGAAACCGACAGAATTCGCTAGGCGTGTCAGTTCATAACTACTGCCCGCCTAGCGGGCTCAGCCGGCAATCATTACGAGTGCCCGCTAGGTTCTTGGTTGCGAACGTGTTAAGCGACTTCAAAACAGTACCCAAATCACTTCAAGTGTGCCTATATTTGAAGGGTTACCTCGATTTCACCAGGATCTCATCAGCAGATCGTGACCTGATGAGTATGGCACTACCTGGGAAGGATACCCTTTCTAGCAAAATAAGAATTGACTTTGGCACTCTTTGGGGGAGGTCTATGTCCAGCAGTGGACGTGCTTCGGCTGATATGATGATGATGATGACGATACCTTAAACAGTGGATATCGCTTTGTTATCAAGTCTGCAAAGGACTTACTTCAATTAAAATTTTAAGTCAAGTTTATTCCAAAAATCTTTTAATCACCAAAAATAATTAAAAAGGACCGCGCCTTCAGCCATTCCGTTAAATTAAGAAAAAACTCGAAAACTGCGGTTTCGCTAAATAAACAGTAATGAGATAGCATCGGACGGTAATGACGGGTTTTCTGCCCGCATGAAATATGCGCCGGCGCGTATCAGCGATCTTAACATTCGTGGACTAGGGCGGCAATGGGATGGAACTTTTAGCGGACACTTTGCGATTCGGTAGGGATAGTATGCAACGTAGAAGAATATAATTAACTAGCTTCTGCCAACAACTCCGTCCGCGTGGAACTCGTTTATATCGTAGCTCCATACAAACTTTCACCCTCCATTTTACCTTTTTAGGGGATGATTTTCGGGATAAAAACTATCTTACGTCCTCTCCAAGGACTCACACTATCTATATAACAAATTTCTTCCAAATCGGTTTTGCGGTTTAAGCGTGAAGAGGTAACAGACAGGCAGACAGGCAGACAGACGGACAGACAGTCAGACAGACACACTTTCGCATTTATTAAGTACCGGATACAGCAGCAGCACGGCTATTACGCGACGGCGCGCGGGCTCTCTCGATTTTTCATCCACTATCCGTCTCTTTCTTATTAGAACACTTAGAACAAGAGGTATAGTGTGCGAGATAAATCGAGGGTATGTCGCGGCCGTCCCATGATAGACGTGCTGATCAGCCCCCCTATTCTGTAACTTGTTTTAAGCTCACCTCAACGCTCACCCACAAATATATCTCGACACCGCGGTGCGTAGTAACTAAGCGTCGGTAGAGGTCTAGTTTCGTGACGGGTGACCGGCGGGGTGAGCCGTACTAGCGCTTAGCGAATAACAGCCCAGCTTGTGGCTATCACAAGACGCCTAGCAAGCTGTGTTGCGACGACGCCTGCGTGTAGTATTTATTAAAACTTATACAATTGGCATGCGGCCTTATGTTCAAATGGATGACGTAGTTATGCTAAATGGATAGTAAACCATCAAATTATCGTAATAAAGTATAAATTATAAAATGTAATTAAAATCATAAAAAGATATGAACCTTGAAACTTTAGAAAAATGATGCATTTTTTTTTTATTGTCCAAGAGTAAATTTAAAGCTGTCAATAGAATCCTTACGCTTTTATAGAAACAAAATTGTATGACAACGATGTACTTAAACGCAGTATTTCGCGACCGAAACAACAATTTACCTGATTTTCCATACAATGATACAACTACTTTATACAAGTTACGTCATACGTGGGTACGGCATCAGTATGAAGCATTTTCCGCTGCCGCCAGCGACGTCAATTTTTGTCTCAAATTTTTGGGTATTTATGTTCTTTAATTGTAGTTGCCCCATACAAACATTTGTTCCTCTCCAAAAACTGCTTCGAATGGCATCGTAAAAAAATCTTAGCATCCCTATTGCTAGAAATGGCACAGAAAAAAATATTCATTATGCCCTATTTGAGATAGAGCTTATAGCTTAATGTCATGTTACTTTGAGTTGAGGAAGAACGTCCATGCTAATTTCTCAACATGGTCACCATAGTATTTTGAATTATTTGGACTTGAGAAATTTTCCGTTCCGCAAAAGTGTTATCGTACCAATAAAAATAATAATAAAAATCAATGTTTAACCTCGTCTCGTCTTACTGCATATTTTATTTATCTTAATCTTTTGTATAATATTAATAAAGTTACAAGATTAAGTGGGTACTAGATTTAGATGCGTTTTCATATAAACAGACACCGTATTCAAATATTTTCGGTACAGCTCATTTTACGTCGTCGTTTCAGAAGTCCGCAGCCGCCAACACCACTATTTGCGCTGATAGCGTTGATGTTAGGGTTCCGTAGTCAACAAGGAACCCTAATAGTTTTGCCATGTCCATCTGTCCGTCTGCGGCTTAGTTCAGTAACGCTTACAACTAGAAAACTATAATTCGTCATGGGCAAATAAATCAATCACGCCAACAAAACAGTATCATATAAGGTTGAATTTTTTTTTACGTTTCTTTCCCTACACCTAAAGTGGGGATGTAATTTTTTTTCTCGTTAAATCCATAGTGTGGAGTATCGATTGATAGCTTGTTCAGAAATATTACAGGTATAGAGTCGTTCAGAAATATTATAAAGCATTTTTCAACTTAGTGATTCGTTTAAAGAAACGAAACGCAACCGGGTCCTGTAACACAGGGTTTCCTAGCGACGCAGGGTCGTGAATGTCGTGATTTATATTGTAATGTTGCCCTTATACAATAAACTTTTGTTCAATTTTTGTTCGAGTCATGTCTCCCCTCTCTGCCGGATAAATACTTAGCTACTATTGGGGATGTGAAAAAGTAGCAGTAGTGCATAATATAATGAATTTATAAGGAAAACTATCAAGGCTAAGTAGGCATTAGTGGTTACCGAGTAATAGTCGACCGACTTAATGTGTAGGTACTTGGAAAGGCCAATAATTCGTACAAATTCGACCGACACAACTGCACCATTTAGTTGGTTTAGACAGACAAGCAACTACGGAACCCTACACTGCGCGTGATCCGATACGCACTTGGTCGATCTTTTTTTGTCTAAGTTTTATTTCATAGTTTTTATTTTATATCTAGGTCAAGTTTTATTAGATTTTTGCCCGACTACGCCAAATGTTACTATTTGCGTGTGTTCCACTGTAGCGTTTAAGATACTATTAATGTCGAATAAGGTGTCTGTCGAAAATGCTGCGGGTGACATAGGCTACCTTAAGGGGATGCCTTGATTTGAGTCGTACACGCCCCCTAGACAGAGACACGCTGATACCTTCCACCCACGAGAAAAAGAGATGTAACACTCTTCGGGAATCGCTGTTTTGGACAAATATCGATAAATACCTAACTTAGTGAAGGTTTATTAAAATTTCATATAGTGAGATTTTAGATGAGATATAATACTATAGTATTTATTTCATTGTGTCGTAAAATAATGTATTGTTTGAGTAGGCTGAGTAAAAAAAGGAAAATACAGACCCAACTTTGGATTTTTTTTCTATTGAGGAAATTTTAAGCAATCATGTATCCATAAAATCAGATTAACAATCATACAGTCAAGAATCATATATCTGAAAATCAGACCTTATTGTTTCTTAATCAAGTCAGAACGGCGTTTCAAAGCATGCGATAATTTCCAATGCACCGCCTTAAGTGTAAGTGTAGGGCCTGAGCGGGGCGTCCACTCACACTTAGTATGAAATAGAAAAATATGATGGATACAAATAATAATCTGAAATTCTGATCAGGGGAAAATTTAAAAATTAGCGGACGTTTTTACAAATAATAATGTGTACACGGAGATTTTTAATCGTTGAACAGGAGTAAAAAAACTTAATTACAGACAAAATAAATTTAAATTTACGAGGTCTCATGGAAGTACATCACGTTTTAGTTACCTATGTAATTTTTACGATAATCTTAACATTTATATCCGGGGAGTGTAAAAAAATAGTTTTAACTAAAGTGATCGGTTTTGTTACTATCCGTAAACGGATTAAGGGACATAAATTAATTAATCCTCCACTGAATGTGTGGTCACCCTACATTTCTAGAAGTAAAGCAGAATACTTTTACGTCTTACAGCGCTTTGGCTAGAAATTGGTACTTAGATCTTACTTATCTACTTAATCGAACGTGCGAGCGAAGCGAAGTATGCTTCTCAGCATTGGCCGAAAATCGTTTGTCTGCTGTCCGACGCAGTGCAGGAATGCCACGGATTCGATTTTTGAAGTAAAAACTTCTTTAGCGGCGCTGTGCACTTTTTGTGATGGGGAAAAATTGTTAAATTCGAAAGACGTGAGATTCGAGACAGGTCATGCGACCGTAAGATGTCACGTGACCTGATCGAAAAACTGTTACAATGTCATTGAGTTTTCACTTCTGCCGGCACTCCCGGAGTGCAACCCGGTCTTTTTTTACACCCGCGGATGCAGACGCGGATGCGGATATTCAGGGGCACATTTTGGTATCACTAATAACAACGTTCATTTTATGAAATCACGCAAACGCGTTGAGACTAAATTACGATAATAGCGAACAAATAAAAGGCGCGTCTGATCTTGGTCACAGAAACGAAATTAAGTTTGTTTTTCTAATGGCGAAAATACAGGGTGTACAGTAAATAATGGATAACCTTCTAACCACCAATAGGCCACTTTAAAAAAAAAAAAAAAAAACAAAAAACAACAACAAATCCACAACAAATCATTACATTTCTCGTTACCACGATGATAACAGTCAAGTCAAATAAGGAACCGAAAACTTAAAATTATGAAAAGTGTGAAAATCTCGAAAACCAGGGAACTTTTACTAAACCCTAAAGTGGATTTTCTGGACCAGCCTAAGGTGGCCTATTGGTGGTTAGAAGGTTATCCATTATTTACTGGACACCCTGTATATGAAACGCGCGCGGTAAGCGATCTTTCTTGTCGTGAATTGCAATACATCCGCATCCGCAAAAACTCCGATCCATGTTTGCGGTTGCTGATGTTGAAATTTATGCGGAACCTCCGCGGTTGAGGATGCGGATGGGAATGTGTGCAACATCCCTGCTCTACACGTCGCATTACTCAACCGATTCTAGTGAATTTTTGTGAGCAGGTTTATATTGTATAGATTTTTTTTTCAAAACGTTTTTTTTTTTATGTGTGGCTTCCGAGTTCTACAGCTCAGAGAGCCACTGGTATAATAAAGAAAAAAGTATGTGAGAATGTAAGTTTGAATACTTACAACTCGGTTACAATATCTGTGGACCTCGCTGGAATGTGAAGCCTCCCCCTTCTCTTTAGGTAGGTACCCGCGCTCGCCCCGCGCGCCTTGTACCAGAGCGGCGACGTGACGTCATCGACGCCAGCGAACTTCGAAAGTCGAAGTTCGGGTATTTCCATCTCTATCGCACTCCCTTACTCGAGTGACAGTACCACCGTACCAGAGCGGCGCCGTGACGTCATCAGGACCACAGATATTGTAACCGGGTTATATAGGGGTCATTTCCAGACCTACAGAACCGATTAAAAAAAAAACACGAGTGTATAAAATGGTCTATCTAGATGGATTAAGGCTGTGTTTTAACTCGCGGCTTTGTCTGCATTTTTTGCAATACGCGGGCTAAGCCTCGCGTGCTGCTGGTAGTATTAGTAATTGGACACGAGGTTGGTTTAAGAAACTAATTCTTCAAGGAGGTAGCATCACAAATTGAAACTACCGATAGGGTGACCATGACTCGCGAGCTCGATATTTTTTCTGTCCGGCCGTCGTCAGAAGTACTCCAGGCAAAATACGGTTTTGAAAAACATTAATTTATAATAGCGTTTTTTTTGTTGTTTTCATTTGAAAATGTTATTCTAACATGATTTAGTCAAGAATCCAACAAATTTTCCACCCGGAAGTAATTATGTAGATTTAAATGAAGCATGCATTATCTTTTTTTGAACGATTTATCTTGAATATTATAGAGCAAATGTAAATGAACCAAAATAAAGACAAACACATTTATTAATATTTCGCCGTCAAAATAAATATTGTTCGGTTCATGACGCATTGGTGTAAACTGTAATGTTATGTAACCTGTTTTTCAATAAATAAATACATTTTTACTGACTTTTTAGAAGCCAGCTGGCTGGCTGGCAGTTAACTTATCATTTTTTCGATGTCTGAAATTGTGTCGGATTTTGTCGCTGGGTAACTATTTAATTGATAATATATCCGTTGTACATAAAAAATAAGCTATTATAAATTATTTCCAAAATTGACATTTTTTCCATACAAGTTGTCAGTTCATTGACTGGACTAGTGGCTGTCCCGCTGTTCTCCTCTACAGACCCCGTATCATGGTCGGCCTTATCACGCGATAAGTGACAATATAGAGCGCCCGTCACTGGCTGACACCGTGCGATAGAACGAGACTGACGTTCTATCTTGTCACTTATCGCGTGATAATGCCGACCATGAAACGGGGCCTCAACCGATTATCGTGAAATTTTGTGAGCGGGTTCATAATCATATAATTTTTGAAGTCAAAACTTCTTTAGCGGCGCTGTGCACCTGTGATGGGAAAACATTGTTAAACTCGCCACAGGTCATATGAGCATAAGATGTCACGTGACCATAAGATGTCACGTGACCGTAAGATTCGACTGTTTGAAAATTCGTAAGACACGTGACCTGATCAAAAAACTGTTACAATGTCATTGAGTTTTCACTTCTGCCGGCACTCCCGGAGTGCAACCCGGTCCTTTTTTTTGTAAAAGGACAGTCTCGCGTTTTCTACAATTCACAGTCACTAGTTCAAGAACTGATTCAATAAATGACGTACAAATTGGTTAACACTCAACTAAAAAATTTGCTAGCAATTGTTGTAAGTAGTTTCGGAAGCAAGTTGCTTCAAAGCAACATATTATAAACTGCAATATAAACCTGTAAAATATTCCGGCACCGTTTGTTACGCAACATTACCAGCCATGAAGCGTGTAATAGCGGTCCTCTGCTTAGCTATAGCAGATCACGCTGAGGGGATATACTTTAATAATAGTTTGGATGCTGTTGGTAATCAGCTGCCGGACTTCAAGATAAGACACCCGGTAAGTAATAAAGTGAACGTTCAATCAAAGTGAAAAAACGGGACTCGCCCTCGGAGGTTTCCGTACCGTAAAATGGGGTGAGTAGGGATCGCGAGGAGAGTTGGGTAATAAATGGGGAGAGAAGGGATGAAAGGGGGGTGAGATGGGATTTTAAGGCTACTGCTAACTAAATAATGTATTCAAATTTCAAATAGAGCTATACTAATACTCATAATAAAAAAATACGATCTAACAATCTTCCGAAATCACCTTTGTATGAAAACCCATCTCACCCCAACTACGAGGGACTACGGGGTGATGTGGAATGTCGTGTTTATCGTTAAAGTTATGAAATGGAACTACCCTAAATCATAAAAAAAAAATCAAAATACAAACTTCCGGAACACTTATTATACAGGGTGTTAACGGGGTCATGATCCGGAATGACAAAAAGCGAATAAGATGATCATACTGAACAACCTTTCCCATGGGACCAACCACGAAATCGCAAAAAAAAACCAGGTATTCCATACATTAACTCTCAATTAAATCGCAGTTAACTCACAGTTAACTCTTAATTGGCTCTTTTTTTTTGCGATTTCGTGGTTGGTCCCATGGGAAAGGTTGTTCAGTATGATCATCTTATTCGCTTTTTGTCATTCCGGATCATGACCCCGTTAACACCCTGTATACAACATTCAGTTCGAATATGTAAAAATAAAATGTTATCGAGGTTTGAATGTCAGTTGTGTCCCTACTAACCCCGTTCTACGGTACTTAATTAAAAACATATAGTTTTCCGATGTTTCCCTGTACTTGTAGTATAAGACGATATTACTTACCAAGTTTCATAGTTTTAGGCCAACGGAAAGAACCCTATAAATTTTGATTGGCTTGAGTGCCGAAATATACGTTTTTTGTGGCCTTTTTTACGTTACCTTAAAATATTTTTTTACAGCTCCAAAGGACTGTAGACCTGAGTATATGATTTTAGTTTCAACTCGATACCTTCACGCGTACCCTAGATAAAGGGTTTCGACAGATGGACAGACGGACAAGTGATAGTGATACCAAAAACTAAATCAGTTCAGCGGTTTAAGCGTGAAGAGGTAACAGACATACAGACAGACAGACACACTTTCGCATTTATAATATTAGTATAGATTGGTAGGTAAAAATTACGGTTAACACGTTAAAATCGAGGAAATTACCGATTAAATACCGGAAAATACTAACTAAACCATTGTACCAAATGTGGCAACACAAGTATGCCCTCATTTATAAATAACAGCAAAAACGTAGTCTGAGGTTCACTGCATACTTAGGCACCCTTTTTTTTTTCTTTTTCATTTAGGTATAAAGTACGTAGATTTACAGTTTGTGAGACCTCCTTTTAAGGATAATTCCCAGCGAATAGCACGCATCGTATCGGATTAGAACGGATTTTACAATCTTCAAACGATATAAAATCATGTAGATGACAAATTCTAAACTAACAAGTTTACATGAATATCAATGTCTTTGTTTGGTCAGTCAGTACATTTTCAGGAAGAGCAGCTCATGATTAAGTATCTGCACAACCAAATATTTACTGAGTTTGTATGTGACATTAAAATCATATGGCTGTAATCTAAGCATTAAGCTGGTTTTCCACCAGAGGGGCGAGACGAGACGAGGCGAGACGAGAATTGAAATTCGTATTGGACTTACTACCTATTTGCACTGAGCGCGAGCGCGCGGTGGAAATAGGCAGTAAGTCCCATACGAACAACAACATAGTGGGCTCATAGTGAGAAGAGTGAGAAATTTTGTTCGTATCTGCTCCCGATTCAATCAGAAAGGTCAATGGGAACATTGTGAATATCTAAATTAATAGTCCACGGTCTATTTTCACTAACATTGTTGCACGTAATGTAATAAAAAAACAGAGTTGCCCACTCACTTGACGAGGGGGGGACAACTGTCAATCGCGTCCGCAGGCGCTACCTACCACAACCCTGCACGTGTCCCCTGGATGGTACTAAAGAGTGACAAACTTTAAAGGCTAAAATAATGTATGCCATAGATTAAATTAAATCAAGAAACAAAACGTTGTTCTCGTCAGTATCTTTATCAACAAGTTCGAGAGTTCTTTTGCCTAAATCATCGACAACTCCACTGATTTCGCTAGATCGATTGCTTCATCTAATGTTTTCGGACCCTGTTGCAGTATCCTTTCTTTGATGTATTGGTTAGCTTGTTTTAAGTTCCAGCTGAAAATATCGCTGACAAGCTCGTCTCGCAATGAGACAAAATCACACGAAAGTCCCATATTTATCAAATCTGTGGCGTAGGAATCATTTACCTCAATGGGATGTTGACGGCGATTAAATAATTTATGTCGCTCTGTCGTAACATTAAGCTTAGGGCTGAAGAAATTCTCATAGAGTTGCATAAGCTCCTTAAGGGTGATTTTGTCCATATCCACATTGAAGCTGTAGAAAATGTTCAGGGCTTAATTCCCGACGTGATGATGAAATAGAGCTACTTTACGAGACCCTGACTCTTCTTCTAGGCTGTATGCTCTTATATATAATGTGAATTTTACAAACTTGCGGCATGTTGCTCGCATTGACATTAATCAATTCAAGACCGGCATTATTCATGGGCTTACTTGTTGCTCCTGACGATGACGACGGAACTTCCTTCTCCGAATTATTTTCAACGACGGTTGTTTCCCGTGACATTTATTTGTATTGACGATTACATATTTATTACACAGATGCTTAATTGCACCTGATATCATATTAAGGTATGAATGGCGAACCAATAATGACTTGATATGGTTGTGAAGATTTTGAACACAGTAACAAGAGACGATCGCAAATAGACAAATCTAGACTACTATCATAACAGAGTGATAAGGGAGAGCGATAATGATGATATGTCAATCATAAGTGCACAATCCATAAATGTGCTTATCGAAGTAATAACGGTTGAAACTGCTAAATAAGCAATCTAATAGTATATTTTTGTTTCAGAAACCAATTGGGGTGCTTACAACATCAGCTGGCAAGCCGGTAGAGGTTCGGGAGACGATCACCCTCAACACCGACGTTTTTAACAACCAGTACTTCTGGGACCTGCAAACCGCCTCCGAGCACGAGCGCATCCCAGAACGCCAAGTCCACGCGAGGGGAACCGGCGCCTACGGCTATTTTGAAGTCACCAACGATGTCTCCAAATACACGAAGGCAGAAGTCTTTAATGGCGTCGGCAAGAGAACCCCCGCTGTCGTCCGCTTCTCCTATCTGATCCAGGGCGTGGGCGGCGTGGATGTAGTTAGAGAAACCGGGGCCTTAGTATCCAAGTTCTACACAAAAGAAGGCAATCTAGATCTCCTAGGTCTCTCTTTCCCAGTGTTCCTCTACAACCAGCCTCATGCCTTTAGTCCTTTAGAGCATGCGTTTAAAAGGAACCCTAAGACAAATATCATCGATTCTACAATGCGTTTAGACCTTATTACGAAGTTACCTGAACTCATACACCAGATATTGTGGTTACTCTCGGATTATGGCATTTTTAATGGTTATAGGAAAATGGACGCCTTTCCTATTCATGCTTACGAGATTGTTAACAAACATGGTGATAGTTACATCGTTAGGTTCAACTACAGAACCGAGCAGGGATTGGAGTTGCTCTCCGATCGAGCGGCCGCCGCTATAAGAGCGTATGACCCTGACTACTCCACCAGAGATCTTTACGACAACATAGCCGCAGGAAACTTCCCGTCCTGGAGGCTAGACATGGACGTGATACCAAAGAACCACCTCCCTAAACTGAACTACAATCCGTTTGACATGAACATTCTCTGGAGAAACGGAACCTATAAAACCGTGACAATTGGCCGCTTGGTTTTGAACAGAAATGTCGACAATATCTTTAAGGATGTGGAACAAAGTGCGTTCAACCCTGGCAATCTGGTTCCTGGGATCCCTGGTCCTGTAGACGATGTTTTCAGAGCAAGAAGGTTTTCATACAGAGACGCCCAAGCCTACCGCCTAGGCATCAATCATAACAACATTGAAGTCAACCGGCCGAAATATAGCAAGACTTACAACCGAGATGGTGTGCCGCCTGTTTTAGATAATATGCGAGACGCACCCAATTACTACCAGAACTCGTTCAACGGACCCGTCCCGTTCGTAGATGAAGCCAAACCTAAAGAGACTCTCGAAATCAAGTTCAGACAATCACCTGATCTCCAAGATTCTTCATACTTCTACGATCATTACGTGAACACGGAAGGAAAGAGGAACAGGATGGCAGCGAACATAGCGAGCATAATGATCAACGCGGTGCCATCCGTGCAGAAGGAATGGCTGAGGATTCTGTACCTGATAGATCGAGATCTGGGTCGGCGTACGGAGGCAGCCCTGCCTATAGCGGCAGCGCAAAGGTTGCTGCAGCGCCCTAGGCTTCAATTAGTGGAGGAGAACCCTAAAACGTATGATTTAGTACAACCTGACAACTGTCCTTAGTCACACCACTAGAGAGAGTTACCAAAGCATTGTCAATATCTGCTACCTTATTTATATTCTCTTTTTTATTTTACGCCGCCCCAGAGATTTTATTGGTATTCCTAGATCACGCGTTATGATTTTTAAAGTCACGTGAGCGTGGCATTGGTGGCTGATCAATTAAATTTCAATTGTCTTTATTGCCAGTTTTATTTATATTAATACCTAATCTTCCAATGGTTAATTCTATACAGGATGTTAACGGGGTCATGATCCGGAATGACAAAAAGCGAATAAGATGATCATACTGAACAACCTTTCCCATGGGACCAACCACGAAATCGCAAAAAAAAACCAGGTATTCCATACATTAACTCTCAATTAAATCGCAGTTAACTCACAGTTAACTCTTAATTGGCTCTTTTTTTTTGTGATTTCGTGGTTGGTCCCATGGGAAAGGTTGTTCAGTATGATCATCTTATTCGCTTTTTGTCATTCCGGATCATGACCCCGTTAACATCCTGTATATACTGGTGAAATACAGAAAACATATTTCTGACAGAAACTTGATTCGCTGATAGTACAGGGACAGTAAGTTTTATAAACAACTAGCTTTTGCCCGTGACTTTATTCGCGTTGATTTCTACTGGCTTTTACTGGTATAAAAAATAATGTACAGTAAAACCTGGATAATTGGCATCTCAAGGGGCCAGCAATGTTGTGTCTATTAATGAGGATTTGAGGATTTAAGCAGGTCGTACCAATTAACCAGGTTCAAAAAAATGTTGTCTCATTTATAAGAGGGTTCAGAGATAGGTTAAGTACGAGTACAACAGAGGTCGAAATACTGCAAATTTCTTTTATGGACGTGCATGTTTATAATAAAAACATATATTTTATACCAAAACCATGTTTTTATGATATAGAGAAAACTAAAGAAATCCCAAGCCATAGAGGGCAATAAGGCCTATAGGTAAATTTTGTAGGCCTTATTCGCCACCGACCACGTGTATAAATAAAAAAAATTATAAAATATTGGCATCACAATACGGTATTGAAACTTGTATCATATTACAAGCGTTAATTAGGGAGAAAAACTGAGTATTAATTGACATCATTAATTTAATATTACAATAAATACTCACGTCTGTTTCGGACCGATTTTTGTACCACGCGCCACGCGCTCACCTGCCGAAATGTATGAAGCAATCCTGGCGGCGAGGAGCGGGGAATCGAGCCAATTCGAACGTGTAGTTCCTTGTTTGTCTGCTTGGCATCAGGGACGCGTAGCCTTGAGCGCGAGCGCCCGTATTTAGTACGATTTTGGTTACTTAGGCCTTATTAGCCGACAGGCCTTATTACCCGCAGGTACCTTATTCGTGAATGTTTTTGTTTGAATTTTTCATTTTAAGGGGATCCCATGCCCCAATTCGATCTGAATCCCTTTGATTTCTAATGTTTTTTGTAGCTTATTTTATATGAACAATAATGTCTATAAGCAATATAGTATCCCATATTTACTTCCAAGATAATTTTTTTCGAGATATTTGATCAAAGTTGAATAATTTTATGCCGAAAAACTGGTTTTCTGGCCATAAATTTTGTGTTAGGTACGAACCCAAATATGTAGATTTCGTATATGTTAGATCTTTCACGTCAATAGAGATACGAAACAAGTGTTTTTTAGACAATGTTTAAATAAACATACAAAATTAAGTGTTCATTTCTTTAAAAATCCGGTAGACAAAAATGGAGATATAAAAAGATTGAAGAACCGATAGCCGTTTGACTTACAATAGGGAATATGCATGTGATTTAGAAATGGACAAAAAAAAAACACGTATAATCTATATTGCTTAATAAATACACACACATGATTATTTTTGCAAATTATCATGTTTCTATTGATAAATTTAATTGTTTAAAAGTACCATTTTTCAAATTCCCTCGCAAATTTCCAAAACGCAACGCTATTGGCGGAGCGAAACGTGACGTCACCGTGCACCGTGCGTCGTTAGTATGATTATTGAAAGTTATTCGCATTGTTTTGCCGCTGTTTATGATAAATAATCAGTGTTTTTTGGTAATTATTAACTGAAAGCTGTGACTCCTTGTGAAAAAAGACTCGCCACAATGACTGAAGGCGGTTTTGTCAAGGCACAGTCGGATAATCTGCCTAAAATTGATGTGTTCATGATGACTAAATTTAATACGTACCTACTTCTCAAATATTTGTGACTTTACGTCCGCTGAACTAAGAGGAGTAAAAGCTGCAAGGTAAATAAGTTACAGATATTCAATAAATTTTCATACTTATTCCTTGCTTTTATACTCGTGAGATTGGTCAATTAAGTAATTTTAACCTATTTTGGCGATTCAAATAGCTAGACTTTTAAACTACTTCAAATAGGTGTCTTTGTTAAATAAGTGGAATAAAAAACTAGTAGATATTTATCCATACCATATACTATTTTACTATACTATAACTATATATATTATATATACTAGCTTCTGCCCGCGACTCCGTCCGCGTGGAACTCATTTATATCGTAGCTCCATACAAACTTTCACCCCCACTTCATCCCTTTGGGGGATGATTTCCGGGATAAAAACTATCCTATGTCCTTCCCCAGGACTCAAACTATCTCTATACCAAATTTCATCTAAATCGGTTCAGCGGTTTAAGCGTGAAGAGGTAACAGACAGACAGACAGACACACTTTCGCATTTATAATATTATAGTATGGATATGGATATATTCATATATACTTAATATATATTATCCATATTATCCATATCCATCCATACTATCCATACTATCCATACTAATATTATAAATGCGAAAGTGTGTCTGTCTGTCTGTCTGTGACCTCTTCACGCTTAAACCGCTGAACCGATTTGGATGAAATTTGGTATAGAGATATTTTGAGTCCTTGGGAAGGATATAGGATAGTTTTTATCCCGGAAATCATCCCCCAAGGGGATGAAGTGGGGGGTGAACGTTTGTATGAAGCTACGATATAAACGAGTTCCACGCGGACGGAGTCGCGGGCAGAAGCTAGTTATATTATATATTTTATATATACTTACTTAATAATATTATAAATGCGAAAGTGTGACTGTCTGTCTGTCTGTTACCTCTTCACGCTTAAACTGCTGAACGGATTTGGATGAAATTTGGTATAGAGATAGTTAGTATAAACGAGTTCCACGCGGAGGGAGTCGCGGGCAGAAGCTAGTATTATATAATCAAAGATATGTAGGTACCTATTAGGAATGTTAAATGTTGATAACATCTTTATGAACTTTAACAAACTAGGTTGTTTTCGTCAAGGCTTATAAATAAAACAAATTTGTGTAGGTCACTCAGTAAAAATGAATAAATTCTTTTAACTTTCTTCGATCAACAGTGCAAACAAAGAAACTTAGCTAAAACGTTTCTTGATCAAAATCAACACTCGTAGTCAGCTGTTGATCAACAAAAATCATAATATTTGTAACATTAATAACTAAAAAAATTGGGAATCAGAATAGTTTTATGAATAAGTATATAATACAATTTTGAGGTTAGGTTATTGTTTATATTGTTCGCGAATCGTAATAAAAAATATTTTAGGTAGGTACATACATATTTAATACTCACGTCGAAATGATCTTCACAACAATATAAACTACTCAAGCACGATACATTATCTCTCCTCATCGCCTTACACCACTTTATCCTTATATTTGCACCTTTGGGCATATGAAAATATTTGCAGTTTTAATGTTATTTTCACACATTTTTGTGTGCTCTTCCATTACAATAAGTTAATCTTATAAGCTTTAATCACTCACATTTATTAAAAGTGTGAATCAAACACTTTAGTTGTTAATTTGTTTAAGAACCACCGTGCACTAAGGTGCACGGTGACGTCACAAATGAGCGCGCCAAAATGGTGGCGTTTTGATCGTCCGAAAATGATAGTAGTTTTAATTAATTTTTTTTACCTTATTTAATAATATTGTGAAAGTGTTATATTTTTTTCCGGTTATATAATTACTTATGGAATAGATAAAAAAAATCAAAAAATATCATGAATATTCCCTATTCTATCTGTAGTGCAAAAAGTAGAAGATACGATTCCAAACTTGTCAAAAATCGATGAAAACGTCGGGTAACATAAAATAATCATATTGTTTTTAAACTGTTTGAAAAACTTGATAATTTATAGGTTCGTGAAGAGTTGGTTTCATGAAAATCGCTATAATAACACAATGTTGAAAATACAGTATCTAATCATATTTGTAGGTGTACAACACATTAAAACTACCATACAATATCAGTGTAATTTAACGGCATTTCAATAGTTTCAATTGGACGTAGTTAAAGGAAAAGGATCCAATCCACAAAATGACCAAAACATGAGTTAAGTATACCAGTGAGGTCTCTGAGGCGTATATTTTCATTCAGCAAAAAGACGCCCCGCTCACACAGTGTTTTCATATTTTAATCAACATGGGATACCATCCCACATGTATGACGGAGTAAAAAAGATATCCTTCAATAAGACCCATGACGCTTGGAACCGTATAGTGATATTAGATCAGTTCCATAATTGATTCACATTTGTTTTAACAAAAGAAATCCAACCTGCTTGGACCATTTTTAAGAAAATGCAATTCACACGTTTTCACTTTTAATATTTTCAACGAAACGGATCCAATCCATTTGGATTCTTTTTGAAAAACTAAATTTAGATTCTTTAAATCTTTTATATAAACAACAAAATAGATTCAACTCACTTGGATCAGTTTTGTTGAGTTGTTTTGAATCCTGCAATGGTGTCTTAGTAAACAATAGAAACGATCCTATTAAAATATTTTTTTGTAAATATGATTTTTAAAATTCATTTAGCTTTCTTTTTAATAATTAAAAGAAGATTTCACTATAAAGCAGCCTTTATTACGATTTTTGCTGTCAGTATTATTGTCTTGGATCATTATACGTAAATGTATTATCCGATCCAGCGCACATAAACCATTTTTAGGAAAATGGTTATATTAACAACTAGCTTCTGCCCGCGACTTCGTACGTGTATAATTATGGTTTAAACATGATATTCTTATGTTTAACCATACTACTGACAAATTTGAAAATAAAGATTTCATTTCCATACTGTGCGTGTAACAGTTCAAATTGTCTGCGAATCGAAATAAACACCCTTATAAACTTGGTCGTCTATAATATTATATAGATCCCCAAAATACCCTTTGAGAGAGCGCTCCCTATGCGAGCCCCAGGTCCGAAGGCCCGATGGCGAGCCCCACGGACACTCACTATCCCCAGGTGTCTTGCAAGCGAGACCAGAGGCCAAAGTCCCTAAATGTGAGCGGCGAAGCAAACCTTCAGAGAGTGGTCTTATTGCGAACACGAGGGCCTAAGGCCCGAGGCCGAGCCCCCATGGATACTCGTTATCTCCGAGTAACTTGCAAGTGAAACCTTAGGGCCGAAGTCCTGAAGGTAAACGGGGAGGCAAGCGGAGCCGAAGGCTGAGCTTTTCGTAGGAATGAAAGGCCCTAAGCATACTTTTAGAGAGCGGTCGCTATGCGAGCTCGGGGGCTGAAGGCCTTACTGTCCCCAGGTGTCTTGCAAGCGAAACTGGAGACCAAAGTCCCGAAGGGGAGCGTGCAGGCAAGCGATGCCGAAGGCCGAGCTTTTCGTAACAATGAAAGGTCCCAATCAAGCCCTAAGAAAGCGCTCCCAATGCAAGCCTGAAGGCCGAAAGCCGGAGCCCAAAGTCCCCAAAAGGAGTGGGTAGGCAAGCGAGGCCAAATGCCGAGCTTTTCGTAACAATGAAAGGTCACAATCAAGCCTTATAAAGCGCTCCCAATGCGAGCCCGACGGTGAGCCCTCACGGACACGGACACTTACTATCCCCAGGTGGCAGCGAAGCCAAAAGCCGAGCTTTACGTTCAAATGAAAGGCCCAAAGCATCCTTTTAGAGAGCGCTCTCAATGCGACACTCATTATCTACGGGAGTCTTGCAAGCGAAACCTGAGGCCCGAATTCCCGAAGGTAAAAGGGGATCAAAACGAAGCCGTAGGGTGAGGTTTTCTGTAGGACTTAAAGGCTTTAGCATGCTTTAAGAGACCACTCCTTAGGCGAGCTCGAGGGCCCAAGACCCGAATGCAAGCCCCCGCGGACACTTACAATCCCTAGGTGTCTTGCAAACGACCAAACCGACCTGTGACCAAAGTATCGAAGATGAGCGGCTAGGCAAGCGAGCCCTCACGGACACTTACTATTTTTTTTTGATAATGAGTCTTTCATTCCAACGAAACGCAAGGCCTTTGGCCTCGCTTGCTTCGCCACTCACCTACGGGACTTACCTCGGCTCGCCACTCACCCACGGGAGGTGAGTGGCGAAGCAAGCGAGGCCAAAGGCCTTGCTTTTCGTTGGAATGAAAGACTCATTATCATTCCTTCAGAAAGCGCTCTAAATGCGCCCCCATGGACGGGCACTCATTGTCTCCCGTTGTCTTGCAAACGAAACCTGAGGGCGAGCCCCCACGTACACTTACTATCCCCAGGTGTCTTGCAAGCGAAATCCCAGGCCAAAGTTCCGAAGGTAAGCGGCGAGGCAAGCAAGGCCATTTTGTTGGACTGAAAGGCCCAAAGCAACCCTTCTGAGAGCAGTTCTCAATGTGAGCAATCACCTCTAAGCACACTCATTATCTTCCGGTGTCATGCAAGCGAAACTTAAGGGCCGAAATCCCGAAGGTAAACGGGGAGGCAAGCGAAGAAGAAGCGAGGCGAAGGCTGAGGTTTTCGTAGGAATGAAAGGCCCAAAATATCCCTTTAGGGAGCGCTCCTTATGCGCTCCCAATAATATTTCAGAAAGTCACGAGAGTTTTCTACATAAAAAAAATTGGCACCTATATACTCAATTCTCCGCGGAATGCCGTTTTGTCCAAATTTTATACCCGCATTTTTAGATTTGTATGGGATTCAAGGAGTTCCAATACAAAGTTCAACCCCAGTTTTGGACCCCTTTGCACCCTTATCATAATATTTTTTATAGCCTAAAACCTGGCCGGGGATTTTCTCAACAGATTAGTCAAGTTTGCATCAAAATCCGTTCAGCCATTTTCACGTGATGCGCGTTCACATAAGCAGACAAACAGATAAACAGACAAACATTCTAAAACTGTTGGAACATGTTCTGTTATCGATTCTAAGTATCCCAGCAAACTTTTTTTCGAATATCTTCCATGTACAGACTTTCGACCATCTTCAGCTTTATTTTATGTATGTATAGAGATGGTTTTACATGATTATTATGCCAGTTTTATTACGTGAATCCTTATTACAAAATTAAACAAAAGGAAGGGTCTATGAAAAGTGTATTTTCGCAAAAAAGATCCAACCCTACTTTTGGTCGAAATCCTGAAAAATATAGCATTTAGCTGAATTCTGTGTGTAAGAATGTATAAAACACGACTCAACTCAATTTTCATCCAAACACATATTATAAAAAAAATGTATCAGTTTTGAGGAATCACGGTTGAAACTTTAAACCGCCATAACTTTTGCTCAACTTTCTGTGGATTGGATCTTTTTCCTTTAACTACGTCCAATTATAGAGGCCTGTGATGCCTCTTGTGACAATTAAAGGGGTAATATAAAGAAAAAAAAAATGGCATTGGGGTACCTACAACAGAGAACTTCGTTCGCTTCGCTCGCTCGTCCAATAATAATTGTACAAGACCAAAACTCGGTACATACACAGTCACTCTACCAGGAGTAAAAGTATAAACGTTTTATGGTTTTTTGTTATTATCCCAGTGGTCAAACGGTCAGATGGTTAACGGCCAAATCTCCCATAAACTATTTATTTTAAAAGTACACCAAGGTGTAAGCGATGAATAATAAACTAACATTTTAACTGACTCAATCTCACCTGCTGTACCATAAATAATATTGTCAGTAACTTTTCAATAACAATCCAACGACCTACCGCTTTTTTTTTAATTTTGACAAGACGGAAGACACCTTTTCGGAAAAAAATTGTTAAGGCAGTTTCGATTTGAATGGTAATGGTTCTGTGGCGCCGTAACTTTTATTATAACGAGTTTTTATCTGAAGATCCTTCGTTAATTATGAAATAGGTATAATACTCAACCTGTTCGGGCCGACCGTCTGCCCGCCCCTTAAACTCCTCACGTGTGTACGCCTCTTTTGAGTCTGTGGTTTTGACAGTGACACTTCTTGTCAAGGTGGACGAAAAAAGATAACCTCGTTGTTGCGGACCCGAGAGGTCCGAGAGTTTTGGGTAATTGGGAAACGCATTTTCCTTGTTTTGTGTAATATCGCTCGCTTTGAAGACACACGGGTGTCCGAGTGTTTTGTGTGGATATTTCGGTGATATCAGAACAGTTGGTGATTTGACGCCGCGGATTGTTGGCGAGACTGCCCCGGAACACCACGGCTGCTTCTTCAGCCCCGAAGACCCTCTTGATTGAACTTGACTTGACCTGACAGTTGACTGAACCTTGACAGATACTAACCGGAGTTGAAGCGAACATCGCGCCTCCCGGAATCAGGTGAGTTGAACAAGTTTTGTAGCCAATCCACTGGCTTATATGACCCGCGAAACGCGTGGCAGTTCACTCCACTCGCACTAGGCGAGGAGTTGAACAATTTTTGGTACCCAGAGCGTGGTTACTCACAAGGAAAAAACGCGAATTTTGATAGTTTTTTCCTTTTGGGTAAAAAAGGGCATTTTGAGGTTATTTGTTAAAACCAAATTTAGCTACAAGTATTTAAAACTTCTATTTTGTGGCACTGCAAGTGTTTTGTACTGTAGATTTCACGAAATTATTGTACTTGCAGTGCAAATTAGTGAGATTACAACCTCCGGAAGGTGATTTTGAGTGTTTGGTACAATTTAATTTGGAAAATAGTTGAAGGCAAATATAAGCCACATATTTGATTGATTGTAATTTGGAAAGCCTTTCATAGCTTGTTGTTTGGTAATAAGGCATTTGTTTTATTCAGTTTGCTATAAGCGGCCAAGGTTGCTAAGAATATAAGCTAAAATACCAAGGCTACCATAAATATTAGTTGTAAGCTAGATTATTGTAGAAGTGATGTAACTGGCCAATTATAGATTATAATTTGAGCTTCCACTGCGTTTTGAGAATCTATATTGGTTGTTATTGTAAGGCATTTCTGTAATTGAGTTGATATTTGGTTTTGATTCACTAGGGTGACCAAGAGATTGGAATTTCCACATTAATTAAATTAATTTTAATTTTCTCTGGTATTGTTGGAAATTAATTTAAAATGGGATCTACACCTAAGGCTAAGATCCAGTCTGCGCTGCGTTGGTTTTCATCTGCAGCAGCTTTGGTTGACAGAAATGACCGGGAGGAGGCTTTGTTGGCCCGGTACGAGGAGGTGTCAGACCGTCTTAAGGCTGTGGAGTTCCAGGTTGAACTCTACCTAGCGGAGCCCGGCCGGACGACCCCGGAAGCCGAGCAGGTGGGGCGGGACTTTGAGCAATGTATGGATTTTGGGGACAGGATTGTCGAGAGGGCTTCTAAGATACTGCGGGTTCGGAATGGTGCGGCCCGGGACGTTCCGAAACACGCAGTTATCTATAACCCAGGGTTGGCAGCGCGCTTGCCAGCCATACAGATGCCGGTCTTCCGAGGAGACCTGGACGAGTGGACCAGCTTCATCGACCTCTTTGATAGCTTGGTGCATGCCCGGACGGACCTGCCAGCGGCGTTGAAGTTGGCGCAGCTGATGTCTGCTCTCGTCGGGGAGCCGCGCGACTTGATCGCGCATTTGTCGGTCACCGACGACAATTATGAAATCGCGCGCACGTTGCTGAGGGACCGATACCAGAACGTGCGGCGACTTGCGGATACTCTTATGACTAAGATCTGGAATATCCCTCGGATCGCTCAGGCTTCAGACATCCGGCTGAAAATGCTGAATCCTGTTTTGACAGCGACCAAAGGGTTAGAGAACCTTGGTTTGCCGGTGGACCAGTGGTCCTACATACTGTTGAATTTTTTGTTGAACCGGCTGCCGGCTGATGTACGGGCCAGGTTTGAGCACCGGTATGGTGGTGAAAGTGCTCAGCATCTGCCGACCTTCACCAATCTTATCGACCAATTGGAACTGGAGTGTCGACGGGCCGACACCTCGGATCTACCTCCACCCCCGAGGCCTCCTGGGGCCCAGCGGGCCCAGGGGAGAGTTGCACCTCAAAGGGGAGGGTGGGGCAAATCGGCCCCACAACCAGCGGGTCCTCACCAATATAATACCAGTGCATTGGACCCTGAAGTCTGCCTATGCTGCAAGAACCCTGGCCATCGGGTGCCAGCGTGTCCGAAGTTTCTTGCGCAGCGGGTTGTGGGACGCCGCAACATTGCTAAGCAGCGGCAATGGTGCTTTGTTTGCTTGGGCCCACATTTTGTGCGAGATTGTGCCCACCCGCAGGCGTGTAAGTCCTGTGGTGGGAAGCACCACCCCATTTTATGCATGAACCGCAGTGGGGATACACCTCCCCCCCCCCCCCCTGCGCAGGGGTCATGCTCCCCTGTTCGGAGTCAGCAGCGGGCTGACCAGGGGCCCATGGCCTACCAGTGGGGACGTCGGGTAACACCCCCCTCCCCCCCCCCTCCAAAACTACGCGACTACTTCGCACGCACCCGTGCCCCAACGGGGGGTCCTTACGGGCGGGTGCCCGCAAACGCCTCCACCCCGGGAGGCGCCACGGATGTCGCCGCCGCTTGTGGAGCGACCCCGCTGGGCGTCGGGACCTCCGGTGTACGGCCGGAGTAGGACATACCAGGGGCCGCAGGCGGCACGCATGGCGCGACGGCAGTACCAGCCGGAGTGGGACCCGCTCGAGCGGTACGAGCGGCCCGCCCATGCGGAACAGGATGCAACGCGTTATCCCTGCTAGGGATACGCCGCCCACGCACCAGCAACCGCCACGCCCTTGGAGACCGTGTTATTGCCCACGGCTTCGGTTTGTGTTTGGGGCCCTGGCGGAGGATCAGCCTGCGTGCGCTCTCTCCTTGACACGGGAGCGCAAGGCTGCATGGTATCCAGTAGGTTGGTGCGACAGTTGGGCTTGGTTGTGAAACCCCACCCGGAAAGTATACGTGGGGTAGGCAATGTGACAGTGTCAAACCTGGTAGGGCAGACCTTACTCACCTTTGGACCGGGTCCCACTTCACGCGCGAGGATTAATGCTCCCGCGTTAGTATTGGATGAAGTGGTGGGGAGACTCCCCCAGGTGAAGCTGCCTCCAGAGGTTCGGAGTTTGACAGCTGGATTAGTTCTGGCGGATGCTGGATTTGACAGACCTGGTCCGATTGACGTGTTGCTGGGTGCAGACGTTCTTGGGCGGGTGCTGTTGAGCGGCAACCGTACCTTACAGCCTGGCGGATTGGTTACACTGGAAACGGTGTTTGGCTATGCTGTAATGGGTTTGGTGTTAGCGGCTCCACCGCCTCCTACTGAGGAGGGCTGTCTGGTTGGAACTGCTCTTTCAGAAGCCGTGCAACGGTTCTGGGAGATTGAGGAACCACCTACCGCGTCGCGTATGAGCCCCGAGCAGGAAGAGTGCGAACGGTTTTACCAAAATAATACTGGGCGCCTCTGCTCTGGTCGGTTCATAACACGACTTCCTCTGCTCATCCACCGACCTCCTCTTGGAGCGTCACGTGAGATGGCTGAGAAGCGGCTGGTTTCGATGGAACGCCGAATGAGAAGAGATGCGCTCTTCCGGCAGAAGTATGTGGACTTCATGAGGGAGTACGAGGGTTTGGGACACATGTCGGTGGCTCGGACGGACTGGAGTACAGTGGAGCACTGCTTCCTGCCGCACCACGCGGTCCTAAAATCCCCGGAGTCCAAGATTCGCGTGGTCTTTGATGGGTCCGCGTCCACCTCGACTGGGGTGTCATTGAACCAGTGTTTGCATGCAGGTCCTAAGCTGCACAAGGATATCACGGATATCCTCACAAATTTTAGGAAACATCAGGTGGTGTTCGTCGCCGACATCCGGATGATGTTTCGGCAGACAGTGATCCATCCTGATGATCGTCGGTATCAGCTGATCTTGTGGCGTGAGAGCCCTGATGAACCGATGTTGGTGTACGAGCTGAATACGAATACATACGGCTTGAAGAGCAGTCCGTACATTTCAATTCGAACTTTGTTAGAATTGGCGTCTCGAGAGAGACTGAGGTTCCCTCGAGCGTCCGCCATTTTGGAACGGGACTTATTTGTCGATGACGTGTGCACCGGGGCAAACAGTGTCGAAGAGGCTTTGGTTTTGCGGGATGAGCTGGTGGAACTCTTGCGGACGGGTGGATATGAATTGCGCAAATGGATGTCCAACTCACCGGCCGTGGTGGCCGGCCTCCCCGAGGATCACCAGCAGGATCCGCACCTGTTCGAAAATGTTGAGAGCCCGCACATGTTATCAGTCCTAGGCGTGCAATATCGACCAGTCCAAGATGTGTTCACCTATCGGGTGGAACTGGATTCCCCGAGGGTCTGGACGAAGCGGCTTGTGCTGTCCACGGTGGCCAGGACGTACGATCCGAATGGATGGATCGCGCCGGTCATCTTCACGGCGAAGGCATTTATGCAGCGCCTGTGGATGGTCCAACTGGGTTGGGATGATCCACTATCCGGAAATTTGTTGAGCGATTGGGAGGTTTTCTTCTCCACGCTCCCGGAGATAAATCAGGTCGAACTGCCGCGTAAGCTGTTGCCGGCAGGGAAATGCCGAGTAACCCTACACGGGTTTTGCGACGCCTCCGAGCGAGGGTATGCAGCTGCCGTTTACTTGCGGACGGTCAGCTCCGCCGGATCGGTCGATTTGCACTTGGTAATGGCGAAGAGCAAGGTGGCTCCCCTTCGCACGCGTTTGACAATCCCAAAAATGGAATTATCTGGAGCGGCTCTTCTTGTACGCCTACTGAACCACGTGGCCTCTACCTTGAAGGACACCGTGAACCTTGAGGAGAGTGTCTACGCATGGACTGATAGCCAAATTGTATTGTGTTGGCTGCAGTCGTCATTCCATACTTTGGAGGTCTTTGTGGCCAACCGGGTCTCGCAAATCCAGAATTCGGAGACTGCTTTGGTTTGGAGACACGTGCCAGGTGAACTGAACCCAGCGGACGTGGCGTCCAGGGGTTGCACGGCACCTGAGCTTGTTGCCCACTCACTGTGGTGGAGACCAGATTAGTTGTTGGAACCGGAGACACTCTGGCCTGCCAGTTGTGTGATTGGGACCCCATCCTCTGGCTTGGGTGTCCACCTTGTCGAGACCGCTCCAGTGTCAGACACTGCTTGGTTGCTAGAACGGTATAGCTCTCTCGACAAGCTTGTTGGAGTGACCGCCTGGGTCAAGCGATTTATACACAATTGTCGCCACCCTGACAACCGGTCACGCGTTAGAGTTCTCGCCACAGAAGAGCGGAATGCCGCCCTACATCATTGGATTAGGGTTGTGCAGGAAGAACACTTTGGGGACGTATTGAAGCCCCTGCGGCAGGGACGTCCTAAGCTACCGAAGGCGATAGCACGCCTCAACCCGTTCATTGACGAGTCGGGTACACTCCGGGTTGGAGGACGGCTCCGCAACGCTAGCTTGCCGTACTCGGTGCGCCACCCCATTTTGCTGCCTAAGAAGGGGCATCTGGTGGAATTGTTGGTGATTGACCGCCACATAAAGAACTCGCATGCCAGCTGCAATGCACTCTTGGGCATTTTGCAGCGAGACTTTTGGATATTGAACAGCCGACGGGTTATTCGGAGCATCGTGTTTCGGTGCTTGCCTTGCTTTCGGCTCAAGGCAGCCACGATGCAGCCCCAGATGGGGGACCTTCCTCCTGATCGGGTCAACGAGGCTAGGACCTTCTCTAGGGTGGGGACCGATTTTGCGGGACCTTTTTTAGTGAAAACGTCGCGACTTCGAAATGCGAAGGTTGTAAAAGCGTATTTGTGCGTTTTCGTATGCCTGTCGACCAAGGCTGCTCATCTTGAACTTGTTGGTGATCTTACGACGGAGGCTTTTATTGCGGCATTGGATAGATTTGTATCCCGTAGGGGACTCCCATCTCTGATCTGGTCAGATTGTGGAACCAATTACAAGGGTGCCGACCGTTATTTACAAGATGTTGTAAAATTTTTATTTGAAAATAAGATTGATATTGGAACAGACCTCTCCCGTCAGGGTATCACCTGGACGTTCGATCCGCCAGGCTGCCCCCACTGGGGTGGAATCTGGGAGGCTTGCGTGAAGCAAGCAAAAGCCCATATGTATCGGGTAGTCGGTCAAACTGTATTGACTTTTGAGGAACTCGCGACGTTGTTTTGTAGAATTGAGGCCGTCCTCAATTCCCGTCCGTTGTGTCCGCTCAGCTCCGACCCAAATGACCTGGAAGCGCTCTCTCCAGGCCATTTCTTGATTGGTCAGCCACTTGCAGCGTTGCCGGAGCACCCCCTCCGGGACGTACCCTCCGGTCGTTTGTCGCGCTACCAGATGCTGCAACAAATGGCTCAGAACTTTTGGACCAGATGGTCATTAGAGTATTTGCATGTTTTGCAGCAGCGCCTCAAGTGGACTGACAAAACCAGTCCCCCCAGAGTTGGAGACCTTGTGCTAGTTAAGGATGCTAACCTTCCGCCACTGCGATGGCGCCGGGGGCGCATCGTTAATTTGTTTCCCGGTAAAGACGGGACCCCTCGGTTTGCCGAGGTCATGGTTGGGGACTCGGTTCTGAAGCGAGCGGTAGCAACCCTATCGCGACTTCCCCTAGTATAGCGGACCGGCTTAGAGGCCGTTCCGAGGCGGGTGATTGTTCGGGCCGACCGTCTGCCCGCCCCTTAAACTCCTCACGTGTGTACGCCTCTTTTGAGTCTGTGGTTTTGACAGTGACACTTCTTGTCAAGGTGGACGAAAAAAGATAACCTCGTTGTTGCGGACCCGAGAGGTCCGAGAGTTTTGGGTAATTGGGAAACGCATTTTCCTTGTTTTGTGTAATATCGCTCGCTTTGAAGACACACGGGTGTCCGAGTGTTTTGTGTGGATATTTCGGTGATATCAGAACAGTTGGTGATTTGACGCCGCGGATTGTTGGCGAGACTGCCCCGGAACACCACGGCTGCTTCTTCAGCCCCGAAGACCCTCTTGATTGAACTTGACTTGACCTGACAGTTGACTGAACCTTGACAGATACTAACCGGAGTTGAAGCGAACATCGCGCCTCCCGGAATCAGGTGAGTTGAACAAGTTTTGTAGCCAATCCACTGGCTTATATGACCCGCGAAACGCGTGGCAGTTCACTCCACTCGCACTAGGCGAGGAGTTGAACACAACCAATAAATATTAGGTATATATATTATATACATTAAGGCCCTAATTTGGTACAGTCACCAGCATTAATATCTGCTGTAACAACACGTGCATAAATATCTGACACGACTTTCTGTCTAGGACCGTTAGGACGTGTCAGATATTTTTACCTAGAGCAGACAAATTGTTAAAACAGTTTTGCAGGAAAATGTAAAAGATTAAGTTTTATATATCCCATTCTTTAGTAATAAAATATAAATAAAATAAACAATAAATAGTGGTGCCAAACTCAAATTAGAAAAGATTTATAATATTGTGTCTATAAATATGTTGCGCTGTTGGTTTACCATGTATTAATAAATAAATAAATAAATAATTATTTTAAACTACATGACACAGAGCAAGAATATAATGGAAAAATAAACCATCTTCGTCTGTAGCCCCCGACAGGAGGAGCAAAATATTTTTTTTGCTTAAATTCTAATTTGTTGTCACATACTTTAACTTTGCATGGATTGCACTCGTTTATTTTTCGTATAATTTCTAACTACTTACTCGTTTTGGAATGTAATAAAAATATAAAAGCATTTGCTCATGTTGTTAGCCGTTTACGTACTTGCCGAAACGATACAATACTTAATTTGTTGCACTGACATGGGAACCAGGGTAAATGTAATAAATCAAATCTTATATTGTATCACACCTTATTGTCAAATTGTTTAACTCGAGGGGTCTGAATTCATCTCCTTACAATTATGAACCCACCGATGCCGCCATTTTGGAGCTAGGATTGATATAAAAAAATATGTAGGTATAGAAGTAGTTAAATTGAGCAGGTTTTGTTTTATAAGATAAATATGGGAAACCGCGATGAACATGTAAAAACACTTTTTCATTTTTATTCGAATGTTCTATTATAATTAGCCTTTTTGGAATTTTATCTATACATACATTTCATCTTGATACCAAGAAAAGAATATGTCCATCTTGTTCACTCGCACCTAATTATGCACTAACGCAAAAAGGAGAGCGTGAATCAACACAATTATTCACTTTTGCATTTGGTTGCTATGGACAACGTCAAACGCGATCCAAAATTAACTTCATTGCAGGTTTTTATACATCTATTGAACTCAATATACCTCGGTAAGCCGCAATGTAATAGTACGTTACTACAGAGGCCGGGAAGTAAGGTGTTGCCGGCCGATTACATATAGACGGCCGAGCGTAGCGAGGTCGGATAGTTATGAGGCTGGCAACCCCTTTTCACGCCGAGGGGCTGGTGGTGGTGGTGGATAGTGCTTTTCTCAAAAATGCAATGAAATAAATTAAAAAACTCCAAGAAATCACACTTTAATTTTCATGGCTGAACGCCGTGATCCTGTGCCACAAATTGTGGAATGGAAATTAAAAACGACCATCTTGCCGGCCTAGGCCTCTAATTTTGTATGAAATGCCATTTCGGGTCTCTCGTCTCGCTCCGCCCGAAACGTGACACTTCGAAGCCCATTATGAAGAACACAACGTCAATATTTCATTGCATGTTTGAGAAAAGAAACTTAAATGCAAGCCTGGCGCGTTACTGTCCCCAGGATGCTCGACTTTCCATACAAACCACGACCATACCATAGTGTGGTTTTCATTTTAAAACGACATGCTATTCGAATCCGCCATGTCGGAAACTTACACTTGCTAGAAATTTAATAATTTATAGCAGCAGAAACTAGTTCCCGGCCAATATATGGCGGTTCTTATAGTTAATAAAACCCAAGTTCAGTTCCACCTACTAATATATTTTCATTTTAATCATAATAGTATTTTACAGTACATACTTTCCCGCACTACTTTTCGTGCATATGTCGAAACTTTAAAGAGCCATATGTACAGTAAAACTTTGTACGATACACGTGCGAATAGGTAATTCGCAACTCGTGTCGATTTAAAACACTCCCTTCGGTCGTGTTTTTATTTATCACCACTCGTTGCGAATTTCCTATTTTCAGCACTTGTATCGTAAATATTATGCAATCGTTATAAATTATAATATAGGTATAATGTATGCTTTTTCAGTCGAGTACCACGATTGAGTCGACCGTGCTGCGGACCCGGGCCCGGGTCACTATTGTCACCATTGTCACCACCCTATCTCTGCGGACCCCTAAATTCTCCCAAATCACAAGGACACTTCATTTAATGTCAATTATTATCTACTCGACTTTGCCTCTCGACGCACAATACATATTTGCGAACATCTGCTGGTGAAAAAAATATCATTGATGATAAAGAAATAGTACAAAAGAATGTTCAAAATCTTTGAAGCGTTAAATTTTGATCTTCGAACGCTACAAAGACATGTCGGTATTGTTTGGGAAAACAAACTATATCTGTCGTTCGCGAAGCTCAGCAGTGCCTTTATCGCGTTGTATTAAAGTTCAATTTTAAATGGCTTCGATTTTCAAAACTGAATGGCTAAATTTGCTTTCCAAATTTAGACAATTTTAGTAAACACTTTTTCTAAATCGTATTATGAGCTTTATTTACTTCCAGTCAAGGATTATATTCGATGAGTTTTGACTTCGTCAACAGCAGCGTTAAGTTTGCAAGTTGGTTTTACGCTAAGTTTATCTATGAATGACAATTTTTTTCTAAATTTAAACTTTTTAAATTGGAACTTGTAAGCGGAGAGCGTTTTGTTCCTGCGAAGTTCCGAAGTATTGCGTTTCGTTGCGGTACTAAGGTTTTGCTAATTGCTTTGAAATTTGAAACTTGTATTGGTTTAATTATTAAAGCTGCGGACATGGTAACTTGATACTTTCTCAACTCAATTATGTTGTACATGTTCATTAAATTGCACAAACGATTGTGGTGTTTTTGATCGTTATATTAAATTTTAAAACGGATGTGTAAAAAGGTTGGAATACCTACTTAACACCATCTTTTGGAGTGTTGATGTCGTTCTCGTTTTATAGTTATGGTAAAAGATGCGGCAAATATACGGTAATTATTTGGTATTCGGCAGAATTCGACATCCGGTTTAATTGCCAAATATTTACGGAATAATTTTAAAAAGGCGTTGTTTTTGCATTTGATAGTACTTATGTGGATCATGTATGTGGAATGTATCTAGTTTGCCACAAGGTTGACTGGTAGAGAATACTTCATAGCATTAAGTTAATCTTTTGTACTAATAGGTAGGTATAATTTTGTGCCACAAAATTAAAATAAAATAAATAAGTAAATGTGTCTAGTAATAATAATTTAAGTTATTTTTAGGACATTATTAAGTATATATCATTTAATTACAAGCTAAACAAGAATAAAGACTTAATCTGAGAATAAATAACAAAATACCAAACCAATGTACCTTCTTCTAGTTAAATCCGCCGTTTCGCCGTCAAAATAAATATTTTTCGGTTCATGACGCATTGGCGTAAACTGTAATATTATGTAACCTGTTTTTCAATAAATAAGTAAATAAATAAATCAAATAAACACTAATGGCCGGTTCCAATAATCAATCCACCGATAGTTTTCCTTACCAACAATTAAATTTTGACACATTTTCTACGGGTAATCTGTACAATTTGACAGAATAGGGTATTTGACAACAGGAAAAATAAATTGCTTTTTCATTAGCAACAGATACAGATTACGAAAATACTCGGAAAGTATCAATCTTTCATTTATCTTTGCTAGTTTAATATTTTTAAATTCATAAAAACTAACAATAATAAGTATTTTAAATAAATATAAATTTACGGCAACGTAACCTACGTTATAGTTATGATTATTTTTTATGGGTAAACATAAAGTTATAGTTTGCTATAATATTATTTTTAGGGCAAAATATAAGTACTATTTGCGGTAAAAAAATATAATGTAATCCTGTTTTTACCAAAAAAAATAAGAAAACTCGGAAGATATTTTATATTTTTTGGTAAATGAATCTTCGATTTTCAATCATGTCAGACCCTCGTACAAGACATGGTGAATTTAATTGTAATCATTCATGTACCAAATAATTCTTGTTTACTGCAAAATTTAGAACCGGAACGACCCTTCTCAGTCTTCCCACTGCTAAATTTGAAAAAGACTCAAGAAAAATAATTAATTTTAGGTTTAGAGACAGTAAATTAAAATTTGAACGTTGTTAACCCCTAGTTTAAGAAATCATTATTGAAGTACATAATATTTTTTTGAATAAATACTAAAAGTTCCGTCGTAAGCTTGAATGAAAAAGGAAGCATTTTGCAAAATACGCTCGTCTGCAGGAGTAAGGACTCTTAAGTGTTGTGACTAAGGACAAACGTCATTTTGTACTAAATCATACGTTTTTGGGTTCTCCTCCACTAATTGAAGCCTAGGGCGCTGCAGCAACCTTTGCGCTGCCGCTATAGGCAGGGCTGCCTCCGTACGCTGACCCAGATCTCGATCTATCAGGTACAGAATCCTCAGCCATTCCTTCTGCACGGATGGCACCGCGTTGATCATTATGCTTGCTATGTTCGCTGCCATCCTGTTCCTCTTTCCTTCCGTGTTCACGTAATGATTGTAGAAGTAAGAAGCCTCTTGGAGATCAGGTGATTGTCTGAACTTGATTGCTAGAGTCTCTTTAGGTTTGGCTTCATCTACGAACGGGACGGGTCCGTTGAACGAGTTCTGGTAGTAATTGGGTGCGTCTCCCATATTATCTAAAACAGGTGGTACACCATCTCGGTTATAAGTCTTGCTATATTTCGGCCGGTTGACTTCAATGTTGTTACGACTGATGCCTAGACGGTAAATTTGGGCGTCTGTATACGCAAATCTTCTCGCTTTGAATACATCGTCTACCGGTCCAGGGATCCCAGGAACCAGATTGCCAGGATTGAACGCGGTTTGTTCTACGTCCTTGAAGAAATTGTCGACATTTCTGTTTAATACCAAGCGTCCAATCGTCACTGTTTCGTAGGTTCCGTTTCTCCAGAGGATGTTCAAGTCGAACGGATTGTAGTTCAGTTTAGGGATGTGGCTCTTTGGTATCACGTCCATGTCTAGCCTCCAGGACGGGAATTTCCCTGCGGCTATGTTGTCGTAGAGATCTCTGGTGGAGTAGTCAGGGTCATACGCTCTTATAGCGGCGGCCGCGCGATCGGAGAGCAACTCCAAACCCTGCTCGGTTCTGAAGTTAAACCTTACGAAGTAGCTATCACCATGTTTGTTAACAATCTCGTAAGCATGAATAGGAAAGGCGTCCATTTTCCTATAACCATTAAAAATGCCATAATCCGAGAACAACCACAATATCTGGTTAATGACTTCAGGCATCTGCGTAATAAGGTCTAAACGCATTGTAGCATCGATGACGTTTGTCTTAGGGTTTCTTTTAAACGCATGCACTAAAGGACTAAAGGCATTAGGCTGGTTGTAGAGGAACACTGGAAAAGAGAGACCTAGGAGATCCAAATTGCCTTCTTTTGTGTAGAACTTGGTTACTAAGGCCCCGAGTTCTCTAACTAAATCCATACCGCTGATGCCCTGGACTAAATAGGAAAAGCGGACGACAACGGGGGTTTTCTTTCCGACGCCATTAAAGACTTCTGCCTTCGTGTATTTGGAGACATCGTTGGTGACTTCAAAATAGCCGTAGGCGCCAGTTCCCCTTGCGAGGACTGAGCGTTGTGGGATACGTTCATGCTCGGAGGCGGTTTGCAGGTCCCAGAAGTACTGGTTATTGAAAACGTCGGTGTTGAGGGTGATCGTCTCCCGAACTTCTACCGGCTTGCCGGCTGATGTGGTTAGCACCCCTATTGGTTTCTGAAACAAACTTATAATATTAGGTTGCTAGGCGTGCATGGAAGCAGTAGAAACAACTAAACACATTCTACTGGACTGTAAGCAGGTAGAACTATACAGGAAAAAACACCTAGGGTCTCCGGACACACTATGGGACGCAGTTAGCAACACCAAGGCACTCACAAACTTTCTGGAGGAGCTGAGGTGGTTAGAGTAGCGCTACCCCACTGATTCACGCAAAATAGGCACACTGGGTGTCGACTTGCGGAAACGTCCAGTACAACTAACTAACTAGGTTGCTTATTTTGCAGTTTCAACTTATAACTTCGATAGGTACGTTTGTGGTTGTTTCCGACTAGAGGATGGTTATTACTTACTTATAGTTATCATATTATCATCTTAGCTCTCCCTTATGCCTCTTACTTTGAGTTGACGCAGCAGGTCTTTTGTCTTCAGCAGTAGTTGTCAGTCTTTAGGTTTAAAGATTTATTATTTCTCAAAAGAATTACATTAATTCACTTTTATGAGAAACTTAAATAAATTAATATAGGTGCAAAGTGAGCGCTACAGGCTTGTTTTGCTTAGTGTGCCGCTTTATCTCAAAACAAAGCGGGTATATTTACGTGGCATGTGATTGCCTCGCGCCGGTTCCTGCGTGAGCGCGTTTGGTAACATGTGAGGTCGTACATTGAGTACGGTCATACTGAGGCCGGTATGACATAAAAACTTAGCACAATTTTATATTTTAAAATATCTGAATATTATACACGCATATTAGTTATTATATATAGGTATCTGTTTACCGACTTTAATTCATATTTTTCTTTAGTTTATTTTATGTACATTTTACATTGCAACTTTCGTTATTCAAATCGATTTGAACTTATTCAAGTATAAGAATAAAAACAGAATTGTTATTCCTAAGTAACAATTCTGTTTTTATTCTTATACTTATTTAAAGATATTTTTTCCCTTCTCTTTTCCTATATATGTAGATAAGCTACACGCGTGCCATCGTAAGAGACGGAAATACGGGTGTAGACTCAAAATGTATTAATACTCCAAAAGAAAAAAGGCAATATGCCGTGACGAAAATCCCATTCTAATATCTCAAAAAATTACGAACCTACAAATGTTTTAATATTGCTTGTCAGATAGTAAAAACG
The DNA here is from genome assembly GCA_947578815.1 of Epinotia ramella. Lineage (NCBI taxonomy): Eukaryota > Metazoa > Arthropoda > Insecta > Lepidoptera > Tortricidae > Epinotia > Epinotia ramella. Next base: position 11,056,013 of record OX388226.1, on the reverse strand, counting down.
TTAGCAGATCGTGACGTCACGACCGTCGAGCGTCATAGTAAATGACAATCGCTTCATTTGAAGTTGCGTTTTGCGGAAAAGGGACAGAACATACCCCCTCTTAAAACTGGACGTATTTATGCAGAAGGGAACCAACCCACACATCACCCAAAATTGAGTTAAGTATGCAGAAGGCTTTAAAAATGTGCCTTTTACCCCCTACATAAAGATCAAAGTCGTAAGATCATTCGACATATGAAAAGATTCCGTTGATAAAGTTATCAAACCACATTATCATTGTTTCATAAAACTTTAAAAAGATCCATGCTGTATGGTAACTTGCTAATTTTACATTATATTTATTTGAAAAGATCCATATCACGTGGTTCACCGTTACAGTAACGTTTCATTTACTTCATAAGAGTCCATGCGGGTTGGTTCTTGTTTGCATAATAAAAACTGCAAAAGTTAACACTTTCACAAAGATCCACATCACATGGTTCCTGGTTAAAATAATCTAGTTTATATAAAGTAAGGAACCAACTTCATTGAATCTGGTTTGCATAATCGAAATTGGACGTATTTGTACCAAATGGAACCAACCTACACATTACCCAAATGTAAGTTACATGCAAAAGGCTTTAAAGATCAAAGTCGTACGATCTGACATAATTGGACGTATTTATGCACAAGGAAACCAACCCACACAATAATAGTTTTGAGAAAAAGAGGTTTTTGTAAAAAGTGTACCTATACATTTTTTTTCCATATTTTTTAGCAAAGTTGGATTGCCAAGCGTTACAACATGGTATTGTTGATATTTTGTTGTTGATATCATGTCAAGAATATGTAGTTTTAAGTGTAGTTTTCTCTTAAAAGGGCAATGGTTCCTTTTAGCAAAAACATTTAAGTGAGAGTTGGTACCTTGTAGATTTAATAAAAAAATATACACACTAGTTTACAATACAAAAGGTCTGCAAATGTTTGAAATATTATTCTCTAATCTAATCCTCCCCAAACATCAAACGCTTTAATAAAAAAATTAAGAGAAAGATTTTATCACAAAGCTTTCTTAGTTACTCGCTAGTTTCATCTTCCACTTCAAAGTCAGGTTCACCCGAAAAGCCCTCCAGATCATCCTCGAAGCTTTCATCGAGAATTAACGGAACGTAAAAATTGTGATGGACCTGTGGAATCAGATGAAGAAGGCTCTTCAGATATTTAACTTTGCGTCGGCAACAGGCTTTCCTGATGGCCAAAGTGGTTCCATTAATTGCTTGGTAATACTAGATGAGACCCTTCCCCGAATATTACATTTTTTCATAATATCTACTTCCTTAAACTCTTAAAAACTCTTCCAACTTCTGTAATTTTTTTTCTATTGGTAATATTTTCGCTAACATGAATGGGAACGTCTTATTTTATGGAGCGATTCATGTAGCGGCCAAAATCGGAATATAAAGTTGATGCTTAAAGCGATCTTAAATGAACATCCAATGCTTGAACAGATTAATTTACGATATCTAGAATTGGGATTAGGACACAGCTTTCTTCCAAATGATACGGATTTCGGAAAAATAGTGAATGCTTTAAAATGGCTACAAATAATTTATACACCGGAAGATTATATGAATATAATAAAAACTTGCAAGAAAAAAAAATGCCATGACAGGACACCACCGCATGGATCCGAAAGAATTTTTGTCCTCATTAATGTTGGAGAAGAATATTACAAATAGAAAAAGAGAAGTACAGATGGAACGAAAGTATCATGGCTGCCCACAAAAGAAATAGAGCTTAGAAAACATGAAATGTTTCAAATTTACATGAGATCTAACTTCATTGAAGAATTTAAGGAAGTAGATATTATGAAAAAAGTGCTCGGGGTAGGGCATCATCAATTATTACCAAGCAGTTAATGGAACCACTTTGGCCATCAGGAAAGCTTGTTGCCGACGCAAAGTTAAAGACCTGAAGAGCCTTCTTCATCTGATTCCACAGGGCCATCACGAGTTTTACGTTCTGTTAATTCCCGACGAAAGCATCGAGGATGATCTGGAGGGCTTTTCGGGTGAACCTGACTTTGAAGTGGAGGATGAAACTAGCGAGAACTAAGAAAGCTTTGTGATAAAATCTTTCTCTTATTTTTTTAATTAAAGCGTTGATGTTTGAGAAGGATTAGATTAAATAATAATATTTCTGATTTTTTATAACTTTTGTATTGTAAACATTTTGTTGATAAAGTACATTCAAACTAGCGTATATATATTTTTTGTATACCTGTTTATAGTCCCTATTAAATCAACAAGGTACCAACCCTCACTTATATATTTTTGCTAAAAGGAACCATTGCCTTTTCAAGACAAAACTACACTTAAAACTACATTTTCTTAGCATGTTTAAGTAAAAAAATATCAACAATACCATGTTACAACGCTTGGCACTCCAACTTTGCCAAAAAACATGAGATTTTTTTTTGTATACACTTTTTTAACAAAAACCTCTTTTTCTCAAAACTATCATAGTGTGGGTTGGTTCCCTTGTGCATAAATACGTCCAACTTTGGACATGTTTAACTTTGTGATTTAAACCTATTGCGTTGCTTTTCTCTCCATTTGACTTCATTCTTAATTCTTCTCTCTCTCATTCTTCGCTTAAACCGCTGAACCGATTTGGATGAAATTTGGTATAGAGATAGTTTGAGTCCTGGGGAAGGACATAGGATAGTTTTTATCCCGGAAATCATCCCTCAAGGGGATGAAGTGGGAGGTTAAAATTTCTATGGAGATACTTAAAGCGCCGTACCGATTGAGATTAAATTTAGTGCAGAGATAGTTTGAATTCTGGGAAAGGACACAGGATAGTTTTTTCCCGAAAGTCATCCCCTAAGGGGGTGAAATGGGGGGTTACAATTTGTATGAAGCTACTTAAACCGCTGAACCGATTTAGGTGAAATTTGGTGCATATTTGGTGATGGTTTTTTGGGATAATGGGAATAATTTGTATTCTGGGAAAGGACAAAGGATAGTTTTTTTCCCGAAATTCGTCCCCTAAGGGGGTGAAATGGAGGGTTAATTTTTTTATGGAGATACTTAGACCGCTGAACCGATTGAGATGAAATTTGGTGCATATTTGGTGATAGTTTTTTCCCGCAAGTCATTCCCTAAGGGGGTGAAATGGGGGGTTACATTTTCTATGGAGATACTTAAACCGCCGAACCGATTGAGATTAAATTTGGTGCATATATAGATTGAATTCTAGAAAAGGACATAGGGTAGTTTTTTTCCCGAAATTCATCCCCTTAGGGGATGAAATGGGAGGTTTAAATTTGTATGGAGATACTTAAACCGCTTAACCGACTGAGGTGAAATTAAATTATTAATTTTTTGGTCTACTTCCGATTTACTTTCATGAAATTTGGTATATAGAGACAGTTTGTGGCCCATGGAAGATGATATCCGGGAAATCATCATACCCTATAAAATTCGAATAAAATTAGGTCTAGACATATTTTGAATCCTTAATGCCGTTTTCATCCCTTATAGGAAGTTTTTAAGATTAAATCAACATTTTAAATATGTACCCCCCTTATTCATAAATGTCCATCAAATAACCTACGAGGGCAATATTTATTCAAGCTGGCTACTACTACACAGAAGAGGATTTTTACTTATGTTTTTTTACCTTATACTTTCGTTAAATTGCTACTTAATTGTCAGCTTTTCGATTCCTAGAATGATCCCGATCTCATAATAATAATAAGTAATAAGTATTATATATGCGGAAGTAACTCTGTCTGTTTGCTACCATTTCACGCTCATACCACTGAACCGATTTCGACGAAATTTGGTATAGACGTATTTCGAGTCTCGGGGAAGGACATAGGATAGTTTTTATGCCGGAAATCATCCCTTAAAAGGTTGAAATGGGGGGCGGAAGTTTGTATGGAGGTACAATATAAAGGTGTTCCACGCGGACGGAGTCGCGGGCAAAAGCTAGTAGAATTATATATAACTCAAACGGCTACCGGTTCTACAATCTTTTATCTTCATTTTGGTCCACCAGATTTTGAAATAAATGAATACTTAATTTTGTATGATTTTTTTAAACATTGTCTAAAAAAACACTTATTTCGTATCTCTATTGACGTGAAAGATCTAACATGTACGAAATCTACATATTTGGGTTTGTCTGTGACTTCTTTAAAAACTGGTTCAGGGTTTTCATTTTAAACCAATTAACACAAAAGTTATGGCCAGAAATATTATAAGCTTAATATAATAAGCTACAAAAAACATTAGAAAACCAAGGGATTCAGATCGAAGGTCATTGGCGTATGGGAGCCCCTTAAAAGCCTATTCTTATTACTATCTTAAGTCTGTTCAGTGTGAGTTTTGCATACTGCGTATCCAATGCCGAACCAAAACCACCGTTTAATTGAATCTTCATCACTCTTGCTCGCTTCGGCGTCGAAATGGACTCGTTCGTAAAGCATTCCTTACCGTACTTATGGCACAAACTATTCTTACCGGGTGTCTTATCTTGAAGTCTAGCAGCTGATTCCCAACAGCATCCAAACTATTATTATAATAGACCCCGTCAGCATGATCTGCTATAGCCAAGCAGAGGACCGCTATTAAGCGCTTCATGGCTGGTAATGTTGCGTAACAAACTGTGTCGGATTAATTGTAACTAGGTATACATCGCTATTATCGCTGTTGGCATAATATGTAGCTTCCTATCGGAATCTCTACTTGTATTAATCGCTGGTCAATTTCATGTTGTGTTCAAAGCGTCCTTCATTAAAGCAAAAATTAATAAATAACCGGAATAGTGCGTGTCGGGCCACGCGTGTGTGGCCAGTGTAGTTTCGTACTAGCCTGTCTGTCTTTGTTAAAGCGGGATTCCACCAGTGTGCGGCACTGTGCGGCACAAGTATATTCAGAACAAAAATGCTTGTGCCGCACAGTGCCGCACACCGGTGGAATCCCGCCTTTACATCGACACGCGCGCTGCGCGCTCAAACGAATGGTGCCGTTGCATCGTCGCCGTCGGTCGAATTTGTACAAAAGCTGGCCTTCGACTATTAAATACTTGGTAACTAGGTAGGTAGTTAGCGGTGATAGTTTTCCTTTTAAATTCATAATATGTAGTACTGTGCCACGATGTTTTTTTATATTCCTAGTAGTAGCCATTTAGCTAACTATTATTGATCACGGAATCCTAAAAACGTACTGAATTGATTTTTTTTTCTAACTACCGAGTTGCTAAAAAGAACTTGGCTCTGTTGAGCGGCAGAAATCACGAAATTGCCTTTTTATTTTTTATTACCTACAAAAACTGAATTCCTAAAAAAAGATCTATGCTTATATTATTGAACCTGCTTACAAAATACCCGGTTCCAATCCGGCTCAAAACATAACATTTTTTTTTTTCCTTTTATTTATAATTTCGTTAGCAGCGTTACTGCTTAATACAAAATTAATAAATACTTAATTTGAGAATAAACGTCAAATTTATACAGACTTATTTCTAATTAAATCAAATTGACAATAAGTAAAATCCTTATGTTTGCACACGAAAAGTAGAAACATAATAAGAGTGAGTTTTAAGCTCACAATCTATCAGTGACACTTTCTAATTGTCAATTTGACTGATTTATATTGTCAAACAAATACCGACCACACACAAAATACAATAAATTAACACTAAAACAGAATTCCCTACAATATAGATAACGTTGGATGAAACACACAGCTTAGAGTAACAGAAAGGGTATTTTAGTTTCAAAACGGTAATTTTCGAACGTTGGGCAAAAGTGGAAAAAATGGTTTAAAAGTTGAATTGCTAATTATAAAACCGTACTCAAGGCGCCGTAGATTCATGGTCTTCTCTCCCTCTCACTGAGCATAAGCGTGAGCGAGATGGAAGGGCGTGCTCGGAAGCGCGGATATCATGTTTTTTAATTCTAATTTTTTGGCCGTTTAAATAAATAAAAATGTAAACACTGATTTCCCTCAAACATGATATTGCCGATTTTTAGAAGAAATTTTATTATTTATAGCTTTTGTGCATAATTTCTTACGAATATTTGAAGTGTTTTTTTGTGTGTTTTAGACCTATGTTCGTGATTTTTTTCTATCGAGGGAAATTTGCTTAATCATGTTTCGAAGCACTGATTTCCCTGCAGAAAAGCCTCAAGATTACTATTCGCATTTTTTTGAAACCATATTGTTATAAACAGACGCATTATATTGTTTCGCCTTAAGTCATGTCCCTAGGGATATACCTATATTCTGTAAAAAACGCATTTGACTGCATCTTTTTATGAAACGTCAATAAGCTGTGATATGAAGTTTGTTGTGAAATACTGACTTCATAATTGCCTTTGGTCAACAGCGCAATTTTTTCAATCTTTATGTCAAATATTGAAACATCTTTAAAATATCATAATTCAGATTTCCAAATATTCTCGAAAGTTCTGTCTATTTCATCATCCACCTAGCGTTATTCCCGGTTGTGCCCTAAAGGAGCCCGGGGTCCACATTGACATCTAAACCCAAGATTTGGCAAAGGCACTAGTTTTTACGGACCTTCCAACCCAGAGGGAAAACGAGCCCTTATTGGGATTTGACCGGTTTCCTCACTATGTTTACCTTCACCGAAAACCTAACGGTCAATATTCCGTACATAAGTTTAGAAAAACTCCTTGTTACGAGCCGGGATTCGAACCCACTACCGGCGCTTGACAGCCGCATGCCTGAACCACTAGGCTACCGCTTTCTTCTCTTCTTTAAAGTTCTGTCTATTTTAATATTTTTTACTGTTGTCCAATTGTCCAACGATAAAATTCCAAATATGAACGAGATGTTTTCCGCCGTTCTTATTGAATTATATTCCCTAAATTTGATAAAGATTGCTGACATACTCAAACTCAAAATATTTATTGCACGCATAAAATTACAATTAATAAAATGGACCGGACTGTAGAATAAGTAGGAAACTTCTCCACTATAATTAGATTTTAATAATAGCCGATATTTGACAGCTGTCAAATATCCCGGATATATGTCAATCCCGGTACAATAAACGTCAATGATGACATATAATGACATAAGTTGTATTGGGATGACAGCTGTCAAATATTGGATGTAAGGGCATTTTCACTTAGCTTAGCTCTTCCATGTATTGATTCAGTGACTTATCTTCATAGCGACTAATCTGTATTAAAGTGTAGGCGCCTTATCTTTGACAGATTCCGTCTGCCCGTCTGTCTCATTTTGGTGTTAATAGTGATCTTCACACCTTTCTAAATTAACTTAAAACGTCAAAGTATGTGTTTTTGGAATACCTCAGCGTAATGCTCACAGTGAAGACAGGTCAATTTTGTATGGAAGTTCTACGAAAAGTACACCCCGCTTTCTTATTTCTTGACTTTAGATTAGGGAGGTACCTTAAAACGGGGTGAGTAGGGTCAAAACTGACATTCAAACCTCGATAACATTTTATTTTTACATATATGCAAACTGAATGGTGTATATAATAAGTGTTCCGGGAGTTTGTATTTTAGTTTTTATTTTATTTGGGTAGTTCCATTTCATAACTTTGTCGATAAACAGGAAATCCCACCTCACCCCGTAGTCCCTCGTAATTGGGGTGAGATGGGTTTTCATACAAAAGTGATTTTGGAAGATTGTTGGATTGTTTCTTTATTATTAGAGTATTACTATAGCTCCATTTTAAATTGGAATACCTACATTATTTTTGTAGCAGTAGCCTTAAAATCCCATCTCGCCCCCCTTTCATCCCTTCTCTCCCCATTCATAACCCAACTCTCCCCGCGAACCCTACTCACCCCATTTTAAAAATTTCATGTCCCTGATTTGGGCCAGCATGACTGCAGACCACCTTACCGAAGACCGTAGCCATAATAACGCCACTACTTGCTCTGTAGGTATATGGTGTTGTGTTCCTGGTGGTGAGCACCGTCGCCGGAGCCCCCGAGGAAGTCGTGTTGAGAGTTGAGGGACCAGCGTTCTTCTCTAGCTCGGACCAGCAGCCCCCCTATTCAGTAACTTGTTTTAAGCTCACCTCAACGCTCACCCTCAAACATATCATAAATCATAACACCGCGATAACTAAGCGTAGGTAGAGGCCTAGTTTCGTGACGGGTGACCGGCGGGGTGAGCCGTATTAGCGTAGCGAATAAAGCCCATGTCGATCATGTAACGCATTGTACTTGCGTCAGGTGATCTAAATGTTAGTTTTTATATGGAAAAATTACAGTTAACTGCCCTAACGTTCAAAACGCTACGCGATTACCCCGGTGCAGACCCCGTATCATGGTGGGCCTTATTACGCGATAAGTGACAAGATATGAGCGTCGTCTCGTTCTATCCAACGGTGTCAGCCAGTGACAGACGCTCTATCCTATCACTTATCGTGTGATAAGGCCGACCATGATACGGGGTCAGGTCGACCACGTACCGCGTTATACGCGCGTCAGTTAGATCTAAATGTCACTTTTTATACGGGAAAATGACAGTTGGACTTTCTAACGCGCGTTGCAAACGTTACACCCTCTGCAAAAATTAGCCAAAGCTCTAGCTGTCAACAGAAAGAAACCTCAAATGAATGAAGGGTTAGCCACGTGCTATGGATTCTACTGCAATCGCTAGAATCCATAGACTGCGGTGTCTCGTTACCATAGGCCGTATGCGTTTTAAAAAAAAACTGTCATCATCATCATCATATCAGCCGAAAGACGTCCACTGCTGGACATAGGCCTCCCCCAAAGAGTGCCACAATGACCGGTCCTGCGCCACCCGCATCCAGCGGACTCCCGTGACCTTTACCAGGCCGTCAGTCCACCTTGTTGGGGGCCTACTCACGCTGCGCCTTCCGGTACGTGGTCGCCACTCGAGAACCTTTCCACCCCAAAAAAAAAACTGTAGACTGTTGTAATTCGTTCGTTACAGTCAATTAATGTAATATAATACACTTGTCTATACGAGAAAATCCGTGTTTAGAAATGGCCACCAAAACTGACAGCCAAGACACGTATTGACGACGCGAAACTGAGACAAGTTGGTGCAATTGACTCAGTTTTAGTGTGCCACTTTTGGGGCGCTTATGACCTATCTACCTCTTTTCATATTACATCATTGGTTGCAGATGTGTTTCCGCGATTTGTCTGTTATGCACAAAAAAACATACCTAACAATTTATTGAATTATGTACTGAATAAATTTGTTTTAACTTGGTTAATATTCTAATTACTTACGTGGTGAGTCTGGTTAGCCTGAGAAGTTGGATCAATGAGTTTTGATACTAGTAGCGCCATCTAGCGAGCGGTTGTAAAAACGAATACAATTTGCTGCACGGGGTTATCACTAGTAGCGCCATCTAGCGAGCGGTTGTAAAAACGAATACAATTTGCTACACAAGACGGCGCGTGAGCTGTGTCGCGTTGAGTTAGACTATCTTTCTCATTGTAAGTGTTCTAATTAGAAAGAAATGGTGAGTTAGGGCACAGCGAAATGTCATCCCGCTCGAATTTAGAGCAGCCCAACTGGGGAAGTACCTCGTAGAAGACCACAGCCATAATAACACTACTACTTGCTCTGTAGTAGTGTTGTGTTCCTGGAGGTGAGAAAGGTCGCCAGAGCTCTCGAGGATGCGTTGTGTTGAGAGCGGGAATTTGTTCCTTCAGCTCTCAACACAACGAATCCTCAAATATATCAAGGGTCGGCAACGGCCATGTTACTCCTTTGGAGTTGCATGCGTCTATAGGCTGCGGTGTCCGCTTACCATCAGGCGGTCCGTACGCTTGTTGGCCACCGTCGTTGTATAAAATAAAAAAAACCTATATAATCACCCAACTTGCATATGTTGCTTCAAAATAAAGGATACGTCTAAATAAAAGCAACCAAATAAACGTTCGAACACGACCATACCAGAAAGTCGTAAATACAAAAAATAACAACGAATATTCCCTCCAATTTACAATAAATTAGGGCAACACGCTTCCAACATTATAATTATATTCAAATGTAAATAGGATACTACCATTCCCTTGGTAAGCACCATCAGGATTAATTTTCTGTGCATTTTTGCTTGAAATGAATCCGGTGACAGAGTATTTTAGGTATGCTTACCAGCTGTTCGATTGCTTTATGTTTCGTTGGTATTTCTTTGGATGGAAAAATGACATTTAAGTTTTTTTCATGGCCTATAAAACCTATCATGCAGGGCCTTTTTTTTTGGAGAAGACCTGCGTACCAGGTACCCAATCACCAGGGGATGACTGGGTTATGTCGTATTTCTATCCACTAAAAACTCCACGGTGCTCTGCATCTGCGCTCTTATGCAGGGGACTTCAGGATCTCATGCTGAACGCACTGGAGTCCTGCACGGCTATCAAAAAACGCCGCACGAGCTCTCGATTTTTCTCGCACTATCCCTCTCTCTCTTATTAGAAAACTTAGAAAGAGAGGTATAGTGCAAGAAAAATCGAGAGAGCTCATGCGCCGTCTTGTGATAGCCGTGCTGGGGCAAAAAGATGTGGTCGCCTTCCCTGAGATGCTTAACACGCTGTCAACACCAAAATGCCCTTGAGGATTTTGGATAGCGCGCACACTGTCTATTTGTATCGGAGTAAACGAGAGCGAGTGTTTCTGGGCGGCCCGGTTTTTGAAGATAATATTACATAAATGAAACATAAAAAAGGGTGGATTATCTGAGAAATATGACTCGTTAGCGGTTTAGGTGTGAATACGTTGACTTCATGTTATTAATTGGCTCAAAAAAATACAGAAATAGAACCGTTTAATGTGATTTTAAGACCAATCTTTGCAATTATTTTCTATCGAGCCGATTTCGTCAAATTATGTATCGAGCCCGTCCACGGTTTTTGAAGTATGGTGAATATTAACATGTATCTTATTCGATGTGCTAGAACAAATAGTTTTTCTTAAAAAACTGCTTAAATAACATCAGTTTCACCAAATTAGGTCTTGTCAGCCTCTTAAGCGAGTGCCACGGTCTCCGCCGGAACACTGAATCAGACTCACATGATCAAATCAAAATCAAATATTTATGCATGACACAACAGAACACACAGTATTATAAGACAAAAGAACCCACGCGACCCCAATGACCCCCTTTAGTCGCGTTCTACGACAGGCGTGGGAGACCGCAGACCTATTCTTGTCCTACCTACAAGGTATATCATGGCAGGCCTAGTCGCTTGCATCCGCTCCCGGCTTAATCTTGTTAGATCGTTGAAAAATGCAAATAAGATTCGAATTTGACACGTATTGTTGAATAGACCCCTCGTTCAGACTTCGAGGTGCAATGTTTTTTTTTTTTTTTTTTAGATCACAAACATTAATACCTCATAATAAACATGTTACATAATGTTGTACACAATGTACTAAAACAGAGAGTTGATACAAACAGACCTGGAGGTTCATTAAACACAATATTAATTAAAACCAAAAAGGAAGGTAAGAACAACGTAGTAAATAGTATAAGAATTTATAACTAAGCATACAGTCAAGGAACAATGAAAACGGGCCACGTTGTTGTAATTGCCACAGAAACAGACCTATCCCCAATACCCCTGAGTATACAACAATACTATAATATGTTAATAATATGTATGTAATTGATATTAATATGATTTTAGAAGGATGTGAAAGATTGTTCTAATTAGAATTTCCATTAAGGGGCTACCCGAGGTTTTCATCGATTTATGACAAGTTTTGACTCGTATCTCCTACTGTTGCACTACAGATAGAATTACAAATCAAACGGCTATCGGTTCTTCAATCTTTTATCTCCATTTTGCTAACCGGATTTTTAAAGAAATGAATACATAATTTTGTATGATTTTTTAAAATATTGTCTAAAAAAACACTTATTTCGTATCTCTATTGACGTGAAAGATCTAGCATATACAAATCTACATATTTGGGTTCGGCTATGACGTCTCTAAAAACGTGTCTAGGGTTTTCATTTTAAACTAATTAACACAAAAGTTATGGCCAGAAAACTTTTTCAACTTCGATGCCAAATATCACGAAAACAATGAATTTTGAAGTAAATATGGGATACTATATTGCTTAAAGCCGTTGTTGTTAATATAATGAATGAGCTACAAAAAACTTTAGAAAACTAAGGGATTCAGATCGAAGGTCATTGGCGTATGGGAGTCCCTTAATAAAGTGATCAAATGCATTGGACAATAGCCGACAGGGTAGGCTCCTCCAAACCGTCTGTAATCCAAAGCGGTGTCAGATAAAGCTGAATGTACGGAAAGCTTGACAAGTTTCTATGTAGTGACAGCTGCCAGCGCCATATTTAACGTTGGTCTGTCTGTAATCGTATAAGTCCTTATCAAGGATTTGAAGCTGAATCTTAGTAGAACCTTTCGCGTGTATACTCTGATTATTAATCAGACAGAAAAAATGTAAACAAAGTTATGTCACTGTCAAAGTGACATATCAGGGGTTCTTAAAGTACGGGTCGGACATGCAATATTATTGAACGTTTACTTTAACAGCATAATTGAAAATAAATATGATAAATATTTATAAGCAGTATACTAGTTACTAGTAAAGCATTGAATTGTATAGTGCATCGGTTCTTAACCTTTTTTCAGTCCACGGACCCCTAGGAAATCAAGCACAAATCCAAGGATTAATAATAAAAAACAGGCAAGACTTTTTGTGGCATTTATTTATTATTGTGAAATGGTCTATAGATGAAACTGCTGCGAATCCCCGTACATAACTATATATACATAAAAACGGTATTATCTTTTAAAATAATTATGAGGGAGGATTTTGGTAAATACGTTACTTATCAAAATTAATTTTCTTTTAGTAATTAGAGTGTATATTATTGAAATTGGACGTATGTTTCGTTAACTGCGAAAATTATAAATCTCCTCATTGCTGCAAATGGTTCTTGTTAGCGGCAACACCAGTGTTTACATTTTTTCTGTCTGATTAATAATCAGAGTATAGATAGTTCACAAGTGCTTCGTGCTTCTTCCTTCTAGAGGGCGCTACGTATTTCGACTGAAGTGAAATTTAACAGTGCCCACAGGGTCTTTAAGGAGTGCTCGAAGCGACTCGCCGAAATTACTCATGACCGGAGGGCTGGCTCATACCTCGCACAGAGGATAAGCATTGCCATCCAACGTGGCAATGTAGCTGGCCAGCCTTCTGTGCACGCTGCCCAGCGACTGCGAACTGGGGCAAATATTTTATTTGTAAGTTATTTTATTTTGTAAGTAGGTAGTTTAGTTTTCGATATATTAATTCTAAAAAGTTTTGTGTATTTTTGTTAATTTACCATGTTCCATTATTAATTATAAAAACAGCAAAGTTACATGCTAGTAACAAATGTAACAAGGGGGTATATCAGAAAAGGTTTTTAAACCATGACCAGAGTAATTAAATTACGTAACGTATTGAACTAAACGTTTGGACAAATAAACTGCTATTTTCCTATACAAATGATGACATTAAGATGCCTGTCGTACTGATGAAGGGTACCTAAGTATAGCAAGACCCAAGTAATAAGGCGCGCGAGTTAATCAATAATAGCCTCTCGGTCAACTACTTAAGCGCCTTGCGCGCGCCATATTAATTGTCGATCTGTACGTAATCGATTAGATGAATAATTACAACACTGCTTTTTAAGCGTATAAGACTATTGACGAATTAGTACTGACTATGACCACCAGGTACTAGGACTGACAGGATAATACTCCTGTTGCTGCAACTGTAAACGTCTTAATAATCCAAGGAAGAGAACCCATCGAGCTGTATATTGTTATCGATTATCGATAACGACTTTAAACCACCTCCGCGTTTTGCGGGGCGTAATCGGTACCTATACGGTACTTTGTTTGGTGGACGAGCCTTGAGCTCGTCTTGGTTTACGTCAAGCTCGTTACGGCCCTCAGCTTCAAAAGCTTTAACCTGCTCATGGATAAGTCGTTCCATCAGTCGGTCCATTCAGGCCGGCGCACTGCTTTATTTTCCCACTCAGAGAGCTCTAACATCTCTTCATATTATGTCTTTTCAGAAGATCCTTGTAGCGAAGGTACTAGCCGCGTATTTTCCGCTTACCATTTTGAAGCCATTTTGAAGGTGTCAGATTGGTGGCCACTTCTAGGTAGAAGGAGCGTCGGCCGTCCACCAGCTCGATGGGTGGACGATATTAGGAAGATTGCGGGTCCCTTCTGGATAAGATTAGTTCAGGAAGTACTCTACTACTACTACTACTACTACTGGCGTACTCGAAGAGAGGCCTATGCTCAGCAGTGGGCGATTACAGGCTGAAAATGATGATGATGATGATTTTGAAGCTCTGAAAAGAAGATGCGCTTCGCCACTCTTTCGGCTGACACGCGAGACACGACCACACTGTTATGTATGTAGTTTCGGAGGTAGCTCGGTAAATCACAAGTACCGGCAATTTTGGCTTAATAAATATCAATCAGTCCTAATCGGTGTTTCATTGCTATCGAACATAATACTGGCGACGGGATTGGTATTTTCGTGTAAAAAACCCATATATTCAAGTTTTTTCGTATATACAGTGTACGTACAATGCCACTAGGTAGTGTGGAGTGTTTTCGTGTCGGGTCCGACTGGGATGCCTATGTGCGCCGTGTGAAACAATTCATTGCGTTGAATGCCATCGATGCAAAATTACACGTGGCGTCTCTGGTAACTTTAGTGGGTGCTGAGTGTTACGAGCTTATGTGCGATTTGTGTGCACCTGCTAAGCCCGAGGACAAAACATTCGACGACCTAGTTAAGTTGGTAAAAGAGCATTTGGAACCCGAGAGATCGGAAATAGCGGAAAGACACATCTTTCGTCAGAGGAAGCAGTTACACGGTGAAAGCATACGGGAATACCTTCAAAGCTTAAAGCATTTGGCTAAGACGTGTAACTTCGGCACGAGTCTCGAGGTTAACCTACGCGATCAGTTCGTGTCGGGGCTGCTGAGCGAGGAGATGAGGTCCAGGCTATTTGCCGTGAGGGCTATCGACTATAAGCGCGCCATCGAGCTCGCCCTGGCGTTGGAGGCGGCGGAGCGGCACGCGGCGTCGGCGGGCTTGTCGGCCTAATGCTGCGCCTGATGCGGGCGCTCCCGATCAGACTATAGTAGATAAAGTCGGGGAAGAAATCTCGGAAATCCCGGGGCCCTCTAGTGACGAACATCGCGGTTGTGATGATGAGTACAGTACTCCCCCCGGGAGTCCGGCTAATGTCAATGATCGTTCGCGCCGACAGGCTGCTGTGCGGTGTTTAGAAAGGTTAAAACAAATGTAGTTCAGTCCAGAAAGTTAACTATTCGTCCCATTGCCATGAACGTAATTAAACAATTCATATTAGGTTTTCTAAGCTAGTATTCATAATAAAGGTAATAGGTACGAACTAGTGTATGTCTGACCTCTGTGTGCATATGTTGGTTGACGGTTTCGAGGTCAGGGTACACTGGTGATAGTTTTTATAACATTGTGTTAACGGTAATTTAATACTTAGTTCATTCGAATTTCAACCTTGTCGTCATAACAAGAAAATCCAAATTGTAATAACATTAGTCTTAGATAGGTCACAACTTAGATTTAAATTGTATCACATAATCTTGTAATAACATTTATGTTGTTAATTTAGAAGAGGACAATGTTATGTATGTAGTTTCGGAGGTAGCTCGGTAAATCACAAGTACCGGCAATTTTGGCTTAATAAATATCAATCAGTCCTAATCGGTGTTTCATTGCTATCGAACATAATACACACCAACGCAGCTTTCACTATCAGATACCTCAACGCCTCCAACTTTTATGCGCCTTAGGACATTTCGTCTTTCTAACTCGGTCCAACTACTTAATATAGTGTATAGGATAGGGCATCTGTTTACCACCAGGCAGGCTGTATTAATGCTACCGTCGTAGTATTAAAAAAACATCGAGTATATTTTACAAGCTTTTATTTAGTTTAACCTGACCCGTTGTCTGTCTGTAATCAAATCTTGCAAGTAAAATTTGACCTACTTCCCGGTGATCGATTGAGCTGAAATTTTGGGAACAAGTATAGTTTGGATGACAATTCAATATTATGGTACCATCGAGCTGATCTGATGATGGAGACAGAAGGTGGCCATGGGAATTCAGTACTTAACCGACGTAACCCCGTTGAGTTTGGGCACGTTAGAATCGTCTCAATGAGAAGTTGATGATGGTATACAGAAAACAATAAAAGCTTGTACCAAAAATGAAATGTTTGAAAACTTGTTTATACAATGGGGTTGTATTCAAATCTGGTCAGCTGGTCTAAAAAAGTCTGCACTTTTTGCAGAACCTACAATGTTTTATTGATAAGCTGCAATTTGGCCAGAATGAGTAACGCGTGGTAAATTCCCCGCATGCCCAGACTGCTAAATTGCCTGCTTTGTTATTATAGTCCAAGAGCTAATAACAATGTCAATAAGCTGGTTGACAACAGTCAACATTAATTATTCATAAGGTTTTAAATTTGTCGAACTGAAAACTGAACAATGAACAGTGCCAAGCATAGCGCACTAACATCGCTACGATCTTTTCACGATCAGTCTAGCAAACGGTTTAGTCGGCGCGTGGAAGATAAAATTATACTATTCAGTTAGTGACTTATTTGATGATAATTTATAATACTACCACAAGCATGTGCATTCGCGGGACTCGGCACAGATTCAGTTCAGATCCGTAAAACATATTTTCGGATTCAACGACGGGGCAGCTCTACCTAACATCGCCACCTAACCCCCCTTTACACACAACTGTCCTTTCTTTTGTATATACTTGTTGTCAATATTAACAAATGCCTACCGTAAAAAAAAAAATACATATAATACTTATTTTATTTTTAACTATCTTCTGCCCGCGACCCCGTCCGCGTGGAACTCGTTTATATCGTAGCTCCATACAAACTTTCACCCCCACTTCATCCCTTTGGGGGATGATTTCCGGGATAAAAACTATCCTATGTCCTTCCCCGGGACTCAAACTATCTCTATACCAAATTTCATCCAAATCAGTTAGACAGACAGACACACTTTCGCATTTATAATATTATAGTATGGAAGTATGGATATGGATATGGATTATTATATAGCGACTATTTATTAATTTAATTTCAAATGTAATCAATTTGTAGGTAATTTAAGTGATATAAAATTCATTGCAATAATTGTAACATATTTGAATGTAGGTACCTATTACTAATTTAGAAGATCTTGTTGATTCGTTATTCGCATGATGATTAATAAATTTTATTTTATAATGAGTAGCCTAGGTTAATGTTTGGTATAGGTAATGTTGTATGTCCTCTCCGGACGTCATGGACTGACCTACTCAATTGTATGTAACATCTTAATTATAAAATGTACATGACTTTACAATAAATAAATGAAATGAAATAAGACGCGGAAGTTGTGGGGGAGCGGCGGCGGAACAATAATAAAATTGCTCGGCTCGGCAAAAAGCTCGAAGCATTTCGCTTAAATGATCGTAAAACGCTCCTGTTTATTTTGTGAGCTATTACGAAAACATGTTAAAATGCATGACAGCAGGTCGAGTAAGTTGTGCAGAGCCAAAAATTGGCCGAAAATTCAGACTTCCGGTCAAAATATTATGTATGGGTAGGAACATTTACATCATGTGACAACAGTATGAGACATGTGACATTATTTAGCCCTTTAATCGTAGTCAGTCCTAGCCCCGAAGTACTTGGCAGACGGTGCTAAAGTTGGCAACTGTGACGCCGTCTGCCAAGCATTTTATCATGTTGTCATGTGACGTAAGTATATTGGGAGTGGGCTTACGGTCTATAACAGACAAAACATCACGCTTCAACTTATTATTGTTTGTTTTTTATTAAACAAATGCACGCTGTTTTATCGTAGAGAATAGTGACAACACGTGTAGAAAAATAGGAAATTTTCCTACAAATTTCATACTGTAAGAACGCTTTGGCGTTACATAAACAGTTGCTGATTAGACTGCGATTCTTTTGATCAGTCAAATAGGTTGTACCGTATTGTGTTAAAAGATGAGTTTTAATTTTATAGCTTACCTAATTGTCTAATTATTTTTTATAAAAATTAAGAGTACCCAGGTCGCTTGACTCAAGTCGGCTCCCAATACAAATGTAGTTTGGCTGTAATTTTAAAAGGACGTGCTGGAATAAGACGAAACTTTGTATACACAATGAAATCTGCCATATCTGGACATCCAACCTAGATAATAGTGGATCTCATTGTGTACAACTACAACATAGAAAAGTTGAAAAACCCCCGACATTTTCATTTCAAAGTCCAATATCTCAAAAACGGCTGAAATTTGAAAATGAGAGCCAAACTGCGTTAGTATGGAGAGGCGAGCTTCCTTAAGGTTATGAATTGTACTATTCGATATAAAATTGGTGCTAAATATTTAATTAAAATCTTTATTATTCAACCTACCAAATGTGTTGCAAGATAAACATGATATAGTGTTATTTGCAGACGACACGTCGCTTATCTTCAAGGTAGACAGGAAAGAGAAAAGCTTCGATGGTATTAATGTTGCTCTCAACACTGTTGTGAAATGGTTTACAGCAAATAATTTACTGCTAAATTCTAAGAAAACAAAGTGTATCAGATTCACTTTACCTAATGTCAAGCAGGTAAATAATACCCGGATCCAATTAAAGGGCGAAGAGCTGGAATTTGAAGATGTAACAGTGTTTTTAGGTATCACCTTGGACTCAAAACTGCAATGGCATGCGCAGATCGCCGCCCTAGCCGGAAAACTTAGTTTGGCAGCCTATGCAGTAAGACGCATAAGGCAGTTAACAAACGTTGAGACGGCTAGGCTGGTGTACTACAGTTACTTTCACAGTGTTATGTCCTACGGCATCCTGTTGTGGGGGAAGGCGGCTGATATCCAGACTATATTCGTGCTACAGAAACGAGCTGTACGCTCCATATACGAACTAAAAGCTCGAGATTCTCTCAGGGACAAATTTAAGGAGGCAAACATTCTTACTGTAGCATGCCAATACATTCTTGAGAATATCATGTATGTGCGGAAAAACCTTCATGAGTTCAAACTCAACAGTGATATCTACGACTACAACACCAGAAGTAAAAACAAGATCGCAGTGAAGGCCAGTCGTCTCCGCAAGGTTAGCACGTCGTTCGTGGGGAACTGCATACGTTTTTACAATAAAATACCTACTGAAATTGTTAATTTACCGTCCATTAAATTTAAGTCTCATGTTAAGAGTAATTTGCTAAGCAAGGCGTATTAAACTGTCAACGATTTCTTAAACGACAAAAATGCCTTTAAGCCAGTAGTAGTCTGATTCTATTAGGAATATACCTAAATACATGTAATCATTATAAGTACCTACCTGAAATAACTGTACCGTTTTATGTAAGAAGAGAGCACGTAATGCTGTTTCTCGCCGAACAAGTCGCTTAATCTTTGCTATTATCAATGTCCGGTGGCTTGAATATGTCATGCTCGCTTAAAGGGCTTTGCTTACGGTGGCGTCGTTGATCGGGTCGCCACCTTCCCTAACATATGGTTGAGGGAGGCGATGGCTGAGATATGCGTCATACTCGTGATCGGGTGCTGTTTGTGGAGTCCGGAATGTTCATGCTTGCAAGGGCATAGTACCTAATTAACTACATAAATACTAGTGTTATTATTATTATTATCGTATTGACGAGAGACATCATTCTGATCTTGACACATTTTATTGTTATTGACCCTGTACATCTCTGACAATATAACATTAATGTTCCTTTTTTGTTTTGACGCTTAGAGACCGTATACATCTCTTAGAATATTAGAATAATTATTAATTGTATTTGGACGCTCAGAGAAAGGTACATCTCTGGAATACTGAATAATATCATTAACCTCTGTTAATGCTGGATACAGATCTTATATCGAATGTAATGGTCATATTTTGCAATTTTGTTTTGTTTACATTGACTTAGTGACATTTAGTTTGTTAACCTTTTATATATCATTTTAAATTATTATTGTGTAAGATTACTATTTTATTGTAAATTGCCGTTTGACATGTAAAAGTGCCCTTGTGGCCTATTTGCAGAATAAATAATTGATTTGATTTGATTTGATTTGATTATAGTTTATATCGTCGCTTAGTTTTCCACAGTGCAAAGCTTGGAACTTAGTAAGTTTGTCCCCAGCTCTTGGTCTACGTGGCTGCTTTTCAACGTAATTATTAATGACACGAACTTTGTCTTTCATAATATTTGTATATAACTTACCAATATTTCACGACTTTACATGCATTTATAAAGGACTCTTTCATTCTGTGTGACAAAAAAACATCGTTTTACATTTAAACTTTAGCGAGTCATGTTTAAATTTATAATCTAGGTTTTATTTTAAGGCTGAATCATTGAAAATACTCTATAGCATTAAGTGCGCCTTTTGTACTAGAAGTTGTTATTTTGTGCAGTCGAGTTACAGAAAAGACAACCTTTCGAAATCTCTATATCTATCTATCATCTACACATGCGTCTTTTGTCAGTAACAATAAAGACTGTGTACAGATATTTTTGAATGGTTGTCTGTATAGATATTTGAGAACTCGACTGTACTATAAATACTCAAGACAAGGTTAAAATCACGTATAATCACTATGTATGAGCGAGGGAATTTGTTCCTTCAGCTGTCAACGCGGCGAATCCTCAAACATATCAAGGGTCGGCAACGCCCGTTACTCCTTTGGAGTTGCATGCGTCTATAGGCTGCGGTGTCCGCTTACCATCAGGCGGGGCGTACGCTTGTTTGCCACCGTCGTTGTATAAAAAAAATAATATATATAGCTAGGTACCTAATATTTGCAACTCGGCTCTCGCGCTACTCCGAGGTGACATTATAGTCACGTTTGACATTGTAGTGTATGTAATGGGCACTTTACGTCAAAGCAATAACGATTTTTCTAGTGCAACCCGAAGAACTAAAACGTTTACCTTATATAATCTATGCCAACACATTGAAATGTATAAATGTCAATTTGCGATACGAAGTGCCGAGCGAAATTTACCTCCTCCCTGATTATTTCCAACTAATTAGCTCCAGACTGTGTCTAGCTCTCATCAGTGCATTTCACAACCTGTCTCGACCACATTACTGAAAGTGTTTCAGTTGATCCCCAGACTCATACAAACTGTATGTAGCTGGAGCTCGGGTTTTATAGGTTTGTCTAAAGCGACTTGCAAAGCTTGTGAATAGCAATCAATAATATTCTCATAAAACTGTCTAGTCCAGTCAAAAATCGCATAAGTCTTTGGCACGTTTGTTCGTAACAGCTTCTCTGTTCATTAAGTCCGCAGTAAGCTCGATTCTCCATACAATAGTACATTGTTTAACGAGGGGCGGAAGTGGAATATTGCGAACAAGAGTCTATCAGAAGCCCGACGCCGAAGGCGGAGGGCTTTTGATGACTCGCGTTTGCAATATTCTTACGCCCGTGTTATACACAATGTTTTTCATCACATTTGCGAGGAAACAAATACATTTTAGATGAAATTAATACAAATCGTAATAAAAACTTTAACATGACAGTCGTCCATGTTGTTGAATTTGACGTGAGGCGCGTATGGCAAAGACCCTTCTGTATACAGCCACGATTTGAAACACTTAAAAACATTTTACATATACACTAAATAACTACATATTAAATCTGTAAATAATTCAGTTAAACATGTTGAAGTAGTTTTTTATGTTTAAATTTATTTATAAATACGTTTTCAGACATCGTATTTGATATAAAACCTCTTTGCTCTGTAACTGCCGCATGAGTGACAGATACAATTTAAGAAAAAAACCATTACGCCCGTGGGCGTACCACAGGCTATTACAGCTCTGTATGTCTGCGCATTATGAAGCCCTTTTCGAGCAAGTGTGATGAAAACGTAGTTACGCTCTCATTTTAAAACTACGTGGATTGCAACGAAACTTTGCATGTACAATGACATGAGGTATATCCAGTTCTGTAATTAGTTTATGTAGCTTCAGTAATAAAAATACAGCGAATTTATTTTTTTCTTACAAAACTTGTTTTTGCTGTATTGCGTTTGTTTTATAAACTGGAACCATATAAACTAATTACAGTCATAGATATACATCTCATCTCATTGTATATGCAAAGTTTCGTCACAATCTAACACGTAGTTTTAAAATGAGAACGAAACTCCGTTTGTATGGGAAGGTGAAATTCGGACGCCCTTACTGCGGACTCTTGAGTTTTTTAAAGTATATTTTTAAAGTTACTAGCTGCCGTACGGCTCTGCATACTCGTATGCTATGTATGACCATAGGTGGCTCACTCCGTGATTTTGTCGCGCCACTACAAGTAACATGCCTACCTGCCCCGGCCGGTATATGTTAGCGCTGCCACGGCAAGCATGCGTTCTGTCGCAGGGCGTTGCATGGGATGGAAAGTGATGGCCACGTTTCGGCTCGTTCGGAAACAGTGGATTTTTTTACAGAGCCTTTGGTACGTAGAACTATTATTTATTATGTGGTATGACAGAGAACCCAGATTCAATATAGCCTATGTCCAACCCATTTTATATAGAGTTTTTTTTTAAGTAAAATTACAAAAATGCCCTTTAGGGCTCCCCCACACTACCGGCGTCGACGCAACGCACAATTGTGTATGAGAACGTTCACAAGACGCCGGTAGTGTGGGGGGGCCCTTACGTGGGATTTAACAACTTCTTTTGTTGCTAAATATGAAAGGAAAAGATAGCGAAGAGACGTCATAAACCTGAGCAAAGCCGAAGTGTGGCACGTGTACTGGATAAGCTACAGTTTATGCAATTGTTCTACAACCCTTCTTGCAGACAACAATTAAACAATAGATGTCGGTTATCGTTGGTTTTAGGTACTTTTCGTCATCTAATAAAAAAAAACTATACTAAGTAAGAAAACTTTTAAAATCGCATGGGTACCTAATCTCAGAGATTACCCCTTACATACAAACTTGCAAACTACAGGACTTCACATACAATTTATGTAGTAGGGACCTATATATAGATTATGCTTAATTCAGGGAAAAGCTTTTGTATAAAAATTGAAGCGAAGCAAACCTTAAATCAAGATTCTAATCACCATTTACCCTAACATTACAAAAAATATCCATAATTCATACACATTTTCCATGAATGTCATATCAATGAGCCTTTTCATAGTCCCCTTCGTCAAATCAGCTTTTTGATCCTTACTACCTTGTCGCATTCACTCGAGCTACATAATCAAAAAGTGGCCCGTACGAAACTGAATATGACAGGGTGTTATGATTATACACGAACGTTTGCATTCAAATTGTAATCCCCAAAATCGATGTACCTTTTAGGGTATTTTGGGCTAATTACGCGTCAGAGGTGAAGTGGGTATAGCAGTTGAGGGTTACTATCGGTTCTCGATAGTATAATTACCAGTTAAAACAATAAGGGTTAAACTCGCATTATTTGGTGATACGCCTAATTCGGTGAATTCGCCAGCTTTATTCGGTAGCGTGCTTCAAAACATGTACCTATTATATTCACCGAATTAGGCGTATAACCAAATAATGCGAGTTTACCCAACTATTTACAATTTTTCAAAAATATTGCTCGACATCTGAGGGGTAATCACGTAACGTTTCGAACGCGTATTAGGACAGTTTAACTGTCATTATTCCATAGTAAAAGTGACAATTAGATCTACCTGACGCACGAACAATGCGTTACGTGATCGACCTGCAGGACTAGGTTGGACTACTTGCTTACGCGTGGTAGGCAGTCCAATGCTTTGGTCACATTGAAGAATCTAGTATTTGGGCCATTTTACGGAAAGTAAGTAGTAGGGCTTCTCGCTTAAGAGGAAATACTGGTGCCGCCTCAACAGAATCCGTACTGGTCACGGCAGGTGCAATTACATGTTGCACAAATGGGGATGGAGCAAAAGTCCGATGTGTGACTGTGACCTTGAAGACCAAACCACTCAACACATTGTGGAGCGCTGCCCTAAGCGACGCTATAAGGCGACCCGGAGGACCTCTACACTAACTTAAGAGTCCTTACGCCCACATAAGCAGAAGCGGGAGCGTATTTTGCAAAATGCCTCCTTTTTCATTCAAGATTACGACGTAACTATTAGTATTTATTCAAAAACTGATAACGTAATTAAATAATCATTTCTTAACCTCTTAATAATTAAAAAAAGAAAATTTCGGCGCGCGGCATCTGTGCTGTGCAGCGTGATTTATACGTCTTTTAAAAAAATATACATTTACGGCATCGTAGGTCATATAGTTATGATTATTTTTTTATGGGTTAACTTAAAGTTATAATTTGCTGTCATATTATTTTTAGGGCAAAATAAAAGTACAATTTGCGGTAAAAAAATATAATGTAATCCTGTTTTCACCAAAAAAATTAAGAAAACTCTGAAGGTGTTTTATCAACTTTTTAAAATTAATCTTTGATGATGTCAGCCCCTCGTAAAAGATTTGGTGATGTGAATTGTAATCATTCATGTACCTAATGATTCTTGTTTACTGCAAAATTGAGAATCGAAACGACACTTCTCACTGCAAAATTTGAAAAAGACTCCCAAGAAAACTCATTTATTTTAGGTTTAGAAACAGAAAATGAAAATTTGAACCATATTTGCCCCTAGTTTAAGAGATAATTATTTAAGTACGTTATCAGTTTTTGAATAAATACTAATAGTTACGCCGTAATCTTGAATGAAAAAGCAAGCATTTTGCAAAATACGCTCGTTTTAGGCGTAAGGACCCTTAACATCTGACGCGATCGACTGGCTGTGCGACCTGGATGTCGATTTATAATATATAATATATAACCCTACAACGTATACGCCATACGATTAAATTAAATTACGGAAAGTAGTACAGTCGACTTTTTCTTATTTTTTTTATAAAATCTGTTTTTTTCTGCTCAGAATCGAAAGTACTTTCGAATGTTATACGAGAAAAAAAGTGTCCCAAGATTTTTTATTCCATTCCGTACCATTTCCATACTAAGTTTGTATGGCGGCAACGGAACGGAAAACCGAAAAAGATATGAACCTAACATTTTGGACAGTTTTCTTCTCGTGTTAGGTTCGAAAGTGCTCTCGATTCTGAGTAGAAAAAACACGATTATAACAAAATTAAAAAAAAAGTAGTGTACAACTTTCCGTAAAATGGCCCATTTATCCTCCAAGCAAGCTTCGAGAGCTCATCTACATACTTATACTTATATTATAAAGAGAAAAAGTCTACTAGATTGTAGCTTTATATGTTTGCATGTAATTATTCCGATGCCTTGCCAGCAATCTTTGCAATACGTGGGCAAAGCCGCGCATGCAGTTAGTATAATAATAAAGAGACTATAGCGTCAAAAAATTGTAATTCATGCCGTTACTGCAAGAACGCTATGCTATACGTATCACAGCGAATCTTGATCCATATGACAGCTGCCATCTCAATAGAATTTCACGTTTTTAGGTTATAAATTATACAGAGATGATAGCAGTCATATGCGCAAGCGCTGCACATCCCTGCCCCCCTATTCTGTAACTTGTTTTAAGCTCACCTCAACGCTCAACCACAAGTATATCTTGACACCGCGATGCGTACTAACTAAGCGTTGGTAGAGGTCTAGTTTCGTGAAAGGTGATCGGCGGGGTGAGCCTTATTAGCGCTTAGCGAATAACACCGCTGGTGCGCCTGGCGCGGGCCAGCCCCAACCCCATCCTGACCCCGTAGCATGGACGGCCTTATCACACGTTAAGTGACAAGATAGAGCGTCCGTCACTGGCTGACGCCGTTAAATAGAACGAGACGGACGCTCTATCTTGTCACTTATCGCGTGATAAGGCCGGCCATGATCTGCGGTTTATAGCGGACAGGCTAGATTGTCCTTACATGAGGCACTGTTGCGAAATGCATGGGAAATGGGAAACATAATAACAGTGCATATTTTGTATAAGAATTTAATTTAATTTTTCTCATAGGTGCCTAATCTAATCTTAAGTAATATTTAATTTTCTGTATGAGTCCTGGGTTACTTGAAATGAATGTTTTCATTCATTCATAGGGATCAACATTCGCCGCGATACATTATAATGATCTATGCAGTCGTCGTAATATCGATGCCTATTCCTATTTTTTTTTAAACAGAAACGTCCGCTAACGAAATTCCAAATTTCGATCATAGTGGAAAATTGAAAAACTATTCGCCACGAGCGGGATTTGAACCCACAACCTTTGGAATCCGTCCATCGCTCTGCCAATTGAGCTACCGTGGGTCCGCTGATGGCGACGAATCTTTCAATCCCTTCCACTATTGTATTTTACACCTTATGGAGGCTCGTAGCGACATCTACCGCGAAGTTATTACACCTTCTGAAACGGCACCAACGTCTCAAGTTACATTGAGAATCGTTAGTAACAATGCGCTACCCCATTTTTTTAACAGTAAATGTTTATTAAGCAGAAACGTCCGCTAACGAAACACGTAACGTAAACGTGCGTCTGCCAATAGCTGACCTAATACGCTACGGTAGCTCAATTGGCAGAGTGATAGATGGATTCCAGAGGTTGTGGGTCCAAATCCCGCTCTTGGCGAATCATTTTTCAATTTTCCACTATTCCTATTTGTTGACGTTCCTCGTCTATATGCTCATGCATGCCATTTCAGACAAACATTGACTATACTATAACTGTGCTCCAGCGAGTTTGTGTCGAGAACCACTAGTTAAACGGGGGTAATCAGACAAGCGTATTCAGGGTGCACTCAGGGAGAAAGTCACCGATACCGGTGCCGAGACAGCGGGGGGTTAATGGGTAAGTTACCGGTTACAGCCTCCTAAATCCAAGGTAAGCGGAGAAAAAAAACTGGCTCTTGCCGGTGACTTCGTTCACGTAAGGCAGATATACCGGTGCCGAAAAACGGGAGGTTTATATTATAAAATCTGTAAGGATGAACTTTTGACAGCTGTCATCCCAGTACAATTTATGTCATCATATGTCATTTTTGACGTTTACTGTACTGGGATGGCAGCTGTCAAAAGTTCATTCTTACAGATTTTATACTATAATAGGTAATTCACTGGTTACTTCTGCCCTATAAGTTGAAGGTAATCGAAGGAAAATACTGGTTTTTGTCGGCGACTTCGTCCATGAAAGACAGCGATAAAACGTGCCGTGACGGCTGGGGGTTAATGGGTAAGTTACCGGTTACAGCCTCCTAAGTCCAAGGTAATCGGATGAAAATACCGGCTCTTGCCGGTGACTTCGTTCTCGTAAGGCAGATATACCGGTGCCGAAAAAGCGGGAGGGTTATATTATAAAATTTATTTATTTATTTATTTATTTATTTATTTATAAACCCTTAATTAACACTAACAGACAAGCTATGCATGTTAATTATACAGGAGGATAATATACAATGAGGTGCTTAGGTCTATACAATACAGTAGATATCAATAAAGTATGGAACTTGAAGCCGTAATAGACTCCAGATATCGGCTGCTAGTCGAGAGAAATTGAGATTCCGTGCTGTGGAACATATCCAGTTTGCTGTCGCTGTCCAGTATATCATTGAGAAGAGTCAAGGCATGGTGCAGTGGTGAGTGTGATAGAGCACGAGTTCGTGCCGCCGGGACAGCGAATAGAATGCGGCGACGGGGCCGGAGTTGAATACTGGGGATAGGACGCACTTGGAGTGAGATTACGGATAACAAAGAAGGGCTACTAATCTCGCCGCGTATTAACCGAAAGAAGTATTTTATGAGGGCCAAATTCCTTCTGCACTCTAGAGAAGTATAGTTTACCATTCCTAGTATAAAGAGAGTTGGATAAAGATGCGGATAATACCCATAGAGTTTACGGAAAAGGAAGCGTACGAATGATTTTTGCACCCTCTCCAACATAAGGGTGTACTGCTGTTCATGAGGGCTCCAAATTATCGCGTTAGATTCAAGTCGGCTACGAACGTATGCGTTGTATAATATACTAAGGGCAATTTGCGAGTCAAGAAATTTACATTGGCGGATTACAAAGCCCAACGATTTTCTAGCGGTATTACAAGTAGTGACAATGTGGTTGTTAAAAGTGAGATGCGGGTCGAACCATGTGCCAAGGTCACGAGCAGTTGAGACTTGTTGGAGAGGCTTGTTTTCAATTGAGTAATTGTGATGTAGGCGATGATAAGCACGAGTGTACGACATTACAGAGCACTTATCTTCATTGAGGATCAATTTATTTTGAGTACTCCAAGCACAAACACTGCTGATATCCACTTGTAATTTAAAACAGTCTTCATGATCACTGATCGGCTTAACTAATTTTAAATCATCAGCAAACAATAAGCACGTGGAGTGCTTTATGGATGCCGGCAGGTCGTTAATAAGAATGAGAAATAGGAGGGGACCAAGATTACTACCTTGACCTGAAAATCTGGAAGGATGAACTTTTGACAGCTGTCATCCCAGTACAATTTATGTCATCATATGTCATTTTTGACGTTTACTGTACTGGGATGGCAGCTGTCAAAATTTCATTCTTACAGATTTTATACTATAATAGGTAATTCACTGGTTACTTCTGCCCTATAAGTGGAAGGTAATCGAAGGAAAATACTGGCTTTTGTCGGCGACTTCGTCCACGAAACACAGCGATAACGTGCCGTGACGGCTGGGGGTTAGTAGGTAACTGTCTGGTTACTACAGCCTCCTAAACTCCTAAGTCCAAGGTGATTGGAGGAAATGACTGGCTCTTGCCGGTGACTTCGTTCACGAAAGACAGCGATGCTGAGACGGCGGGAGGATAATCCATCATGACAAGAATTATTTATTTTCACTTCATAGGCCAATCATAGAATTTCACTGCGGCCAAGCGGTGGCGCTAAAATATGAACGTGGGCAATTGGGTTCTAGGTCCGAGATGATCGGCGGAATAAATTGGTTTATCGGCGACTTTGTTTACACGAACTCTCACAGTTTCCATCCGTAAATATCTTTTCTTTTTAACACGCTTTTATTAGGTCGACCTGTATGTAGCTAACTATGCAATGGAATCTAAGGTACCTAACTAATTTAACCATCTTCCAAGAATCGTAGCGTCATGAAAATTGGCAGCTGTATGTAGTTCTGATGACAATACAATAATATGGTATTGTAGAAACTGATCTGATGATGGAGCCGGAAGATATGAACTAGAACTTCATGATGGAACATCGTATCATACATAACTGTGTTTGGATTTCTTAGAAAAGTCTTGTAATGAACTTTGATCACGATTAGGTTAAAAGCGTGTTTTTCTAGTGATTTTTAAACTATTAATTATTATGTTATTAATTTATTAGGCAAGGTAACAAAATGTAAAAAAAGAAAGATGATTTCCGGAATAACGCTGAATGTCCACCAAAAATGTGCGAAGACTTGTTTTTAACCCCCGACGCATGGAGAGGGGTGTTATAAGTTTAACGTATCTGTCTGTGGTATCGTAGCTCCCAAACAGATAGACCGATTTGATAGCGGTTTTTTGTGTGTCATAGATAATTGTATCCCGAGTGTTCTTAACCATGTTTCATGAAAATCTGTTGAGCCGTTTTTGAGATATTGGCTTTGAAATAAAAATGTCGGAGGTTTTTCAACTTTTCCAAGTTGTGATTATGAGGTACCTAGGTTAATGTTTGATAACAGCTAGGTATTTTAATCCATTTAATAGATTTTTTGAGAGTTAGTCACCTGGGTCTATATAGTAGCGCAGGCGAAGTCGCCCGCGCAGCTAGGTATATTTTGATTCAAATTTACACAGCTACCAATATTAACCCGTTCTAAGCTCAAACTCGCAAAAAACGGTTCCCATGCTCCTGTTTCCAAGCTTTTAACGAAACGGCAATAAATAATAGTGAGAAAGGTACTTGAGGTGAAGTGGCACTGAAAAGTGCTTCCAGAAACACGTGTTAAGATAAAATGTAGAAAAAAAACGGTTAATTGAGCACAGAATCAGACCAGTGTTTTGACTCACATAATGTGATGTCCGATATTACGTGTCTCTGTCATTCTCGTTTTGAAAAACTGAGAAGAAAAAGTAACGAATTTAATTTACCTTTGCTTGGATAATATTCTACGTTTTTTATTTTTTTTGTTATATTTTACGGGTTTTTCAGGCATTAGGTAAGTACTTTTGTTTTTTTTTTTTCAGTTGTTTCAATCCGACTTGTTTTAAATTGTTTCTTTTAAAACTTTTTTTTGTACAAGATAAAAAGTTATGGTACAAACAAAAGGCGGACATAATACCATACAGGCGGTGTAAAAGTCCGCGTAATTGGATGCGTCGCCGGTTGCTGAGCAATTTCATGATTCCGAAACTTTTGATTTTTAGGTAATAATTCTAAACTAACCTATTTATACATTCCCTTAAATCATCTGTGTCAAACTTTCGTTTAGCGAAAAATGGCGTTCGTACTTTTGAAATTTCGGAATAATAATGGTTTCGGAGGAATGACTATTTGGATTATTTCTGTTCCATAATAGTACATTACCATGGCCTCCCATCTAGAACAACGTATAATTGATACTAAAAAGAACTCATAGATGGCGACACAGGTACCGAGCGAAACATTTGAACCAGTAATCGTGTAGATAGAATGATTTTTACACCTTAATAAACTCAACGTACCTTAATTATATCACAAACATACTTTCGCACATACAATAAAGGTATATTTTATAAGTTTAGTAAATGCAATAAAATTGATACTAAATCCATGTAACTCGTACTATACGAGTCAGCTTTCAAGCTTGCTACGTATTATTGGGCACTGTCACTAGATGGCGCCATCACGGGTCGCGAAAGTTCTATGGAACCACAGGCTCTAAGCATTTGGTTATGTATATTTTTGTGTGATGTGTAATATTGTCTCTAAAATACTACTTTTATATCGAAAAAATCAAAAATACTCTATTTGTTGCCCGGGAAGTCAACGCCATCTGGTGATATCTCAATGTATTACTAAAGGCTGACAGCGTCATAGCCGTGGTAGCTCGGATACTGCATCTACTGGTGTAGCTACGGGACTAAAATTGTATACAGAATTGCCTACATTAGGACGGTACGCTTTTGCTCTATGGGATTGGGTATCTGTACTTGTATTCTTTAATCTGTGACATTACTTACCAAGGGCTGTAAAAGAAAGAAAGCCCGTAATCGCAGGTATTTGTGACCCGAGCCGCAGGCGAGGGTTGTAAATATGCGACAGAGGGCTTTCTTTTTTACTGCCCGTGGTGAGTACACAATTTTACGTCTTTATCTGACCACAATGCGAGTTTTACCGTACGCGCAGCATGCGGTATAACTCACATTATGGCCAGGTGTGACGTAAAGTATTATACTTACCAATCAACCTTTTCAGCCGAGAAAATTGAAAAATACAATAAGGAAATTATTTTTTTTATATTAAGGAAGTGATTTACACAGAAGTATTTTTATGACATCGAAGAATATTTTGAATAATTACATTAAAATACCATTTACCTTTAGACATGTAACAAATAAAGCACTATAGACTGACATAGTAAATAATAATAATTCAATTCATTTAATGACTCATATTAACGAGATCCAGTATTTGTTGGTATGTAATAAATTGTATTCTTTTGTTTAAATTAAAATACTTAGCAAACAAAAATATTGCATTCACTTAAGTCTTAGGTTAAGAGTATATTATGTGCGTAACATCATAACACCTTCGCCATTTTCGTTTTCAGAATACTTCAAAGATCATGAATCTTGTTTTGTAACTTGCGTTTTACTTCCTAGCTTTATGGTGAATAAAAGTATAATTATATTAGGTATCTATTCCCTTTTTTTCTCAAACGGATCCCTAAAACTAAATTCAAGATGACTATAATAAACAATATCCTTGTTAACCGTGATCCATTGCATAATAAACCTAAAGTGTCTTAATAAATACGGTATATTTCAGCTTGCCCTCAAAGACACTTAAATATGTCACGTTAAAAACATAAACATTTTAAGGGTACTTTAGATCAATTATGGGACTATTCGTTTTATTTTTATTAAGGGTGCAATGGGTAAACTCAATTTGTTGTTATTAAACACACTTATACTTACTAAGGAGGATGTTCTAATAGATAAGTCGTTTAATAAATATGGATGGTAAATTCTGAGGGCCAACTAATTATGACGAGCATAGACAGAATATACAGTGCCTGTACACACTTGAAGCATTTACTTGTTTCCTTTAGTCCTAGGAGTAACATAGGCCGTAATATAAAGTAAAAATAAGCAGTCGAAGTACTTATGTCTTTGATTAGGTGCTTTAATACTCTTCGTTTAGAAGAAATACACATGCCAAAATAGCAAGTAGTACCTACGCCTGTAAGTAGGTACCTACTTTTTACAGTTTATCACTCGGAACTCTTATTTCCATCATCAGATCAGCTTGAAGGTGCCATATTGCGTTTTCCTGGAACTTACGATGCCAAATTGCTCAGCAGCTCAGTCGGATACCGGCACTTCAGATCCCTCCGCCAGAACTCAGGAGACAGGAGGCACTTATGAGAGAATTTCGCAAGATCAGGGATAAGCCCAGCCTCCCCATCCACAGGGAATTTATGGACCCTATAAGATGCCGCTTGAAGTCCAGACATCCATCTTACAGCATTACCCATACACTGTCTCAAACTAGTTTTAACCTCAACCAGGAGTGGAAGCAGTGATGGTCTACTATGACGGCTGGAAAGTTTGGCTCCAGTGTTGGCCCAGGTTCAAAGTTAGAAGGGTTCCAACAACCGAGACAAACCTGGTGCAATCTCAATAGACTGCGCACTGGTCATGGTCGCTGCAGCCTTTACCGTTTTCGTTGTGGCTGGCAGGACTCTCCTGCCTGTGCCGCGTGCCGCGGAGCAGAGCATTCATTTAGTAAGTAGTTACATTGAGATACAATTGTAAGTTTGTTCATAAATAAATAAATCAATAAAATAAAATAAAAACACATCTACTAGGACCTCTAGAAGACCGGGCCGTAGACAAGGTTACAATCGACAAGCGCTAACGCCAATAGAAAATAATAAATTGTAGGGAAATGACAGATGCCGACGAAACACTTTTCGTTAACATCTGTCAATCCCATACATTTTATTAGTTTTCTATTGGCGTTAGCGCTTGTCGATTGTAACCTTGTCTAGGCCTCCTGTTCAATTTGAACGACGAAGCCATTAAATGGATTAATGCTCTGGAGATTAATTTATGATTTTGTATCTGACTTTTGACTTGGAATCCTCGAGTGATAGGCCCAACCTATTACGTACTACCCGCCGAATTGCGAACAGAGTCATCTGACGAAACATACAACTTTGAAAATCGCATTATATTCAGTAAAGGAATTTATGGACATTAAACATTAATAAAATCGCTGTATTTGACATTGTAAATTATATCGTTATTTGTATTTTTTTAATTTTTCGTTTAATTAAGGTATGTTTGTTATCTGACAAATTTTATGTGATATTATCTTAGTCATTTGTTTACTTTTGCCTATTAATCAATTGTGACTATAATTTGAACCAAATGTAATTTGATATTTTATTACAATTCTTATTCTCTTTGTCAATTATAATACAAAACCAAATATATATAGCTAGCTAGCTTTAATTTATATTGTAGGTAATTGTATAATGTGAATGAAGTAAATCTAAATCTAAAGCTAAATCTTGCCATACGAACAAATAAAAATCGGATACCGAGAAGCGGCTGAAAAATTAGCAAACTTTAATGGATATATGATATGATATGATTTGATTTATTTAAATAAATAATAATAAATAAATATTAGGGGACAATCTTACACAAATCGACCTAGTCCCAAACTAAGCAAAGCTTGTACTATGGGTACTAGACGACGATAAACATACTTATATAGATAAATAAATACTTAAATACATAGAAAACATCCATGACTCAGGAACAAATATTCGTGCTCATCACACAAATAAATGCCCTTACCGGGATTCGAACCCAGGACCTCTTGCTTCGTAGGCAGGGCCACTACCAACTAGGCTAAAGCGGTCGTCAATACACAATTTCTCTTTTATCTCACAATATACAATTTCACTTAAAACTATTACACTTAATCATTTTTAGGAATTTATATTGTGATTGTCAGTTATTTTCCATTTAAAATTACATTAAATTTATGGTATGGTATGGTATTTATGGTATGCTATACCTATGCCAACAAACCGCATTGTGGTTTGGCAGAAGAAAATGTTAATAAAAATAATTTACTTCGTGAATAAATAAATTATTATTATCATACACAGTCGTCTGCTAACAAAAGTGTCCTGTAATGGTGAGTACACAATTTTACGTCTTCACCTGGCCATAATGCGAGTTTTACCGTACGCGCTGCGTGCGATAAAACTCACATTATGGCCAGGCGTGACGTAAAAAATATTACAATCACTCTATAAGTGCTAAAAAGAGCGTGCATCGAGATTGAACTTTGTTTCGTAACTCGTAAGCTATTGAAACTTTTTTTTATTAATTCGATGAGCAGAGCCAATTTACGTTATATGCAAGAAAGAAAGAAAGAAAGAAAACATTTATTCGTGGCAAAAAAAAACAAACTGTGGACACGTCATACGCACAATATACATTTGCCACGAAATGGTCACAACTCAGCGTAATGCTGGCAAAGCCAGTGCTGGTCTTCCGTTGTGGCCATTTGGTGAGGTACGGAACAATGACGCCACGATCACACACAAGGACACATTGCAAAGCTCAAAAATAACGAAGAACACAAACTCATTGAAAACAGAAATCAATAAATAACAACATAAAAAGACACATATAAATTACAATAAAATGAACGTCCACTTATTTTTTTTAAAAGAAAAAGAAAAAAGGTACTAAAACTATGGCTTATCTATGGTAAATTTGACATTACATAACTACAGGTAACAACTAACGCGTGTTGATGCAAAACATTCTGCGAAAACAAGTAAACGTTCACCATTAAAACTAAAACCATACTATGAGACTTACTGTTAAACCAATCAATATATAATAAAGAACAGTCCCAAATCTCTTATAGCAATATGTCTTCAAGATTTATTTGATCTCTTCTAAAATCTCTTTACAAAAGGTAGAATGACAAAAACAACTCAATACCTTATCACGAAGCTATGTAGCAATGTATACATACAATATAAGATTAAGTATACATAAGTAGGCTTAATGAGGACAGGTAAATGACACCGGGGACATTCTGGCTGCGAGCGTGTGCTCCACTTGTCGCCTAGGTATGTTTACCAGATACTCATACTCATACTCATTTATTCATAATATTATCTAAATATTACATGTCACATATTATTAGCATCACAATTGCGTATAGGTATTATCATTTAAAATTAAGAAATGTTTATACATATTATTCAATTATTATTATTATAAAAATCATTTAAATTATAAAAGGCATGTCCAATGAACCATTTTTTTAATTTATTTTTGAAAGTGTTTGTGCACTCTTCCATCGTAATATCTTCGGGTAGTTTGTTATAGACCTTGGGACCTATTACGTACATTGTCTTGGAGGACTTAGTCAGTCGGTGACTAGTATACTTTACTGCACGAAATGAATTACGTTACGTATAAGTGATCCAGGTTACAGTTGCATAAAGAAATAATGTAAGTAGTGAAAGAGCTCGTATGTAAGGAATTACAAATCGGATCGTTTTTATGTAAAAAAGAGGACTGTGACAAATAACGAATGTGCTAAACTGGTGCTGCTGCTGTTGAGAATTGCTTTATCTGTGTGGTATCGTATCGTGACGTCACAGAAGATTTATTTATTTTTATTTGCACACATACAATTATCATTACAGGCTGAACCCAATGCGATAATGTAGCAAAAAATTGTCTATTATAATAAAATAACTATATATTCAATATAATAATGCTACTTTTGTGAATTCACTCATCCTACATGAGTTTACATGCGTGGCTATGAGGTTCAGGGTGCGCACGGCGCCCGTCATCGGCGCCTCGCGCAGCAACTTGGTGCGCCCGCGCGGCACGGCCAGCAGCGCGGGCTGACGGCGCGCCACGGTCGTGCGGTATATCGGTTTCACACATGTTGCGGTTAGATTCACTCTCATCTGATGCACTCTGACTTGACTCTTTGTGTCTAGAGACTTGACTACATAGCGACCAACCGAGTTAGTACGAGTATGCGCACCGCTCCGTGTGTTCCTCGCCTTAGAGTAGATAGCCGTTAACCAAGTCCCAAAGTTAGATTCACTCAAGCGCTCTGACGTGACGCCCGGATGCTCCCTATCACGTCAGAATGCACTACAGAGCATCACGTCAGATAAACTTAGATTCTAAGTTTATCTGACGTGATGCTCTGTAAGTCTCTAAGTCTTAGAATAGCCGTCAACGCGGCCCCAAGCGGAGCGCACCGCCGCTCCCCTCCCGCCGGATATTGATTTTGGTTGTTAGGGATTTATTTATGACTATTAGCTCATGAGGGGCGCGTAATGAGTTCAGATTCTGTCGTCTACCGAAACGTTAAGGGTTGGGGGCCTGGAGATAGGTCAGAAATACTTAAAGAAGATAGATGAGTAGTAGTAGAGTGTCTTTGGTTTTCGTGATTATTACTTATTAAATAAAACTGTTTGGACGTTTGATCATGAGTTTGAAACGGGCTCGAAACGTTTTACAAAAAATACAAATACAGATACAAATATTTTATTTCTCAATACATACTTAATCTAAGTATTAGAATAATACTGACCCCCACACTAGGCATTGCCCGCGGAGGAGATATGTACTACAGTTGAAGTGCAACATTTATTACACATAGAATATTTAATATCAAATCTATTTATTTAATGGTAGATAGATTCAGATTCATATATACAAAATAAGATTACATTATAAATTACCTGTCAATTTACAAGAATCTCTGAGTATTAAAATCGTTCTTTAGATACTTATTTTGATTTTGACATATTGGTTACATGCAAGTTAGTTATGTATACCGTAGCATTAGTATGTTGTGGTTACCGATAATAGTCTCGATTATATATTAGATATAAGTGCATGTATGATGTATTATCTGTTGGTAATCCTAAATAAATAAATAAATTTGTTTCATCCAGCAGGTCCCCATCTTGGCAAGAGTCCCGTTTTATTTGTTTTTATAAATGGTTTAATTCTTTATTTCGTAGTTAATTTATACGCTCACTGAAAGGCTCTTGAGGCTGCCATTTCGCTTTTATAATAATAATAGTTTCATCCAAAACAATAATTATTTGACCAAAACCACACTTTTGACCACAATTTTGAATAAAATAAAATAACTGCTCAAATACAACTCAGTTTTTTTTTATTTGACGCTGGAGACTACATCTCCTTATTATTATAGAATAAGATTATTGTGATATAATAGACCCGGAGACTCTAGATACATCTCTCGGGAAATGTGTGCCCAGGTATTGTCTACGTTTCCATTGTTATGTATTTGTGCCATTTAATGTTAATTAATTGAATTCGTAAGCTCGGACATGTGAAAGAGCCCTTGAGGCCTACTTACAGAATAAATATTTGAATTTTGTTAAAAAACATGATAACTAATCAAGGTAAATAACAATTAAACTATAGTTACTTTTGTATGTCCACTTCGTTAAAAAGTGAACTAATATTATAATTGACCTTTAAAAGATCGTCACTACCAATCATCATCATCATTGGATTTAATAATATCAATAACAATAAATCAGATAACTTGGAAAAAAACCTATGTTACGTATAAAAATCTATTTCATTTGTATATGTCTGTCTTAGGATCAAAGTAAGCATAGATCAGCTCAAAACAATCTATTATGCTCTAGTGGATTCTATGTTGCGACATGGCATTCAGTTTTGGGGAAATAGTAAATATAATTTACATCTAGTAACTTTCATCATCATCATATTAGCCGAAAGTCGTCCACTGCTGGACATAGGCCCCCTTTTCAAACTTAAACATCGATTTAAAATTAATTTAGTATGCAGATAAAGAAAGGAAATTAAACGGCATTATGGTATAACTTATTTATACTCCCATACTCATACTCATACTCATACTCATTTATTTATAATGCACAAATACATTAAACGTCAAAAAGTTAATATTAGATTAAATTTAATTAATTCTAATTTATTTATGTCGACAAAGCCAGTCAAAGAGTTAAATTATTTCAAAAATGTATACACATGTCAAATGAAAATAAAATTGGTAATAAAGTCCTATTTAGAATTCCATAATAAAATGGAAGAATATATTAAAATGTTAAAATTTTAGTAGTCACACAGTTCAGAAATGTCTCCTAAAATCAAGTAAGTACCCAGACCAATGAATGTACATTTTAAAACGAAAATGCCCGCCTTTAAGCTAGCAAATATTCGGATTTGTCGACCTCTCAACTCAAATAATCATTAAATAATCTAATGATTATACAGTACAATGAGGTCCAGAGCCTATTGTATCCCACTGCTGAGCATCGGTTTTTAGCATACTTTGGCCAATCCTTAAACACCACAGATATAGATATACATAGATCACGCAAATGCATCTACATCTACTTCGCGTGTCCGAATTCGGTCTTCGAGTTGGCCGTCCGGTTGACATTCCGCGTGTGTCTGTTGTGGTAGCCGGTTGTCCGTGGATATTAAGAAAATGCCTTATTGCAGAATCGATTTTTCGCGGACAACGGGGAATTCACATCACTAATTCGCCCGTGTGACGTCACAGTAGGTAGAAAAAAGTGACACGGTCGGTTTTCATACAGATTGAGGTGTTTAAGTTATCTAGTGTATATCTATATCTGTGTTAATCACCTTTTTATCCATTTAAAGATAGATAGATAAACATATAAATGCTTATATATCCACCTAAAAAAGGGGTCAAACTCCCGCCTTCGTAGGATTAGTAACTGTAAATTAAAAAGACTTCACGCAATCCGAGCCGACTGTACAATTATTTGGCCCCCGGATCGAAGGATCTTAGCAAACGGACAAATCACACTTGACATATTTTTCTGCGAATTACTTCGGG
This sequence comes from Epinotia ramella, assembly GCA_947578815.1. Lineage (NCBI taxonomy): Eukaryota > Metazoa > Arthropoda > Insecta > Lepidoptera > Tortricidae > Epinotia > Epinotia ramella. The sequence goes on along the minus strand of OX388226.1, from coordinate 11,016,811 downwards.
ATACACAGGGCGCAAAATTACTCATACCTAATGTTTTTTTTGTCCCAGAAGTTGGGAGAAGCATACAAGTCAAAACGAGCAACTTGGCGTTAAATATAACGTTGTCTATACTTGAAAACGTAATTAGAGACCAAAAAAATAACCGTAAAATTGCCATTAAAATGAAAAAGTTACCAACACTGGCTAACTTACACTTCCAAATGATGGACGTAGCTAAAAACAGGCTATGTCCATCATTTAGAAGAGTGTAAGTTCGCCAGTGTCGGTTATTTTTTCGTTTTCAATTATAGTACCCATAACACAAGCCTTAGTGAGCTTACTATGGGACTAGGTCGATTTGTGTAAAATTTTCCCCTAATATTTATTATTATTATATATCCTACTAATCCTACTATAATATTATAAATGCGGAAGTTTGGACGTTTGGATGTTTAGATGTTTAGATGTTTGGATGTTTGTTACTCAATCAAGCTTAAACAGCTCAACCGATTTGGATGAAATTTTGCACGAAGATACACTCGCGGTCAAAGAAACCGGGTCAGTACGAAAATCTGTAATATCTCCTAAAATAATAAAGCTAGGGACATGAATTAAACTGCATATTGTAGATAATTTTATACTGAATTAAATAACATCAAATGGTGGAATCGTAATTCTTTTGTTTAATAAAATTACATAGGAAACAAAAAATCAACCAATTTTACGTACAAAAATAAGCAGTAGGTACTTCACATACAACACAAAAAATAAAAATTAATACTTCGTATTGCCTCCTCGGGCTCTTCTTACAGCTTCTAGACGATTCGGCATGCTGTTTATTAAGTTCTTTATGCGTTCTTGCGGGATATTGTCCCATTCTTCCACTAACGCCTGTTTCAGGTCTCTAAGTGTAGCTGGGGCGGGGTTTCGAGCTCTTACACGCCTCCCAAGCTCGTCCCATACATGCTCAATCGGATTTAAGTCCGGACTCCTCGAGGGCCAGTTCATACAGTTGATACCAACCTCCAAAAAATAATCTCTGACAATTTGAGCTGTGTGTGGCCTGGCGTTGTCATGCACAAACATAGAATTTCCACCCATATTAATTAAGTATGGGCCGACATGCTCATTAAGAATCTCTTCTACATATCTTGCACTCGTTAATGATCCATTTTCTATTAAAACTAACTCCGAGCGACTCTCTGAAGAGATTCCAGCCCAAACCATGACTGACCCACCGCCGAACGCCACTTTTTCTTCAAAACATACTGGAATAAAACGTTCACCAGGCCGTCTGTAAACTCTTTGCCGCCCGTCATTTGCATAGAGCATAAATCTGGATTCATCGGAAAACAAAATTCTTGCCCAATCTTCGTCACCCCAGTATCTGTGATCGCGGGCATAAAGTCGTCTTGCTGTTCGATGTATTCTTTCAAGTTTTGGGCCATTGGCCGGCCTATGTGGGGTCAAATTTGCTTCTTTGAGCCGCCGCCTGACAGTCCGCTCGCTGATGCCGTCCCTTCGGGTCTCTAAAAGCTGATTTTTCACTTCAACTGCTGTGAGGTGCCGGTTTCGGAGCATGGTTGTAACAATAAATCGATCTTCTCTAGCTGTAGTACATCTTGTTTTGCCAGTTCCTGGTCTTCTAAGGTTCTGCCCAGTTTGTAGGTAACGTTGGAGGACTCGCTGCACTGTAGAAAGTGACACACCTGTTCTTCTCGCTGTATACCTCTGACTTCTTCCTTCTTCTAACATAGTGATGATACGAGTACATTCATCTCGTGTTAGCGGCATGATAGACATTCAAGAATGACCACAAAATAAAACAATGACAGCCTTTTATCATAGTTCTTTGACAGATTGAAAACAATTGCTTAAAAACAAGCAAAAGTAAAACTAACGCAATTTAAAATAAGTACCTAATTGGTTTTTTTTTTCAATTAAACCTTTTTCCAGTTACTACGTAGAACATTGAAGGTTGGATTTAGAAGGATATTAAATTCTCTATAAAACAGAGTTAGTTTCATGCAGATACGACCAACGGTTTACAAAATATTGAGGTTTTCGTCACTGACCCGGTTTCTTTGACCGCGAGTGTAGTTTATGGCCTGGATTAAAATATAGTATAGTTTATATCCCGGGTCCATGCAGACGAAGTCGCGGGCGGAAGCTAGTCTACATCTACACTAATATTATAAAGAGGAAAGATTTGATTGTTTATTTGTATTGAATAGGCTCCGAAACTACTGCACCGATTTGAAAAATTCTTTTACCATTAGAAGCCGACATTAGCCCTGATGAACATAGGCTACTTTTTACCACGAGAAAATGCCTCATTCCTACAGGAAAACGGGTAATCCGTGCGAAGCCGGGCCGGGCAGCTAGTAATAAGATAAATTTCAATCCCCTCCCAGTGTGTACCCAGCCCGTCATCCGGATCACAGTCAAGTCCTCTCAACGGATTCCAGCTCGCGATTCGGAACATTTTTCCCGGAATCCTTCGGAATTATCGGCTCGAGGGCTGTTTGGAACAATTGGTGCGATGTGATTGAATTAACTTTATATCTTACGAATTAGAACTATATAGTTATCGAGAGTTGGGATAAATACTTAGAGATAAGATAAGCAACAAAAGAAAAAAAAATACATAACCTCAAATAAAAAAACCAAGTCTCTCCATAGCCCAATTGTTGGCTAGTAGAGAATGCCATTTGGCATTAAGCCTGCCATTTGTATATATCTGTAAATAAATAACCTAGAATATCGGGTAACTCCTGAGGAAATGTTTATAAAACACACTAGCTGCCCGGCCCGGTTTCGCACGGATTACCCGTTTTCCCGTGGGAATGAAGCATTTTCCCGCGGTAAAAAGTAGCCTATGTTCATCAGGGATAATGTCGGCTTCTAATGGTAAAAGTCTTTTTTAAATACAAACAAACAAACAAACAAATCTTTCCTCTTTATAATATTAGTGTAGATTAATTTATTAATTTACTAGCGACCGGCCCCGGTTTCTCAAGGGTACTATCCATATCCATACTAATATTATAAATGCGAAAGTGTGTCTGTCTGTCTGTCTGTCTGTCTGTCTGTTACCTCTTCACGCTTAAACCGCTGAACCGATTTGGATGAAATTTGGTATAGAGATAGTTTGAGTCCTAGAGAAGGACATAGGATAGTTTTTATCCCGGAAATCATCCCCCAAGGGTATGCACGTCCAGTGCTGCTAGACGTTCGGTACGAATGGTCTTGGACCACCTGGAAAATAAGAAGCGCGTAGCTGCTGTTTTCTTCGACTTGTCGTGCGCTTTCGACCTAGTCGACCAGTCTCATCGCAAGCAAACTTGAGCATTTCGGCATAAGGGGCATAGTGCTAAAGCTAATAGTGTCGTTTTTGCAGGACAGGACTCAGTCCACGGACGTTAATAATGAGAAGTCAGGCCTCAGTGAAATAGGTGACAGATCCGTGCCGCAAGGGTCCAATATAGGCAATAATTTATTTCTTATCCTGATGAATGACCTCCCTTTTGACTCACTAATTGTGGACTTTGTAATGTATGCCGATGACATCTTTGCAATTGTAAATGCTGACAGTAGGGACCAACTACTATCTAACGTCAAATCAGTAATTAGGAATCTCGCTGAATGGTTAAATAATGGAATGATGTTAAACCTCGAAAAAACGAACCTGGTGGAATTTAATCTAAAGCAAAGTTCAGATACGACCAGCAGTTTGAACTCAGTACTCGTACAAAATGCGGCTGTCGCAATCGTACCACAAACTCAATTGTTAGGATTATTTTTTGACTCCGGCCTGAAATGGCAGGAACATATCATATAAGCAGAGATCGGAATTTTCACGGCAAAACAAAAGACTGTCGCAAATTTACTAGGGTAAGAAATATTTTTTTATCGATATCGAGAATTACTATGGAATAATTTAAAATAATATGCAAAAAAAAACAGTTATTCACAGGTTATTCAGTGTAAAAGTTATTATTTAAGCCTTAACGACATCTTGTTTTGCCGTGAAAATTCCGAACACTGTTGATAAGGTATGCAAGAAACTCAACTCCGCTTATATCCCGACTTATGCCCATCTTGTCAAATGAAAACCTTTTAATAGCCTATTATGCATACTGCCATTCGGTATTAACATATGGAGTAGATTTGTGGGGCTTAGCTGCGGACAGGGACAGACCCTTCATCATTCAGAAAAAAATTCTAAGAAAAATGGCAAGGGTTTCTCCCGATACGCCGGCTCGCCAGCTATTTGTCGGCTTTAGAGTCCTAACACTTCCCTCAATATTCATCCTTGAGGTTGGAAAATACGCAGAATTTGGAGGCATTCCCAAGGAGGAAATGGACCAGCGGTCGTTTTCAGGATAGAAGGCAGCATGACCTGGAGGTGCCAAGACACCCATGAAAACGGCCACCGGAATGTATGTCTTGGGTCCGCGGATATACAACCAAATACCGACAGCGATCAAGGACTGTCGGACGTGCCTTGGTTTTACCCTCGAACTTAAATCCCTGCTGATGCAGAAGGCCTATTATTCGGTAGCTGAATTTCTTGACGAATCAATTTAATAATAATTTTGATTGTCCTGCATTTTATGTGCCTGTTGACATTGTTTTTAATTCTTAGTGATTATTATGACATTTTTAATGTAATGAATGACAATGTATGATTAATACGAAATAAATGAATATGAATATGAAGTGCGGGGTGAAAGTTTGTATGTATAACCCTTATTGGATCACTTTGTTGTCCGTCTATCTATCTGTCAAGAACATTTTTCTCAGGAACGCGTAGAGGTATCAAGCTGAAATTTATATCAAATAATCAAGTCTTTTGTCCGTTGGAGCTGTGAAAAAATCAAACTTAAAAGCCAACGCAATCGAAAGATACAGTCGTTTATGCTGCAAATTTTGGAGTTTTTCGACACTCGCAAAACCTACGGGGTATTTCCCGTGAACTCAGAAACTAGAAAAGTAACATCATATAGCACAGACGTCACATAACACAAATATATAATACTAGCTCCGTCCGCGTGGAACTCGTTTATATCGTAGCTCCATACAAACTTTTACCCCCCCATTTCACCCCCTTAGGGGATGATTACGGGGATAAAAACTATCCTATGTTACTCTCCATCCCTTCAACTGTCTCTACTTAAAAAATCACGTCAATTCGTGGCTCCGTTTTGCCGTGAAAGACGGACAAACATACAAAGAAACAAACACATACACTTTCGTATTTATAATATTAGTATGGACTAGCATTTTTCCCGGTTAGGTGGTACGAGCCAGGATTCGAACCCACGATTGAAAGACAGTGACTGCTCAGCTGTAACCACTGTAGTAGCACCAATGATGTTATATAAAAAGTTGAAAAACCCCCGACATTTTCATTTCTAAGTCCAGTATCTCAAAAACGGCTAAACAGATTTTTATGAAACATGGCTAATAACACTCGGGATAAAATTATATATGACACAAAAAAACTGCATTCAAATCGGTCCATTGGTTTGGGAGCTACGATACCACAGACAGATACACAGATACCCAGACAGACACGTTAACCCCTCTCTTTGCGTCGGGGGTTAAAAAGAGGTCGATACGTTGTCTATATGAATACTCGGGATCACATCAGCTTTCAAATTAAAAAAACCGCATTCAAATCGGTCCATCCGTTTGGGAGCTACGATACCACAGACAGATACACAGACACGTTAAACTTACAACACCGCTCTCTTTGAGTCGGGGGTTAAAAAAACTTTTTTTTTTGTTAGTTTTCCGTAGTGGGGACACAGTTTTTTGAACTTATTATAAACATTATTTAGACGTACGTAAACCCATTACAAAGACTAAATGACTTCAAGACATTGTCATAATTGATTCAATGATCAAAGAATCGACGTAAAAGCTTACCCGGGGCGCCTAATGTCAATTTCTGTACATTATCATAAGCACATTATTAACATAATAAAATGGAATGTATGAAATGAGGGCTTATGAATTTTTGCTTGAGTTCGTACGGAAAGGCATACTTATTACAATGGCCAACTGTTTTAACAAGTAACTTTTGAAGTTTGATGTTTAAGTAACATGTTTATCTGTACCAACTTCTGTACTAGTATTCTAAAGGTATTGTGTGTGAGTATGTAGCTGTGTCAGGGTGTAGCTTTGTAATGTATGTGGGGGGAAATTATCTCCAGAAAACTTGCGATTTCAAAAAATCTTAAATGAGCACCGATTCTTTTGGTTTTTTCCTGTTGTCAAACACCGCATTGAATCTGTAGCAGTGTTAACCAAAGTTTTAGGCAACTGCAAAGCAACTTTTAAGAATACTTGAATTTGGAGTTTTCTTATATTTGATTTTGAAATCCTAAAGAGTCAGAAGCATTTTTGTAATTTTTTGTTAGGACAGTACCTAACACTACTAACTCAATCAATCAATGATTTTTCAATAGGTAACATTTGATTACATTGTTGAATGTAATCAAATGGTATTTAAAAGATTACACGGGTCTAACGCGATTTTTATCTACCTTTATTTCTAACGTTACTTATACTTAGTTACAGATGAAGTTAACATAATGCTCGTTAAAATCCAAGTCGCCAAAAACCATCACAAGACCAAACTATGAGTCACTGCCATAAGTGGCCGCATGTTTGTCGTCCTGTTAGCGACGACGGTTTTAACACCTCAGGCTTGTTTGCTCTACGCCCTTTTAAACGCCGCGTGTTTGCCGCCTTTTAGTCGTTTATTGATGGCTTTGTGATGGGCTTCCGAATATTTCGAGCTTGTAAGATTGACAAAGTTTTATACCAGGCCGGTATTTATTTAATCGTATGGTAATATACATTATTTTGGCCTTTTAATGTTTGTCAATCTTTAGTACCACCCAGGGGACACGTGCAGGGTTGTGGTAGGTAGCTCCTGCGGACACGATTGACAGTTATCCCCCCTTTGTCAAGTGAGTGGGTAACTCGACTGTTAGAAGTTCTTAAGCCGCCCGAAGGCCTCTAACTCGGCTTAACGACTACTGTACTGTACTACACAGAAAGCAGCCGGGATCAAACTGCTTATAGCGTGCCTTCCAAATCACGGAAGCGCTCATTTATATTAAACACTCAAACATCAGGCGGTCACCCATCCAAAGACTGACCGCTGCCATCGTTGCTTAACCTGCGTTATCGGTTCCACTTCGCAGGCGCCGCTAGGCTATGAGCGCTTCTGGAAGGCCGGTGGAAAACTAGCACACGTTCGAGTTCAGTCGATTTAAAGCACCTTGCTGAACCTGACTGGGCTGTTATTCGGAATACGGGTGAAGACCCAAAATTTATTATTACTCCAAAAAAAGAAAGCAAAAAATATGCCTTTTGTCGAAAATCCCATTCAGATATCTCAATGAATTACGAAGCTACAACCGTTTTAGTATTGCTTGTTAGAGAGAGAAAACACTCACAGATCGATCTGAGTAAAATGACGTTTTGTGGAAAAGGGACAGAACATAAACCCTCTTAAAGCTCTGGACACTTATATAACTTCTTGCGTTGCTTTTTTCTCCATTTGACTCATTCTTAATCCGTTTTCATCTCAAATCACCCGTCACGCCTAACGAAACGAGAGCTCTACCTACGCTTAGTTACTACGAATCAGGGCGTCAAAATATATTTGTGGGTGAACGGTGAGATGAGCTTAAAACAAGTTTCAGAATAGCGGGGCTGATTTGGAGTCATCCGCGTTTTGCTGACTCTTCATTGATATGAGGATTGACAGTTAGAGGACAAACGCAGGACCCTCATCCGGTTCGAAGGACCATGTTCAAAGGGGTCCCAAAATGTATATTGAGTAACAGAACTACTCGTATCTTCTATAAAACTTGTACAATAATGAAATAGTTTGTACAAAAATGAAATAGTACTGGCCACAGGTAATTATTACCGGAAAAATCTTAATAGCGCCATCCAGGAATCGACCCGAACGGTACAGCGCCATCTAGCGGCCAATTCGACGAAACTTATGTACAGCTGAAGGTCCTGGGTTCGAATCCCGGTTAGGGCAAATATTTGTGTGATGAGCATGAATATTTGTTTTTGAGTCATGGAAGTTTTCTATGTATTTAAGTATTTGTATTTATATACAACGTGTTAATAAAATAACGCAAAACCTGAAAACCGTTTGTTCAGAATCGAGAGTAGAATGCAAAAAAAAAAAAAAAAATTTTTTGACGCGATTTATTTTTTACATTTGTATGGAGCAGGTCGCCCCAGTCGGCCAACACTCCATACAAATGTAAAAAATAAATCTTGTCAAATTTTTTTTTTTTTTTTTTTTTCGCATTCTATGCTCGATTCTGAACAAACGGTTTTCAGGTTTTGCGTTATTTTATTTACACGTTGTATATCGTCGTCTAGTACCCATAACACAAGCCTTAATGAGCTTACTATGGGACTAGGTCGATTTGTGTAAGATTGTCTCTTAATATTTATTCTTTATTTATTTACACTGCTGAATACAGCCATCCTTGGCAATCATACTCACAATCTCCAAGCTCAAAGGTCGCCAGAGCTCCCGAGGATGCGTTGTGTTGAGAGCGAGGGAATTTGTTCCTTCAGCTGTCAACACGGCGAATCCTCAAACATATCAAGGGTCGGCAACGCCCATGTTACTCCTTTGGAGTTGCATGCGTCTATAGGCTGCGGTCTGCGCTTACGATCAGGCGGGCCGTACGCTAGTTTGCCACCGTCGATGTATATAAAAAAAAAAATCTTGCACAACACTCCCCATTCGCGAGCGCAGATCTTTCAGGATTCTGTGCACACTTTATACCATCTTATTTGACCCGGCTGCACCGGAATATCTTAAATCTAAATTTCAATTTGTTACACCCCGTCCCGGTTGCAAGCTACGTACATCCAGGAGTCTTAAACTCTCTGTCCTATTTCACCGTACTGGTTTCCTCTCAAATTCCTTCGCTGTTCAGGCTATTCGTCTGTGGAATGATCTCCCTCTTACCGTCAGGCAAGCTCAGAGCAAGTTCACCTTTAAATGCAAGTTGCGTAAGCATCTCTTATTAACCATTAAACATTGATGATCCTCATGATATCTTTGTTCGGGTACATTTAATTATATGTATTTATGTAAGTATAAGTAAGTTTATATTGTATGCATTATATGTGTATGTATATTAATTAAATTAATTGATTTGTGTTTCCATTCGAGTCTCTGTACTTAGGATCCTGGACCACTAAAGTTTCTGTTTAGCCCAATGGTTGACTGGTAGAGAATGCCTTAAGGCATTAAGTCCGCCGTTTGTACTTCTATTGTTATATTTGTGCAATAAAGTTTAAATAAATAAATAAATAAACACTTCCACTTCAAAATGAAATTGGAATTTCACACATTAAAACAAAGAGTGCAATATCAAAATTGATTACATCAGCCTCGATCTAAATATAGTGTAAATACCCCATAGGGTAAGTTAGTTTTGGTCATTTTAGTAGCTTCATAGACATATTTTTAATATATTGTATAGTTTAATAATTTCGTATTAAATAAATGAGGGTATACTAAGCCTCCATGTCGATCAGCAAATAAAAAAAAAACTTATAATATGTGCATAGTTTTATATTTGTAATAGGTTTTCTTATAATATTAAAGGCCGAATTTAGGAGGAATTTAAATACTTATTTAGCAGATAATTGTTTTTATAGCTTTAAGGAATTAACAGAAAAAAATAAACAGCATGGACATTTTTTAAACAGAAAAAATGTGGAGGGAAGTTTTGTTAAAGTTTAATTCAGTAATTGCATAAGTTTACTGCGATTTTTTATAATATTTGCATGTCATTTAATTACGATAGAATACCGTACCACTATTCACAAGAACACCCTGTAACAAGAATTTACAGAAAAAAATAAACCGAATGGACATTTTTTAAACAGAAAAAATGTGGAGGAAAGTTATGTTAAAGTTTAATTCAGTAATTGCATGCTCTTGCTACGATATTATATATTTGCATGTCGTTTAATTACGATATTTACGATAGAATACTGTACCACTATTCACAACCACATCTTGTAACTAGAATTTACAGAAAAAAATTAACAGCATGGACATTTTTTAAACAAAAAAAATGTGGAGGAAAGTAAAGTTTAATTCAGTAATTGCATGCGCTTGCTACGATTTAATTATAATATTAGCATATCGTTTAATTACGAAATAATACTGTACTCACAAGAAAATCCTGTAATATACCTGTAACAAACATAATTTAATTATATTCTATCTATCACGCAAAGTGGACTGATGACCTGGTAAAGGTTGCTGGAGTCCGCTGGATGCGGGTGGCGCAGGACCGGTCACTTTAGCACTCTTTGGGGGAGGCCTATGTCCAGCAGTGGACGTCTTTCGGCTGCTATGATGATCTATCAGACCCCGTATCATGGTCGGCCTTATCACGCGATAAGTGACAAGATAGGAGCGTCGTCTCGTTCTATCGAACGGTGTCAGCTAGTTGACGGACGCTCTATCCTGTCACTGCCAAGGCTCGTTGCGATGAGTCATCGCAAGGCCAGATCGCCAGAGCTCCCGAGGATGCCTTGAGTTGAGAGCGAGGAAATTGGTTCCTTCAGCTGATGAAAGGGCAATAAGAATAATAGCGAATGTACCTCAACGGACTTCTTGCAGAGAGTACTTTGTCAAATTTAATTTGTTAACGGTGCCAAGCCTCTATATCCTAGTAGTGCTCAAGGATCTAGTTAAACATATATTTGATATAGAATCGGAAGAGGAACGGGACCTTCGGCTAGCCTCAAGAAAAAAAAATCTGCCTCAAAGCATTGATACTCGGCTCCAAATAGTCAAGCACGCTGAGTGCTATCAGAGTATTCGTTTATTTAACAAATTACCCATAGAATTGAAGTCGCTAACAAATTACAATATGTTTGGCCGTAAATTGAAGCAGATCCTGCTGAAACAGTGTCTATACGCAGTTGATGACTTTATGAACGTTATGACTGTATTACATGTACTTGATTAGGTTTTAGTTGCATTGTGTAATGTTCTCAAATATTTCTAATTCTTGATCATGATGTAGGTAACATTATTATTTTGATTGACATTTGTTTATTTTGTTTTTAACATTTTTGTAATAATTATATTTATGTAACTTGAATTTGTGTTAAGTGTGTAGTATTTGAATTAGTGGATAATGTTTAGTTTCATTGACATCATATTTTGTAGTTTTAGATTTTTGTAATAATTGTACTTAATTAGTTGACATTTCTTTATATAATATTGTTAGTTAAATTTGTATTGTGCATAATATTTACGTGTAATTTCAAACACAATCGTTGTATTGTTAATGAATAAAATTGATTGATTGATTGATTGATTGATGACTGCCCAATATTTACGTATGTATTGAATCGAGAAGTTTTTATTTTATACTTACGTAGCTTTAAGTATGTTACTTAATATAACTGTGGAGTTTATAAATTTTATAATACTCGTATTCCGAAATAAATAATTTATAATTATTATATGATTGTTTTACCACAGCAGAGAAAATACATTACTAATGAGGTCGTAATTTACTGGTTTGGAAGAATTGTCGACAAGATATTTATAAATCGTAGCATCGCATCAATGGCGCATGCGCTAAAGAGGCGCGGACAGAACGTGCGTGTGCCCACCTCGTTAGCGACGCCAATGGCGGCCGGCGGGAATGAAAACGGGGGAGACGGTCAGCAACAAAGACAACATACATCATACATCATCATAGCATTATTCCCGGTTGTGCCCTAAACGAGCCCCGGGACCACTTTTTAATAAATAAATAAATATTAGGGCACAATCTTACACGAATCGACCTAGTCCCATAGTAAGCTCAATAAGGCCTGTGTTATGGGTACTAGACGACGATATATTTAATAGATAAAAATACTTGCATACACACTGGTACAAGCCGGGATTCGAACCCACTACCGCCGCTTGACAGCACTACCTAGCGCTGGCAAACTTCGAACCCCTATGTAACCCACTTAGGGGTGAAATTTTCTAAACCGGTGAAAGTACTTTTTTTATATCTTAATAAGTAATCTTCCTACAAAGTTTCAAGTCTCTAGTTCAAAAAATAATGTTTTCCCCATACAAACTTTGGACCCCCATTTCACCCCTTTAGAGGGTGAATTTTAAAAAACCCTACCTTAGGACTCCCCTAGACCTTATAAGGAACCTACGTGCCAAATTTGGAATCTCTAGAACTAGCGGTTTGGGCTGTGCGTTGATATGTCAGTCAGTCAGTCAGTCAGTTTCTTCTTTTATATATTTAGATTGCCTTTGTCGCACAGACAGGAAATGTGACATTTGCAGAGACACCGCAACACACTTCAAGCCCATCCCTTAGTTGAATTTTAGGGTGAGTGTCCACCAGCGGGCGTAGCATGGTTACTAATTTATCACTTATCGTCAGGGTTCGAAATTATCAAGATAATTACGCTTCTTGATAATTATCGGATAGTTATAGTATATATTATTAGTATAAGAACCAATGACACTCGAGTTCGCTCAACTTAATGCATTAATCCGAACTGAATTCTTCTTACAAGGGGAATCCCCACGGCGCGGCACGTCACGTTGACACTTCGTGCGTTCGGATAGACGCAAGTGCGGAAATACACGTTCGAATACTTCGAATACAGTTCACTTCACGAGCGCATTTTTTTGTTATTATCAACCGATAATTATCCATGTGTTATTATCACTATAATTATCAAGATAATTATCGTGATAATTATCATTGATAATTATCCTTTCGAACCCTGCTTATCGTTGTCGATAAGACATCCGTCACTCTCACACTGGTATACTTGACGGAACGCATTCAAGATTCAAGTGTTTACGTAATACGGAAATATTTTTTCTACCGATTGACACATACTAGTTTCACACCTATTAGTAAAATTTAACAGGAAATATTTAGGGATGAAAAGTATAATTTTAATCTCTCATTTGAGGGCAATAATTAGATATAGTCAGTTCGGGTAAGTTCGCCACAAGGGAAAGTGCGCGCCCGGGGTAAGTGCTGGTATTGATTTAAATGACTGATTGATGAACGCACTTTCCCCTGTGGCGAACTTACCCGAACTGACTATACTCTTTTCTGAATAACAGGAGTGAGTTTTATTTCAATCATCATCATCATCATCATACCACCCGAAAGACGTCCACTGCTGGACACTGGCCTCCCCCAAAGAGTGCCACAGCGACCGGTCCTGCGCGCCGCGCTTTCCGGTACGTGGTCGCCACTCGACAACCTTTCCGCCCCAACGGCCATCGGTTCTACGTGCTATGTGCCCCGCCCACTGTCACTTAAGTTTAGCGATTCGGAGAGCTATATCGGTTACCTTGGTTCTGCTGCGGATAGCCTCATTTCTGATGCGATCACGCAGAGAAACTCCCAACATGGCCCTCTCCTGCCCTTTGGGTGATTTTGAGCCTTCTTATGATTGTATTATTTCATTACCCTATAATAATACCTAACCTTTCAATGTTGTTTATGTTCAGTTATTTTTTTATTTTCTTTCAGCGAACAATAAATAATATTCCAATGCACTTTTTTTTTAATTTATCATCAACTATTACAAAATAGGTAAAACTACAGAAAATTTCAATAAAAAACTTCATACAAAAACTTCACAAAATAAAATAAAATACCTACTAGGTACTTACTTTAAATAATCTGAAAGCTCCCCCGCGTCTCCCAGAAGCAAAGATGCGCCGCGGCATTACCTAGTCAAGGATAAACTAAAAAAAATGTTTACTTCAATAAAAAAAAAATGTTTTGCATTGTAACCTCCGTTCATTTCTCCACTCCCATACATTTTCCAGTTTCGAAAGCCCTCCCTATTACTACACAGAGGCACTCACAGAGGCACTAATTTCTTAATAACACAACATTTCAAAACTGTTATAGAGATGTCAGAATACTAATTTGTAACATTAGGGGTAAAGTATGCCTCGGTTTTCATATCTACTTTAAGGTCTCCACCCACCGAACGCGTGTCGTGCGACGCGTTAGCAACGCGTGTGCAGCTGCTGCCGCGCCGCGCTTCACACGCGACGCGCACGACACGCGGCCGCGCTGCCGAGTTGTAACTTCAGCGCCGCGGGCCCGCGTTCGCACCGCGTTCGGTATGTGTTTGAAGTGTAGTTTCAATGCTTTACAACTTGCGCGGGCCCGTGCAGCACACGCGCCGCGCACGACACGCGTTCGGTGGGTGGAGGCCTTTATATGTATGTAATAATGTACGTCTAGCACAAGCAATATGTTGTCTAGAAGAGATCTCTTTACCTTTAAGACTACATGTCGTCTATCACGGATTTTGAGATTTTTATTAGTTTCAGCGTGCAAAAGAGAGTAGATAACTGATTTATAGATAGGTAGGGTAGCTACGGTAGCCTAATGGTTCAGGCAGCGGTCGTAGGTTCGAATCCCGGCTCGTACCAATGTGTTTTTCGGAACTTTACCGGAATACGGAATATTTACCGTTAGCTTTTCCGTGAAGGAAAACATGAGAAAATCGGTCTAATACCAATAATAGGCCACTTTTATATCGACGTAGTTGGATAAAAATAGAGCTGAGTGTATATTAAATCTTATTTTTCTCATTAAGTATTTGTAAATATCGCCCGTAAGCGATTTAAATCATGACACAGTCGAGAATTTCTCAGTAATACACTCATCGAGCGAGATAGTCTATACGGGGTGTGCATCGCAGCGCTTCAGTCAGAAACGAAAATACTTAAAGAAGACTATTACATTTGTGACACCTACAGGTATAGTTGAAATTATATAAGCTGTCCGTTTAGCACTTGAAAGCTTATCTTGTGAACAATGGGACATGAATGGGACTGTTTCCTATTGAATAAGCCCACCGCAAATCCTCCGATCAGATAAAATTAAGCAAGTAACAATAAAACTCATACAAATAGCTACCATCCCCCTTAAGTCACAAGGTTGAAATTGCTATAGCATAACACTTTCGATAATGACACTTGGACATTGAAAGCCGCAGTCAGGTAAGTCACCGACGTTTTAGTGCGTCCACAAATATTGTTATTAACAAAATGACTTTCTTAATGAGTTAAGCTATAGCGATTTCAACCTTGTGACTTAGAAGAGATGGTAGCTATTTGTATGAGTTTTATTGTTACTTGGTTAATTTTATCTGGTCGGAGGATTTGCGGTGGGCTTATACAATAGGAAACAGTCTCATTCATGTCCCATTGTTTACAAGATAAGCTTGCAAGTGCTATACGGACAGCTTATATCATTTCAACTATTACATGCTTGTTTTCTACTGTACTTTTTTGCACAGTCCAGCAGGTCGATCACGTAACGCATTGTACGCACCTTAGGTAGATCTAAATGTCAACTTTTGTATGAAAAAATGACAGTTAAACTGTGCTAACGTGCGTATGAAACGTTACGTGATTACCCCTCTGAAAGGGTTTCATTGAGTCCAAACACAAAGAATACTCTTTTTTAATACAGTTGCTCAATAAGTGCTACTTTACGTAGTGTGCGGAAAGTTGGTTTTCGCGAACTAGTGCTTTTTTTTTTCCCACTCAATAATTGTACAAATTGTACCATTAATTATTATGTCAATTAAAAATTGGATAAGATAGAACGGTATTTAAAAAAGTGGTTTTTGAACAACTTCTTTATTTTTCAACTGTATTACAATGATGTTTCAGAATTAATAATATAAAAGTTTCGAATTCCTTACATGTTGGTTTTCTTATTTTTTTGCAACTGTATTAAAAAAGGTCGTACGATACACGTGCGGAATTAATTCTTACGTCACATAATGACATACTTTCCGCACTAGCATCGAAATTTACTATTATGCACCACGACATACAAAAAAAATACAAAAAAATACAAAATATTTTATTGATTTAAAACACAGTGGTTTACAGACAGGGCAAGGTTGAGGCCTCTCATTAGGTATATATGTACCTGTGTTGAGAAGTCTCGCTCTTCCAGACATAGTACATTGTAATGATCCACAATTTAGAAAAATTTAGTTTAGAGTATATTATACTAACTTAGTCTAAGTTTATTTCATACATTTCCTTACAGGAGACAAGATAATATTATGTATGTGTGTGTGTGTGTGTGTGTGTGTGTGTGTGTGTGTGAGTGTGTGTGTGTGAGTGTGTGTGAGTTTAAGTAAATGTACAATACTACATTACTAGAGTTTCTACAGTTACAAGACAGTTTCATAGGTGCTATATTATTATCTCTATGTGCCAAAAAACAACAGGCCTTCAGTTTCACTATAATCAAGTTTACCTATCCATTCATAAAGTGCCTCCTTACATCTATCGTGTCGTAAACTATAGAAATGAATCTTAGCATTTAGTTTGTTGTATAAGTGGGCAGACTGTACATAATATTGTCTCTTAGCAAAGACGGATTTGTTTGGGGGTACAGGAGCGACTTTTGCTGACCTTCTTCGTGTTTCAGTTTGTGTTTTGTAGGGTAGTGTTTTATGTAGTTTAAGAATTGTAGATGTAATATACAGTTTGCGCATACTAAGCAACTTACACTCGTTATAGAGATCAGAGGTAGAGTAACTATAAGGTTTAAGCAACATCGTTTTGAGTAAGCACCTCTGTCCCCTCTCCACTTCCAAGAATTTCATTTTAGATGCTCCACCCCAAACGGGAATGCAGTACGTCATGACTGATCGTGCTAGAGATATGTATATTTGGTTTAGTAAAGTTGTTGAAGCTATGTGTCTAAGAATTTTGAATATCCAAATTAATTAACGAATCCTATTATTTAAGTAATCAATATGTGGGTGCCAGCAGAGTCTTTCATCAATAATTATACCGAGGTACTTAGTAGAACTAACCTTGTTTAGCTTAGTGCAGGTACAGAGTGTGTCATCCAAGTTACAAACATGTATTTTTAGATTAAGCCTAGGAGGTGGTTGAGTACTAATTATTTTAGAGAAGCAAATGTAGTTAGTCTTATCAGTGTTTAAGGTTAGTAGGTTTGATATTAACCAATTGTTGACCTTTTGTAGTCCCTTTTCAGCGGCAGCATGAACCGAATCCCAACTTTCCGCCGTAAATATCACAGCAGTATCATCCGCATACGAGATAACATGGCCATCTTGAATGTGGATATTGGTAAGTTCGTTAATGTAGACGAGAAACAGTGTAGGACCCAGCACACTGCCCTGTGGTACTCCAAAGGAAACCACAGAGTCTTCACTGATGTGGTCACCGATCTTAACTTTTTGTTTACGTCCCGAGAGGTAGTCACTTAGCAAGTCCAGTGGTTTGCCCCTGATGCCAATACGTTCTAGCTTGGTTACAAGAATGGGAACAGACACCGTGTCAAAAGCTTTTTTTAAATCAAGGAATGTTGCCAGGCATTTTTTTCCATTGTCTACTTCTTTAGAAATAAGTGACGTTAAATTTACTATCGCATCTTCCGTTGATTTGCCTTTTCTGAAACCGAACTGTGAGTTAGAAAGCAAGTTAAATTTGTTAAGATATTGTACTAGTCGATTGTTGATTAATTTTTCTAGAATTTTTGAAATACTTGTTAATACTGAAATAGGTCTGTAATTATTTGGATCGGATCTGTTTCCACTCTTGTGAACCGGCGTTACTAAAGATCTTTTAAGCTCGGTGGGGAAAACACCTTGTGCAAAGCAGAGGTTCGCCAAGTGACTGACCACGGGTGCTACATCATTTTTACAATATTTGAAAAATTTTGAAGGTATCCCGTCATGGCCGGGCGAGCTATCTGATTTTAGTGACTCTATAATATTAGCTACTTCTTGGGGATCTGTATCCAGTAAGAAAAATGATGAGCAGGGGATAGCTTCAGCTTGCGTGCTAGAGCCGTATGACATGAGAGAAACATCTTACAAAAATCAGCTTATTAAATAATGGTAACAACAGGCGATTTCCTCCAACCTTTACAACACATGAACACGATGTTTATCTTTTGTGGTTTGTGAATTGCTATGAACACCTTTATCTGTATCCATCTGTAGTGTGCCATAACAATTGTGTTGTCACCAGCGAAAGAAAAAATCATAGAAGTCTAAGCCCCCCCATGTTACCGGCGTAATGCTGAGACAGCGACCGATTCACTGCCGCGAAGACACACACATTATGTGTAAATTGTATTGTATTTTTGTACTCTCTTTGTCTCTGTGTCTTTTGCGTAGTGAATAAATGTCTTTCTTTCTTTCTTTCTTTCTTTCTTTCTTTCTTTCTTTCTTTCTTTCTTTATTTGTGAACGTTCTCATACAAAATTTTGTTTTGTATGAGAACTTTCAAAAGACGCCGGTAACATGGGGGGGCCCTTAGTTCGACCATGCGCATACCGGGTTTTGGGCACGTGTTTGGGTAGAAATTTCTAAGGAGCTCGCATTCTATGGTTTTTTCGTTCGCTGGTTGTCAGGGAACTTATAAGTATGCCAAATATCAGCTCACAGGTTAACCAAAGCACCCATGTACAGTCGACAACACAGCTAAGTGACCATCGGAAATCTAATCTGACCTTAAGTGCATTGTAATAAGGTTCTAGGTTTTCACGGTATGGTTAGTTAGGTGTGTTGCTGTGTGTACAAGCTCTGGCGACCGCGCACTACCAGGAACACAACATCACATGGGCCATTATGTATACATAGCCTAGCGGAGCCTGCGAGTCGGAGACGATAACGCAGGTTAAGCAAAGATGGCAGCGGTTAGTCTTTGGATGGGTGACCGCGTGATGTTTGAGTGGTTAATAGAAATGAGCGCTTCCGTGCTTTGGAAGTCACGCTAAGCAGTTGATCCCGGCTGCTGTCTATGACAGTCGTTAAGCCGAGTTAGAAGGCCTTCGGGCGGCTTAAGAACTTTTAACAATCGAGTTGCCCACTCACTTGACAAAGGGGGGACAACTGTTACTCGCGTCCTACCTACCACAACCCTGCACGTGTCCCCTGGGTGGTACTAAAGAGTGACAAACTTTAAAAAGGCCAAAATAATATAAGCCATACGATTAAATATACATAATAGCTTGTCTCAAATATTACCTATTTGGCCAGAAGTCTATTCCCACCCTGTATCCGACACAGTCAGGACTCGAACCCGCGACATGCCGGGATGAGAGCTAATACGACATGATGCCTGATAGTTACATCTCAGATGCTGCCAGCTACGTATGCATTCTATTGGGGTGACCATAATCCAGGCAATGAACTGACAACTTGTATGGAAAAAATGACAATTTAGGAAATAATTTATAATAGCTTATTTTTTATGTATAACGGATATATTATCAATTAAATAGTTACCCAGCGACAAAATCCGACAAAATTTCAGACATCGAAAAAATATAAAGAAAGAAAGAAAGAAAGAATGAAAGAAAAGCATTTATTTATGACAAACACAGAGAGAAATAAATAGTAAATAAAAAATAAAAATAGAACCAACACTGTTTGCCACAAAAGGGCCACAGCTCAGCATGAAGCTGGCAAAGCCAGCGCTGTTCTTCCGTTGTGGCCCAGGTGCATGCCCCAGCTCGCCGACGACGCGGCTATACAGCCGATTAGTAACAGGTTTGAGAATTAAGTACTTAAATTGCAAAAAATATATATTTTTTTAAATATAATTGAATTGAATGTATGCAAACAAAAAGTAAAAAATAAATGTGCGTGCATACTACACTTAAAATATTCTTAATCTATAATACAAACTTGCAAAAACGAAACACAAACTACTAAGAAAATGCAGATACGATACGAACGAAACGTCACTGTCACTGACTGTCACGCCGACCAGAGACAAGAGAAGAGATAAGATTTACTAAAATTCCAATTTTAGATTACTGGAAAAGCTATACTACAAACTAAACTAAATTATATTTGGCAAAAAGAAAAACAAGCAAGGCAAGGTACAAAAAACACCGATTGGCTTATGGGACATAAACTACAGGTATCTCAGGGGTTGCTTACAGAAAACTAGTATCATGTCTGAAATTTTCCTGTCTTTGCTGGTGTTCCTACAACTCTTTTTTAAGCTTAACCTTGAAACTATGCACACTTTTCTGGTTCCTCAGAGGCGGCGAGAGGTTATTCCAACATTTAGTTGCCAAATACCTGAAACTTCCGCGAAATGCAGCTGAGCTGTGCTTATGCGTTGACAACTGTAACCCACATTGCCGAACTCCCCGTAACTTACGGAAGGAACGCTTATTAAAGAGATATGCAGGGGACTGGTGGTGAACTGAACTACCTCAAAAAGAAAGAAAGAAAGAACGAAAGAAAGAAGATATTTATTCACTACGCAAAAGACACACAGAGACAAAGGGAGTACAAATACAATACAATTTACACATAATGTGTGTGTCTTCGCGGCAGTGAATCGGTCGCTGTCTCAGCATTATGCCGAGGTGTCAGACAGACACCTACAGCGCTGATTTTCAGACAGCACCGTACGTGACCCACGGAACGCAACACAACATACCGCCGATACAAACGTATACACAAAATAAATAAATAATTAATATACTAGTAAAATAAGTAACACAAGCACAATGGGATGAGAGACAAAGAAGACATGCCAAGAAGCTTTCGTCGGTGTAGCATTTTAAGCATGTTACATTTGACAATGATAAGTTAACTGGCTTTTAAAAAGTCAGTAAAAATATTAATAAATGTTTTTGTCTTTATTTTGGTTCATTTACATTTGCTCTATAATATTCAAGATAAATCGTACAAAAAAAGATAATGCATGCTTCATTTAAATCTACATAATTACTTCCGGGTGGAAAGTTTGTCGGATTCTTGACTAAATCATCTTAGAATAACATTTTCAAATGAAATCAACAAAAAAAACGCTATTATAAATTAAAGTTTTTCAAAACCGTATTTTGCCTGGAGTACCATGGTTTAGACGATTTGGGACGTTACTACCTTATCGTTAATATGGGTGTTGACATTGACACCAAATACATTAAGAAGCCTAAGTCTTCTGGTAGATGTCGCTACACGCCTCCCTAAGGCGTTGTAGGAAGGAACTGATTGAAAGATTTAGTGGCCGAACCGGATTTTTCCGATAGCTCAGTTGGTTAGTAGCGACGGGCCATGAATGCCTGTGGTCGCCGGTTCGAATCCGGCTCGGAGATTTAATTTTTAATTTTTTCCTTTATTTAAAAATGTATGAAATGTATTATTATTATTAATAACAATTGTTACAGGTCGAGGTACAATATTGAGTTTTCAATAGTTTTAAATACAATTAATTACAGCTTTTCGTATTATATGTCAATTACCTTTATATCGTATTGGAATATTAAGTACGGAACCCTTGGTGGGCGAGTCCGACTCGTACTTGTCCGGTTTTTCATATACAATCAAGCATACAGCCTGCCTAATGTGAAGCCGCCACCGTAGCCAGTGAACGCTTGCAACTGCAGATAAATCACAAGCGCACCCTTTATCGATTGGAGGATTCGTTATATCAACAGGAGTAGCACAACTTGCTGCTATGTCGCGTCGTGTGTGACTCAGCGCCACCTATCTCTTTCGCACTGTGCAACAAAGAAGGGTAGATTTTCTCTTCTCGCGTCGCGGTGTCAGTTGTGCTAGTCCCACCG
Source organism: Epinotia ramella (assembly GCA_947578815.1). Lineage (NCBI taxonomy): Eukaryota > Metazoa > Arthropoda > Insecta > Lepidoptera > Tortricidae > Epinotia > Epinotia ramella. Next base: position 10,995,140 of record OX388226.1, on the reverse strand, counting down.
TTAGACAAATACTGGTCTCAGTTTAAAAGACTCTCACAATTTTACAACTTAACTCTTTTTTTGGTTTAAACATTGATGATCCTCATGATATCTTTGTTCGGGTACATTTAATTGTATGTATTTATGTAAGTATAAGTAAGTTTATATTGTATGCATTATATATGTATGTATATTAATTAAATTAATTGCTTTGTGTTTCCATTCGAGTCTCTGTACTTAGGATCCTGCACCACTAAAGTTTCTGTTTAGCCCAATGGTTGACTGGTAGAGAATGCCTTAAGGCATTAAGTCCGCCAATTGTACTTCTATTTTTATATTTGTGCAATAAAGTTTAAATAAATAAATAAATTTTATCCGTGATTTTCCAAAAGCCTGGCCACCCCACCAACTCAGCATTGAATGCGCTCGCGCAAGCCTCAAAATTCAAATCAGTCTCATGCGCACAAGGATTTACATACACACCCCACCCAGAAACGTCTCAAACGCCACCTCGCGCGTGCACCCTTACACCCATTCGTCCAACCGGGGCAAAATACTTGTTTCGAATGTAAAACTTTGCGTTTATACTAAAACTTTATTTTTTATGTTCAGTTCCCCAAGCTAACGATTGCCATTTTTAGCGGGGTGAGTGACCTGTCTGTCGCTGTCAATTTGCATGGAGTTTATGGGATCCATGAAATAGTTATTACGTGATTTTTTATATGTTTATGTTGAGATTGTATGCACACTTCCTTTCTCAAGACGGTTATCACCAGTGATCGGTTATTTGGATTCTCCCTCGCGGGATATCAAGTAGAAAAGTTAATATAGATACGACAGTTTTCCGCGATACCGAACAAACCGTACAAAAATAAAACAATTTAAATTATCTCTAAGGAATTTTTTACTCTTACATGCCAACCAGTTGAGACATAAACTTCTATTCTTTTCCTAATCTAGCAAAATATATTATTAGCTTATATATCTATCACGATGGAAAAAATACTTCTAAATCTTGACATTGACATTTCATATTAGGCATTTGTATAATATTAGGTCACAGGTTATCGTATAAGTGCAAATACATAGATCTTATAGCTCAAAGGCGATCCAATAAATTAGTATCCACGTTAAGTTCGCACACTATGATTTATGGTTCAATTTTCATTTCATCGACTTGTTTCTGAGATTATCTTTTACGACAACTGTGGCTTACTCTAATTGAACTTTTGATTCGCGTATGATTGGAATATTCTCGGGGAGTACTAGACCGTAAGGCAGTGTTACATACTAGTTGGCATGCCGCGAAAACCTAATTCTTTCGCTAAGGATGAAACTATTCTAAGTTGGATCGAGCCCCACGTTGACTTGATGTATGAAGCCCGGATTCCCGGGGCATATCCATACTAACATAATGATTGAGGTCGTTCACCCCATGTCGAATCCAAAAAACCGATCACTGGTTATCACAGAACGCCCGCGAGCTAGTGTAAGATGCTTACTCATATTTTTAACCAGCGAACGAAAGAACCATTGAAGTCTTAAGTAGCGCCGCAAAATGGACCCACAGAATGGGCGACATTACTATTATGCGGGGAGTGGGGTGTCAAAATGATGCCAGGCAGCCGTTTAGTTCGAACTTTTTTCTATGGAAAATTGTACAAGTTTGTCGAAGTTTTGTGGTATAGGGGCCAGGCCGGATCGTGCCACGCCTGTGGATGCCTATGCTGCTGAAGGCGTCTCGCGCCGAGCCGTTCCCACGGCGTGTATCGGCCTGTACCGGCCTGTCGTTACCCAATATTAGATCGTTCGTCCACTCCATCTAATCACGTGCATGTTCGCGCACGCACCGCCGCTGGTGAAATGAAAGAGTTAGTACCTACGGACGCAGGCGCGCCTAGGCTGTTATTCGCTAAGCGCTAATACGGCTCACCCCGTCACCCGTCACGAAACTAGACCTCTACCGACGCAACGCGGTGTCAAGATATATTTGTGGATGAGCGTTGAGGTGAGCTTAAAACAAGTTATCTGAATAGGGGGGCAGGCCGTGACAGGCCCCGCCTTTGAGCTTACTGACTCCCGATGAATAGGCTAATAATCTTTAAAAGTTAAGATTGTGCTAAGTCATGAAACATAAAAAAAAAATGTGATTTATTGAAATAAACAGTTCAAATTTTTTTTTTTTTTTTTTAGGACGGGCGACGACAGGCCACCGCAGGCCTCGTCGGATGCGGCCTGTCAGTCTGGCCTGGCGCGGTCTGGCCTGAGAAATCAGGCCGTGGGACCCCGGCTTTAGCTTTAGGTGGTAAAGTCGTCCAGAGCTCCCGAGGGTACGCTTTGTTGAGTTTCGAGTGACTTGCATTTGTCTCAACGAATCGTCTCATTCAACGAGCGAGCGAAGCGAACGCAACTCCCCGTTTCAGCTTGGGCAAACAAATAGTTTCGTATGTCCGGCTGTCCAGACGTCTTTTCATGTCTACAGGTCACATTTCTCAACCGATTCACGTAAATTTTAGTTAGCGGATCCGGGATTTTAATCGATTTTTTGTCGATGCAGTACGGTTATTAGCACAAGTTTCTTAACTTACGGTCAAAAATTACGCATTTTGACTCTCCCATGCTTGTATATATTTGAAGTTATAATGTTTGTGAGACGTAACCTGCACTTATATCCAAGTTTTAGGAGTACACGTCTAAGGAATAAAATAAGTGGAATGTCCTTCAAAACAAATTTATTTCGGAAAAGTTTACTCGGAATGGCCCCTACAATTGATAACAAAGTTCCGAAAGATATAATAGATAATAATATAGATAGTATTGCTGATTTTAAAAATAAGTTATTTAAGATTCTCGTAAGGAAAGCCTACTATACAGTTAATAAATTTCTGACAGATAGTCATTAATGGAATTCAGCGAGAACAAGCCTGGCTCCATTAATAGCTTAAACATTTGTATGCCTGACGGCCCAACATGGTTATTCGACTTAATGTATTTTTTGACCTTCGTATCTACCTGTGTTGAACGAATAAATGCATTATTCTTTACTAGCTTCTGCCCGCGACTCCGTCCGCGTGGAACTCGTTTATATCGTAGCTCCATACAAACTTTCACCCCCCACCTCAACCCCTTGGGGGATGATTTCCGGGATAAAAACTATCCTATGTCCTTCCCCAGGACTCAAACTATCTCTATACCAAATTTCATCCAAATCGGTTCAGCGGTTTAAGCGTGAAGAGGTAACAGACAGACAGACAGACAGACAGACAGACAGACACACTTTCGCATTTATAATATTAAGTATGGATTATTCTTATTCTTAAGTTATAACAATTATGTGCAAATACTATATGGTCCGCTGGACCGGTTATTGTGGCACTCTTTGGGGGAGGTCTATGTTCAGCAGTGGACATCATTCGACTGATTAAGATGATGACTGTATGGCAATTTCTCCAAACGGTTCCATAAAAAGCAATTGTAAATCTATTAAATGTTCCCAATGTACCTTCCCACGGTACCCAGCGCGGGCGCATCTTTTAAACATGTCCTCTGCGTTGACTAAATCATGCTGTCAGCTGAGTTTAACATACTCGCTAGCCTGATATCTCCATACTACACTTGCATGGTTCTTTCAGAGTCTCACTTAAAACCTGAGGGTCAGGTAACCTTAAAAGTCCGCAGTAAGCTCGATTCTCAATACAAACGTAGTTAAAGCTCTCATATTAAAACTACGTGTTGAATTGTAATGAAACTTTGCATATACAATGACATGAGGTATATCCAGGTCTGTAATTAGTTAATAAAGCTTCAGATACCATAGTAAAAAAAATACAGCGTATTTAAGTTTTTCATACAAAACTGGTTTTTGCTGTATTTCGTTTGTTTCTTAAACTGGAGCCATATAAACTAATTACAGAGATAGATATACCTCATTTGATTGTATATGCAAAGTTTCGTCACAATCCAAGACGTAGTTTTAAAATGAGAGCGTAACTACGTTTGTATGGGAAGGTAAAATTCGGCCGAGCTGTACTAATACTGCGGACTTAAAATATCAAATATAATATAAGGCAGTATCGCAACTAGACAAAATTTTCGTCTATATTTACTTAAGAGGCTGACAAGACCTAATTTGGTAAAATTGATGTTATTTAAGCAGTTTTTTAAGAAAAACTATTTGTTCTTGCACATCAAATAAAATATATGTTAATATCCATCAGGTAATGACTCACAAAGTAATTCTACTGTCAAACTTCTATTATATCAAAAGACACAATCAACTTACAAAAGCTCTTCTTAGAACAATTAATATTTATAATGAGAAAATGAAACGGCAATTTTGCAGATTGCGATTTGAGTCATCGATTTAGCAAAAAGCTTTCATAAAGCTTTTGCGGTTTTGGCATCAATTGATGTTAAAGATAAACATGCTTTGAGCGGCCCAATTGAGGAAGAACCGCTAAGCTTAAGAGGCTGACAAGACCTAATTTGGTAAAATCGATGTTATTTAAGCAGTTTTTTAAGAAAAACTATTTGTTCTAGCACATCAAATAAAATATATGTTAATATTCACCATATTTCAAAGATCGTAGACGGGCTCGATACATAATTTGACGAAATCGGCTCGATAGAAAATAATTGCAAAGATTGGTCTTAAAATCACATGAAACGGTTCTGTCTTTATTTTTTTGACGTATGGGTCTGCAATTAAAATCATGAAGACCTTAACCGCTAACGAGTTATATTTCGCAAATAATCCACCCTTTTTTATTTCAATATTTATGTACTATTATCTTCAAAAACCGGGCCGCCCAGTAACACTCGCTCTCGTTTACTCCGATACAAATGGACAGTGTGCGCGCTATCCAAAATCCTCAAGGCCATTTTGGTTTTGACAGCGCCTTAAATTGACATAAATAGCAGTCTGTGTACTGCATATTAGAGGTACAGTAAAGTTTCCTGTCTGGCCTACGGGTTAGCTGGAAGAGAATACCTTATTGGATTGAGTTCGCCTTTTCTATTTGTAACTTAATTGTTTAAATAAATAAACGAAGTTTATAGAGTACTAGTGACCCATTATACATATTATAAACCTTCCCCTTGAATCTATTAAAAAATACCGCATCAAAATCCGTTGCGTAGTTTTAAAGATCTAAGCATACATAGGGACAGACAGCGGGAAGCGACTTTGTTTTATACTATGTAGTGATAGAGTAATGATGATAGTGAAGTGATAGTGATAAGGCAGGTCGTATCGAAACTACACAAAATGTTCGTCTAGTTACTTAAATTGTCATAAATCAGTCTGTGTACTGCATTTTACAGCAAAGTTTCCTGTCCGGCCTACGGGTTAACTGCAAGAGACTACCTCATTGGCAGAGGCGTCTTTACCTATGGCGCAGGGTGTGCGTTGCACACGGGCGCAGCGGTCCTGGGGGGCGCCGAGCCGTACTTTGTAACCATTCCATTTTGACCGCGCGCTTACTAGGGGGCGCTAGAGTAATGTTTGCACACGGGCGCTACAGACGCATCTCTGCTTATTGGATTGAGTTCGCCTTTTCAATTTGTAACTTACTGTGCAATTTATTTAAATGAATAAACGAAGTTTATAGACTAAACAATGGGATACGTGTCTCTGTAGGTATTATAGGGGAGAGCACACATGTTATTATTGTGGATCGCAATAAAAACAGGAGCTCCAATGAAAGCACTTAGTGCCGTAAAATGCATTTGAGAGCAAATATTTTCCCCAACGGGGGATTCGATATTGTTATTATATTTAGTTTAATTCCATTCGATTCGACGTAGACGACTGGTTAGGAAAAGGCATGAATTGGAAAAACATGAAATTTTTCAAAGGCTGTGAGAGAGCACACATGTTATTATTGTGGATTGCAATAAAAACAGGATCTCCAATGAAAGCACTTAGTGCCGTAAAATGCATTTGAGAGCAAATAGTTTCCCCAACGGGGGATTCGATATTGTTATTATATTTAGTTTAATTCCATTCGATTCGACGTAGACGACTGGTTAGGAAAAGGCATGAATTGGAAAAACAAGAAATTTTTCAAAGGCTGTGGGAGAGCACACATGTTATTATTGTGGATTGCAATAAAAACAGGATCTCCAATGAAAGCACTTAGTGCCGTAAAATGCATTTGAGAGCAAATATTTTCCCCAACGGGGGATTCGATATTGTTATTATATTTAGTTTAATTCCATTCGATTCGACGTAGACGACTGGTTAGGAAAAGGCATGAATTGGAAAAACATGAAATTTTTCAAAGGCTGTATATATACATATATACCTACTAACCGATCACGTAACTTTTCGAACGCACGTTAGGACTCGACTGTCATTATCCCATACTAACAGTCACATTTAGATCTACTACAATTTCGATTGAGCATTGAATAAGCATAATAATAAGCAAGTCTGTTATGGTAAACATTAAAAGTTACAAATATGAATTAGGGTTGGTGCTATCATTAATAGTACATTACTACAGAGGCCGGGAAGTAAGGTGTTGCCGGTCGAGTACATATAGACGGCCGAGCGTAGCGAGGTCGGATAGTTATTAGGCTGGCAAGCCCTTTTCACGCCGAGGTATGTAGTGCTTTTCTCAAACATGCAATGAAATAAATTAAAAAAACTCCAAGAAATCACATTTTAATTTTCATGGCTAAACGCCGTGATCCTGATATGTGCCACAAATTGTGGAATAAAAATTAAAAAAGACCATCTTGCCGGCCTAGGCTTCCAATTTTGTATGAAATGCCATTACGGATCTCTCGTCTCGCTGCGCCCGAAACGTGACACTTCGAAGCCCATTATGAAGAACACAACGTCAATATTTCATTGCATGTTTGAGAAAAAGGATTTTTTTTGCAGTAAGTATTTATAATCATTAATTTTCGATTCTACTGCCCTTATTATGAGAAATATATTTTCTTCAAGGTTCTTGGAAAACATCCATCCTGTACAGGTAGTATTAATAATCTTGAAAGTATCTTGAGTAGGTAGGCTATATAGGTATTTTGAAGAAAACATGCCTGCTTAAAAAAAAATATAAATAGGTTATCTAATAACGGGACTTCATTTTTTAGGGTTCCGTAGTCAACAAGGAACCCTCATAGTTTCGCCATGTCCGTCCGTCCGTTCGTCCGTCTTCGGCTTAGCTCAGTAACCCTTACTACTAGAAAACTGTAATTCGGCATGGGTATATAAATCAATCACGCCGACAAAACAGTAGAATAAAATCTTGAAAAAATTGTTTTGTTATGGTACCTCCCCTACAACCTAAAAGATTCAAAGATTAACCAACATAGGTATGTAGGTACAAGGTGTTACATTAGCTTTCGTATCACTATGTGATGCCTGTCGGCCAGGCCTTTAAATAGCGCTATTTTCGTATAGCGCTATCATTTATAACGTTATTATTCCTAAAACCGCTATACTCGAAACCGATATTTGACGCGCTGTATAGCGATATCCATTATAACGTTATAAATCTAAACCATTAATATAAAACCGATACTTTTTTAACCGATATAATAATGTAATAACGTTATAGGCTACCCCTTTCTCGCATTCAGTATAGCCTACTCGTGCAATGTAAGCGATGTGATTACGTAACGTAGGTTGTTTGTTAGAGTGCACGACGTCATAGTAAAATAGAGAATTTTTCGATTTGCTCGGCTTGTCGGCGCAGGTTGTAGCCTGATACGAATATCCTGACTAATAATTTTCAAATCAGATTGTCTTTAGCTACCTACTCTGTGCCTCATTAATCGGAAATTCATCATCCCATAAAAAACATGCCATGTAAAAAAGAGGCCAAGTCTCGAAACTCTTCCACCGTAAAAAGTTGTGAGATATTTCGTAGAGCCAAGTCTCAGGCATTCTTTTATCTTTATTTGCTTGCTAAATAAAATTTTGTGACTTGGCAATCACACAATACTACATAGTTTTAGGTATGCAGAAATCCATTAATGCAGGAAAGTTGTGTGATTGCCAAGTTACAGAATTTCATTTAGCAAGCAAATAAAGATTAAAGAATGCCTAAGACTTGGCTCTACGAAATATCTCACAACTTTTTACGGTGGAAGAGTTTCGAGACTTGGCCTCTTTTTTACATGGAGTGTTTTTTATGGAATCTCACTTCTTTTTGAAGGTTAATGTGTTATCCATACATACAAACTATGAATGCAGGCCCATTCTTGCTTTTGAATTTTCCCATTCACTGCAAATGTAACTTTGTAATCCTATATATTTGTATAGGATTACAAAGTAATGTATACAGTTGGTGTATCTAGAAAACTGGGTTGAAATAGCAATTTTTTATAGTTTTCCCTTTATGTGGCCATTAAACCCTAACTCTGTACCAAATTTCAGCTCTCTGAGTTTATGGGAAGTACTAGTTCTATTTTGATGATCATGAGTGAGTGTCATAAATGCGAAACTTTGCTTTCGCTTAACTTCGGAACTAAATGACCTACAGACTTGACATTTTGGATTTAAAGTATGTGATTATAGCTTACTGGATGACGAAAATTTCTGCATTCTGGTCTTATCCAGAGGTTCTCAAATAGGGGCCTGAAAATGTGGCGAAATGGTTCCAGTAAAGGATGGTACGGCAGTGTTTGCTTCGCGCTCGACTTGGCGGGGGCACTGCCGTGCCCCCAGATATTAATGGCATTGTTATAACATGGTAAATTATTTCATCAACGCACAGCCGAAACTACTGGGACTAAAAAGAAGGGACAAGATGGAATTTTTGGAAATCCCATCCCTAAGGGGGTTAAATAGGGGTGCAAAGTTTGTATGAGGGAAACTTTTTTTTTAACTAGAGACTTGAAACTTTGTAGGAAGATTACTTATTAAGATGCATAAAAAGTTCTTGCAGCGTTTTAGAAAATTCCACTCCTAAGGGGGTTAAGTAGGGGACAGGGGTGCAATGTTTGTATGGGGGAAACATTATTTTTTGAACTAGAGACTTGAAACTTTGTAGAAAGATTACTTATTGGAATAGAAAAAAGTACTTTCTGTGTTTTAGAAAATTTCATCCCTAAGGCGGTTAAATAGAGGTGCAAAGTTTGTATGGAGGGAACTTTATTTTTTGAGCTAGAAACTTCAAACTTTGTAGAAAGATTACTAAATACAATACAAAAAAGGACTGTCAGCGTTTTAGAAAATTCCACCCCTAAGGGGGTTAAATAGGGGTGAAAGGTTTGTATGAGAAACACTTTTTTTGAGCTTGAGATTTGAAACGTTGTAGAAAGATTACTTATTAGAATAGAAAAACAGTTAGTACTTTTAACGTGTTAGAAAATTCCATCCCTAAGGGGGTTAAAAAGGTACTTATGCAAGATTAGGATGAGAAACATTTTTTTTGAGGTAGAGATGGGCAACTTTGTGGTACGATTACTTATTAGAAAAAAAAAATCCTTTCATCGTCTTGGAAAAATACCACCCCTAAGGGGGTTAAAAGTGTTAAAACGGTATTCAAGGTTTATATGGAGAGCAAGAAAATATAGTAAGATATTTCTAATGTCAGTCTTAGTCTGTATGTTAAAAGACAACAAAACTGATTTCAGAGTTTTTTTTTAATTCATCCCCTATAGGCGTTAATGGGGCTTCCAAGTTTATATGGAGGGAAAAGTAATTTTTTAAGTAAGATTTTTTAATTTTGGTCTTAAAATAGAGAGAGCAGATTAGTAGATTTTTTTATTCATCACCTAAGAGTGTTTAAAGGGGATTCGAAGGCCGTATAGGGTCAAGACAATTTTAAAGTAAAACATTAGTGTAACTACGATTTTAGACGGTTTGTTTAAAACTAAAAAATACATTTCAATGTTTTTGAAATTCATCCCCCAAGAGGGTTTCTAGGGGGTTCAAAGTTTATACGAAGAGCAAGATATTTTTAAAATAATAGATTTATTACTTAGGTTATGGACCGTTTGTTTAATGATTAGAAAACGATTTCAGCGTTTTTTTTATTAATCCCCTAAGAGAGTTAAAAGGTTTGAAGGTTGTATAGAGAGCAAGACCTTTTTTAAAGTAAGATTTGAACAGTTACCAGAAATGTAGGATAGGTTAGGTTAGAACTGCGATGCTCCCAGAATCGAATAGATTTAATCAACATTGGGTACTTATTATTATAACAGTAATGTAGCTTAGTAGACATATAAAAATATAGTTTTCTTTAATACTGTATGAAAACGTCTGTTGATGATTCTTAAGATATTTATGTTTGTAAAAACGAAGTTTTCAATTTAGATTTATCAATTTAAACTAACGAACTCATCGCACTGTTACCTTTTACGTAGGTCTAATCCCTGAACGGATTTAGATGAAATTTCCCGTACAGATAATATGAGACCCTTGGAAGGATATAGGATAGTTTTTGTATATCATTAAGATGGTAGAAGTTTGTTTGGGACAGCGATAAATAGCTTTCACCGAACATAATTTAATAGCAATATTTTTTCTAAGACCATAACTAGTTCCACGCGAACGAAGTCGCTGGCAACAGCTAGTTATTTATAGAAATATTTAGTGACTAAGGATTAATTAGAAAAGGAGGATGAATCGTAAGAAAAGGAGGATCGAAACATATTTATGTGTACCAACCGTCCTTGGTCTCCCCTATCTATCGCGAGCCTATCTAGACAGATTATGGCGAAGAACCGGAATCGAAAATTCACACATTCTTTGGTTTCATAATCAGATTTTATTTAACTTGACGTTTTCGGAATGGCTCTAAATCAAAAATAAAATAAAATGTCGGAAACTAAAAGTATATTTTAATTTTATTACGATTAATGAACAAAAGCACATACCAACATACATATGCATAATTTTTTGCTCACGGCAACACCGTCGGTCGTAGGGCTTGTTTGGAATAGGTCCTAATACTGGGAGTCTGCGATTTAGTGCCGAGACAAACAATTAACATAAAAAATATTGACAATCTTACATATTGTAATAGTGTTTACCTAGGGGCTATTAAGATTGGCACTCTTTCTTTTTATTTATGAGCAAGTCCACGAATCTGTGGACAGCGTTGCGTTTCCTGCGTCCCATTTTTATTCCGCCATTTATCGTTTCAACCAACCAAATATTCACAATTCACAACCAATTTGCAAATGATCGAGGTAAACAAGCATTAATAAGATTTAGAAGCTAAAACAACATAACGGCAACGTCGCACGTCGCGCTACGGCCCACGTGGTGGCATGTTGGCATTGGCACAGAGCGGCAACGGCGCAGCCGTAGCGCGCGGCTCGCATTTTAAAACGATATTATAACGTTATTATATATCGTTCTGTTATTCATTCTGTTACGGTATTTATATCGTTATGGAGAATATTGATTTTGTTATAACGTAATTTTCGAACACTAACGGAATATACCGTTATAATTCCGGTTCATTTTATAACGTTTTAAAGGCCTGCTGTCGGCGTACAAATATATTGGTCAAAACATGTATTGTGTTGACATAGTAAGTAAAAGTAATAGATAGTCATTTTAATACATATATCATGAAATATAAATTGATTCATTAAATTAAATTAAATTAAATTAAATAGATCAAAAGAGATATAACAATAAGAAAGAGTGTAGGATATGTCAATATTTATCAAATACATCAGTCAAAAATTCTGTTACCGTATAATATGCTTTTTCCGTAAGAAATAACTTCAAACTCCTGTTAAAATCTACTACATTTCCATTGTTTGCAAGGACGTGCTGTGGAAGCTTATTATATATTTTGTACGACATCCCTAGTATGCTGTTTTGTAGTAGTGCTGTGTTACTTGACTGCGATTTTAATTTGTTCTGGAGACGTATACTTTTAAATTTATTAAACTGACAGCGATTAGTGTTTACAAAATTGACCATTTCGTAAATACGAGTATACAAACAAGGTAATGTAAGTATTTAAATAATTTTATAAAATACGGTTTGCAGGTGTCATATCGCTTAATGCCACATATCGACCTTAAACACTAACACTACACCTAAGTAGGGATTTTTCTTTGTCACACCCATAGTGTGGGGTAGGTATCATTGGATAGTTTGGGTTGCACGGGACGGTTCCACAACGCTTCGGGTGCTCAAATACCGCGATATAATATCTTACACGGGCGTTGTTTCAGAATCGAGTCATATCAAATTGTCGTAGCAAATTGATTTGGAATCGTTACGTTATAAGTTATAACCATATGGGCCTCATAAGAAGGCTCAAAGTCACCCAAAGGGCAATTGGAGAGGACCATGTTGGGAGTTTCTCTGCGTGATCGCATCAGAAATGAGGCTGTCCTCAGGAGAACCAAGTGGCCCTCCGGATCGCTAAACTTAAGTGGCAGTGGGCGGGGCACACAGCACGTAGAACCGATGGCCGTTGGGGCGGGAAGGTTCTCGAGTGGCGACCACGTACCGGAAGGCGCGGCGTTGGTAGGCCCCCGACAAGGTGGACCGATGACCTGGTAAAGGTTGCGGGAGTCCGCTGGATGCGGGTGGCGCAGGACCGGTTGCTTTGGCACTCTTTGGGGGAGGCCTATGTCCAGCAGTGGACGTCTTTCGGCTGATATAATGATGATGACGTTATAACCCGCCTAAATTCACGTTTCTTTACAGTATCTTGCGATTAAAATCAAGAAAATTTAACATGATCCTTTTACCGGCAACATAGGCGATGTTGCCAGGGATAAAATTCCTAGGAATAGATATATTGGCATCGGCAAATCAGTAATTTTACCTCCAAAACCTCAAATTTCCCGTCAAAGCGACATACCGAACCTAAAATAGTTATTAAACCAGGGCGATAACTTTAGGCATCTATCTAAAATATTATCATAAATCGCATACCTACCGTACCACAGTAAATGTTTATTTTCCATGTGTTAGTCTAAGTAGCGTCTTCAATATTATTATTTTTTTACAATTTTTGTCCTGTTTAGCCTGTGAGTGCGGCCAGTAACAGATAGAGTTAGGTATGAGCCGCTCCGGGGGCCTTAAGGGGCTCCCATACGCCAATGACCTTCGATCTGAATCCCTTAGTTTTCTATGGTTTTTTGTAGCTCATTATATTAACAACAACGGCTTTAAGCAATATAGTATCCAATATTTACTTCAAAGTTCATTGTTTTCTAGATATTTGGCATCAAAGTTGAACAATTTTAGGCCAAAAAACTGGTTTGCTGGCCATAACTTTTGTTTTAATTAGTAATCTTATAAAAACGCATATCAAAATTATAGGTAAGTTCAGTATGTATGAATAGGTATGAGTTTCGGGTGTATAAAAGTTTTAATGAGGATGAAGTGTCGTGTTTAGTATTTTTACAGACCTTTCTTTAAAAATGGATAATTAATTCTGTATTAACATTTTTCAAGTTATTAAATATCAATGTTAAACAGGAATCAAACTTTCCCATATCTGCACCTGGAAAGCTAGCTTCAATAAACCGAGGACGAGTGTCGAAATGAATACTACTAAATTTCGTTGATTTTTGACGGGAGGCGCCCTTAAGGCGCCGTAGGTTCATTGTCTTCTCTCTCTCTCACTGAGCATAAGCGTGAGCGAGATGGTAGGGCGTGCTCGGAAGCGCGGATATCATGTTTTTTAATTTTAATTTTTTGACCGTTTAATTAAATAAAAATGTAAACACTGAGTTCTCTCAAACATGATATTGCCGATTTTTAAAAGCAATTTTAATATTTTTAGCTTTTGTGCATAATTTGTTACGAATATTTTAAATGTATTTTAGACCTGTGTTCGTGATTTTTTTCTTTCGAGCGAAAATTGCTTAATCATGTTTCAAATCACTGATCTCGCTGCAGAAAAGCCTCAAAATTACTATTCGTATTTTTTTGAAACCATATTGTTATAAACGGACGCATTATATTGTTTCAAAATCTCTGTTCGCTTAACTTCGCTGAACCTACGGCGCCTTAAGGGCCTCACGGAGGGAATAGCGTCTTGAATACTTACGGTTTTTATTCTTTTGAATGAATGACTACCTGATTCCCTGTACCCTGAATAACTTACCTAAAGAATTACTGCATGACTTGTTACGTATCACAGACTTAGAATCAAGTTCAAAAAACTGTTAAAAAAACACTGCTTGCAACTTACATAGCCAAACAAACACACTGTCAGTATTAACCGAATACCAATTATTTACCTAGCTAAACTTAGCTTAATGTTAAGGCGCCGTAGGTTCAGCGAAGTTAATCGAACAGAGTTTTTGAAACAATATAATGCGTCTGTTTATAATAATGTGGTTTCAAAAAAATACGAATAGTAATCTTGAGGCTTTTTTGCAGCGAGATCAGTGATTCGAAACATGATTAAGCAAATTTCGCTTGATAGAAAAAAATCACGAACATAGGTCTAAAATACACAAAAATACACTTAAAATATTCGTAACAAATTATGCACAGAAGCTATAAGTATTAAAATTGCTTTTAAAAATAGGCAATATCATGTTCAAAGGAAATCAGTGAATACATTTTTATTTATTTAAACGGCCAAAAAATTAAAATTAAAAAACAAGATATTCTCGCTTCCGAGCACGCACTTCCATCTCACTCACGCTTATGCTCAGTGAGAGGGAGAGAAGACCATGAACCTACGGCGCCTTAAAAAGGTCCTCACGGAGGGAATAGCGTCTTGAATACTTACGGTTTTTATTCTTTTGAATGAACGACTACCTGATTCCTTGTACCCTGAATAACTTACCTAAAGAATTACTGCATGACTTGTTACGTATCACAGACTTAGAATCAAGTTCAAAAAACTGTTATTAATCTGATGATTATAATCTGAATAAATAAATAAAAAAAATAAAAAATAAAAATTCTTTATTTCTTTCTATCATGTATGTAAGCATTTTATTGTATGTACCTACACAAAACAGGTTAAAACATAAACATGATATATAAGATTAAAGTGCAAAGGCGAACTTATCCCTACAAGGGGTCTCTCTTCCAGCTAACCTTTGAGCAATTAATTGGAAGGTAGTTAGCACGAGATATATATTAGCTAAAGCAGTACCTATCTCAACGAAAGCCTCTTCAGAGCCTATTAGACCTGCGCTTCATTTATTACCAGTTGTACGCGGCGCATGCGCGGCAGAGATGACTGATGCACCGCCGACCGCCGAAGTCCGCTTAAGTTTACTGTAGCGACGAGTCAGTGTGATGTGAGTGCGTCAAACCGGGCATTTTAACTAATTATTTTACAACTTTAAGTAATAGATTTACTGTGACCGTAAGAAGGTACTGAGGTTAATTATGAGATCATCGTTCAAGATGAGCAAAATAACTTAATGGTATCCTTATTTTAAAGTATTGACAAATTGAGACGATAAACAAGTTTGATTTGCGTTTTGTAAAACCGAGTGCTCACTTGATTTTGGCGATTGTTAATTTTGTGCTTTATAAAGCCCAAGTTGTTTTTAGGGCGTATTGTGTCATACAAAACCGGCCAAGTGCGAGTCGGACTCGCGCACGAAGGGTTCCGTACCATTATCTATAAAAACGACAAAAATATCACGTTTGTTGTATGCGAGCCCCCTTAAACATTTATTTTATTCTAATTTTTTGGATTTGTTGTTATAGCGGCAACAGAAATACATTATCTGTGAAAATTCCAACTGTCTAACTGTCACGGTTCATGAGATACAGCCTGGTGACAGACGGATACACGGACGGACGGACAGCGGAGCCTTACCGCGTGTTCACACTGCTTTCGTTTCCGTGTCCGGGAGGCATCCTTCTTTTTCTCGCTTGCGATGTTTCGCCCGAGTGCGAAAGAGACGGATGCCTCCCGGACACGGAAACGGACGCAGTGTGAACACGCGGTTAGTAATAGGGTCCCGTTTTTACCCTTTGGGTAAGGAACTCTAAAAATATCTCAAAAACGGCTAAACAGATTTTCATACATCTCGGGATAAAGTTATCTATGACACAAAAAAACCGCATTCAAATCAGTCCATCCTTTTGGAAGCTACGATACCACAGACAGATACACAGATACACATTTATTTAATCGTATGGCGTAGATTATTTTGGCCTTTAAAGTTTGTCACTCTCTAGTACCACCCAGGGGACACGTGCAGGGTTGTGGTAGGTAGCTCCTGCGGACGCGAGTAACAGTTGTCCCCCCTTTGTCAAGTGAGTGGGCAACTCGACTGTTAGAAGTTTTTAAGCCGCCCGAAGGCCTCTAACTCGGCTTAACGACTACTGTCATAGACATCAGCCGGGATCAACTGCTTAGCGTGCCTTCCAAAGCACGGAAGCGCTCATTTATATCAACCACTCAAACATCAGGCGGTCACCCATCCAAAGACTGACCGCTGCCATCCTTGCTTAACCTGCGTTATCGTTTCCGACTAGCAGGCGCCGCTAGGCTATGAGCGCTTGCACAGATACACATACACACAGATACACAGACACTCTCTTTGCGTCGGGGTTTAAAAATTATATTAAGTATATTAAGCTGTTGATAGCAGAGTATCATCATTAAGAGCGTTATCACACTTGCGATTTGCGAGCGTGTTTTCTATACAATTATCAGTCGCGGCGAACACGCTGCGTGATCGCCTTCATACAAAATTCGCTTGGAAATCGCAAGTGTGATAAGGCTCTTACACGAGCAAACAGGACAAGAATAATATACCTACCTAAAGACAATTACTTAGAGCCTTATCACACTTGCGATTTCCAAGCGAATTTTGTATGAAGGCGATCACGCAGCGTGTTCGCCGCGACTGATAATTGTATAGAAAACACGCTCGCAAATCGCAAGTGTGATAACGCTCTAATTGTACTAATTGTACACGAGCGGGTTCGCACTTTGTTAAGTATGTATTCTCATATTCTAAAGCTATCTGTGAGTCTGATTGGGTTTCGTGATTCATGTCAGTAAAAAGTTGTATAGCTGTTGGTTCCCCTTAAGGTGCCGTAGGTTCAGCGAAGTTAAGCGAACAGAGTTTTTGAAACAATATAATGCGTCTGTTTATAATAATATAGTTTAAAAAAAATACGAATTCAGTGCTTCGAAACATGACTAAGCAAAATTCGCTCGATAGAAAAAAATCACGAACATAAGTCTACAACACACAAAAATACACTTAAAATATTCGTAACAAATTATGCACAAAAGCTATAAATATTAAAATTGCTTCTAAAAATCGGCAATACCATGTTTGAAGGAAATCAGTGTTTACATTTTTATTTATTTAACCGGCCAAATAATTAAAATTAAAAAACATGTTCAACTCCTCGCCTAGTGCGAGTGGAGTGAACTGCCACGCGTTTCGCGGGTCATATAAGCCAGTGGATTGGCTACAAAACTTGTTCAACTCACCTGATTCCGGGAGGCGCGATGTTCGCTTCAACTCCGGTTAGTATCTGTCAAGGTTCAGTCAACTGTCAGGTCAAGTCAAGTTCAATCAAGAGGGTCTTCGGGGCTGAAGAAGCAGCCGTGGTTTTCCGGGGCAGTCTCGCCAACAATCCGCGGCGTCAAATCACCAACTGTTCTGATATCACCGAAATATCCACACAAAACACTCGGACACCCGTGTGTCTTCAAAGCGAGCGATATTACACAAAACAAGGAAAATGCGTTTCCAAATTACTCAAAACCACTCGTTCCCTTTCGGGTCCGCAAAAAACGAGGTTATAATTTTTTCCGTCCGCGTTGACAAGAAGTGTCACTGTCAAAACCACAGACTCAAAAGAGGCGTACACACGTGAGGAGTTTAAGGGGGCGGGCAGACGGTCGGCCCGAACAATCACCCGCCTCGGAACGGCCTCTAAGCCGGTCCGCTATACTAGGGGAAGTCGCGATAGGGTTGCTACCGCTCGCTTCAGAACCGAGTCCCCAACCATGACCTCGGCAAACCGAGGGGTCCCGTCCTTACCGGGAAACAAATTAACGATGCGCCCCCGGCGCCATCGCAGTGGCGGAAGGTTAGCATCCTTAACTAGCACAAGGTCTCCAACTCTGGGGGGACTGGTTTTGTCAGTCCACTTGAGGCGCTGCTGCAAAACATGCAAATACTCTAATGACCATCTGGTCCAAAAGTTCTGAGCCATTTGTTGCAGCATCTGGTAGCGCGACAAACGACCGGAGGGTACGTCCCGGAGGGGGTGCTCCGGCAACGCTGCAAGTGGCTGACCAATCAAGAAATGGCCTGGAGAGAGCGCTTCCAGGTCATTTGGGTCGGAGCTGAGCGGACACAACGGACGGGAATTGAGGACGGCCTCAATTCTACAAAACAACGTCGCGAGTTCCTCAAAAGTCAATACAGTTTGACCGACTACCCGATACATATGGGCTTTTGCTTGCTTCACGCAAGCCTCCCAGATTCCACCCCAGTGGGGGCAGCCTGGCGGATCGAACGTCCAGGTGATACCCCGACGGGAGAGGTCTGTTCCAATATCAATCTTATTTTCAAATAAAAATTTTACAACATCTTGTAAATAACGGTCGGCACCCTTGTAATTGGTTCCACAATCTGACCGGATCAGAGATGGGAGTCCCCTACGGGATACAAATCTATCCAATGCCGCAATAAAAGCCTCCGTCGTAAGATCACCAACAAGTTCAAGATGAGCAGCCTTGGTCGACAGGCATACGAAAACGCACAAATACGCTTTTACAACCTTCGCATTTCGAAGTCGCGACGTTTTCACTAAAAAAGGTCCCGCAAAATCGGTCCCCACCCTAGAGAAGGTCCTAGCCTCGTTGACCCGATCAAAGACCTCCAAAGTATGGAATGACGACTGCAGCCAACACTATACAATTTGGCTATCAGTCCATGCGTAGACACTCTCCTTAAGGTTCACGGTGTCCTTCAAGGTAGAGGCCACGTGGTTCAGTAGGCGTACAAGAAGAGCCGCTCCAGATAATTCCATTTTTGGGATTGTCAAACGCGTGCGAAGGGGAGCCACCTTGCTCTTCGCCATTACCAAGTGCAAATCGACCGATCCGGCGGAGCTGACCGTCCGCAAGTAAACGGCAGCTGCATACCCTCGCTCGGAGGCGTCGCAAAACCCGTGTAGGGTTACTCGGCGTTTCCCTGCCGGCAACAGCTTACGCGGCAGTTCGACCTGATTTATCTCCGGGAGCGTGGAGAAGAAAACCTCCCAATCGCTCAACAAATTTCCGGATAGTGGATCATCCCAACCCAGTTGGACCATCCACAGGCGCTGCATAAATGCCTTCGCCGTGAAGATGACCGGCGCGATCCATCCATTCGGATCGTACGTCCTGGCCACCGTGGACAGCACAAGCCGCTTCGTCCAGACCCTCGGGGAATCCAGTTCCACCCGATAGGTGAACACATCTTGGACTGGTCGATATTGCACGCCTAGGACTGATAACATGTGCGGGCTCTCAACATTTTCG
Organism: Epinotia ramella; assembly: GCA_947578815.1. NCBI lineage: Eukaryota > Metazoa > Arthropoda > Insecta > Lepidoptera > Tortricidae > Epinotia > Epinotia ramella. Next base: position 10,975,740 of record OX388226.1, on the reverse strand, counting down.
AACAGGTGCAGATCCTGCTGGTGATCCTCGGGGAGGCCGGCCACCACGGCCGGTGAGTTGGACATCCATTTGCGCAATTCATATCCACCCGTCCGCAAGAGTTCCACCAGCTCATCCCGCAAAACCAAAGCCTCTTCGACACTGTTTGCCCCGGTGCACACGTCATCGACAAATAAGTCCCGTTCCAAAATGGCGGACGCTCGAGGGAACCTCAGTCTCTCTCGAGACGCCAATTCTAACAAAGTTCGAATTGAAATGTACGGACTGCTCTTCAAGCCGTATGTATTCGTATTCAGCTCGTACACCAACATCGGTTCATCAGGGCTCTCACGCCACAAGATCAGCTGATACCGACGATCATCAGGATGGATCACTGTCTGCCGAAACATCATCCGGATGTCGGCGACGAACACCACCTGATGTTTCCTAAAATTTGTGAGGATATCCGTGATATCATTGTGCAGCTTAGGACCTGCATGCAAACACTGGTTCAATGACACCCCAGTCGAGGTGGACGCGGACCCATCAAAGACCACGCGAATCTTGGACTCCGGGGATTTTAGGACCGCGTGGTGCGGCAGGAAGCAGTGCTCCACTGTACTCCAGTCCGTCCGAGCCACCGACATGTGTCCCAAACCCTCGTACTCCCTCATGAAGTCCACATACTTCTGCCGGAAGAGCGCATCTCTTCTCATTCGGCGTTCCATCGAAACCAGCCGCTTCTCAGCCATCTCACGTGACGCTCCAAGAGGAGGTCGGTGGATGAGCAGAGGAAGTCGTGTTATGAACCGACCAGAGCAGAGGCGCCCAGTATTATTTTGGTAAAACCGTTCGCACTCTTCCTGCTCGGGGCTCATACGCGACGCGGTAGGTGGTTCCTCAATCTCCCAGAACCGTTGCACGGCTTCTGAAAGAGCAGTTCCAACCAGACAGCCCTCCTCAGTAGGAGGCGGTGGAGCCGCTAACACCAAACCCATTACAGCATAGCCAAACACCGTTTCCAGTGTAACCAGTCCGCCAGGCTGTAAGGTACGGTTGCCGCTCAACAGCACCCGCCCAAGAACGTCTGCACCCAGCAACACGTCAATCGGACCAGGTCTGTCAAATCCAGCATCCGCCAGAACTAATCCAGCTGTCAAACTCCGAACCTCTGGAGGCAGCTTCACCTGGGGGAGTCTCCCCACCACTTCATCCAATACTAACGCGGGAGCATTAATCCTCGCGCGTGAAGTGGGACCCGGTCCAAAGGTGAGTAAGGTCTGCCCTACCAGGTTTGACACTGTCACATTGCCTACCCCACGTATACTTTCCGGGTGGGGCTTCACAACCAAGCCCAACTGTCGCACCAACCTACTGGATACCATGCAGCCTTGCGCTCCCGTGTCAAGGAGAGAGCGCACGCAGGCTGATCCTCCGCCAGGGCCCCAAACACAAACCGAAGCCGTGGGCAATAACACGGTCTCCAAGGGCGCGGCGGTTGCTGGTGCGTGGGCGGCGTATCCCTAGCAGGGATAACGCGTTGCATCCTGTTCCGCATGGGCGGGCCGCTCGTACCGCTCGAGCGGGTCCCACTCCGGCTGGTACTGCCGTCGCGCCATGCGTGCCGCCTGCGCCCCCTGGTATGTCCTACTCCGGCCGTACACCGGAGGTCCCGACCCCCAGCGGGGTCGCTCCACAAGCGGCGGCGACATCCGTGGCGCCTGCCGGGGTGGAGGCGTTTGCGGGCACCCGCCCGTAAGGACCCCCCGTTGGGGCACGGGTGCGTGCGAAGTAGTCGCGTAGTTTTGGAGGGGGGGGGGGGGGGGAGGGGGGTGTTACCCGACGTCCCCACTTCTCCTCGGCCATGGGCCCCTGGTCAGCCCGCTGCTGACTCCGAACAGGGGAGCATGACCCCTGCGCAGGGGGGGGGGGGGAGGTGTATCCCCACTGCGGTTCATGCATAAAATGGGGTGGTGCTTCCCACCACAGGACTTACACGCCTGCGGGTGGGCACAATCTCGCACAAAATGTGGGCCCAAGCAAACAAAGCACCATTGCCGCTGCTTAGCAATGTTGCGGCGTCCCACAACCCGCTGCGCAAGAAACTTCGGACACGCTGGCACTCGATGGCCAGGGTTCTTGCAGCATAGGCAGACTTCAGGGTCCAATGCACTGATATTATATTGGTGAGGACCCGCTGGTTGTGGGGCCGATTTGCCCCACCCTCCCCTTTGAGGTGCAACTCTCCCCTGGGCCCGCTGGGCCCCAGGAGGCCTCGAGGGTGGAGGTAGATCCGAGGTGTCGGCCCGTCGACACTCAAGTTCCAATTGGTCGATAAGATTGGTGAAGGTCGGCAGATGCTGAGCACTTTCACCACCATACCGGTGCTCAAACCTGGCCCGTACATCAGCAGGCAGCCGGTTCAACAAAAAATTCAACAGTATGTAGGACCACTGGTCCACCGGCAAACCAAGGTTCTCTAACCCTTTGGTCGCTGTCAAAACAGGATTCAGCATTTTCAGCCGGATGTCTGAAGCCTGAGCGATCCGAGGGATATTCCAGATCTTAGTCATAAGAGTATCCGCAAGTCGCCGCACGTTCTGGTATCGGTCCCTCAGCAACGTGCGCGCGATTTCATAATTGTCGTCGGTGACCGACAAATGCGCGATCAAGTCGCGCGGCTCCCCGACGAGAGCAGACATCAGCTGCGCCAACTTCAACGCCGCTGGCAGGTCCGTCCGGGCATGCACCAAGCTATCAAAGAGGTCGATGAAGCTGGTCCACTCGTCCAGGTCTCCTCGGAAGACCGGCATCTGTATGGCTGGCAAGCGCGCTGCCAACCCTGGGTTATAGATAACTGCGTGTTTCGGAACGTCCCGGACCGCACCATTCCGAACCCGCAGTATCTTAGAAGCCCTCTCGACAATCCTGTCCCCAAAATCCATACATTGCTCAAAGTCCCGCTCCACCTGCTCGGTCTCCGGGGTCGTCCGGCCGGGCTCCGCTAGGTAGAGTTCAACCTGGAACTCCACAGCCTTAAGACGGTCTGACACCTCCTCGTACCGGGCCAACAAAGCCTCCTCCCGGTCATTTCTGTCAACCAAAGCTACTGCAGATGAAAACCAACGCAGTGCAGACTGGATCTTAGCCTTAGGTGTAGATCCCATTTTAAATTAATTTCCAACAATACCAGAGAAAATTAAAATTAATTTAATTAATGTGGAAATTCCAATCTCTTGGTCACCCTAGTGAATCAAAACCAAATATCAACTCAATTACAGGAATGCCTTACAATAACAACCAATATAGATTCACAAAACGCAGTGGAAGCTCAAATTATAATCTATAATTGGCCAGTTACATCACTTCTACACAATACTACTACTTACTTAATACTAATACTTCTACTTGTAAACAACAAGCTATGAAAGGCTTCCCAAATTACAATCAATCAAATATGTGGCTTAAATTTGCCTTCAACTATTTTCCAAATTAAATTGTACCCAACACTCAATCACCTTCCGGAGGTTGTAATCTCACTAATTTGCACTGCAAGTACAATAATTTCGTGCAATCTACAGTACAAAACACTTGCAGTGCCACAAAATAGAAGTTTTAAATACTTGTAGCTAAATTTGATTTCAACAAATAACCTCAAAATGCCCTTTTTTACCCAAAAGGAAAAAACTATCAAAATTCGCGTTTTTTCCTTGTGAGTAACCACGCTCTGGGTACCAAAAATTGTTCAACTCCTCGCCTAGTGCGAGTGGAGTGAACTGCCACGCGTTTCGCGGGTCATATAAGCCAGTGGATTGGCTACAAAACTTGTTCAACTCACCTGATTCCGGGAGGCGCGATGTTCGCTTCAACTCCGGTTAGTATCTGTCAAGGTTCAGTCAACTGTCAGGTCAAGTCAAGTTCAATCAAGAGGGTCTTCGGGGCTGAAGAAGCAGCCGTGGTGTTCCGGGGCAGTCTCGCCAACAATCCGCGGCGTCAAATCACCAACTGTTCTGATATCACCTGGATATCCACACAAAACACTCGGACACCCGTGTGTCTTCAAAGCGAGCGATATTACACAAAACAAGGAAAATGCGTTTCCAAATTACTCAAAACCACTCGTTCCCTTTCGGGTCCGCAAAAAACGAGGTTATAATTTTTTCCGTCCGCGTTGACAAGAAGTGTCACTGTCAAAACCACAGACTCAAAAGAGGCGTACACACGTGAGGAGTTTAAGGGGGCGGGCAGACGGTCGGCCCGAACAAAACATGATATCCGCGCTTCCGAGCACGCACTTCCATCTCGCTTACGCTTATGCTCAGTGAGAGGGAGAGAAGACCATGAACCTGCGGCGCCTTAAAATAAATGCACAAATAAAATAATTTTAAACTCGGACTGATTAGACTTAGGCCGTGTATTTAAATAGGCAATTTCAACTATGCGCCAATGAGCAGTGCGGAGCTGAAGGCAAGGTTACGCCGTAGAATAAATTTAAAAGACAGACCAAATATATTGTGTTCATTTCGAAGAGCTGAAACTGCTTACCTTTAGGTTTTTGGTGTGCAGCTTGGAGCGAGGAGCTCGAGCAAACGATAAGTCGGTCAGGAACAAGCACATACACATAACACTATTTTGTTCGCAATCAATTTGCAGCGGTGAAAATATTTCGCGGTGACATGCGTGTCGAAAAGATTTGACAGACTGAACCTACTTTTTTTCTTCTGACGTATGAAGGCGGTGTAGGTACGCAGTCTCAGCTTTTAAGAAAGGAGGAAGGGATTTTGCTCTGACCTATTAGCAGAGGCCGGAATTCTCGTGGCACTTTCGAGCTGTCATAGGGACTTCTCATTTATCGACTTCTGATATTCATATTATATCGATACATTAGACTGTAAAAGAAGTAATTGAAAACCATATAATTTGGGAAAAAATACTACTACCTACGGGGGACTCCAAGGTGTTCGAGTGACTCCTGCTGAGCCAACTCCAGCCCCACATCGAGCCCAGACCGGAACAATTCGGATTCCGGAGCGGGCATTCGACGACGCTGCAGCTGACGAGGGTACTGCACTACATGGCAGCCGCCTTAAACAAGAAGGAAGCCACAGTCGCAGTACTCCTCGACATGGAGAAGGCGTTTGACCGCGTATGGCATGAGGGCCTGCTGTACAAGGTCTCCACCTCCTCAGCACCCCGCCGAATCGTCCGTGTTCTCGCGTCGTTCCTGGACCAGCGAAGATTCCAGGTGGTAGAAAACGCCGTGTCAACCGAGCGCCCGATAGCGGCGGGCGTTCCACAAGGCAGCTGCTTGTCTCCGGGCTGCTACGCGCGATACACCGATGACATCCCGGTGCTCGGCGATGTGCAGCTCGGACTTTATGCGGATGACGCGGCGTACTACGTCTCGTCCTACAAGCCCGCTCATGCTGCCGTCAAACTTCAAAGAACTTTCGGTGAATGTGGGCAAGACCCAGGCCCTCCTCACGGGTCAAACAAGAAAGCTGCCTCCGCCACTCCGTCTACAGGGACAGGAAATCTCCTGGTCCAGTACCGTGAAGTACCTGGGCGTCACGATCGACAGAGGGCTGACGATGAAGAAGCACGTAGAGGAAACGGCACGGTGAACAAAAGTCGCGAGAACTTTGTTAAGACCAGTCCTATCCAGCAGTCTCCCCATGCCGACCAAGCTGGGGATTTACAAGACGTACCTGCGGTCCCGACTATCTAGATTTCTTTTATAGAGATACTAATGTTGTAAACACTTGTTAGCACTAAAACAGACTTTGAACATGAAATTGATAAAACACTGAACTGATTAAATGTGACATTGTTAACTTTTCATTATTGTAGTTAGGTTGCATATATATTTAGCGATAAGACCGCCTGTTGTTTACCTCTACTTTCAATCATCATCATCCTCCTAGCGTTATTCCCGGAAATGCCCCTAAAGGAGCCCGGGGTCCGCTTTGACACCTAATCCCAAGATTTGGCATAGGCACTAGTTATACGAAAGCGACTGCCATCTGACCTTCCAACCCAGAGGGAAAACTAGACCTTATTGGGATTAGACCGGTTTCCTCACGATGTTTTCCTTCACCGAAAAGCTAACGGTAAATATTCCGTAAATAAGTTCCGAAAAACTCATTGGTACGAGCCGGGATTGGAACCCGCAACCGCCGCTTGACAGCCGCATGCCTGAACCACTAGGCTACCGTAGCTCTACTTTCAATCTTCTTTAATTATGTTGTGTTATATAATGTATCGATATAATATGAATATCGGAAGTCGATAAATGAGATAAGTCCCTATGACAGCTCGAAAGTGCCACGAGAATTCCGGCCTCTGCCTAGTAGTTTAGGACATCACCCGTTACATACACACTTACACCTCACAGACATTCCTCTTTTTTGAACGAGCGAGCGAAGCGAACGTTTCAGCTTAAGGGGCTCCCATACGCCAATGACCTTCGATCTGAATCCCTTAGTTTTCTAATGTTTTATGTAGCTTATTATATTAACAACAACGGCTTTAAGCAATATAGTATCCCATATTTACTTCAAAGTTCATTGTTTTCGAGATATTTGGCATCAAAGTTGAACAATTTTAGGCCAAAAAACTGGTTTTCTGGCCATAACTTTTGTGTTAATTAATAACATTATAAAAACGCATATCAAATTTATAGGTACGTTCAGTATGTATGAGTAGGTATGAGTTTCGGGTGTATAAACGTTTTAATGAGGATGAAGTGTCCGGTTTTGTATTTTTACAGACCTCTCTTTAAAAATGGATAATTAATTCAGTATTAACATTTTTCAAGTTATTCAATATCAAAAATGTTAAACAGGAATCAAACTTTCCCATATCTGCACCTGGAAGGCTAGCTTCAATAAACCGAGGACGAGTGTCGAAATGAAAACTACTAAATTTCGTTGATTTTTGACGGGAGCCCCTTAAGCAAACTTTCTTTCGTAGATATATCCGGATGCCCAGACGTCTTGTTGACTACAGGTCACATTACTCAATCGGTTCTCGTGAAATTTTGTAAGCAGGTTCATAATCGTATAGAATATTTTTGTCGATTCAGATTTTCGAAAAAAAAAGACAGTCGCCGGTTTTACAGCTCACACAGACATTATTTATATTATAATCGCGTTAGTAAGGTGGCAGTAGGTAATTAACCTTTTCTCAACAATATCAATACTGTTTAAAAAACTCGGCCGGTTTTTTTAAGGCAATAGTGTAGCACTGCCTTTAAAACTAGTTAACTTCACTAGAATATCAATAATGTGTTAAATATGACACAAACAAATACCCTACATTAATCCGTGACAGTGCTATTTAAAGGACAAACGTTTTTGGAAGCCAACACGGCAGTTAATTTGCTAATCTGACAGTGTCATTTATAAATAACGTTTCAAACTATCGAAGTAGTTTTAACTGATTTAAATTAGTTGTGATTTTAAATACATTTCTATAACGACGACGGCAAATAGGTGCCGGTTGAACTGATGGTAGGACTTATGCCTATGGACGCTTAGGACTTCAGAGGAGTTTCTGGCGCGTTGCCCACCCTTCCCCTTCCACCCTTCATAGACTTGAGACTTGAAGGGACTTGACTCAAGGAGGGAACCAAAAAAAAGGATGTCTAGCTTCGAAACCGTGCCTAATATGCGGTTTCCGAGCTAAGCATTTTTTTTTTAATCTTTGAAAGCAATACTTAAGAAAAACGAATCAAATCAAATCAAATCAATTATTTATTCTGCAAATAGGCCAAAAGGGCACTTTTACATGTCAAACGGTAATTTACAATAAAATAATAATAATCTTACCCAATAATAATTTAAAATTATATATAAAAGGTTAACAAACAGGTTATTTATTGTATATTTGCGATATATATATTGCATATGATAGTGTGTATTATATTGTATATTTATATATGTATTGGCATGTTTTTATTTGTCTAGGATTAATACCTATTAGGTTTTGTTTTCATTTTCTCTGTGTTTTTGTACACGGTATAAGTTTGCCTATCTCGTTCTACCTACCTTCCTCTCAACTGCTCAAAGGTTAGCTGGAATAGATCCCTTATAGGGATAAGTTCGCCTTTGTACTTTGATCTATTGTGTGACATGTATATTCTTTAACCTGTTATTGTGTACAATAAAGTGCTTACATACATACCTACATACATAAAAACGAAATGTCACTAAGTTTATGTAAACAAAACAAAATTGCAAAATATGAATGGCTTTGTGAGCTGTAGTACTCGCGAGTCTGTTCTTTACTTAAATTACAAAAAAAACTTATTGACAAAAAAAAATTGTGAGTGTTGTCTGACTGAAATTGAAGTGAGGATATATCCTCACCAAATAGTCCAGGCAATGAACTGACAACTTGTACGGAAAAAATGACAATTTTGGAAATAATTTATAATAGCTTATTTTTTATGTATAACGGATATATTATCAATTAAATAGTTACCCAGCGACAATATCCGACAAAATTTCAGACATCGAGAAAATGATAAGTTAACTGGCTTCTAAAAAGTCAGTAAAAATATGAATAAATGTTTTTGTCTTTATTTTGGTTCATTTACATTTGCTCTATAATATTCAAGATAAATCGTACAAAAAAAGATAATGCATGCTTCATTTAAATCTACATAATTACTTCCGGGTGGAAAGTTTGTCGGATTCTTGACTAAATCATCTTAGAATTAACATTTTCAAATGAAATCAACAAAAAAAACGCTATTATAAATTAATGTTTTTCAAAACCGTATTTTGCCTGGAGTAAAATGTCACGAGAATCGATTTGAAAATGCGACCTGTACCTAGAGGAAAACAGCAGAACAGCGCGATCGATCCGCGGGTGGATTTGTGTAAGATTGTCCCCAAATATTTATTTATCCGGACATACGACAGAATTTTGGCCTAAGCTAAAACGGACAGCTTCGTTCGCTTCGGTCGCTCATTCAAAAAATTTGTCCATAGCGCAAATATTCTATGTTCAATATTAAGGGGCTCCTACCTCCCAATGACCTTATCTGTAACTGTCGGTTTTTTCGTGTTTTTGATGGCTTATCCTATTAATAACAACGAGGTTTATCGAAATAGTAAGTAATATGGGATACATCCCATATTTACTTCAAAACTCACAGTTTTCGGGATAAGTATATGGCACCAAACTTTGGCAATTTGAGGCCAAAAAACCAGTTTTTTAGACGTAACTTTTGTAAAAATTAGTTAAAAATAAAAATCTCTCGCGGGTTGTTACAGACGTCAATAAGGAACAGTCATAATGTAGATTTCATATATAAAAGTGCATAAACAACATACTAATATCGAAAACAGAGCTTTTTAGGACCATGTTTGAAAGAATCATAAAAAAATCTTTGCAATTATTGAAGTAAATATGGATGTATTTACTTCAAAACTCACAGTTTTCGGGATAAGTATATGGCACCAAACTTTGGCAATTTGAGGCCAAAAAACCAGTTTTATAGACGTAACTTTTGTAAAAATTAGTTAAAAATAAAAATCTCTCGCGGGTTGTTACAGACGTCAATAAGGAACAGTCATAATGTAGATTTCATATATAAAAGTGCATAAACAACATACTAATATCGAAAACAGAGCTTTTTTGGACCATGTTTGAAAGAATCATAAAAAAAATATAAATTTATTATTTTCAAAAAACTCTCGTGCAAGTAGATAAAGGATTGAAGAACCGATAAGTTACTGTGCCATAAAAAATCTATAATTTTGACGGAGGAATATCAACCAAAAACTCGTCAAAACTAGCCAAAAAGCGAGTAAGTACGTTTTCCTCAAGTCGCCTTTGACCTTATTAGAAAAAACATGACAGGTAATGACTCACAAAGTAATTCTACTGTCAAACTTCTATTATATCAAAAGACACAATCAACTTACAAAAGCTCTTCTTAGAACAATTAATATTTATAATGAGAAAATGAAACGGCAATTTTGCAGATTGCGATTTGAGTCATCGATTTAGCAAAAAGCTTTCATAAAGCTTTTGCGGTTTTGGCATCAATTGATGTTAAAGATAAACATGCTTTGAGCGGCCCAATTGAGGAAGAACCGCTAAGCTTAAGAGGCTGACAAGACCTAATTTGGTAAAATCGATGTTATTTAAGCAGTTTTTTAAGAAAAACTATTTGTTCTAGCACATCAAATAAAATATATGTTAATATTCACCATATTCCAAAGACCGTGGACAGGCTCGATACATAATTGGACGAAATCGGCTCGATAGAAAATAATTGCAAAGATTGGTCTTAAAATCACATTAAACGGTTCTATGCCTTTATTTTTTTGACGTATGGGTCTGCAATTAAAAACATGAAGTCAATATATTCATACCTAAACCGCTAAGGAGTCATATTTCACAAATAATCCACCCTTTTTTTATTTAAATAATATTATATTATAATATTATGATTATTTTTATTTTATTAATATTACAACATTGCCAGGTCACAAATTTTTATTTAGCAAGCAAATAAAGATTAATAAGAATGCCTGAGACTTGGCTCTACGAAATATCTCACAACTTTTTACGGTGGAAGAGTTCCGAGACTTGGCCACTTTTTTACATGGAATGTTTTTTATGGGATCTCACTTCTTTTTGTGGGTTAATTTGTTATCCATACATACAAACTATGAATGCAGGCCCATTCTTGCTTTTGAATTTTCCCATTCACTGCAAATGTAACTTTGTAATCCTATGTATTTGTATAAGATTACAAAGTAATGTATACAGTTGGTGTATCTAGAAAACTGGGTTGATATTGCAATTTTTTATAGTTTTCCCTTTATGTGGCCATTAAAGCCTAACTCTGTACCAAATTTCAGCTCTCCGACTTTATGGGAAGTACTAGTTCTATTTTGATGATCGTGAGTGAGTGAGTGTCATAAATGCGTAACTTTGCTTTCGCTTAACTTCGGACCTAAATGACCTACAGACTTGAAATTTTGGATTTTAAGTATATGTTTGTGTGATTGCTCACTGGATGACGAAAATTTCTGCTTTCTGGTCTTATCCAGAGGTTCTCATATAGGGGCCTGAAAATGCGGCGAAATGGTTCCAGTAAAGGATGGTACGGCAGTGTTTGCTTCGCGCTACCGTGCCCCCAGATTAGTAGGATTAGATGAAGTTTTTTGTGGATGCTCTGTGCTCATTTTTGACGAAACCTGCGCTGTGGATAATCAACTTTTTGGATGGTTTAGCTTTGAATACATCTTACTGAATACCGTAGTCATGAACACCACATGCTCTCTAGGTATCTTGTTGTGTTCCTGGAGATGAGTCAGATCGCTAGAGCACCCGGGGATGCGATGTTTGGAGAATGTAGGACTCCAGCGAACGAAACCATAGAAGCCACAGAGAATGGGTGTCATTGCCGTTGGGGGATGGGGTGTCAAAACGAACGCCACGCACTCCAGGCAGCCGTTTAGTTCGAACATGATCATACCGGGTTTTAGGCACGTGTTTGGATAGTTGGTAAGGAGCTCGCATTCCATGGTTTCTTCGTTCGCTGTAGGACCCGCGTTTGTCCTTAGCTATCAATCCGCAAATCGATTAATCGTCGGCAAGGCGATTCTTCTGGAATCACAAGCGTCAATTGCGTACTGTGTCTGCTCACCATCTTGCAGACCTTATATACCTACGCTAAAGCAGGGGTCTTCACTTAATATAAATTCGTGCTAGCGGCGCCTGCGAGTCGGAAACGATAACGCAGGTTAAGCAACGATGGCCTTTGGATGGGTGACCGCCTGATTAATATAAATGAGCGCTTCCGTGCTTTGGAAGGCACGCTAAGCAGTTGATCCCGGCTGCTGTCTATGACAGTAGTCGTTGAGCCGAGGCCCCTCGCCTTCGGGCGGCTTAAGAACTTCTAACAGTCGAGTTGCCCACTCACTTGACAAAGGGGGGACAACTGTTACTGGCGTCCGCAGGAGCTACCTACCACAACCCCGCACGTGTCCCCTGGGTGGTACTAAAGAGTGACAAACTTTAAAAGGCCAAAATAAATAAATAATAAAAAATAAATATTAAGGGACAGTCTTACGCAAATCGACCTAGTCCCAAACTAAGCAAAGCTTGTACTATGGGTACTAGACGACGATAAACATACTTATGTAGATAAATAAATACTTAAATACATAGAAAACATCCATGACTCAGGAACAAAATAAATGCCCTTACCGTGATTTGAACCCGGGCACTCTTGCTTCGTAAAGTGGCCGTCAATAGAATTTGCTAACTATGTAAACAAACCGCCATATTGAAATTGTCTTTCACTATGGCGGTTTGTTTACATAGTTAGCAAATTCTATTGACGGCGACTTTAGGCAGGGTCACTACCAACTAGGCTAAAGCGGTCGTAAATCATGTAAGCCATACGATTAAAAAAAAAGCAGAGGTCTTCACTTAATATAAATTCGTGCGGGCCAAGAGTTGGTGGTTGTCATGACGAGCCATACTCCAGCAGACATTCGCACCCGCAACCGCGGATGTTCCGCAAAAATTGATGCGGAGTTTTTGCGGATGCGGATGGATTTCGCGATAAGAAAGGGACCAACGCGGTGCGTGCCGCGCGCCTGAACAGTATTTTGTTAATACTCATTTGTCCAGAAGAATCTTCATTTCGTTTCTGTAACGTGACGGTTCGCCGTATTCGCTGTCGGTGACGCGTTAGGTTTTCAACGATTGTAAATCAGTCTCAACATGTTCGAGTACTATGTGACCCTAAAGACCTTGCTTTTTTATATTTTTGAGTGTTTTGCCCCAAAATCCGCATTCTCATCCGCATCTGCGGATGTCTAAAAAATCGCATCCGCGGCATCCCTGATCGCGGGCCTGACTCTCCGCTTTCTTTCCGCGGGCCGGATTAAATGGGCTCGCGGGCCGAACGTGGTACTAAACTATCAAAGCATTGAAAATAGTTGCGGGATTTTAATAGTTTGTATAGCCAACGCACGCGGCACCGTTACAAGCTACGTCTGTGCTTGACGATAAAAAATTATAGACCAGGAACTATGGCATGTTGGATGTGGTATATTATCGAGCTAGTTGCTCGCGTGATTTTGCTTGCGTTTTACACAGAACTGAGGGTGAGCGATGGGATAAGATATAGCGTATGTCTAACCGGAAGGGTCTATATAGGTACTAATACGGTATATTGGTGAAAGAATCTTTGAAATTGGATGCGTAGTTCCTGAGATTACCGTAAAACGGGGTGAGTAGGGACAAAACTGATATTCAAACCTCGATAACATTTTATTTTTACATATGCAAACTGAATGTTGTATATAATAAGTGTTTTTTTGTTGTTTTTTAATGATTTTGGGTAGTTCCATTTCATAACTTTAACGATAAACACGAAATCCCACCTCACCCCGTAGTCCCTCGTAGTTTTTGGGGTGAGATGGATTTTCATACAAAGGTGATTTTGGAAGATTGTTGGATCGATGTTTTTTTATTATAATCTAATCTAATGATCAGAGGTCGGAATTTCCGTGGCACTTTTGAGCTGTCATAGGGACTTCTCGATTAGCGACTACCGATATTCATAATTATATCGATAAATTATAGAACACAACGTATGAAACAAGATTAAAAGTAGAGGAAAACAACAGGCAGTCTTACCGCTAAAGAGCGATCTCTTTTAGATAACTTTTGAGTGGCTGTAATTGTTAAATAGATTTGCAATGAAAACAATGAAAAGTTAATAGTTAACAATTTTAAATAGAATCAGTTCACTTCAATGTTTTACCATTTATTTATTTCATGTTGAACTATAAAATATTATTATTTTAACTTCTATTTATAATTTCCTAGAAATGAGATCGCCCAATCGCGATAAGACTGCATGTTGTTTACCCATCACTCGTAATCAACTAATCATATTTTACATATATTGTATTCTGTATTTATCGATATACATATGTATAATCGGAAATCGATAAACGAGAGGTCCCTATGACAGTTCAAAAGTGCCACGAAAATTCCGACCTCTGCTGATGCTTACTTTGTTATTCGTCGTTGTCGTTGTTATATTGCTTACGTAGTCATAGGTACTTACATACTATGTAACTACCTATGACTACGTACTTTAGCCTTAAGGATTTCAACACTGCCGGGGTGCTCTCGAAAACGGTTCCTCTAACTCATAAAAAAACAATACCTTTCGGCATTTGACAACAGTCAAAATATTTCTACATCAAATAAATAAAATTACATTAGCTCGGCAGTCGGGTAGCCCCGTAGTGGAGTCTACCCACCGGCCAGCCAGGATCTGCAGATACAGCCCTTCAGGCTTCTGCATAGAACCGTTATCAAAAAAAAAGGGCGGTTTGCACTCCGGGAGTGCCGGCAGAAGTGAAAACTCAATAACATTGTAACAGTTTTTCGATCAGGTCACGAGACATCTTAAGGTGTCCCTAAAAATGAATTTGTCGCAAATTTATAATCAATTATCAATTATTTAGGTAGGGCCGCGGGCGCGTTGGGTGCGACGGGCCGCCGGCTCGCCAGTCGGTGCGCCGACGGGCGGCGGCAAACACAATACCAATTTGTTTTTGCCATTGCCAAATATTTTTCAAAGCTTTATCTCTTTAGGAATAATGTCTAAATTAGAACTATTCGAACTTGCAAGAACAGCAGACGGCGGTGGCGACCAAAATATCAATTTGTTTTTGCCGTTGGTAAATATTTTTCTAAGCTTTATCTCTTTAGGAATAACGCCCAAATTCGAACTATTCGAATTTTCTCAATAGGACGGTATATAAAACGGTAAAGGACGCGTTGGTTGCAATTTATTTGCAGAATATGCTATTGCAAAATGTGTTTAACGGCTTTATACTCTTACAAAATAGCGTTCAGTTTTGAATGAAGTCGAATCGGCTAGCAGCAAAAAGTGACCTCTTTCACATCTGACGTCACAAAACTCTGTCGCGTATTTAACCATTTTTCCCCATCCCAAAAAGTGCTCAGCGCCGCTAAAGAAGTTTTCACTTCAAAAAAAAAGCCAAGCTATAGCGATCATGTCGACGAGATGCCACATCCATGGATGGGTCATCTTGGTGGCTCCACGTGCCAGTGACCAGTTGGTCGCGTCATACCCGCCAAATGCTGCGTCATGATTACAATACAGATGGACAAACCTATAGAATGAGTATATTCAGATACATCACATTAGAGATAATCCTACAATCTTTTTTAGTATAAAAAGTGAGAAGGTTGATGGACAAGCGTAGCAACAGAGATTCCTTCTTTTTATATTCAATGAAATTCTATAAATGAAGTATGTTTTATGTATCTACTAGCTGATGCCCGCGGCTTCGCCCGCGTGGTTATAGGAAAATGTGACATATTGAATTTTCCCGTGGGAATTAAAGAAAAAGAAAGAAAGAAAGAAGACATTTATTCACTACGCAAAAGACACACAGAGACAAAGGGAGTACAAATACAATACAATTTACACATAATGTGTGTGTAATTAGATGTTTTCCCGCTGGAAAGTAGCCTATGTCACTCTCCAGCTTCTAAACTATCTCCATACAAAAAATTACATCAATACGACGCTCCGTTGCGACGTGAAAGAAGGACAAACATACAAACAAACAAACACACACTTTCGCATTTATAATATTAGTAAGGATACTAATATTATATGTGAGAACTTTGTTAGTTTGTAAATATCTATGTAATGGGTAATCTTCCACTACGTAAACCATTGAAACGATTTCAAAAATTCATTCAATTGTATGCGCGTGAGCAGGAGGTCGCTATGTAAACGAAAGAGATCGAGTTATAGCCCTCTCCCTCTAACGCATAGCTGCCTTCTGCTCACGCGCCAACGTTGGCCCAGTGTGTACAGCAGGCTTAACGTGGGTGAAGTTGGGCGGGAAGGTCGTTAGGTATAATTATGCTAGCATCTGCTGACGGCTTCTCTGCCCTATTTTTCGCTCAAATGGGTAAGTGCGACAGAGATGGCATTACACGAACAATCGAAGTTTACGTTTCGTGGTAGTCGCTCTGCACGGTCGCGGCGCCATAACGTACATAACTACACGTCTCTTTCTAAGCGTTCTAATTAAAATGAGGCGGATAGTTCATCTCGCCGCGACACAGCTCGCGGGCCGTCCTGGGGCGCGACATAATTACCGAAATACGAAATTTCAGTTTTCACTACAAACAGTGGCGTAGCTAGCATGGGTGGTAGTGACGTAGCGGGGGGAATCGGCAGGGGACGAAGATTGTGGCACTCCCGGGTGCCCATCGCTATCTACGCCACTGACTACAAAAAAAATAGATCAATCTTACACAAATCAAGTGTTATGGGTACTAAACGACGATATATTTAATAGATATAAATAAATAAATATAAGGGGACAATCTTACACAAATCGACCTGATCCCATAGTAAGCTCAATAAGGCTTGTGTTATGGGTACTAGACGACGACATATTTAATAGATATAAATACTTAAATACATAGAAAACATCCATGACTCAGAAACAAATATTCATGCTCATCACACAAATATTAGCCCTTACCAAAAAAAAAAATATATATAATGGGACACAATCTTACACAAATCGACCTAGTCCAATAGTAAGCTCAGTAAGGCTTGTGTTATGGGTACTAGACGACGTCGGTGATAAATACCTAAATAAATAGAAAACCAATCTTCAGAAATAAAGTGTCGAACTCAGGACCTTTAGCTTCGTAGGCAGCGTCACCCACTAGGTTAACCGGTCATCAAACACCTACACGTTTAAGTACAGATTCTTAAACTCGAAAAACAAACGTCGATTCTATTAGACTCCAAGCTCACCGTCCCAAATGCGTGTTGAGAGCGGCCTCACAGAACAATAGCAATTATTGTCGACACTGGCGAGATATCGATGAGATACCGACGAGATACGACGAGATCTGGCGAGATCCGATCTCGGGTCAGCTTACAATACAATTTGAGACAGGTACATCGGTCAAGATGTAATGAATGTGACGAAGGTTTTTAGGTGGCTATAAAAAGTGTTCGGCCTGCGGATAGAAACCAAGGGTTTGTAACTCAAGAACTTTTAGAGGGTTGCCAATCCTCTGTTGGCGACCTCGGTGACAAACAAGGTAACAGCCCTGGATGGTAAGCGGTAATCGTAGCCTATGGACGCTTTCAAATCCAAGGGATAGACTGGCAGGCGCATTTCCAACCTATCAAAACCTTGCACACTCCTTTCTGGAAGAACCCCATATGTAATGTATAAGACTCTCAGAAAAACCACCGCGTTCCACAGCGTATATGGAAATACATTTTACGTCACACCTGGCCATAATGTGAGTTTTACCGTACGCTGCGCGTACGGTAAAACTCACATTGTGGCCAGGTGAATACGTCAAATTGTGTACTCACTACGGGCAGTAAGAAAGAAAGCCCGAAATCGCAGGTATTTGTTCGTATCAGGTTGTAAATATGCGATAGAGGGCTTTCTTTTACAGCCCTTGGTAAGTAATGTACTATTACACTACGTCGGTGATAATAGGCATACGGCCTGTGTTACAAGAAGCTACGTGGTCGCCTATGGCCCTTTACTAGGGTTCTGTAGTCAATAAGGAATCATAATAGTTTCGCCACGTCCGTCTGTCCGTCTGTGCGTCTGCGGCTTAGCTCTGTAATCCTTACTACTAGAAAACTGGAATTCGGCATGGGTATATAATCACTCCGACAAAAGAGTGGAATAAAATCATGGGTGAGGTGAGATAGGGCACAGCGAAATGTCATCCCGCTCGAATGTGGAGCAGCCCAACTGGGAAAGTACCTCCCCTCCACCTTGCAGAAGACCACAGCCATAATAACACTACTACTTGCTCTGTAGTAGTGTTGTGTTCCTGGAGGTGAGCAAGGTCGCCAGAGCTCCCGAGGATGCGTTGTGTTGAGAGCGAGGGAATTTGTTCCTTTTTAAATTTTTAAATTTTTTTTTTAACTTTATTGGCTTGATAAAAACTTATAATCTATATTATAAGTTTTTATCAAGCCAATAAAGTTCTAACCTCCAATTATTTAAGTGGGGCAAGAGTGCCAGTTCAGTCCGGGGGAAGAGAGTCATAAGCTACTCTTACCCCATGTCAGGGCGGTCAAACCTTGTATTAATTGTCATTTTTATTACAAATTGGCACTGTTCAATTTAGGCATGTGCGTACTGCGTATGCGGTTTTTCGACATTTGAGGATGCGGATGTTGGGTTCAAGCACTCAAAAATATAAATAATCAACCATATCGTGACACAATTACAATTACGTACAAAACAAAAAAATCGCCTCAGTTCTTGTCACCTGATAAAATGCGGTAAATTGGTATATGTATATTATGTATAAGTGAATTAAAAAATTCAAAGCATTATTTTCTTTATTTTAGTGTTAGGTGGTTTGTCACCCCTGATAACACTTACTATGACACTCTTGCCCCAGAATATGTATAAACGCAGTTTCTCAGAATTTTGAAGAGTTTTTCAACTTATTAAGGTATTCATTATCTTGACAGCGGAGCTAACCTAGTTCAAGTTAGATACGTACGATACTCTTACCCCAGTCATGGGGCAAGAGGAACAGTCATACCGATTTTTATTTATTTACAAAAAAATGCATGTTTTAAAAGGTTCTTTGCTTGATAAGTGGTTTCAATTAAAAATATATAAAATTTACTTATATGTTATCGCTTTATTATACGAATCAGTGCAATAATAAAATCACAAACACTATTTGAATCTAACTTTTAAATAAGTATGACACTCTTGCCCCGACTCACTTTACGTGAAACTCTGTATAGGTACACAATAGGCGTCTAAACTAGTTGATATTGCCAGAAAAAACACAGCGAGTAGACCGTTTTTAAAATTATAGTACATTACTACAGAGGCCGGGAAGTAAGGGGTTGCCGGCCGAGTACATATAGACGGCCGAGCGTAGCGAGGTCGGATAATTATGAGGCTGGCAACCTCTTTTCACGCCGAGGTATGTTTAGTGCTTTTCTGAAACATGCAATGAAATAAATTAAAAAAACTCCAAGAAATCAAACATTAATTTCCATGGCTGAACGCCGTCATCCTGTGCCACAAATTGTGGAATGGAAATTAAAATAGATCATCTTGCAGGCCTAGGCCTCCAATTTTGTATGAAATGCCGTTACGGGTCTCTCGTCTCGCTGCGCCCGAAACGTGACACTTTGAAGCTCATTATGAAGAACACAACGTCAATATTTCATTGCATGTTTGAGAAAAGTCTGTAATATATAGCATAACTTTTTTCTATTATGTTTCTGTTCTAATTTAAAGCAACAAAAACTAGTGTAAGACGTATAAAAAGTTTCATGTTTTTCCAGTATGGCGTTTTGAAATGAGGACCAAACTACGCTTGTATGGAGAGCTGACTTGAGTCGACCGTGCTATGTTAAGGGGCTCCCATACGCCAATGACCTTCGATCGGAATCCCATAGTTTTCTAAAGTTTTTTGTAGCTTATTATATTAACAACAACGGCTTTAAGCAATATAGTATCCCATATTTAGTTCAAAGTTCATTGTTTTCGAGATATGTGGCATCAAAGTTGAACAATTGTAGGCCAAAAAACTGGTTTTCTGGCCATAACTTTTGTGTTAATTGGTTAAAAATTAAAACCCTGGACCAGTTTTTAGAGACGTCACAAACGAACCCAAATATGTAGATTTCGTATATGTTAGATCTTTCACGTCAATAGAGATATAGAGAGATAGAGTGTTTTTTAGACAATGTTAAAAAAAAACATACAAAATTAAGTATTCATTTGTTTGAAAATCCGGTGAACGAAAATGGAGATAAAAGATTGAAGAACTGATAGCCGTTTGATTTATAATTCTATCTGTAGTGCAAAAGTAGGAGATACGATTCAAAACTTGACAAAAATCAATGAAAACCTCGGGTAGCCCCTTAAGATAAGTCAGATATTTTATAGCAGATATTAATGCTGTTGACTGTGCGTCGAATTGAATCCTGTATGTTTTATTGACTTCAAGTATCGGAGATTGGCGAGACATAATAAAGTAACTTGACACTTATAACGAACTCCAAATTTCCCATTAACTTTAATTTGTCCCCTAGTCTATAGATGAAAGGGTAAATATTTATATTTTCCCAATGTCTTAAGGCAGCTTAAACAACTAACTTTAATTGTTTCATTACTGGTGAGGCACCTTGGGAAAGTATCATAAAGTGAAGGTCTAAGCAGGGTCTCAATTAAAAAAAGATATACGCCGTATTCATTAAAAAAATAAAGGACCGTTAAACGTTACTGAAATATTCTTATATGCACGTTTAATATTATTGTGTAATATAATTCGTTATAAAGCGCGGCACAGTGTGGGATTTGCCATCAGTTTTGTGCTCCCCTATTTTATATTTTATTTTAATGCTCTGATACTTTATAAACCCTTCAATCAAACTCCCTGTTGATTACTACTAATGGTTTTCAAGATATTTTTTAAAGGCGCGGTTCATGACGTTATCAAAAAGTGTTTGTAAACTCAAACTCAAAATGATCTTTATTCAAGTAGGCCTAGTAACAAGCACTTTCAAATCGTCAGTTTTTTTTTTAAGTAATTTATTAAATATAAAATAATTATTATATGAAGTAAAAATTGTATAAAAAATACTAGTAGAATGTTTCTAGAAAAACAATCTAATGTCAAAAAACAAAATATAAATCGAATAATAGACTAAAAATTCAGTCACAATTAGTTCCATGGAGTTGTATCATTCATGTAGTCTTGTGTGCTATAATAAGCCTTCGAAATAAGTTCACGCTTCACATAGTTCTTGAATTTATTGATAGATAACTCAGTTACGTTTCCTGGAAGTTTGTTATAAAACCTTACACAATTACCCATGAATGATTTTTTTATTTTTTGTAGCCGAGTGGTGGGCACCGCGAGCTTATGCTTATTTCTAGTATTAATACTATGTATGTCACAGTTTTTCCTAAAATTGACAAATATTTTATGTACATACAAAATATTTTCATAGATATATGACAATGTAATGTCATTATATTAATATTTTTAAACTTATCTCTAAGTGAGTCTCTATAGTTCAATTTATATATCGCCTGAATAGCCCGTTTCTGCAGAACAAAAATCGAATGAATCTCCGAAGCGCTGCCCCACAATAAAATACCATATGACATAATGCTAAAGAAGTAGCTAAAATACTACGAGTATATAGCTGTTTTCACGTCTGATAATTGACGGATCTTGCTCACTGCAAATGCTGCAGACAGAACTCAGTCTATTCGAGAGATTAGCAATATGGGGACCCCATTGGAGCTTAGAATCTAACGTTAAACCAAGAAAAACCTGTACTATCAACTAGTTCCAATTCCTCATCTTTCACAAAGACACTCCCTTGCTCGTGCTTAACGTGATTCGTGACAAATTTAATACATTTAGTATTTTTCTCATTTAACAATAAATTATTAGCATTAAACCAATTTACTACTTTAGAAATAGCATTGTTTACAGCATTGCAAGTTTGTTGCTGTCTTATGAGTTTGAAAATAAGTGAGGTGTCATCTGCAAACAATACTACATCATGGTGGGTACTAGGTATGGCAAGTCATTTATGTAGATAAGGAACAGGAAAGGCCCCAATATTGATCCCTGCGGTACACCCATCGAGACCAATGACCCCGGTGATCGCTGTCCATTCACTTCGACCCTTTGTATTCTACCATGTAAGTAAGAGTCGATGCCTTGGATAAATCACAGAAGATACCTAAAGTATCTCGTGATTCCTCCCAGGCATCGAAAATGTGTTTAATTAGCTCGACACCCGCGTCGGTGGTCGAGTGACCCCGGGTAAATCCAAATTGCATGTTATGCATCAAATTGTTTTTTTTTTTTTTTTATTAATTGCGACAAAACTATTTTTTCATAATTTTAGCTAAATGTTGGGAGCACAGATATTGGTCTGAAGTTAGTGGGGTCAGTAGTGCTACCTGATTTGAATAACGGAATGATTTTACTATGTTTCATTAGATCAGGAAACTCACCGCAATCGACACTGTTGTTAAATATAACTGCCAACTCAGGCGCTACGATTTCTATAATGGATTTGAGTGCATGAACAGAAACTCTCCAGAGGTCACAAGTTTTTTGGTCATTAATTGATTTAAACGCCTTTACTACATTTGAGAAACTAACGTGTTCAAAATTAAGATTTGTACTACATTCTGGGGCGTTTTCTTTCAACAATGTAACGGTAGAGGAAGGTGATGAATTTAAATACTTAGTTGTGGAAACTGGTATCTCAGTAAAGAAATATTTAAATTCAGTAGCTACTTCCAAACTAGAATCTACAATTCTACCATCAATTTTTATTTTAAGATCGTTCGGTGTGTTCTTCGATCTACCAGTCTCCATGTTAATTACTTTACAGTACATATGGTGCTACTTTCCCGCACTAGTGCGGAAAAGAGCACTTTTCGTCTATACGTCGAAACTTTAAAGAGCCATATGTACAGTAAAACGTTGTACGATACACGTGCGAATAGGTAATTCGCAACTCGTGTCGTATTAAAACACTCCCTTCGGTCGTGTTTTAATTTATCACTACTCGTTGCGAATTTCCTATTTTCGGCACTTGTATCGTAAATAACTATTCCAGGTTGTTTCAATAATGTCAGAGCTATTTTTTATTTTCTGGGATAAATAATTTCGCTTGGCTACATGACAATCTATTTTAAATTGCTTCGAATATGGCTTGACATGTTCTTTAAATTCATCACTTGTATTAAATCGCCGTTCCTCATACAAGGCATACAGAACTTTTCTACGTTTATGTAAGTCCTCAGTAGCCCACTCACAAAAAACTGGTGCACTACTAACCACGGCCGATTTGCGAGTAAATACCGCATTATTAAGTGCCATAAAAGTGTGGAAGAATGAATTGTACATGTTGTTAGGACTCATTTCGGAAGACAGAAAGGGCAGCGCCTGAGCTAGACTTTGTTTCATTCTTTCCACACGATCTGTGGTTACTGGTACAAAAGTTATTTGTTTTTTCACGATATTTTTCCTTAATGATTTAGATTTAGATTTATTTATTTCACAATATACAATTACAATGTCTTAAATACTAAGTGATCTGATTCTAGTTTGCTGATTACACTTTTGTTACTAGGAAAAATATTAGTGAAAATGTTATCTATACAGGTTGAGCTAGTAGCAGTCACTCTAGTAGGCTCCATAAATACGTGGTTGAGATTACCAGATTTGAAAAGACTGAACAATCTGACACTTATTGTTGAATTTTCCAAAATATTTACATTGAAGTCGCCGCATATAAGTAATTTCTTTCTGTAATTTTATTTCCTAAAGTAACGTCAGTAATGACATGGTTTCTTTTGTATTACATTTCAGGAAATATAATATATAACTAATATCAATTACAATAATGTTAATAATAAAACCGCTACGACGTATAATATATTTTTTTCATTTTTTTTTTTAATAATTACTAATCAATTGGGGTACCTTTTTGTTTCATTATAGGATTTGACATAAATATACCTATATGTTCTGAAAATTTCAACTGTTTAACTCGAAGGACATCAGAGTTACAGCATTTCTAAGTTTTTGAGATATTTCTATGGGAATAGGGGTCCAAGGTTTATAATTTCGGTTATTTTAGTACGCAACAAACTCAGCTAAACTCAAAAAAGCTAAGGTGATTTTATGAAAAATCAGTCAACTGCGAGTTGTACTCGCACTCGGAGGGTTCTATACTTTTCACTTTTTAAATAGTAAAAACTGACGAGCATGACTGTATAAAGAATGTTATGAGAGTATAGTATAATATAACATCCTTGCAGTCTCAATACTGATTTGGGTACACAATAGGTCTCGGTACTGATTAGGGTCACGTCACAAGAATGTAGCATCCAAACATGTAAACATCGAAAAATCTTCACAAACTTTATCTCCTAATCTATTTATATTATTAGAATAACAGTATATTATTAATACGAATAAGAATTAAATGATTATTTACTTAGAAATCTTGGTACGGAGTTAGTGACAAAACACGAAATATTTAAAAAATTGTAACTCTGATGTCCTTCGCGATATTCATTTAATTGTTTTGTTATTGTTAGGTCTATCTATAAACAAGTTTAATAAAAGTTTGAGGCACCCCTTTTAAGTGGTTTCGAGAAAAAATAAACTATTTTTGAAAAAAACAAGTTTTTGTGTCGCCTACAAACGTTATTTTCGACATTTGTGGAATGTAATATGTAGGTAGTTTATTATTAACCTAATAAACATGCTTTAGATTAATTAGAAATAAATAAGCGACAAGTGAGAAATTATGATTTTACTGGTTTCTATGACTTTCTATGGCTATTTCTCGATTTATTTTATTTTTCGAAAAGTATGGTAGATAGAACTGCGGAAGTTTCATTGTATGCCATAATTCGATAAACTGAACATAATGCAATAAAAAATGGTTGTGATCACAATTTAAGGCAAATCCCACACTGTGCGCGGCTTTCTCGCGCAACAACATATCAGCATTGCAATTCAGCGAGGAAATGCCGCCAGCATCCTCGGTACAATGCCTCGATGGCCTTTTTAGGGTTCCGGAGCCTGAATGGCAAAAACGGAACCCTTATAGTTTCGCTATGTCCGTCCGTCTGTCCGTCCGCAGCTTAGCTCAGAGGCTCTTGGTACTAGAAAGCTGTAACTTGGCATGAATATACATATTAGTCATGCCGACAAAGTGATAAAATAAAATCTTGAAAAACATTTTTTTTAGGGTACCTCCCCTACATGTAAAGTGGGGATGATTTTTTTTATTGTCGTCTACCCCATAGTGTGGGGTGTCGTTGGATAGGTCTTTTAAAAATATTGGGGGTTTGTGAAAACAATTTTTCGATTAAACGATCCGTTTGTGAAATATTAAGCCTTAAAGTGCTAATTTTTGTTAGACTCCAGTGTCCCCACCCCCTGCTAGCTAAATGGTTGTTTTGGGATATGTGAAAAAATTCATGGTAGTAGTACATATAACGAAGTTAAAAGGAAAACTATCACAGCTAAGTAGGCTTTACACGTTTACGAGTAATAGTCGACCAACTTATAAAATGTACTTCAAGAAGTAATAGTTTCGTACAAATTCTATTGTAACTTATTATTATATATAATGGTACAGAACCCTTCGTGCGCGAGTCCGACTCGCACTTGGCCGGTTTTTTAGGTTTAACTTACATTTAATTTAATTTATATCTCTTTGCCTGGGATACTGGCTAATCCTAGTTCAAGCGCATTTAATCAATTCACCTAACATGTACCTAACAAGTGCGTTTTAGTTGAAATGCTCCTTAAAAATTAATTGTTATGTTTATAACTTAATCAAACATCAAATCAATTATCCATGATATAATTATCCAATATCATGAAAAAAAATCTTATGAACCTTATTAGAAGTACCTATACTCGTATGTTAAATCATATAATGCAAAAGCAAAATTAAAGTGTGGAAATTAATTACAAAGCATAGGTAGGTTGCCTTTTGCGTTTTTGTATTTTAACAATAGTTTACACACATCTTTTATAAATTACGTTAAAAACTATGTCCACATGTCTTATGTAAATTACTTTAAAACCAATTATTTTAACTGCTAACTTGGATTCTCGCATGAGTAATCCTGGCATTAAGGGTAAGTAATTAAAATAGTGGTCAGAGTTGAACTAAGATTAATGGTTGCTGGATGTGATTGATGGGGGTGAATTAGAGATATCATTTTAGGGTTAACTTTTGGTAAATATCGTTTTTAGGGTTACCCCGCAGAAAAAACGGAGCCCTTATAGACTTTGTTGTCCGTCTGTCTGTCTGTCAAGACCCTTTATCTCGGGAATATTTTGATTGAATAATGACCTCTGTAGCCTAGTTGGTAGTGACCCTGCCTACGAAGCTGGAGGTCCCGGGTCCGAATCCCGGTAAGGGCATTTATTTGTGTGTTGAGCACGAATATTTGTTCCTGAGTCATGGATGTTTTCTATGTATTTAAGTACTAGCTTCTGCCCGCGACTCCGTCCGCGTGGAACTCGTTTATATCGTAGCTCCATACAAACTTTCACCCCCCATTTTAGGGAAGTGGGGGGTTAGAAAGAGACAAAAAGTAGCCTATGTCGCTCTCCATCCCTTCAACTATCTCCACTTAAAAAATCACGTGAATTCGTCGCTCCGTTTTGCCGTGAAAGACGGACAAACAAACAAACAAACAAACACACACACTTTCGCATTTATAATATTAGTATGGAGTATGGATATGGATGGAAGTATGGATTTATTTATCTATATAAATAAGTATGTATATCGTCTTCTAATACCCATAGTACAAGCTTTGCTTAGTTTGGGACGAGGTCAATTAGTGTAAAATTGTTTCAAATACTTATAAAAATATATATATATACATTTTTATATCGAGTTGAAATTAAAAGCATAATACTCAAGTCTACAGTCATGAAGCTGTAAAAAAAAATCAAACTTCTATGTTAACGTAAAAAAAAGATACGGCCGTTTTTGCCGCCAAAAACGTATACCTATTTCGACACTCAAGGGAATCAAAGTTACTTTCCCTTGACCTAGAACCTAACACTATGAAATTTGTCAAGTAATATCGTTAACCCCCGACGCAAAGAGTATCATTGTGTATCTGTCTGTGGTATCGTAGCTCCCAAACTGATGGACCGATTTGAATGCGGTTTTTATGTGACATAGATAATTTTATCCCGAGTGTTCATAGCTATGTTTCATGAAAATCTGTTCAGCGGTTTTTGAGATATTGGACTTTGAAATTAAAATGTCGGGGGTTTCAACTTTTCTAAGTTGTAGTTATTTATATTGAACAAGGGAGCGAAGCGAACGGTGATCTCCATTTTGGCTTGCCAAAAATTATTTCGTATGTCGGCCGGCGTGTCCAGCTGTTCTAGGTCTTATTTCTAAACCGATTCTCGTGAAAAATTGTAAGCAGATTCAATAATCCTACCCGCCGCTGCCTACGAAGCTGAAGGTCCAGGGTTCGAATACCGGTAAGGGCAAATATTTGTGTGATGAGCATGAATATTTGTTTCTGAGTCATGGAAGTTTTCTATGTATTTAAGTATTTATATCTTATATATATCGCCGTCTAGTACCCATAACACAAGCCTTAATGAGCTTACTATGGGACTAGGTCGATTTGTGTAAGATTGTCCCCTAATATTTATTTATTTATTTAATAATAGGATACTTACTAAGTTTTTTTTTTAACCAGTTTTTGGAGAGGAACAAATGTTTGTATGGGAACAACTATAATTAAAGAACTTATGAATACTTACTCTAAAATTTGACGCAGAGATAGACCTCACTGCCGCTAGCCCAAAACGCTTCGTACTATGACGTCACAATCCGCTAACTGTACCTACTAGATAATCGTTGTATGGAAAATGAAGTAATACTGCGTTTAGGTTCATAGTTGTCTTACAATTTTGTTTCCATAAAAGCGTACGGATTCTATTGGTAGCTTTAAACCTGTTGGAAAATAATAAAAAACTAAACTTTGAAGCCTTTTTATAATTTTAATTATATTTTTTTTAGTATATTACAATATTTTTTCCACAGAGCCGGCGCTTACCTCGCGCAGATAATTTCTCTGGCCATACAAAGAGGTAACGCGGCCAGCGTATTGGGGACCATGCCGCAGGCGGACCTTTAAGAGCCTTATCACACTTGCGATTTCCAAGCGTATTTTGTATGAAAGCGATCACGCAGCGTGTTCGCCGCGACTGATAATTGTATAGAAAACACGCTCGCAAATCGCAAGTGTGATAAGGCTCTTAGATGGTGTATTCTGTTTATAGTTGGGTTTTTAGTATGTATGTTACTTTTTTTCTTTTTTAAGTTTATTTTAAAATTGTGTATTTTTTTTTTCTCATAATATTTTGTTTGTATTTAGTCAATGTTTTTCTACTTTATAATTTGATGATTTACTATCCATTTAGCAACACTACGTTATCAATTTTAACGTGAGTCTACCCCCCTATTATATAGAACTAATATTATTAAGAGGAAAGATTTGATTGTTTGTTTGTTTGTATTGAATAGGCTCCGAAACTACTGGACTGGACCGATTTGAAAAATTCTTTTACCATTAGAAGCCGACATTATCCCTGATGAACATAGGCTACTTTTTACCGCGGGAAAATGCTTTATTCCTACGGGAAAACGGGTAATCCGTGCGAAGCCGGGCCGGGCTGCTAGTATAGAATATTTTTGTGAATTCAGTTTTCCATAATCTATATACAACGTGTTAATAAAATAACGCAAAACCTGAAAACAGTTTGTACAGAATCGAGAGTAGAATGCGAAAAAAATAAAAAAAAATTTTTTGACGCGAATTATTTTTTACATTTGTATGGAGCAGGTCGCCCCAGTCGGCCAACACTCCATACAAATGTAAAAAATAAATCTTGTCAAAAAAAAATATTTTTATTTTTTTCGCATTCTATGCTCGATTCTGTACCAACTGTTTTCAGGTTTTGCGTTATTTTATTAACACGTTGTATAACAAAGAAGAAAAGGCAGACTCGCGAGTTCTATAGCCACTAGTTTGAAATAGTACACTTCACATTATCACAAGTATCACAGTCATTTCCATCGCCCAAATATCCTCGTTAATAGTTCGAAGACCGATGGAATAGCAGATGAGGCTAGACTCGAACCAGGCTGGCTGAATTATCGAATGAAGTATTTATAGCTTTAGACATGTCAAGCCGACTTGGGAACTTAGGATGGTATATTAGTTAAAATACACCTAACTTAGGGGCATTTACCATTAGCTCGTCGTGAGGAAACCGGTCTAATCCCAATAAGGTCTAGTTTTCCCTCTGGGTTGGAAGGTCAGGTAGCTTTCGTAAAAGTGGTGTAATTAGGTGTCAAAGTGGACCCCGGACTCCTTAGGGCACAACCGGGAATAACGCTAGGAGGATGATGAATTTCAAAATGACAGTCAGTTGACCATTTAATGACGCTTCAAGTTACAGTCTTACAAATGGCAACACTGGTCAAATATTCAGCCGTTATTGGTCACGCACCTCAGTGTCGCCAGCTTAGACATGAAATTGCAACTTGCAGCTTCATGAAACATAATAAGAGCTATCCTTATGCACGGCTGTGAGGCCTGGACGGTAACGCAAAAAGAGGAAAATCAGCTACTGGTAACGGAGAGGAAAGTTTTCCGGAAGATCTGGGGACCTGTCAAGAGAGACGATGCAACATGGAGGATCAGGAAAAACGACGAGATCGAGGAGTTGCAGGCTGAGCCACAAATCATTGGCGAAATCCCACGGACTTCGCTGGTTCGGTCATCTACTGCGAATAGGGGTCCGGCAGTCAAGAGAGCTTGGGCCGACTGACTGGTCGCTCCAGTAGGGTGGCTCAGGTATCGCTGGGGGGATAGCGTGCAGAATCTGCGTCATCTTCAAAGTGAAAGCTGGCAGGAAGTGGCGCATCGAGATAAGTGGCGTGCTCTTGTTTTGGAGGCCAAGATCCTTTTTGGATCACTGACCCAAACTAGTTAGTTTCATGAAACGGGTCACAGGTATTAGACTAAATGTTTACTAAGCAGAAACGTCCGCTAACGAAATTCTTAATTTCGATCAAAGCAAGAGTGGAAGAGATTGAAAGATTCGTCGCCACTAACTGAGCCCACGGTAGCCTCAGTTGGATAAGAGCGATAGACGGTTTCCACAGGGCGCAGGTTCAAATCCCAATAATTTTTCAATATTCCACTTTGATTGAAATGTAGGTATTAGACTGTACACCAACTAAATTCTTAATAAATAGGCAAGCCTTCCGTTCCTATTGCGTGAATGAAATACATTTGCCCGTGCCTGAAGGGTAGGAGTGCTGTTAATTTCTCTTTGTGTCTGAACTCAAAACTGATTTCGCGCCGCGACGGTGTCTGTTGTGCTGTAAAGCTGGTTACACACTCAGAGATAAATACGTCGGCAAAGCCCATAAATAATAGACTACTATTACCAAGGCCAGGCTACAGGGGTTAAGTAAAACAACTGACAGCGCTGACTCGATGTGAGACGAGAAAATGTTCCCTCCTCTTTCTAATTTGCGCTGTGCGAGTGGAACAGGCAGAAGACTTGGCAACAAGTTGTTTTAATTAACCCAGGAAAAGGAGAAGGGAGTTGCGATAGAAATCAACTCAGCACGGCTATCACAAGACGGCGCGCCAGCTCTCTCGATTTTTCTCGCACTATACATCTCTTTCACGGGCACATAGCACGTAGAACCGATGGCCGTTGGGGCGGAAAGGTTCTCGAGTGGCGACCACGTACCGGAAGGCGCGGCGTGGGTAGGCCCCCGACAAGGTGGACTGATGACCTGGTAAAGGTTGCGGGAGTCCCCTGGATGCCGGTGGCGCAGGACCGGTCGCTTTGGCACTCTTTGGGGGAGGCCTATGTCCAGCAGTGGACGTCTTTCGGCTAATATGATGATGATGATGATGATACGTCTCTTTCTAAGTTGTCTAATAAGAGAGAGACGGATAGTTCCAGAAAAATCGAAAGAGCTTGCGCCGTCTTGTGATAGCCGTGCTTGGCTGTTGGGTAATTAAGGCGCCGTAGGTCCAGCGAAGTTAAGCGAACAGAGATTTTGAAACAATATAATGCGTCTGTTTATAAAAATTTGGTTTCAAAAAAATACGAATAGTAATCTTAAGACTTTTCTGCAAGGAAATCAGTGCTTCGAAACATGATTAAGCAAATTTCGCTCGATAGAAATAAATCACGAACATAGGTCTAAAACACACAAAAATACACTTAAAATATTCGTAACAAATTATACACAAAAGCTATACATATTAAAATTGCTTCTAAAAATCGGCAATATCATGTTTGAGGGAAATCAGTGTTTACATTTTTATTTATTTAAACGGCCAAAAAATTAAAATTAAAAAAACATGATATCCGCGCTTCCGAGCACGCACTTCCATCTCGCTCACGCTTATGCTCAGTGAGAGGGTGAGAAGACCATGAACCTACGGCGCCTTAATTAGTTCAGACATTTTTTGATCTCGGTGTGTCACAACCCTCCCGCCGCATAGGTGCGCCGACGGTAGCCGTAGTAACAGACGGCCGGCTTTGGATATCGATCCCGACGCTAGTGATGCGACATGATATATCGATAAAAGGTTTGACGTGAGAAATTGCAGCCGTAACAGACGGCCCCGGTTTTGGTTATCTATCCTTACCACAGATAAACATAGATCACGCAAATCGCGTGTCAGAATTCGGACTCCGAGTTGGCACTCCCGAGTCTCCGACTGATATTCCGCGCGCGTCTATTGTGGTAGCCGGTTGTCCGTGAATATTAAGAAAATGCCTTATTGCAGAATCGATTTTGCACGGACAACGGGGAATTCAGATCACTAATTCGCCCGTGTGACGTCACAGTAGGTAGAAAAAAGTGACACGGTCGGTTTTCATACAGATTGAGGTGTTTAAGTTATCTAGTGTAAAAATCTATATCTGTGATCCTGACTCTATAGTCAGGGTAATTTTCTTGATACATTATCTTGCATCAATAGTGATAAAGATAATGTAACAATAAAATTATATGCCACTTTCGTCGGCCAAGCTCAATAGCAGCGGTCTACGCTAGTACAGTCGAGTTCTCCAACATCTATACAGACATTCTTTCAATAACATCTACACATGCGTCTTATTTTAGTAAAAATAAAGACTGCGTACAGATATTTTTGAAAGGTTGTCTGTTTAGATAATGACCTAACTAATTATTATTTTTATTAATGTTTACATTAACCATTTGACTTGTAACTATGGTGTTATCAATAAAGTATTGTATTGTACTGTATTGAAGAACTTGACGTAATGCAAATAAGTGTATATCGATGAAATGTTTGTGTAGAGGTTTGAAATGAAATGTGACAAATTGTAGCCGTAATAACAAGCTTTGGATACCAATCCTGACGCTAGTGATGCGATACGATATATCGATAAATTGACAAATCACCGACCACCTTCGTCAGCCTATCTATTGCTTAATACTACAAATTATACACTATAAATTATTAGATACTTATTTTTTTCGTTTTCAGCGAAAATTAACCTTAGTTGCAGTCGGTGCTTATGCCAAATGCGACGATTCACGACTTAATTTAATCAGCGCAATTAAGTATATCAATATATCGATACAACGCTTGTGGCTGAGTAGGTCCTGAAATTGATGTGTGAGGAATTGTAGGCTTAGTGACAGACCGGGTATGAATATTGATCCCGACGCTAGAGAGGCGACGGAATATATCGATAAAGCTATTGTAAGAGTAAGACAAACAACGATTCAGACCGCCGCGTGTTCTACAAGGCTGCTGTTTTTCATCGAACTAGAGTGTTGAGTCAGATGTTTATATACATGATTGAATTTCAACCCTGTTGTAATTTTAGCTCAGATCAGAAACAGCTGAAAAAATAGTGAAGATCCAGGTAAACTGCACAATGTTCTCAAAACCTTAAAGCAAATTAATCACTTATTAATAAACAAAATAATTAGCAAAGTCTACATGTTAGAAAGTCTAGTTAGACATTCGCCCGTGCGCCGGTCGGAAAACGCTGACAGCCGTCGAAATTGGCTAATTAAAAAAAAACGATTTAATTCGTCAGTTATGGTACACTTCTTAGCATAATGTTACGTCACGCGGAACTTTAACGGGCTATATATCTTCACCATTTTTTGGTAGAACGACAAAATGAAAATACTTGTCCAATATTTTTTGTATAATCTTACTGACGGATTAAATAGAATGATTTTTTTTTACCCAGGAAAGTACCCAATTGCTTAGGACACAAAACGTCAATGAATAATAGGTGAAATATTCGAGACGAACACTTTATTTTAGTCGGGTTTTAAGTTCCAGCGTCGGTCGGGCACTACGAATCGTCCTTTAAACGGGAACAAAATGTCGAACATTAATTTATTTCACTAAACCGAACGCCAATGCCATTAGCCCGACATTCGATTACAGCAACGGGATTTCCAAGAATAACTCAATTATCGATATCATCCCATCCCTAGTTCGCTGATATTTTTATAATTAAAGCGCTTTATTGAACTGGTTGGAAATTATGAGTTAATGCTATAGTATGGATCGTTAAACGAGGGTTCGCGAATTCTGATTTTTTGAACGAAGCGATCGAAGTTTCTCTGCTTCAGCTTGGGCCAAATTTCTCTCGCATGTCCTCTTGATGATTGTCTCGCAGATGCAGTGTCGTAAAATGGGATGAGTAAGGATCGCGAGGAGGGTTGGGTTGTGAATGGGGAGAGAAGGCATAAGAGGGGGGTGAGATGGGATTTTAAAGCTACTGCTACCTAAATAATGTATTCCAATTTAAAATGGAGCTATAGTAATATTCATAATAAAAAAAACGATCCAACGATGTTCCAAAATCACCTTTGTATGAAAACACATCTCACCGCAACTACTTAATGAAATGAACGAGATTGATTCGTTCCGAGTATTTTCGTAATGTTTGTTGATCTGTTGCTAATGAAATCCATACCCATTCATACTAATATTATAAATGCGAAAGTGTGTATGTCTGTCTGTTACCTCTTCACGCTTAAACCGCTGAACCGATTTGGATGAAATTTGATATAGAGATAGTTTGAGTCCTGGGGAAGGACATAGAATAGTTTTTTTCCCGAAAATTACCCTCCAAAGGGATGAAGTGGGGTGTCAACGTTTGTATGGAGCTACGATATAAACGAGTTCCACGCGGACGGAGTCGCGGGCAGAATCTAGTAACAATATATTTTCACTGTTGTCAAAATACCCTATTCACAGCATTCCAGTATTCTCAGACACGGTTTACCTAGTCAGTTAAAAAGCTGAAAATACCATTAATTATTTAAAATGCATTCCACCAGAAATTGCAGTTGTTGTTAAATTTCTGCAAAAGTCGTCCTAATTAGGTAAAAAAACATTTTAAAGCGCGCTGCGAAGGATATCCTTTGAATTGCCTTTTGACCGAATTAACAATATAAGGAGTCGGTACTACAATTAAATTGTGGTTAAGGCTGCCCCAGGATTCCTTAAGAATTTCTAAGATTTTTCCGTTTGGTGGGTTAGAATCATCATCATATCTGCCGAAAGACGTCCACTGCTGGACATACTCATACTCATACTCATTTATTTATAATGCATAAATAGATTAAACGTCAAAAGTTAGTATTAGATTCAATTTAATTAATTCGAACTTATTTATAATGTCAGAGTTAAATTATTAGAAAAATGTATACACATGTCAAATGAAATAAAATTATATTAAAATGTTAGTAGTCACACAGTTCCGAAATGTCATATGCCTCCCCCAATGAGTGCCACAATGACTGGGCCGACACCCACATCCAGCGGACTCCAGCGACCTTACCAGGTCATCAGTTAACTTTGAGGGGGGTCTACCCAATCGTCGTATACGAGGGCTATTGGAACAGGGTTGCAGTGTGTTGTGAGCGTTGGACTAGCAACTTATAACTATAACAATACATTTTCTCCATCTTTTTACCTGCAATCGCTAGAAAGGGTACTGAAAATTAGAAAACGCCGCAGACGCTGTCAACACCAAAATGCCCTTGAGGATTTTGGATAGCGCGCACACTGGCTATTTGTATCGGAGTAAACGAGAGCGAGTGTTACTGGGCGGCCCGGTTTTTGAAGATAATATTACATAAATATTGAAATAAAAAAAAGGGTGGATTATTTGAGGATTATGACGCGTTAGCGGTTTAGGTATGAATATGTTGACTTCATGTTTTTAATTGCAGACCCATACGTCAAAAAAATAAAGACAGAACCGTTTAATGTGATTTTAAGACCAATCTTTGCAATTATTTTCTATCGAGCCGATTTCGTCCAATTATGTATCGAGCCCATCCACGGTCTTTGAAATATGGTGAATATTAACATATATTTTATTTGATGTGCTAGAACAAACAGTTTTTCTTAAAAAACTGCTTATATAACATACATTTCACCAAATTAGGTCTTGTCAGCCTCTTAAGGGTTGATGGCGTAGTGGATGGGTTGACCTTCCATTCAGGACTTTCAGGAGTAACCACTCGAAGCAGTCACCCGTTCTGAACTGACCCCAGTATGATGTATTGAATACGTCTATATTTCAATACAGGCTCACGGAACTTTTCTATAAAATTGTAGTGCTGTTTGAAAAGTAATAATTTACCGTAATAAGTAATATCCTAGATAAGTGGGATCCAGCGTAGGTACCGATCATTGTGGCACTCTTTGGGGCAGGCCTATGTCCAGCAGTGGACGACTTTCAACTAATATGATAATGATGGTGATGGTTCTAATTAAACGAAGACGCGTATAGACGACTCTGTCCGTTAAAATTCTAATGTTACAAGAAACATTCGATTCTAAAGATGTGGCAATAATAATTAACTGTTGCCAGTAAAGAACACAAATGATGAAGACCCTTAATTACCATTTATAAGTTTTATCATTCACATCTTACAATGGATAAACTATGGTCGTTGGGTTAAATAATGTTGTATGTGGCCGGTATGGTGACAGGGGAGAAATGACAGAGTCGCGGGGCGCGTTTCCGTTGTCACTGACCGACCGGTTTGACAGTGTTAGTCACTGTGAGTCACGACTCCCTGCACGTCTAGCATGGGACGGCCGCGACATACTCTCGATTTTTATCGCACTATACCTCTTGTTCTAAGTGTTCTAATAAGAGAGAGACGGATAGTGCTAGAAAAATCGAGAGCGCTCGCGCGCCGTCGCGTGCTAGCTGTGCTGAGGGGGCGTGTAGCCTCTTAGGCGGTCGTCACACTGCACCGCATCAACGGACGGAGGTGCGGAGCTGCATACAAATTTCGTCGTCGTGTCGTGCCGCACGGAATTTATATACAAACTGAGGTACTTGCATACAACGAGAAACGCACCTCCGCCCGGAGATGCGTCGCAGTGTGACATCCATCTTATAGGAGTCACAGTTACTTTTCGCCTACGGTGGTATGGACATGTTATGCGGAGGGATGATAGTCATGGTACTAGAAGGGCGCATACAAAAATTTACTAAGTCTGTAAGATTTATTTATTAATTAATTATTTTGACGTGTAAAAATTGAATATTTTATCAATATACTAGCTACCCGCCAGCTTCGCACGGGTACTATATTATACATCATCAAAATCCGTTGCGTAGTTTTAAAGATCTAAGCATACATAGGGACTTACAGCGGGAAGCGACTTTGTTTTATACTATGTAATGTAGTGATGATAGTGATGAGTGTAAACGATATGATACAGAGAAAGAATATAATGGAAAAATAAACCATCTTCGTCTGTAGCCCCCGACAGGATTCGAACCTGCGACCTTTCTACTAACGCTAGACTGCTCTACCAACTGAGCTACGAGGACAGTGACGCAAGTTGTATATTTTTCCACTATATTCCCGCTAAGACTAGCGCCCTCTCTGTATCGAGTTATAGACTTGTAAAATGATCGGGGTAACTTCCTCGTTAAAAATAACACGAAACAAAAAATATTTAATTAAATAATTTGTTTCGTGAAAAGGGTATAGTGTGAGTATTAGTAAGTATGAAGGGAAGAAAAGAGGTAGACCAAGAAAAAGGTGGATGAACTGCGTGAGAGACGATATGAATGGGAAATGTGTGACGAGTTGACGGGCGATAGACAGGTATGGAAGAAAATAACATGCTGCGCCGAACCCAAGTAAATGGGATAAGGACAAGCGAATGATGAGTTACTTGTATTTTAAAAGTTTAAGTGATCAATTTACCTATCTATGTACCTATACTAATATTATAAATGCGAGAGTATGTATGTGTGTCCGTGTTCACGCTTAAACCGCTCAGCCGATTTAGATGAAATTTGGTATAGAGATAGTTTGAGTCTCGGGAAAGGACATAGAAACGTTTTTATCACCGAAATCATCTCCTAAAGGGGTGAACTGGGGGGTGAAAGCTTGTATGAAGCTACGATATAAACGAGTTCCACGCGGACGGAGTCGGGGGCAGAAGTTATTGTAATATAAAATAACAAAAGTGGAAGGATTTCCATACTAAAAGAGTCACGGCATGAAAAATATTGAAAAACCCTACCTTAATGGTTAGTTGGTTGGTAGTGACCCTGCCTACGAAGATCTTGGGTCCAAAATCCACTAAAGCCAAATAGGTGTTGAGCATAAATATTTGTTTCTGTGTCTTAGATATTTTCTGTGTTAACGTATTCGTTCGTGTTCATTCGCCATCATTATTTCAGCCAAAAGACGTCCACTGCTGGTTTTTAAACATTTACTTACCTCGAATTTAAACTTTCGTGAGACATGTTGAAATAATACTAACAATTACTCGATTCAACTCACGTATTCTATGTCACTACGGGCGACATGTTTCGAACTCTTCGGGAGTTCTTCTTCAGGATGAGTGTTTTCGCGGCGGTGTCGCTTGTATCACTGCCCGCGCTCGCTCCGAACGCCGAGCGGCGCGTGACGCACAGAGAAACAGAGTCAGAGTTCGAAACATGTCGCCCGTAGTGACATAGAATACGTGAGTTGAACCGTGTAATTGTTAGTATTATTTACTTACCTGTTTATAGATATTCAATATAAAAAGCCCTCTTACCCATAAAACCTAACAGACCTAACTAAAATGTGTTGTGCCCACACTCACAAACACATACGTCAAAGTTCCAGATAAAGACAAACGAATTCAACGGCATTTTAGACTTGACAGACGTTTATGAATCAGGGAAACTGGCTTATAATACCCAATACCCATAACACGACTACGGGCTTGCTCGATTTATATCATATCTAGCTTCCGCGTCGTCTCGTACCCATAACACAAGCCTTAATGAGCTTACTATGGGACTAGGTCGATTTGTGTAAGATTGTCCCCTAATTTTTTTTTTTTTTTTTTTTTTTTTTCCGCCCGCGATTTCGTCTGCGTGCTGCATCCGGGATAAAAACTATCCTATATTTTAATCTAGGTTATAAACTATCTCCATGCAAAAAACCTTTCAAATAGGTTAAGCCGTTTAAGCGTGATTGAGTAACAAACATCTAAACATCCAAACTTTCGCATTTGGGTCATTGTCAAACTTAGGTGCGCGTCTTTTCGGTGGACATTGCCAAAGATAAGGGCTTTAAAGCCTAATTTTTGGTTGAACTCTGAATCCGCATAAACGCTGTCGCCTCTTCTATAATTCTATGCGATAAAAACATATTATATATAAACATAAGCCCTTAACACATTCATTGCCCAGAATCGCTACGCGCTACGCTCGTAGCCGTTCCCGTGGTTTTCCTCGTATGTAGCGGAAAGCGACTACAACGGTCTGACGCATATGAGTCGTCATGGGCCCTGAATGGGTTAACTATTGCCCACTGAAAAGACGATTTTGGTTTTACTGACTGACATGATCCATTTATAATATTAGTAGGATGCATGCCAAACAACCATCCAAACATCCAAACTTAACATTAGTAGGCTAGTAAGACTCGCTACTCTGTTTTCATGAATCCGTTACGACCCCACGTCAAATCCCGTGCCGGACGACAACGGGCACGCACCAAACAAGTCCGCGTTTAATCGAGAGTTCTATTAAACTAACATATGCGCGTATTACCATAAGTTATACGCGCCGTTGACGTCTCTATCCGCGCGTATTAAACAGACAGGGACAAATAGCGTCCACTGTGCGAATACATGAAATAAATATAGAGGTTGCACGTGATTTTTTTGTGTCCAATAATGTATAGGTTTCTTTTGTATTTAGCCTAGCAGAACGACATGTAGTGTATCTTAAATATAATACAAAAAAAATATCGTGGGTACCTATGAGATTTAAATATAATTATTTTAATTTTAACTTGGTGACCTTATACATCTCTAAGAAATAAGATTGTATTTTTTTCTCTTATTACATTTGACATGTAAACTCTGATGTATTTAATTCTATTATGAATAATAAACTACTCATACTATTTTGAGTCTATAGATAGCATTGTGACTTGTAAAAGTGCCCTCGTGGCCTATTTGCTGAATAAATATTTGGAAATTTTGTATTTTGAATTTGTTTAGTCTATTTTTATAAAATTCATAGGAACACCAATATAAATGAAAAAAAAAACAGATAACCTAAATGTCCATAGTTTGTTAGTCTACAAAGATTGGCTCTTAATGATATGCCTAATGAAATTTTATGATTTATTTGCAAGCTTAAGGCAAGCCAAACCGATATCTTTTTAGGATTGTTAAAACAAAAGTTAATCAACCTGCACTGTTTTTAGGAAACTTATTAGGTACTTATCCTGAAATTGTTACGGTTTTAGAGAAATTCACTTTTATGGCAATGAAGATTTCGATAATAATGAAGATGAACCATAAATCTTCATGTTATAGTAATGACTATTTTCTAAAGTTGATAATTTACATTAAATAAATAAATAAATAAACCATTTATTTCAGGCATCTAAGGCCCATAACAACAAATACCTTAAAGCCTAACATACATACAATACATATAAAAAAAACGAATTATTTAGGTGACGAAACAGCGTGGCTCCGTTGCGTCAAGTCCGGTGTAAAATTAAGTAAGTAGGTACATTAGGTACGTTAAAACAAAGTTTAATCTAAAAGGCCCTTGAGGCATTGTACCGAGAATTCTGGCGGCATTTCCTTATTGAATTGCCGCCAGCTCTTCGGTCACCAGTTACGTCGAGCAGACGTTTCGCGATTACTTACCGCGAATAACTTTTGCGCACTGGGACCCCACGGACCGAGGGTCTCGACGCCAAACGGTACAAAGTACTCTCTGCCGAGGCCTCTATATTTACTACGCTTAGTAAATAGTTATTATTAGAGATATAATTGTATTGTATAAGGTTGTAAGGAAGAGACCGGTCTCTAGCGATAAGACCGCTTGGTGTTTGCAGACTTGTACTATGTTCTGTACAGTGTTATTTTATTGAGCTGTGCAATAAAGAGTATTTGTATTGTATTTTAGGTATGTACCTATGTTAGTCCTTAAGGTATTTATGATCGGATATCATCGCACGCATAGCCATGGCCAAAAACTATTGGAAATAGAAGGGGAAATATGTTGGGGCACCTGATACGACGTGACAATTACATAAAAACTATAATTGAAGGAAAGATTGATGGAAGGAGAGGCAGGGGAAGACCAAGACGTGCGTTTATGGACAAAGCTGAAGAGAAAGTCAATTTAATGTCGTATCAAGAGCTCAAAACAGTGGCGAAGAGAAGAACAGAGTGGCTATTACTCCACCGACAAGAGCCCGGCTCTTAAGTTTATGATGATTATTATATTGGTGCCTGTCGTACGACTAACATTGGAACCACGTTGACAAGAGTCAATCTTCACTGGTCAGTCTTTTATAAATAAAATTAATAGGTAACGCAAACATTCCATAATTAAGACTGACTTTATAGTCATCATTGTAACTAAGTCATCAACATGACGAATCATGCCGAAATGAACTAATTACCTCCACTGATTCAGCTCACAGCTAAAAATATTGGCTACTCCGTACCTAACGAAGTAAAAAAAGACGCGGATTTCTCTCATTAGGTGATGAAATCCTTTGATGTGGCATCGGGTGGCGATGCAGCGTCCACACCGTCGTTAAAAACACACAGTCTCTGAAAATAAAACAATAAAAATACTGTTTATATCTCTAGAAAACATTAGTGAATCACATTTTACAGCCAAAATATAATGCGCTATTATATTCCTAAGTCCTTAACTGTCATAGAAATAATTATTATATATAACTGTCATAGATAATTCAAAGCAAAAATTATGTTTAACCGACAATCTCGCGACAGAAATGCATTTCGTTTAGACGAATCAAATTAGATTGGTGTTATTGGGACTAGGTAGCAAGATACCATGCGGCGTTTCCGGCATTAATCTTATAATTAATCTGCTAAATTAATGGTTTTATTCAACTTCTAAGCGTAATAAAAGTCGATGTTGTTACACTAGTTATTCTAAGACACTCTGTCATGTCATCCAGGTCCACGGGACGGGACATAATAACAAGAAACAGTTGACTGACACGGAAATTCTTCCTTAAATTTTAAATAAATATTTTAGCAGCTACGTTTTTCTACTGCAGTGTAGCCACAGCATAACAATTAGGCGAAATACGGACGCTTCACATCTGGCGATTTTGTAACTGTAAATGCTCACTTCCGATGCGTTTATTGATGCGAAGACATACGGGGATGCTATTTATACCCATTGGTTATTAATTTATTAATATTATACATCGATCACTTTCATCTACAGCGGGGTTTCTTAAAGTGTGGTCCATGGACCCCTTAGGGGTCCGTGACATGATTGCTGGGGTCCACAGCTACTGCGTTCACTGTTAACGTAAAAATATATGAAACATGAGATTTTTTTCCAAATCTTTTTTCAAAAGGGGTGCGTGATAAGTTTGAAAATCTGAAAGTCGTCCATGCCTAACAAAAGTTAGAGAACCCCTGATCTACAGTATCGAAAAAACAAACTATATAGTAGTATTCGTATCTGAGCTTTTCTATAATAGTGTGTACCAATAAAGTACAATAATTAAATTTCTTCTTTGTTACCATTTTTTTTGCTAATTTTAGATTAATATTATTATGTTCTGATAATTATTAAAGAATTTCAGAACAGTAGTATATAGTAGAAATTACTTATAAAATTTAGAAGTAGGTACCTATGTCTTCATTGTCGAACTTAGTTAATTGGTACTCTAGAAATGCGCACCTACTTACCTATGCAATGAAAAACGGGGCGCGTCTGTGTCGTCATTGAACGATGTATAAGAGCATTATCATTGGATTTATTTAAATATCTGTCAATCTCCTCTGATATGTGACTCTCTTCGAGTAGCAAGTGAATCTGCTTAGCAGATCACTTCGTATTTTTTCTAACATGTTTTACAAAATTTAATTACAGTAGAAAACAAAAACGGGTTTATTATAGTTTAGAATGTGCAAGTCAAGCCTTATGCGCCCCTTCATATGATACCTGATACATTTGGGCAAATTTAAACAAAAAACCGGCCAAGTGCGAGTTGGACTCGCGCACGAAGGGTTCCGTACCATTATCTATAAAAACAGCAAAAAAAAAAAAACGCGTTTGATGTATGGGAGCCCTTAAATATTTATTTTATTTTGTTTTTAGTATTTGTTGTTATAACGGTAACCGAACCGAAATACATCATCTGTGAAAATTTCAACTGTCTAGCTATTGCGGTTCTTGAGATACAGCCTGGCGATAGACAAAACGGCAAAAAAAACACGTTTGTTGTATGGGAGCCCCCCTTAAATATTTATTTTATTTTGTTTTTAGTATTTGTTGTTATAGCGGCAACAGACATAATCTGTGAAAAT
This sequence comes from Epinotia ramella, assembly GCA_947578815.1. Taxonomy (NCBI): domain Eukaryota; kingdom Metazoa; phylum Arthropoda; class Insecta; order Lepidoptera; family Tortricidae; genus Epinotia; species Epinotia ramella. Next base: position 10,933,171 of record OX388226.1, on the reverse strand, counting down.
GTCAACTGTCTAGCTATCACGGTTATTGAGATACAGCCTGGTGACAGACAGACGGACGGACAGCGAAGTCTTAGTAATAGGGTCCCGTTTTTACCCTTTGGGTACGGAACCCTAAAAACTGGCCAAGTGCGTGTCGGGCCCCGCGCAGTGTAGGGTTTCGTAGTTGCCTGTCTTTCTTAGTTACATCGACGTGCGGTGCGGTTGCGTCGGCCGAAACTGTACGAAAATTGGCCTTTCCTTTTATAAAAGAGCGGAAAAAACTTATTTAGAGAAAAGTTTTTCAAGTAAAAGATGCTTATTTTGACGTGTGTAATAATCATTTAAAATAGGTTATAATGACACCACTTTGGCAAAAAATGTTGAAAGTGCTGGAATGTCCATGATTGCTCCACCCAATAATGAACTTTGAACCGCTCTAGTTCGTAAACGGTCAAAAACGGTTTGAGAATATGCAACTCAAGCATTATGCCCCTTCATTTGATACCTGATATATTAAGTACATTTCGAATTTTAACCTCCCCTCATATTCATTATTTTCACAGAAAAGAGTTGCTGAGATAACACGTACTAGTGACAGATTTTTTGACCTTTTTGGTATACGGAACCCTAAAAACGATAAAATTAAAGAAAGTCAAGTAGGTACAGTGCTCGGGCTACGATGTCTGCTCACCAGGCAGACCGTATGCTTATTTACCACCGTCGTATTTGAAAAACATACATAGGAATAGGTACTTTACTAAGGTAAGGTTTTTACTAGTTTTTAGGTAAGCTACGGTATCCTAGTGGTTCAGGCATGCGGCTGTCAAGCGGCGGTCGTGGGTTTGAATCCCGGCTCGTACCAATGAGTTTTTCGGAACTTATGTAAGGATTATTTACCGTTAGCTTTTCGGTGAAGGAAAACATCGTGAGGGAACCGGCCTAATCCCAATAAGGTCTAGTTTTCCAAGAAGATCAGATGGCAGTCGCTTTCGTAAAACTGGTGCCTATGTCAAATCTTTGGATTGCCGGACGCCTTTAGGGCATAACCGGGAATAAGTCTAGGAGTATGATGAATATTAATGATAGAGGAATAAGTACTTTACTAGAGATTATGGTGCTATATCAAACAACTAATACTAGATACTTCTATAATACTACTAATTTAATATACTTCGATACATCCATCGGCTATTATGATTCTGCAGAGAACACTCCTGAAAAACTGACATTTAGCAATTTTGTAAAAGCCCCACCACGCCTACATCCGATGGACTTGCAGTCGCATGGACTTAGGAAGGGTTAGAACAGTGAATATTACCATGGCCTCCCAACTCGAACAACGTATAATTATTACAAAAAAGAACTCATAGATGGCGACACAGGTACCGTAAACCGGGGTTACTTTGATTTGCGGGTCGACTTTGATAACAACTTCCATTCACTACTAAACTACTTGTATTAAAGAGTTTATAAGCACCTTAGTAGTTTTTTTAGCACCTTTCTTTCGCATTATTGGCAAGACTGGTAGTTGCTTCGTCACATAGTCAACTGGTAAGTGTGTAGTGCAATTATTTCATGGAGAAAAAAAATGTTAACGGCAAGGACACTTTTCCTCTTGATTATCATGGTTAAAAAACTTCTACTATACATATGTCAAGAATAAATGCAAGTGATTTGTTCGGTATCTTAAGTTAATCACTGGTTAGTAGTGAGTTAGAAAAAAAAATCCTCAATCCTAAAACCTAAAACTGCACCCTTAGCCGGGGAATCCATGGGTAGGGGTGTCTTTGATCACCTATATGGGGTGAAATTGACCTAACGATTAAGCCTCAGGAATTCGTTTTCTGGCGCTTTTTGCTGTTCATATGAATAATAACTAGTGTATATGGTATTTTTTTGAAGGAACAATACCACAATATGACAAGAGAAAGTTTGAGTCACATAATTATAAATATTACCTTGAAAAAATCCTTGAAAAAAGGCTGATTATTTATTTATTTATTTAAACTTTATTGCACAAAAGAAAACTTATCGTACAAAAGGCGGACTTAATGCCATATGGCATTCTCTACCAGTCAAACCTTAAGGCAAAGCGGAAAAGATTGTGGGGCAGTGCAAATAACAACTAAAAAAAAATAACATTACGGTATTTCTATATACAACATATTTACACAAATACATATAGGTACATAAATAAAATAAATACTTACATACACAAAAAATATACACTACATACATACTTACAAGCGAAATTTTCAAACCAATCAATCAATTTTCAATTTTAAATTTTTTTTTTTTTTTTTATGTATGTGATCAAAAAGTATTAAAAGGAAAGGTACTTTTATACCTGTATAAGTAGGTTTTCTACGTTTCCTCTACGGTATCTCTAGTTAATAATCTAATAAATCGCTTCAAATTATTGATTTGTATCATTTGAAGTGATATGAGAGTGTGATATATATGATATCAAAGCAACCCCACGCATTATACAGGGTGTGGCCTGTAATAGGAGCAAAAAATTAAACGGTGGCTTATTAAGTTCATCAGTAATTATTTCCAAGTGGTTAAATTGAAAAAAAAATTGAAAAAAAAATAGAAAAAAAAAATAAGTAAAAGCGTACGTGTGTTCTTTTGCTTAACTGGAATGATATCCATTTTGTTTTACTTCAAAAACACCAAAAAATCTTGTAAAATTGAAAAAAAAAAACAAAAAGAATTAGAAAACCAAAGTTAGTATAATCGCAATTACGAAAGTGCCCAGTGTTCTACCAAGATAGTTAATGACTGGCATGCTACGATATCGAGATGTCGAGATCCATTACTTAGGTATCACAACTTCAGATAAGATTATTTCCGAATTCTAGAATCTTGAAACACTGGTACCTTTACAGAATCACTGCGGATAATACATAGTCAGCCCTTAAATTTATTGCTCGCATTACAGGCCACACCCCGTATATATATATATATAACTTAAAAGTACTTAAGCGATTTTTCTTTTTTAATTGTTTACAAGCTTTTTAGCGGGTTTACTTTAGATTGCCAGCAAAAAAAGTTGTGGTTTCAAAGTAACCCCATTTTTTAATATAACTGATCGCGCTGTTTTTTTTTTTTTTTGTAAAAACTACAAGTCCATATATTTTTTTATTTAGCAGGTTTAAAGAAGAGAAAAACCCGAATATTATATTTTAATTTCATATTTTTACGTTTATTAAGGATCGTCAAAAAATGGTGTCAAAGTCTAAAATTGATCAAAGTAACCCTGGTTTACGGTACCGAGCGAAACATTTGAACCAGTAATCGTGAAGATAGAATGATTTTTACACCTTCCGTACATAAAATAAAAGTAAATTGTATAAGTTTAGTAAATGCAATAAAATTGGTACTAAATCCATGTAACTCGTACATACGTGTGAGTTAAGTAAGTTTGCTACACGTATTATTGGGTACTGTCACTAGATGGCGCCATCACTGATCGCGAAAGTTCTATGGAACCACAGGCTCCAAGCGTTTGGTTATGTATAATTTTGTGTGATATTGTCTCGAAAATACTACTTTTATATCAAAAAAATCAAAAATACTCTATTTGTTGCCCGGGAAGTCAATGCCATCAGGTGATATCTCAATGTATTACTAAAACTATCAGGTAGGCTGACAGCGTCATAGCCGTGGTAGCTCGGATACTGCATAGATCTACTGGTGTAGCTACGAGACTAAAATTGTATACAGAATTGCCTACATTAGGACGGTACGCTTTTGCTCTATGAGATTGGGTATCTGTACTTGTATTCTTTAATCTGTGATATTACTTTTCACGCCACTGCTCGGTAATGTGGCAAACAAAAGATGGCCAGGATGCAGGCTCAAAGCTAGGGTTAGTGGGACATCGCACGAACAGGCCAACTATGCTATAACAGCGATTTGATCAATCGCGCGCCCGCACCGGGCCACCGTGCGGTTTTGACTTCATCACTAGATCACTACCTCATCACTACATAGTATAAAACAAAGTCGGTTCCCGCTGTCTGTCCCTATGTATGCTTAGGCTTTAAAACTGCGCAACTGATTTTGATGCGGTTTTATTTAATAGATAGTGTGATTCAAGAGGAAGATTTACCTATATGTACAATATTGTACCCGTGCAAAGCCGGGGCGGGTCGCTAGTATAATTATAATTATTTGCAATTTTCTCGTAGTAGGCGTGAAAAGCACTATGTAATGTCTCGGCCAAAAGTGCAATGGACTCGTCTCCTCGAGCCCACTCGTCCATCAATTGCCTACTTTCTAGCCTCTACAACAATGTAGGTACCTATTCTAAACGAAAACGGGGGGTGTTACTAGATTAACATTCGTTCTGTGTGTCTGCGTCTATCTAGGCTTATACCTGCGGTATTGTAGCTTCCGAATATGACTCCGTTGAAATAGGATCTAAACTAATGAAGTGCCAAAGGTGATTCTGAGATCCTTGAGGAATCGACGGAACTCAATATTCAACGCATTTTCTGTAATAATCAACGCATTTGCTCTGGGAAAGCAGTTCGTGTAGTAAAGTGGAAAGAAAATATGGAAATGTTCATAATTCATTTATTGCATAGTTATCATGTGGTACGTGCAAGTTGATGACTATTGTGATCTCGTCTTTACTTTGTCCATTGAGTTACATAGGTGTCCATTTGGAGAATGTCCCCTTGATTTTAGAACAGATTTTCGCGATTTTACAGAGATTGGAAGCTTAATTATTTATTCTTTTGGATAATAACTAAATGTTATTTTTAGGTCTACCTTTTGTTTTTTATCACTTAACAATAATGCCAATGATTATTCAAATAACTCAAACATTAAGTACGGTTTGGACCTAAACCGTAACCAAAATGCCTGAGATTCCATTTTATGTGAAAAGCTTGCTCTAAATTGTGTTTTTTTTATTGTTTTTAGTTTATTTGATTATAACTATATTCAATAAAGGGTAAAACATTTAGTTTAGGTACGTCTCTTGTTAACTACATGCAAAATAAATTGTAACCAAACGGACCATCAAAAACCTCCCTCGTCCTATTAAATAATTATTTTAACGTGTTTATCCTATAAATATAGCGAATCTCTTTAGTTTTTAATAAACTAGAATATATTTACTCTTAGAATTAGTTATAAGAATAGCAAAAACCTAAAATTATATTTGACACTCTTCAATTCAACTGGGGTACAACGGTAGATAGAAATGCCCACAAATAGGTGTTACATTAGGGTAGGTTCACACATGAACCCTGTTAGGGCACAGCAAGTAATTCTTAAAATTAAAGCTACTACTAGATTAATTAAAGCTACTTAACTACTATACACACATCCATTCAATTGAATTATCCGCATTCTGACACTTATGTTCGAGGCATGAGATTAGAAGCTTAGTTATCATTTTATTATGCTATTTAAAATATTGTTATTATTATTTTTCATTAATACCTGTAACACTGCTGATTACATTTATTCAATTTCATTTTATTTATTAATTAATTATAATATTTTATATATTTATAAATGTTTCCACTTAAATCCAAATTATGTAGTTAATAATATAGTATATTATTATACATTATAGTTTATTATAATTTACCTACTTCTTTAATATCACATTATTATTATTAAATGAATAAAAATATTATTATTATTACTATTTTATTTTATTTCATACATGAATGACTTGGCCTCCTACCTACTGAATTTAAGTCGGTTACACTTTGTTTTTAAAGTAAATTATTACTCTTGCCGTATTCTTCTTGTCCTGTCTTTCCGTTCATAACTCTCCAAGCAATCGCCGACGCCTCGAAATGGCCTCTTCCGGTCGCGTGGCAAGATGGCAGACATCCGGTCAACGTCAAACCGTTACGTTTCACCGAATCATTGCGGTATCGGTTCTTTTAACAAATGGACACGATTTGTTGACTGGTGTTTGCCCGCGGTTATACGTGGAAAGAAAAGTTTTCTTTGATGTTAGAAAACAACCAGCTTTGAGATGCGTGGTGTGGTGTTGTGTTCCTGTTGGCAAGTAAGGTCGCGGTCACATCATCAACTTAAGAGCCGGGCTCTTGTCGTTAGAGAAATCACCATCCTGTTCTCACTGCCACTGCTGTTTTGAGCCGATACGACATTCCATTAACTTATTTTATAATTTTTATAGAATCATTAATGTTTAGCTTGATCCGTAAACGCATTAACTTATTTTATATAATCATTAATGTTTTGCTTGATCCGTAAACGCACGTCTTGGCCGCCTCCTTCCTTCAGCTAAAGTTTTTATACAATAGGGGGGTGTAGGAGGTTTTTTTGTGTAGGGGGGCCACACCAAATAAAATAACCAATCAATAATGTTGAATTTTTCCGATGAAGGATTAATATATTGTCAAATGGAGATAAAAGTCAAGCAAGGGATTAATCACAAAGTTAAGTGTCCAAAGTTTTAAGAGGTATATTGTGTCGCTTTTCTGCAACACGCACCTTCATATGAAACGACTGACATTTACTATGACGCTCGCAGATCGTGTCGTTACGATCTGGGTAGTGTTTTCTCCTTGTTTTCTCTCTAAACAAGCAATATTAAAACGGTTGTAGCTTCGTAATTCTTTGAGATAGGATTTTCGTCACTAGGCAATTTTTTGTCTTCTTTCTTTTGGAGTACCTACCGCGATAAGGCCATGCCAACCATGATACGGGGTCAGGGCGAAAAACGCCTCTACGCTCTACGGCGTAGCACATGTAGTGTTGCGTGGGTATCTGCCAACGACGAATAACCAAATCAAAGGGTCGGCAACGCGCTTACGCTTGAGTCTTCTGGAATCGCAGTCTTCCATAGGCGTATGGTAAGCACATACATCAGAGTCCATATCGTTGCCACCCAAAAAAAAACAAAATGCGAGTCTGACTCGCGCACCGAGGGTTCCGTACAAACTTACATTCATCCGTCACGCCCCATTCATTATGGAAAAAAATAATTGGGTTGGTATTTTTTTCAATGTTTTCCTTCAGTCAAAAGAACGATGCCCATTACTGTCCGTCTGTTTTTAAAACGTCCAGAAACATTATTAAGTAGGCATCCCTAGTTAATTCGACTTAAATTTTTGGGATGACTGTAGGATTAATTAAACCTGGAGTTTATTATTTACTGATGAAACGTAGTCCATTATTTTCCGGTTTACAAATAATGGTGACATATTAAGGTGGCTCGACGACCTTACAAAACGTTTTCTGACATTCGCAGGCTAACGGCGTGATATTTTAAGAAACTTATGTAACACACTTTCATAAATTGGCTTTCCTTTGCGCTAAATTCCGCCTTTCCTAGAATAAACTTGTGTAAACTAGAATAATTGATAGATTGTTAGATTTTTCTCTCTTGTCGTGATGCAATAAAGAGTATTTATTATTATTATTATTATTATTTGAGAAATTATAGTTTGTCATGTGATACTTTGGGAAAACGATTATTCTCAAATTATTCTAGTTTATACAAGTTTATTCTAGGAAATGGGGAATTTCGCGCAAATGGAATGCCAATTTATGAAAGATTGTTACATAAGTTTCTTAAAATATCACGCCGTTAGCCTGCGAATGTCAAACGACGTTTTGTATGGTCGTCGAAACACCTTCAAACTTAATGCTCCTAGCGTCACCGCTAGGAGCAAGAAGTTTGAAAGTGTAGCAGGCAACTGATAAACACTTTTACAGTACATATGGTGCTATTTTCCCGCACTAGTGCGGAAAGTGCACTTTCCGTGCATATGTCGTCTTTAAACAGCCATATGTACAGTAAAACGTTGTACGATACACGTGCGAATAGGTAATTCGCAACTCGTGTCGATTTAAAACACTCCCTTCGGTCGTGTTTTAATTTATCACCACTCGTTGCGAATTTCCTATTTTCGGCACTTGTATCGTAAATAACGATTTCAGGATGTGCAACACAAGCCCTTTCATATATATAGTTTCCGACGTAGATATGGCAAATTCCATTGCGTATACAAAGTTTCATGTCATAGCTAGCGCGTCGTTTTAAATTGAGAACCAAATTACGTTTGTATGGAGCATCGAGCGTCCTGGTAACCCCTAATAATTTGTTAAATTACAATGACCTTATCACAATTCAACGTCACTTCCCCACGAAAGCTATCTTTAACACTTTAGATACGATCGGACATTATTAGCTTACATCTTAAATAATGCTTAACAATTTCCGATACAATGCTTGCTGATTGATAGCGTGACATGGGTCGTGTGAATGATAAGGTCAGGTAAGGGGGGCTGTTCGTGGGCAATTGCTGGGTGCGTTTGGGATGCGATTAACGCTAGTAAAATAGGTTGATTATGAGTTGTTGTTTATTAAACCTTACCAAAGACGATTACGAGGCAGTATAAATGAAGGGCTCGTTCGTATGCTTAAAACAAGGGTTGTTTAGTTAAATAAATTAAAAAAAAAAAACTGAATGTATAAATAAAGAAAATAAATATTAGGGGACAATCTTACACAAATCGACCTAATCCCACACTAAGCAAAGCTTGTACTATGGGTACTAGACGACGATAAACATACTTATATAGATAAATAAAAAATACTTAAATACATAGAAAACATCCATGTCTCAGGAACAAATATTTGTGCTTATCACACAAATAAATGCCCTTGCCGGGATTCGAACCCGGGGCCTCTTGCTTCGTAGGCAGCGTCACTACCAACTAGGCTAAAGCGGTCGTCAATGGACCCGATTCTACGTGCACTACTTGACTAGCCTAAAACTAAATTGTCTCATTTTTAGGCATAATTTAGGCGGCAGATTAAAGACGACATATTTAGAATTGCATTTAGGCAGCTAAGTAAGTTGTATAGACCGCCTAAAATAAGAAACGTCAGATTCAAATTAGCGCTGTCATTTGATTATGACAGCCGCTCATAGAATAGCAAAGTGTTTTAGCGACACCTAAATAAAATTAGAAAGTTTAGAGGCGACTGTAGAATCGTGTCCATTGTCGTCATATGGAAAGTCTGTCAAGTTTCTATGGAATGACAGCTGCGGCCATATTTAACGTTGATCCGTCTACAATCGTAAGTTAAGCGCAACTCTAGTGTTTATTTTTATTAGGTACATGATTAAATTAAAATCGACCAGTATTCGTACAATATACCACACTTACCTGGCGGTATGGCTCAAAAACCTTTATCACTAAGTCATACTAAAAGGCCGATTAAATTTCATAACCCACAAATATTTACATTCTCAAACAGTTTTTTTTGTAAAATTATTTACACCACGATTTTCACGCTTTATTTTTCTTTTCAATTTTTTTTTTGTATTCAATTTTATTTGCATCAGCATTCCAGTCGCAGTTCATATTTTAAGAATATTTATTAGAGCGAGAGAAGTGAACGGAATTCTTCGTTTTAGAATAGAATAGGATAGAACAGTTTATTGCGTGTCACGTTTACATATGGTGAAAACAATAAAGGTGAACCCTAAAGGTGTATACCTAAAGGTCAAAAAATCTGTCACAACTTTCTCTAGTACGTGTTATCTCATATACATGTGACGCAAGGGCACTGCAAACATATGAGAGGGCTAAAATCAATACTACCTATTGTCCTTATTTATGAACTTAGTTTAGCTTTGGCCAAAATTATATTGGATGTCCCGCTGTCCCACTGTCCGACTGTCCGGCCTCCTCTACTGGTCACGTTTCTTACCCTATTCTCGTGAAGTTTGGAGCAGATTCGATAATTATAATTAGTGTTTTTTCGATTCAGTTCTTCAGAATAAAAAAAATTTTTTTTTTTAATACGAGTACAGGCTTGTTAAATAACAATTTTAATGCCTCGAAATAAAATTCTAAATTATCAATATTCAATAATGTCGGTTCCGGTGCAAAGGTAAATAAAAATAATTCGGGTCGCAATACTCGCGATGCCAGTCTGCCCGTGAATAGCCCGCCAACAAGCTAACCATCACAAAGGGCCGGCATACAAAAGAGTGTTAAAAGACTGTTCGGCTGAATGAACGCCTGATTGCGTGTTTTGATCTCTTACACCTTGGGGACGGGGTTGTGCAACATGTGGTCAGTGAAGTAGTTCAGTTCGGTTTCTTTCACGACCCAATCACGTAACGTTTTGAACGCGCGTTAGGTAGATCCAACTGTCTATGTACCCATAGTACAAGTTTTACTAAGTTTGGTATTAGGTCGATTTGTGTAAGATTGTCCCCTAATATTAATTATTCATTTACTTTTTCCATTTAAGTATTGCATTTAGATCTAACTGACGCGCGTACAATGCGTTACGTGATCGACCTGCAGATTTCAGTCGATGCTAATATTGTAAAAAGAACACGCGCAGTGTAGGGTTCCGTAAAGTGTCTGTCTTTGGTACATCGACACGCGCGCGCCAACTTAACATTTCGGTTACGTCGCCCGAATTTGTACGAAAGTTGGCCTTTCCTTGGTCGACTATTAGTCATTAACTAGTTACGGCTACTTATCCTGTTTAACCATGATAGTTTTCTTTTTAAATTAATTATACAGGGTGTTGAGCCCCACATTACTTTACCCTAAAAAAAGTTGTACAACTTTTTATTCTATTTTGTCGGCGTGATTGGTTTCTATACCAATGCCGAATTACATATTTCTAGTAGAAAGGGTCACTGAGCTAAGCCGCAGATGGACAGACGGACATGGCAAAACTATAAGGGTTCCTTGTTAACTACGGAACCCTAAAAATGCCATAGCACTTTGACGCTTTCAGAGTGGAAGTGTCAAAGTGCCACGGCATTTTTTCCAGTGCGTTGATAGAGCTTGATTAGTCCGAAATTATTTTAAATGCTAACTGAAAATTAGATAATCCAATAACGCATGTTGCATATCCCCATCCAAAAGTACAGCCAGCAATGTGATTTCCGCTGCACTTTCTTTAGGCACCGTCCCATTGTGGAATATAATAGAGCTTTTGTCTGTTCTGATTTATTTGGCGATGGTGCTTGATTGGATTGGAGCTTGCTTTGATGCTGACCTTTTTAGGGCAGTTATTTTAATGTCTTAACATTCCTTATTCTAAAGGCATGACGACACTTCCACTCCACATTCTTACTACTACTAGGCCTCCCCCAAAGAGTGCCAAAGTGATCGGTTTTGCGCCACCCGCATCCAGCGGACTCCCATATATACATTTTTGTGTACCATGGTGGCAAACAAGAAAACAGTCTGCTTGATCGTAAGCAGATCATCATCATCATTGTATCAGCCGAAAGACGTTCACTGTTGGACTAGGCCTCCCCCAAAGAGTGCCACAATGATCGGTCCTGTGCCACCCGCATCCGGCGGACTCCCATATATACATTTTTATACGATCGTGGCAAACAAGTAAACAGTCTGCCTAATGGCAAGCAGATCATCATCATCATTGTATCAGCCTAAAGATGTCCACTGCTGGACAGATACCGTAGCCTTAAGACGCTTACAATTCCAGCAGGTCGATCACGTAACGCATTGTACACGCGTCAGGTAGATCTAAATGTCAGTTTTTATATGGAAAAATAAATGGTTGTAACGCGCGTTCGAAAAGTTACGTGAGTACCCCTCAGAGGAACCACAAGCGATGCGGTTACTTTATTGATTTGAGGTTATGTTGTGTTGACAGCTAGTGTATTGCAGAGATGTACAAAATACTTTAAAAAAAGTATTTAAATACAAAATGCAAATACTTTTCTAATTAAATATTGCAAATGCAAAATACAAAATACTTTTGCTTTTTGTATTTAAATATTAAATACAAAATAGGTACTTATTTTCAAAATGCTTTATTCAAATAAAAACTTTCAAAAAGTTATCGAAACAAAATCGAAGTCAATCTCGTTAAAAAGCGAAGCGCAACGTCATGTTTCACAGATAATAACGTTCATTTTGTTTTAACTGTCATTTTGCACATAGACTTTCAAAGTTGCAGCGCCTCTAGTGGCCATTTACCGGATCGCTGACCCATTCACTTGAAAATTTGAGTGGTAAATGTAATACTTTCGAAACTTAGCAGTAAAAAAGTATTGTATGTTTGACAAATATAAAATACATTTCGAAAAGTATTTCAAAAAAAATACAATATACTTAAAAAAAAAGTATTTAAGAACAAAATATTAAATACGTATTTTGTATTTGCATTTTAAATACAAGTATTTCAATAAGTCACAACTCTGGTGTATTGACGCACGTCACGCGCCGCCGTACGCCCCGCTTTTCCATAAGTACGACCTGGTGGTTCGCTTTTTATACAAAACGCTATTTAACATAAATTGCCTTTCCATTTGCGCGAAATTCCAAATTTTGAGAATATAGGTAGTTCGGACGTGATACTTTGGGAAAAACACTTTTCTCATATTATTCTAGTTTTTTCAATTTTACTCTAGGAAAAGCGGAGTTTCGCGCAAATGGAAAGGCAATTTATGTAAGATTGTTACATAAGTTTCTTAAAATATCACGCCGTTAGCCTGCGAATGTCAAATAACATTTTGTATGGAAGGCGAACCACGTTAAGGGGAAGTTCTTGTAAACCACGTCCCCGTGTAAGAGACTCGTTTATGTTCACACGTTCTTCCGTCCGTGACAAAACAAGATGCAACAGTCTTCATTTTTCTAGTTCAGGCGTTTGTTAAATGTCATCGTTTTCCAATTGAACACGCCAACAACATCGGAGCCTGACAAGATATCAAATCAAATCAAATTAAATTTATTTCGGAAGTGTTTCCATAATTTGTTAGTAATAAAGGTCTTAAAAACTATGTTAGTAGGTATTATATTACTATTTGGATGCCCTATGCGACCTATCCCAGTGGAATAGGAAGGGACTATCCAGGCGCGCCGCCACCGTCTGCAGGAGGCTGTTCGGGCTGACGCGCAGGCGCCTCAGCAGGGACGCGACATGCTTACACATTATGGCGTGAAACCCATCCGTGTACGCATCGCAAAACATCCCTGATGCAATGCAATGGCGTGACAGCCCCAACAACATCAACAACATCATATAGATATACACATATCTGTGGAGCCTGAGGTCACACACACATACATACAATACACACATACATACATATAAGCATAGCGCCAATTTCCCGGAGGGGTCGACAGAGATCGAGACGAGAGTCTTCAACCAGTGTGTGTTGCCAGTGATGACGTATAGCACGGAAACGTGGTCGCTCACTATGGGCCTCATAAGAAGGCTCAAAGTCACCCAAAGCGCTATGGAGGAGCATCACAATTGAGGCTATCCGCAGCAGAACCAAGGTAACCGATATAGCCCTCCGAATCGCTAAACTTAAGTGGCAGTGGGTGGGGCACATTGCACGTAGTCACGACATAGGTGCTCCTTTAAAAATATCACATGGATATTCGCCCATTCTACAGATCGCCATACGATTAAATAAATAAATACACGTAGTACCGATGGCCGTTGAGGCGGAAAGGCTCTCGAGTGGCGACCACGTACCGGAAGGCGCAGCGTGGGTAGGCCCCCCACAAGGTGGACTAATGACCTGGTAAAGGTCGCGGGAGTCCGCAGGGTGCGGGTGGCGCAGGACCGGTCACTATGGCACTCTGAGGCCTATGTCCAGCAGTGGACGTCTTTCGGCTGATATGATGATGATGATGAGGCAGAGGTCACGGATTTCCACTTGCTACGATCTTCACAAACCTTTATTGCTACATTCACTCATGAGTCATGACTCATGAAATTCTTCAAACATGCTCGTCGGTTTAAGATAGGGTAAAACCCGGAAAATATTCTGTCAAGTAAAATTATAGCAAATAAAGTTTTTGGCATATGAATGATTCGGGCATACAACATTATGGAAAATAATAATATGTCAATTGAATATTACGGAAAATGAAACGATATGGAATATAAAATTCGGGCTAATGAAATTCGGGCAAATAAAATTCGGGCAAATGAAATTCGGGGAAACGATAGATAACCCTAATATCTACTTTAAATTGGCGTAGGCACTAGTTTTTGCGTTGACCGCTACCTGAAGTTCCAACCCAAAACTAGACCTTAATGGTTCAATGATAATTCATCAAGCTACAATATCGTGTGTGCTACATTAGTGGTATTATAGGACAACTTCGAAAAAGACATAAGTTGCACAGCCTTTTTAAACAGTTACGATCTTTGATAAGTTATGTGCGTTGTGTAACTTAAGGAAGGACGTAATTGCCGTAGTTTGGTTGGAGAGATACAATCTTTTTACGAGGTATGGTGCTGTGGAAATGTTTGACGGATCGCGTGGTGGATATTAATGCTGTTTGTGGACATGTACAGGGTGATTCGAGTTATATCAAGAACAAAGTTGTGACTTATTTGAAATACTTACGTATTTAAAATGCAAATACAAAATACAAAATTTGTATTTTAATTTTTTTACTTAAATACTTTTTTACTGCTAAGTTACGTAAGTACTTACCACTTCAATTTTAAGTGAATGGGTCAGCGGTTCGGCAAATGGCCACTAGAGGCGCTGCAACTTTGAAAATCTATGTGCAAAATGACAGTTAAAACAAAATGAACGTTATCATCTGTGAAACATGACGTTACGCTTCGCTTTTTTAACGAGATTGACTTCGATTTTGTTTCGATTACTTTTTGAAAGTATCTTATTTGAATAAAGTATTTTGAAAATACCTATTTTGCATTTAGTATTTAAATACAAAAAGCAAAAGTACTTTGTATTTTGCATTTGATATATTAAATTAGAAAAGTATTTGCATCTTGTATTAAAATACTTTTTAAAGTATTTTATACATCTCTGATCAAGAACTTGCTGACCGCAAAGAACAGGCAAACGCGGGACAAAGCAAGTCCATTCTGTACGCAGGTGAAAGAATTTTTGAACTCAGATAAGCTCTTTCGGAGATTACCCAATGCATACAAATAGACCTGGTAAACGTCGCGGGAGTCCACTGGATGCGGGCGCAGGACCGGTCACTTTGGCACTCTTTGGGGGAGGCCTATGTCCAGCAGTGGACGTCTTTCGGCTGATATGATGATGATGATGAGACATTTTATGAAGCTATAATGTCACCGACTTTTCCTTTATATAATATTACGTAGTATGAACTTATACTGAGAAAGTAGGTAAACAAAAAATAAAGTGGTATTGGACCCGATTCTACGTGCACATGGCTTAACTAGCCTAAAACTAAATTGTCTAATTTTTAGACATAATTTAGGCGGCAGATTAAAAACGACATATTTAGAATAGCATTTAGGCAGCTAAGTAAGTTGTATAGAGGTCTTTCGTCGGGGATGCGGTCAGCGGTGGACGCCTTTAAGCGGAGCTTCTGACGCTGATTGCATTATTGACGACTGACCAAACTACCGAACAACGTCGCTTTATAAGCAAACTTGACATTGGCGAAATCATCTTAACTTAGATGGAAGCCATTTTTTCTCAACTCACAGTTTTCATACATTGAATTATGCGGATGATTCAGCAATAATAATATGTATCCCTCGCTTTATAATATATTTGTTTTAAAGGGCCTCTGCGCTGCTGGCTTCGGCCCCACGCATGCCTTCCAAAAGTCCGGGACCCCATGGTCCTGAGATATGGAAAAAACATACATAATAATACTATGTATACGTAATTGAAACACTTGAACCGGCAGCACATGAAAACGGTGGTTTTCAAGCTTTAATTTGAAACACTAAATGAAAAATTAAAACCTATATTTTGTATCTAAAACCGTTGTTACATAGTCTGATATTGAAATTAAAAAATATTTTGGAAGTTGCAATAGAAATGAATACATTAGTGTACAAAATAATATCTGTGAAAAAACGCCAATTTCATAGGTCCTTAGTTTGTACGTGATCGTAATCTTCGGAACAATCGCATCCGATTAAAAACATTATGTCAGCTAAGTAAAGAACGATTGTTTTTAATAGACATCCTACTAATATTATAAATGCGAACGTTTGGATATCTGGATGTTTGTTACTCAATCACGCTTAAACCGCTCTACCGATTTGGATGAAATTTTGCACGAAGATGGTTTATAGCCTGGAGTAAAATATTGGATACTTTTTATCCTGGATCCTCGCAGACGAAGTCGCGGGCGGAAGCTAGGTTATATATTTTTCCCGAAGCTTCGTTAGCTTTATTCGCGCATATGTTGAAATAAAAAGAATATTTAATAGCTATCGGTAGATAGTATAAACGCAGTATTCCCCAGGCAAACCAGCAATCAACTTAGTCATAGTAACATTAATCGCAAAACTGGAGCATCCTGTATCGCCGGCCATGTTACCAAATGATCTATAATGAAATATCACTCTGCTGCCTGCGTGAAATATGAAGTTATTTTGACCTGCGACGCAACTTACAAATATACAGACTGACCACTTTCTCAATACAAATGCATGCTGTATTTCCGACATTCACACATTTTGTAATCTCCAATTTGACATTTTATTTACATTTTATTCTGTTTCTTAACAATCCTCTTAAACATAAGTAAGTGGTATCTTGTATATTTTTTATCGACTGCTTTAGTATATGCTTATTTCGTGCATAAATTCTTATATAACTTATATTAATGTAATCACTTTGCATGCCACTAGCAGGCTGAATGTATATGGATCTTCCTGTGCGACCACAATACCAATACAACATTTGTAACAATCAACAAAAAACTGCTTTCCTGCGCAAAAGTGTACTTGGAATGGCTCCCAAAATCTACAATAAGATACCAAATTGCATAAAAGCACAGGAAATGGCTATTTTTAAAAAGCAATTTAAATTATATCTAGTAAATAAGTGCTTTTATTCTCTTAATGATTTTTTTGATGACATTTAACACAATATTATTGTTATTAATTAATTATTTGCTATGTTTAAGTGTTTTATTGTTATTAATTTTACTTGTAACTTATTATTATTCGATAATCATTTGAATTTGTAAAATTTAATGTAATGGTCTATTTTGTTTGTGGTTAGTTACTATTTTATAAAAAAATAAGAAGACATTTGGTAAAAGAAATGTTTTTTCTGAAGTAAAAATTTGTACGCCCAATAGGCAAAAACACTGAGTACTTTGATATTAGAATAAGACCTTAGTTTTTCACCTGTGTTTAACAAATAAATATATTTATATTTCTATTTCTAAAGCGAAAGTAACTGTGAAAGTTTGCTACCTACCCATATTGTGATGAAATTCGGTATCACGCAGCTACAAGTTAAAATTTACCAACACAAAACTGGCAATAGTTGTTATTGGTCAAGTACCTCAGTGTTGCCAGGTTAGACTTGCAAAATTTTGGGTTTTTCGTGGTGGAAGGACAGCGTGAACTTTCCATAGAAACGTTTTTCGGACTAGTGTCATAAACTGAACGCAATGTTATTATTTCTTTGTTTAATCAATTATTACATCACCTAATCCCCGCAAAATTAATAAAATGGAACATAAGATGTCATTTTATTTTTGAAAGTATAATACAAGGTGATAGTTTAATTTAAGTATCACAAAATTAAATCAAAGCTAAGTTCAATCTAAAAAGGCCCTCGTGGCTTTGTACCGAGGATGCTGGCGATATTTTCTCGCTGAATTGCAATGCTGATGCGTTGAGCGAGTAAGCCACCAGCTCTTCGGTCACCAGTTACATCATCATACATTAGATATTAGCTTTGTATGAGAAATTTAAAACTTGTACGTTTGAATGAAAAGTTCACGCTGTCGATAACTTTAAAGTTTTTTTCTACACTTTTTATTTGCAAATCAAAACTGGACATTCTTCTTATACGCAATCTTCATACCTGTTCTTAGAGAGCTGTCTCAATACAAAAACAGCCCAAACGCATTGTAACTTCATATGCTATTTCATCTTTCTCCCCGCGAATGACAGAGACAATCGGAATGCATGTAAATAATAAGATATCGCATAAATCCAGTGTCACAGGTCACGTGACAGCGTTGTTTATGCGTTTGACAAAATGTCAATTGTAAAATAGTGTTGCCAGAGTAGACAATATAGTTATATGGCATTAAGTCATCGTACTATACACGTCATTGTGTACTAACTACGGTACCCTAGTGGTCCAGGCACGCGGCGGTCAAGCGGCGGTCGTGGGTTCGAATCCCGGCTCGTACCAATGAGTTTTTCGGAACCTATGTGCGGAATATTTACAGTTAGCTTTTCGATGACGGAAAGCATCGTGAGGAAACCGGTCTAATCCCAATAAGGTCTAGTTTTCCCTCTGGGTTGGAAGGTCAGATGGCAGTCGCTTTTTTTTTTTTTTTCCTCCTAGCTTCCTAATATTGCTAGGTCACACAGGTGTGTGATGTGAAAGTGAGAAAAAAAATACATTACTGATAAAACTAAGAATGACTCTAATCGCAGATATATTATAACGCCCGAGCCGAAGGAAAGAGCGCAATAAAAATGTTACTAACCGATATGGAACTTGTTCTGAAATAAATGTTTTCATTCATTCATTTACTTAGTATATTTTGTATTCAAATATGTATGTCTATATGAGCAGTGTACGATACATTTGTTTTTTTTTTCTCGTCACGTGCTCGTATTCGTAACAGAAATTATCATACTTTTTTCTTTGCACCTTTTATAAATCTCTGTTTAGCCATATAGTTAGCTGATATAGAATGCCATTTGGCATTAAGCTGGCCATCTGTACATTTGTGCATTTAGGCAATAAAGTTTAAATAATTTATACTTGCAATCGAAGGCTTTCTATATTACCGCCCTTAGTAGTATAAAATGTAACGTCTTTACCCGGCCAAGTACGAGTAGTGGGGTGATAATTGTGACTTTGTGCCCGGGTGTGACGTAAAATACATTTACGTCACACCTGGCCATAATGTGAGTTTTACCGCACTCTGCGCGTACGGTAAAACTCGCATTGTGGCCAGGTGAAGACGTAAAATTGTGTACTCATCACGGGCAGTAAGAAAGAAAGCTTTTACAGCCCTTGGTAAGTAATGTACTATTTCGTCACACGACCTGGCCATAATGCCAGTTTTACCGTAAGCGCAGCGTGCAGTAGAACTCGCATTATAGCCAGGTGTGACGTAAAATACATATTACACACATTTCTACACATCAAAAACATCAACGCATCAAGGCCAAAATCGTCGAACTCATGACGTCATCGATACAAGAATCACATCCGTCTCCACGTGCACCAATCACGGTAATAATAGAATAACTAAAGCCCGCACAATTAAGGTTCTTTGTGGGGCTAATCGATTGGTTATGCTAGTCAATTTGCCAGCTTTAGGGTCCAAGAGGCATAGGAAAAATCCTCTGTAACATATATTGATGTAAGAGTCCGCAGTAAGCTCGGCCGAATTTCACCTTCCCATACAAACGTAGTTACGCTCTCATTTTAAAACTACGTGTTGGATTGTGGCGAAACTTTGCATATACAATGACATGAGGTATATCTATGTCTGTAATTAGTTAATATGGTTCCAGTTTATAAAAAAAACGAAATACAACAAAAACAAGTTTTGTGTGAAAAACTTAAATTCGCTGTATTTTTTTTACTATGGTATCTGAAGCTAGATAAACTAATTACAGACCTACTAATATACCTCATGTCATTGTATATGCAAAGTTTCGTTACAATCCAACACGTAGTTTTAAAATGAGAGCGTAACTACGTTTGTATGGAGAATCGAGCTTACTGCGGACTCTTAAACTTTCACGATTCTCACAATGCATAGTTATTTTTACTAAAAGGTAAAATGTCGCGGGAGTCCGCTGGATGCGGGTGGCGCAGGGCAGGACCGGTCTTTGTGGCACTCTTTGGGGAGCGGTCTATGTCCAGCAGTGGACGTCTTTCGGCTGATATGATGATGATGATGATGATTTTCACTAAACGGGACTTAATCGCTACAGTTAAATTGTATGTATGTAGTTATTTTTGCTTTTATGTACCAAAATTTTTATGTAAGAAATTATTTTATTCTTCTTTTCTTTCTTTCTATAATTTGCTTGTGATTAGCTAATGAAGGATTTTGTTGTGTCAACCGCTAGTCACAGACTGGCGCGCTGCGTACTATTGACCGCCACCGCAGGCCCCCCGGTGTCTTTCAGGCTTAATGCAGGTCCCACCTCAAGTCAAGTTGTATACGGAACCCTTTACAAACGAAGCTGCGCACGCGCATGAGAAGTTATTAATGAGTCAGTCCGTGTCTGTCTGCTCGCTCGCACAATGCTTTTTATTCCCGCGACACAATGAGCGAGTAATTGATGAGTTTTATCAACAGTCATTCCGTCACACCGAAGCGTAACAAACGGACAAATTGAAAAATGTTGACGTAGGCTTTTGTGAGTTAAGCCTCATATACCAGAGTCCTCCGAATTACAAAGCGCAGATGCTAACGTGGAGTTTTTAGTGGGTAGGAATACCACATAGTACCGATTTCCCCCGAACTACCCCTGGCTCGCAGGCCACGGAAAAAAGCATGTAGGTATAGTAGTCAGCTGCAGAGAAACATGCCCCCCCCTGCATAGAAATTTGGTAGGCAAGGGGGGGGGCATGTTTATCTGCAGCTGACTACATGCTTTTGTCCGTGGCAGGCCTTTAAAACGTTATAAAATGAACCGGAATTATAACGGTATATTCCGTTAGTGTTCGAAAATTACGTTATAACAAAATCACTTGACCTCTTTTTTACATGGCATGTTTTTTATGGGATGATGCATTTCCGATTAATGAGGCACAGAGTAGCTAAAGACAATCTGATTTGAAAATTATTAGTCAGGATATTCGTATCAGGCTACAACCTGCGCCGACAAGCCGAGCAAATCGAAAAATTCTCTATTTTACTATGACGTCGTGCACTCTAACAAACAACCTACGTTACGTAATCACATCGCTTACTTTGCACGAGTAGGCTATACTGAATGCGAGAAAGGGGTAGCCTATAACGTTATTACATTATTATATCGGTTAAATAAGTATCGGTTTTATATTAATGGTTTAGATTTATAACGTTATAATGGATATCGCTATACAGCGCGTCAAATATCGGTTTCGAGTATAGCGGTTTTAGGAATAATAACGTTATAAATGATAGCGCTATACGAAAATAGCGCTATTTAAAGGCCTGGTCCGTGGAGTAAACCCGCGAGTCAGGGGGAGTTCGGGGGAAATCGGTATTACGTGGTATTCCTACCCATTAAAAACTCCACATTCGCCGCCATCTGCGCTATGTAATTCGGAGGACTGGTAGGTATATCAGGTGTAAATCACTAGAGGTTTCTTCGCGACTTTCCTCTGCGGGCCTCTACGTCCTCGCGGCCTTCTCTTGGGTATCTAAAATCTATAAAGTACTGGTGACTCCGACCCCCCCTTATCGTACACGTTATTCCCAAAGGCGTAGACGTATACTCTGATTATTAATCAGACAGAAAAAATGTAAACAAAGTTATGTCACTGTCAAAGTGATATATCAGGGGTTCTGAAAGTACGGGTCGGTCATGCAATATTATTTAAAGTTTACTTTAACAGCAATATTTAAAATAAATATGATAAATATTTATAAGCAGTATACTAGTTACTAGTAAAGCATTGAATTGTATAGTGCATCGATTCTTAACCTTTTTTCCGTCCACGGACCCCTAGGAAATCAAGCACAAATCCAAGGATTAATAATAATAAAAAACAGGCAAGACTTTTTGTGGCTTTTATTTATTATTGTGAAATTGTCTATGGGTGAGACTGCTGCGAACCCCCGTACATAACTATAGGTACTCGCGGACCCCCAGGGGTCCACTGACCACAGGTTTAGAAACACTGGTATAGTGGATAAAGCTTTTAGAAGCCGAGTGAGCTGAGTGACAGGACAGACGTCGATCAAAATAAAAATCCAGCTACCGATAATATTTGCCATTCGCATTAAGAAAAGAAAATAGTAAGCAACCCAAAGATGCACAATCCCGGTGTATCGCAGCAGTGATACCAGTGCTAAAAATATATTCTACACATAAAAACGGTATTATCTTTTAAAATAATTATGAGGGAGGATTTTGGTAAATACGTTATCAAAATTAATTTTCTTTTTGTAATTGTGTGTATATTATTGAAATAGGACGTATGTTTCGTTTAACTGCGAAAATTATAAATCTCCTCATTGCTGCAAATGGTTCTTGTTAACGGCAACACCAGTGTTTACATTTTTTTCTGTCTGATTAATAATCAGAGTATAGGTACGGTAGAAGATTTATTGGCTTGACAGGAACATTATTGACATCTATCGAAAGTCCACAAAAACAATTCCCGAAGAGTGCTGCATTTCGTTTTCTCGTGAGCGGGAGACATAAGCTTCGGTTACACGAATCTAGGAACCACGAGGCACCCTTTCAAAATGGAGTAGCTTGTTAGTTACGCCAGATGATCGCTTTTGAAACGCTATGGCTATTAAATAATGAAGTATGATTTTCCTAATTATTTTCACATATCGGTGTGACAGGCGGCCTCTTTAAACGGTACCAAAACTATCGCCGACAAAGCCTCGTAACAACTTCATAGCAATTAAACACGGTTTCTAACCTTTTGTCTAATCACAAATATTACCTTTCAGTCGGCGCTTTTGTGACAACCGTCTGAAGTTCGCCGACTGGCTGTTTTTATACCACTGCGGTCGCTTTCGTAAAACTAGTGCCTACGCCCAATTTTAGGATTAGGTGCCAGATTGGCTATTTTTATACCACTGCGGTCGCTTTCGTAAAACTAGTGCCTACACCAAATTTTGGGATTAGGTGCCAAAAGCCATTGGGCAAAGGATGATGAGCGTGTGAACGTGGCAAAGAAGCATACAGCATGATGGAAAGCAGGCACAGTAGTCTATGGACGCTCCAGAAGATTTTTTTTAATTCTTTGACGGCAACTTTTAATCCAGAGGTCGCGGGTTCGAACCCCAGCTTGTACCACCGGGTTTAAAAAAACCGGTGTAGGACAACTTCGTGGGGTCCCGGGTCTGATCCCAACAAAATCTAGAAAAAATGTCAATTTTGGAAATATTTTATAATAGCTTATTTTTTATGTGTAACGGATATATTATTATCAATTAAATAGTTACCCAGAGATAGAATCCGACAAAATATCAGACATCAAAAAAAATAACATAGCTAGCTTCTGGAAAGTCAGAAAAAATATTAATAAATATTTTAGTCTTTATTTTGTTTCATTTACATTTGCTCTATAATATTCAAAATAAATCATACAAAAAAAGACAATGCATGCTTCATTTAAATCTACATAATTACTTCCGGCTGGAAAGTTTGTCGGATTCTTGAATGAAGCATCTTAGAATAATATTTTAAAATGAAATCAACAAAAGAAACGCTATTATCAATTAATGTTTTTTCCAAACCGAAATTTTCCTGGAGTTGGGTTGGAAGGTCAGATGGCAGTCGCTTTCGTAACACTGCCCGCGCCAAATCTTGGGTTTAGGTGCGGACCCCGGAAATTTCAAGAGAAACTGTTGAGAAATGCGACCGGCCCCGTATCATGGTCGGCCTTATCACGCGATAAGTGACAAGATAGAGCGTCAGCCAGTGACGGACGCTCTATCTTGTCACTTATCGCGTGATAAGGACGACCATGATACGGGATCTGTAGAGGAGAACAGCTGGATAGTGGGACATCCGGACAAACGAAAGAACAGGCCCTAGCTGAAACAGAGATCTTCGTCCGCTGCGCTCGCTCGTTCAATTAAGGCGCCGTAGGATCATGGTCTTCTCTCCCTCTAAGCTCATAAGCGTGAGCGAGATGGAAGTGCGTGCTCGGAAGCGCGGATATCATGTTTTTTAATTTTAATTTTTTGGCCGTTTAAATAAATAATTAATAGTTTAAAAAACTAGAAAAACACGCTTTTAACCTAATCGTGGTCAAAGTTCATTACAAGACTTTTCTAACAAATCCAAAAACAGCTATGATACGATGTTCCATCATGAAGTTCCAGTTCATATCTTCCGGCTCCATCATCAGATCAGTTCGACAATACCATATTATTGTGTTGTCATCAGAACTACATACAGCTGCCAATTTTCATGACGCTACGATTCTTGTAAGATGGATAAATTAGTTACCTTAGATTCCATTACATAGTTAGTTACATACAGGTCGACCTAATAAAAGCGTGTTAATAAAAAGTAATCAGTGAGTTCTCTCAAACATGATATTGCCGATTTTTAGAAGCAATTTTAATATGTTTAGCTTTTGTGCATAATTTGTTACGTATATTTCCTCCTACGACCTCTGTAGCTTAGTAGGTAGTGACCCTGCCTATTACGAAGCCGGAGGTCCCGGGTTCGAATTCCGGTAAGGGCATTTATTTGTGTGATGAGCATGCATATTTGTTCCTAAGTATATGTTTATGTGTATATGTTTTCTATGTATTTAAGTATTTCTATCTATTAAATATATCGTCGTCTAGTACCCATAACACAAGCCTTATTGAGCTTACTATGGTCGATTTGTGTAAGATTGTCCCCTAATATTTATTTATTTATTATTATATTTTAAGTGTAATCTATACCTATATTCGTGTTTTTTTTCTATCGAGCGAAAATTGCTTAATTTTAATCATGTTTTGAATCACTGATCTCGCTGTAGAGAATACTATTCGCATTTTTTTGAAGCCATATTATTATAAACAGACGCATTGTATTGTTTCAAAAACTCTGTTCGCTTAACTTCGCTGAACCTACGGCGCCTTAATATACCTACCCAATTATTTACCTTAATATACCTGCCCAATTATTTACCTTAATATACCTACCCAATTATTTACCTTAATATACCTACCCAATTATTTACCTTAATATACCTACCCAATTATTTACCTTAATATACCTGCCCAATTGTTTACCTTAATATACCTACCCAATTAATTACCTTAATATACCTACCGGATTATTTTAACCTTAACCGGTGGTCTTTAGTAACGAGATAGTTAAATTTGGTTCCGCACCGTTCCGCACAATTATACTTTATCGATTAACGATAAAATAAAAGAATTTGTAGGTACCTAATTGTTCGGAGTCAACCGTGTTTGGTAAGGTCAACGTTCCGTGATTCCGGTATCTTAGTGTGCTAGACAACTTGCTGATAAGTCAAGTCGCGCGCGGCGCCACTCCTGTCTCGCTCGCACTGTGCAAATGTAAAAGAGGAACGAGGGAGAGAGGGCATTTGGCGTCGTTCGCGGCGTGAGTCGTGCCCCGCTGACTCAAATTTAAGGGTCGCCAACACGACTATCACGCGACGGCGCGCGAGCTCTCTCGATTGTTCTCGCACAATCCGTCTCTCTCTTATTAGAACACTTAGAACAAGAGGTATAGTGCGAGAAAAATCGAGAGTATGTCGCGGCCGTCTCATGATACACGTGCAGGGCGGTCGACTCCCTATATAAACAAAAGTAGTTTGAATCTCATATTAAAACGACATACTTACTACTTATTAGAATGTTTTTACGGAATGTTGGGCCGCAAAGATGACGGATGAAACGAGATTGCATGTTACGGAGATGGGACTGTTGAGATATACTCGTATGTGTGGCGGGACGAGAATGGATCGAATAAAGAATGAGTACCTACTTATTATAATATAATAAGAAGCCTGAAACTAGCACCCATAACTGAAAAGCTGAGAGCAAATCGCCTACAGTCGTATGGACCTGCCCCCGTATCATGGTCGGCCTTATGACACGATAAGTGACAAGATAGAGCGTCTGTCACTGGCTGACACCGTTCGATAGAACGAGACGACGCTCCTATCTTGTTACTCTCCATCCCTTCAACTATCTCCACTTAAAAACTCTCACGTCAATTCGTCGCTCCGTTTTGCCGTGAAAGACGGCATACACAGGCGGAAAACATACAAACACATACACTCTCGCATTTATAATATCTTATATTATACTTAATTCAAACGATTTTCAAAACATGCCGTTAATTCACCATAACTTTTTTGACACGCTGTAATAGAAATTAGAAACTTGACGAGGGTAATTCGGGATTGTATTAGAAATGAGCGGGTAATTTTAGCAGTGGACATCTGTCAGGCGCGCGCGGTCTCTTGACAGGGGGCGTTTATACGTCACGACTTTTTTTTTAATTATCTATTGAACACAAAAAAAAAACTTGTAGATAAGCTACGCGGTAGCCTAGCGGTTCAGGCATGCGGCTGTCAAACGGCGGTCGTGGGTTCAAAACTTAGCTCGTACCAATGAGTTTTTCGGAACTTATGTATGGAATATCATTTGATATTTACCGTTAGCGTTAAGGAAAACATCGTGAGGAAACATGCATACATCCACGAAGAAATTCAAAGGTGTATGTGAAGTCCCCAACCCGCAGTGGCCCAGCGTGGGGACTACTGCCCGTTCCCCCTCATCCATGAGGAGGCCTGTGCCCAGCAGTGGGACGTATAGGCTGATTTATTATTATCAGAGATCGGAAAAATTTGCAACATTGTTTGCAATTATGTGGACATGACTCCAAAATCAATCAAAATGTTATTCAGTTAATTAATTTTTTACTTGACATATATAATTTGATTCCTAGTCAATAAATACAAAAGTTTGTTCAAGTATAGGTTTATTAAAAAAAAAACAGTATTTTTTTCAAATTTTTTTCTAGTGTAAGTGATTACTCACTGTAAGTGTCAGTTTAAAATCGTTATTTATTTATTATATATAAATATTTACGGAAACGATACCCATTATAAATTCAAATTATCTTTCAATGAATAATTAATTAACATTTTGATTAATTTTGGAGTCATTTCCACATAATTGCAAACAATGTCGCAAATTTTTCCGATAATAATAATAATAAATAATAAAATTCTTTATTGCAACTATAAAAACATAGGTACATAATAGTTGAAGCCCCGGCTTTCAAAGTAGGTTTCCCTGTGTCTCAAAAGCCGGTTTCTTCCTTGACCGCATGTCCATTTAAATAAAAAACGTACATGGCCCTCAAAATTTTGTCTCGCTCGCTCTCTAATTTTAACTCGATTGGCTGTCCTCTTCGCGCGCCGCACGGGAACTTGCGGAAATCTGGTAACGCAACCCGATAAGTTGGACCCAAGCTATTACTGAAGACGAAGAGCAGCCCAGTGTCTTAAACATAGTTCATTATAACTATCTGTTTTTAATATTCGAGTCCCAAAATATGGTTCCAATGTTATCACAAAAAACTTAGAAGTAGAGCTGTTAAGTATGATATTTCTGCTAGAAATATAGCAGGACTCTTGTTCAGATGTGACGGAGCGGAGCGAGACAAACTCGGTTCGTGAAATACGTTGTGGAAGACAAGACTCCAGAGACAAGAGACTAAAAAATATGATACTGATTATGCAATAAAAAATCGCAATCGGAACCGTGTCGTCGCGTCTAAAAACACTGAAAACATCATCTAAACTGAGTTTTGGCGTTAAAATGATTTAGTCGACGAACCGACTGCTGAAATTTACGAGTGTTCCACCCAAAATAAATACCAGCTTATCTTGATCCCTCAGTGCTGTGGCAATCCCTTGATTCCAGAGGTCAGGCTCACTGGTTTGAACACCAATGTTACGTGAGCTTTGGTGTGTGTGGTGGGTGAGGTTAATGGGGGTGCAACTAGTTTGGTTATTCGTTTCTTTTCGTGTTTTTGTTTTAAATTAAGTAGTTTTAAACAGGTCGACTCGGTTCAGTAAGTATTTCGGTATTTTAGTGGTTTAGGCAAGTTTTATGAGTACTCGGAATGGAACCTGAGAACGTTGTGAAGTAGTCCAGTCAACGAAGATCTTTTTTTATTTATTGACAGGTTATACAGAGTGTGAATTCAGGGACTAGGAATAACAAACGAAAATATGACTTAATTTTCTCAAATAACCATTTAAACACAAAGCAAATTGACTTTCAAGCGCAAGTTACGCAAGTATATTTCTGATAAGCGCGTAGGATAGTTGTTAGCATAGTATTTTTCACTAGGTACAAAAGGTAATAATATGTGTATATATTAATGTATATTAAGTTTCCACATTTTGTAACCCCTAGTTAGGAAATCTCACAAATTCAGTGTAAAAATAGTGATCTCACAAATGTTTACTGCGATGCTATCGGTGGGAACCTGTAATTGGCTTTTTGTATTTTATCTATATAATCAATGTGTTTCTGTAGCTGTTGGTTCTCCAAATAAATAAATAAATAAATAAATATTACTTTGTATATGTGTATGTTTATTTCAGTATGTACCTATTTGATAGAAGTTTATCTTGGATTAAGTTTTCATTTAAAAAATGCCTGCACCAAATGTTTCTGTTTTGCCCAATGGTTGACTGGTAGAGAATGCCTTATGGCATTAAGTCCGCCATTTGTACTTTATCTGGTAAGTTTAAATAAATAATAACACGGTACGATTGAAATGTGTAGGTACGCAAGTCCTGCGACTCCGGAGTCAAAAGCACGTTGCCGATACTTTATTGATATGAGAATTCGTTGTGTTGTCAGCTAGAACCAAATGCTCTCTCTCAATACAGGAAATCCTCGGCAGCTCTGGCGACCTTCCTAACCACCTGGAACTACAACACACATACCTACAGAGCAAGCAATGGTGTTATTACGGCAACGAACGTTTTCTGTAAGTTGGACGTACCGTAAAATGGGGTGAGTGGGGTCGCGGGGAGAGTTGGGTTATGAATGGGGGGTGAAGGGATGAAAGGGGATTTTAAGGCTTCTGGCTACAAAAATCATGTATTCCAATTTAAAATGGAGCTATAGTAATACTCATAATAAAAAAAATCGATCCAACAATCTTCCAAAATCACCTTTGTATGAAATCCCATCTCACCCAAATTACGAAAGACTACGGGGTGAGGTGGGATTTCCTGTTTATCGTCAAAGTACCCAAAATAAAATAAAAACTAAACTACAAACGTCCGGAACACTTATTATATACACCATTCAGTTTGCATATGTAAAAATAAAATGTTATCGAGGTTTGAATGTCAGTTTTGCCCCTACTCACCCCATTTTACGGTACTTCCTTAATAGGACTGCTTGGGGCTGCTCCAAATATGAATGAAAACAAAGCGATGTCTCCGAAGAATATAATTGAATTCCAATACCTATTTACAGCATAACTAAGTTCCTTTAAATGCATTAAAACACGCTATAAAAATCCCCCATGTCTAATTTTAGCCCCCAAATTATCCGTAAACTTGAACCGGTAACAGACACCGCCTAATTGATACTTTCCCATCCCTAGCGCTTAATTGCCTCGAAAATACATTAAAGTACAAATATATTTGAAAAGGTACAGAGTTACAGAGAATGTGGGAAAAATGTATCCTAGTCAAAGTATTTATGATGGTTTGATTATATAGTTGCTTTTTAAATGGACTACTTTGATGCAATACGGGTGTAGACTCGAAAATTATTATTACTCCAAAAAAAAGATGGTAAAAAAATATGCCTAGTTACGAATTCAGATATCTCAAAGAATTACGAAGCTACAACCGTTTTGATATTGCTTGTTAGAGAGAGAAAACGCAAACAGTGTGTGACGTCACAATCCGCGAGGCTGCCGCAGAGCGAGAAGCGCGCGCGGCAGGCCGCGTCGATGGCAGCGCCGAACACGATGGGGCACGGCATGTTGCCGTCTATTAGTGACGTCACTAACTACGAACGTCGTTTCATATGAAGTTGCGTTTTGCGAAAAAGGGACACAACATACCCCTTTTTAAAACTTTGACTTTTAACTTCGTGATTATTTCGCCTCTTGCGTTGCTTATTGCTCCATTTGACTGCATTTTTAATGCTTTTTCGAGAAAATACGACATTATTGATTATTTAATTTAGTGTGTACACGGTCAACTCAAATAATCTAGGCAGTTTTCCCGGCAATATTTCCGGTAAAGTATCTAGGAATAGAAATATTAACATTAAACGAACCCTACGTGTATGTACCTACACAACGTTTTCACGTGAAATGCAACATACCTAGAATTATTTTATGCCTAATCAACACTTCCTCTGTAAACTAAGCTCTCACATACTGGCGCGGCCTGACCGAGGCGGTCAATAGTAAAATTAGCTGTCAAAACTATTGACCGCCTTAGCAGGCCGCACCCGTGTGTTGCAGGCTTTGTGGCTTCAATTAATTTCATCTCTTTCACACATTCCAATCACATTTCTATTGTTATGCGTAGGTAAATACTCTTTCTTACACGTAAGCCCCGCGGGCGTACAAGCAAGCGCGCGAAACACATTGATATCCAGACTACTATTACCTACTTATAGCTAAATGTGAAATCTTCACGCTTAAACCGCTTAACCAATTTAGGTGAAATGCGGTATAAAGCTAGTTTGAGTCTCGGGGAAGGACGTAGGATAGTTTTTATCCCGGAAATCATCCCTAAGGGGGTAAAATGGGGGGTGAATGTTTATATGGAGCTACGATATACGAGTTCCCACGTCTACGCGGACGAAGTCGGGGGCAGAAGCTATATACACGGTAGAATTTAATCGGTGAACAGGAACCCATTTTTCTAATTCAGTAATCGATGGCGGTCACGTTTATGTAGTACTTAAGTGGAACCAAGTTTTTTTTTATCACAACTAATTTTTAAGTTGAAATTAAATTTTAATTAAAATTTATTGTCACCCTACTAATGGTTTAGTCTGAAAAGTTTAATACCTCATTTCAAACTATCAGCCATAGAAACTTAAAACATAAATGAGCAATTAGCTGTCAATTTGTCATTGTCAAATTCATAACAAATTGCTTCAAATCGTCTGATCTGTCTAGTTTCCAGCCAAAGCCAGCAAGCACTTGACGTATGTACACTTACGAGTAACTTCCCTTCAATAAAAGTAGGGTGTCCATTTATTCAGTCAGTGTACATTTTACCGATGTTAATTAAGTGTGATTAATTAGATTGTGAGCTTATATTGCACGAGATCTCACGTATTGGTTTCTGTGTAGATTGATAATTAAGATTTTTGGATTCCTGATCACCGATTAAATTCCACCGTGTATATAATTATATATAATTAATATAAGAAGCGTCCAACTAAAATAGGCCAGGTCACACGCAAATCAAGTTTCCGGACTACCGAGTAAAATAAAATAAGATGTTCATTTTATACGCGGTTAGAAGGAAGTTTGTCTTTTGTAATTCGACGCGGGGACATCAAAGAGCGATTCTGGTCGACATATTATATTTATTCATAGATCCATTGAAAATTGGCGGGAAGACGAATCAATCTGTCAAGTATTAGGGCAATGTCTAGCTTTATTAAATGGTAGGTAGGCCAGGTAGGTACATACTGTCCGCTGGTACAGTCAGCATTAAAGGAGCTACGCAAAGGAAGACGTCAAAAGTCTTTATTAAAAGGGAATAAGAACTTTTGACGTCTTTGATTGCGTAGTTACTTTTGATGCTGACTGTACTACCAAATATTAAGCTCAAAAGAGAATTGAAGAATATAAGTAAACTTTCCCATAATATTAACATTATTAACGTGTAACTACCTACACCAGCCTAGCTAATCTGATCATATATAAGTATGTCGGATATAAGGTATTTTTGTCCCTTACTAAAACTAGGTAGGTAACTACGTATTACCTAAGTGCGAGCGAGTCGAAAGCTTACGACGAACCAATGATTTCTCATTCGTAAGTAGTTACTTGGGTATATTTATTACGTAAGTGTCCTGTCCATCCCCACGATTTTCAAACTGCATCGCCAAACTCCATTAGGAACTTACCATCTTTTGCTAACGTTGGGGAAATGCGTTTACGCGTTCCCTCCTGTCCGGGGAAGTATGACGTAACCGAACCTGGACTAATACCGTCTAAAACCACAAACTAAATCCGGTTCCACCTTGTAAAGGATCGGTCTTGGCATTCAACTGCGTACGTCGCGGCGGGTGGCCCACGGCCCCAGCAGGCCGCAGACATTTCAAGGCGAGCGCCTCCAGTCCTGTGGAACCTTTGCTTACAGGACTTGCCCCGACTCCCAGCATGGTTCCACTACGGCGGCGGCAACAGATGCGCATAGCGTCTGGCTCTGCCTCCGGTCCGTCGGCGGCGAAGCGGATCCGCGAGATCGTTCTGGCAAGCCCGCTCCGCAGCCTCCTTCTGTGACATTATTTTTAACGTGGTATGAATTCACCATTCGAGCAGAGTGGGCAGTGTAGAAGTGTGTGGTAATACTGGTAAGAAACCAATCATTCAGACGGGGCACTAAATAATATACGTTTCTTTAACAAGATAAAATCATCGTATATTTTCCTGACATCTCTTTTAGACAAGCGACTTGACAGACAAACAAAACCTACTTCATAAAAGATACCGCTAGGTTTTACATCGCAGTGAAAGAGGTTTCACCTCAACACCTTCTCTCGATGTGAAGACCTAGCTGACTCACCAGCTGTTCGAGTCTCAGTCTAGCAAGCGGCTTCGTGAAAATATCCGCCAGCTGCAACTCAGTGCTTACCCTCTTCACAATGAGGCGTTCATTTGCGACTAACTCACGCACAAAGAAAAGACGTATGCGTATATATGCTTAGTCCTCCTGTGCAATTCAGGGTTCTGGGTATTTATTTCATTTGGTGCTAATCGGATGTCCGCGATAATATCACCCTCTAAATGAAGTAGGATCCTTACCGTGTCATAAGGTAACTTGTAGTACAGAATGGTCCCTAACTGGTGCTTCATTAAAATTTATTTTATATAAAAGTTATGTGAAAGTTATTTTGTTCAAAAGGGCCAAATTGTCATTACCAAGGGGCGTCCACTTTCCAATTTTCGGTAACACCTCTATAAAAAATCCTATTAAATGCACGTCTAAGACTGAAGTTGCTATTTTCCTTAAAAGTTTAATAGTTAGGACATACATTTTTAATTGCACAAATTAAATCGTATTCTATAAAACTTAACAGCATTATCGTATATTTTGGTTCCTACTTCATTCATCATCACCGTGTCACTATGTGACGCGACGTGCAGCTCCTCACTAAATAGATTCGTATAAACTCCACCGCTCTCCCCGCACGCCTCCAATCTGCTATACAAACGGCGGAGTAAACGCAGGTCGCTCACGTAAAAATAGGTATTTATTTTAGTTTTCACAGTGTCGTACCGTGGCTTTTGTCAAAAAGAGTTGTCTTTCTTGTGGGTCGTATTCCTCGGTAAGTACACTCACTGTTTGTATTAATCCCACTTTATCTCATAAATTAACTGATTTAATGTGACGTTATCAGTAGAACATCCTGGAACATTCAATATAGCGCATGCCCAACTGGAAATTTCTAGATTTTGTCATTACCAAGGTAGTCATTACCATGGATAACCGTGGACTTTTCAATCCACGGTAATGACAGTGATTCCACGGTAAAGAATATCTGCAGATAGTCCTTACCGTGGAGTTATTGTCATTACCGTGGATATAAATATTCGCACATATTAATAATTACATGTAATTATTTTTGCGAGTCCGAATATTAATGTTTGCTTTTTATATCTGTGCATAGTTTCCCTGAATTTTGGTGTACTTCTCGTATAATAATCATATAACTATAATGTTGTTACATTATATTGTTTGTTTCAGTTTATAAAGTAAAAATGCCGCGTAAAAAAACAGATAATAGAAAAGAAATAAAAAAAAAATGCGTAGCTGAAAAAAAAGGGTGAAAAAAATAAATCCAACCCTGAGCTGCATAAAGAATAACTATAAAAAGAAAAAGCACGGTATGCTCAAAAAAACTTCTAGCAATAAATGAGTTAACACCTCAAGACTCCAAAAAAATGGAAAACCACTCAACAGAATTTAAGAGCAAGGAAATTACAAATAAAGAAACTAATGCAAAACGACACGCCACCTGCATCTGAACTCGAAGACGACCTCGGGATTATCGAGGGACAACCTGCTCCCTCTCACGCTCACTCTCCTAAAGGGCGTCCATCAACTCCTATAAGCAATCCTCTAGATGAACCTCCCGGACCATCTCATGATCATTTTCCTAAAAGGCTTTCAGCATCATCTAAACGATACCCATCAGATGAACTTCCTGGCCCGTCTTGTAGTTCATCTCATCGTGCCTCCCCTAAAAGGTCTCACTATAGCAAAAAGTTAGCGTTCTGATGCTTGTACATTTCGGTATGAATTGCCAAAAAAAGACTCGCGCTACAAGAAGAGTTTATTAGATATTAAACAACAAAACAAATCATAGCTTAGGCGCATCAGTCGCTTCAGGCAAACTATTAAGAAGATAAAGTCCACTATAGGCCCGCGCAGTCCAGGTACAGAAGCTGAAATATTAATTGCTGACCCTGCCAAAATAGAAGAAGTCAAAAAGGCCATAGTATTTAAAGAGTTTGTAAAGAACAACATGAACAATGATTATCGGAAACAGACAAAGTGTGAAAAACGGAAGATGAAGGAGAACATAGAACCGATTAGCAAACAACTGAAAAAAATAGTCATAACGACTTCCTATTTAGAAGTAATCAATGAAGAACCTGAAAGACTGTTAAGGATCAATGCCTTGTTTGGAGCTGTGCATTACGTTATGTCTATTGAATAAGAAAATAAGTGTTAGATTGTTATTTTATTTTAAGATGATACCATTTGCATTTTTTCCCTTCATTATATTGTATGTTATAATTCTTTCAGTGAAATGATAAGTGCCTATGTCGTTTAGTGAAGAATTATTGTAGACTGAGTAGGTATGTAAGCAGAACAACTAATTGTTCGATTTTTTTATGAATGCTGTACGTCAAAGATTATTAGTTTATTTTCTAAACTGCTTATGCACGCAAAAACTACATGGCAATAGAAACATTTGTCATTACCATGTGCTATAGTCATTACCAAGCATGCAAAATGTCATTACCGTGACGTTTAAATATTTGGGGGCCCACATCATCAGTAATTGGACCCCTAGGAGAGGGCCTCAACTTTTTTTATTACTCTTATATTACAAACTGTTAGTCAAGATTAAATTTGATATTAAAAACGATTTTTTTTAATTTTTTTATCAAACCTCCCAATTTACACTAATTGAAATAAATACCCTTCTCTGCTAAGCGCACAGCTGCCTCGTTATCCACGTATAACACTGGTAGACCTTCTGTCTTGATCAGTGCACCAATGAGACGAGTTAGCCAAACGCTTTTTCTTCCAAGCTCGCTGGCTGCGACTATCTCGACCTCCGTTGTTGAGATTGCAACGCTTTGCTGTCTCTGACTGAGCCATGATAATGATGATACAGCTCCACCAGTATATAGGCATAAAACCCCAGAAGTGGACCTTCCTGTAGCAATATCACCACTATAGTCGGCGTCACTGTAACATTCTATGTGACCCTTCTTATAATTCCATTTGTATAGGATTTCCATATCAGGAGCACACTCTAAATAGCGTAGGATACGCTTTAGCCTCACACAATCTGCTTGAGTCGAGTTCGCTAGGCTTCTGGAGACCACGCTCACGGCGTATGCAATATCCGATCTAGTGCCTACCATCAGGTATGCAAGCGCTCCAACCACTTGTCTATAGTTAATAAGAAAATAGTCTGCCACTTCAAGCTTCGTTGGTCTTTGGACTACATCTTCTTTCACTATTGGAGTAGCCACCGGTCTGCACTCTTGCATTCCAAACCACTTCAAAATGTTCCTCACATCTGTCTCTGTCTGGTGAATTCTAACATCACCACCTCTGGTTTCTATCTCTATTCCTAAAAAGTAAGAGATTGCTTTCGTAGTAACTTTGAACCTGGCTTTTATCTAATCAAGGAACTCCTCAATTGCTTCCTTGTTTGAACCAGCAACCAGGCCATCGTCAACATCAACCATAATCAACTTTCCATTAGCCTTCTCTCTCTTGAATAGGCATGGGTTAGCCTTACTGACTTCAAATCCGATTTCCTTGAAGAAGTCCAGTATTGTCCTGTTCCAGCAACGAGGAGCTTGCTTTAAACCGTAAAGGCTTTTCTTTAGCAGACATACTCGACCCGTCCCGTCATCAAAGATTTCTTCTCCAGTGCCACCACTCACCGCTGGCTTCTCAGGCTTACTTATTTTTCCTTGAACAATATCCATAAGTCCATCCATCCCGTGTAGCAGTGCAGTCATTCTGTATCGCCACTGCACCCAGTTGGTACCATCCAACTTGGAGATTTGGATTTTACTTAGTTCCATGGTTAGTTATTACTTTACTTCGAACGTGCGGTTACCATAACCTTTTAACGTGGTATGAATTCACCATGCGAGCAGAGTGGGCAGTGTTGAAGTGTGTGGTAATACTGGTAATAAACCAATCATTCAGACGGGGCACTAAATAATATCGACTACCGTAGGTTCAAAGGGCGTAAGGGACAAATTGGCGAAAATCAGTTATGAATGCAGTTATATTCAGTTTTTTTTTCTCTATCGATTGGTGTAAATAACGTCTCGATAGCTTTATAAAAGTGTCCGTTACGACAATGAAAAAAGTTGCACCAGAACCCGTTTTTGCAATACATTTTGCTGTATCCACTAAAATAAAAAATATCTGTGGCACATTTTGACGTATCTCTCACTTTATGTACGTTACAGCATTTTGCGCATATACAAATCATTGATGCAATTTGTCGTAACGCCCACTTGCTGTACGTTACAGCATTTTGCACATATACCATCATTGATGTATTTTGTCGTAACGCTCACTTTATGTACGTTACAGCATTTTGCGCATATACAATCATTGATGTATTTTGTCGTAACGCTCACTTTATGTACGTTACAGCATTTTGCGCATATACAAATCATTGATGCAATTTGTCGTAACGCCCACTTGCTGTACGTTACAGCATTTTGCACATATACCATCATTGATGTATTTTGTCGTAACGCTCACATGATGTACGTTACAGCATTTTGCACATATACCATAATTGATGCATTTTGTCGTATTTCTCATTTTATGTTCGATACGATACATCCTTTTACATCCCCGAATTCACACAGGACTGTCCGTTACGCCAAAACAGTTTAATTTTATCTAATAGTCGGAGTCTGACACCCTAATTTGCCATGAAATTTTACTAGCAGTGTGATCATAGAGTTTACTAACTCTAACGCTAGTCTCAACATATAACAATTAAAGGGACAACACCATTGCTAAAATTGGAGAAAAAGGAAAGACACGAAATGCCGCTACGAAAATAAAAACTTCGAGCATGCGTCAACGAGAAATGGGGATAGATCTGGAAATACCAGAGGAAAAAATAAGAAGAGCAAGGAAGAGTTCAAGCAGGCGTCTACGAGTAATAAGGATTGAAAATCAAAAAAAAAAAAGGAATAGGAACAAAAGACCAAGACTAAAGAAGAATTCGATCATAAATCATTAAGAAGCACTAAAGAGCAGTCTAAATTCGTTAAGGGACGTGGGAAAGTTTCTAAGGGAAAGGTAGAGTCCAAGCGTGCAAGCGGGCGTCTACAAGTATTAAGGATCTAACTGAAAAGGACAAAAGGAAAGGAAGAGGGAGAATTTGGAATTTTCTATGGATAAGCAGCCGGATATTAAACTTCTGTACGAAGAATAATTGAAAATTGCTTACCAAAAATATTTGGATAAAAATAAAATTGGACAACGGTTCGATACCGAAACGTTTTCATTTAGCATATATGTCGCTGCCTTATTAAGGAGCTACCCGAGGTTTTACCCGTTGACAAGTTTTGAATCGTATCTCCTACTTTTGCACTACAGATAGAATTAAAAATCAAACGGCTATCGGTTCTTCAATCTTTTATCTCCATTTCCGTTCACCGGATTTTGAAACAAATTAATATTTAATTTTGTATGATTTTTTAAAACATTGTCTAAAGAAACACTTATTTCGTATCTCTATTGACGTGAAAGATCTAACATATACGAAATCTACATATTTGGGTTCGTCTGTGACGTCTCTAAAAACTTTTCATTTTAAACCAATTAACACTAAAGTTATGGCCAGAAAACCAGTTATTTAGCCTAAAATTGTTCAACTTTGATGCCAAATATCTCGAAAACAATGAATTTTGAACTAAATATGAGATACTATATTGCTTAAAGCCATTGTTGTTAATAAAATAAGCTATAAAAAACATTAGAAAACTAAGGGATTCAGATCGAAGGTCATTGGCGTATGGGAGCCCCTTAAGAAAAAATTATAGCGACTTTAGCAGACAGACGAGGAGGATGATGATGAGCTCGGTGACAATCAAAAATCAAATGAAATCAAAAATCATTTATTTGCTTAACAATACACATGTTTACTTTACATATAAAATGAGATGCCTGGCGGACCCCAAACTAGGCTGTGCCTGAATTTTGGGACCCTGGAGTGCAATCCGTAAAACAATATGAAGTTATTCAAGAAATCAGAATGAACTCAAAAGAAGAAAGTAATAACAAGCATTATACCTACATATACCACCATAGCGTTACCAATAAAGTAATGTTGAATCTCTCTCTCAGAACTTCGCAGATCTTATTGTAAATTCGCCGATGCATATAGTCAGGTGAGCGTTTTGCGAATAATGTTCTATAATTAAGGAGAGGGGCTTTAAATACACGTTTGGTCAGGAGCTGCGGAAAAATTGATAATTTTGTAACTACCTCTATTGCATGGGCTCGTGAAGTAGCTTTTAAGACATAAAGAACGAATTGAACGACACAATGAATGATTAATACCGAGTATTATTTTCCTGTTTAAGTAGTCTATTTATTTCACGTTAAGTTGTCGTGACTATTTTTGTTTGTTTTCTTTTATTCATTAAGCAGCATTTAACATTGCAATTGGAGAGTTTTGATCTCACTAAGTTTATTCATACAAATTTCCTGTAATCCTCAATGCAATATCAGCAAATCCCCAGTGCAAGTAACTAGTTACATAGCTGAGACATGGCTATTTTTTACGCCAAATTGACATTTAGAAAGATTTTTTTGTACGATACGACCTTTTGTCATATTTGTTAAACGGCAACATTGTGAAGTAAGGGACAGGTGTAGTCAAAAATGGTTTTTTTTTTGGCGTAAGGGACGCACAACTTTTTAATTAAGAGCCGCGTCTTAAATCTAGTTACATGATATAAAAGAGCTTAAAAAGATGTAAATAAATCACTGACGAGCATATTATTGTGTAAAGGAACAAAAAAGTTTCGATTTTTTTTCTCGAAACAAAACCGTTTTTTCGCTCTCCTGAAAAATGACCATTTGTCCCTTACGCCCTTTGAACCTACGGTAGTCGATATAGAATAGAATAGAAAAACTTTATTCAACATCACATGACAATTCAAGTTACATGGGAACCTTAAAAGTAGACTATACGTTACGTTATATACGTTTCTTTAACAAGATAAAATCATCGTATATTTTCCTGACATCTCTTTTAGACAACGACTTGACAGACATAAACAAAACCTACTTCACAAAAGATACCGCTAGGTTTTACATCGCAGTAAAAGAGGTTTTACCTCAACAATTATGTCGTCACAGAAGGAGGCCATTGAATCCACGCCTTCTCGCTGTTGACCATGACGTGGACGACACTCGACAGCGAGAGGTCTGCCCCTATTACCGCCTGCAAGTGGGTCCGCTCACGCCCCCACATGGTACACTGAGTGTGAAGCGCTGCGTCAACAGGCGCGCCACACTCGTGACAGCTGAGGGTTGCCTCTCTTCTTACTGGCAGTATCGCTGCTACCGCCGAAAGGCCAAATTGTGCTGGTGCCAGGTCCTCCTTCCACTGGCGTGCCCAAGTGCGCTTCATCTCTTCCCAGTAAGGGAATTCCCCTGCTACTCTTATCTTAGCCTTGTATTGGTGGACCGCAGGTAACACCCGCACTGCTAATTAAGAGCGCCAGGTCCCGAGGTAGGTCGGCAGGTAACGTCGTCGCAGCTGTATAAGACACCGTGCGGTATCCCCGGACCGCCCTTAATGAAATCGCCCTATGCAGTCTACGGAGTACCTACCTAGTGTTTTGTTGGCCGCTGAAAACTGAACGACCGATTTAGTTTAAACTTTAATTACAAAACAAGTATACATACACAGTGCATATAAGTATTTCACATATCCTTATTGTTAGTTGTAATGTAATACAATACAAGCGGAGTATCTTTCCAAGAAAAGGAGTCGAAAAGAAGTATTCAAAAGTTCTAAGTCTGTCGGAATTGGGCCCAGTCTTAGCTTTGTAGTATAAAGTCAAATCATCATGAAACCTAAACATAGGTACTTACTTTGACCTAAACCTTAAATCCTAAAACTAATGCTAATCTTTTCGAGTCAGAGGATTTTTCGGTAGCTAATAATATGTCAAGTTACCACAATGTTTATGTTGACTCCGCCATCTCTAGTTGCAATAACAAACTAAATTGTAAAATTGAGACGGGACTGAATAAGAATAGCTTACTCTTTCATTTGTTATATCTCTTTCACTCTTTGTATTAATATGTTGGCCAAATTTGTACGTGGCAACACTGTTAGGACGTTTTTCACATTTTAAAATAGTTGGTGATGAAAACGTGGAAACGGGCCTTTATTTATGAAGTAACATTTATACGGTGGCAACTTGAATAAGATGAATGTTACCACTATTGAAATTTACCCATTACTCGTAGGAGTTGTAGGTACTAAAGCTTCTTAGCGGTTAAACGTTTTCCTGTCTTATCTATGTCTGGGATTGAATGTACTTTTTACTACTGCACATAAATATTAAATTTTATCATAAAACTTAATATTTTTATTATTCCTTGTTTTTGCTCT
The DNA here is from genome assembly GCA_947578815.1 of Epinotia ramella. NCBI lineage: Eukaryota > Metazoa > Arthropoda > Insecta > Lepidoptera > Tortricidae > Epinotia > Epinotia ramella. Next base: position 10,892,368 of record OX388226.1, on the reverse strand, counting down.
GAAATCAATTTTTTGATATAAGTATAATGCGGACTTCGTAAATATATGTCTGGCAATTCGGCCGACACGTCAAAACGTCAACACTCCACACGTCAACTCTAGTAAATAAAGCATGAACCTATTCTAAGAAATAAAGGTATATCTTTATTGCAAGAAAATTCGTATAAAACACAAATCTAATTAAAGTATGGTCCACACAACCATGGAGGGATCTTTGTTTGTAAGTATTACTCAAACATTTACTATAGAAAATGCCACATATGAACGAAACACGTAATATCAATATGACCAGTCGTGTTGCAATATCGACATGTTTTAGAGATATTAAAGTGTTTCCCATGTTATATTAAATGCTGAGCATTTTTTACGGTTTCGTCTTTTCAGTTTCTAATGATTAAGTTAAATGCACTGTTTCTGATGAAATTTGTGACAAATCCGACAAGAGCCTAGCTTGCTTGATTGAGTTTTCGTCAGACATAAGTTCGTCCCTTACTAGCAAGTATGTTAGGCGAGAGGGACGCATGTTTTATGTCCGACATCAGCTTGGCAGAGGGGAACATCATATCTCTACTTAATCGATTTTTATTTGAATTATTCTATTCATAATAATAATTTTAACCTCTATGTATTTGGCATTAATTTGCTCGCATTTGGTTAGACAGTTAAATTTTTCAAGTAATAATGCTAAATTGTCCATGGGTAAAACTTAAGATTTTTTTGGAACCAAAGTATGGTAAGTACTTTTGTGATAGTTTTGAGTTATCCATAACACTAAATTTGTGTTACACGCAATACATAATGGCACACAACAGCAGATAAAAGAAAAAAAAGCTTTACTTTGACAGCCTGTCCAAAATAAGTTTGGCTTTTTTCCCTTAACATCTGATCAACTAATGATAGTACTACAGTAGAATTTGTTAAGTTAACATTATCTTAACTGCATTCTCAAGAAGCGCAGGTTCCTGTCTGCCACCGTATCTGGAATCCCAAGTGTCCATAGGGTCCAGTATCTGCATACCATCAGACAGATGGGTGTTTGCCACCATCATAGTATTAAAAAAAACATGCAACGGAAATCTTACCTACATCTGAACAATTTTTTTTTATATATTATATCTCCACGATGTTCAAACACAAATCGACCTAGTCTCAAACTAAGCAAAGCTTGTACTATAGATACTAGATGACAATAAACATACTTATGTACAGTCGCCATCAGATATTTCGGAGCGGCCAAGGTGCTCACAAATATCGGAACACGCCTCTATTGTCGAGGCATTAGAGACGTGTTCCGATGATTGTGAGCACTTTGGCCGCTCCGATATATCTGATGGCGACTGTACATAAATAAATACTTAAATACATAGAAAACATCCATGACTCAGGAATAAATATTCATGCTCATCACACAAGTAAATACCCTTACCGGGATATTTGAACCTGGCACCTCTAGCTTCGTAGGATGGGTTGCTACTAACAAGGCTAAACCGGTTGTCAATGCAAGTTAGTATATCCTTGTGTAACCATTCCAGGAACCCACTCTGTACATCGTGAAGGGTATGTGCATCCTCGACAACGAGGGCAACAGGATACTGGCCAAATACTATGATAAGAACATACTGCCGACGGCGAAAGAGCAGAAAGCTTTTGAAAAGAACCTGTTCAACAAGACACACAGGTATGGGCAGTCTAAGGGGGAGGTTCAGGGGCTTAAGCCATCCGAGTCCTTCTGGGACAAATCTTCGGCATAAATCTAAGTTTAGGAGGGATCAAAATTTTGGATCTGCAACTGGTTATGGGACAATAAATTTCTTTTGTAGCTCACTGGCTTGCTTATGTCTCTGGGGTCTTAAATTTAAATTTTATAATTCCAATTAAATGAAATAAAGTAGTCTTTATTCCAACATTTACCATTTTGATGAAGCATGTTTTTGCATCTAAGGTGGTTCAACGGCCATACAAAACATTTTTTGACATTCGTAGGCTAACGGTGTGATATTTTAAGAAATTTATCTAACAATCTTTCTTAAATTGGGTTTCCACATTTCCTAGAGTAAACTAGTATAAATTGAGAAATTAGTTTGTCAGGTGATACTTTGGGAAAACGATTATTCTCAAATTATTATAGTTTATACAATTTTATTCTAGGAAATGGAAAGCCAATTTATGAAAGATTTTTACATACGTTTCTTAAAATCTCACACTGTTAGCCTGCGAATGTCAAAAGACGTTTTGTATGGTTGTTGAACCACCTTAAGCTTGCTTTATATAATAATAAATCAGCCTATATACGTCCCACTGCTGGGCACAGGCCTCCTCTCATTCTTCTCTGTCCCTCCCAGCTCTTCATATACTTTATTTTTGAACCATAGGTATGATAGGTGTTCGTTATACATGCATTCTTTAAATTTAGCTATGTTCTACCTTGCCGCGTACAAAATGTTTCTTTAAAATTACTCCCCCATCCCATCTTTGGTGGGTTGGGGTCTCCGTTTCCTTTTCTGTTGTTTCTTTCATGGGTTTTTATGAGTTTTTATAGCTGGTAACATTATTTTTTTTACTATTATTTTTGCAGTTTAAATGTAAAATTAAATGTACAACCTTGAACTATTTTACAAGATTTTAACTATTTTACAAGCTTTTCATTAACTTGCAATGTATGTTTGTCCGGTTGGAATCTTGCAACTGAATTTTGAAGCAGATATCTTCAACCGATTGAGCTGAAATTTTGGGTAAAGGTATAGTTTGGATGACAATTCAATATTATTGTACTATCGACCTGATCTGATGATACAGACAGAAAGTGGCCATGGGAATTCAGTACTTAACCGACATAACCCCATTGAGTTTGGGCTCGTTAGAATCGTCTCAATGAGTAGTTGATGACAGACCTTATATCGAATGTAATGGTCATATTTTGCAATTTTGTTTTGTTTTCATTAACTTAGTAACATTTAGTTTGTTAACCGTTTATGTCGGTCCTTGATCTGCAAATTTAAATTATTATTTTGTAAGATTATTATTATTTTATTGTGGATTACCCTTTGACATGTAAAAGTGCCCTAGTGGCCTATTTGCAGTATAAATAATTGATTATGATTTTTTGGTACACGGAAAAGTACAGACGGCAATAAAAACTTGTATCATAACTAATTTTTGACAGAAACTTATTAGAAAATATGACGGCACTTTATCGACCCGTACTTTGTCCGCGAGTGTATATAACTGTTACTCATACACAACTTTGTATGTTTCAGAGCCAATGCTGAGATCATAATGCTTGAGGGGCTGACCTGCGTGTACAAGAGTAATGTAGATCTATTCTTCTATGTTATGGGCAGCTCACATGAAAACGAGGTAACTATACTCATCCTCATACTCATTTATTGATAATACAAAAAAATATTACAATTACCGGCCTTCAGATTTCAGTGCTATTAACCCGCGTAGGCGCTTTCATCTACATACGGTTTTCGGGTTCATCATCCTCCTAGCGTTATTCCCGGTTGTGCCTCGAAAGGAGCCCGGAGTCCGCTTTGACACCTAACCCCCAAGATCTGGCTAAGGCACTAGTTTTACGAAAGCGACTGCCGTCTGACCTTTCAACCCAGAAGGAAAACTAGACCTTATTGGGATTAGACCGGTTTCCTCACGATGTTTTCCTTCACCGAAAAGCTAACGGTAAATATTCCGTACATAAGTCGAAAAACTCATTGGTACGAGCCGGGATTCGAACCCACGACCGCCGCTTGACAGCCGCATGCCTGAACCACTAGACTGCCGTAGCTCCGTAGCGTTTCGGGATAATCATATTATATCGGAAATAAGGTCCATTTTTGTACATCGCTATAGTGAAAAATGAAAAAAAAAGAAAAATGAAAAAATATTTATTTCCGTAAGAAAAGTGATATATAGATTACAAGGTTGGGGCTTCCTATTAAGTATGGAATACCTGTATCAGGAAACCCCGCTCTTCCATAACAACAAATAGTTTATGAAAAAACAATATTTAATTAAGAAAAAAGAACAGTTTTAATCTACTAAAAGGTAAGCGATGTGTGTGTGTGTGTTTGGATGAAGTTTGGATGTCGAGTCATTATAAGGTATTACAAGTGTATATATTTAATCTATTAGCTTACATCTTATTATTTAATACACCTTTCTTATACTTAACAAAACTGAAAGTTACTCATTACACAACTCGATATACTAAGTCCTCAGTCTCTTCATAACTAAGAGTTTTAAGCCATTCTGTCAAAGTAGTTTTACATTTGTAAAGTAGCAATGGATAAATACTTAACGTTTTATTTAATGTATTATATAAATATGCTGATAGTAAGTAGCTGGTAATTCTAATTCAACATCGTTTTTCCGTCTTTGCGATTTCATTGAAAGAAGCACACAAAATGTGCTGCTTCCAAAATGTACAGTGATTGTAACGTGAGAATTCTAAGCTAGGCATAATGACGGCAGCTATCTGGAACTGGTATTTGTTGGAATGCAGATACACTTCTTCTGCATCACAAAGGGTTGGTCGTCGTTACTCGTCCCCCAAAGTATAACCCCACACTGGATCCATGAGTGTGCAAAAGCAAAGTAGGCGGGCAAAGCGGTTTGTAATAACTTACAAACGCGTTGTATTTAGTTCATAAATAATAATAAATAAATATTCGGGGACAATCTTACACACATCGACCTAGTCCCAAACTAAGCAAAGCTTGTATGCTATGGGTACTATTGGTACTTAAATACATAGAAAACATCCATGACTCGGGACCAAATATTCGTGCTCGTCACACAAATAAATGCCCTTACCGGGATTCGAACCCGGGACCGGCTTCGTAGGCAGGTATACCAACTAGGCTACAGAGGTCGTCATTTTAAGGACACTTAGTCTACGAGCGTAGCGCTACGAAATATTTGGCAGTGGATGTGTTAATAAACTTTTCCTGTTAACATTTCAGTTGATCCTGCTGTCAGTATTGAACGCTCTATATGAATCTGTGAGCATTCTTCTACGTCGAAACGTGGAGAGACGAGTGCTTTTCGATAATCTGGATGCGGTCATGTTAGCCTTCGACGAGATCTGCGATGGCGGGTGAGTGACGTCTATAGTGGTCTAGGACTTTTAAAGTGGTCCTTTAAGTCCAGGTGCTGATACTGTTCAGCTTTTATAGAGATTAACATCTGTAGTAGTCTCTGACGCTTTTAATGGTCAACGACGGTTATAGCGGTCATTGACTCTTTGGAGGCAAAGGACACTTAAATCGCTGCGATCACAGGTATGGTGTGTGATCATGCCTACAGTAATCTCGATATGAAGTCTGTGTGTCCACTAACGACGTTGGTCAATCTGAAACGCCTATATGTAGTGGTGTTTTCCCCACATGACTTCTATAGTGGTCATACTAAAGACGTCTATAGTGGTCATACCAAAGACTTTTATAGTGGTCATACTAAAGACGTCTATAGTGGTCATACCAAAGACTTTTATAGTGGTCATACTAAAGAAGTCTATAGTGGTCATACCAAAGACTTTTATAGTGGTCATACTAAAGACGTCTATAGTGGTCATACTAAAGACGTCTATAGTGGTCATACTAAAGACGTCTATAGTGGTCATACTACAGACGTCTATAGTGGTCATACTAAAGACGTCTATAGTGGTCATACTAAAGACGTCTATAGTGGTCATACTACAGACGTCTATAGTGGTCATACTAAAGACGTCTATAGTGGTCATACTAAAGACGTCTATTTTGGTCATACTAAAGACGTCTATAGTGGTCATACTAAAGACGTCTATAGTGGTCATACTAAAGACGTCTATAGTGGTCATATTAAAGACGTCTATAGTGGTCATACCAAAGACTTTTATAGTGGTCATACTAAATACGGCTATAGTGGTCATACTAAAGACGTCTATAGTGGTCATACTAAAGACGTCTATAGTGGTCATACTAAATACGGCTATAGTGGTCATACTAAAGACGTCTATGGTGGTCATACTAAAGACGTCTATAGTGGTCATACTAAAGACGTCTATAGTGGTCATACTAAAGACGTCTATAGTGGTCATACTAACGACGTCTATAGTGGTCATAGTACCCACTATGACGCCTACAGTGGTCAGCGCGGGTACTAGATTCTGCCATTCGTACCTACTTAATGGCCTGTATGAATCTGTGAGCTTTCTTCTACGTTGCAACGTGGAGAGACGAGTGCTATTCGATAACCTAGATGCAGTTATGTTAGCCTTCGACGAGATCTGCGATGGCGGGTTACTGACACCTATACACGGTGGAATTTAATCGGTGAACAGGAACCCATTTTTCTAATTCAGTAATCGATGGCGGTCACGTTTATGTAGTACTTAAGTGGAACCAAGTATTTTTTTATCATAACTAATTTTTAAGTTGAAATTTAAAACCAGCCATAGAAACTTAAAACATAAATGAGCAATAAGCTGTCAATTTGTCATTGTCAAATTCATAACAAATTGCTTCAAATCGTCTGATCTGTCTAGCCCTTTCAGACCCGCACTTAAACTACGAGGATTTTCATGAAAAAATAGAATGATCTTAAGTAAAATTGGGGCGTAGATTACGATTCCGGGGTCGTTTTCCAGTTTTTCCGGTTTCTTCCCGGAAAAAAAAACCACTAACAATTGTATCATGCCGGGCCTCTATTCTTACTGGCACATTTGTGATACCCACAAAAAACACTAACAATTGTGTTTACTCGGGCCCTAGGTTACATGTATCACAATTGTTCCAACTGGGGCCATCGTTTTCATAATTTGGCAGATTAATTAGGAGTCAATTCAAACAAATTATTATGAAATTAAAGTTATTTATTACAATAATCAACGTATTAATGAAATGTTTCACTTATGAATATAATCATTATAATCAACAATTCAAATGTCAGTCTCAACATTACAAGAGATCAATTATTTTCTCTCAGTCTTCGAGATGAGGCAATAGTTTAGTTTTCATTATGAAAACTGTAGAAACAATTACGGTCCTTTGATAAGCACAAATAAACATCGCATTTGCTGCAGCGACAGCGGCTGCGACTGGTGCAGTCAGGAGCTCGGCAAGTACGAGGTTGCTTCAGGGTGTCGAATATAGGCCAATGATTGTAACTATCGTATTGTTTGTCCATAGTAGGAAGGGGTCTGATCTGACTCTGTATTTAGAAGAGTGTGGCATTTCTGCGAACTCTGGTTCTTCGTCGATCTTTTCCTTGGAGGGCCAGTGAGTAGATATTTCCTGCATCCGACGATGATGAAGTGGAGGATTCGGGTGACGGTGGTAATATATCCTCTTGCTCGTCTTCACTGCTATCGTCGCCAGATCCATTAAGTAGGTCCGCGATATCAGCGTCATTTAGAAGCCTATACATTTTAATGTGAGCCTGAAAATCGAAAAAAAACGAGTCATGCATATTGCATACACAGCAGAATTCGGCCGACACCAGCACAATTGTGTCATAAAAGTTCGTTAGGCCAAGCCGTTGCAATAAATAAGTAAATGGTATTAAAATTTGCACAAACACGTAAATAAAACACTATTATAAGTACCTAATAACAAAAAAGTTAATATGTAGTGGAAAAAAAACAACTTAATGTACTTACCTACGTAAAAGTCGGGAGCATGATTTTATGCCGAACTCGACAGGTTGCCACCTGCAGGGTGACTGCCAGAGGCACGAAATTTTGATGGGGGGGAACAGTTAAAAACTCGCACAATCATGTGATGTTGGGCCCGTTCACTCCTGACGTTTAGGCATCGAATAAAATTCAATTTTGAGACCCGCACAATTGTATTGGCCGGGTCTGAAAGGGCTAGTTTCCCGCCAAAGCCAGCAAGCACTTGACGTATGTACACTTACGAGTAACTTCCCTTCAATAAAAGTAGGGTGTCCATTTATTCAGTCAATGTACATTATACCGATATTAATTAAGTGTGATTAATTAGATTGTGAGCTATATTGCAAGAGATCTCACGTATTGGTTTCTGTGTAGATTGATAATTAAGATTTTTGGATTCCTGATCACCGATTAAATTCCACCGTGTATATGAACACTTTCGAAACCGGACTACAAAAGGAACGATTCACCGGAAACCGACAGAATTCGCTAGCCGTGTAAGTTCATACTACTGCCCGCCTAGCGGGCTCAGCCGGCATCTGAGCAAACATTTCGAGTGCCCGCTAGGCGGGTTCTTGGTTGCGAACGCGTTAATCATTAATTTTATTTTATCGAATTTTAAATGAATTCTACATACTTATTTGTAATTTTTATCACATATTCTGATTCCTCTTTTCATTTTCTGGTCTCATTATGACAGCATGTCGTTGTTATTTTTTTTTTATTTAATTTATAATCTTAATTGACATGCATTTAATTTTGTATTAAGCAGTTACGCTGCTAACGAAATTTTTTTTTTTTAAATAAAGTAAAAATTTAAAAATATGTATGGGGTGGCGCATCGTTACTGACGATTTCTCAATATAATTTGAGACGTTGGTGCCGTTAAGAAGCCTAAGTCTTCTGGTAGATGTCGCTACACGCCTCCCTAAGGCGTTGTAGGAAGGAACTGATTGAAGGATTTGGTGGCCAAACCGGATTGTTCCGATAGCTCAGTTGGTTAGTAGCGACGGGCCATGAATGCATGTTGTCGCCGGTTCGAATCCGGCTCGGAGCATTACATTTTTCAATTTTTTAAAAATTGACATGCATTTGTAATAAAAAAAATATTTTCAGAACATTACATTTCAATGACATGCTGGTAGGATATACAGTGTACCAAAAATGGGGTGTGAGCCGATCAAGGGCAAAGCGATTTTTTTTACATTTGTATGGAGCGTTGGCCGACTGGGGCGACCTGCTCCATAGTCAAAAAAAAATAGCTTAATATTTTTTTCTGTTAAGTATACCCTTTATCGGTTCACATCCCATTTTTGGTACACTGCTCTACGATGATATTATTCTTGTGTTAAGTGTTTAGATAGAATATAATAGAATAGAATAGTTTTTTTTTTTCGATGTATAAAGAATACTACAAGTAAATAAATAAATACATGTCTTGTCTATCTGTATTTTACCTATATATAACGATTGTGTATGTATGTGTGTGATGCGTGTTCGTTGTTTTGAGGTGTGTAGCTGTGTTGTGTTTTGTTGCGTAAGTTTTTTGAAGTGAAAACTTCTTTAGCGGCGCTGAGCACTTTTTGGGATGGGGAAAAATTGTTAAATACGCGACAGAGTTTTGTGACGTCAGATGTGAAGGAGGTCACTTTTTGCTGCTAGCCGATTCGACTTCATTCAAAAATGAACGCTATTCGTAAGAGTATAAAGCCGTTAAACACTTTTTGCAATAGCATATTCTGCAAATAATTTTTTAATAATACCAACGCATGTTTCACCGTTTTGCTATTAAGAAAATTCGAATAGTTCGAATTTGGGCGTTATTCCTAGAGATAAAGCTTAGAAAAATATTTACCAACGGCAAAAACAAATTGACATCTTGGCCGCCACCGCCGTCTGCTGTTGTGCTGTTCTTGCAAATTCGAATAGTTCGAATTTAGACGTTATTCCTAAAGAGATAAAGCTTTCAAAAATATTTGGCAATGGCAAAAACAAATTGGTATTGTGTTTGCCGCCGCCCGTCCGCCTAAGTAATTGATAATTGTTTATAAATTTGCGTCAAATTCATTTTTAGGGTGACACCGTAAAGATGTCACGTGACCTGATCGAAAAACTGTTACAATGTTATTGAGTTTTCACTTCGGCCGGCACTCCCGGAGTGCAACGTGGTCTTTTTTTTTTTTTACAACTGTCGTACTTATATATTTCCAGGGTGATCCTGGATGCCGATCCGACTTCCATAGTTGGCCGCGCCGCGTTACGCACCGAGGACGTCCCGCTAGGCGAGCAGACCGTCGCGCAGGTAATAAAGCACGTCAACAGGATGTTTCGTTGACTACACTTATTTCACCGACGAACGTTTCACCGAATGCACGGTTTCGCCGAACACTGCATTTGACTAAAGTGAAATCAGCTTCTTTTTTATGATACGTCAAAGACTAGGTTAGTATGGAGTTTGTAGGGATTACAGATGTAGTGCATAATTATTTTCCATCGTATTTTCACGGAAACGTACGAACGTGTCTTGCTATTTCAGTCGGTCTCGGTACAAAAAGTACTGAGGTTGACTTAAGTAGCACTAACGACCCGCCCCGGCTTCGCACGGGTACTATATTATACATATAAACCTTCCTCTTGAATCACTCTATCTATTAAAAAAAACCTCAATCCGTTGCGTAGTTTAATGGCCGGTTCCAATAATCAATCCACCGATAGTTTTCCTTACCGGCATCGACAGTTACATTTTGACAGATTACCCGTAGAAAATGTGTCACAATGTAGCTGTCGGTAAGGAAAACTATCGCTGGATTGATTATTGGATAACTCGATACAGAGAGGGCGCTAGTCTTAGCGGGAATATAGTGGAAAAATATACAACTTCCGTCACTGTCCTCGTAGCTCATGGTAGAGCAGTCTAGCGTTAATAGAAAGGTCGCAGGTTCGAATCCTGTCGGGGGCTACAGACGAAGATGGTTTATTTTTCCATTATATTCTTTCTCTGGATCATATCGTTTATAAAAATAATCAGGGTAACTTCCTCGTTAAAAAATAACACGAAACAAAAATATTTAATTAAATAATTTGTTTCGTGAAAAGGGTATGACGTCTTTATTGTTAATTTTTATGATTTTAAAAGTATCAAAACCGCAAACATAAATGAAAGATTGATACTTTGCCAGTATTTTGGTAATATTTATCAGTCACGAATGAAAACACTAATTTATTTTCACTGTTTTCGTCTCATCGAATTTCTGTTACTCAGAAACCGTCTTTTTAGGTTCAGCTTAAAGGTCATTCTGTAGAACCGATTAGGTTAGGTTTGTTTTATAACATTCCTGAAAAGTTTACTGATTCTGACGAAAATGGTTTTCGATGAAATGAAAATTCTGCGAAACGTACATTCGATGGAATAATTGTCGGTAAATCAAGTCAATCTTTGGTGACCTGTATACTGGTCAGCGTCGTGTATATGTGACACAATTAGTATTTGGACTATTTATGGGGGTAGGCGAGATTTAACTGCTGTCAGCTGTCATTTGGCACAAATGGAAAATCGTCAACACGAAATTACCATTTTGAAATTGGACTAAAATTAATACCATCAAAAGTGAATTTGATGATAATGTAATAGTGTCTATACTATTTTATGACAATTTTTTTCTAGGCCAAATGGTTTTTTTCCAGCATGAAATAGGTCCATATTTATACACTGTGCAGTGAATGTTGTCTAATTTTAATTAATTTGAAAATATTTTTGTGCAAAAATCACGACATATTTTCAATTGGTCATATTTTTGGAGAGTACATATTTCCGGACGCACCTATTTCTTCGACCTATATCTAGTATGTCAATTTTACATTTAGGGGGTATGTAATTGTATTTTAGCATTATTCAGGCTGTACACATTTCCATATCAAGGATTTTCCAATTGACATTCAGATTCGACCAATAATTTCGAGTTGTCATGTCCTATTAGTGCTTGATGACAGTAAATCGCATTGTCGTAGCGTCACTGTCACATCGCTATAATCAGTAATCCTGATTTTCCACCGACGGGGCGAGACGAGACGAGGCAAGGCGAGAATTGAAATTCGTATGTCAAATTTTCAATTGTCTCCTCGCGCGCGCTCGGTGGAAACAGTAAGTGCCATACAAATTACAATTCTCGCCTCGCCTCGTCTCGTCTCGCCCCTCCGGTGGAAAATCAGCTTAAATGTGGTAATAGCTAGTTAGTGTCGCAACCACGCTATGACAAGGTTATATAGACCCAAAACATAACCAAGTCAGGCAAGATTTGAATTATAAAAAAAAAAAAAATGTTTTTTTTTTTTTGAGTCAGAAAGATGAATAATTGTGTCAGATACCGCGCTGTCCTGTCAGATGTTATTTCAAATGTATGCATTTATTTTCTTAGGTCTAACAGGTCTTGGCTTTCTTTTTCTATCGCATCTTTCTGTATATTCCTGGCTTGTGTTCCTTAAAAACAATTATTACCGAAAGCGATAAACAGGTGAATTAATAGTACATTATTGCCGTGGCCGGGAAGGAGGCAATTGCAGGCTGAGTATTTGTTTAAACGGACGAGCTTGCGAGTCCGTTTAATTATAATACGAAGCCTGCAATTGCCATTCCGGCTGAGATTAATATAGTGCTTTTCTCAAAAATGGGGGATTAAAAAAATACTAAATTTATATAAACTTTATCGTTGCACAACTAAATATTTACGATTTCACGCCGTTTTTTTTTACCGAATCGCAAGTGTATTTTTCCACCAAAAAAACGCAAACTATTTGAGACACATACAAAAACGTCGTGTTTGCAACAGAAAAATACGGTTTGAATTGGCTGAATACGAGCTGTGCCGCCTTTTATATGCCACTTTCTACTTTTTTTTTAATTTGCTACTCGACAAATAAAGGAATTTATATATTATAACATTCCAGGCGTTTTGCAATGTTTGTTTATTTTTTAATTTATATCTGACCTTAAACTATACACTTTACCTTCCAATATGTAGCGGGCTATTTTTGAGAAAAACAGTATATTATTTCATTATTATTTTGTAAACATCACTTTTGAACGATGTTAATAAAACGTCCACAGAAAAGATAAAAGTAATCGGTGACAGTTAAAACATGGCAGGATCGCATGGATTAAATAGTAAAAGCGGATTGGGGTAAATATTAACCATTTCAACGCTCTGTCAAAGAGAAACATTGTCAACCACACGCCAAATCAACAAGACATTTAGCGGAGTTAAACCTTAAGGTTGCTACCGCGCTGGGCTCCTTGACGCATGTATCAGTCGTTGGCGTTCCTGCGGTGCGGATATATGCGTCGTCGGCGTCGAAAGGGTTCCCCAATCTGCTTTCCCTATCAGTACTAATACCACACCGTTTCTGATTCTATATATTACATTACATGAATTTTAACCTTTCTCTTATAACTTGTTCTGAACGGGTTATAAGGTTACTAACCGCCGTGCTGTGTTATGCAACTAATATTATACATGTGAAAGTTTGAATGTTTGTCACTCAAGCAAAAACTACTGAACATATTTTTACTAAAGTTTCCAGTAATGTAGCTTAGACATGAGAATAGAACATAGGCTATGAATTATACGCGTACAAAGTCGCAAATCAACTAAAATGGCCGTCAATAGAATTTGCTAACTATGTAAACAAACCGCCATATTAAAATTGTCTTTCACTATGGCGGTTTGTTTACATGGTTAGCAAATTCTATTGACGGCGACTTTAGTAATACTATACCTAAAATAGATTTATTTATAACTTTTTCAACCTTGACCTGCACTCTAAATCATTGTCATCCTAATTGAATACTAAATTAATGTTTAAGTGTATGTTTAATGCATGTAAGTAAACTTTGACTAATCCATTCTGACTTTCTAACTCTTAAAATCAGGCTGTCAAAATTAAATAAGTCATGCTATTGAGATATCAGCTGATGACCACTTTAAGCGTCATCGGCGTTGATAATATTTATTTACCTTGTTTTTTTTTTAATTTTTACAGCCTAAAGTAAATGTAATGGGCACATTCTTTTACTAACCTATTATTTATGTTTATTTCATATTATTTTATATTATATTATAAACGCTATATATTGCCCTTTTCAGATACTCTTCAAGATAATGAATGATAACTAATTTGGAACGGATTGGACTAAAATATGTATTGTAGCTTTATATTATTAACTAAATATATAATTTTGTTAATTTTTATTTTCATTTTATTTTTCTCGGTAGTCTTTAGAATGAATTGATTTCGCAAGTACTTTTAGTATTTTTGTTACAACTTGTACAATTTATGTTGGGTTGTAGATCTGGGTCAGTTTCGTCCGTTGACGCTTTTCTCTGCATACCGTATTCCATGTTATCGGTTACGAGCGTAGCGCAAAATCGTTGGCAGTGAATGGGTTAACAATTAACCAGTCAAAGTCTAAGGGTAATTCCACTTGTCCAAGATCTTTGTCCATTGTATATTTGCGTCTCACATTTTGATTAAAGAGTGAGTGAGACGCAATACACATTGGACAAAGATCTTGGACAAGTGGAATGTCACCCTAATCGACATGACGCCCGGGTCATGACATTATAATCATCATCATCATCAGGACACTGTTAAATCTCGCTAAGTATCCCTGTACAAAGAACTGTCATAAGTGGTGCAAGTTGTAGTAGTTTTATTATGCTAATAAAATATACAGGTGATTCAGGATACGTGAGCAGGATCAACCATACACATACAATAATGTTAATGGATCGTTTACCATCGTAATCGCCCACAGTTTTTTTTTACATTTTGTTAAGTAAAAGTTTCATTCGCAAATCATGGTCACCCTACACAACTAAAAAAAAAATTAAGTTAATCTTACCAATGCTGGTACGAATGAGTAGCTTATAATCTATTGAATCCGTAGGGTTGATCCTGCTCATGTCTCCTGAATCACCCTGTAAGTATATTAAGCTTTTAGTTTTTTTTTTTATACAGGGTGATTCAGGAGACGTGAGCAGGATCAACCCTACACATACAGTTAATGTTAATGGATCTTTTACCATCGTAATTAAGTTAAACGCCCACAGTTTTTTTTTACATTTTGTGTAAAAGTTTCATTCACAATAAATCATGGTCACCCTACACAACTAAAAAAAAATGAACGTTAATCTTACCAATGCTGGTACGACTGAGTAGCTTATAAACTATTGAATCCGTAGGGTTGATCCTGCTCATGTCTCCTGAATCACCCTGTAAGTATATTAAGCTTTTAGTTTTTTTTTTATAGAACGTGTTAATAAAATAACGCAAAACCTGAAAACCGTTTGTTCAGAATCGAGCATAGAATGCGAAAAAAATAAAAAAATAAATTTTTGACAAGATTTATTTTTTACATTTGTATGGAGTGTTGGCCGACTGGGGCGACCTGCTCCATACAAATGTAAAAAATAAATCGCGTCAAAAAATTTATTTTTTATTTTTTTCGCATTCTACTCTCGATTCTGAACAAACGGTTTTCAGGTTTTGCGTTATTTTATTAACACGTGGTATATTTCCTTTATTATTTTATTAGCTGTAGTAATTTAGTGGTTTTGTGAAAGGCTGCAGATTCTTACGCTTTCACCTCTTGCGTCTTCAATTAATTCTTAAGCCTATTAATTACCCTACATTCTTTATTCTAACCCATTCGCCACCGACGCTTACGAAGTTCAAAAACAATACACTTAAAAGTTACGATGCGGTTAACCGCTCAAGGGCAATGTTTTTTTTTTTTTTTTTTTTTATTATCCAAAATACTCAAAAAACGTTTCGGTTCCTAACCGAAATAATACCGCTTAGGAACCTTTCTCGGTTACCTTTTTAAGGAATACCGGTAACCTATATTTCTAAACGGTCACGGTACCGTTATATTGCCCCGGCGCGGATAACCTTCACAAACTAACGGTACCGTAATGACATACCGGTATCATACCGGTATAACCGTTACCGAAATCAGTCCCTGCTGAGAACTTGCGTGGCGTGGGACCACCTCGTATTTTTCTCGGTGACGGCGAATGGGTTAGATAAGCGTTTTTCTTATGGGGTGGTTTACGTTGGTAGTTTCCATGGTTATTTTCATGGAAGACTTTAAAACCATGATTTTATAGGGTTATAATCTGATGTTTTGTCATATTGGTAAACCTTTTTTAAGGCGGGCATCTCCTAAGCATGCTAGTACATATTATAGTAATTTTTCTTAAAAACTCTCGCCCTTGTCTCTTGCCTTCATCATCATAATCATATCAGCCGAAAGACGTCCACTGTTGGACATAGGCGTCCCCCAAAGAGTGCCACAATGGCCGGTCCTGCGCATCCAGCGGACCCCCGCGGCCTTTACCAGGTCATCAGTCCACCTTGGTCGCGCCTTCCGGTACGTGGTCGCCACTCGAGAACCTTTCCGACCCATCGGCCAGCGGTTCTACGTGCAATGTGGCTGTGTCTCCTGGCTTACTGGGACTAGAGTAAATAATACGACTGTGGTTAGAGCTTTTCTTAGTTATGAAATAGTGTTCGATTTATTGTGAAAATTATAAGAAACTAGCTTCTGCCCGCGACTCCGTCCGCGTGGAACTCGTTTATATCGTAGCTCCATACAAACTTTCATCCCCCACTTCATCCCCTTTGGGAGATGATTTCCGGGATAAAAACTATCCTATGTCCTTCCCCAGGACTCAAACTGTCTCTACACCAAATTTCATCCAAATCGGTTCAGCGGTTTAAGCGTGAAGAGGTAACAGACAGACAGACAGACACACTTTCGCATTTATAATATTAGTATGGATTTCAGATCTTACTTCGAACATTTGACAGCTGTCATCCCAGTACAATTTATGTCGTCGTACGTCATCATTGACGTTTATTGTACCGGGATGACAGCTGTCAAATGTAGGAAGTATGATCTCACAAACTATAGTAGAGTAGATTGAAATTTTATTGCGATTGGAATGATGATGTTAATGATGACGAATTACTATTATTATTATTATTCTGGTAGTGGCTTCCGGACTAGAGAGCCCCTATATCACTGCGACCATCGCTGATCTATTGTGATCGCCACTTACTACAATTCTTGGTCAATTCCTGCAAACTCGAAGAATTGCAGGATACTGTTTTTTTTTTATTTTTTTTATGATATAGGAGGCAAACGAGCAGACGGATCACCTGATGGTAAGCGATTACCGCCGCCCATGGACACTTGCAACACCAGAGGTGTTGTGAGTGCGTTGCCGGCCTTTAAGGTGGGAGTACGCTCTTTTCTTGAAGGTTTGAAGGTCGTATCGGTCCGGAAATACCGCAGGCGACAATCCATTCCACAGTTTAGCTGTGCGAGGCAGGAAGTTTCTGGAGAAGCGCACAGTTGAGGACTGCCAACCATCTAAGTGGTGAGGATGGTAATGTTGTCGCGTTGGACGATGGCGAAAAGAAGCGGCAGGGATTAATCCGAACAATTCCTCGGAGCACTCCCCGTTATACATGCGATAGAAAATGCAGAGAGAGGCCACATCTCTACGCAGCGCCAAGGGGTCAAGCCGATCCGAAATATGCTCGCTGTCGACAATTCGAGTTGCTCGTCGTTGGATGCGATCCAGAGGGAGAAGCTGGCTGTTGATCTCAAGAAATTGAATCTCCTCCGGGCACATGATGTGTTTTCCCAGAAAGGAGTTACGGCTGCTGTAACTAAACAGATGTTAAATCCAGGCTCACAGCAGCAAAATATAACTTAACAACTCTTTCTAACGCTAAATTAATGTATTTACCTACAGAACATAAATAATTAAAATTAACTTGAATATGGCCAATAGATCGTCTAGTGTCTACGTTGTGTTCCGAGCAACCTAAATTCTTTTTGTGTAGCAAATTAGACTTTGACTCCTCCCTACCTACTCAACCCTACGTCATCCTACTGCATCCTAGTTCAAAATGTTAATTATGTAATAAATAAAATTTGTTTTTGGTTAATAAACCCCAACCAGATCCTACCGTGGCCGGTTAACGTAATGGTAGCTTTATCAATATTTTCTCAACATATAATATCCTCTTAAATTAAAGCCTTTGTTTCTTTATATACCAAAACATTGCCTCAATTTATAATCATACCATCAAATCAGATAACAGACCAACCTAGCTAGCTAATTGTTTATTATTATTATTGTATGGAAGATTCTCTTTGATCCATACTATGCTACCATTTCCGCCTGGATGTGGGTCTGGCCATCTAGCTAATTAAATACCCATTTTATTATATTTTGTTTCTAATAGGTAATCCTAACATGTTTAATAAATTTACCTGTGCTTCGTACCTAATTTCTGATGAGAAGAAGCACTCAACAAACTCATCAGACCTAACAGTAGAATATTATTTCCTTCAAGGAAAATTATGTATTAAGGCATTATTCCACCCTTTACATAGAGACTAATGTATCCATTAAATTCCTATAAACCTGCTATAGTGAAGATATTTGTGATACTGAGGTATACCGTCCATTAAATATGAAATATTGAACCTGAAGTTTACCCTAAGTAATGAGTATATTCCACTCATGATAATTCGATACCTTAATATTAGACATAATGGACTGCTCCGCTTGCCATTAGCCTAGAATCATTTCATCTTTCTGAAACAATTCTGATATCCTAATCATAACTGGAAGTATAACACCTTGATGACAATAAGCAATATGACGATTACACCTTTAATATTTCATATGTAATAAAATACGGAACCCAATACTACTGATCCACACACAATAACTAATTCCTATTCAGTTACTCATAAATTGCAATTAAACCTTCAAATAAATGTTATTTAATTTGTAAACCTTCATTCTAACTATCCATCCCTAAGAATAGTATTCCTAATACCCTATGACGGTGTTTGACTCTATACCTAAGCCTACCTACCACTAAATCCTATACTACTGTATGCAAAACTCCCATCATTACTTTTATTAACGTTATGTGATGTGTATGTTCTAAGCTAGCTAGGGATCTAAGCTGTAAATTGTTCGGAAGGCTAATCCGAGAATGCAACCTAGAGCCTGTGTAATGTACATTTCACAACGTGTCCGTGGACTTAAGGGTTCTGTGAAATGCACGCCCTATTTTATAACATATAAATATATATCCAATAAAAGAACAAGCCTTAAGCACACACAAGACCTCAACGAGTGGATAACAATCCTAGCGATCGACTTATGGGAAATGGCGATCTTCTCGCTTCAGCCTGTGGCCAACCTTAAGACGAGTAAGAGGCCCATCAAAGATAGGCTACACCATCTGTGCAAATAAAAAAGATGGTGCCAGGCTTCTCTCAAACCTGGCCTACTACTAACAGGATCCCGAAGTATACTTCCTTGCCACCGTTAGGGGAAATGCACTTCGTTAAGTTGACCATGCAACTAAGACTTTGATCTGGTTCGAAATAATAATAAAATCATCTAAAATAAACTCAAAATCGAACAGAAAGTGAAATAGTTCATTACTACGCAACATAATTGCACAATACTGAACCTTAGAATAAACTCAGATTTTAATAAGTAGTGGAATAGTTCAATACTATGCAAAGCAATCGCACAATATTGAACCTTCCCGCCACCACAATAATGTATTACGAATGTTTACGTTATGAATTTAGGCTCGACCCAGAATCAATGACAATCCGAGAGTTCGCTAGAGAAAGAATGAATACGTCTACTCGGTGCGCCGGTCTTATATACACTAAAAAAGGCTGAAACGCTTTAAATGCATGATCCGCATTAAACGCTTGATGTGCTTGACGTAAACGAAATAATACCTTACCATCATTAACTTAAAGTTCGTTTTCAATCGTGCCGCGTACGTATTTATTTCCTATTGGAACCAACTTTACTCATTACGCAGTGTTTGCGCCAGCTCCGTAGCGGCAACACGTATTTAGTTTACTAAGAAATATGAAAATATTACGTTTTGTTACGTACGAACGTCGATTTAACTATGTACTATTATATTCTATTCAGGTGCCCATATAATTTCGATTCATACCAAATGATGATGACGTTTAATGTATTAATTCTTATTATATTATATTATTCCTTCATTTAGCATTAATTAAAGACCATAATAGCGCCATAGGCATAGTTCTAGTTACACTGCGCATAAGGCAGGGGCAATCAGTTAGGATGTGTGTAGGCGTCTCTTCCGCGTCAAGGCAGAGTCTGCACTGCCTTGTGTCACACAGACCTAACGTTTGCATGTGACGAATGACTAGAAAGGGTGGCAACAATAAGGCTCTTGGCCAGTAACTGGCCATTTGACCTGTATTACTCGTAACATTGTAAGTTGTACTTTCGTGAAACTCATCGCGATAATAATAGTGGCTTGTTACGTGTTGAATTCGCGAGCGTATCTTTTTACAAGCTTTTATTCATTTCACCTGTCCCGTTGTCTGTCTGTCGGTCTGTAATCAAATCTTGCAAGTTAAATTTTACGACTTCCCGGTGACCGATTGATTGAGCTGAAATTTTGGGTATAAGTATAGTTTGGATGACAATTTTATGGTATTATGGTACCATCGAGCTGATCTGATGATGGAGACAGAAGGTGGCCATGGGAATTCAGCACTTAACCGACGTAACCCCGTTGAGTTTGGGCTCGTTAGAATCGTCTCAATGAGTAGTTGATGATGGTATACAGAAAAGTACAGTCGGCAATAAAAGCTTGTACCAAAAATTAAATGTTTTGACAGAAACTAGTTTAAAGTTCTTTTTTAATTCCGTAAAAGTGACTTGACAAAACATTCATCATCATCATCATCATCATATCAGGCCTCCCCCAAAGAGTGCCACAATGACCGGTCCTGCGCAGGTCATCAGTTCACCTTGTGGGGGCCTACCCACGCCGCGCCTTCCGGTACGTGGTCGCCACTCGAGAACCTTTCCGCCCCAACGGCCATCGGTTCTACGGGCTATGTGCCCCGCCCACTGCCACTTAAGTTTAGCGATTCGGAGGGCTACATCGGTTACCTTGATTCTGCTGCGGATAGCCTCATTTCTGATGCGATCACGCAGAGAAACTCCCAACATGGCCCTCTCCATTGCCCTTTGGGTTACTTTGAGCCTTCTTATCAGGCCTATAGTAAGCGACCACGTTTCAGTGCCATATGTCATCACTGGCAACACACACTGGTCAAAGACTCGTCTTGAGACACTGCGGAATATTGGACGAAAAGATGTGCCGTAGCTTCCCGAACGCTGCCCAGCCGAGTCGGATTCGACAATAGGCATGATGCCTCATGTTCAAATTGATAACATAGTGATGCTAAATGGATAGTAAACCATCAAATTAACGTAATAAAGTATAAATTATGAAATATAATTAAAATCATAAAAAGATTGGAAAAAATATGCATTTTTTTTTATTGTCCAAGAGTAAATTAAAAGCTACCAATAGAATCCTTACGCTTTTCTAGAAACAACATTGTATGACAACTATGAACTTAAACGCAGTATTTCGAGACCGAAACAACAATTTACCTGATTTTCCATACTACGATTAGTATAAATGTACAGTCGAGGAAATTGAATGTTTAGCACTTTTGGACCTTAACGTCATTCAAATAGAGTTGACATGTGCCAAACTTTCATTTTCCTCCACTATACAAATGTGACGTCACACTTGTATAGACACACAGTATGAAGCGTTTCGCGCTGCCGCCAGCGAGGTCAAACTTGCCAATAGGTATGTTATCTGAACAAGCCGGTGAATCCCGAAACAAATATTGGCGTTACGATCGGGAACACCACACACGAAAATTAGACAGGAAAATTACTATATTAGATTTATTCCATCGCGCACTAGAATCGTCCGATCCCTACTTATCATCTATTACAATATCTAACCGCAAGAAACAAAAAAAAACATTACCAATACCAAAAAAAGTTATCTCATTGTTAAAAGTTACAACAGATAATGTTGTATCTTTTAACAGTGAAGAGAACAACCGAGGCGAAGACGACATCACACTTAAAACAGACGAAATTTTACTATTATCGGATAGCGAAGACAACGCATAAGATAATTTCCAACATAATAGTAAACCCATTCCAGACGTATGTTATATATTTTGGAAAAGATTTATTTTTCAAATAATTTCTGTTATAAATATGTTCAGATTATACCTATAAAAAAACTATTTTGTTTTAATTAACCCAATTTTTTTAAAGTATGTTTTAGTGACAACCCTATTTCCATAGAAATCAGAAAAAAACTTAGAAATGCAATATCTCAGAGGTCCTGCTAGTTAAAAATCTCGTTTAAACTTTAATATGTGGCTACATTTTGTACTTACATTTTAAAAGGAAATAAAAATGCTAATACAGCGTAATTATTTAAATATTAAAATATTTCGGATAATTGAAAAATATTTTTTTTCTTGCTTTTTTCAAGAGTCAGTAACTTGCATTTTTTTTTTAATGTGTCGTTTTTGACTAGCTATTGATCGGTAAAATTTAACGGACTGATAAATTAAGTTTTTGGGAGATACAAGGAAATTTTGTTTTCATGAATGACCTTGAAAAATTAGAAAAACTGGTATTTTCGAAACTAAGCAAAATAACTACATGGGTGTTTTTTATAATGATTTATTAGAGTTTGAACCTTTATATTAAACAATAAAACAAGCATGGCCGCATCTGAGGTCAAATAATACACTGTGCGCTGATGTGTCAAAAAATATGTAAAATTTAAGTCCAACATAATTAAGAGCGCCGCGAGTAGCGTTATAATTGGACAGCAAGACTATTTTACAAGCACTTATTTAACATGCACTGCAAGCTTACAGGACCGCACGCGAAACCACACGTCCCTTTCTAGATATTCTAAGAAACTATTATTTATTATTGTATTCTATTCTTTGAAAGTGACAGTCTGTCTCGCGCGGTCTTGTGGTAACCGTGATGTTTTGTAAAATGTATTTTATAAGGTAAAGGTATAAGTGACAAGATAGCGCGTCCGTCTCGTTCTATTGAATATATTATCTATTATCGTGTGATAAGGCCGTCCATGATACGGGGTCTGCTATTCGATTGAGCTGAAATTTGGCAATAATCATACTTAGTTATGTCAGTTTGGTGACGCATTATGGCACCAACGAGCTGATCTGATGATGGAGACAGGGTCATAGGAACACCTAAACTACACAAGATAAACCCGACGTGTTTGGGGTCATTGGAACCCACTCAACTACACTCAGAGGCAATGAAAACGGGTCACTTCCCATGGATTACTTTACAAAGTGACCCGTTTTCATTGCCTCTGAGTGTAACTCCCAATGTGAACTATGAAGGTACGCTACCTAAGAGGTAATGAAAACGGGTCACTTTATAAAGTAATCCATGGGAAGTGACCCTTTTTCATTGCCTCTGAGTGTAGTTAAAGACAGGGCAAAATGTAGAGTCAGTAAAAGCCCTAAAAACAATATTTTTGACAGAAAAAAAAGGCGCAGCTACTGGCCATTGCGAGAAGCGATGGTCGTCGCGATTTTAACTTAACTACTGCATAAAAAACGATTTATATTTAGAGCTAATCGTTTAATACAGTGTTATCACTAAAGATACTGACGATAGTATCGCTTACCAATATATTGTTTATGGCGGGCCTATCTTTACAACATAAGATACAGATATAAGGTGCCGCCACACGTACGAAATCGGCGGACTGCA
Organism: Epinotia ramella; assembly: GCA_947578815.1. Lineage (NCBI taxonomy): Eukaryota > Metazoa > Arthropoda > Insecta > Lepidoptera > Tortricidae > Epinotia > Epinotia ramella. The sequence continues at coordinate 10,868,959 of OX388226.1, read as the reverse complement.
GTCCTGCAAAATTCTATCGCTATATATACCTCGCTCTATCTTAACGCTCTAACTTCGTACCGTTCGTGCGCCGCGCTCGGAAGTCTGGCGTCAGCTATTGGGCCGTTGTGCCAGTTATGAGATTATTAAGTTGGGTCCACATTTGCATCAAAACGCCGTATCATTAAGTGTGGCCGCTCATCCGTATCCCCTTTGATGATCGGTGAAAAACCGCCGGCGTGTCGCGTATCCAATCATAACTTTGTATCGTGATACAGTATCAAAACACGTCCATACTTACCGATCTTGATACGCGTATCCGAACGCGAGTGTGCGGGGTATATAATAGGCGCGTGTCAACATCGATCCCGAGCGATCAGATACGGCGCGCCGCATGATCGCGCTGTATTTGCGTCCACACGTATTAAGACCGCTAATCTTGATACGCGACGGAGATACGATACGACAAAATGATGCAAATGTGGACCCAGCTTTAGGGTTCGCCTGCAGATTTCTTCAATAAATGGTGGGTATATTCAATATTTCTACAGACCGTGAGAGGCGTTGTCTCTCGCGTACAGACGGTTTTAAGGCGGTGCATTGGAAATTATCGCGTGCTTTGTTACGCCGTTCTGACTAACTAGACTAAGAAACAATAAGGTCTGATTTTCAGATATATGATTCTTGACTATATGATTGTTTATCTGATTTGATCGATGCATGATTGCTTAAACTTTCCTCGATAGAAAAAAAATCCAAAGTTGGGTCTGTATTTTCCTTTTTTTACTCAGTCTACTCAAACGAGGCATTATTTTACGACACAATCAAGTTAATAATACCATAGTATTTTATCTCGTCTAAAATCTCACTTGATGAAATTTAAATAAAACTACACTAAGTTACAGTACGAGTATTTATCGATATTTGTCCAAAAAAGCCATTCCCGAAGAGTGTTACATCTCTTTTTCTCGTGCGCGGAAAGCATAAGCGTATCTTTTTCTTATTCCCCAGCCTTAAGTTCCCAAATGTACATATTTTACGTCGAGTCACTCTTGTAGGTACCTTATTAAGGCGATGCCTTGATTTGAGTCGATTCGCGAAAACCACGCCCCCCTGCAAACATGCAACTCTTCGGGGAATGGCTTTTTTGGACAAATTTCGATAAATGCCTAACTTAGTGAAGTTTTACTCATATTTATTTTAGAGATTTTTGAAGAGATAAAACCTATAGCATAAACTTGATTGTGTCGTAAAATAATGTATTGTTTGAGTAGGCTGAGTAAAGAAAGGATAATAAAGACCGAACTTTAGGCAATCATGTATCGATTAAATCAGATAAACAATCATTTAGTCAAGAATTTTATAACTGAAAATCAGGCCAATCTAACCACGGCTCAAATAGGAAACCATCGACACGAGAAGGCCTTATTGTTTCCTTTTGAAAGGGGTTTCAAAGAACTCGATAATTTCCAATTCACCCCCTTAAAAAAGTACCTAAACATATATTTTTGACGTCGACTATAGCTTTGCCTAGTCTGGGACTAGGGTGCTGTGTGATTATCCCCAGATTAGATAGGTACCTAAATTTAAAAACTCCTTTTCAGTATTACTGTGTCTCTCGGGTCCGTCAACTTCGCTCCACCGGCAACCTTTCCTTATCCATTCCGGCTCACCGTACTGGTTTCATGTCCAATTCCTTCTCCGTCCAAGTAGCTCGCCTATGGAACAGTCTCCCTGTCAAAATTCGGCCATCTCCAAACAGGCTTGTCTTCAAAAAGTCCTTACAAAATTTATTTACTGGCAGAACTAAAAAATAATATATCTGATTTGTAAGTTTCATCTATATTCATATGTATGTGTATGTATGTATTAATAGCTAGGTATATATTTATATATCATATTATATTATATTGTATCGTATTCTACTATATTATTCATCCCATCTTTAGATAAAGAGTTTTTGTTTTAAATTAAGTTGCACTGGTCACATTTTATCTGCTTTGCCTTAAGGTTGACTGGTAGAGAATGCTTTATAGCATTAAGTCCGCCTTTTGTACCATAAGATATTCTTTTGTGCAATAAAGATTAAATAAATAAATAAATTATGAGAGATACTAATTTCAATGTCTGTAATTTTTTCAGGTCCTACAATCGGCGAAGGAGCAACTTAAATGGTCGCTGCTGAAATGAAAAACGAGAAACATAGCATAACTTTATTTTCATCTATGTAAGTTCCATTATAATTAATTAAAATAAAACGTATTTACAAACAGTCCATACATTAAATTATTTTGTACATAAGTACAGAAATTCTTGGCTTAATTTAAAACCCAACCAAATGGAGGACTAAAATAATTTAATATAAAGTGGCCGTTAATGGAATTTGCTAACTATGTAAACAAACCGCCATATTGAAAGACAATTTCAATATGGCGGTTTGTTTACATAGTTAGCAAATTCTATTGACGGCGACTTTATGCGTTAATATTGCTAGTAATGTTGTATTCTATCCATTACCATAGACCATTATATCAGATGAATAGTATATTTACATTTCTGTACCCCATTTAATAGTAACTGGTGATGTGATGTGATAGAAGTTCTATCGGTTAAATACATTGTTAAATCACAAGTTAATATAAATGGTGTACAGAAATGTAAACATACTCATTTATGTTATTATTAAATAATCACTACGGTACATAAGCTACGGTAGCCTAGTGGTTCAGGCATGCGGCTGTCAAGCGGCGGTCGTGGGTTCGAATCCCGGCTCGTACCAATAAGTTTTTCGGAACTATGTACGGAATATTTACCGTTAGCTTTTCGGTGAAGGAAAACATCGTGAGGAAACTGGTCTAATGCCAAGTTTTCTCTCTGAGTTGGAAGGTCAGATGGCAGTCGCTTTCGTAAAACTAGTGCCTATGCCAAATTGGGAGTAGGTGTCAAAGCGGACTCCGGGCTCCTTTAGGGCACAACCGGATGATGTATGTCGATTATAAATCGGTGCATCAACTTTTTTCCGTCATCGATTTTTGACCCCCCACCTATCATCATCCTCTTTATTCCTTGGGTCCCCGCCTTATAAAAACTACCGTCATCCCATGGTCAGACAGTCAGAGGGGGGCCTCCCTGTTTTGAAATGACGTAATATATGGACAGCCCCAAGTCCCAAGAACGACCAAACAAGTTTTTCTACCTATAGAGAAGAATCACGTGCGCTATCGACGTTTTATTGATTTGATTTGTTGTGCAGTTAGAGACATGCAGTTCTCTCACTCTAAAGTTAAGGTTTAACGAATCAATGCAATTTATTCTCCAAAGTTTGGGCGCCAAATTCGTCCGGGGTAGGGCTCACATTAAGTTTGGAAATCTGTTTGAAGGCCGGGTTACTTTTGTCCCTCAGTAGCTTAAACAGGACGTTTTCCGACGTTCCGACGAAACAGCCGATTGTATGGAAACGCTGGAACAAATAAAATTGTTTAGTAGAAGTTTTGGTAGCCTACTACTTCAAGTGTGAGGTCGTGAAACATCGGGGTTCGAAAACTCGAGGGCTTTGTTTGCTGAGCCATTTAGGTGTCATGAAGTGTCCAGTATGTGAGAGCTCTAAATGGCTCAACAATTATTAAAGTCCGTGACTGTACCATTGAGTTTTTCGGATCTTATGTACGGAATATCATTTGATGTCTGTTGTCAGCGACGAAAAACATCGTGTTAATGGTGATGACAAATTCCGTGTAGATCCGCTCTACAAGAAGAGTTCATTCCAAGATTAGTGGATACAACTGTGTTGTTTAACCTCTGAATCGTTATTTATATTTGGTCGAATCAGGTTAAATCGCAGCCATCTTACTCCAGGAAAAATATGGTTTTGAAAAACATTCATTTATAAAAGTTTTTCTTTTTGTTGATTTCATTTTAAAATGTTATTCTAAGATGCTTTATTCAAGAATTCGACAAACTTTCCACCCAGAAGTAATTCTGTAGATTTAAATAAAGCACGCATTGTCTTTCTTTTCTATGATTTATTTTGAATATTATAGAGCAAATGTAAATGAACCAAAATAAAGACAAAAATATTTATTAATATTTTTGCTGACTTTTTAGAAGCTAGTTAATTTATAATTTTTTAGATGTCTGATGTTTTGTCGGATTCTGTCGCTGGGTAACTACATAATTGATAATATATCCGTTATTTCCGTTACACATAAAAAATAAGCTATTATATTATTTCTAAAATTGTTTTTTTTTTTCATACAAGTTGTCAGTTAACCGGGCAATTAACGGGGACATTTAACCTATTAAGTGGTCTGTGGGGCGATAGAAATTAGTAGTAGGTAGTTTTTCTTTAAATGACGGGCGGATTTAGCCATATTTTAGGGGGACATGCGGAACCCATACGTTATCGCGGTGAATCTTGACCCCTATGACAGTTGTCATCTCAGTACAATTTACCATAACTTTTAAGCTTATACATTGTACGGAGATGACAGCTGTCATGATATATGCAGACACCTCCTTTTCGCAAGTGAGATTCGGCCTGCCCCCTAATCTCACGTAATTAATGGACAACCACTATAATGTATTGACAAAATACCTAATATCTTTAAAGTTTCGATTGCGTGTATCCGAGGGTATCCACAGTAGGTTCCTTATTCAGTTTAGATATGTGTTTGAATACAGGGTGGTTTTTATCCTTCATCAGTTTGAAGAGGACATTTTCCGCCGTGCTTACAAAAGCACCTAGAGATTGCATGCGCTGAAATGAAAAGGAAATAGGTAAGTTAGTTATAATCATCATCATCATCATGTCAGCCGAACGACGTCCACTGCTGGACATAGGCCTCTCCCAAAGAGTGCCAGTGATCGATTCTGCGCCACCCGCATCCAGCCCCGCGACCTTTACCAGGTCATCAGAGGTAAGTTAGTAGGTTGAAGTAAATAGGGTGAGTTAGTAATGAAATAAGCAATAAAGATGGATGAAGGTATACTGAAAAAACCACCAACGTCACACCTGACCATAAAGTGGCTATTACCGCCCGCATGCGGAAAATCCCACTTCCTGGCCAGACGCCCCACGGGCGGCATTAGAGAATGTCTATCGCTTATTTATCGCCCCAGGCGCAAAATACCTGCGATCTGAGAGGTTCTTTGCTTTCCGCCCTAGGTAAGTAATGTATTTTATCGCACTTGCTCGTAAACGGAATACAGATATATATTCAATACCGAGCTACAATAGCCTATATTACGCCCACCAGTATGCATGAACATACCGCATATGCTGGTGCGGGGAAGTGATTTTCACTGGTCGATAATGTATGTATGTTCAAGCATACGGTTCAACCTTGCATCTGTTTTCATCGAATGTATGTTTTGCAGAGTTTTCAAATCATAGACATTTTAAATAATTGTCGATGGTATAAGGGGATCCCATAGTTAGTGGTTAAGTCATGAGGCTGACAAGCGGTGCAAATCAATTTCTTCAAACAGTCTAAAACAGAAGTTACAAATCAGGGATGAATTTCAAAAAACACTGAAATATGTTTTCTAGTTTTTAAACAAACAGTCTAAACAGATATAAAGCCAGTCAGTTAAGCTTATACTTTAAAAATGCCTTGCTCTCTATACAAAGTCAAAGTATTTATTTGCTAAGCATAGGTTACATAGATGTTATATAATGCAGCTTGGTATCACTGTACGAACTTCATACCCCCTTTTAACACTCTTAGGTGATGAATCAAGAAAAAATACGCTGAAATCTGTTTTGTAGTCTTAATAAACAGTCCAAGACAAAAGTTAAAAAATCTCTTACTTTAAAAGTTACTTTTCTCTCCATACAAAAGTTTGAACCCCCTTTATAGGGGATGGATTTCAAAAACTCTGAAATCAGTTTGTAGTCTTTTAATATACAGGCTAAGACCAATGCGGTCGTGGGTTCGAATCACGGCTCGTACCAATGAGTTCTACGTTTTCGGTGAAGGAAAACGTGAGGAAACCGGTCTGATCCCAATAAGGTCTAGTTTTCCGTCTGGATTGAAAATCGGATGGCAGTCCCTTTCTTAAAACTACTATGCCAAGATATTTTACAAAATGAGTGCCTGCCAAGTCTTGGGGTTAGGTCTCAATGCTGACCCCAGGCTCCTTCAGGGCACAACCGGGAATAACGCTATACTTGAAACCATCATTAGATTTTACCCTTATCATGAATCAAATTATTTAATTAAATATTTTTGTTTCATGTTATTTTTAACGAGGTAGTTACCCCGATCATTGTATAAACGATATGATACAGAGAAAGAATGTAATGGAATAATAAACCATCTTCGTCAATGGTCGTGTGTGTGTGTGTGTGTGTGTGAGCAGTCTAGCGTTAATAGAAAGGTCGCAGGTTCGAATCCTGTCGGGGGCTACAGACGAAGATGGTTTATTTTTCCATTATATTCTTTCTCTGTATCATATCGTTCATAATTAGATCCCACAAAAATAATCTTAAAATTATTGATTTAAACTTTCACGATTCTCACACGTTATTTTAAACTAAACGGGACTTAATCGCGTATAATTAACTTATTTCATTTACCTCACTGAGGTCTCCCGACGTTTCGGATGTGTTGCAACATCCATGGTCACGGGACGGGTTGTCATAAAATAAGTTACTCTTTAGCTAGTTTTTAGCTACGTCCATCATTTGGAAGAGTGTAAGTTAGCCAGTGTCAGTTATTTTTTTCAAGTGGCAATTATAAGGTTATTTTTGTGGAATCTAATTATGGTTTCAAGTATAGATATTTACCTGTAAAGCCAATCCTCGGTCCATCAGAGACCTGGAAGACACTCCATCAGCCAGCACATGCACCGCGATGTTTTCGTTCAGCAGGTCAATGACCGTCTGCTCGATGCACACGTGGGCCTGAAATTAGAAGTTATAATTACACATCGGTAACTCGTGGCATTTAGGTAGCAATTAGAAATGAAAGTTTATTTAAATCACTCAAAACCCGATAAAATAATATTACCTACATGATCTTAACATATGACGAAGTAGGTTAGGTTAGGTTTTGAGTGATGTAATCAAAATTTTATTTCTCATTGCTATTTAGGTAGCAATTAGAAAGAAAGGGACATAATACTCCAGGCAAAATACGGTTTTGAAAAACATTAATTTATAATAGCATTTTTTGTTGATTTCATTTGAAAATGTTATTCTAAGATGATTTAGTCAAGAATCCGACAAACTTTCCACCCGGAAGCAATTATGTAGATTTAAATGAAGCATGCATTATCTTTTTTTGTACGATTTATCTTGAATAATATAGAGCAAATGTAAATGAACCAAAATAAAGACAAAAACATTTATTAATATTTTTACTGACTTTTTAGAAGCCAGTTAACTTATAATTTTTTCGATGTCTGAAATTTTGTCGGATTTTGTCGCTGGGTACCTAACTATTTAATTGATAATATATCTGTTATACATAAAATGGTGGTACTGAGTGCGTCGGTTTGTGGAATACGTCAGCTAATCAACGTGTGTGAGACCTATGCTTTAAGTCACGGTCTCAAATATAATGCTAAAAAAAGCCAGTACATGGTTTTTGAGTCTGGTCGCAGCAAGATATCGGAGGTTCCTGCAATTTTCCTTAATGGCAGCCCCATGGACAGAGTCGATAGTTTTAAATATTTAGGGCATATCGTTGCAGCTGATCTAAAGGATGACTTGGACATCGAACGGGAGCGGAGGGCCCTATCGGTGCGGGCGAATATGATTGCTCGGAGGTTTGCAGGATGCTCCAGGGAAGTCAAGGTTACCCTGTTTAGAGCCTTCTGTACTTCCATGTACACCTGCAGCCTCTGGGAAAATTATTCGCAAAGGGCCTATAGGGCCCTTCGAATCCAGTACAATAACGCGTTCCGGGTGATAGTGGGACTGCCTCGCTTCTGCAGCGCATCAGGAATGTTTGCGGGGGCGCGTGTTGAGTGTTTTTATGCCACCATGCGCGGGCGCGCCGCATCCCTGGTGCGCCGGGTGCGGGACAGTCCCAATACCATTCTGAAAATGATAGCTGACAGACCTGACTGCACAATTATTATACACTGTGCGGGATTGCATGCTCCCACTAGCGTAATATTATGGTGAAAATGTCCAGATTTTTTATATTATGTATTGTCTATATATATGTGTCTTGTAGTTACACGAAATAAATGCTTTTGATTTGATTTGATTTAATAAAAAATAAGCTATTATAAATTATTTCCAAAATTGACATTTTTTCCATACAAGTTGTCAGTTCATTGCCTGGACTATAACGGCAGCGGTCAGCATTGCACCCGTGCGAAGCCTCGGGTCGCTAGTAGATAAATAAATACTTAAATACATAGAAAACATCCTTGACTCAGTAACAAATATTCGTGCTCATCACTGTAATCACACAAATAAATGCCCTTACCGGGATTCGAACCGGACCTCCGGCTTCGCAGGCATACCAACTAGGCTACAGAGGTCGTCAATTTATTTTCAACTTTCAACCCACCTCAATACCAAACAGCACCACAGCATCCAAGCTCGGCACATCTTTCTTGAGCCGCTCTTGCAGCTCCGGAGTAAACATGGAGAACTTAGTCTTCTCATACACCAACGCTGCGTCGCACACGTTGATGTCCTTAGTCGTGTGCCCGAGCCCTTTGGGATACTGTTCGGACACGTAGACAGGGATCTTGAAGTGTTTCGCTGCTTCCATCTGGAAATTTTAAGTTTTGTTTGTTCACAAAAGATGTTTCGGACGGTCAGATGGCAGTCGCTTTCGTAAAACTAGTGCCTATGCCAAATCTTGGGATTTCGGACCCGGGTTCCTTTAGGGGCATTATCGGGAATAAAGCTAGGAGGATGATGATGATGTTTATATTATTTTGATGATATGTTCCTGCACCAAACAAATATTTCTTTTTGTTCATTATTAAGTTTTTAATGAAGCATTAAGCATTTGTACCCTATTTGTGCAATAAAGCATATATAAACAAATAATGATTTTGTGTAGTGGAATTTGGTTCTTTGGCTTTGGTTCAGGGGGGTCACCCCGATGACATTAGATTTTAGTTAGGACTGAGAAGCTCTTAGGCTTGGCTAAGTTGCTGTACAATCTAATCCCAAATATCTACCACATGTCAGTCTCTTATTTAATCGTATGGGATACATTATTTTGGCCTTTAAAGTTTGTCACTCTTTAGTACCACCCTCAAAGCAGCAAATACAAATAAATATCAACGGCAACAACATAGATTATGTAGACCAATATATATATCTGGGAAAGCAACTGTCCTTCACAAAAACAAACAACGAATAAGAGGTAGAAAGGAGAGCCAAGATAACCTGGAGGAAATTCTGGTCACTACAAGAAATCCTAAAAGGCAAATACAGCTTAAACCTAAAAAAGATAGTGGCAGATACATGCCTTCTACCGAGCCTGCTCTATGGGTGTCAAACATGGACTATTACAGATAAAATAAAGAGAAAGATAAGAAGCACCATAAGAGCCATGGAAAGGAGCATGCTCAACATAAGAAAGATACAAAAAATAAAGAGAGAAAAAACAAACATACAAGACGCACTCACTCAAGCCCTCAAATTAAAATGGCGATGGGCAGGACATATCGCACGGTATAAAGATAACAGATGGACAATATTGGCAACGAAATGGAGAGGCCCTATTGGCAAAAGGAAAGTGGGAAAGCCATATAAACGATGGCTAGACAATATAAAAGACACTGCAGGGAAAGACTGGCTAAACAAAGCGAAAGACAGGCAAATGGAGAGAGTTGGAGGAGGCCTACACTCGAAGAGGGGTCCAAATTAAATAAATAAATAGTAAATAAGATTCACAAACATAACACTAACTACTAACTATAAGGAACTTACTAATCAATACGGAAAAAAAAACTTCTAATGTAAAAAATGGGAAATTTGGAAATAAAAGGCTTTTTTATTTTATTTATTTTTAGTACCACCCAGGGGACACGTGCAGGGTTGTGGTAGGTAGCTCCTGCGGACACGAGTTCCCCCCTTTGTCAAGCGAGTGGGCAACTCTCTGCTTCACCTTAACATACAATGCAATACAAATACTCTTTTATGCACACCACAGACACATAAAGCAGTTACAGATGAAAACACAGATACAGCTAGACAGAGGTAAAATAACAGGTGATTTTATTACTAAAGAGCAACCTCTTCCAGACAACCTTTAGGTAGTTGAGAAATGAATAATAATAACTAAATAGTAGGCACTTGTAATGTTTGCTCAGATGCCGGCTCAGCCCGCTAGGCAGGCAGTAGCTATAAACCTACACGCCTAGCGAGTTCTGTCGGTTTCTGGTGTATTGTTCCATTTTTAGTCTGGTTGCGAAGGTGTTAATTTAAATAAAATACATTCTTTGAGTTTGTTGAATGATAAAAAAAATATTTCAAATCCATACCATTATAAATGCGAGTCTGTCCGTCTGTCCTCTTCATGCTTAAACCGCTGAACCAATGTAGATGAAATTTAATATAAAGATAGTAAAGTTTGTATGGAGCTATGATATAAACTAGTTCCACACGGACGGAGTCGCGGAGAAGCTAGTATGATATTATATATAAGTATTATAATATAGGTACTTGGTAGTTCCCTTAAGTTTCTTTTGATAGTCCGGTTGGCTTACAACTTTTGCCGGTTTAATTATATCCCAATAAACCATCATTATCAACATTACATTTTGCATCTATTCACAAAATAAGCCATAAACACACAGGTAAGTAAACAAATATTGTTATGTATTACGTAACCATTACTTTTTATCAATACTTACCATTTTATTTGCTACTTTTACTACTTCCCCGAAATGTTTCACATGGGGTCTAAAAGTCTCCTGAAGATCACATAGTAAGAAGGCCGTTCTTTGGGCTTCTAAAGCCCCTAATTTAACAAGATTACGGGCCATGGTAAATCGTTGAAGAACCGGCGAATATGGAAAACAATACCGAACCAACTTGAAGACTAAATGAAAATAGTGTAACTACACTTTCAATTCAAGAAATCTCCTATCTCAAGGTTATTTTGTTCTTAATACTTGTCATGTAAAGATTTGTCGAAGTTACAATTTGGTCTTTATTTCTGTGTTAATAAAGTTGATTTTGATATAAAGTCTAAACGAATACTAACTTAAAAGAACGCAATCATTCAAAAGCGCATTGAGCTAATTTGACAGATATATGAAACGGAACGTAGCCGTTTTGACGTAAAGTGCTATTAAATTCAAAAGGGAACAAGGTTGCTTTCAAAATTATTAATGTTTGTAATTTTAACTTTGTTTGTGTAATCATAATTACGTTTCATTTGCCATTGATTTATTCTACAATACTTGTAAATATAAAAATCGCGCTAAACGTTTCATGTAATAATTCTGTAGTATGTAGTATAACTCCATATCGATAACTTACCTTTTCTTTAACTTTTATAACGGCGGTTTGTTTGTTGTTCACGCGCACCAAGCTCATATTTCAAAACTTGCAGAACTAGTGTAACTAGGTATTTTAAGCACTAGATGTCATTTCCGGTTTGGAGTGAAGAAAGAGGCATTATTCGTGCCTGCGTTCTTTGATTGTTTTTTGTTTATGACTGGTGAAAGATTTTTTTTAAATCTGATTAGTACCGAAGACTACCCGCCATATATTTTTTTTATAATATAGGTGAGCGCTTGGAGTACATCCAAAGTAAAAGAAACGTCGTACTGTATTCAGTTGTACTTCTTATTATAGTGGCACTACACTTGGTGGTATTTGCCCAAATATTCGTGCTGCATCTTTTTTCTTCCTACGGCAAATGAAAGAGAGGCAACGACGCAACGCGAACACGCATTCCCAAGTGTAGTGCGACCATTAAAAGGAATAAAATCATAAATATTTTTCGAAGCGCCTTGAAGAACTGTCAAGGCAATATGAATAACTTTAAAAAAGGTTGTTGCTAACACAAAAACGTAGGCGTTCATTCACTTTTGAATTGAATATCATATTCATATTCATATTCATTTATTCGCTGCAATCTGTGATCGATTACTGTCTGCCTTCCTTATTATGTTTACTCAGACCACGTGTATGTACAACCTGAGCGATTAGCGACATGAGGCGACTGGCTGGTTGGCGATTTCGGCCTTATTCTGCTTAGCTACTTCAACCACAAAGATCTTATTGGATATTATTTTCTTATGAGTAACTAGAATTATCTCAATTATTTTACGAGCGAACCTAATTGGAGTCTAGGTAGGTTTTGCAATTTTTTTCTTATGCTCTTTACAAAACGACTATTTCCTAAACGAAACATTTCGAAATCGTTACCTTTCGGTTTTTAAAAAACATCGTATAGAGGCAATTAGTACCTATAGGTAGATTTGTTTTATAACAACTGTGAATGACATGAAGTACTTACTACGGTTGTAAGTAAAAATGAGACAGGTATGGAAAAAGAATACTTAGGCGAAATGAATAATTTGCGAAGAATATTACATGTATGTTATAGGTATGTATGCAATTTGTCATAGCAACCGACCGAGACAGCTAGTTAAAATGAAAGGCACTTACCTATATATTATCTATTTATCTCAGTCCAACCGAATTGCATCAAAATAGTCCGTTCAAAAAGCAACTCTACCTTCCAGGGTAGAAGATTCCAATTACAATGACATTTTTTTTTAAAGTCTGCCTCTTTAAATAATCTCAACCAACGGCCCCAGCCCCGACATTGCGCGAATTGCGGCGCGGCAAGCGATTTATCAGTTCATTGCGCGGTCGAGACGCGCAACGCTCTGTTGTTAGTTGGGATCACACGCAATGAACTAGAAAAACCGCTGCCGCTGCCGGGGCCGTAAGGCGACATAATGGTGGACGAAATTCCAATCTTGAAGTTCGTATCTAATGTCTCCAGCTCTCATCATCATATCAGCCGAAACGTCCAATGCTGGACATAGGCCTCCCCCAAAGAGTGCCACAATGAACGTTCCTGCGCCACCCGCATCCAGCGTACTCCCGCGAGCTTTTCCAGGTCATCAGTCCAGCTTGTGGGAGGCCTACCCACGCTGCGCCTTCCGGTACGTGGTCGCCACTCGAGAACCTTTCCGCCCCAACGGCCATCGGTTCTACGTGCAATGTGCCCCGCCCACTGCCACTTAAGTTTAGCGATTCGGAGGCCTATATCGGTTACCTTGGTTCTGCTGCGGATAGCCTCTTTTATGATGCGATCGCGCAGAGAAACTCCCAACATACCGTTATTCCCGGTTGATTGAAGATTTGGCTAAGGCACTTCACCTCACCCTTAACGAACCAGTGTAAACTAGAGGTAGACCTCTGCCCAGTTATTCTGTAGTTTGTTTTAACCTAACCTCACTGTTCACTCAGAAATAAAAGTGACGCAGCGATTCGTAGTAACTAAGCGTAATTAAATAGAGGATCTTTTTTCGTTAGACGTGATGAGTGAGGTGCGGCGCATGAGCGCGTTCTGAATAACACCCCTGAACCCCAACGTTTACGCTTAGTCAAGACGAATTAGGGGTGAAGGGTGAGGTGATCTTAAAACAAGTTACAGAATAGCATAGCTTCAATAAACCATGGTACACATAAACCCAAAAATCTATCACGCACTTTGGAAGTGAAGGTGTTTAAAGTCTCTCACCGACTGGCGCGCCCTGCGGTGGCGGTCCATCTTGATAGCTAATGTCAAGACTATTGACAGAATAACTTCTGTCAATAGTCACTGCCAAGCCTATCTGTAGTTTTTTTTCTGTTCGCCTTTCTTCAAAGCGTTGTACCTACATTTATGTAAATCTGCTCTCCCCTATCTTTGTTTCCAAAATTCGCTCAAAATTATTTTATAATAGCCCTCAGACCAACAATAAAAAAATCAAGTCCATTCTCAAAACCGCAGACGTATTATTATACAAAAGCACGCAATTTCTCCTAAAAAATCTCCCAAATCTTTAATTTGCCCAAAAAACTGTATCATTCACGGGCCTTTTTCAATTTTTTTTCTTTTTCCGACGCGTGACTTTTGACTGACTGTTTGCCCCGCGGCCGTAGCCTATCCCGAACTCCCAACTTTAAAAAAAATAAACAAAATATGGCGCCGGCTCGCGTGCTCGCGGCGCAAGCTTTTAGAAAAAACCAAAACCGTAGATTTACCTGTGTCGCGGCTAAGACAAAGTGGAATTTAATTTTAATAATTTAATTGAGGAAATGGGTATTAGAAAATGTCAGGATAGAAAGTGGTTTGACATGCGAGCAGGTATGTAATGATATAGTGCGGATTCTAGCTTCTAGCGGATCTTTGCGACGTCAATAGAAAATGTGTGTGGTGGGTCCCTTAATGAAAGAAAAGCAAATGATGTTTTCTAGTTAAAGCACTCTACAAACGATACAACATTTGTCACACCAACTTGATATAGTTTGAATGAAAGGTAAGGGTTGTTGTGATAAATTGCTAGGTGTGTATTGTTTAAAGTGTGTGACAGGTTGTTTGAATGAATACCTATGGAATGGAGGTTAGTCTAAGTAAACATACCTACTAAAGGCGGATTGCACCAACTTAGATTACGTACCGATCACTGATCACTATATACTCACCCTGAATAATACTAAGTTGTTATTCTAACTTTTGTTTTAGATTTGCTTAAGTTCGTTTCAGACGTTTTTAACATTTTGGACTTGTTTTTGTGATTTATACTTACTGCGTATGATATTAATATTCAATGCAGATTCGTCGCTGTTGCTTGCATACGCGCTAACTTGCTGATCATGCTGTGTGCACTTGCCTTGGATGTCATGCTAGTCTATAAGCTATTCATAAAGAACCATTGTATCTCATAATGTATGATGTCTGTAAAGTGTACCTAATAAATAAATAAATAAATAGATCAACGTTTAAATATACAGGTATGGCGCCAGTATAGCTGTCATTCCATAGAAACTTGTCGCACTTTCCATACCTTCAGATTATAACCAACACCGCTTGTGACTACAGACGGTATGCCGCAACACACCCTTATTCATGAAATGTCACAGGCTAAGAACAGTACCTAAAGGCCAATTTAGATTTTCGAAGTTGGCCTTTAGGTACCTACTGTTCTTTTGGCAGTAGATTCGACTTTTATGTATATGTCGGCGGCCGATCGTAAAATCCGCCAGATCACGAAATTCCTAGGCATATCGTGAAACGCCGCCATTTCATGATTTGTCTAAAGGACATCCGCCATATCGTTCAAAACTTAACGTTTAACGATTTGTCTAATGACGTTTAGGCAGATCATGAAATTCCTAGGCATATCATGAAACGCCGGCATTTCATGATTTGGCCAAGCCAGTGACGTTTAGGCTGATCATGAAATTCCTAGGCATATCATGAAACGCCGGCATATCGTTCAATACTCACCGTTATACGTAAGTAGGGTGTCCAAAATTGAATTAGGTAAATTAAAAAAAATAAGAAGTGCGGACTGATAATCTCCAGCGAGTCGACGCCACCCCGCTGCGCGGGGTGTCTATTTCTGGTCTGAGGGACACAAGTGAACCCTAACCTAACCGACCTAAGACAGAGTTCGCTTATGACAAACCATTTTTGTCCGCCCTGATTATTAGCCCCCAACAAAAACGGCCGCCATCGCATGTGCAGCGCCACCAGTGGCCAAGAAAGAAACTATTTTACGATGTGCCCGGTATAGAGCTAGGAATATCGACGAATGCGTTGCTCTAATCGATCTGCCGTATTGTTTATCAGGCACATCGTGATAAGCCTAGCCGACTTTTAGGCATATCATGAAATGGCGCCGTTTCACGATATGCCTAGGAATTTCCTGATCTGGCGTATTTAACGATCTGCCGCCGACATATATATTTTGAGCAGCCCAACTGGGGAAGTATACCGCCTTACAGAAGACCGCAGTCATAATTGCATCATTACTTGTTGTATGTGGTGTTGTGCTAGATCACTACATAGTATAAAATAAAGTCGCTTCCCGCTGTCTGTCCCTGTATGCTTAGATCTTTAAAACTATGCAAAGGATTTTGATGCGGTTTTTTTAATAGATAGAGCGATTCAAGAGGAAGGTTTATATGTGTAATATATTACCCGTGCGAAGCCGGGGCGGGTCGCTAGTCTAACCTATATACAACTAGCTTCTGCCCGCGATTCCGTCCGCGTTGAACTCGTTTATATCGTAGCTCGATACAAACTTCCACCCCCCATTTCTTTCCTTTGGGGGATGATTTCCGGGATATTAACTATTCCTTGTCCTTCCTGTGGACTCAAACTATCTCTATACCATATCTAAATCCGTTCAGCGGTTTAAACGTGAAGAGGTAACGGACAGACAGACATGCACATTCGCATTTATAATATTAGTATGGATGTATAATAAGTAGGTTTAGATCACAATCATATGGCTTGTGCAATCCTAGGATACCTGCACTTTAGAATCATAAACTAGTATCAACTGGCAATAAACACGTTCGGTATGTCGACTAATGATTTATGTATGTCATGACTCATGGCACTTCAACTTATGATTATTACATTATAAATATTTAAGTACTTACTACTAATAATCCACGGTTAAGCTCACATTATTAAATTTCACTACGGTTGACATGTTTCGAACTCTTCAGGAGTTCTTCTTCGGGATGAGTGTTTTCGCGGCAATGTTCCCTTCGAGCACTTTCAAGTTTACAAGGAGTTTGTTATAAAACTTATAAACCACAATGCATATTAAAAACGTTCTTCCTATACATCATTTTCCGACATCGAAGATGGTACAAAAGCTTCATGACATTTGCTCTGGTCTGTCTATCTATAACCTCGCCAAAAGTTTTGAAAATATGATTGGCGAGCTCTTACAAACATACATAGGTATTTCTCTGATATAATTTTTTGCCTTTTGAAAAGTGGGACGCAACTATCCTCCCACCATGCTTTACAAATGATCCTGACACATTTTTTTTGGATTTTGAAAACCCTGTCCACCTCAACAGCATTAGCCCACAGTATTAACCCATAGCTGAGGACAGATCAAACGTATCCGTGGTATGCCGTCGCAGCATCAACTGAAACAATATCTCTAATTCGGACCCTCGAACCTCTGACCTCGGCTCTTTATACTGTATAGCGCTGACATCACTAACAGTATAGAGAACTGTAAGTATCACCTGTACGCGGACGACGTGCAATTTTACTTTTCTAGCTCGCCGTCAGACACATCTGCTGCCATAAACACGATAAATGCTGACCTTGACCGTATTTCTTCTTGGGCGGACCAGAACTGTTTAGTTCTTAATCCTAGCAAGTCGAAATATGTGGTTTTTGGGTCAAAACATCAAATCCGTAATACCCTTAATAACCTTGAAGTCTAACTTCCGGAAATGTCGCCGTCTGGGCGAACCAATAGAACGGGTGATAGAAGCAACCAACCTCGGCCTTCTTATGGACGGGAATTTGCGCTTTGAGAACCACATACTAAATGTTGTGAGTAACTGCTTCTATCGCCTTAAACTTCTATACAATATACGAGATTACCTTAGTGTCGATTTGCGTGTTGACCTACGTGAATCACTTATATTATCTAGGTTAAACTATTGTGATGTCGTGTATGATGGGTGCATTACTGGTCGTTCCAAGAGGCTCATACAACGAGTGCAGAACGCATGTGCTCGTTTTTGTTTCAGAGTCCCTCCCCCTCCCACATCATTCCATACTTGAACGCCGCTAACTTGCTTAACATGCCTGCACGCCGGCGCCTGCACCTTGCCACTCTGCTGTTCGGGGTAGTAACACACGAAAACCCCAGCTACCTTTTTCAGAAACTGGTATAGTCCAAAAGTGCGCGCAGGTTTAAGGCAATGGCTATTATACCTATGCACCGAACCGCTGCGCTGAGGTAGATTCAAGTACGCGGCGTCTAAGTTCTGGAATGATATCCCTCCTCCTATCTAAGGGGCGCTTAGTAGATACACCTTTAAGCGTAAGTTGACGCTCCAGAAATCAAAATCCTAATCCCCAGCACTGCGACAGCAATAAATATGCCAATTGCTAATTTTTTATCTAGTTTTTGTTTTTAATGTGTACGGTAAATATAAATATTTTATTGAAGCTGCACCCCTCAACTGATGGTGGCAACTGTGGTTGCCAAGCGAAGTATGGGCTTCTTTGACAAAGATTTAAAGCAGTTTAGGCTACCTTTTTTTTAGGAGGCAAACGAGCAGACGGATCACCTGATGGTAAGCGATTACCGCCGCCCATGGACACCTGCAACACCAGGGGTGTTGTGAGTGCGTTGCCGGCCTTTAAGATGGGAGTACGCTCTTTTCTTGAAGGTTTGAAGGTCGTATCGGTCCGGAAATACCGCAGGCGACAATCCATTCCACAGTTTGGCCTTTTTTAACCTCCGAAAGCAAGTGAGTGGTTAGGGTCAATATACGACATACGTGTTTGTTTGCGTAGTGACGTACTTAGCGTGTCACGTCGACTTGTCAACGGCAACGCTACGTCATTACTCATGACGAGGTTAGGAATCTTTTAAGCAAAGTGTCTTCCAATTAATATACCTTAAGTTTAGATGTAATTATGCTAAATACATAAATAACTCGGCAATAACAATTAAATCCTCAACCTAAAATTAGCGAACTAAGACCGCTAAAACTTAGACCGGTGGCGCCCTCCGCGGTGCCTTTGAGGTTATGTTCTGTTTTTAAAACCGTTATTAGATGGTATACGTATTCCAGGCTAATGACTGGCCAGTGTGGATATTTTCAGTTCGTGCTGCTGGTATTCTAATTTTGAATTTCGAGGTTGTTGTATATACCAAACGGTTTTAGGCATAGTAGTAGGTAGGTAATACTATTCAAAAGTTTGGTACGGTCTGTTTACGAAAATATAAACTGGTATCGTTATTTATTACGTAATTGTGCAAATAGAGGACTGAAAGCCTTAGAGCATCATCTACCACTTCTACCAGAATTAGGTATGATAATTAGCAGTTTGCGTTGACGCTTGATCATCAATAGTCGATATCTAGGTACTATAATCTATTTCAGATTGGAAGAGTCCGCTGATAGCTGTCATCTTAGTACAGCTTACGCCCTATTTGACGTTTAATGACATAAACTGTACTGAGATGACAACTGTCACCGGACTCTTCCAATCTGAAATGCATTACAAAAGGAAAAAACCTTAACAGTATGTTATCATAGTCCCATAATGTAGGTAGGTACCTACACATACATGCATATAATACACACAATATTGTTATTAATTTATGCAGTAAGACAAAAAATGTAGAACCTAAATTTATAGGTAATATGGTCGTCATTTTACACCTAAACGTCCTAGATTATTATTTTTGGCAAAATCTATCATGTTGATTCTAAAAATCATGAGTTATGAATGGTAAAATCAACACGATAATATTCAACTTCCTAAATAAATTATGAAACCATTAATCCGCTTCAAATGAGGTTATAATTGCCAAAAAACTAAACACTAAACTAAGGCAACATGGCGGCGACGCGCCAAAATCCATGTCACAATCTATTAATTAAATTATCGGCCGGCTCTAACGCCTTGGCCCCGGGGCGCTTTAAAAAAAATAAACGTCAAAGAAAGCCACGGCGCCACTGACACTCGGCTTTATAGAGAGACACGCCCATGGCGCCGTTGAAATGCCGTTTTTGTTTTAAGGATAGTAAAACACCTTTATGGTGCGCATTTGTTTTTTTTTCTCATTACGTAACTGGCTGGTTGAAGACGGCGGCTTAAATTCAGTAGCATTTAATGCACATTTTTTTAATCGCATTTTGCCACTTGTAGTGGGATATGGAGGTTTTCTCTAATGGGACATTATCGTCAATTAACATTCGAATTATTCGTTAGGACTAGATATAGTAACTTAGTACCTATGTGGTACAGACGAAAGGTGGGTTATACCACACTGTCTGAAATCGTAAGCGATGTTCATTGAAATCTGAATGTAAGTATGGGATGTTTGACAAGTTTCTATGAAATGACAGCTAACGGCGCCATATTTAACATTGATCCGTCTGGACCGTCTGTATTCGTAAGCGATGTGCAAGGAAAATGAGAGCGGAGCGAGGTTGCATAGCGAAGCTGTATGAGTGAGTTTCGTACTATACCTACATGCCAGCTATGGTTAAACATGTATTCGCAACTAAATTATATTATAACACTTTTTTTTTTTTTTTTTTTTTATGATATAGGAGGCAAACGAGCAGACGGATCACCTGATGGTAAGCGATTACCGCCGCCCATGGACACTTGCAACACCAGAGGTGTTGTGAGTGCGTTGCCGGCCTTTAAGATGGGAGTACGCTCTTTTCTTGAAGGTTTGAAGGTCGTATCGGTCCGGAAATACCGCAGGCGACAATCCATATAATTATAACATACCACCTCTTGTAGAGTAAATCGCCAAAACTGGCCCCCTCATGCTAAAAATTAACTCTGTTCCCAGACAAACAGAATTCAATTTAGTATAACGTGGCCAGTTATTGAAGGGTGGCCAGTTATTAGCGAGGAAACACTAAGGGCGACATAATTGAGAAATAGGTATTTGTAAAATATATTGCTGTCGCGCCAACCTCAAGCCTCCCTCCGCAGAGCGCAATAGAGACAACTGCAGCTTGGAGCGAAAATTTATTAAAAGTACATAAAATCAACGTTTTGTAGTCCCCTGATTTCATCTCCAAAACTTGACCAATTTAATATTTTTTTTTATTAGAAATCAAAGAAAGGCTTTGGCCGTGTTCCTATGTTTTCCTTTTTTTAATAAATAATCTAGTCAAAATTGTTTTCTGGATGTTTGAGCACAGCGGAAAATGCATTTTTTTAGGTTTTTGAAGGATAAGGCGCCGTAGGTTCATGGTCTTCTCTCCCTCTCACTGAGCATAAGCGTAAGTGAGATGGAAGTGCGTGCTCGGAAGCGCGGATATCATGTTTTTTAATTTTAATTTTTTGGCCGTTTAAATAAATAAAAATGTAAACACCGATTTTCCTCAAACATGATATTGCCGATTTTTAGAAGGAATTTTAATATTTATAGCTTTTGTGCATAATTTGTTACGAATATTGTGAGGTTATTTTTGTGCGTTTTAGACCTATGTTCGTGATTTTTTTCTATCGAGCGAAATGCTTAATCATGTTTTTAAGCACTGATTTCCCTGCAGAAAAGCCTCAAGATTACTATTCGTATTTTTTTGAAACCATATTATTATAAACAGACGCATATTATATTGTTTCAAAAACTCTGTTCGCTTAACTTCGCTGAACCTACGGCGCCTTAATATCTCTTAAGAATAAATTTATGAAAAAAAGGAAATCATAGGAACATTTCAATAGTAGCCATAGATTTATGGAAAAAAATAATTGCTCTAATGCCAGGAGAAAACAGGGGACTACGTATGTATGGAAAGACGGCCCTTGTGTTTTCTCTTAAAGCAAATAAATTATTTCATTTCATAATATTAATACTTTAGATATTTAAGCTGGACTTTAACTCTACCGCCAGGGAAGAAGATTCCAATTCCAATTAAATAAATAATTCCAATTTCGCCAGTGATGTGTGCTAAGCGACGATGAGAAAATAAATCATTGCTATTGGTTGATTTTTGCCTCGCTCACCATCTCGCAACCTCGCTCAGCGGGGCCAGCACAATTGAAGCCGCACCGCGACGCGAGTCGAGACAGATCTACCCTCCTATTTCTAATTGGCACGGTGCGACTGAGACAGTCGACACTCAGTCGCGCGCGAAGCGAATGAGCAGCAAGAGCTACACTGGTGGATAATCGCTCTAAAACAAAACTGTATTGTCATTGTTACTAGCAATGATTTAATATAAAAAATAGGTAGATAGGTACGTTGTCTATACAGGGTGGAATCTTGAACGTGATCCAAAATAGCAAAATGTGAATCTATCCATGATTCTGAGCAACTTTTATTATGGGACCAACTTTGTGTTATGCCAAAAAAAACACACCTGTTCATACATTCTTGTCAGTCTAAAATGAGCAGAGTTAATGAAATAGTTGGATTTTTTTGGCATAACACAAAGTTGGTCCCATAATAAAAGTTGTTCAGAATCATGGATAGATTCACATTTTGCTATTTTGGATCACGTTCAAGATTCCACCCTGTATGAAATTCCGTGTTTAAAAATGGCCACCAAATCTGCCAGCTGAGACGTCCATTGACGACGCGACATTGAGCAAAGGTCATACAATTGGCCGAGTTTTAGTGTGCCATTTTTGGAGTGCTTATAACCTATCCACCTCTTTTTTTATATTACATCATTGGTTACTAAATACAAAGAGGTTCAGCAGTGATATGCCGTACCATTTCGAACGCGTGTTAGGACTTTATCTCCTTTAATTTAATTTGAAAATGAAAAGAGAATTTTACGGCCTTCCCAAAGGGTAATAACGAGACTCTATTAGAGTTTGTTTTAGTTTAGATGACGAAAAATAAATTAAACCAACCATTACCGACGTCTATTGTTTAATTGCTATATTCAAGTATGGTTGTAAAACAATCACGCATAAACAAGAGAAGCAACCGGTTACCCCAGTGTCACACTTCGGTCAGTATTATAAGTTTCCTTTCATTTCATATTTAGCATCAAAAGAAGTTATAAAATATCTCGTTAATTGAATTTTCGACATTTTAACTAAAACAAAGGACCCGATTCTACAGGGGCCTCTAAACTTCCTAATTGTATTTAGGTGTCGCTAAAACACTTTGCTATTCTATGAGCAGCTGTCATAATCAAATGACAGCGCTAATTTGAATCTGACGTTTCTTAATTTAGGCGGTCTATACAACTTACTTAGCTGCCTAAATGCTATTCTAAATATGTCGTTTTTAATCTGCCGCCTAAATTATGTCTAAAAATTAGACAATTTAGTTTTAGGCTAGTTAAGCCATGTGCACGTAGAATCGGGTCCAAAGTACCTAAGGTGAGTCGGGGCAAGAGTAACATCGGGGGAAGAGGGTCAAAAGCTTCTCCAGCTAATTCTTTTGAATTGAGCGCCTTTTTGTACCGTCGGTAAAACAGACTAGGCGCCTAGTCTGTCTGTCTGTCTGCAAAAAGGCGCTCAATTCAAAAGAATTAGCTGGAGAAGCTTTTGACCCTCTTCCCCCGATGTTACTCTTGCCCCGACTCACCTTATACTAAACAGTGCGAGACTAGGTCAAGTCGCCCAAAGATACATTTTAAATGTCTTTGTTTGGCTCTATGATTGACTGGTAGAGAATGACATTAAGGCATTAAGTCCGCCATTTGTATTCTGTTTTGTTTAATAAAGTTTAAGTAAATAAAGATACACACGCATCATACAATCACTTAATTCACTTCTCTCTGTGCCTAGTAAACAAAGCCATTGTCTTTCATTGTAATAAAATACCATATTTTTAAAGGTGTTACCGGATTTGTTCGCAAAATTTAATCTAAAGAGATGCTTTATTACACTTGGTGATTATATAACACGTTATAAGAGGATGCCGACGAAACACTTTTCGTTAACATCTGTCATTCTCATACATTTTATTAGTTAGCGTTAGCGTTAGCACTTGTCGATTGTAACCTTGTACTCCAGGCAAAATACGGTTTTGAAAAACATTAATTTGTAATAGCGTTTTTTTTGTTGATTTCATTTGAAAATGTTATTCTAAGACGATTTAGTCAAGAATCCGACAAACTTTCCACACGGAAGTAATTATGTAGATTTAAATGAAGCATGCATTGTCTTTTTTTGTACGATTTATCTTGAATATTATAGAGCAAATGTTAATGAACCAAAATAAAGACAAAAACATTTATTAATATTTTTACTGACTTTTTAGAAGCCAGTTAACTTATCATTTTTTCGATGTCTGAAATTTTGTCGGATTTTGTCGCTGGGTAACTATTTAATTGATAATATATCCGTTATACATAAAAAATAAGCTATTATAAATTATTTCCAAAATTGACATTTTTTCCATACAAGTTGTCAGTTCATTGCCTGGACTAAAAGCCATTGTCTTTCATTGTAATAAAATACCATATTTTTAAAGGTGATACCGGATCTGTTCGCCAAATTTAATCTAAAGAGATGCTTTATTACACCTGGATTACAACGGACGTCGTACTTATAATCCCAATGCGAGCCAAAGATACGCTGTCATGATCTGAGTAGCCTAGTTGGTAGGGCACTGTACCGGCAATACAGGGAGGCATGTTCGAGTTCTATCTTGGGCTATCTCCCCCCACAAGATGGACTGATGACCTGGTAACGGTCGCGGGAGTCCGCTGGATGCGGGTGACGCAGGCCCAATCATTGTAGCACTCTTTGGGGGAGGCCTATGTCCAGCAGTGGACGACTTTCGGCTGATATGATGATGATATATTGTTCTCTGTATCAAATGATCCCCCAAAAGGGTGAAATTGGGAACTGGGCTGTTATTCGCTACGCGCTAAAGCAGCTCACCCCTCCGATCACCCGTCACGAAACTAGACCTCTACCTACGCTTGGTTACTACGCATCGCGGTGTCAAGATATATTTGTGGGTGAGCGTTGAGGTGAGCTTAAAACAAGTTACAGAATAGGGGGGCTGGGTTGGTATAAGTTCAAGCGAAGTTGCGAAAAAATGCTAGTTGCGAAATATTTTACGACTACCTACAGGTACAGGGGCCGTAGACAAGGTTACAATCGACAAGCGCTAATAACGCTAACGCTAACGAATAAAATGCCGACGAAACACTTTTCGTTAACATCTGTCATTCCCATACATTTTATTAGTTAGCGTTAGCGTTAGCGCTTGTCGATTGTAACCTTGTACTCCAGGCAAAATACGGTTTTGAAATACATTAATTTGTAATAGCGTTTTTTTGTTGATTTCATTTGAAAATGTTATTCTAAGATGATTTAGTCAAGAATCCGACAAACTTTCCACCCGGAAGTAATTATGTAGATTTAAATGAAGCATGCATTGTCTTTTTTTGTACAATTTATCTGGAATATTATAGAGCAAATGTTAATGAACCTAAATAAAGACAAAAACATTTATTAATATTTTTACTGACTTTTTAGAAGCCAGTTAACTTATCATTTTTTCGATGTCTGAAATTTTGTCGGATTTTGTCGCTGTCGAATTTAATTGATAATATATCCGTTATACATAAAAAATAAGCTATTATAAATTATTTCCAAAATTGTCATTTCCATACAAGTTGTCAGTTCATTGCCTGGACTATTGTCTAGGCCCCCTGGTGTACTCGACACGCCATAAAATTCTTTAAACAAGAATAACGATTTATGACAGAATTAAAATGCCTAAATAAGTTATCTGCTTCATTATCATACAATTGGTTCATGACTTATTAAGAACATACCCTAAAAGGACTGAAATACCATATAGTCTTTCTGAAAAATCATCTTTAAATCTTAGTAATTAAGGTCTATAATTACATAGTCACAAGGACACAGAGAACCTTTTAGAGATGAATTATTTTGATTAGTTAGTAGAAATCCTTGGCAGTTATGATGAATTGGAAAATTGAGAGATTTTTCAAAGGCTTGAGGAACAAATGAATACACATTTTCGTCGCAACACAAAACTTGCTTAGAACTTTCAAATTTCAAAATTGGTTCACCAGGATATCTGCGTACCATCAGCCAGGACTAGTTTGTAATAAAGGCCCCTCCACATTCGCGCGCGTGAATCGCGGCGCGTATCGCGGTGAGAATGGCGCGTGAACACTTCCTTGGCTCCACATTCGCAGTGTTGACAATTAGCACAGTGTTCGCGTTCGCAGACCCTTTGACGCGGGCCAAAACCCGACAAAAAGTGGTTAACAACGCAACCCGCGAAAAATATGGGAGTCGGCTCCACATTCACGCTTTCATGCGTTCGCGCGCAAATATAGTGGGTAGGTAAAGAGTATTGCATTGTTCTATGACCGTGGTGGTGGAACCCCAGTAACCCGCCACACTCGCGCTTCACCGGTTTTTTCTCGCCCAAGAAGAAGCCATCGATTGTCCATTGTGTTATTGCGATTTTCCTCTAATTACCGACGCGACAGACAATAGGAAACGTTTCTTGGTCCGTTTATAGAAACATCACTTTGACAGCTGTTAAAATTCCGGTACAGGGTCTCGCTATTTTCCTCCTAGCGTTGTTCCCGGTTGTGCCCTAAAGGAGTCCGGTTGGTAGCTCTGTTGGATAAGAGCGATGGACGTATTCCAGAGGTCGCGGATTTAAATTCCGCTCTTGGCGAATAACTTAAATTTACCACATGAATCGAAGCGTTAGCGGACGTTCCTGCTTAGTAAATATTTACCTTTTTTTTGTACCCTGTTGTCATCTCCCACTGCAATAGCCTTCCCCTGGTTTCCCGCACATACTACCACGCAACCTTTGGCCAATCACTTGCGAACGCGTCCATCTCTGTGTGGGCCTGCCTCGCTTGTCCGTCCAGTTCCAGTGGTAACCACCAAATAGCTCCTAAATGGGCGTAGGCTTTCTCTCTCTATGGATCTTAAATCCCTGTGGATGCATACGGCAAAAATGGCCGGCCCAGTTCCACTTAAGGGGCTCCCATACGCCAATGACCTTCGATCTGAATCCCTTAGTTTTCTAATGTTTTTTGTAGCTTATTATATTAACAACAACGGCTTTAAGCAATATAGTTTCCCATATTTACTTCAAAGTTCATTGTTTTCGAGATATTTGGCATCAAAGTTGAACGATTTGAGGCCAAAAAAACTGGTTTTCTGGCCATAACTTTTGTGTTAATTGGTTTAAAATGAAAACCCTGGACCAATTTTTAGAGACGTCACCGACAAACCCAAATATGTAGATTTCGTATACAGGATGTTAACGGGGTCATGATCCGGAATGACAAAAAGCGAATAAGATGATCATACTGAACAACCTTTCCCATGGGACCAACCACGAAATCGCAAAAAAAAAGAGCCAATTAAGAGTTAACTGTGAGTTAACTGCGATTTAATTGAGAGTTAATGTATGGAATACCTGGTTTTTTTTGCGATTTCGTGGTTGGTCCCATGGGAAAGGTTGATCAGTATGATCATCTTATTCGCTTTTTGTCATTCCGGATCATGACCCCGTTAACATCCTGTATGTTAGATCTTTCACGTCAATAGAGATACGAAATAAGCGTTTTTTTAGACAATGTTTAAAAAAAACATACAAAATTAAGTATTCATTTTTTTCAAAATCTGGTGGACCAAAATGGAGATAAAGGATCGAAAAACAGATAGCCGTCTGATTTATAATTTTATCTATAGTGCAAAAGTAGGAGATACGATTCAAAACTTGTCAAAAATGGATGAAAACCTCTCTTCCTGCCCTGCAGGTCGATCACGTAACGCAATGTACGCGTGTCAAGTAGATGACAATTTTATATGGAAAAATTACAGTTTAACGCGCGTTCGGGACGTTCCATGATTACTCCTCAGATCTGCTATTTATTCGAGTTCAGGAACGCAGTGTATTTCAAGTTATCAACAATTTTGAAAGGCCTTTCAACTGCCTAGCCATCTCTGATTTGCATCAACAGCTCAGGAAGCCATCAGTGCAAGTCCTCTTTGTTGTATTGTTTAAATACTAAATAAATTCAAGTACGAAATGTTAATATTCAAAGTATTTCGTCTCGTAGGTTGGCGGCACTGTAAAGGCCGAATGCCGCGCGGTCAACGACAGATCTCACTCGCCTTGAGGAAAAAAAGTTGGATGGTGTTGCCAGAGTGAATTAGTTAACAGTATTTAGTTGTTTTATGTAAGTACAAAGGATGCATTTTAGGATGGAAGGTAGGTAAGAATACTGTCAATACCATAGAATTATTGCTAAGATAACCTTCAAATACCTACTGAAAGTTAACATCTGACTTTTCAGACGAACTTTTCAGAGTACCGAGGGCGGTAAAACAAATAATGTTTCAGGTCTGTATTTGTATGACGCCCGAACCGAAAGCAAGGCTAATGAATGATAACTGAGGCTTCCTTTACTACTTTTCATGGTAAGTACAAAAATTTACGTCTACCGCCACCAGAAAATGGGATTTTTCCCCACGAGTAACGGGCGGTAATGGCAAATCATTCAATACATCTTGATATTTTGATAGATAATGACGACTTTCTCTTCATTAAGCCTCACACAGACTGGCGCGGCCTGGCCGCGGTGGTTGATAGTAAACTTGTTATTAGCTGGCCAATTAACTATTGACCGCCACCGCAGACTGCACCAGTGTGATTCAGGCCTTAATGAGCAGTAAGTACCTAACCTAAGTATTATTGTATAAAAAATCAAGAAATCTAATTTAAGCATCTGGCAACACCGCATTGCCGCGCAAACGTCACTCAGCATGCCGCATCCAAAATGGCGAATTAAAAAGTAATTAATCTCGCGCTCATACCTTTGTTTTATTGCGTGTGAAAGTAGCTTAATATT
Source organism: Epinotia ramella (assembly GCA_947578815.1). NCBI lineage: Eukaryota > Metazoa > Arthropoda > Insecta > Lepidoptera > Tortricidae > Epinotia > Epinotia ramella. The sequence goes on along the minus strand of OX388226.1, from coordinate 10,840,461 downwards.
TAATAAATCATTCATACACGACTTGTTCAGTTTCCGTTTGATAAATGAGCAATTGTGTATGCGGGAACAGAATTGTGCATTGTTTATTTTGTTCTTTTTATAAGTAGTTACTAGATTTGTGATGTTATCGTGGAAACTGGACTTAGTGTAATCCAAAAAAGTTAGGTACCTAAACTATTCATTTGAAGTTCGGCTTGAACATGGAACTCACAATATACTCGTTTTAAACAATCAACCCCCTCTATCTCGGTAACCCCTCAATTGATTTGGCTCGTTTTCGACCTTAAAAAATATTTCTGTATCATTAAATTGACTACAAATTTTCACGACGCTCCGGTCAACAATACTCGAGTTATAGTCGATCAAACCTTTATACAATATATACAGTCGAGTTCTCCAATATCTATATAGACAACCTTTCAAAAATATCTACTGTCAGTAACAATAAAGTGTCTGTATAGACATTTTTGAAGGTTGTCTGTGTAGATATTGGAGAACTCGACTGTACATACAAAACACCGGATCGTTCCAGTAGACTCGGAGAACATCGCTCGTTTCGCTCGCTTGCTCAATATTTTTTATATAACCTGGTCATGACGTGGGTGTCGCATCGACTGGTTAACTAACCAGTTACTGTGTCAATATGACAACCATGTCAAGAAAAGGTTATCACTGTAAAATCTCGCAAAGTATTCTAGAGGGTTGCTCACGTAATGTTTTGAACGCACGTTTAGGAGTCCTAACTTAGGACAACTCAACTGTAATTTTCCCACACAAAAAGTGACATTTAGATCTACCTGCGGCGCTACCACGAACTTCGAAGGTCGAAGTTCGGGTATTTCCATCTCTATCGCACTCCCTTAATCGAGTGACAGGGATGCATGTATTACGAACTTCGACTTTCGAACTTTCGAAGCTCGTAGTAGCGCCGCTGACGCGCGTATAATGCGTTACGTGATCGAACTGCAGAACTACTATCAATAATTTTGTACAAGTCATACATGTGAATAAGAGGGTCACGTTAAAATGCCTTTGTTAAATACTCCAGGAAAAATACGGGTTTGAAAAACATTAATTTATAAGTAATAGCGTTTTTTTGTTGATTTCATTTTAAAATATTCTAAGATGCTTTATTCAAGAATCCGAAAAACTTTCCACTCGGAAGTAATTAGGTATGTACAATTTAAATGAAGCATGCATTGTCTTTTTATATTATAAACCAAATGTAAATGAACCAAAATATAGAACAAATATTTCTTCTGACATTTCAGAAGCTAGCTAATTTATCATTTTTTGATGTCTGAAATATTGTCGGATTCTGTAGCTGGGTAAGTAACTATTTAATATATCCGTTACACGTAAAAAATAAGCTATTATAAATTATTTCCAAAATTGTATTTTTTCCATACGTAGTCAGTTCATTGACTGGACTAAAATAAATGTTCCCCCTTTTTACCAACACAAATGTCAAAGTGAAAGACAAACGATTTTTAATTGGTTTGTTAAACGTTTTTGATACGACTATTAGACTGTTTCTTGCACTCACTTACGCACATAATGCTATTCTATAAATCATTGCGTAATCATCAGAAGCAATAAATCTAGTTCTAGACATAACACGATAGTCTACAAAGAATGCTATCGTTTTTAGTAACAAGCATTGCTGGTATCTATACACAGGGGCATAGAATATTTGTCAAAACATTTTGTTGTCTCTATGTCAAGTGGCACGAGACACAACATAATATCATTGTGCGCAACTCTTTTATACGACCGGGGGCGACGGTGGCAAACAAGACCTTGTGGCCCATTTACGTGTCTGGTTAGCCTGGTTGGTAACCCTGCCTACGAAGCGAGAGGACCTGGGTTCGCTTCCCGGTAAAGGCATTTATTTGTGTGATCACGAATATTTGTTCCTGAGTCATGGATGTTTATTTATCTATATAAGTATGTTTATATTGTTTATCGTCGCTAGTACCCATACTACAAGCTTTGCTTAGTTTGGGACAGGACATTTTTAAATAAATAATATTTCACGAAATTACAAGTTACGATTTTATGACGGGTCGGTACGCATTCAGTACTGTATTTATTATTAAGCACTCATTGAAGGTCATCAGTCCACCTTGTCGGGGGCCTACCCACGCCGCGCCTTCCGGTACGTGGTCGCCACTCGAGAACCATTCCGCCCCAACGGCCATCGGTTCTGCGTGCTATGGTGTGCGGGAGTCCGCTGGATGCGGGTGGCGCATGACCGGTCGCTTTGGCACTCTTTGGGGGAGGCCTATGTCCAGCAGTGGACGTCTTTCGGCTGATATGATTATGATGATGATGACTCATTGAAGAGTAGGCGCGCTGTAAGAAAATCGTTGACTTGACACTGAAAGCTTACTGATACCGAACCGCGCCCGCATCGATAAAATACGGAGATCGCCTTAAGGCTTCATTCTATGGACACGCATGGCATCAATCTTCGTGTTCAACAACTAAACAGTCGTTTGTCTGTCCGTTTATTGCATTTATATTGGAAGCCTAAACTAAATAACGCATTAAGTCGGCTTAGCAGTAAAACCGCAGTTTATGACTAAGAGTTCCGAGGTTCGATTCCGGGAAGGCCCGGCGGCGTATCAAACGGTAACGAGTGGAGTCAACATTGTTAACTTTGACATTAATAGACATGGTTTGTCTATATCTATATACTCCGACGACTTAGCCGACCGGTTAGCCTAGTGGGTAGTGACGCTGCCTACGAAGCTGAAGGTCCTGGGTTCGAATCCCGGTAAGGGCAAATATTTGTGTGATGAGCATGAATATTCTGGCAACCCCTGCCAAGTAAACACTGTGTCTACAAGAGCTCTATCACTATATATCGAAAATGTTTAAAATAACTTGATTAACAATACAAGTTTACGTGGAACAAGTGCACTGAAGTACTTACGTGCAAATAGTCGTATAGAACACATCATCTGGCACTCACCGGACACTAATATAAACGGTGAGAAAACTATATTGTCCGTTGCTTCTTTGTATTTTGAACACCAACTTCATCGCCAAATTATTTCCTATCATCGACATCATCTAATAACGGGATAACCTAAAAGCTGATTGGAGGTACAGCTGACATTTGACACCAGCGCAACGCGCCAACCTAACAGACAAATCTATTAGTGTTGCCAGACTGAAAATACGCATAGCTGCGTTCAGTTACAACATCAAACGTGTTAAGTTACCTGTTGCTTCCGCTTGAGGTCACTTCCATCGTCAGAATGAACTGTTCAGCGTGCAGAAGGAAAATTGAAAGAGGGGAATTAATTATTTGCTCTCACTGCAAGGAAACATATCACTACGCATGCCTCAATATGACCGCAGCGTTCGTTAGGGAGCACGGTAACGAGTTGAAACAGACCTGGAAATGCCCCCCTTGTGGAAACATTACTCGTCGTCGCCGCAATGACGACACACCCGCGTCTCCAGCGGGCCCGCAGCAACATCAACAGGCGCTGCTCTCTGAAGAAGCAAACATGTCATTGGACGACACCAGTCTATCTTCCATCGATGTAACGAACTCCAGTAAGGAAACCCTATCGACTCAGCCTCCACGCCAGGGCTCCTTTAGAGACATCCAAACAGAGCAAAATAACCCTCAAATACCAAATGTGGAAAGGCAACCTGGAGGAACTGAAATCGCGACCGAACTAAATCACGCAATATCCGAAACCATACTTGTCGAGCTGAGAAGTTTCCGCTCCGAAATAAGCGAACGACTCGAACACCAAGACCAAAAGTTCACCAGCCTTCTTGGTAATATAAAGTCGAATGTTTGCGATTTGTTTAAAAAATATACAGCTCTAAAATCTGATATGGGCACCATCAAAATAGCTGCTGACAACGCAAACGCACAAACATCTGACATCTTGCAAATGACCAGCTCCCATGCTCATAGCATTGATGATGCAAATAGCAAAATTACATCACTGGAAACTCAAGTTGCAGCTTTAAAAGTACAAACCGACGCACTAGAAAACAACATGACCCTCTGCGTCTCCTACTCCACTGCTGTCAAATCACAGGCCAACAAATCACAGGCTAGAAATGAGCCCAAAACTCTGCCTAACGCAGTTACTAGTCCTACTTTAGCAGCATCACACGGACCCGAAGCTACACCCTCGCGGGCCGATGATCTTCAAATTATAAAACCTCCCACAGCTTCTAACAATAAAAAACCTAGCCGTCCTCGTCACTCTGTTGTCCGAGCGACCGGTGCTCTGGATTCAGACCTGAAAACTATGGAGCCCCTGAAGCATCTACATGTCTGGAATTTCCATCCCGATACGACTGAACAAAATCTACAGTTATACTTGGACCGAAAGCGACCATGCAAGTCATACACCGTAAAGAAACCTGAACCATGTCACACACGTCACAACTGCTTTATTGTATCCGTGCCCCAGGCTCACTTTGATTTCTTCATGACTCCAGATAATTGGCCCAAAGGTACCATGATGCAAGAATGGTATGCCTATAAGCGAAAAACTGATAGTCGTGATGGCAGAAGAACATTTTTTCGTTCCGACATCACCAAAACCACGGAAAGTTAATCTGTTCTACCAGAATGTGAGGGGCCTTAAAGGGAAACTTGCCCTAACAAAAAACACGCTCACCACTTTCCACGCTGATATTATTGCAGCGACAGAATCACGACTGGATGACACAATTCACGACTCTGAGTTGTTCCCTCCGGACTTCTTAGTGCTCCGAACCGACCGGCGCGGACGAGGGGGTGGCGGCGTGCTGCTGGCCGCCAGGTCTCTTTTTCAACTTCAGCTACTGGACTGTGGTGCGGTACCCGAAGATGAGATCATATGCGCACTGGTGACAAGAGGTCATCTCCGATTTATTATTTCTGTAGTTTATCTCGCACCAAACATTGGGCAGGCCAGGTACTATTCCATATTTAATTGCATAGAACGTATTATCTATGAACATTCCGCGCCTACAATTATATTGGGTGATTTTAATCTATACTCTACATCAAATGTTATTCGAAAAGATTTTGAATTGCTGTTAACTTACTGTAACTTAAGCCAAAAAAATAATATTGTAAACAGCCTAGATCGCCTATTAGATCTGGTATTAGTAAATCGAGATGTCACAGAGGTTTTAGTTACAGAAGCTGTCGCTGGTCTTGTACCCTCAGAGAGGCACCACCTCCCCCTGGACATATTCATGTCATGTAACACTATGTTCACCAACACTTCAACTTCAACGCGTGTTAATGTTGAAGACATCGATGAATCTAATGTACCGCGAAATTACAGAAAAGCTAATTTCTCACTACTTTATCATAAATTGTCTAATCTTGTGTGGTCTCCATTATACGCATGTAATACCGTCGATGACAGCGTCAGCTGTTTCTACTCTATGTTGAATGGACCAATCTCCGATTGCGTTCCACCAAGGGTGGCAAATAAAAATCGGAAAACTTACCCTATTTGGTTTACACCGGAACTTATCCACCTCAATAGCTTGAAAAACAGTTATCATAAAACATATAAGCAAACCGGAAGTCAACTCTACTATGCATTCTTTTCCTACTATAGAAAACTTGTACTTACTAAGTCCCAAGAATGCTTGGAATCTTATATTAAGACGCTACAATTAAATATAGTAAAAGATCCATCATCTTTTTGGTCATTTGTAAAGCAAAACAGAAAATCTCATCAGCCTTCCACTTTTGGTAATATATCAACACGAGAAGTCGCTGATTCGTTTGCCACTTTTTTCAAAAATGTTTACTTGACAGCACCTCCAACACTTGACGTATCGGCCGCTTGTACTTCTGCTACATCCATGGGTATCCAAGAAACCCACCGTAATGTCAAAATTGATTATATAACTGAAGATGATATCCGCAAAGCCATAAATCGCCTGTCATCAAAGCAAACCCAAGGTCCTGATGGTATCCCTCAGTATATGATTAAAGACTGTCGTGAAGTGTTTGTGAAACCCTTACATTTCATTCTAAATCTTTCACTAAAATCAAAGCTGTTTCCGTCTTTCTGGAAAATGGCAAAAGTGCTACCAATCCACAAATCCGGTTCAAAGGCTGACATTAAAAACTACAGGCCAATTGCAGTGCTATCTATATTTGGCAAGGTGTTCGAAAGTATCCTCTACGCTCGCATATATCAACAGCTCAACGGCTGGTTTTGTGATGAGCAGCATGGTTTCTTACCAAAGCGATCGACTTCTTCCAATCTTATAAATGCAACAACTTTAATTGCCAACAATCTGGATAATAAGACACAAGTCGATGTAGCTTATCTTGATTACAGGAAAGCTTTTGACAGAGTAAATAATGACACGCTACTAGTAAAAATGGCCTTAGCGGGATTGTCCCGCTCATTATTAATGTTACTGGCAAGCTACTTATCAGGAAGGAAACAATATGTTCAATACGGTCAATGTAGGTCTAACTTATACTCGGTATTATCAGGAATTGGGCAAGGCAGTAACCTAGGTCCTCTCCTATTTCTCATCCTGATCAATGACTTGCCAGCATCCATTAAGCACTCAACGTGTTTAATGTTTGCCGATGACTTAAAATTAGCGAAACCGGTCATGAACAATTTCGACTGTGCAAAGCTACAAGAGGATATTGACAGTGTTTGTGAATGGAGTGCACGAAACAACCTTTCTCTCAATGAGGAGAAATGCCAAGTGATGTCATACACCCGTGCACACCATCGCTTACAATTTGACTACAAGATAGAGAACAACCCTTTGCAGCAAGCCTCATCCGTCAGAGATCTCGGCACTTTATTCGATCCGCACCTATCGTTTAATGACCACATTACTAGCACCTGCAGTGCTGCAAGGAAATGCTTGGGCTTTGTAATCCGGCAATCTAAATACTTCTTTTCACAAAATGCCCTTAGTGTATTATATAATGCGTATGTTCGAAGCCGGCTCGAAACGAATGCAATCATATGGAGCCCCCATGAACAGAACTACACTCTTATGTTAGAAAGAATACAAAAATCCTTCGTTCGCTTCCTTTTCCTCAAGCTCTACGGGTATTACCCTCGTCTATACCCCACTTTGTATGTATTAGGGATGGTAAATTATACCTCCCTTGAAACCAGACGAAATATATACCTCGCTAAATATTTTTTCCTGATAATACGAGGCCAAATGATTAACCCATCATTGCTTGCTCTTATCCCTTTACGGGTGCCCTCCATCACAGGTGTTCAGCTCCGTCACCGCCGCGCACTATTCGGTGTCCCGCCGGCGCGGACGCGAGCCATGTCGCACTCCCCGCTTCACCGTGCACTGACTCTTCTGAACGGTATACTAAACAGCGACAGTGAACTGGATATTTTTTACAGCTCTGAATCTCGATTTCTCTCACTTGCCACCAGGTACTTGGAGTCTATTTCTACTCCAAGTTCCATCAATATATCCTAGAATATTTTAGTAGTAAGCAAATTGTTTTTTTTTATTTTTATTGTATAATTTATACGTTGTGCAAATACTATGGCTCTCCTGTTAACACGTGTAGCTTGACTGTAAGGTGTTAATTTATGGAATAAATAAATAAATAAATAAATAAATAAATAAATAAATAAATATTTGTTTCTGAGTCATGGAAGTTTTCTATGTATTTAAGTATTTATATCTATTCAATTCAATTCAATTCAATTCAAATGTTTATTAATAAAATATAAAATTTTACATGTCAATTGTTTATACTATATAGGTACCTAACTTATATATTCTAAATAGTTACATTAAGGTTACGTTAGAGATTTGTCAGGCGAGGCTGAGTCAGCGAACCAGTTACGTTTTGGTGTTGTACCATTTTACTATAGGTAGGTAGGTATGTGCATAGTACATATTAGCTCTCGAAAAAGGCATCGACTGAGTAAAAGGCATTCGATAACAATTTCGTTTTAAGTTTTTTGTTGAATAATCCATCACTAGTACCTTGTTTTAGTTCTAGCGGGATCTTGTTATATACCTTAGGTCCTACCGTGTGCATACACTTCCTAGATTTGGCAAGTCGCGACTTTGGTGGATAAAGTTCACCGGACTTTCTGCAATTCGCACCTCGTGCGTTACTACGAGTCGGAAACTGTTTTAGATTACGCCTTACATATTTTGCCACTTCGAGAACGTATAAACACGGTAAGAATTCCGGTTTTCTTGAACAGTTCTTGCGATGGGTGGTCCCATGGGACCCCTGATATGGAGCGAATCGCTCGTTTTTGAAGTCTGAACGGTCTTAATCGGTCAGCGGCGTCACCCCACAAGTCAATATGGTATTATATATATCGTCGTTTAGTACCCATAACACAAGCCTTAATGAGCTTACTATGGGACTAGGTCGATTTTTGTAAGATTTATTTATTTTATTATTTATTTATATACTCCATGTATACCCTAGACAGTACAGCACTTGTAACTAAAATACTGCTTATCGAATATGTAGATGGCGTTACAAGTTACACTGGTATCATAGACTAGTAACGCCATCTATATTATAAGCAGTATTTTAGTCACAAAAAGCGGCCAAGTGCGTATCGGACGTCGGACCACGCACAACGAGGGTTCCGTGCCTATTAAAAAGGTCGTATCGTTACTGAAATCTTATGGCACTTATGTCCTTTTCTTTAAGGAAGGCAGTTATTTAGAAATATCTCAAAAACCTTTGAACCGATCTTGTTCAAAACAATTTTCGCTGAGAGAATTTAATAAGCCCTATGAGCATGATTTTTTCCATATTTTTAAAATACACGGTTCAAAAATTAGAGGGGGGGGACACAATTTTAGTGACTTTCGAGGAGATTATCTCCGACTCTATTCACTTAATCAAAAAAATTGCTGAGCAACCTTATATTTATTTTGAAAGGCCTATCGATTGATGTGCCACACGTGGGCTTGCAATGAAAAAAAAATATTTGACTTTCAGTTTTATGTATGGAGTGCACCCCTAAAAAATTTTTTTTTTGTAATTTAGTTACACAACTATGTAGCGGTTAACAAAATACACCTATCCTGAAAATTTTATTCAAATACACTTTATAGTTTTCGAGTAAAATGCCTGTGACATACGGACGGACAGACAGACAGACATGACGAATCTATAAGGGTTCCGTTTTTTGCCATTTGGCTACGGAACCCTAAAAAGGATGGTATAAGTATGGAATGGTATGATAGTAGTGGTATCCTATACTATTAAACGAGCAATATTTGTTTATTCGTATATTTGAAATCGCGTTCTCGAAAAAAGACATCTAAGAGTCGGGAACAAATATTCGTGGTCATCACACAATTAAATGCCCTTACTGGGTCACTAGCAACTAGGTTAAAGCGGGCCACCTTGACGTGTCCAAAGTCTTCCACTTATTTAATCGTATGGCATACATTATTTTGGCCTTTAAAGTTTGTCACTCTTTAGTACCACCCAGGGGACACGTGGTAGGTAGCTCCTGCGGACGCGAGTAACAGTTGTCCCCCCTTTGTCAAGTGAGTGGGCAACAAGGCAGAAAGTTCTTGAGCCGCCCGAAGGCCTCTAACTCGGCTTCACCACTAGGTATTTGTAAAATGCATTGCTGTCGCGCCAACCTCAAGCCTCCCCAGTAGAGCGCGATAGAGACAACTGCAGCTTGGACCGAAAATACCTATTAAAATTCCATAAAATCAACGTTTCGTAGTCGCCTGATTTCTTCTCCAAAACTTAACCTATTTAACTTTTTTTTTTACAAAAAATCAAAGAAAGGCTTTGGCCGTGTTCCTATCTTCTCCGTCTTTTATATAATCTAGTCAAAATTGTTTTATGGATGTGGAACACAGCGGAAAATCTGGCATTTGTTAAAACTTTTGAAAGTTAATATCTCTTTTAAGAATAATTTTATGAAAAAAAAGGAAAACGTAGAAACATATTGTATAGATTAACAGAAAAAAAAAATTGCTCTACTGCCATTATTCAGGGAGAAAACAGGGGACTACGTTTCTATGGAAAAACGGCCCCTGTGTTTCCTCTTAATGAATTGCATTAACGGCCCTTTTGTAGGCGCCGGCGCATACGGTGGCGGACACGAGAAACAACTATGGTGTGTATTGGTTCCTAATAATACTAACCTTTTCAATATCATTAGGTTCCGTACCCCTAAGCTGTTAGGGAAACTGATCTTACCCCCAGTTTAAAATAACCGCTAATAAGACATAAGACATTTATTCAGCAAAATAGTTTACGTACAGTATATTTATAAGTATCAGTCCCTGCACTAGGTTTTTCCTGTATCGCAGGAGACCGCATATTATCTATTACATTTTATATTAAATGGATTCAAATTAAAATCAAATTGGATAGTATATTATAAATGTCAGTTTAAATAAATAATACAAGGTGTGTGTGTTTATAAAGTGTCTGTGTGTGTATGTGAGTATGTTTTACTTGACTATTCAGTATGGGAGGAAGGACGTACGAATTGAAAAAGAAGAAACAAGAAGACAAAGAAAACAGTAGATATGAGTTTAAAGACGAACATACTTAGACCACGTAGGACAAGTTAGCGAAAGTCTAGTCTAAAGCTGATTTTCCACCGGAGGGGCGAGACGAGACAAGGCGAGGCGAGAATTGAAATTCGTATGGCTTTTCAATTCTCTCCTCGCGCATCTTCGGTGGAAATAGTAAGTGCGATACAAATTTCAATTCTCGCCTTGCCCCTCCGGTGGAAGATCAGGTTAATGTAGGTACCCTAAAATGTGTATACGGATTAATAATAATCATAATAGTTTATTGAGAAACACATTTAGGCTTACAAAATTTGACAGGGATATCCGCAATAGGTTTCGCCTGTATGACGGGGAACCAGTTGAAATTACACAACAGAGTTTAAAAACTTACGTAACTAACTAAAAAAAAAAACCAAAATTATCATTGAATATGCTCATCAGTGTCTCAGGTCTGTAGGAAGCGGAAATCCGTGATCTCTGCCTGCCCCTCCTGGAAACAGGCCTTATAGGTACCTTAGTAGGTGTGTCACGGGCCAAGAACTATAAAAGCAGCTACAGTGTTTACTTACGGCACTGTTAATGAATTGCATTAATTGGAGCGAGTCAGCGTGACGCGGCCCTTTTGTAGGCGCCGGCGCATACGGTGGCGGACACGAGAAAAGACCTTAGCCTAGCTGGCATGATTGCGTTTATAAATGGCGGGTCGGACATTACTAGCAAATTATTTGATTAGGAAATACTTGCAAGTAGAAGTATTTGAAATAAGTAAAGTAAAAGCACAAAAGAAATGTTGTTTTTTTATTCACCTTACTTATAATTCCTACTTAAGCTTGCGTTAATTTTTACTAAGTTGTTTGTAATTGTTAATATTTCCAGTTCTGTGGATATCGTACATACTGAAGCATGTTTTTTCATATAGTCACCGGTTAGTTTCGTTTAAGTTTTCATAAAATTACAAATAGGTATCTAGGGATACTTTGAGAGTAGTTTTTTTGTCTCTAGTAGCCATGGTTACATCTTCTCGATCACTTCTTAAAATCGTGATTTTATGGGTAAAAATCCACCAAAACTAGCATTTTGTAGGCTCCTTCAAGGGGCCAACAAAAATGTTGTAAGTACCTAACGGTTTTTTTCAAAAACTCTATCATATTGTCTCCAGGGTAACGGGACAGGACAATGACGACAAATATAGTTGATTAACCTATTCATTTTTAGTAAGTAGTTCTTAATATCCATTTTATGTGATCGCCACTGTACTTAATACTGCTGACTCACTGCTACATATCTGGCGCCCTACACAAAAGGTAATATGTCTTTTTATAGTACATAGTCACATACGCCCTTTTTCTCTACTGTACTCAAACCATCATTGAGATGAGATTCTTTGACGCCAATATGTTCCTTAGTGACCTTTAAATAAAAGCGACATTCGCGCAGTAAATCAATGTAAAGTTTCTATTGTAAGACATTAATTAGTGATTTTAGTATCTTCATGCGACTACCTGTTTTTTTACATTTGAATGGGTTTAAATGGGAGTGATGACAGGTCGAATAAAGGTCTTTGTCCAGTGGCTACGTGAGGATGGTGCTTGGAAACCTGACAGCGAGGTCCAAAATCAGAGATATCTATACTTATTGCGTAAGCGCATCGCGAGTTATGGACTAGATTTCATACCATACGTCATCGTGTTAAATCGGGAGGACGCTCTATAGAGACGTAGTTTGCTTCTCATTTTAAAACGAAATGCTGGAATAACATGAAACTTTGTATATATGAAAATGGGATCTGCCATATCTAGGTCGGACACTAAGTAGTACGGTTTTCAGACACACTTTTTTTTTCTATTACAATTTATAGCACCAAAATTTCGATTTAGATATGGCGGATCCAATTTTGTATTAACAGTTTCATGTTATTTCAGCTAAAACAAAACAGGTGAACAATAGGTGTCAACTATTGGGCATTAAGGTGGCGAGCATTGGGACATTTACCTTAGTCCAACGTATACCTATGTTTTATTGTTTTACAATAATATCTAAACCCTTGTGTAAAATAGCGCACGCAACCAAAACCTCAAACCCGTGAGACCGAAAAGAAATTCTAAATTACATTTGGAAAGCGAAAGCTGTCATTGCGCGGGAGTAGGAGGGCTGGGAGAGCGGGACAGGGGATACGGCGCGCGCTGAAAGCTATGGCGCCACTGTATCCAGTACAGTCGAACAAAAAATGAAACACTTCTGAATGCCGTTAATTTGGAAAACATTTTTTAATACAGTTGCTCAAAAAGTTCTACTTTACGTAGCTGTTTAGCATGCGGAAAGTTGGTTTTCGCGAACTATTGCTTTTCACTTTTCCCACTCAATAATTGTACAAATTGTACCAATAATTATTAAATCAATAAAAAAATTATAAGATAGAACTGTATTAAAAAAATATATTTTTGAACAACTTCATTATTTTTCAACTGTATTGCAATGATATATTGATTTAAACTTTCACGATTCTCACACATTATTTATACTAAACGGGACTTAATCGCGTATAATTAACTTATTTTATTTACCCCGATTAAGTCCCGTTTAGTATAAATAATGTATTGCAATGATGTTACAGAATTAATAATATAAAAGTTTCGAATTCCCTACTGGTTGTATTTTTTTAATTTTTCGCAACTGTATTAAAAAACGTCGTTCGATACACGTGCGGAAATGTCATTCTTCACTCGTCCCGAGTCTTTACGTAATGACAATACTTTCCGCACTAGCATCGAAATGTACTATTCCGTTAAAGGGTTCTATGTTCTATGTTTAAAGGTAGGGTAGGTAATTACCAGTTATCATCTTATAGATAAATGGTTAACGTATTCGGTGATATTATGAAATTAAAAGGTCTTTCAGTTCTGTTCACCCTTCTGCACCAACACTGAACCAAAAACCTTATTTTATCCCAGTGTCTAATACGCAGAGCTTTTTACGCCGATTGGTAGTTTATCGACATATATAGGTGCATATAATATGCTTAAATTGAAAAATAAATAACTTTGACTTCGAATACTAAGACCAAATCCACCTTCGACAATATTGTGTCCACCTGTACTGCTGCTGTCGGCGCCGACTGTACCGCAATAGACAGCTTCAATCACATCTGCGGGAGGAAAAGCGATTGTTTTTAACCCCCGACGCAAAGAGAGGGGTGTTCTAAGTTTAAAGTGTCTGTGTATCTGTCTGTGGTATCGTAGCTCCCAAACTAATGGACCGATTTGAATGCGGTTTTTTTTGTGTCATAGATAATTTTATCCCGAGTGTTCTTAGCCATGTTTAATGAAAATCAGTTGTGCCGTTTTTGAGATATTGGACTTTAAAATGTAGTTATTACAAGAGCTTATTATGACAGGTAGAGTAAAGATAGAGAAGTTATGTCAGGCTTTGCAACACCAATGTGTGATTTTCAAGCCGTATTAGCCGCCATCTTGAACATTTTTCGTTCTGCCAGGTTTTCGCGAGGGCAAATTCAGGAGGAAGGTTGTGGGAGTCCGCTGGATGCGGGTGGCGCAGGACCGGTCACTTTGGCACTCTTTGGGGGAGGCCTATGTCCAGCAGTGCACGTCTTTCGGTTGCTATGATGATAACGATGATGATGAAATTCAGGAGGATCAAGGGCTCGATTGCCAAAAAGTAACATGTTTAATTGCCTTTAATGAATAAGTCGACCAACTTACCAAGACAATTTTCACCCATGTATCAAAAACCTTATTTTATAAGATTATTTCCACCCTTGATAATATTGAGTCCACCTGTACCTACCTGCAGCTGTCGGCGCCGACTGTACCGCAATAGACGGCTTCAATCACGTCTGCGGGAGGAAACGCGATTGTTTTTACGTCTCCGAACACTGCGCGTGCACACTAGGCGATTTCTTGCCACCGTATTTATTTTATTTTATTATTTATTAAGAAACAAACAGTTGCATACATTTACAGTAAACAGAAATATATGATAATAATTTTAAAACTACAGTTTCCTTAATTATTGACACGATAACTAAGTAATTACTTTTGTATTTTAACCAAAAAGATTGTGAGGTTTACATTGTTTTACTTTGTTGAGAGTGTTTACATGGAATAAGGTAAACATTTTATTCCTGAAGCAGTACAAGCGAAAATGATGAAGTAATGTCACATTGAATAAAAATACATTAAAGAAGTGGTGAATGAAAAAAAAAAATTTTGTGACCTCTCCGGGTCGTACCTACTTGGTTTAACACGTCTCCATCGCTGTTCAGCGGAGTTAATGCTGCGGGCATCATGGGGAACTTTGAGGTGAGGATGAGATGCGGGGTGGGAGCTTTTGCTATTCTTTATATATTTTTTATGTTTGATTAAAAAAAATATGTACTATTTATTGTTTTAATCAAGAACCCATCAATCCTTTTTGTAAGTTTCCAAATTATTTTGTAATTTAGGGCAAGGTTTGAAACTCAAATGGATTAAAATGGTCTGTGAAATGTCGACTGGAAATAATTTAGACAGGTAGGGAAATGTCAAGGGAAGTAGATAGGTAGGTACCTCAATCTTACAGAAAATCGCGTTAATAATAATTTGCTCTGTCAGGTACGTGGAGTTGTGTTCCTGATAATGAGTATGGTAGCCAGAGCTCCTGTCTCTTTAGCTGGTTGACACAACCTCATATCAATAAAAGGCACAGCCCTGCGAGTCCTCTGAAGTCTGACGCTTCCCTAAGCTACGGTGTCCGCCTACCATCAGGCGGTCCGCGTGCTTGTTTGCCACCGTGTTACTATACAATACTTAATAATAGTATAAAATTTGAAATTTTTTAAAAGAAATTTTACCAATGAAAAAACCGCCCAGTGTGCATCGTACGCGCATGCGTGCTACGGCTCCCTGTTATTACCGTCGGCGTGGACGCAAATTATATTATATCCTTCGGTACATAGGGATTATATACAATTATACCGCATTATGTACGCACGCGAGTGATTTTTGTTGTTTAGTTTTCGGTTTCTCTGTATATAGGTTGGGGTTCAGTAATTTGAGGAATTGTAAATGCATAATATTTGGGCATTTCTATTTTAAATTTAACGGTTACCACCAGCCCAGCTAGCGCGATAGGTTTTAAATATACTGAAGTACCTAATCGTGGTAGCAGCCCATGTCGTCATAAAACGAACTGTCAATGTCATACACATACCTACGATCGTCACAAAACTGACAGGTGAGACGTGACTTAAGTTAGGTTTAACCATAGGTACCTATAGTGGGTACATCTTAAAATAGAAACGTCCATTTAGCAATTTATAACCTCTATTCCTTCAATGCACACGTGAGGTAGGGCACAGCGAAATGTCATCCCGCTCGAATGTGGAGCAGCCCAACTGGGGAAGTACCTCCGCCTTGCAGAAGACCACAGCCATAATAACACTACTACTTGCTCTGTAGTAGTGTTGTGTACCTGGAGGCGAGCAAGGTCGCCAGTGCTCCCGAGGATGCCTTGTGTTGAGAGCGAGAGCATTTGTTCCTTCAGCTGTCAACACGGCGAATCCTCAAACATATCAAGGGCGGCAACGCCCATGTTTATCCTTTGGAGTTGCATGCGTATATAGGCTGCGGTGTCCGCTTACCATCAGGCGGGCCGTACGCTTGTTTGCCACCGTTGTTGTATAAAAAAAATAATATAAATATTGAACTGAAAATAGGAGTCAGTAAGTAGGTAGGTAGGTATACCTTTGGTAATTGAGAACAGTAAAAAAAAAACATTTTTATATTAGGTAGGTACTTACCTAACATCTAAAACTAAAATCACGAAATTGAAAACGTCATACTTACTCGTACTTGAACTTATTTACGTTATTTAACAGATTTTAGAAATTGTTTAGAAATTGTGACCTATTATAAACTTCATACTAAAAAAGAGCGCTTTTGACATTTAAAAAGTTGCTAAATTGGCTATTGAAAACCAAAATAATTTGACTATGGGAATAGGGTAGAAGTGTGTTATGGGCAATGGGCTGGCAACCCATCACGGCAATGTCCAATTTTCTCCATAGGGTATTTGACAACAGTGAAAATAAATTGATTTTTCATTAGCAACAGAGAAACATTACGAAAATACTCGGAAAGTATCAATATTTCATTTATATTAGCTACTAGCTGATGCCCGCGGCTTCGCCCGCGTGGTTATAGGAAAATGTAACATATTGAATTTTCCCGTGGGATTTAGATGTTTTCCCGCTGGAAAGAGTAGCCTATGTCACTCTCCAGCTTCTAAACTATCTCCATACAAAAAAATCACATCAATACGACACTACGTTGCGACGTGAAAGAAGGAAAAACATACAAACACACACTTTCGCATTTTTTTTTTTTTAATTCATAAAACAATAAGGACGTTGCTTGGTTCTGACGTCACAAGCAAGTAATCCTTGCAAATTCCATACTAATAACGGAGCGTTTTTGACGTTTCCTATTAAGAAGCTGATTTGACTTGCCAAATACCGTATTGCTGGAAATGGCACTGAACATTTAATTCCACGTCTCCCATCGCCTATGGGTGTACAGTCAGTATCATATAGTTAATGGACCCGATTCTACGTGAACATGGCTTAACTAGCCTAAAACTAAATTGTCTAATTTTTAGACATAATTTAGGCGGCAGATTAAAAACGACATATCGTCGGTGAGATTGCCAAATCCGTTATGTGCACGGTTTGAATTAAGAGACATAATACCATAGTGTAATTACTAGAGCATTATTTTCTTTGAAGTAAATTATGTACATAACGGATTTGGCAATCTCACCGACGATATTTAGAATAGCATTTAGGCAGCTAAGTAAGTTGTACAGACCGCCTAAAATAAGAAACGTCAGATTCAAATTAGCGCTGTCATTTGATTATGACAGCTGCTCATAGAATAGCAAAGTGTTTTAGCGATACCTAAATAAAATTAGGAAGTTTAGAGGCCACAGTAGAATCGGGTCTAGTAGCAGTCCTAGGCAGTGAACGAAAAAGCCATAGTATGCGAGCTCCTTACTTTCTACCCAAACACGTGGCTAAAACCCGGTATGCGCAACTAAACGGCTGCCTGGCATCGTTTTGACACCCCGCCGCCATCCCCGCATGCATGCGGTGCAATGGCACCCGTTCTGTGGGGCTATTTGCGGCACTACTTAGACTTCTATGGTGTGATGAGTGATGACTGATGAGCACGAATATTTCGAATATTAATTTCTGAGTCTTGGCTATGTTTTATATGTATTTAAGTATTTTATTCTTTTCAATATTGCCCCTAACAAAAAAAATGCTGTATATGCATGTATGTAGCTGAGATATGTATTAGTATTAAAATAAACTTTTGCGACCCCATATTTCAATCTCATATCACTTTAACTTATTCAAATCTCAACATCGTTGCACAATACCTTTGCTAAGACGGTAACAGTCTAATCCCAAACAGTAGCATATACTCATTGTTTTTTTTTTTCTACCATAGACTAGAGCAATGGCGTCGTCCGGGCGTGTGATGCGATTAAACGTATTAGTTTTGTGAGGATGGGTTACCGTTAGCTTTTGTCATATTTAGGAGTAGTTTTAGATGCCGGTTTGGTAGAGATATTTTTATGTTTGACGTGATTTGTAAACTTTATGCGACAGTAAAATATGTCAGTTTCTTCTGGAATCTATAAATGTAACTTATTATGAAGAACGACTGATGTATTAAGAGGTAAAATTTAAATGGAATAACCACATTTTTATATGCCGGTTTGGTAGAGATATTTTTATGTTCGACGTGATTTGTGAACTTTATGCGACAGTAAAATATTTCTGTTTTTTCTGGAATCTATAAATATGTAACTTATATGAAGAACGACTGTTATTAAGAGGTAAAATTTAAATGGAATAACCACTGTCAGGAACAGCCCAATGATACTATATTCGTGAGGCGTAAGCTATTTTTAGGATGAATGTATAACGGCCCAGTGTCCTGAAAATTGGTGAGGCCTGGCACAGCGAAATGTCATCCCGTTCGAATGTGGAGCAGCTCAGCTGGGGAAGTACCTCCGCCTTGCAGAAGACCACAGCCATAATAACACTGCTACTTGCTCTGTAGTAGTGTTGTGTTCCTGGAGGTGAGCAAGGTCGCCAGAGCTCCCGAGGAGGCGTTGTGTAGAGAGCGAGGGAATTTGTTCCTTCAGCTGTCAACACGGCGAATCCTCAGACATACCAAGGGTCGGCAACGCCCATGTTACTCCTTTGGAGTTGCATGCGTCTATAGGCTGCGGTGTCCGCTTACCATCAGGCGGGTCGTACGCTTGTTTGCAACCGTCGTTGTATAAAAAAAAATTGATCATACATAATTTACATAAATAAATAACAATTTTGAAAACATGAACTCGCACTCAGTCTTGACCGCATTCGCAAATTCGACCCACTCCACCCAAAGCTTTCTAAAGAAAGCCGGCACATACTTAACTTTGCCGTCCAAAATGATAACCACCAAACACTTAGTGAGAACTACGTTGTATTCCACATGCACGAATAAGTTTGTTTTGGTACAAAGGACACCCAACTTATTAAAAAAGTCGTCATTATTTTATGATGGATGAGTGAAGTGGAGCTTTGCCCAATGTTAGCGCAGCGAATTGATTCTGAAGTGTCAGTTACCTGTAGAGTTTATTTAATACTAGTTCGGTTTGGACGCGAAAAGATATTCACAATTTGCGCAAATAAATTCACGCCTGTATTCCCAGGATAGGCAAAGCTCATGCAATTTAATTTCCAATGTCATCTAGCAATTTTAGATTTCAAGATGGAGAAAATGTCATCGCCTAACACACTGCAACCCTGCTCCCATGGTCAGGAGTCAGGAATCCCTCTTACCACACAGTCGAGAATATAATGTTTTACCCCCTTATTCAGGAACTTAAAATGGCTGTGCGAAATAAAATGTGCTTTGTCCCTTTCTTACGAACACAAATGTCAAAGTGACAGATGAGGAAAAACGAATTTAAACGCCATTTTAGTTAAAACAGAGGCTCTAGTATAAGTTTTACCGAAACAAAACGTTGCGACCGCGTTTGCGTTTAGCTGTCAAATCCCATAGGTATAGTCCAGGCAATGAACTGACAACTTGTATGGAAAAAATGTCAATTTTGGAAATAAATTATAATAGCTTACTTTTTAAGTATAACGGGTATATTATCAATTAAATAGTTACCCAGCGACAAAATCCGACAACATTTCAGACATCGAAAAAATGATAAGTTAACTGGCTTCTAAAAAGTCAGTAAAAATATTAATAAATGTTTTTGTCTTTATTTTGGTACATTTACATTTGCTCTATAATATTCAAGATAAATCGTACAAAAAAAGATAATGCATGCTTCATTTAAATCTACATAATTACTTCCGGGTGGAAAGTTTGTCGGATTCTTGACTAAATCCTCTTAGAATAAAATTTTCAAATGAAATCAACAAAAAAAACGCAATTATAAATTAATGTTTTTCAAAACCGTATTTTGCCTGGAGTAATACAAATTGAGGGTAAAACGCAAACGCGATCGTAAAGTTTTGTTTCGGTAAAACTTATACTAGAGCCTCAGGCTTGTATAGTACGTTTATGAATACTGCCGTTATACAATTTAATTTCATTTAATCCGTACTGATTTAATCATTCACGATTCACACATTATTTTTAGTAAACGGCACTTAATCGCGTATGTACCTATATTAACTTTGTTGGTATTGTCCCGTAACCAGCATGGATGTTGCGACACATCCGAAACGTCGGGAGCCCTCAGAGAGAAGTTGTAACACGCAATTAAGTCCAGTGAAGATAGATCCTTTTCCTTGGCCCACCTTGTCACTAAAGCGGTCTTTAGACCTGCCTAAATGCAGTGCACTAACTTCACTCGCACTCCCTAATTAGAGCGAGATGGTTTATCTCCCCTCCCCCAGATAGTGCACAGCATTTAGCTATAGGTCTAAAGGCCCCTTTAGATACCTCTACGTTCAATATTCATGTCTAACACTTTTCAGCCAGACCTAAATGTCATTTTTTGTATGGAAGAATTACAATTGCGTTGTCTTAACGCTCGTTCGGAAAATTACGCAATTACTCCTCTGGACATATAACTTTTCATACGCATCCGCATACCCATACCACGTCATTACGTCACTGTAAAATATATGCGCATATAACAACTTTACGGTTTCCTTATTAGTTAATTTCCTTCCATATTTGAACAGGCAAGGAAGACCACAGCCATAGACTAAAACTATCCATCATCATGCCATAAAGAACTGGGTGGCATCTAATTTAAATCCGCACCGGAACCATTCGAATATCAATAATAATTTAAAAAGAC
Source organism: Epinotia ramella (assembly GCA_947578815.1). Lineage (NCBI taxonomy): Eukaryota > Metazoa > Arthropoda > Insecta > Lepidoptera > Tortricidae > Epinotia > Epinotia ramella. The sequence continues at coordinate 10,819,554 of OX388226.1, read as the reverse complement.
CTCAAACACGACGGCGCTAACATGCCATTTTACAAATTGTACAAACGAAAAAAAAACAATGGCCGAAAGCCAAAGACGCCGCGGCCGCGCCGACGAAAAAAAAACTAAATTAACACCGACTTTAAAATAATTAAAACCCACCTTGTTAGTAGGAGCTTCGACGTTTTTATTTCTTTACCAATTTATTGTTCAACATTTTCAGAACGTGTGGCTGATCGAAGTAACGCTTAAGTCTTAAAAGTTAAGGTCGGTGTTTATAGGTTATGGTTTTGGCGGGGGAAAATGGCCGCGTTGTCAGTTACCGCGAAATGTGGCAAAGGAAATTGCATTTCACATTTTATCGTTTATTTGATTGTCTCTTGGAGATATATAAAAGGATAGTTAACGAAATCTTCCGACTACCTGTTTTTCGGATTGCACAAGAGATCATTGGGTTTTACTGACTGTGTGTAATTATTGGAGTAATTGTATTGACTTTTTATCAGTTTAGTGGCTTTGTGTTTGTGGTGGTAGTCCAGGCAATGAACTGACAACTTCTATGGAAAAAATGTCAATTTTGGAAATAATTTATAATAGCTTATTTTTTATGTATAACGGATATATTATCAATTAAATAGTTACCCAGCGACAAAATCCGACAAAATTTCAGACATCGAAAAAATTATAAGTCAACTAGCTTCTAAAAAGTCGGTAAAAATATTAATAAATGTTTTTGTCTTTATTTTGGTTCATTTATATTTGCTCTATAATATTCAAGATAAATCGTACACAAATAGATAATGCATGCCTCATTTAAATCTACATAATTACGTCCGGGTGAAAAGTTTGTCGGATTCTTGACTAAATCATCTTAGAATAACATTTTCAAATGAAATCAACAAAAAAAACGCTATTATAAATTAATGTTTTTCAAAACCGTATTTTGCCTGGAGTATGGAACGTTTCAAGTTTTCAGGGCTAGCTACTACATGTATAATACTTTAAGTAACTTGCCTATCTAAAATAAATTGCATGTAAATAAATCTTGTTTTATTTAGTCGCTCACGTTGTATTTACCCGGAAATTAAAGAAGTGTAACCGTACATTTCATTTGCAATATTACAACGATATTAAGTAAAGTGGCTGATTAATATATGTATTAACAATAAGATGATATTGTTTTGGAAACAGGCACCTAAAACTTTCCAAGTGCAATTTTATGTAAACTTACCAAAATATTCCACCTAAAAGTAAATTTTGATTACCTACTTACCGATTACTTACTTTCATTGTAGCAATGTCTGCCCCTTGATATATAAGTACATGAAGAAAAATAGAAGTTTCTACTCTTTGGTATTAAAAAAAACACTTTTATTCCAGACTTTTGGAGTCCATAAAGTGTTAAGCTGGGTCCGCTGCGCCGTATTTTCGATGTTTTTAAACAACTAACATGTTTTGCCAATCAAAACAATACCCTATTTGTTTGTAGAAAATGAGGGATGACATGTTAGTTTAAAAACATCGAAAACACGTCGCAGCGGACGCGGCTTTAGTGTTACAAATTAATTTAAATGGGTATGTTAGTACCTAAACTTAAATGTTGAGCGGTCCAGTGGTTGGTAGTATAGTCCTCATTACAAATTCACATTGGCACAACTAATCAATTAATTAATTAATCGATCATACCTGGTTAATTAACCAGTTAATGTGACAGCGATGTCATAACAAGGTTATATTTATCACGAATCTTACAAAGTGTCTCAGATCCACGACCCATAAATTGTTTTTTTTTAAACCATGTGTTTAAAGGCAAGGGTTGCGTGAAATCCTCAAGGGATTGAGTCGTAAAATAAATATTTCAACGTATTTTGACAGGAGTTAATACAGATAATACAGACGTTACAACGTGCTACCAAGTCCATTTGTTAGAGTGATGACGCGACAAAATGCGTTTTTTTTTCTAAAATGCATTAAGGAATGACGGTGCGGTTCTGTGACAACTCTGAGTGCTACTTTATTTTGGCAAGTTTTACTTTTAAATTTAGAAGGTCTTTTATGAAGGTATTTTTGTCTGTGGCTGAGAGAGCAGTTTACGGAAAAGTTTAATGAAATGTTTCGACTGCAGCCTGGCTTTACTAATTGAACTTGGTCGCCAGAGCTCCCGAGGGTGTATAGTGTTGAGTGAGGGACTTGGTTTTGTCTAGTCAACACAACGAAACCTCAAATTAGTAGAGGGTCGGCAACGCGCGTGTGATTCTTCTAGCATCACAAGCTCCCGTAGACTACGGTATCTGCTTACCTATACAGAGCAAGTAATGGTGATATTATGGCTGCGGTCTTCTGTCAGGTGAAGGTCGTCCCAGTTGGGCTGCTCATATAAGCATATATACAGGGTGGAATCTTGTACGTGATCCAAAATAGCAAAATGTGAATCTATCCATGATTCTGAGCAACTTTTATTATGGGACCAACTTTGTGTTATGCCAAAAAAATCCAACTATTTCATTAACTCTGCTCATTTTGGACTGACAAGAATGTATGAACAGGTGTGTTTTTTTTGGCATAACACAAAGTTGGTCCCATAATAAAAGTTGCTCAGAATCATGGATAGATTCACATTTTGCTATTTTGGATCACGTACAAGATTCCACCCTGTATAAGGTGCTAACAAATTAAGTACCAACATCAAAATAATTGACTTTAAATATGAATAAAAAAAAGCAGCATTTGACTGATAAGGTGGCTATCACTAACTTACATCAAAATAGTTTACTTTTAATAGGAATTAAGAAAAAAAGAAAAGAAAAAAAAACCATCCTGTGCATTTAACTGACAAGGTGGTTATCACTTTCTGTCAAGTGAGCGTCCTTATTTGACATCAATGACATAATCAAAGAAGTCTTGATTGCTGAAGTCTACTTCTACGGACCAGTACTATCAGCTCTGAAAATATTGGCATCTAATTTGATACAACGTGTTTTTTTTACCTCCTTAGAGCCGAAGCCCACTTAAAGTATCAAAAACGTACTAATCATTCGTGAAAAAAAAAATGTATTATAGTCAGTTCGGGTATGTGCGCCAGGGCGGGAAAGTGCGCCCAAGTCATCATTCAGTCATTTAAATCAATATAAATTCGCTGAAATCCATGCAATAAACTTGTTTTAGTTTGTTGCATGAATGTAAGATGTCGTTATTTGTGAAATATCTGTAGATCTCAATATGTTTGATGTAAGACGCACTTACCCCGGGGCGCACTTGCCCCCTCTGAGAATAGTTAAGTTTTTAGTAATAAAAGGAAATTAAAAATCCTGTATGGCGCGCGGTGCGAAGTTCATTCCCCCGGTTAGAGTTCGTACCTATCTACATATACATCATACTCGGCTGAAGATTAACTTAAAAAAAAAACAAAAAAATACCTTTTTATAAGTTCTTTGTAATGTACCTACACATTAACTGGGCTTGGCTCTAAGACGGTTAAAAACACCCTGTATAAGCGAGGGGACATTCCGCTTTCTTTCTTACTACTTCTAGCTACTTCTCTTGACTTATCTCTATAGGTGTCAACAAGCATATTTAAATCGTTAAGAGGCTGAGCAACGCGTTGATTCTTCTGGACTCGCAAGTGTTCATAGGCTACATTGCTTGCCATCAGGCAGTTCTTATGCGTGTTGGCCTGATGACGAAATTGAGTCATGCACACGCGATTCCGACCTCAAAAGCATACCTTGACTGACATGCGCACAATCACATCTAATAGCAAACGTGTTTATGTCAATTTGTTCGCATTTGTAGAATCAGCGCAGCGTCATTATGCGCACGAGACTGTAATGGTAGCATGCCGATGATTTGTTAGGCCGTACACGGCACTTAGTTGTACGAGTGAGCAGAGCGAACGAAGGTCTCCGTTTTGGCTTGGGAAAAAATATTTCGTATTTCCGGATGTCCTGACCGGCTGTACCGCTGTTTTCTTATACGGGTCACATTCTCAACCGATTCTCGTGTTTTGCGAGCAGCTTCAATCATCATATCAGCCGAAATACGTCCACTGCTGGACATAGGCCTCCCCCAAAGAGTGCCACAATGACCGGTCCTGCGCCACCCGCATCCAGCAGCAGCTTCAATACTTACATATTATTTCTTAGTCGATTCAGTCTTGAGAATAAACAAAAAAACAGGGTGAAACCTAAGTCGTGAACAGATATTTTTGTTTCGCAGTTTTTTAAGGCATTAACTCGAGAAGCAAATATTTAAACTTTATATCAATAAAGTTACAGTCAGTTTAGTACATACATTATTATCAAATAATGTTAAATAGCAAAAAACCTCAATCTTATGGTCACCTTATTCGACAAGACTTGGTCTGTAACTTAAAGTGACAGTTTAACGTAGCAATTAGGGTGACCATGAGAGTCAGTGAATTTAAAACATTTTTTGTAATTAAGTAACGAATTAACAAATGTTTACATATTAATGGCTGTTGCCACCTCCACATGTTTAAACTAATAGTTGAACAGTAAGAAACACATATTTCTGTTCACGACTTAGGATTCAGCCTATATAATAAATATGAAAAGACAGGCTCGCGAATTCTACAGCTCATAGAGCCACAAGTTTTAGTCGGTTGTCGGTTTTATTAAAAAAACCGCCCAAGTGTGACTCGGACTCGCGCACGAAGGGTTCCGCACCATTATCTATAAAAACAGCAAAAAAAAACACGTTTGTTGTATGGGAGCCCCCTTAAATATTTATTCTATTCTGTTTTTTAGTATTCATTGTTATAGCGGCAACAGAAATACATCATCCGTGAAAATTTCAACTGTCTAACTATCACGGTTCGTGAGATACAGCTTGGTGACAGACGGACAGACAGACAGACAGACGGACGGACAGCGGACTCTTAGTAATAGGGTCCCGTTTTACCCTTTGAGTACGGAACCCTAACATATATACCCATAGTACAAGCTTTGCTTAGTTTGGGACTAGGTCGATTGTTTTTTTTTTTTATTCGACTTGGCTCCTTACGATGTTTTCCTTACCGAAAAGCTACTGTTAAATATCATGAATGCTTTTTTTAATAATTTTTTTAATAAAAAAAGTCCTGATATAGGGCAATAGTGGAAATACCTAATGTTGGATATCAATCGATAGGTCTTCTACGTTGTTAATTTAATAATATTAATATCTAAAGCGGGAAATAAAGTTGAAAAATGTAAGTAAAACAAGACATTTAATTCGTTGAAAATATATTTGTACTTATTACATTAGTATACATCGATTTCTTAGGCAAATAAATACCAAATAAAGAAAAGACATTATAACGAACTACCTACTTAACTATAAAGATATTTGACTGAAAGCTTATGGAGTGCAACAACTTAACACATAAATAATAATTAATAAAAAATACACATTTTTTCTCGACAACCTCGTTTTGTTCTGTAAGTGTCAATTGGCATGACATACAAAAATATTAAAATGTTAAATGTAAAAAATGAGTTGCCTTTTACTTGTATAACATTTTCACTCTGTATAAATGGCATCAAAGTTCACATAGTCTACACCCGCATCTTTTTATTGAAATAGTGATACCTACAATTCAATCTTTTTATTGGCGAAAATGAAGCGTTTTCCAATAACTGACAATGTGCCAATCCAGTAGCAACTGTAACAATAAAATACCTTCACGATGCTCTATAGTCCAATAAAAAATATTATCTTTTCTCTATACTTCATACGCGTCATGCAACGCGGCAAAAATAAGGTTCTTTATCATCCAATACACCCTTTGAAAATATCGGAACGCACCCATAACATGAGCACTACAAACTTAACGGCGTCGGTGGCTAAAATTGGAACTAAATTTACTCAGTACTATATGTTCGAGAAAAGCGGTACTAGCGCCGCTGTAGACTGCAAAGTTACAGTTGCAATTCCATAATAATCGTAATAACGCTTGAACCGCTTTATAGCACTATAAAGAACTTTGCGCGAACCGGCTTCCTTTTTCGAAATTTAAATTTGAAATTAGAATCGTTCCTAGAAGCGTTAATAGGGTAAAATGGGGTAAGAGCTCTTTTATATTTTTATTGTTTATTTATTTTACTTGGAAACGCGGTTGATGTTTTATTACATTTATTTTGTACAATTAAAATGGTTTAATGCTGTTTTAGTGTTAACAACCAATAAAACCATTTCCATGATTAGATTAGGTACTAAAAGGTTGTTAAATCTGCAGTGCAAATGAGATAAATACTTCAACTAAATATAATATTTTCCCAATAATATATGATAATTGTTTAACTATGTAGCTTTAGCCCGCGAACTTCTGTAAGGCATCAAACCTCCAGTTCACCTCTTTAGGCTATTATTTCTGGGATAAAAACTATCCTATTTTCAATCCTTCCCCAGGACTATCTCCTGTCTCCACACCTTTTTTTTCATATATCCATTCATTGGTTTAAGCGTGAAAAGGTAACAGACAGAACAGATTTTTTTTTTACTTTTACTTTTTAATCATTTAACATTTTAAAAATTACCCATGTACAAAACATCATGGCTGTATCACAAACGCTGAAAACATAATCCTTCCTTTTTCGTAATAGAGTTAGCGTAATAAACATAAAGTTTAATAAAATCTCAGCATTTCTTCATTAACACGGTTGGCCGGACTATAGCATAAAATTGCTTCCCGTTCAAGCATTGTTAAAAGCCCTTTTTACCACCATTATATTATAACACCTAATAAAGTAACCAAAGTTTTAGTCAATAGCGTCACTAACACACTATAAAACTGTTTAAAATGCGATAACAAACTATAAATGTCACGAAATACAATAAATACAAACGATAACTGCCACCAAATACAATAAATGCGAGATGCGTGAAATGCGAATTGGTTTCGGAACCTATGCAGGTAAGCGAATTGTGTTTAAAAAAAAGTGAAGTGGCGCTTGAACGGTACTTTTGAGATTTTTTGGAGCGGGATCTAGAAAGTATGAAAAGGAGGATATTTTTAATTGGACGAGCGAGCGAAGCGAACAAACTCCGTTTCAGCTTGGGCGAAAACTCTTTCAAATGTCCGGCTGTCGCAAATTTTACGAGAATCGGTCGTATTTCTCAACCGATTCTAGTATTTTTTTTTCGAAAATGATATGTCGTATAATGAGCTTTAGGTCGTTTAAATTTTTATTGGCTCCCGAGTTCTGCAGCTCACAGAAAGAAGATTGTAGAGAGCAGTAAAATCAAATTATTCATACATTACCAATTAACAAAGCTAACGAAAATACTCTCAAAAATCGACACAATTTGGCCATGTAAATTACTTGTTCCTATTTTTCAACAAACTTCATAGGCACTACCTACTTTTTTTAAAAGTATTAAGTAAAATAATTAAAACTAAATTAAAAATAAAATATAATAGAATTAAATTGTATTCGGCGCCGAGACCACTATATTTGTCCACCTAGCAGCTTCGGCCGTTTCTGCTGCAGCAACATACTGCCCTCATGGATACGGCGGAGTTGCGCCGGGGCTAGTGTCTCAACACACTACCAACTTAAATTGTACTTATATCTTTCTATTCTTCTTTCTTTCTTTCTTTAAAGTTGTTGATTTGACTGTCATATCCGTTTCCTCGTTTAACGCACGATTATTCTAATCTTTTCTGGAATAAATAAAATATAAAATATAAATATTAGGGGACAATCTTACACAAATCGACCTAGTCCCAAACTAAGCAAAGCTTGTACTATGGGTACTAGACGACGATAAACATACTTATATAGATACATAAATACTTAAATACCTACATAGAAAACATCCATGACTCAGAAACAAAATTCATGCTCATCACACAAATAAATGCCCTTACCGGGATTCGAACCCAGGACCTCTTGCTTCGTAGGCAGGGTCACTACCAACTAGGCTAAAGCGGTCGTCAGTAGGGTTGGTATAGTTGACTCAAATTTCATTGCCACGATTTTCATCGTTTGGTGCGCTGCAAATTAAATTCCACTTGCTCTTTAGTAATACTGGTGAGTTTAAGAAAAAGTATGGAGAAAACCGTTTTGACATTTTGATTACAGCGGCAACCTCACTCGTGCCTTTGACGGACTTACAATGTCATTTCACATCTATCCCTAATAATACAATACAATACAATAATTAGACTAACTATCTAAACAGCGGCACCCCTTTAAACTAGTCAAGCGATCACCTGTAATGCCAGAGCAAAAAATTCGCAACAAAACCGACCCCCCATAACAATAGATGAATACTCTGCTATAGCGCAAAAAAAATGGCAAAGGGGCCGTCTTTTGTGGGGAAAAAATGACGTACGATCGGACAATGGTATTGAACGAGCACTTGTTTAGTTAAGGTTTGTCAAATGATGGCGCTTCGATTGGATGTCGAAGAAAGTTCGGATTGTTAACTAAGATTAATGAATGCGTAATTTATGATTATTAAATGTAAGATTATAACTATAATATGTCATGTAGACATAAGTCTTTTTATTGCTATAAACAGTTTTTTTATGTAGGTACCTAGACTTTCAATTAATTTGGAATACTCTGTCTAATAAGTCAGTCTAATATTATAAATGCGAAAGTATGTGTGTGTTTTTGTTTGTTTGTATCTTTGTCCTTCTTTCACGTCGCAACGGAGCGTAGTATTGATGTGATTTTTTGTATGGAGATAGTTTAGAAGCTGGAGAGTGACTTAGGCTACTTTTTCCAGCGGAAAAACATCTAATTCCCACGGGAAAATTCAATATGTTACATTTTCCTATAACCACGCGGGCGAAGCCGCGGGCATCAGCTAGTAGTCTATAAAGCCCATAAGTAAGTAACCTCAATCTTCTACAGTTATCACATTTCCTCCATCGTTAAACATGCGATTGCTAAAAGTAGTTATGTTTTGCTGTCTTTGGTACAGTCGAGTTCTTCAATATCTACACAGGCAACCTTTCAAAAATTTAGAGACTTTATTGTTACTGACATAAGACACATGTGTAGATATTTATGAAAGGTTTTCTGTACAGATATTGGAGAACTCGACTGTATGCTACAGGCGAGAGTTTCGTCAAGAAGAAGCTGCTAAGTCGACATTTAAACATTTGGTCTCGTTCCTAATCAAATATTAAACCATAATAAGATCTAAAGTAGTTATAATATACAAGATGATAACTTAACATTAACTAAAATAATATTAAACTGTGTCAACTGATAAATACTTATTTGGAAAAAGAGGTTTTTTAGAGGAAAGTGGGTTAAAAAAATATTCGGAAGGCAAACAAAGTTTAAAATACAAGGAGGCTATACAAAATAGTATGAAAAGGCTAAGTAAGTGTGAAGCTATTATGAAAATATTCCATTTTAGAGAGTGAAATATTTTGAACCATTTCAATATATATCACTAGCTTCCGCCCGCGACTTCGTCTGCGTGGACCCGGGATAAAAACTATTATATCTTTTAATCCGGGCTATAAACTATCTTGGTGCAAAGTTTCATCCAAATCGCTTGAGCCGTTTAAGCGTGATTGAGTAACAAACATCTAAACATCCAAACTTTCGCATTTATAATATTAGTAGGATAACTAGCTTCCGCCCGCGACTTCGTCTTTGTGGACCCGGGATAAAAACTATCCTATATAATAAACCAGGCCATAAACTATATTCTTGCAAAATTAATCCAAATCAGTTGAGCCGTTTAAGCGTGATTGAGTAACAAACATCCAAACTTTCGCATTAATAATATTGGTAGGATTAAGTTCCTAGGTCTAAAATATACAAACAAACCGAACGTTTTGACGACCGGTTAGTCTAGTGGGTAGTGACGCTGCCTACGAAGCTGAAGGTCCTGGGTTCGAATCCCGGTAAGGGCAAATATTTGTGTGATGAGCATGAATATTTGTTTCTGAGTCATGGAAGTTTTCTATGTATTTAAGTATTTCTATCTATTAAATATATCGTCGTCTAGTACCCCCATAACACAAGCCTTATTCAGCTTACTATGGGACTAGGTCGATTTGTGTAAGATTGTCCCCTAATATTTATTATTTATTTATTATAAAAAACACGCTAGGTACATAATATATTGTTGTTCTTATTACATTATTAAATAAAATATATACTGGGCACATATTTATTCAATAGGCGTCTCAAGCTACTTATGTTTAAACTTAGATAGTAGGTAAATACGCTTTCTGAGTAGATATTTTCTTAAACTCAGTTAAACCTACTTCTAATATGTAGTTTATACTTTAGGTATAAATGACAAAGCTCAGTTTGTGTCCTGACTTGGCACAAATTATGTTTTGTCTCATTTTGAATCTTGACATTGAATATGTCAATATGAATATAAGTAATAATAATATAGATAATTATATTCTAGCTGTAGTTATCAGTTTTTATTATATTTTCACTGTTAATTGATGCATTTCTGTAATTAATAAGGTACTTAGTTTTAATGTGTGCATTGAAGAGCAATATTATGTAAAGGTATGCTTATTGTTGAAGGTACTAATAAATGAATAAATAAATAATGGTCCTATTATTACCTACCACGAAATTACATTATCAACGTATAACGTTTAGTCTAAGAAACAATTCGTTTTCAAACAACCCTTTTCTATAACAATCCCATTCAATATTTTGTAATTAACTAATTGAACCGGGGTTACTACAATTACCCTCGTTGACCTTTTACCCCCCGTTACGATGATTAGCCCTCGGGCTCGGGTGAAGAATGAATCTGTTATTTTATATCACACCTTTTCTATTTTCAGATTTAATATTCTTGAACGAACTACACTGATGAGAAAGTTGTATAACTTTCTGCGTGGCAAGTTCATGGAAAATCTGGAACATTTTCTGCAATTATCATTTGTCCGCAACATTTATCACAAATGTATAGTTAGCTTAAAAATGTAATTTGAAAATTAGGAGATTTGAGCTCTTGATCCCAGTAAACTTGTGAATAGCATTTTTTTTTCAATTTCATTATGCCGAGGACCATCATTATATCAGCCGAAAGACGTCCACTGCTGGACGAAAAGAGTGACCGGTCCTGCGCCACCCGCATCCAGCGGACTCCCGCAACCTTTACCTCATCAGTCCACCTTGTGGGGTACCCACGCCGCGCCTTCCGGTACGTGGTTGCCACTCGAGAACCTTTCCGCCCCAACGGCCATCGGTTCTATGTGCACTGTGCCCCGCCCGCTGCCACTTAAGTTTAGAGATTCGGAGGGCTATATCGGTTACCTTGGTTCTGCTGCGGATAGCCTCATTTCTGATGGGGTCACGCAGAGAAACTCCAAGCAAGCCCTCTCCATTGCCCTTTGGGTGACTGCCCATAGTAAGCGACCACGTTTCCGTGCCATATCTCTTCACTGGCAACACACACTGGTTAAAGATTCTCGTCTTGAGACACTGCGAAATATTGGACGAAAATATGTGCCGCAGCTTCCCGAATAACGCTGCCCAGCCGAGTCGGATTCGATGATTGACCTCTTTCTCAATGTTGGACCTACCTAACTGGACAGTCTGTCCTAGGTATATATAATCGTCTAATTCGACTTCGAGCGTAAAGTGTCCGATTGAAATGGGACTTGACATTACATGAAAATTTGACATGATCTTCGTCTTATCCATGTTCATCTTTAGACCAAGTCGCTCGGAGGCTACTGAGGTCATCGAGCATAGGTCAAGGCCTCCATGGTCTCAGGCAAGACTACTATATCATCAGCAAACCGGTGAGTGATGTACTCGCCGTTGATGTTGATTGCCTTCCCCAGTCCAAAGTCTTGAAAACATCCTCCAGTTTTGGGGAAATAACATCCTATTGCCTGACATCCCGCTACAGCGGAATAGGTTTCGAGCTCCCATCCTGGAGTCAGACTGACATAGTGGCGTTCTCGTACAAACTCTTCAGTACTCGATATAGTAGCAGTCTACTAGGCACCGTTGGAGAGACTTTAGTAAAGCCCACGTATCGATCGAATCAAAGGCTGTCTCGTAGTCCACGAACGCTAAGCAGAGAGGCAGGTTATACTCCTCAGTCTTCTGTATAACCAGAGAAAGGACCATGCTCTACTGGAAAAAAAATAACAAGCGTTTATTTAGTTTCACCTGGCCCGTTGTCTGTCTGTAATCAATCTTGCAAGTTAAATTTGACCCACTTCCCGGGTGACTGATTGAGCTGAAATTTTGGGTATACGTATAGTTTGGATGACAATTCAATATTATGGTACCATCGAGCTGATCTGATGATGGAAACAGAAGGTGGCCATAGGAATTCAGTACGTAACCCCGTTCCGACGTAACCCCGTTGACTTTGGGCTCGTTAGAATCGGATGACGGTACTTATACAAAAAAGTACAGTTGGCAATAAAAGCATGTACAAAAAAAAAATTCGTGATAGAAACTTATTTAGGATGTAATATTAACTTACCCTAACCTACCTGCTTATAATATTCAATTATCTGCAACGACATTTTCGTCAATAATCGGCTAAAATGGCTTTCAGGACTTTGGAAATCGGACGAATTATTTAAAAAAATATGACTGCTAGTTCGTAGAGAGATTGAACATTTATACAATATTGGCATGACGATGCTGGCACAGCAACTGTGCACTAACTGGTTAATGACCTAATCAGAATTACTTAATTAAATAGAGAGCCAATATGAGAGGATATTTATAAATAGAATCTTTAAATAAATAGAGATTAAAAAAGTAACACCCATCAGGACAAGGTTATCTATATGTCACTGTTAAATCTCTGAAATAATTTTTGTGACCATAAAATGTAAACGAATTAGTAATTAAAATACTGACAATACACAATTATCGAAACTGAATTTTTAAGTAACTTTGTTTTCACAGATTTCGTTTCTGTTTTGTTTCTAGTTCATTATATAATTTCAGTTTAATTATATTGTGTACCTGCTTTTTATCTAGATTATATTGCCTTTTTTGTTATTTTTTATAAATAAATAATTTTATTACTAACTGTGAAATAAATTATATTTCAATACATTTATGGCATTGATGCTAACGTTTATTTATTACTTATAATTAGCTTTAAAACTACCTATCCATCACGATGCCATATCGGGGTCCATGTGAAAAAACAAATGAGCATCAACCATTTAAAATGGGCCGAACTTTACAGTTAAAAAATCTGAATAGATAGGTAGGTGCACTGCAAAAATATGTATAGATTTAACCCTCTCATAAATATACCTTAATCCGCTGACATAATAGCGATGGACCATATTTATGAGTAGGTAAGTTGTATGCGTATGCACCCATATTTTTAAACTTCACTGTAACAGAACTAACGAAGCTTTACTAGACGCGAAGAATTTTTACTACACTCAGGTATATTATAGCATCACATGTAACTAGTTTTGTATTTTTTTTTAATACAACGACGGTGGCAAATAAGCGTACGGCCTGATGATAAGCGGACACCGCAGCCTATAGACGCATGCACAAAGGAGTAACATGGGCGTATTTATTTTATTTATATAACATTAGAAATCAAATCTTGAAAGTCAATTTTCACCCACTTTCATTATTATTCGATTTGAAACTTTCAAGTTTGTAAGTAGCTATTATGAAAATGACAATTCAATAATATGGTAACGTCAAGCTGAGTTGGAAGGTATTGAATGGATAGTAGGTAGTAAATAGTAGAATCCATACTAATACTAATATTATAAATGCGAAAGTGTGTCTGTCTGTCTGTCTGTCTGTCTGTCTGTTACCTCTTCACGCTTAAACCGCTGAACCGATTGCGATGAAATTTGGTATCGAGATAGTTTGAGTCCCGGGGAAGGACATAGGATAGTTTTTATCCCCGAAATCATCCCCTAAGGGCGTGTAATGGGGGGGTGAAAGTTTGTATGGAGCTGCGATATAAACGAGTTCCACGCGGACAGAGTCGCGGGCAGAAGCTAGTAAATAATAATTGCAATTCAGCGAGGAAATGCTGCCAGCATCCTCGGTACAATGCCTCGACGGCCTTTTTTAGATTTAACTTAGTTATAATTTAATTTAGTGAATGATAGTTATCATCTTGTATATACTTTAGAAAATAAATTATTTAGTAAATAATGAAAAAATATATATATATATATTAGCGAACTAGCCCGATAGTAAGCTCAATAAAGCTTGTGTTGTGGGTACTAGATGACTATATATTTAATAGATAAATATTTATATAGATAGAAAACATCCAAGACTCAGAACCACATATTCATGCTCATCACACAAATATTTGCCCTTACCGGGATTCGAACCCAGGATCTTCAGCTTTGTAGGCAGCGTCACTACCCACTAGGCTAACAGGTTTTATTTTGTAATTTGATAACACATACCTACAAGCTGTCTTCATGCAATTAAATTTTGTATTTAGCAGTAACGTCTGCTAACGAAAATTATCAATAGACTTCAAATAAAAGGGAAAAATGTAAAAATCTCCCTCTGAAGCGTTCGAAGAGGGAATTCATTGAAAGATTCGTGGACCGAGTATAACTAGTCCGATAGCTCAGTTGGTAGCAGCTGGTCGCGTATAGCAGAAGGTTGCAGGTTCGAATCCTTCACTGAGCAAACAAAACAATTTTTCCCATTAATTTGTTTTTTTTTTTTTAAGAATTGTTCTATAAATGAATGTATCATGTTACATAGTTATTATGAAAACATTGTCTTGCTTCCATTTTATTTATACCTATATATTTGACGACCGGTTAGCCTAGTGGGTAGTGACGCTGACTACGAAGCTGAAGGTGCTGGGTTCGAGTCCCGGTAAGGGCAAATATTTGTGAGACGAGCATGAATATTTGTTTCTGAGTCATTGATGTTTTCTATGTATTTAAGTATTTATACCTATTATATATGTCGTCGTCTCCTACCCATAACACAAGCCTTACTGAGCTTACTATGGGACTAGGTCGATTTGTGTAAGATTGTCCCTTTATATTTATTTATATACATCCCTTTTATATACATACAGTTTCGGATGCTTAGATATTATTTTTATTTTTTTCCTTTTTCAGTAATTTCAATGTACTAGGTACCTAATGGTAATTTAGATAGCAGACGATTCTGCTTGTTACACGATAATATTTTTCAAATCTTATAGACAGAAATAGTACATTACTTACCAAGGGCTGTGAAAGAAAGAAAGCCCGAAATCGCAGGTATTTGTGACCCGAGCCGCAGGCGAGGTTTGTAAACATGCGATAGAGGGATTTCTTTCTTACTGCCCGTGATGAGTACACAATTTTACGTCTTTACCTGGCCACAATGCGAGTTTTACGATACGCGCAGCGTGCGGTAAAACTCACATTATGGCCAGGTGTGACGTAAATAGGATTTTTCTTATTGACTTGATCTGTTTCAAACCCCGTAGTTACGCGGTTTGGCAGGTGTAGACTACATAGACTAGATAGGTAGGCATTCTAGTCTCGTCTAATCTATTAGGTACATAAATACCTAGGTACTATAGACTATGCAAAGTATCTAATTAAATAACTACGAAAGTAGCTATGCGTACGAAGAGTCCAAAATGATCTACACACGTTTTTACAAGGCAATAAGAGCTTGTACAGATCATTTTGAGCTCTGTTTCCTTGTAGCTACTTCCGCTGTTGACAATACAATCAAGGTTACTATGTACCTAATGTATACAATAATAGGTATTAGTAAAGCAAAATCAACGAGAGAAGAAAAAGTCTTACAAGAGAGAGGAAAAGAACAAGCAATAAATCAGATAAGGACAAAGGATATTTCACATAGTCCCATTGGCTTTGCTTTACTACAGAGAGTTATGTATCAGGACGTATCGATACATAATATGATCTTAAAATAAATCTTAAGATTTAAAAAAAGTTGACGCACTTTACTTCACACTCCTAAAGGACATTAAAATCACAATCCAAAGTTCAACGACTCAAGCACTAAAATCAAAGAAACCGCCACTAAAAAAAACACTAAAAAAAAATAAAGCCTACAGCTTCGAGTTCTCTTACTTTCTGGCTCACGTACGGACTAAAACTGGGCGTGGCCAACAGAACAGGTTAGTAAAGCCGAACACCGCCAAAAAATACCATAAAAAACATATAATGGCAACCCTAGGACACGATCGATGGGATAGTACCAACCGGCGTGCGGCTCACGTACTAACGAAAAAAATCTCGTTACATCCCTCCACCAATCAGATGCTAGCCACGCCCGAAGACCATTCCACCTTTAAATAGGCCACGCCCACGGTGCGACGCTAGCGCCGGCCGCGCCATACAAGTGGCACCGTTCGGTACTAAATAGAAAGAGAGGGCGATACGCTGGGCGCGTCGCCTCTCGCACAATTTGAGCCAACCGATCATTAAGTGTTTAAATTCAACGGGAGTTGGTTGTGTCAGGTTTCGTCGGAGGGGAACGCTATTAAAATATCTACAAACATTATCTTTAATTGGGCTGAATTTTGCGCCTGTGTGCGCGGGTTTTTTTTCAGTGTCTGTTTTTTCGAAGTTGATGACTGTTATCAGTTTTGTTTAGTGCGGTTTAGCAAAGGAACCTATGTGCGGTTAGTGTAAAGTGAACGAAAATGACTTCAGTGACGTGACAGTTTGAAAAATCGGTACTTATCGATTCGCGTATCGAAAATTATTAAAAATGACACGTGCCACATAATAGTGATGCGATTAAGTCCCCAATTATCGCTGTCCCGTTCTTCTTAATTGCCGACTATTAAGCATTTCTGAACCGTGACCCTCCGATTTCCAAACGTGTTTCCGTCGTTTCACTTTTTTAACGGTTTTTTGTTCAGAAACAGTGCGTTCGGAAATCAAAGAACATAATTTTGTGTGACTGTGCTCGAAAATTATTGTGGAAAAGTGATGCTGTGCGTCGTCTGATTTTCAAATTATCCGTAAGTACCTAGCTTTAATAAGAATCTATTACCAACAAATTTAAAACACTCTTCAATGTAAAATAGATAACGTTGAATGTAGAACCGTGATCTACCTACCCTAGCCACACAAAAGAATTTTGAAAAATGTTACACAATTTAGAGAAAAAGAAACGCATATTTTAATACTTACTTTAACAAAGTTTAGTAAAGCAACGAATTATTTAGGACAAATAATGTACCTAGTCATATTTTACATTTAACTCCATATGGACATACTTATTTTTTAGATAAACTAACCTAGGTACCTAAGAAGTACGTTCACAATCTTTACAAGACAAGCACCGGAAAACCAAATAAAAGAAGAAACATGTTTGAGTAGTAACCTACTTAGGCAGGCGCAAATAATTACGCGAGAATAATTTATAAAACCAAGTTATAATTCATATTTCTACGTTCAATTGTATACAATCGCTCAATATGTATAGGAATAAAAATGATCAATTAATCATTAATCATGAATCATTGACAGACATATCTGTCTAAGTAACGACGGTCAAGTTAAATCATCGCATGATTACAAATAATAAAGCGATCATATTACCGACGATCCAGGGGAAAATTTCAGTAATAGTAGATAGATCATTTCTAGTTCGCAAACTATTGACTAATAAGATACTAATAAGCCAGTCTGTTTAATAAGACGTCGGAGAAGTCATAACCAAACTCAAATGGAGTTGGGCAGGACATATTGCCAGGCAACGTGACCGTAGGTGGACCAAAACTTTAACGGATTGGTGGCCACGTACAGGAAAAAGAACCGTCGTTCGTCCACCAGCACGATGGGTTGACGACGTAAACAAGACCGCGGGTCATTTCTGGATGAGACTAGCACGGGACCAGGATAAGTGGCGTACTCGAAGAGAGGCTTATGCTCAGCAGTGGGCGATTAAAGGCTGAAAATGATGATGATGAAGACGGTCTGTAGTCGTTCATTGAAGATCGTGATCTTTCTGATTTCTTGAACAGTACGACTGCTACTGACTTCTAGTAGTGGCCCCTTATAGTCCATACCACGTTGTAGAAATTGCTGGTCATTTCCTTGGGTTCGTCCATCAATAAGACTAAAAATGATCATTTAAGGTGGATAGAACCCCTAAAATGTTGTCTCGGTATAGTATAATTTGCTGAGCTTTCCTTCCACCCTTTAAATGCCTTCAAAATTAGATATTTCAACCCCAACGTGAAGCAAGTCTTAAATGTTAAAAGGTTATAAGGTTAGGTGTATAACGTTTAGAACGAAATCAAGGTACCGAGTTTAAATAAGTTGCTAGGCAGGTACTTAAACTTACCTGTTGTGCCTTCATAAGAAATTTGATAGAAGTCAGCGAAAGTTTACATTTTATTGAGTTATTTTTGATTGTGGTACTTATTAAAACAACTGTTCAAGCATTGCAGTGAAAGTTTTAAAACGATTTAAATAGGTATCTATCCATAATTTCGCCGAAACTTATTGAAAAAGGTATCCATGATATCGGGATTATACAATATCCAAAATAACAAGTACCTTTGATTTATACAAAAAAAATACCATTATCGCAAAAATGCGATCCAGTAAAATTCCAAATATTGAAATATTTATTCTTCAGGCCATCAGGCTATGTGACCGCCCGAGTTTACAAATTACATTGACGATGGTATCATTAAGCGACATCAAGATACATAGTAACATTGATACAACAAAAACCTGGGTACTATACCTAGTAATAATAATACCGTAAAACTACCCTTTATTGCAGATGGTAAAATACAGCAGGCATTAGATAGAATACAACGGAGGTACTTTTTTAAAGTTTTGGACGACCAGTTAGCCTAGTGGGTAGTGACGCTGCCTACGAAGCTGAAGGTCCTGGGTTCGAATCCCGGTAAGGGCAAATATTTGTGAGATGAGCATGAATATTTGTTTCTGAGTCTTGGATGTCTTGGATCTATTAAATATATCGTCGTATAGTACCCATAACACATTATTGAGCTTACCTTGGGGCTAGTCCATTGTCCCCTAATAAGTATATGATATAAGTACATATTTAAGTAAAAATAGGTATCTATTCCTAAATATGGGCAAAATCTTTTCAAGTACGTAATAATACGGAAACAATGATAGACCATACGGTGAAATCGTGAAGCGATATAAACCAGTAGCCGTGGAAAACGCCCTAGGCACTGGAAATGAAAGACCTAGGACGTAACGCGGGTAGCACTATTGGCTACACTTGCTAGTGCTATCTCTGTCCTGTTCGTTGGAAAACAAAATAGATGCAAATGTGCTTGACA
The DNA here is from genome assembly GCA_947578815.1 of Epinotia ramella. Taxonomy (NCBI): domain Eukaryota; kingdom Metazoa; phylum Arthropoda; class Insecta; order Lepidoptera; family Tortricidae; genus Epinotia; species Epinotia ramella. Next base: position 10,800,327 of record OX388226.1, on the reverse strand, counting down.
GTCTAAGCAATTTAATTTTTCCGCAATCGGATTTAATTTTTGACATCGGTTGATGCAAACTGAGAATAACTTAATACTTACGAACAGTTTTTTACCTCCACGTACGTTTCTATAGGATACTATCAGAAATCTTCGATATAAGATGACACACATTTTCTATCATAATCAAATAACTTTAAAGTTGGCGATGTCTATAAAAGAAACGCAAAAACACGAGCGAAATTCATGATCGTGACTGACAAAAAACTAGAATATGAGTTACGATTGTAATAAATCTATTGACAATGATTATTGATTAGATTCAAACAGAGATTTTATAGAGTTTGCAGCAAACCCAACGATGACATAAGTTTCATTCATATTACCTTTTTATTTAATTTAAATTGACCTTTACTGTGAAGTTTATTTGTTTCTTATCAGACTGATGCGCTTACTAAACCGATTAGGTATTCACCTTTTTTATTATATTAAATACGACTGGACTAATGTTAAGAAATGTCTAATAAGATCAAATAACGTAATATAAAAAAACGGTTATCATTTATTCATAATATTGTTTCTCCGTTCTTTTGTTTGATTATTTTTAACAATCCGACATGTCAACCGATTCATAAATGCTTTTTTGACAAATGAAATCGACGCATCGGAAAAATATATAAGATAGAAACCGCTAAGAAAACATTTTCAAATGTTTCTTTCTAACTGCAATTTGATAATGGAGTTAACTCAAATTTCGTCGGCGGGCAAAGCGGAAATCTTTTTTTTATTTTTTCTGATATTTATTCATGCAAGAAACAGTCGCATAATTATTTTTAAAATATATAAAAGCATTAGGTATAAGAAAGTAATAGACCTGGAGTGCCATAACTTAAGAATTATTATATACCACTTATAAATTAACAGCGGTAGTATAAAGCGAAATCTTACACAGAAATCGACCTACGCTAAGCTCAATAAGGCTTGTGTTTTGAACACTAGGCAAATAAATGACAAATTTATTTATAAAACGAGTCCCAAATTTTACTAACGCACTAAATTTAGCAGTGTATTGAATCATTCCCTAAATAGGTACCTATTCATAATCGGAAATCAAAACCGTCTCTTATCCATTAACCATTGGTCGATTGGTTTTATCCATTGGTCGATTTGTGTAAGATTGTCCCCTAATATTTATTTTATTAAACAACTGATCTAAGGCGCTTAACAAAAAACCTCTTTTTTACAAATCCTTTCTATCTTTCCGTAAACACTCGCTTTGAAATCGATATCACTTGAAGTCTATTTCAAATACCAGTACTTAAATTTAAATAAAATTGTAAATATACCTCCTAATAAAAATACTATGGGCCCATAAAGTTAAATTACGCACGGCATGGAGCCGCGTGCCTTTTTTGTGCGATGCAATTGGAAATGCGGGTTCCTTGACAACGGCGCGGCGCCATTTTACTGCGAAAGAAGTTTATGTCCGTTTTAGGGGAATCACCAGTTACACAAATACAACATTCTTTATTTCATAACATACACATAAACTATGATTTAATCTAAGGGGTTAGAGCCGCCCTGTAAGCACAGAAATGCCTGTGTTGGGTTGGGAGACCCCCTCTTCCTTAAGTTTTATTAAACAGAAACAGAAGCAACATTATTAATAGAAGTGATCGTTAAATCACATTAAGGTGACTGTAGTTCTCGAAGTGTTGTCCTGCTTATTCCTTAATGTTAGCTGTGCTATTCACTCGCACACAGATGGCTTGAAAAATTTGAATAAAAAAATCTTATGGGCGAAAGAACTGATTATTTCAGAATAGTAAACCTGAACCGCGGCCTGCGGTGGCGGAAAATAACACGCCGGCTGTTTCAGACCTCTTGAAGCCTGAAGCGTTCAGATTTCAGATAAAAGAATTGGCGATCTTTTTTCGAAGGGACCGTGAAAGCGGTTTGAAGCAATAGAATTTCTTTAGTTGAAAACTGCCGCATTTCAATGCTTTTTACAATAAATATAAAACTAGTTCAGATTATTAATTGAATACGAAAGGTCAACATATTTTTTGACAAATTCATCGGCCTCATATATGCGTTTGAAAACATGCGACACAGAAGTATATTTATACCGTCGGATTAAATGTCATCCTTGTTACATTAATCCTTTTATTCTTTAGTAGTTTTGTTTATTCTGTCTACACATCGTAAACAAACTTAAACAATTTTAAATAAAGAAAAGACAACCACTAGTTAAATAGAAGCTTAAACGAAACCTTTATAAAATGCAAACCCATTCGATTTCATAACAATCAGTTCTATAACACCAATTACATTAAAACACAGCTTATAAAGCTAAAGTTCACATACAAATCGATAATTATTAATAATGTATAGGCTAACCCGCTTTACCCCTTTTAATATTAAAAGGATGTCGCTTTATCCGAGCTAATGACAAATTTATCGTCGTTTGACACAAACACGTCACGTCTCTTTAATTATTAACTAGCTTTTGTCCGCGACTTCGTTCGCGTTGACTTCCTTTTGTTGGAGTTTTACTGGGATCAAAAGTATTCTATATATTAATCCAGGCTTTAGTCTATTTGAATACTAAAATTCATCTTAATCCGTTCAGCCGTTTTTGCGTGACTTAATAACAAACTTTCGCGTTTATAATGCTAGCTCCCGCCCGCGAATTCGTCTGCTTGGACCCGGGATAAAATCTATTCTATATTTGAATCCAAGCTATAAACTATGTTCGTGCAAAATTTCATCGAAATCGGTGGAGCCGTTGAAGTGTGATTGAGTAACACACATCCGAACTTTCGCATTTATAAGATTAGTAGGATTATAGTAGCATTGGAGTGACAAATATTGGTCTACAGCAGCTACTAATTATCCAATTTAATTGTCACTAGATACTGGTAATTTTGCCGTTTATTTGGATCCTAGTAAACTGACAATGTTGTTAAACTAGAAACTTAAGATACGTTGGCAATTTCTTGTTTGGCACTTGTAACAATTGTGTAAATTTGGCATATCTTGAGTTGACAATCGAGCATATTCGCTGAGACCATACCGTTCAGGCTCACAAGTACAAATAGATTTGGATAAAATGTGGTGATGGCAGAAAAAAAGGTAAAAAAGATTAAAGGAAAGGCAGAAAAGATTATCAGGAGTAAATTAAAAACGCTGAATACCTCTGCAAACTTTACTAATCTAATATGTCTGAAAGGCATTTAAAACCCCACTTTATGGTTACTAAAATAATATTCTCAAATAATGCCCCGTTCCTAAGAATAACCAAAGTAGATATATCTTCACTTCGCGGTGAGGCAACACCTAAAAAAGTCATAACATCCATACTAATATTATAAATGCGAAAGTGTGTCTGTCTGTCTGTCTGTCTGTCTGTCTGTTACCTCTTCACGCTTAAACCGCTGAACCGATTTGGATGAAATTTGTTATAGAGATAGTTTGAGTCCTGGGGAAGGACATAGGATAGTTTTTATCCCGGAAATCATCCCCCAAGGGGTTGAAGTGGGGGATGAAAGTTTGTATGGAGCTACGATATAAACGAGTTCCACGCGGACGGAGTCGCGGGCAGTAGCTAGTAATATATAAACGCAATATTTTTTTAATTTATCGCTTTTACGACACACGTAGTACGTTACGTTCCCATATACCTATTTGTCGTTGTGTGTATATATTTGATGTTTACCACTACTTAAAACACAGCGATAAAACAGCTCAATAGTCAATTTGTCAAACTGACAAAGACAAATAGATGCATATCGTAACAAACGATAACACTTGACGTCTTATTCTGTCATTAGGGGTGCCAAATGATTGGTTCATATTCCGAACGATTCTAGGACGTAGGTTACTTATGGTGAGAAAAGTTTTCCGTATCAAATCAAAGTCAGAAAAGTACTTTTAAAGTCCATTCTTGTCCTGGGCTTCAGACAATGATGGTTTATTTTTCCATTATATTTGTTCATTTCATATCGTTTACTTTTAAAGTCTGTATGACATTTAAAATTGCATTTCCTGGGGATAAGACTCTAACTTTACCTTTATTTACCGTAGAAATCCAACCTATAGCAGTAACTTTAGTGATGTTGTATCCATATAAGAATCTTATAATGATATACGACTGTTTGAGTGTTCGATGGAAGCTTTGAGGAATTTAGTAATGATATCCGAATATTGAAGTAATGTGGTTAATGGAAGGAGTATAAAAGGTAACAAATGGATAGACAATTACTTTCCTTTATAATAAAACTATACGTATTTGATGGCATACCATTTAAATGCTGGTCACGGTCCGTATTTTCATTAACACATAAATAACACACTGCTAACTCCATTATGTCAATCCAATGCAGCTAATCCAACACTAACATAATTCACCGAATTAAAATACCTCGCAAAACCAACTGTATTACGTTCTTTATTGGTGGATTACCAGACAACTCAATCGAACAGCCGTCAATAATTAAAATAATTACCACGTTGCCTTTTACGGCTAATACTAGTCCGAACAAGATGGCGGCGCTTTGACATATGACTGATGCGAAATGTCATAACTCCCGCCATTACTTGGCGACATTTTGAAAGAGCGTTTTTTTGGACGAAGGTAATTGGCTTTATGCCAATGGTACATACTTTCCACTAAAATATAAATTGAATTAGAAAAGTAGGTCATTACAGGTTAGGATTACCGTTTTAATTGAATACGTTTTAAATAAATTACATAGGTAAATTATCTCAAGCAGGATCTACAATTTGGTGAATTGTTTACATAGGAATTTATAAGATTCAGAATTCATTGATTACCTATTCGTTGTGTTCAGGTAGTTTGTCAGTTTGTTTGTATGGATTAATCTCCGGAATGATTTATCAGAATTAAAAAAATCATTAACTAATAAGTATAATTGACCAACGTATCCAATATTCGGCAGTGTCTCAAGACGAGAGTCTTTGACCAGTATGTGTTGCCAGTGATGTCATATGGCACTGAAACGTGGTCGTTTTCTATGGGCCTCATAAGAAGGCTCAATGTCACCCAAAGGGCAATGGAGAGGGCCATGTTGGGAGTTTCTCTGCGTGATCGCATCAGAAATGAGGCTAACCGCAGCAGAACGAGGCAACCGATATAGCCCTCCGAATCGCTAAACTTAAGTGGCAGTGGGTGGGGCACATAGCATGTAGAACCGATGACCGTTGGGGCGGAAAGGTTCTCGAGTGGCGACCACGTACCGGAAGGCGCGGCGTGGGTACCCCACAAGGTGGACTGATGACCTGGTAAAGGTTGCGGGAGTCCGCTGGATGCGGGTGGCGCAGGACCGGTCACTTTGGCACTCTTTGGGGGAGGCCTATATCCAGCAGTGGACGTTTTTCGGCTGATATAATGGACGTTCATGATAGACTAAGGTACACTCTGAAAGTGCTGCTAGCTATGTAAACAAACCACCATTGAAATTGTCTTTCGATATGGCAGTTTGTTTACATAGTTAGCAAATTCCATTGACGGCAATTTACGTTATGTTAAAACACATCGAGAGCTGGGTCGACCTCTAGTCTTAATGTTAGGTACCTACTTACCTACTTAATTATAAACGGAAAAGTCGGTGTCGATCCTCATATCTAATCGCAAAAAAAAATGTAGGTACCGATTTAACGATTATTTCCAGTAGCTTATCGGAATAGGACATACAATGAAAAAATGAAAAAAGTTTATTGTATAAGGGCAACATTACAATATAAATCACGACCCCGTGTCCTGAGCTAGGAAACCCTGTGTTACAGGACCCAGTTTCGTTGTTCCAAATACTTAACCTACGTATCTGTACAAGTGTACAAAGAGAGCAAAATACAAAATAAATAGGTATACTATAATTTATACGCGTACAGAGTCGCGTGCAGCAGCTAAGTTAGGTATAACACTATGATTATCTGTCTAATTGGATTTGCTATTATAAATCATAATTCATTATTGTATACAAACGATCTTGGTTGAAGACTCATGAATGAAAATATTCTTTGGGGTCAGCCACAACTCTTTGACAGTTTTTTTTAAACAAAGGCCAGGCAAAGGCAACGGCGTACAGCCGACAATAATTGCAATGAAGAAACAGTTTTTTATCCAAGTCTAGGATAACTTATCTCACGCAAGATCTTCGAATCACGCCAGTCCGTGTTGCCAGTTCTAAAAATGATGGTTATCTTTTTTCTTTGTTCAAGTTACGGTGTCGTGTTTGGTGGTAACACTTTCGTGTTTATTTTTATGAAAGTGTTGAAAATGACATTTGAGGAAAGTACTTACTTTAAAGTTGTTCGATAGATTTGGGAAAAAGTTGCCAGATATTTTAGTAAAAACGTTTTGTCGATTTTCTGATTATCTGAAACTACGCCCGCACTCGGATACTCGTTGACGTCTTCCACGCGCGAGATAAAGAGATGCAACACTCCCCAAGTACCTAATCATTTTTTTCTTCAATTTCTGATAAATATATCTAAATATGGAAAGGTATTTATTTATTTATACAAGGAATTCCAACAGCAATGAAATATTCGCTAAACTTTATAAATAGCAATACAGAGCCAATTATATAAACTCGCAAATATAAACTGAATATAATAATATGTTACACAGTACACGCTATATGATAACATTGCACAGTATACTGTGATACAAAATATTACAGTATGAAATATATCAAAAAAACAAAAGAAGAATCAAATCTTATATGAGCAACGAGTAAGAACATCTCTGGATGTACAAATCATCTATAAATGTACAAATACAACTACAAATGTACACAAATAATTTAATGAACAACATGGACCGGACACAAATTAATCAAACTTACAGATCAGACGCTATAGCGTATTACTGCCTGCAACAGGTATTTTTGATACTTGCTTAGGTATATACATACATCCCTAGCTTCCGCCCGCGACTTCGTCTGCATGAACCCGGCATGAAAACTATCCTATATTTGAATCCAGACTATGAACTGTCTTCGTGCAAAATTGCATCCAAATCGGTTGACCCGTTTAAGCGTGATTAAGTAACAAACATTCAAAGATTCAGACTTTCGCATCGCGACGACTTATAAGTTATAGTCAGTAGGTACCAGATGTAGAGGTAGAGGTCAAATAGATCTACCTATCTAGGAGCTTGTTCAGATCAATTTGATTTCTTGGCCTTGTCCTGTTGACTGTACCTTGAGACCTACCCTAAGTAGGTACCTCAGCAGGGCACTATAGCGATACTGTACAAAAAGTCTGATAGCCAACCGTCGCGAAGTGAGAGTTAACCTCCATACATTTCTATACGATTTGTTTGGATACGGCAGCCGCCGACGTCGCCATGGCGTACCTACCACCTACGTAAAATGAAAATCATTCTAGAAAGAACATGTCTAAAGACCGTGAACTTACAACCGAAGGTGTCTCCGGATCATCAATCAATCGGTTTCTTTATACCCCCGTTTCTTTCAGCCCCATATTAGCAAACAATTGGTCGTAAGAATTAAAACATCGGTTAAGTTTACACTATTTTATAGGTTCAAAATCTGGTCAAAAACCGACTTTAAAGACTTTAAATAAGGTTCATATTCTTATTCAAAGTCTGTTAATAAGTTGACACCATTTTAAATATGCATTTGTATTGAAATTCGTTTGAATATTAACCTTAAAGCCGAATTAATAAGGTTCAAATAGTAATGGCGGTTGTAGTTTTTGTTTTTAATAATTGCAACCATAACAGCATATCGTATTTTTGCATATGTTTGTGCCTTATTTAGAGTGCAACCGTCTCTTTCGTTACAAAGCGGATGAAAGGGATAGTTGTAATACTAGATAAAGTTTTTATAAGTAGTTCTCTCGCTTTGGACTTTCTTAGGAAAAATTTTCCTTGAGTCTTAAAAGAGCTATGTATCATTATTATAAGGAACTAGTTTCTTATTTGTTGCGGATAGTTAAGGAGATGGGAACCTATATCACCACATACCTACAGAGCAAGTAGTGGCGTTATTATGGCTGGGGTCTTCGTAAGCTGTATTTTCCCATTTGCGTAAATGACTTCAAAATATGAGCGAGATGGCACTACCTCTCTAAAAGAAGAAACTATGATTTTTGCTGACAATATCTCTAGCATACTGCTTTTAAATATGACATACTACGACAGTGGAAAACAAGCATTTTTGCCTTTGTAAGGAGACACCTATTCCTAAGAACTACGGTAGCCTAGTGGTTCAGGCATGCTGTCAAGCGGCGGTCGTGGGTTCGAATCCCGGCTCGTACCAATGAGTTATCGGAACTTATGTACAGAATATTTACCGTTAGCTTTTCGGTGTAGCAAAACATCGTCAGGAAACCGGTCTAATCCCAATAAGGTCTAGCTTTCCCTCTGGGTTGGAAGGTCGGATGGCATTCGCTTTCGTAAAACTAGTGACAAATTTTCACGTTATCCACGTTAATCCCCTAGCCTGATCCCCCAGGGGAATTAGCGGCAATTATTTTATATTCAACTAGGAAAAAATGATAATGTTCGGTTATGGCGCTTCGCCGGACGCTACCGCGTCACGCTCGCTTCGCTCGCTCGGCTCGCGCGCTGTAGGGTCGCAGTTCAACTAACAACCTAACCGTTTTTTTCCCCTGGGGGATCAGGCTAGGGGATTAACGTGGACAACAGCCAAATTTTGGGATTAGGTGTCAAAGCGGACCCCGGGCTCCTTTAGGGGCACAACCGGGAATAACGCTAGGAGGATGATGATGTAAGGTGTCCTATTCAATTCATTTATTCCAGACCAGCAAGTCAATCACGTAACACATTGTACGCGCGTCAGTTAGATCTTATTATTATTAGGAGCCTATGGTGTCCCACTGCTGGGCAAAGGCCTCTCCCCTCCGTTTCCAGGCATCCCAATCGCGAGCAGCCTCTGGCCAATCCTTTAAAAAGGAGTGTATCTCGTCCCGCCAGCGCCGGCGAGGTCTGCCGCGTCTCCGTTTGGAGTTGTCGGGCTGCCATTCAGTGGCGGTCTTGGCCCACAGCTCACTTGGCATGCGGCAGACATGACCAGCCCAGTCCCACTTCAACTTAGCCGCCTTCCGTTAGATAGATCTAAATGACAATTTTATATGAAAAAATGACGAGTAACGTGATTGCTCAGGTCCATAAAATGTGTTAGTAAACAAGTTTCTGACAAAAATTTCATTTTTGGTACAAGCTTTTATTGCCGACTGTTTTTTTCTGTATACCATCATCAACTACTCATTGAGACGATTCTAACGAGCTCAAACTCGATGGGGTTAAGTATGTGGTTTTATTACGGAGTTCCTATGGCCACCTTCCAGCTCCATCATCAGATCAGCTCCACGTCATCATATATTGCATTGTCACGCGTTCTGCATATTCGTGCAAAATTTCAACTCAATCGGAGACCGGGAAGTGGATCAAATTTAACTTGCAAGATTTGATTACAGACAGACAACGGGACAGGTGAAAGTAAATAAAAGCTTGTAAAATACACTAAGCCTTACTAACTATTGTTAGAACATTATTCATAAAATCAAAAATTATAATAGACTCTCACTCCCTCTGCCATGTGGATAAGTATATCCCAGTGTTTCCACATTGCACTGGTCTATGGACGCAAGCGATTCCAGAAAAACCATAAGCGCGTTGCACACAACGGATCCTCAAATCAATAAAGGGTCGGCCTTTATTGATTTGAGGATCCGTTGTGTTGATAGCTAGAAACGAACGTCGGTCCCTCACTCTCAACACAACTCCTCTGGAGCTCTGGGGAGCTAGCACAACTGACGCCGCGCCGCGACGCGAGTCGAGAATGATCTACCCTCCTCTTTCGAATTTGCACGGTGCAAGTGAGACAGGGGACGCTCAGTCGCGCGCGAAGCGACTTGCCAGCAAGTTGTCTAGACGTGGCGACCAGAGCGAGTAATGGCGTTATTATGGCTGCGGTCTTCTGTAATGTGGTTCTACTGTTATCCTCATATCAGCCGAATTCGCCCACTGCTGAACATAGGCCTCCCCCAAAGAGTGCCGCACCGGTGCGGCGTCGCAGATAAAACTATCTCAAACATAGTAATTTTATAACGGTCACCCGCAATTTAACATAGTCTTTATGTCCCAATTAACTACTAATTTGTCGGCGATACATATGTATAAGTAATTATCTTTTTATGGGCGCGCGTGCACATGTCATGTGCAATAAAAATGTTTAGCGTTTGTTATGCCGATACGTTTGTTTGAGCATTTCGTCCATTAAAGGCTTTTATTTCGTTTTATTCGATATGTATAAGCATACATGAACTCACATGCAGGCGAATTCGCTAAAGGGGTACCTACACAGATAACATGAAATTTTACTTTCAGTACCGCTTTCCCCCACAGGAAAGGCAACAGGTACAATTTTACTGTATCAGTTTAGTATTCATTATTATGAGAGCAAAAATTCATTTATTCCTTTAAAAAAACTCAATCATATCAGCCGAAAGACGTCCACTGCTGGGCACAGGCTTCCCCCAAAGAGTGCCACAATGACCGGTCCTGCGCCACGCGCATCCAGCAGACACCCGCGACCTTTACCAGGTCATCAGTAGTCCACCTTGTGGTCTACCCAAGCTGCGTCTGCCGGAGACTTTGAAAACGAATTCTCCCTACAGCTGATCGATGCTAATAGGGAAAATGCAGTATTTTCAATTTTGCTTTATTAGACCACGAAAGTATTAAAAAAAAAATTACTATAATTTATAGTCAATTCCTGTTACATGACAATTTAAACTTTCGCGCCTAAACGGATCTACAGCTCCTGTGACGTCACTCATGTGTGTCACTCGCCTTTGTCCGTGGTTCGTCCCTAGATGTCATAGAGTTGCCTAAGTCTTGACGAGTGACGTTCACCAGACTAAAACACGTTCCGTTTCACATGACTTCAAATCGTAATTATTTTTTGAAATTAAGTAGCATAAAGTAAAGGAAAAACGTTTCAGTAGCTATTATTTTATGTTTTTTCAACATTTTCGTCACAAAATAATGGTAAATATTATAGCTCTTCCCTATTGTCATTGATACATAATAATCATGACTGTTTCAGAGATCAGATCACGGATTTTTTCTACGATCTTGGCTCGCCTTTGCTGTATTAATTTTCATGACATTCCTGGCCACATTATTAGCATCTTTCTTGTTATTTTGCCACATCTTTCCTAACATACAATATTAACCATACATACCACGGTTATATAACAAACAGGCGTATAGTGTTAACATGCATAATAACGTAATTAACGACCGATTCTTGAATGCACTGGTTTGATTAAATTTATAGCTTGATTGTTTCACTCAGGGAAAAAATGCATAAAGCGTTAGTCATTTCACGGATTGTTTGGATTTGAGCATGCCTGTACCGTCCGCCATTTTGAACCTACATTCATAAATAAGTATATGCAAGATCAAAGAGACAATAACTCTGCACGAAGACGGGTTGCGACCAGCACGGGCTAAAATATACTTAGCCAGGGACGGACGCTCTATCTTATCACTTATCGCGTGATGAGGCCGACCATGATACGGGGTCGGGTCTTGACATAAATGTGGATGTGCCTCGGCCAGAGAGAGGGCATTTGTCGCTAGCTGTCAACACACCGAAGGGTCGGCAACGCGATTGCGATTCTTCCCGAGTCGCAGGCGTTCATATGCTACGTGTCTGCTTACCGTCAGGCAGGCCGTGTGCTTGTTGGCTACCCTTGTACTATAAAGTTATCGAGGTTGTTTACCTGACACCACGAAATTGCGCAATCGCAGTAAAAGTGTGTGTTTCTTTTTTAACAATTTTATACGTTAGTCTTTAAGGTATTTGTAATTTGCCTGTGTTGCCTGATTTAAATAAATAAATAAAACTCTTATTATAAATTTGTAAGCAAACTGACGTAGGTAGGCGTTAAAGATATACTTTCGTACTCATGACTTGGGCATTAACCCATCGTATGCTTAGACACTGATCCACGCTAAGCATTTCTATAATTTTCAATCTTGATTAATCTTGATAATTTTTTTGATTATCTAATTTTAACATCCGCATACGTTAAAATCTCAAATTAATTGTCATTGGGACGTTTGCATCTCCTTTTAGACGACTTTTTCCTTTAATATTTTAATAGCATAATTATTTCAATCCATTATTTTACCTACACGAACCAACTCAAATCTTCAAGTATTGCCCAACTAAAAACAAGTAAAACCAGCCAAGCAACGGCACTCATAACCATGTCTAATCCACGATTTTTGATCATAAAACGCGCACGCGAGCGTTTCTTAACATTTTATTGTCTCCGTTAATTAATATGCCGGTTTTTTGTGGAGTGTCCAATCATGCAACTGGCAACATTGAAACACGATTGTCAGTTCGATTTGCGTTATGCGCACGCGAAAAACGGGGAAAATGGAGCTTTGCGGCCTTGGACTACAATGGACACTGGGTTTTGCATTCCGACTCGCTCATTCGACAGGTTACGTGGCCCACAAGCATACGACCTGGTAAGCTGATACTGTAATTAACAATAATAATAGTTTATTTCAAAGACTTTAACAAGAGCTTAATAAATAATAAATAATAATAAATATTCATAAAGTGACATAAGTAAGTGAGTCATATTATATTATTATTATTATATATCTAGTTTTATCTCTTTCTCCGATACCCAAAGGTTGTCTGGAAGAGATCGCTCTTCAGCGATAAGACCGCCTGTTGTCTACCTCTACCTACATGTTATTGTATTGTTTCTCTTTTAACTGCTTTGTTTGTGTGAGGTGTGCAATAAAGAGTATTTGTATTGTATTGTATTGTATTAGGGGACAATCTTACACAAATCGACCTAGTCCCATAGTAAGCTCAATAAGGCTTGTGTTATGGGTACTAGACGACGATATATTTAATAGATAGAAATACTTAAATACATAGAAAACATCCATGACTCACACAAATATTTGCCCTTACCGGGATTCGAACCCAGGACCTTCAGCTTCGTAGGCAGCGTCACTACCCACTAGACTAACCGGTCGTCAATAGCTTATATATATGTATACATTTCATTACGTACGGTGCAATTAAATCATCTGGGCATCATGTGACGCTGATTCTTGTAATAGGTAAAACCTGTGCTACAAGGATCAGCTACCTTCCTACTGACTGAAATATGATATTTAATATTTAATACAACAGCTAAAACAAAGAGATATAAAAAAGCGATGAAATAAACAATTTGTAAGTACATACTAAAATTAAGCAAAACAAAACAAGAAACATTTATGCGGATATTGAGTCATTACCTCGTATAGCTGACCATTACTTTATTGATTTTAGAATTCGTTGTGTTGACAACTACAGACAAATACAGAGGCGTGATTACGTAAGTACGCATGGTATAACAACACAGGTACTCTCTTCCAAGACTCGCGAACCACGTGACTGACACAAGCCTACGTCATCAAACGGCATTTAACAGCATGATGACGTAGGCTTGTGCCAGTCACGTGGTTCGCGAGTCTCGGAAGAGAGTACCTGTGTTGTTATACCATGGTAGGTACGTTGACAACTCAACTGTCATGTTCCCATACAAAAGTAGATCGACCGTACGTACAAAGCGCTATCGAAAGTCGAATTTCGTAATACATGCATCCCTGTCACTCAATTAAGGGAGTGCGATAGAGATGGAAATACCCGAACTTCGACTTTCGAAGTTCGTGGTAGCGCCGCAGGTCTCTTATCCTCAACACAGCGCTTCCTGGGGAGGTCGGGCGACCTTACTCACCGCCTGTGTTGAGGCCCTAGCACGATAGGTTTTATCGTCGGCGAAAATGTACTGAATTGACACGTAAAATATAACGATAAAACGTATCATGCTAGCTGGGCTAGAATGCACTACCACATAAATGACATAACAAGTAGCGGTGTTATTCATAATCTATAATCATTTTGACGACCGGTTCGCCTAGTGGGTAGTAACGCTGCCTACGAAGCTGAAGGTCCTGGGTTCGAATCCCGGTAAGGGCAAATATTTGTGTGATGAGCATGAATATTTGTTTCTGAGTCATGGAAGTTTTCTATGTATTTTAGTATTTATATCTATTATATATATCGTCGTCTAGTACCCATAACACAAGCCTTAATGAGCTTTCTATGGGACTAGGTCGATTTGTGTAAGATTGTCCCCTAATATTTATTTTTATTTATTTATTTATTTACCTAAAAAAGACAGACCACAAGCCCACTTTTTCAAATGCAAATAACAATTTAGTCAGCTACCTAACCAATAACACAACCATACTATTACAATAATTAAAATAATGTCGAACACGAATTAGTACCTAAGAATTCATTTACGGAATAAAATCTAAGTGACAACAATCATCGAAATAACGGTGTTTTAAATTTACTACTCGGCATCTCTTATGTGCCTTGGTAGCTTATTGTAGATAGTGACACACATTGAGTAACAGTTTTTCTTTCGTATCTGTTTAAGGGTTAAGGGAAGGGCGATCAAAATCACACCTAATATAAGTCTCGAACTAACAGATATTTTCGTTTACAAATAGTTGTCTAAGCCTCAACATCTTAGAAATTACAATAAAGATGGAAATAAAAGCAATAATGTCACTTTTTGCTGTAATATAACGATTTACATCGACCAAGTAATTTCTCAATGCCCACAGTAGTTGTATTTATATTTCAACGTCAATTAAAGCGGGAACGATAGTCTATGCCCTGCACGCTCTATGATCTAGAAACAGCCGTTTTGTCTATGGAATATGGTCGTGTTCTTTTTACTAGCGCGCCGGTGTTGCCAATTAAAAGAGAAAAAAAGTAATTAGTAGTCGATTGAAGTTTCATTTTTAGAGTTCCGTATGTCCATTTAATTAAATACCAATAATGATCGACTTGCAGAGAATTCGCGGCATACACTAGGGGTTGTTAAAGGTGACCGCATGTTTGTATGGGGTAGGTATGCCTCTACTCGTATTGATCATTACTAGCTTTTGTTTAACTCGACATGTTCAATTGTTTGTTAGTAGTGAGCGAAAAATATTGGAACTGAATTTTGAAACAGTAAACCACAACAGATTGAGCTGAAATTTTGGGTATAAGTATAGTTTTGATGACAATTCAATTTTACGGTACCATCGAGCTGACAGGATGGAGTCGGAGAGCTAAAATGAATTTTTTGACAGAACAGTGTTTTTCATTGGGTGTGCAATAGCGTATGTCTATTGTATTACTTAACTATGTTACTTACCCTTACATGGGCACATCCCTATCAAATTGCAACGTTTGTACACTTTTTACATTCTAATTAAAACATACAAAGTATCTTTTTAACATAACGAGGCTTTGGAACACGACCATTGATCCGGAAACGAGGGGTCCATGGGAACTCGTATCGACCCATAAATATTGGATCCCTATAAACTAGAATTAAGTATTCATTAAAGACAGGAGGCCACGCTTGGGTGGTTGTGGACTTGGAGTTTGTGTTGTTTATAATGGTCAAATTATCTTGAAGTTTTATCTGGATACTGCAAAATATAAGCAAGAATCCATGCTCCTTGCGTTATTCCCGGCTGTGCCTTGAATGAGCCCAGGGTCTGCTTTGACACCAAGCAAGAATCATCATCATCATCATATCAGCCGAAAGACGTCCACTGCTGGACATAGGCCTCCCCCAAAGAGTGCCAAAGTGACCGGTCCCGCGCCACCCGCATCCAGCGGACTCTCGCAACCTTTACCAGGTCATCAGTCCACCTTGTGGGGGGGCCTACCCACGCCGCGCCTTCCGGTACCTGTTCGCCAAGTACCGCGGTCGCCGCCAAGCAAGAATAATAAATAATAATAATAAATCTTACACGAATCGAACTACCCCACACCTCAACGAGGTTCGTGTTATGGGTACTAGAAGACAATATATTTCATAGTTAAAAATATTTAAATATGTACATAGAAAACATCCAAGACTCGGAAACAAAGAAGCATAAGTAAATATATAATTATCTTGCTTCAATAATTAGCACGCTACAAACAATGCACTTAGTTGCACCATTTTCCAATAGGTAGAATGTCATGGATTATTGTCTGATTCCAACAGCAGCAAGTTGTTGACATATTGCTAGATGTCTAACGGCCAGCTAGAAAACGGCGGCAAATGAAAAACAAAATACGATGCTGGCAATACTAATCTTTTGACATTTCCGATGACGTCCGAAACGCGCGAACCGTGAAAATCACCAGCATTTTTTTTCAAACGGCTTAAAAGCCAAGACATATAGACTTGATTCCAGAATTCCGACCTATTGCACAACATCGCTGCTTATTCCGTAGACTGGCTGGCAAGACTACCTATAGCCCGATAGTTTTAATTTTGAAAACGAAAATATTCTCATTATCGTTCAAAAGTCAACCAAACAATCAATAATTAACGATTAGAAAACTAAAGTGACACATTTATAACACCAATACCAACCACGCTTGTCAAAATAGACCAATAAAAAACCCGAAATCAGTTTTACACCCCTTTTCATAGAAAAACCAAATTGGATTCCCAATCTGTGGTCCATATACTGTTTAATATCTCACAAAACCGTTCAGCCTCTAAAACAAATGACCCAGAGAATTTGTGATAAAAAATACCCTTTCGGCGAGCTCTTTGAGTTAATTACTACGGCGTTCTCCCTATCACACTCGCGTTAATTTATATGTATTCATCTCGTTCTGTCATGAGGTTCTTTATTGTACTCTCGCCGGCGCCTCAAAGGTCGGGTCAAAGCGTTTTGTTTTTTCATTTTGTTTGCTTGTGTTGATTACTTGCGTCTGTAATAATAATGTTTAGAACTAACTAATTGGTGTAAATTTTTATTGAAAAATATTACTCGTTTGTATTAAATGGTTGAAGACTTAATATTTTTGAATAAAAGGTTATAATTATAAGACCAAATAGTGGGTTAATGATACTTTATTGAGTCCTCATAAGATGCATTTGGGTTTATCTTATTATCAGGCAACACTTCAAATATAGTTTTTTTTTGCTAAGGAGTAACTTCATAGTTACTGACTAAAGATAACACTTAAAAATGTTCATCTTACACCATATACAATATGGTGCCAATCTCTCCTTCTCCCCAATTCAATATTTATAATATATTTTGTAATTTCGATAAAATTTTTAGTAAGCAGTAGGTACCTTACTCACAAATAAGCAATTAATTGCTCAGATTACCATTCCCGGGAATACTGCAACTAGAAATATTGCCGGGAATCTGTGTTGCTGAAGGGTAATCAGTAATCACGTAACGTTTCCAACGCGCGTTCGAACAGTCTAACTGCTCTTTTCCCATACCTATAAAAATTGACATTTACCTAGATCCACCCAACGACGTAAGTACAATGCGTTACGTGGTCGACCTGCTGGTTCCAAATATATGTGTGTATTTTTTTCTTCTCAAGATACCACTATGTACAGTGGGAGTTTTATAATTCGATTATACCTACTCTAACAAATTAATGTTTATCTCTGAGTTTCCAAGAATGTTTCACTCATGATCTAGATCAAGATAACCCCAAAAAATATCAAATTTTAAACATTATTTATGACTACTAGGTATTGTATGCGTTTGGCGATGATTCACCGGTATTTCCTCACCGTCAAGCATGATTTACAGTGGAAATCCGGACGATATGTTGGCGTAGATTTCAGAGCAGCCAATTGAAAGGTAGTTCCTTCAGGAATGTTCAAGTTGCGAGACACAATAAGATAAGAATATTACTAGAACTTTCTGGAAACTTTCACGGGATTGTAAGGCAAGCTTCATTTATGAAGTTCCCTTAAGGAAATAATAAAAAAATAGATGAGAACTTTCCAGATATAACTTTGAACTTCTTGTTGGTGCAATGCTACTTTTATTGGATCATACTTAACTTTTAATTCTTTATAAATCACCTTTTAATTCGGCACTAAAAGTCGGCTCTCATCACGCAACCAACTCCTTTTCACAATATTCTAGTTGAAAATGAAATTACAAACTGGCAACCCACGCCGAAATTCGAAACGAAATTCGAATTCGTATTTCGAACGCCTCCCACGGGGTCAGCGGAGGTCGTAAGAATTTTCTGGAAACAATTTAAAAGTCGTCACGGCCAATTGAATGAGTGAGTGAACGAATGAACCGGTCGGGGACAATCGAATGGATGAAGAAATCCCTTTAGTTGAAATAAATTAGGGCACTCGTGTGGCAATTAAATTCTTGACTTAGTGTTTTCTACCTATAGGTAATTTCCACTCACAGTTGTTGAGAGAAGAACAGATACCTTGTGATTCTTCTTGAGTCGCAAACGTCCATTTATTTAATCGTATGGCATACATTATTTTGACCTTTAATATTTGTCACTCTTTAGTACCACCCTTTAGGCAACACGTGCAGGGTTGTGGTAGTTCCTGCGGACTCGAGTAACAGTTGTCCCCCCTTTGTCAAGTGAGTGGGCAACTCGACTGTTAGGAGTTCTTAAGCCGCCCTCGGCGTCCATAAAACTACGGTGTCTCTGCTAACCAGCAGACGGACAGTACCTACTTTGCTTGCTTGCTTGTTGCCGCCGTCGTAGCGTAGTATAACAAAGAGGCTACAAGAGAGTCATGTTTACTTAGAAACAGGTTCTTAATTTTTTTCTAAACTGTGATAGCTCGAAGACGCCATGGCTGGATGACGTTAATGCTGACCTGTTGCTTAGTTTTGGGTTGAATCTTCATTTTTTTTTTCCCTACATATATTATATAGTCCTGTGGACCTGTTAGAATAGCACCACCACCTTTCTTCCCGTGGGTGTCGTAAGAGTCGACTTAGGGAACAGGGTTGAAGTGTGCTGTCGGCGATGGGCTAGCAACTTATCACTGCGATATCACATTTTGTCGATCTTTTATACCCACATTTATGCTAACAGTGGCACTGGACACAAGTTTTATGTGCTCTGCCTACCCCTTTTAGGGATAAAGGCGTGTATGTATGTTGTATGTATTATATAGTCCTCATCGCGGTGTCCGGCGACATTGACTCCGTCAGTTATTCATATTTGGATTATTGAACCCCCAGTCAACTGTTGGACGTTAGGCCTTACTCAGGGTAAGCCACAAGACCCAAGACCCGCTCTCTCGTTTCACCATTTAGTTACTACTAATTACCTTCCTCAAGTCATCGGTCCATTACACTACGACGTTGGCAAATAGAAATACCACCCGCCTGATGGTGTCGGTCACTGCAGCTCTTGCAACTTCGCTTCAACTTACAAGTACTAATGTATTTCTTTCTTGTTCCAGGCTAAATCAGCGGCGCCACCCCGTCCCCTAAAACCCTCAAAATTACCCGAATCCAGTCCCCAAAACCCACCCTGAGTTTCTCAGATCCTTTCGGGCCTCCCGCGTCGTCGGACGGGGGGGGCCCTTCCACCCCGCAGCCCGCTATGACCACCCAGGAGGCCCTCGACCACCACCATCACCTAGGCTCGCAGACCCCCCACGACCCGAACTCGGCAAACTCAACACCAACGAACGTGTCGTCAAAGTCAGCGTTCATTGAGCTGCAGCAGCATGGGTACGGTTTTAAGGGGGGGGTACCAGCATCCTCATCATTTTGGGAGTCCTGGGGGGCAGCAGAACCCTCACGAGGCCTCTGGGTTCCCGAGTCCGAGGTCGCTGGGGTATCCCTTCCCTCCTATGCATCAGAACACGTACGGGTACCATTTGGGGTCGTATGCGCCGCAGTGCTCGAGTCCGCCCAAAGATGGTGAGTTTTTTGTGAATTTTACAATTTTTATGTTCAAATTTCGATCATAGTGGAAAATTGAAAAATGATTCGCGACGAGCGGGATTTGAACCCACAACCTCTGGAATCCGTCCATCGCTCTGCCAATTGAGCTACCGTGGGTCCGCTAATGGCGACGAATCTTTCAATCCCACCCACTATTGGATTTACACCTTAGGGAGAGGTTGTGGGTTCAAATCCCGCTCGTGGCGAATAATTTTTCAGTTTTCCACTATGATCGAAATTTGAAATTTCGTTAGCGGACGTTTCTGCTTCATAAAACATTTAATGTTTTATGTTCAATTTAAATATAAGTAAGTACCTAAGGGAAAGGTTGAAAAATTGCGAACTTCAGGACCGCTATCACTGAACGGCCCGCGAGTTGTGTTGCGGCGACATATACTATCCTCATGACCTCCTGTGATAGCGAAGCATGCACACGCAGTCAGTCGTTCTTGCCAACTGAGCTATCTCAACAACCTGCTCGGTCGACAAATCTTTCAACCAATCCCCTATTACAACGCCTTTAGAGACACGTGTAGGTACGAGTATGTTGTTTTATATATTGCCATTATAAGAAGTGAGAATCGTGATCATCATAATATTAACCTTCTAATATTATATAAGTAGGTAATATGAAATTACTGACGTTCACGCGGACGAAGTCACGGGAAACACAAAGTATTGTTGAATAATCTGTGTTAAGTTTTATCCAATCAAGTAGAACAGAAAATAACACTATAAAACTAACAAAAAATAGAGGCCTATTATCCCTCCTCCTATAAAAAATCCGAATATAAAAGTTACGAACACGTTCCAGGTGAGAAAATTATACCAAGAAAACAACGGTCAAAATACGACACAGAATTCGAATTACAAAATAATAAAATTATGACACCGACTGTCAACCTGTAATTGTATTACGAAGTAACTGTTAACTTTTTTCTAAACCGATCATTACGGTGATTGGTGGGTTGTTAAAACTTTAATACACGAGGCGTCAGGTTGCTAAGTAGGAATTTTCATGTGGCAACATTTTCTTTTTAGTAGTTTTACATCTATGGTAGAAAAATAAGTGTTTAATAGTACAAAGGTCAGAGTGAAACAAATTAGTGGTACCAACCAAAATTGTGTTTCAATTAAAGAATATTATATTTTTTGCCAACTGCAGGTTTGCAGGCTTAAGCCTGAATCAGACTGACGCGGCCTGCGGTGGAGGTCAATTAAATTTGACAGCTAATGCCAATTTTACTACTGACCGCCGCGGCCAGGCTGCGCCAGTCTGTGAGAGGCTTACGGCTGACAGCGTAATATGGCTCTACATCTCTTTTAATTTCTATACTAAGGAAAGAGATGCAACATGATCAATGTGTCTGCAAACACGATTAAGTCTGCAGCGCACTGGCGCGGCCTGCGGTGGCGGTCAATAGTAAATTTGACCGTTATACTTCATATATACCTAAATAAAATAGGGCCATAAGTGAGCTTCCTTCTTGCTTCTGGCAACAAGAGTTGCCAATTTCGCAGACTCCTATCAACTCTGGCAAATATAGTTGCCAAGAAAAGTACGGGCTCTGTTTTTTTAACGCAATTGAAGCTATCGTGCATTTCTAAAATAGAAACCAAGTGAGTGGCAAAAGTATAAAACAATTGACATGACAGTCATGACGAATTAAACGTTGTCAGCTACGTCAACTACTAATTTTCACACTACAAATCCGTATTCTATTCTTAAACAACCCCGTCAAAACACGCCAGTTACACCAGCCTTAAATATTTAATGCACCTTCGCAGCACTACAATTTAGCCTCGAGTGAATTTTTTAGCGCGGCAACCCAGCGCGACGCATCAAACTTTAACGTCAAATCCAAACGGTTTTAGAACGTGCATTTTGAATTTGGAATGAGTTCGGAACATTTTGAATTGTGAATGGATTTGTACCGTTACTAAAATTAAACCGAATGAAGTTTAGTTTTAGTGAACTAATGAAGTTTGAATATTAAATAAATAAATATTAGGAGACAATCTTACACAAATCGACCTAGTCCCATAGTAAGCTCAATACGGCTTGTGTTATGGGTACTAGACGACGATATATTTAATAGATAGAAATACTTAAATACATAGAAAACATCCATGACTCAGAAACAAATATTCATGCTCATCACACAAATATTTGCCCTTACCGGGATTCGAACCCAGGACCTTCAGCTTCGTAGGCAGCGTCACTACCCACTAGACTAACCGGTCGTCAAATATTACTTACAGATTGAATTTATTAGCTTGACAATTGTCAAGCTGTGACAGTGACAATTCTTGCTACATTTGGTCTACACAATTACCTATACAATATGGTGGCTGGGTTACTTGGCAAGTCAGAACCTACGTGGTGATACGAGCCTAATCTATATCGAACATCCTTCTCAAATTGTCAATTACGTACCTACTGACAATATCACAATGGACACTTCCAAACACAAAAAATAACAATTCCTAAATTGTAAAAGTATGTATCTGCCTCACCTATCACGTTAACTTGAATTGTCACAACGACAATCCGACTTACAATGCTTGATCGATAAGTACCAATGCTGTCCAGCAACCACATTTGCTGTATCAATTGCCATTGGCAAGTGACAATTTTCAAGTGACAATAGTTAAAATGACAATTGTCAAGTGACAACAGTCAAGATTGTAACACCTGGTGTTCTGTGCACAGATAAGGAAATCTATAGACTTAGAGCAGTGTTTTTCAATCTTTTTCATGCCGCGGCCCCCTTAAAACAGAAAAAAATATTTCGTGACCCCCCACCCTACGCTGTTCAAAATACTGACAGCACTAGCCGCGACCCCCTTTAGAACGACCCACACTTTGAAAAACACTGACTTAGAGTATCGATATTAAAGTAACAAGTTGTGGAACAAATTGTATCCCCCCAATTCCTTCAGAACCAAATGGAACACTCCAATCTCACCCAAACAACCTTCACATAGGAAAGCGGTTTAGAAATCAATTTGGGAAGGCATTGTAAAATCGACCTTGAAGCATTGACCGCGCGAGAGGAAAACGTACGTCGGAAAATATTAATTTACGGTTCAATTTCCTTCGCACGATAGGAAGACCGTTTTTTTGCGTTGCGTGTTAAATAGAACGCGATTCGATATTTGAAATTTTGTTCATGAATCATTGTGAAGCATCATTTTAAATGGAATTAGATCAAATTCGAGCTATTTATTTAAATTAAATGTTAGTAATGGATCATTTGACACATAAGACTCAAAATCAAGTTTGATAGTAAAGTGCAAAATAATATGATACTTTCATTATAAAATAAAATACTAGTTAGCTTATGAAGAAAATAACCTCTTACATAGGTCGTCGGTACGTCCTAAACTCCTAAAGTTTCTTAATTATACAAAAGATACCTACTAACGAAATAAGTAGAATCAGAATTGCAGAAGTATAAAAGAAAAGAGTCATCATTATTCAATTGTCGCTATTAACATTAGTGACAACATGAAAAACATAAATTCCTAACCTAATGGAGGAGCGGGCACCTAAGCATATCAACTTATTATTCTATTAACTTATTTACAAACTGTTAATTCAACCCAAGTCTTTCACTAAGATGTATAAGTCTGTGGTGCACAAGCCAAAATACACCTTAACTCAGATATATAAAGTCCTATACAACTACGTTCATAAAATTGTCCAGTTAATTTACTAGGAATTAAAAAGCAAACGAATTTCGCCTTTAAGTCAAAGCGAAACAGTCCCTTCGAAAAATCTCACCCATTTTATTATTCATAAATAATTTGAAACAATACGGACCCTATCCCAACGACACAGCAAAGCTATAAGCGGCATGTTTAATTTTGTCACATTCGAATTTCGAATCGAATAGCTTAAGACTCCAAAAATTAAAACAATTGCCTATTTTAATTATGAATGTGGAATTGATCTATTTTGCACCTTATCCCAATAGAATAAGGTCTTCGTGAGCGACTTTAGTATTTTTGTTCTATTTCATAGACCAATTTATAAAGAGCCGTGTTTCACTACACGTCGGTACTAGCTTTAGTTCACTTTAGAAGGGTTGAGAGACCAAGATTATCTGGATAGTGAGAAATGAAAATTTATTGTACCATTTGAATTTGTCCAATTGCTCGTAATTTGATGATGATATGAGAGAACCATAATCATTGGTCCAAAGAGTTAAATAAACATTATTTATTATTAAGTTTGTTTACCCAACTTGATTATGGACTTTACTTTGCTTACGGCTATTTAGTCAAGTAAGGGGACTTAACACAGTGAATGAATGCAATCATTTTGTATGTGTAGGCACTAGTTTTTGCGGCAGTCGCTGAGTTGAGCCTATTTCTCTGAACTTGCGTATTTCTCCAGCCTCTGACTTTTCTCAACACAATCCTCGTATAAATAAAGGGTATATAACGCGCTTGGAATCGCATCCGTAGGTTACGCTGTCTGCTTACCATGAAATGAAAATATCTTTATTGAGACAAAAAAAGCAGTAACATAAATATAGTTGTATAGCGGGCCCCAAACTAGGCTGGGCCTGTATCTTGGGCGCCCTGCGAGTTGGTAATCTTTACAAAAACGAGTTACAGTGTACATAGTACTTTAAAAGGACATTAATAATCATACAAGTAGAAAAAGAAGAAAGGAAAAGTAACAATTGAAAATACTTAATCATTGATTCAAAAGCTCAGGTGATGAAATTATGACGTGAGTGTGTATAGGTGACTGTTGTAAGAGAGTGTTTTTGTTTGAGTGCGTGCGTGCGCGTGTGTGTGCGTGTGTGTGTGTGTGTGTGTGTGTGTGTGTATGTGTATGTGTGTGTGTGTGTGTGTGTGTTAACCTACGTACATGGAGAGAGCAAGTTCTCCGTTTCTGAGTATGTTAGCGTCTTCAGCCATTTCCCAACCGATCTCTTTACACGGAGATGTCCCCATTGTTTTATGTCCACGTTCTTGCTTACCACATTGTAAATATAGGGGTGCGCAAAGAAGGGGGAGCGCTTTGCAAATACCGATCTAACGGCCGGGAGAGGTACACGATAAACTCTTTTCTTTAATAAATGCTCATGTAGTTGAGATTTATAGATGAGGTTATGGGTGCGACCAACTGCCTTCACAATGTACAACTGCCTGACCGTCAGAAGTCCTGTTTCTTTATACAATGAAGTAGTAGGATAACGAAAAGGCTTCTTTAACATGACCTTAATTACGCCGCGTTGGGCGCGCTCGAGATCCAGTAGGTATGTCTTGCATGCACTGCCCCAGACTGCTATACAGTATTGTATAACAGACTGGCACAAAGCGTAATAAACCATAAAAATAATGTTGACGGGTGCACAGTGACGAAGCCGCTTCACAATATATATAGTTTTTCTGATTCTTTTGGAGACAAGATGTATATGCTCTTTAAAGGACAAATGCTGATCCACGAGAAGACCCAGATATTTCACAGTAGAGCATTTAGTGAGCTCGGGGCAGTTGCATGGGGTAAGAGCATAACTAGTTGGCGATTGTTGCATTGTTCCACAGTTATGAAGCGTTAAGGTTTTAGATATTGGAGGGGCAGACGCTACTGTTTTTGAAAAAGGCACATAGTAAGTTTTTTCTACATTTAGAGTAAGCAGGTTGCTGTCGAGCCAAGTGATCATTTTTTCCAATCCTATACTAGCCATGGAGTATGCTTCTTCCCAGGTATTTCCACTAAAAAGAACCACAGTGTCATCAGCATAGCATATTGTATCAGAGTTAGGCATATCAAGCTGAAGCAGGCCATTTATATAAATAGTGAATAGCGTTGGACCTAGGATGCTTCCTTGCGGAACTCCAAAGCAGACAGGATGAGGATTACTGCATGATTCTCCTATTTTCACAGATTGATACCTATTAGCTAGGTAACTTCCAAACCAGTCCAAGGCTGTACCCCTCACTCCCAGAAGCTCAAGCTTTCTTAATAGTATAGGAATAGAGACGGTGTCAAAAGCTTTAGCTAGATCTAAGAATATTCCTAAGCAGCTTTTGCCACCGTCTATGTGCCCTGCGATTAAATTAGTAAGCAAAACAGCAGCATCTTCCGTAGATTTCCCCGACCGAAAACCGAATTGTTTGTCAGATATAATGGCGTGTTTTTCCAAGTACTTAATCAGCCGTACATTTACAATTTTCTCAAGTAATTTGGAAAATATACAGAGAAGAGATATAGGCCTGAAATTTATTGGAGCATTTTTCGCACCGCTTTTGTATATTGGTGAGACTATAGACAGCTTCCAGCAGTCCGGAAATAAGCCTGATTGTAAACTCAGATTGAAAAGATGAGTTAGAGGGCCTCTTATAATTTCTCTGATTTCCTTAATTAGCAATGGTTTACAGCCATCGAAACCAGGAGCGCTTTCTACTTTCAATTGCCTGATAAGTTTGTCTACCTCGTGTTCATCGGTCGGTGCCAAGAAAAAAGAGTTTGGGATATTAACTGCTGAGGTTAACTTCTTGGCAAGAGAAGATTGCGTTTCGGAAAGTTTTCTCAGAATACGTTTAGCCAGTTTTTCCCCCATTGTAGAAAAATGAAGGTTGCATTCGTTCAAGGACTCCTTTACACAGTCTTTAGTTTTCAACAGTTCACTTGAGTAGTTTGTAGTTTTTGTGGTTTCGCATACCGTTTTAACTGTTTTCCATATTTTTTTGTTATTTCCCATACTCTCATGAAACTGCTTGCTATTATATTCCGTTTTAGTGTTATGTAAGATATTATCACATACATTTCTGTACCTAGTATATTTTTCCTTTATGATTACATCGTTGGGCGAGGCTCTAGCCAGTAAGTGCAGCCTGTCTCTGTATTTAATACATTTAATGAGACCTTTAGTGATCCAAGGCTTGAGGTTAAATTTGGAACGACTGATTTTGACTTTATTAGTGTGATGCAGTATTGCAGTAGATACAATATCATTAAAGTTGTTGGCAGCTTCGTTCAGGTTATTATTACTTGTTATTTGGGACCAGTCTACCCTACTAAGCTCAAGTGCAACTTTAGTATAGTCCGTTTTAAGTATACACCTATTTGCGTTGGATCTAATATTTGGATTTCCAAGACCAACCATTGCTATATCATGGTCAGACACTGAACATTTGCATACCACGCCAATGGATGCAGATGATGACTTAACAAAGATATGATCCAGGCATGCATCCAAACGGGTAGGCCTCGTGATAGCGGGTATTAATCCGTGGGCAGCCATTATACACATGTAGTCTGAAAGATAAGTGCTACTATTACGATTATCCATTAAATCAAGATTTATATCTCCAGCCACAATGATTTGCCTCGAGCTGACTTGATTTAGGGTGGAGTCTAGGGAATTAAGAAATTTTTCAAGATTAGTTACAGAGGGTGAACGATAGATACATAAGATCGTCAGGTCATTGGCAATGTCAATTGAGAGACAGTTGGCTTCGTCAAAAGGTGGCTCGACGGCCGACGCTGAAAGAGACTGTTTAATGTAAACTACCACTCCACTGCTTTTGTTAAAAGACTTTGTTGTTCGGAAAGCGACATATCCGGGCAGTCTGTCGATCACGGAGCCGTTAGTCAGCCAACATTCTGTTAAGATAATTATGTCAAATTCGATATTTATCCGCACAAGAGATACTATAAAAGAGTCAAAGTTTCGTTGCTGACTTCTAATATTAAGTGTTAATAATTTGAAACGTGAACTTGATGCGAGAACGCCTTTACATTGCTCTAAATTGTCTAACGAGTAGCATTCGATGGATAAACTCTTGTCAAGTTCGTCACTTATATCCCGGGTCGTCATTTGGAAAGTTAAAATCAATCTGAAATAATGACGACGACCTTTGCCAGGAGATCCGCGAATGCATATATCTATGTAAGGCGTGTTTTAATTCCTTTGGTAGGTTGGGACATAATGTGTGTGCCATCATGCAGGCTATACGCTTGTTTGCCACCGTTAACACGTTGCACGTGCAACTTGACTGTTAGAAGTTCTTAAGCCGCCTGAAGGTCATAGATAGCAACCGGGATCATCAGGATGTTATAATTAGAATAAAGATTAGTCTTGAAACTAATCAAAAGTTAGTCGGTTTTCAAAGTGTAGGTACCTACTTACCCCCTCATTCATAAAACTTAAAATGCCTCTGTTAAATAAAATGTGCTTTGTCCCTTTCTTGCGAACAGAAATGTCAAAGTGACAGATAAGGACAAACGAATTTTAACGCCATTTTAGTTAGACCACGCTTATAGGACGTTTATGAATACGGCCGATAGTGTTTACAAACACTTAATTTTTAGGGTTCCGTAGGGTAAAAACGGGACCCTCTTACTAAGACTCCGCTGTCCGTCCGTCTGCCTGTCTGTCTGTCTGTCCGTCTGTCACCAGGCTGTATCTCATAAACCGTGATGGTTACACAGTTAAAATTATCATAGATGATGTACCTACATAATTATTTCTGTTAGAATAAAATAAATATTTAAGAGGGACATAGGTATAGCTCATTTTAGGTGCCTATAAATTTTAATAAAATGCAAATTTTGAAAAAAGGAAAACCTATATACCTAAACCTAGTCTTTCATTGTGTCAATAACGTACTAACAAATCATTGAGATTGGAAAATATTTAGACGTGGAAAAACGTTTTCTCTTTTTGTATGGACGAGTACGTAGTTCCAAAGGTAAACTTCCCTCTTAAGTCTTAAGGGGGCACCAACACAACAAACGTGTTTTTTTTGCCGTTTTTATAGGTAATGGTACGGAACCCTTCGTGCGCGAGTCCGAATCGCACTTGGCCGGTTTTTAAAGTGAGTTTTAATTCTCCAGCGAGCGAAGCGACGAGGTTTCCGTTTCCGTCCGGCTCTACAGCCCCCCTATTCTGTAACTTGTTTTAAGCTCACCTCAACGCTCACCCACAAATATATCTTGACACCGCGATGCGTAGTAACCAAGCGTAGGTAGAGGTCTAGTTTCGTGACGGGTCCCGGCGGGGTGAGCCGCTTTAGCGCGTAGCGAACAGCCCAGGTCACATTTCTCAATCGATTCTGGTGAAATATTGTAAGCAGGTTTATCAATAATAATATAGTTTTTTTGTAGATTCAATTTTAAATTAAAAAATTAACAGGGCCACCAATACGAGTATAAGAGTTTTAACTTTAACTCTTTAAGGGAGCGACCACACCGCTGCTCAAAATACGCTAACGCACCGTAAACGCAGCAAAATGTATGAAGAATACGTGACGCATACGACACGTCAACGCGTATACGCAGCGTTAAGCACCGGTGTGCTCGCTCCTTTAAATGTCTATTTTATGCATTTACATAATTATTACGCGAACGTACACCAGTTTTGATATTTAACCCATATGTCTTAATATCAAAGGTCGGCAAACCAGTTCCAACGCCATAACAGGTTAACATTCAGGTCAGGAGTCAGGTAACTTTTGATATTAATAAAGTTAACTGAGATTTAAGTTTTTTCCTATAAGCCTAATTTCAGGTTTTGATAGCTAAATCGTATATGAATTCACATTGGACACTGCGAGCCAATTTCAGAGGCTCTAGTATAAGTTTTACCGAAACAAAACGTTACGACCGCGTTCGCGTTTAGCTGTCAAATCCCATACAATTTGAGGGTAAAACGCAAACGCGATCGTAAAGTTTTGTTTCGGTAAAACTTATACTAGAGCCTCAGTACAGGTTTTTGACGCATTGAAATTTTGTATGGATCGCCAAGGTTATGGTAGTAGCGTAAACATGAAGCAAATTGTTACGACGCTAAAGAGGTCTAATAAATCAGGAACGTATATAAACTATACTAGCGACCCGCCCCGGCTTCGCACGGATACTATATTATACATAGAAACCTTCCTCTTGAATCACTTTATCTATTTAAAAAAACCGCATCAAAATCCGTTGCGTAGTTTTAAAGATCTAACCATACATAGGGACAAACAGCGGGAAGCGACTATGTAGTGATAATGTAATGTAATCTTTAGAGTATTGAAACTATACATATTGAAGTTTAAGTTACATGGGTAAATGACTTGAAATGTAGTTGGTACCCCCGAAAAATAAATCCTATAAAAAACATTCCATGTAAAAAAGAGGCCAAGTCTCGAAACTCTTCCACCGTAAAAAGTTGTGATTGTGAGAAATTTCGTAGTACCAAGTCGCAGGTATTCTTATTATTGTTTATTTGCTAGCTAAATAAAATTCTGCAACTTGGCAATATATTGTTTATGCAGTTGGTGAATCTAGAAAACTGGACCGAAATTGCAAAATATAACCTTGATTTATACATTAAACACTAATTGTATTGTAAATTTGAACCTTCTATGTCTGCTAAAAGTGCCTTAAACTTTCAGTGACAAAATTAAGAAACTTTGGCTAGTTATCATTCTTAAAGTATAATGTATAATAAATCCTAATGGTTTAGATTGAATTAAATTTGAAATATACCGTGTTTTTATAATGCCGCTTGATTACTGAAAATTCAGGCTTCTAGTTTTATCCACAACGAAGTTATTGAGAGGTCGAAAATGGCCTGAATTGCTTCGAGAAAAGGATGGCACCGCCGTGCCGCTGTTTTGCTCGACTTGGCGGGGGCACTGCCGTGCCCCCAGATATAGCTAAAAGCCCAGGCGACACTTATGAAACACGTCACTCTTATTCATCCGTTTGGAAGCTATGATGCCACAGACAGACGGACAGATACACATATTAAACTAGCACACCTTGTTGGTGTTGGGCGTTAAAAATAGCAGCCAGTGACGAAAATCTGTTCCTGTCGAAATGAGTATTATCTACTTTAGTTTACCGTACCGTAACTCAAGTGGCAGTGGGCGGGGCGATTGCACGTAGAACCGATGGCCGTTGGGGCGGAAAGGTTCTCGAGTGGCGACCACGTACCGGAAGGCGCAGCGTGGGTAGACAAAAGGTGGACTGATGACCTGGTAAAGGTCGCACGAGTCCGCTGGATGCGGGCGCAGGACCGGTCACTGTGGCACTCTTTGGGGGAGGCCTATGTCCAGCATTGGACGTCTTTCGGTTGATATGATGAACGTAAACTCTATACCCAAAGCAAATGTTTACATATTTTTGAGGCGTAACGCGTATACATGTTGTTGACTCGCGAGTCGCGAGGTACTGTCGGCAAAAAGAAAACGGTTCAAAACGGACAAGCTGTGTTGAGTGTACCGCCCAGTGCGTCGGGGAGTATACTCTACTATATATTTAATTATGGACTGTTAGGTAGATTTTTAACCCCCGACGCAGAGAGGGGTGTTAAAAGCTTAACGTGTCTGTATCTGTGTATCTGTCTGTGGTATCGTAGCTCCCAAACGGATGAACCGATTTTCGTTTTTTTTATTTGGGTCATAGATAATTTTATCCCGAGTGTTCTTAGCCATGTGTCATGAAAATCTATTCAGCCGTTTTTGAGATATTGGACTTTGAAATGAAAATGTCGGGGGTTTTTCAACTTTTCTAAGTTGTAGTTATTTAGAATTGAACGAGAACATAATAGAAGAATAATTTATCGTCATGTCAACAGTAAGTAAACATAAAAAAAACAGATTGTCAACTTGAATAAACACGAATAAAATATTTCAAGTTTTCCCCTGTAATTTAAATTTTACCTGGGGTTAAATCCTCTGTTTCGTAAAATCCGGTCTAAAGCTTAGTCTACATTCTACAATGATTTGAATAAAAGGGCAAGGGTTTTCGAGATATCAGTGACATGTCACTAAGACCTCTCTATAAAGTTAGTTTCAGCAGGTCTCTACTCACGCACACACTGATACGCTCCTTTGCCATATTTGTTCTAAGGCACATCAAATAAAAAGTGAAATGATCGTAACGTATGTCCCTTTATTGCTCAATATTTGGGCTCAATGATCTCAAAATTATGTTCCAAAACCGTATCTACCGTCTGTGTTTCATATCTTTTATTGCTTTTTTCTGTAAGCGTATTTTCATAGCATATTTAACGAAAATTGTATAGCGCCAATGAAGTAAGCTCCGTACAGCAATCGTTAAAACTTTATCGTTTCAGAAAAAAATACCGTAATAGTTATTTACGATACAAGTGCCGAAAATAGGAAATTCGCAACGAGTGGTGATAAATTAGAACACGACCGAAGGGAGTGTTTTAAATCGACACGAGTTGCGAATTACCTATTCGCACGTGTATCGTAAAACGTTTTACTGTACATATGGCTCTTTAAAGTTTCGACATATGCACGAAAAGTGCTCTTTTCCGCACTAGTGCGGGAAAGTAGCACCATATGTACTCTAAAGGAAATTAAACCACGAACTAAATGAAATTACCTTTATTCTAACTTCAGTTTACACTAAGCCTGACGTCTGTCAGTGAGAAGGATGCAATTAAACTGCAGCTTGAACGATAGGCTCGGAAACGTTTTCCTTTGTACTTTTGTCAACTATGTTCAGTTCGAGCTAGCATGATAGGTTTTATGGTCATCTTTTACGTGAAGTTTTGGGTCATAGGGCTGTAAAGTGACAATAAAACTTATCGTGCGTACGCGTGGCAAACTTACACCAAGCTATTAGCATGATAGGTTTTTCGGTCATCTTTTACTTGTTGATTTAGTTCATTTGGGCTGTAATGTGACAATAAAACTTATCGTGCGTGTGTCAAACTGACACCAAGCTAGCATGATAGCTTTTATGGTCATATTTTCCGTGATTTTTTTTTAATTTGGGCTTAGTGTCAATAAAACTTATCGTGTGTACGTGTCAAACAGACACCAAGCTAGGATGATAGGTTTTATGGTCATCTTATACATGAAGTTTGTGTCATTTGGGCTGTAAAGTGACAATAAAACTTATCGTGCGCACGTGTCATACAGACACCAAGCTAGCATGATAGGCTTTATGGTCATGTTTTACATGAAGTTGCGTCATTTGGGCTGTAAAGTGACAATAAAACTTATCGTGCGCACGTGTCAATCAGACACCAAGCTAGCATGATAGGTTTTACGGTCATCTTTTACTTGTTGATTTGGTTGTGCACCAATGAAAGTTTAAACTAAAATAGTAAGTTTGTACAGTCGAGTTCTCCAATATCTACACAGACAACCTTTCAAAAATATCTATACAGAGACTTTATTGTTACTGACTTAAGACACATGTGTAGATATTTTTGAAAGGTTGTCTGTACAGATATTGGAGAACTCGACTGTACCTATAAAAAGTATTTGGACCCCCTCGCCCGCGGCGTCACGCGGTGGGCGGGGTCCCGAAAATCGTAGAGCAGGGGTGTGTCCTTAGCCTAAGGTACCCTGGACTTGTGAGCACACAAGTGCTTAAGGAACGACAGCGTGAACTTTGAAAGAAAACCTGAGGACAAGCTAATACAGTCACGTATGCATGCAATATACATAGAATAAGACAAACTGTATATTTTATACTTAACTTAGACACAGAAGGCAATAGCTTAATCAAAAAAAAATGTGTTGTTTAATATAGGCAATCACATCACTTAATAAGTGACGATATTCGTAAAATAGTCGTGGATATTACTTTTTTTTTTTGTATGAGATCTTATAAAAATAATCAAGTTTTTATTGAATTGTGACGTTTTGGAAGCTATACAGTAGCAGATAATCTAGCATTGTTTATATTTACCGAATTTTTACTAAATTCTTTTTAAAATATTTTTAAATTCGTAGACGGGAAAAAAAACTAGTGACGTCTTTTTTATGGTAAATTGTAAATTTTCCTGCACGTATTAAAAAATCTTTTTTAAGATTTAAGTACTTACAGCATCAGCCTCGTAAGTTGAAACGTGATATTTTCCTTACATACGAGAATAGGTAAACATCCAGTGTTGTTTAATAGTTATTACTAATGTTAAAATAAATATTCTAAATATACTGTTGTCAAAAACCGCACTGTACAGTCGAGTTCTTCAATATCTATTCTATACGCATGCATAGATATTTTTGAAAGGTCCGTATATACATTAAAGACGACCAGTTAGTGGGTAGTCCTGGGTTCGAATCCCGGTAAGGACAAATATTTGTGTGATGAGCATGATTGTTTGTTTCTGAGTCATGGATGTTTTCTATGTATTTAAGTATTTCTATCTATTAAATATATCGTCTAGTACCCATAACACAAGCTTATTGAGCTTACTATGGGACTAGGTCGTTTTGTGTAAGATTGTCCCCTAATATTTATATTTATTGGTCCTACCACTTGTCTCTCCGACTGTACTCAACGCGCCTCAAGCGAAACTCCACTAAAACGTAAAAAACCGACAATTAAAATTATTTGACGTCTGTTATTAGCATTAACGCAAGCCAGGTGTGCCCGGGGAAATAAACTTTTTACGACTTTTACGGAAAACTAGCTGGCACCGCGGCTTCGCCTGAGTTTTACGTGGAATATAGCCTATGTGTGTATGCTACCTAACGGCCCGGCCGAGACTTCGAGCGGCAGCGGCAGCGGCGGCGGTTTTTCTAATTCATTGCGTGTGATCCCAACTAACCACAGTGCGTTGCGCGTCTCGACCGCGCAATGTACTGATAAATCGCTTGCCGCGCCGCTATTCGCGCAATGTCGTGACCGGGCCGTTAAGGTTGTCTGGAAGAGATCGCTCTTTAGCGATAAGCCTGTTGTTAACATCTAGGTATTTTTTATAAGATGTTATGTCGATTTGTTTCATGTTTTAAGGTGTGCAATAAAGAGTATTTGTATTGTATTGTATTGTACGTCCAGGCAGCATTATATAGTTAGTAATCAAATATATATCGTAGGTAACACTTCCTTAATCCTATAGTAATAAAGACGTGGTCCGATATATTTGGATACTTTGGCTGCTACTAACTGTCCATCTCAGAGTTCCATGCAAAAAAAGACCGGGTTGCACTCCGAGAGTGCCGGCAGAAGTGTAAACTCAATGACTTTGTAACAGTTTTTCGATCAGGTCACGTGACACCTTACCACGTGACCTGTCTCGAATCTCACGTCTTACGAATCTTACGGTCACGTGACCTGTGGCGAGTTTAACAATTTTTCGCCATCACGAAAAGTGCACAGCGCCGCTAAAAAAGTTTCACTTTAAAAAAATCATTTAGTTTTTTTTTTTCTAATCAGAACACAGTACCAAAAATGGGGTGTGAACTTCACACCCCATTTTTGGTACACTCTGTATACGGGTCGAACATACCCCCTTATCCATATAAAACTTAAAATGCCTCTGCTAAATGAAATGTACTTTGTCCCTTTCTAGAGAACACGAATATCAAAGTAACAGATAAGGACAAACGAATTTTAACGCCATTTTAGTTAAGTGGCTTATAGAAGGTTTATAGCTTCCGCCTGCGACTTCGTCTGCGTGGACCCGGGATAAAAATATCCTGTATTTTAATCGAGATTATAAACTATCTTCGAGCTAAATTTCATCCAAATCGGTTGAGCCGTTTAAGCGTGATTGAGTAACAAACAAACATCCAAACATCTAAAAAAAAAAAAAAAAAAATTAAAAATTTAATCTGTTTATTTCACATAAAATCATACATTTTTTTAAGGCTTAACTACTAATCTTAAATTATAAAGATTTTTTGAGTTAAGGAGTCTATAATTATACAATAATATCAAATAACTTATAACGATAGGGTTAGCTATATTCTCTTATTTTAAGCATGTGTTTCTTTATCATATCTAAACATCCAAACTTTCGCATTTATACATTTGTTTATGTTTAATTTACCTCTATTTTTCTGTCTGGCGAGCAATAAATAATATTTGTATTGTATTGTTATATATGGATACTGTATAAAATAATAATAAACAAGTAATTTCTTATTTATAAATATTAGTAGGATAGACTTCTACGAAGGAGTTATAGTAATAATAATACTACGACCGAGAAAATGATAATTATGCAAATCACAATACGGGTGTATACACTGAATTAAATAATCAATACTTAATGTTGTATGTTCTCGAAAAATTAAAAATGTAGTCAAATGGAGAAAAAACAACGCAATAGGTTGAATAATCACAAAGTTATAAGTGTCCAAAGTTTTAAGAGGGGGTATCACAGATACATAGATCACGCAAATGCATGTACTTCGCGCGTCAGAATTCAGACTCCGAGTTGGCACTCCGACTTACATTCCGCGCGCGTCTGTTGTGGTAGCCGGTTGTCCGTGAATATTAAGAAAATACCTTATTGCAGAATCGATTTTCCGCGGACAACGGGGAATTCAGATCAATAATTCGCCCGTGTGCCGTCAAAGTAGGTAGAAAAAAGTGACACGGTCGGTTTTCAAACAGATTGAGGTGTTTAAGTTATCTAGTGTATATCTATATCTGTGGGGGGTATGTTCTGTGTCCCTTGTCCGCAAAACGCACCTTCATTATAACTATTGTCATTTACGACGCTCGCAGATTGTGACGTCACTATCTGCGAGCGTTTTCACTCTAACAAGCAATATCAAAACGGTTGTAGCTTCGTAATTCTTTGAGATCTGAATGGGTTTTTCGTCACTAGGCATATTTTTTTGTCTTCTTTCTTTTAGATTAATAATAATTTTCGAGTACCCGTATTAGTGTGATAGAAAGGGATGTATTCGCTGTCCTTGTCATAGTTCCACGTTTTTTATTTCCCGCAACTGAGGACTATAATAATTATAAGTAAGTATGTATTAAAATACTTTTTAATGAAAGTAAGTAGCGGTATCCTAAGATAAATAAACGTACTC
Organism: Epinotia ramella; assembly: GCA_947578815.1. Taxonomy (NCBI): domain Eukaryota; kingdom Metazoa; phylum Arthropoda; class Insecta; order Lepidoptera; family Tortricidae; genus Epinotia; species Epinotia ramella. The sequence goes on along the minus strand of OX388226.1, from coordinate 10,763,699 downwards.
TAATAGGATATTAACTAAGTTAAAATTACAAAAATAACCATATAAAATAATCATTTATTTACATACGGTTTTAATACCGCATTAATGCTAAGTAGTTTAAGATTATTATTAAAGCTAATTATAAAATCAGTAGGTACTTAATTTAACTACGTATTAATGGTTTTAGATAGCCATTGGTTCTGTTCATTTCCTGTTAGTTAAATTAGTGTTAGTGCATCTAGACAAATAAACACTTTATTCATATCCACAACATTATCATCATCATCATCATATCAGCAGAAAGACGTCCACTGCTGGACATAGGCCTCCCCCAAAGAGCGCCAAAGTGACCGGTCCTGCGCCACCCGCATCCAGCGGACTCCAGCAACCTTTACCAGGTCACCAGTCCACCTTGCGGGGGGCGTACCCACGCTGCGCCTTCCGGTACGTGGTCGCCACTCGGGAACCTTTCCGCCCCAACGGCCATCGGTTCTACGTGCTATGTTCTCCCACTGCCACTTAAGTTTAGCGATTCGGAAGGCTACATCGGTTACCTTGGCTCTGCTGCGGATAGCCTCATTTCTGATGCGGCGAGGGACCATACATGGTTTTAACGTGAAAATAAAAATAGGTATACAAAAAATACGAAAAGTTGTAAAGTGACAAAAAATGCATTTAACTAAGATTAAAAACTAATGTTCTATTTATAGTGTGTGTAATGTGTGTAAATCATGGGGTCCTGTCACTTGACCGATGTTGCGTTTCAAGGACAGCGCTAAGCGAGACATGGCTACTTTTAACATTGACTGTAAGGCCTGGGAAAAGCTTGCCGACGACAGAGATCAATGGCGCAAACGCGTTGTGGACGGTAGAGCTTTGTGCGATGAAATCTGGTTCGAGACACTAGCCAGTAGAAGGTTGCGTAGACAACAGACGGGGACCAGAGACCAGGGCATGAATTTTGTTTGCCAGAAATGTGGAAGACCATGCCGGTCTCGTATCGGTCTTCACAGTCACCAAAAACGGTGTCTCCATAGCAATGTTTAAATCGTCTGAAATAGACGTAAAGGCCTATGATGTGTGTCACTTGACCTACTTACTTTTGCCCTAATCTACACTAATATTATAAAGAGGAAAGATTTGATTGTTTGTTTGTGTTTGAATTAGGTTCCGAAACTACTGGACCGATTTGAAAAAATATTTTTCCATTAGAAGCCGACATTATCCCTGATGAACATAGGCTAGTTTTTACCGCGGCAAAATGCTTCATTCTTACGGGAAAACGGGTAAACCGTGCGAAGCCGGGCCGGGCAGCTAGTGCTATGAATATACCTAATGATTCACTATAGCAGTGGGTAGTCACGTTACGTTTAGAACGCGCACGCGCGTCCATATAAAAATGTACATTTAGATCTACCTAACATACGTATACCGACTAGAAGTGAACTTTACGGGTTTTCTTTGAATACCATCATACACAATCATTAGATTAATTTAGGTTTGTTTGCTTATACTTTTGTCTCGCTTGCACGCTAATGTGATAGATGCCGTGCTTGTCTCTAACAGAAACTTGCGAAAATCTGTATAAGAACGTTCTTTGTCAAAATGCATCGTAATTTCAGAAAAGTGAGCAATGAAGTTTTTAGTACATTACTGCAGAGACCAGTAAGTAAGCCATCCTGCGCCTAGCACAACTGACGCCGCGCCGCGACGCGAGTCGAGGAAGATCTACCCTCCTCTTTCTAATTTGCACGGTGCGAGTGACATAGGAGAAGCTCAGTCGCGCGCGAAGCGACTTAGCAGCAAGTTGTGCTAGACGTACTGGACGAGTATGATACGAGGCCAGGATGGCACTTATGGTCGAAGCGTGTATAGTGCTTTTATCAAAAATAAAACAATATGTTAGAATAAAAGTTAGATAATGGAAGCAGAAGAAACAACTAAACACATTCTACTGGACTGTAAGCAGGTAGAAGTATACAGGAAAAAACACCTAGGGTCTCCGGACACACTATTGAACGCAGTCAGCAACACCAAGGCACTCACAAACTTCCTGGAAGTGCTGGGGTGGTTAGAGTAGCGCTACCCCACCGATTCACGCAAAATAGGCACACTGGATGTCGACTTGCGGAAAAAAGCCCAGTAAAACTAACTAACTAAGTTAGATAATTGATTGAATAAAAATTATATAGGTACAGTCACCAGCATTAGTATCTGCCATAACAAAGGCAGTAGAAGTGAAAACTTGAATAATTTTAACCTTGCCAAAAAAAAAAGTCCGTCTTACATCAAACTATTCCCCCCCCCCCCAGGCTTCGACCCGAATCTCTCACCATCCTACGGTCACGTGTGACCTCCTAAGCATCTGACGTCACAAAAATCTGTCGCGAGTTTAACAGTTTTTCCCCATCCCAAAAAGTGCTCAGCGCCGCTAAAGAAGTGTTCACTTTATAAATGTTCTATATTTAAATATTATGATATGTAATGGGATTTCATACTACTTACTGGACACTCTTGTTCTATACTATTTAAATATTATGATATGTAATGGGATTTCATACTTACTTACTGGAGACTTCTAAAAATTGTCCAGGATGAATCACTTTCGGGGAACATTTCGTACTATTTTTGAGAAAAGATTATTTTCTTAACTTATTTTGATTATTTTCCCTATCATCATCATAAACTTAAGAGCCGGGCTCTTGTCGGTGGAGTAATCGCCGCTCTGTTCTTCTATCCGCCACTGTTTTGAGCTCTTGATACGACATCACATTAACTTTCTCTTCAGCTTGGTCCATAAACGCACGTCTTGGTCTTCCCCTGCCTCTCCTTCCTTCTATATTTCCTTCAATTACAGTTTGTATGTAATTGTCATGTCGTATCATGTGCCCCAACATATTTCCCCTTCTGTTTCCAATAGTTTTTAGTAGATTTTCCCTATAGAACTTTCAGATTAATCAGAATCAGTTAGAGTATAGGTAGTTTAGGAGCAGTAGGGAATTTAAAGTTGCATGCCTGCTTGATATACCTATTGTATTTAGAATTCTATAAAAAAAAGAAATGTGAATTTATGACGGACTTTTTTCCGAGGTTTTTTGTGTTGTTAAATTATGAGATCAAATACAACCTTAATACTTAATACATTACATTTTTATACTGTACGCGCAGATTATAAAGTTAAGATAAGTTATTATAAAGTTAGTTAAGTTAACTTCATGTCATAAATAAATACCCAATAATAATAGCTTACACAAAAGTAAAGGAGCCTCGTCTGCCAACAAACCACTGTGTGGTTTGGCAGAAGAATATAAATGTATTTAGTTGTAAGCAAGTCCGTAAATAAACGTTTATTTATTATTATTATTATTATTATTTTTTTTATGTAAAAAAAATAACTGTTGTCCACTACCGTATTGGGAATGGAAACCAATAAGCTTGTCCACTAAGTTAATCTTTTAAAAAAACGTTAAATTCTAGATTTTTCTGCGTGAAGTGGATTTTTTATTGCGTAAGTTTTTTTTTCAATCATAATTTAAGGATTGATTTTGGTCGTTGAACGAGAATGTCGCTCAAATTTTCAACTTAATAGCATTGGTTTTAATTTAGTCACTGGCGTAATTAAAAATAATAATTTGATTCCCAGAGCTTTTAATACATGCTTAAGGTATGCAGCTCTTTATGGCTTTTTTTTAATTATTTTACTCAACAAAAAGGCTTGGCTTTACTTTCTTACTGCCAGTGTAGACGGGCGTTTACATTGAATGAGGTATCAATTTGAAATTTTACTCCGGGTGACAAGCTGCCATTTGTATGAAAAATAACCGGTTTTTTTAACCCCCGACGCAAGAGAGGGGTGTTAAAAGTTTAACGTGTCTGTGTATCTGTGTATCTGTCTGTGGTATCGTAGCTCCCAAACGGATCGACCGATTTTCGTTTAGTTTTTTTTTTGTCATAGCTCATAGATAACTTTATCCCGAGTGTTCTTAGCCATGTTACATGAAAATCTGTTCAGCCGTTTTTGAGATATTGGACTTTGAAATGAAAATGTCGGGGGTTTTTCAACTTTTCTAAGTTGTAGTTATTTCAGTTATTTTCATTGGGAATTGGGATACAGTTTTTTTTAACTTTTTATGCTTGTACTGAATGGCAATGGCTCGTTTAGGGTACCTACGACCGAGAAATCGCCAGAAGGATGAAGATGGTGGGTGAACTAGATTTTTCTGTCAGTATGCTATGGCTATACGTCTCCTGAGGCATAATGATTGAAACAGATTTTACGGGTTTAAAACTGCCAAAAATGCTCGTAGATGTCACAACCTGGAACTTCCTGAACCTAAACTAGAAATATATATAAAAATGAACCATATTACCGAGCAATAAAAATATACAAAATTGGGGTGTGAACCGATCAAGAGCTTAACAGGTATCGTGTTCTGATAAGAAAAAAGAGAAAAAAAATTTTTTTGACGTGATTTTTTTTTTCCCTTAGTATGGAGCGTCGTTGGCCGACTGGGGCGACAAGCTCCATAGAAATGTAAAAAAAAAATTGCGTCAATTTTTTTTTTCTGTTTTTACTTATAAGAACACAATACCTGTTAAGCTCTTGATCAGTTCATACCCCATTTTGGTTACACTTTGTATAATTTTATTATACCCAACCAGATAAAAGATATAGGTATCAACTGACATTATCCTGGTACACAGTCTTAAATCTAAACTGATAGATGAACTTTACTATTCCATAGCTAAGTTTATGGAAGATACATGTTTATATATTATGTTGTCTTAATATTATATCTTAATTTTTTTCTGTTTTTGACAATCGTGATATTTTTTTTATTTTTTTGACGTATGCAAATCTGTAATGTAATTTTTTATCATTAAATAAATAATCTAATCTAATCTAATGTGTTTGCCGTCATATTTTTTATAAATATCAATAGGTACTTACCTATCGATATTAACTTAGTTAAAAATGAAATATATGTACCTAGTATAAGTTACCTGATTGTTACTACACCCTTCCAGGGTCCATGTATCTTAGTTTTAAGTACTTGGTTGCAAATAAAATCTAAACTGATAGATTAATGTTACTATTCCATAGCTGAATTTATGGAAGATACATGTTTATATGTTGTCTTAATATTATATCTTAATTTTTCTCTGTTTTTGACGATCGTGATAATCTTTTTTATTTTTTTACATGTATGCAAATCTGTAATGTAATTTTTTATCATTAAATAAATCATCTAATCTAATCTAATCTAATGTGTTTGCCGTCATATTTTTTATAAATATCAATAGGTACTTACCTATCGATATTAACTTAGTTAAAAATGAAATATATGTACATAGTATAAGTTACCTGATTGTGGGTATGCAAATCTGTAGGTAATGAAGAGAGAAATCAAGAAAAAACGTGCGTCTCCAATTGTTACGGTCTTCAGCACCGTACCAATCACTTGACAAAGGGGGGACAACTGTCACTCGCGTCCGCAGGAGCTACCTACCACAACCCTGCACGGTCCCCTGGGTGGTGCTAAAGAGTGACACACTGTAAAGGCCAAAATAATGTAAGCCATACGATTAAATAAATACGGTCTTCAGCGTCACGGGAAAATTGGACTTCGGTGGTTTGTGTCAGTTTTAATTATTAAATATATCAAGCGCGTTATACCAAATTAAGCGTTTTTGTTATCCATACTAATATTATAAATGCGAAAGTGTATGTGTGAGTTTGTTTGTATGTTTGTCCGTCTTTCACGGTTTAAGTGGAGATAGTTGAAGGGATGGAGAGTAACATGGATAGTTTTTATCCCCGTAATCATCCTCTAAGGGGGTGAAATGGGAGGGTTAAAGTTTGTATGGAGCTGCGATATAAACGAGTTCCACGCGGACGGAGTTGCGGGCAGAAGCTAATCAATGTATATTCCTTAAATCTTTTGCAAAAACTGTACAAAAATAAATACAAACATAGGCTGCTAAAATCATATACTTTTAAAAGGCAAAAAAGACAGGAATTACATGTATTTTTTTTCGTCTCATTAATAAATCGCCATGTTGAAATTTTACTCAAAAAAATACCGATTGACATACTAAAAATAATATTGCGGATTCCTAATTATCCTCCCTATGAAATGTCACATATATGGAAGTTGTTATCGATAAATTAAGATCGGCAGGAAGCCCCTAGCTAATTGGCATTTTTGCTACCAACTGAAGCTTCTGTCTAATGATAATTATTATATTTTAATGAGTAATTATAAAGCTTGCCACACACAAAGCAATTAATACATAGACAGGATTCCATTCGTCTTTTGAGACATGTGTATTTGAGCTGGCGAATTTACTAGGCTTAAGGCGCCGTAGGTTCAGCGAAGTTAAGCGAACAGAGTTTTTGAAACAATATAATGCGTCTGTTTATAATAATATGGTTTTTAAAAAATACGAATAGTAATCTTGAGGCTTTTCTGCAGGGAAATCAGTGCTTCGAAACATGATTAAGCAAATTTTGCTCGATAGAAAAAAATCACGAACATAGGTCTAAAACACACAAAAATACACTTAAAATATTCGTAACAAATTATGCACAAAAGCTATAAATATTAAAATTTCTTCTAAAACTCGGCAATACAATGTTTGAGGGAAATCAGTGTTTACATTTTTATTTATTTAAACCGCCAAAAAATTAAAATTAAAAAACATGATATCCGCGCTTCCGAGCACGCACTTCCATCTCGCTCACGCTTATGCTCAGTGAGAGGGAGAGAAGACCATGAACCTACGGCGCCTTAATTACTTTTTCATAAGTTGGCAAACAAGTGTACAGTCTGATTGAGCAGATACGAAGCCTAAGAACACTTGAGATTCTACGTCTCCAAGCACCAATTATCTAAGTAATATCAGCGTTTTGTGATAACATTTGACTTTGTTTTTAACTACGACGGTAGTAAATAAGCACACGGCCTGCCTGACTGTGCATTAATGCGGGCGCTTATCATCCTCCTAGCGTGAGTCCCGGTAATGCCCCTAAAGGAACCCGGTGTCCGCTTTGACACCTAATCCCAAGATTTGGAATAGGCACTAGTTTGACGAAAGCGACTGCCATCTGACCTTCCAACCCAGAGGGAAAACTAGACCTTATTGGTATTAGACCGGTTTCCTCACGATGTTTTCCTTCACCGAAAAGCTAACGGTAAATATTCCGTACAAAGGTCCGAAAAACCCATTACACGAGCCGGGATTCGAACCCACGACCGACAGCCGCATGCCTGAACCACTAGGCTACCGTAGCTCATTCGGGCGCTTATATCTAGTATAATTTTCGATAGCATAAAGCCGTAAACGCCAGTGTCGCCGCCCGTCTGCAGTGCCCGGATTTTTTTTAAAAAACGCTCTTTGTTGAAGGAAAAAGATTTTATTGTTTTTTGCCGGCCGCTTTCGGGGTTCGGTAGGCGGCATTGTGGGCGGGTCCCGGTCCGCAGGGAGAGTGGCTCTACGTTACGAGGTTTTGTAACTAGCTTAGGCCCGTGACATCGATTAAAGTAAAAAAAAAAAATCTAGTTGATGTCAATGCTCTACCTTAGAATAATACCACGAAACACCCCCCCACGCCCCCCCCCACGGCTATATGCTTAGTCTAGTTTAATCCTGTGACATCGTTCAAGTCAAAAAAGTATTTTTTCTAGCATCGACACTTCTGAAAAAGTAATATAGTTAGGTAAACGGCTCGTATGGAAAGTGGCTCTACGTTACGAGGTTTAGGCTTGACTGACTAACACCGTGATATCGTTCACGTCAAAAAAATTGCATTGACACTGCTGAAAAAACGAATTCTTAGGTAAACGGCCGTAAGGAAAGTGGCTCTACGTTACCAACCGTTACGTAGTATGTTACAGTACGATTACTGTTAGTTAACCGCTGACAGATAGTTTGCCTTCATTTAATTTTCAACTTTAATGTCATACAACTATAGCAATTTTCAGAATACTGTTACCCACGTCTACCGATTTAGAAATAACTACTTAATTTGTTTGAGGTTAAAGTTGAAAATTAAATGAAGGCAAACTATCTGTCAGTGGTAAACCCCAAATAATTCTACTGTACGTTGGTGTTACGTGAAATGTCCGAATGAACATTATTCCACCAACTAAAAAAAATGTGTAAGTTAACCATTGGTAGGTATTTCATAATTAATTACGTCATCAAGCGTTTTTCTACTTAGCCGCCTTTGACTCTATACCTGTGAATATGATTTTAAACATCCTTAGTGTCTATACTTGCTACTAATTGTACAATAATAAAATATTCACTTTTAATTCGGTGTAGATAAGATATATAGTCATAAACTAATAATAGTTGCCTCAAGCACACGTGGCACTCTTTGGGGGAGGCCTTTGTCCAGCAGTGGACGTCTTTCGGCTGATATGATGATGATGATTTGCCTCAAGAAAACAACAATCATCGATAGATTTAATCGACCCAATCCCATCCCTATCAATCCATCGACCGTGCACGTCACTATGGGGGTGTGCCCGCCTCACGGCACACCATTGTTTCGTCCGTCCGTCTATCCGCGCCGACATGACCGTTTGTATGTATGTATGTATGTAATTTGTATGGGAGCCATGGGAGCCTTTGTGCTGTTTTCAAAGTGACAGTCATCCTTAAGTGTCATGTATGACGAGTTATTATGTATGCGTCAGATTGTATGACTGTATGATTCCCAAGAATCATTCCCGGGCATTATAAATCCTGGAAAAACGGTTGTTTTTTATTTCTGATCAATTGTCAGTTCCTTGAAAACTCCATCTATAATATCTGAAAATCATGATAAATAGAATCCAATAGGTATTAGATTATATTATTGCTTTGGTTTAGTTTGAAATATGACTGACAACCAACATAACAAATCAATAATTAGAGCTTAGATACAAAAAAAAACCTGCAAAATGCCTTTCAACCAAACATAAAAAAACTGAAGCCAACTACTGGCCACTAACACATAAATACCTTCGACAAAATTTAAAAACAATATCCCATTACGTTAAGTACTATATAAAATCGTTTCAAAACCACTGTCAACCAACACAACAAAAAAAACGCTGGCCACTAATAAATTTCAACAAAAATTAAAAAATTCACAGAAATTAAAATCCGAATTTCGAACGCGTTCAAAAACGGTTACCAAACTCACTCGCGGCGATGCGATCCCCGATACGTTGTAATTACAAGTTACTGGCCATTATCAAGTAGCGAGTGCCTTTCATATATTTTACAAAATGGATGGCCTTCAGAGCGTCTGCCTTGAATATTTATATTGTGGATTTATGGGGGGAAAGATTTATTTAAGCGCTCGAAAAGTTTGAATTTGGAATACGGTTTCTGTTAGAACGCGTTCTTAGGTTATGAAAATATATAGGGCGCGTTGCCTCGGCCTTAACGGATCGATAGACGATTTAAAAATGGCGCCGGCAGCTGTCATGTCATAGATAACAGTCAGACCATAGGCTACGGTGTATGTTTACTATCACGCACACCGTTTGCTTTTTTGCTACCGTCGCAGTTTATAGAAATTATAAGGTCATTTCGCCGGTTAGCGACCACCTAATTTCATCTGCCGGTTGGCGACCACTTAGCTGAGTTGGTGAACTGAAAGGATATTTTCTCGGTTTTTTTAGTAGATTTCTAATCCAAAACAACAAAAAAATGCATGTACAAATATTGTCTCAATAGGGTCTGTAGAACTGATGTTATCTTCAATAGAAAAAACCTTCTCCTTTAGGTGGTCGCTAACCGAAGGTGGTCGCGTAACCAGCGTAATACCCCTATGATAATGACCCTATATCATTGGCGTTAAACTTATGCGGACATAGCTACATCATTATCCAAACCTTACTACATGTTTGTACTAGCTTCCGCCCGCGACATCGTCTGCGTGGACCCGGGATAAAAACTATCCTATATTTTAATCCAGGCTATTAGCTATGTTCGTGCAAAATTTCATACAAATCGGTTGAGCCGTTTAAGCGTGATTGAGTAACAAACATCTAAACATCCAAACTTTCGCATTTATAATATTAGTAGGAAGTAGGATACCACAACGTCCTCAACGGTGGCAAAAGGGACCGCCTATGGTAAGCAGACCGTAGCCTATAACGACCATTTCACCAGTGTGGCCTGTTTTGAAATGGGACACGCAAGGAAAAAAAATGGGCATACAAGACATGTGAAAATACAGTAAAATAACAAGAACACTAATAAATATCATAGCGGTGCATTTATCTGTGCCTCGGCGCGTTTTGCATATCGGCCATCGCAACACACACCGGAATAAACCGTCTCAATTTAACGGCATTCCGTTTTTGAATTTCGAAATTCGCATTTCGAATACTCTACGCTGTTTGTTTTTCAAATGGGAAGACAGGAAACGTTCATTTGTTTGTTTATTAAATGTAATATAGTGATGTTGTTATAAAACGAGCATTGGTATCTAACTGTAAGCGCAGTAATAGAGCGAATAAAAACAACACACTTCATAACTTTTAAATAAAATCAAAACATCCTATGAACTTACGTCTAATAAAAATAGGAAAGAAATACTCGTTAGTACATTTATAATTTTTTATTACTTACTTCTAAAATAGGTAGTAAAATGCAACGATGACGTCAAACAGTACTTATTTTTTTTTAAAGCACAACGTTTAAAAACAAAGCTATACTTTACCGTTGTATATTCAAGTACGTCGCGTCTGCGGATTATGGTTTTACTAGATATTTATGAGAGGATTTTTTTAAAAGTAGGTACTTTTAGAAATTACCTATAAAAACGGCGTAATCCAGAATGCGTCTTTGTTCCAGAAAAATGCGGTCTCAGCGACGACCCCGGCCTTCGCGTGAACGGCAAAGGCAAGAAGATGCGGAAACCTCGCACGATATACAGCAGTCTACAGCTCCAGCAGTTGAACCGGCGGTTCCAGCGGACGCAGTACCTGGCGTTGCCGGAGCGGGCGGAGTTAGCTGCTAGCTTAGGCTTGACCCAGACGCAGGTAAGCAAATTTACTTGGGAAACGTACCTGGAATCTTAGGGTTTCTAATTGAGTACTAAATAGTAAAAATAACACGAAATACTATTTTACTACTTACCAACCTGAATAGAACTAAAGTGACCTTAGACAAAATAACATCAAGTGGAGAAAGTGACCTAAAACAAAAAACACACCAAGTGACAGAAGACAAAATTACATACTAAAATGAATGAGAAATCTGTCAATGAAGCGGACTAAGTTTAAAAGCGTATTCTGTATGGTATAAGACTAGGACTCTATTAAGAGTGACCGCATACAGCAGTTGAACCGGCGGTTCCAGCGGACGCAGTACCTGGCGCTGCTGGAGCGGGCGGAGTTGGCTGCTCGCTTAGGCTTGGCCCAGACGCGGGTAAGCAAATTTACTTGGGAAACGTACGTCAGTCCGTGACTAAAAAGTTAAAATAACACGAAATACTGATGTGACTTTAAACAAATTGACACTTAGTAGGACTAAAGTGACCTTAATCAAAATAACATGAAGTAGAGCTAAAGTCACCTAAAGCAAAAATTACACCAAGTGGCGGAAGACAAAATTACATACTAAAATGAATGAGAAATCTGTCAATGAAGCGAACTAAGTTTAAAAGCGTACTCTGTATGAAATAAGTCGGGAGTGACGGTTCCAGTACAATACCTACACAGGTACAGTCAGAGGGGCTTAAAAGCCTCAAAACTAACTTAAAACTAAAATGAGCAGGACTGAAGTGACTTCAAGTAAAAAATTTAATGAAATAGAACTAAAGAGACCTAAAACGCAATGTCATTATCAGACCATATGACATAGGGACGAAACAAAAATTACATTAAGTATGATAAGTTAACCTTAAGAATGGCTCAAGTCAAAATTACTCCGAAAAAATTACATAAATCAAAATGACTATCGAGTAAACTGACTTGAAAAAAAACCACGAAATAGCCAACAAAAGTGTGTAAGATACACAAACCAGAAACCAGATACCAGATTAAAGTTGCCTTTGCCGCAACTTTTATTAAAAGTCGAAACCTACCAAAAACTAACGTCAGAAAGGGCAGAAAGCGATGTTTATAAAGTTTTATTTGAATTTGAGTTATTTCTGTTTTCTAGTAAAGTAACATAAGAAAATTGAATTTATTTGATGCTTTTGAAATATTAGGACCGGCTACCAACATGTTCAATTCAAACTTTTAAATTCAGACGCTCGCAAAAACGTTCTTCACATTAAACTTTTTTAATAAACCCATCATAAACAAATTAAAAGCTAATAACACCACATGCTACTTTCTATTATTACCAAGAATATTTTCTATTCCTCCCTTAAAAAAAGTCATAGACAAGTTTTATTCTTTTATTCACTCAGTAATTATGTCGCTAAGGTATAATTAAAAAGCGAGTGTGGACGTTCGGTCCAATTTTTATTTCACGAATCACCTGTCAATGTAAAAATCACCTTAAGTCTAGGCATTTAAGGTTAAAATTCTTTTAAGTACAGTTATCTGAAGCGATAGCAAACGTGCAATTAAAGACGTTCGTTTTTTAAATTCTGTCACAGATATGTTTTAAAATAGTCATTTAAATTGTCTTTGGTTTTTTAACGGTGACAGGAAGCGGCTATCGCTAGTATGTTATTTTTTAGTTTTTTTTTAAAGTCTGGAGAAATATGATTTATGCAGTTTAAAGTACTTAATACTTTTAATTTCTCTTTCTTCTTTGAGTTTGAGCTATAAGTCTATATGACAAAAGACATACGCTATTAGTGTCTGTTTAACATCTGGCATACCATACTGTGTATGTTTATTTGCCACCATCGTGATATAAATTTAAAAAAAGGTTAGTAAAGTGGCTTTTCTATCAGATGTTAGCTCCAAAACGGTCAACGGTCTTTCGGTGAATGATAACCTAGAAGGCTACGAGAATTATTTTTGATTTATTTTTGATTTACCGATCTTTCATTTTGTTCCCCTGTTCAGCTGAAAACATAAAAGATTGAGCGTTCAACACATTTTTTTTTAATTTCGAATGTGCCTTAACTAGGATAACCCAATAATATTTTTTCTTAATTCCAATTTCGAATGAGTTACTGACAAAAGGTCGTACGCGCCCCACTATTCCTACGGAAATACGACGTATTGTGAGGAAGCGCTTGTGTTGTTTTCTAACCGGCCAGCCACATTCGAGTCGATTCGACTCGCAGCGATTGATTCGTCATGTGACTCCGTTGAAAATGAATAATGATTATCGAATGATAGAGGTAGAGTTGGGAAGGGTAGAGGTGACATTTATTTATTTTATTGGGTCTCTCGTATTTTTATTATACCTAATAATATACGCATTTATTTACATATGTAGCAATGTATTGCTGCAAACGATATATGCAACTAGGTTAATCTATTTATTTATTTTTTGTATACCCAGTTAATAGTTTTAAATAATGATAATATGCAACTGTTACAATGGGATATGGTGTTTAGGCTGCTGGGCCTTTCTATTAATTAAAACATTATTTTTTACCAAGAACTGTATTTCATTGTAATATTTTGGTAAACAATACACGTTATTCCGAGTTTTTTTACAGTTTTCATAGGTTTGTTTTTTTGACCTTAATTTTTCCAATAGGATCTGTCATCATTCTAAATTCATGACAGATTTAAGTACCGAACGTAACGAGGTTGCATAATGCATATAATTCTCGAACAATGGAATATACATGTACTCATACTCACTTACTTGTAAAACCAATTTACTTCCCAAGAGAAATTATACTCACTATATTAATGAATTAGTTTTTTTTTTTAATGTTATAGGAGGCAAACGAGCAGACGGATCACCTGATGGTAAGCAATTACCGCCGCCCATATACACCTGCAACACCAGAGGTGCTGTGAGTGCGTTGCCGGCCTTTAAGATGGGAGTACGCTCTTTTCTTGAAGGTTTGAAGGTCGTATCGGTCCGGAAATACCGCAGGCGACAATCCGTTCCATAATTTAGTCGTGCGAGGCAGGAAGTTTCTGGAGAAGCTAGATTAATGTATCCACCTATCATTCTAAAAAAATAGCTGCTAATCGTAAAGCTTATCATTTGGTGATTTCTATCATTATAACAAATAGCTGATGTCTTTCTAATACTTTCTATCGATCAACAAATCGCAGAGATAGATTGTTGGAGTTTTTTGTGTAGGTACAGCTTATAATTAAGTTAAGTAATTGGATTAACAAGCCCACTATCACGAAATAACTATAAGTATTCGAATAGTTCTATTCTAGTTGAATAAATGATTACTAGATTCCAAAGTACTTAATTAAAATTATACCTATTCATTACGAGATGTAGTCATTTACTAGTATTTTTATCGTGTAATAACTGCATTAAAACGTACTTACCATAATTAAATTGTAAATACTAAATAACTCCCTCATGTATTTAATAACAAAAACATTCCAGTTTCAATACCTAATGATTATCGTTATATTATATTTCCTTCTATTACAACTGACATAAAAAACCCTAATCCACAAATACGGGTTATGCAAAAGTGGACTTTATCCCGTTGCGGTTAACGAATGGTCAATTAAAATCAACAAAACCGACCACGTTGGGGTATCCAAATGTAGACTCTATCCCCTCGTGTTAGGGTTGATGAATGGTCAATAAAGTCGATGTTGTATAAATTACTTCTTGCGCCTCTATCCGTTTAAAGCTCTGCGCCGTAACGGCAAGAAAAAGTAAGAGCAGGTTAATTTTATTATAATTTAATATTTCTCGATTGTTGTGCATACCGCACTTTGATGAACCGGTGCTAGGGATGGGGGTTTATCGATATTAGTGAATCGGTTATCATACTTAGGTAGTTTACTAATAATTTTGGAATTTGGTATGTATGTTTCTCAAGCACGCATTAATAAACGGCTGAACGGATTTTGTTTTACAGGTTCCATTAAAATATGGGATACTAGCTGATGCCCGCGGCTTCGCCCGCGTGGCTATAGGAAAATGTTACATATTGAATTTTCCCGTGGGAATCAGATGTTTTCCCGCTGGAAAAAGTATCCTATGTCACTCTCCAGCCTCTAAACTATCTCCATACAAAGAATGACATTAATACGACGCTCCGTTGCGACGTGAAAGAAGGACAAACAAACAAACAAACACACTTTTGCATTTATAATATTAGTAAGGATTTTTATTCCATTACTTAATATTAAGTTGATAAAATAAAGTTGATACTCGTACCTACGGAATTAGTGAAGACCATAAAAAAGTTGAAATTAATTTTATACGTTTCTTTCAGTAGATGTACGAGTAGATATAAACGATACGATACAGAGAGAAAGAATATAATGGAAAAATAAACCCCCGACAGGATAACACGAAAACAAAAATATATAATTAAATAATTTGTTTCGTTATAAAGGTAAGTGTACATATAGTTTGATACAATACTGCCAACTGTGAACCAATTTCATATGTCTACAGAAATACATAATAATTGACGACCGCTTTAGCCTAGTTGGTAGTCACCCTGCCTACGAAGCAAGAGGTCCTGGGTTCGAATCCCGGTAAGGGCATTTATTTGAGTGATGGGCATGAATATGTTTTTGAGTTATGGATGTTTTCTATGTATTAAAGTATTTATTTATCTATATAAGTATGTTTATCGTCGTCTAGTACCCATAGTACAAGCTTTGCTTGGTTTGGGACTAGGTCGATTTGTGTTAGATTGTCCCCTAATAAAAATAAAATATCGACACAAATCCCACCCCTATCCAACAATACTAGATTCGATTCCACATTAAACAAAAAACATATCACTGTCCCGCTCTAACAAAAACAGACAATCTAATCTCAATTACAATTCACTCAACAATTAGGTTAATCAATAATGAACTCTAATACCAAGTCATTAGCGCTACGTCTACGGCAAACTTTTTTTTTGCCACAGACAATAAATCGTAGCATTTGTCTTAGGTGCTGTTTACGATGTATTGTATCGATAGTAACAATCGATTCGGATGTATTTTTTGCGCCTGGCAACACGGGATTCCTGTTATCAAGACATTTGATTAATTCAAATGTTTGATTGAATAGTTTGTAAAATACACGGTCGTTACAGTTCCGTGTGGTAATTGTCGTTTTACAAATCATCATTAACTAAGTAGATATGTGCTTCTCAACCATCAGTCTGTATCTACTTGTCAGCCATTGTATTAATACTTACTTACTTGCTTTCGCCTTCATTCGTATCATCATTATCATATCAGCCGAAAGATTTCCACTGCTGGACATATGCCTCCCTCAAAGAGTGCTACTCTGGCCGGTCCTGCGCCACCCGCATCCAGCCATTTCACCCCTTTGAGGGACGATTTCCGGGACAAAAAATCAAATTCTCCGTCAGTCCAATTTTAAACCAACAATTTATAAAAGTCGCATTTAAAATTAAATTGCATCTGCATATCCCATATATCCTTACTAATATTATAAATGCGAAAGTGTGTGTGTGTGTTTGTATGTTTGTCCTTCTTTCACGTCGCAACGGAGCGTCGTATTGATGTGATTTTTCGTATGGAGATAGTTTAGAAGCTGGAGAGTGACATAGGCTACTTTTTCCAGCGGGAAAACATCTAATTCCCACAGGAAAATTCAATATGTTACATTTTCATTTAACCACCAGCTAGTTATAAATACAGACGTAATTATGTAGATATGTATATACTTATGTATTAAAGCGTGGATTATTAACTAATTCTTTACCCCTGTCAATTTTATTGACGACAGACTTAGAGTATTATAGATATCTATACTGTAAGACAATATACAATACTAAGGCGGTCGTCACACTGCGACGCATCAACGGACGGAGGTGCGAAGCTGCATACAAATTCCGCCGGACGGAGGTGCGTTGCAGTGTGTCGTACCACACGGAATTTATATACAAACTGAGGTAAGTATGCATTGCATGCTTGCATACAACAAGAAACGCACCTCTGACCGGAGATGCGTCGCAGTGTGACATCCACCTTACCAATACTTGCACACCTCAACTTTATTACAAAACAGCACAGAAACCAACATCAAAATCAATTATTTTATTCTCCAAAGAGACCACAATGTATGTTTGACTTTTACATGTCAAACATTTACAATAAAATAATAATAATCTTACACAAAAATCATTTAAAATTTGCAGATTAAGGACCGATAAACGGTTAACAAACTAAATGTAACTAAAACAAAACAAAATTGCTAAATATTATCCGTTATATTGCATATAAGGTCTGTATCAGCTTAACAAGAAGTTAAGGATATTAATTCCGTATTCCAGAGATGTATAAGGTCTCTGAGAGTCCAAATACAATTAACAATAGAATATTTTTCACATAAATAAAAAGTTCTTAAGTTATCTCTCATCAAATGTCAACGTCCTGGCAACACTGACGACACAATCGATTAGAAATTAGTATCGATGACGACCGTGTCGAATACACCCACGAATTCCTAAAATCATCGGACACGCCTCGTAATTATAGAAACTGAATAAACCTGACTATGGTAAAAAGCTGGTTTTGTTTAACGGTGTTTACGAAATTTTTACTTAAACGGGATTTTAGGAGGAGGTTGTATAATTTTAGAAATATACGTTTAGTTGTGTAATTTTTTGTCGCAATGTTCAGTGTTTAAGGTGATTCGCTTTCCATACCAATCAATCGTTATTTCACATTGGCAGGCTGACGGCGTGATATTTTCAGAAACTTATGTAACAAACTTTCATAAAATGGCTTTTCATTTGTGCTTCCCCCTTTCCTAGAACAAACTTCTTTAAACTAGAATAATTTTAATAAATTGTTTTTAAAGTGATACTTTGAGAAAACTATTTTTCTGAAATTATTCTAAGTAGTTTATACAACTTTATTCTAGGAAAGGGGGAATTTCGCGCAAAGCCAATTTATGAAAGTTTGTTCCATAAGTTTTTTTTTAACCCCCAACACAAAGAGAGGGGAGAGTTATAAGTTTAACGTGTCTGTCTGTGTATATGTGTATCTGTCTATGGTATCGTAGCTCCCAAACGGATGGAACGATTTGAATGCGATTTTTTTATTATTATTATTCATTTATTTCAGATAACTAAGGATCCATCATGTGTGTTTTTTGTGTCATAGATAATTTTATCCCGATTGTTTTTAGCCGTGTTTCATGAAAATCGGTTCAGCCGTTTTTGAGATATATTGGACTTTGAAATGAAAATGTCGGTGGTTTTTCAACTTTTCTAAGTTGTAGTTATTAATATCACGCCGTTAGCCTGCGAATGAAAGTTTCGTATAAAAACCGAACCACTTTAATGTCACAACTCAAACATACATCTATAATAATAGTATGAAAATGGCTTTCTAGGTTTCGATTACGTTCTCGCAATTCAGGTATAGCTTCTATACCACACTATAGCTTCCGCCCGCGACTTCGTCTGCGGACCTGGGATAAAAACTATCCTATATTTTAATCCAGGCTATAAACTATCTTCTTGCATAATTTCATCCAAATCGGTTGGGCCGTTTAAGCGTGATTGTGTTACAAACATGCAAACTTTTACATTAATCATATTTGTAGGATACGTAGTATCGTATTGCACGTAGAACCGATGGCTGTTGGGGCGGAAAGGTTCTTGAGTGGCGACCACGTGCCGGCAGGCGCAGTGTGGGTACATAGAAGGTGGACTGGTGACCTGGAAAAGGTCGTGCGTGGGTGGCCGATGGATGCGGGTGGCGAAGGACCGGTCATTATGGCACTCTTTGGGGGAGGTCCAGCAGTCATTTTGCTGAGATGTATTTATTTAAACTTCATTACACAAAATCAAGGTAATGTACAAATGGCGGACTTAATGCCAAATGGCATTCTCTACCAGTATAATAATAACAATAATGATACATACCCATTTTTGGCCATTAAGTATCTAGAACTTTTGCCTTTCGAAAGAAGCGAAATAGCAAAAGAAAATTGTCCTAGAAACTTATCATGGAATTCCCCAAAGTAATGCGTGATTCAATCAATTAAGTATATGATCACTAGGTGATACGGATCTTAATAAAATCTAGTCTTACTGAGGTAAGTTACATTTAAAACCAGTGGCTCTGTGACCTGTAGAACTTAGTCGCGACCATATCTTTTTTTTTTCTTATTCACGAAAAAGTGAATAGACTTAAAATATCTATAAAATAAAGAAACTTGTCACAAAACTTCACGAGAATCGTTTGAGAAATGCGACATGTAGAGGAGAACAGCGGGAAAGCGGGACATCCGGACATCTGGATTATACAAACGATTTTCGCCCCAAGCTGAAGCATAAAAGTTCGTGCGCTTCGCTTCTTGAATCAAAAAGATAGTTCCCATTCTGAACAAAGTAATGCCAAAATCGATATTCTAGAAACAACAGAAATAAATACCGAACATGTAGAACTTACGTGAAATTCGTCGGGTTCGTATAAGATGAAACGGGACATAAGCACATAAGTTTCCCAGAACGGATGTCAAATCACCAGTTTCTTCAACATAGACCCTTAAAGGAACACGACTTAAAATCAAAAAGCCACAATCGAACGCTGAAGTGTTACAAAAAACAACTCATTTCTGCCGTCGGGAAATTATGATGGATGACTACACATGTTAATGTCAAAAACGCAGCAAAAACCGTCCATTTTAAAGAACTTAAGACCTTTTGGAACGGACAGACGCAAAGGCTTAATACGAAGTGTGACGAATAACAAAAGTACTCGACGTCGGTACAAGTATTGTGTTTATAATCGATACTTTTTACTGGCCAGTAGCCAGAGTCAGTTTAAACGATTCGAATTTTAAATTTCGAATGTAGAACTCGATTACGAACGCGAGTTTTAAATTTGGAATATGCCAGTTATTAAACGGGGGCAATGAAGTTTTGAGATTATGGGAGTAACCGTCACTTTTTGTCTAGGGCTGTGCAAATTCGAAATTAGTGTTTTTATTAAAACACAGTGCTTCGGACGGTTAGTGTACCCGTATACCCGTTGTCCTATTACCCGTTTTCCCGTAGAAATAAAGCATTTCCCGCGGTAAAAAGTAGCCTATGTTCATCAGGGATAATGTCGGCTTCTAATGGTAAAAGATTTTTTCAAATCGGTCCAGTAGTGTTGGAGCATATTCAATACAAACAAACAAATAAACAATCAAATCTTTCCTCTTTATAATATTAGTGTTGATTTGTGTAGATAGACCTACCTAACCTATACGCAGTTGTATTTACATTGCGGTTAACTACGCCATGATATTTTATTTCTGATATCAAATCGAACTGTTCTTAATCTTGTTTGTAGTAAAATCATAGAAACTTCTGTACTTTAAAAAAAATTTCAAACAGACAATAACTTTAATTTTTTATGCCCAAAATACAGGCATTTTCATAAGTACCTTTATGTTCCTTTCCTCGCAGTCAAAGTCGGAGGAAATAGGTACTTTTCAAGCTTTTCTTAGATTAAGCTTTGTGATGTTATGGGTGTAATTGGCGAACCTATACTTATATTATAAAGAGGAATAGTCTGTGAGTTTGTAGCTTTGTAAGTTTGTATGTAATGGGTTATCTCCGGAACCACTACTCCTCTATTTCAAAAATCCTTTCACCTGCGTGTAGAATGGTCTTTTTGAATTGTTATAGGCTATATTTTATCCGGCGGGTTTGACTGCGTTATTTGGAATACGCGGGCAAAGCCGCGTGGGCAGCTAGTATATTATAATATTTATAATCCAATAATAGTACATTACTACAGAGGCCGGGAAGTAAGGGGTGGCCGGCCGAGTACATATTATGAGGCTGGCAACCCTTTTTCATGCCGAGGTATGTATAAACATGCAATGAAATAAATAAAAAATACTCCATAAAATCAAACTTTAATTTTCATGGCTGAAAGCCGTGATGCTGTGCCACAAATTGTGGAATGAAAACTAATCAGCCTAGGCCTCCAATTTCGTAGGAAATACCATTACGGATCTCTCGTCTCGCTGCGCCCGAAACGTGACACTTCGAAGCCCATTATGAAGAACACAACGTCAATATTTCGTTGCATGTTTGAGAAAAGAATATAATACAATATTAATACAACTTGACACCAGAACTCCAGTTTACTTTGACACGGTCTAGTAACATAATAATTCTCAGTTAGTTTACCCCGTAGCCAATCAGTAATGACTGACGTAATGTAATGACGGATTTCTACAGCATTTGTCATCGGTAGATTAATCATTGCCACACGGGAGCTCATGAATAAATCATTCTTTATTTAAAAAAAAAGATTGATTGTTTGTTAAAACGTGACTGAATATTTTTGTGTTCATACAATAAAAATATCAAGTGACTTTTATTTTTCACCTGGGTGACATAGACGTACGTATAGCTGTCAGCCATATAGTATTGTACTCTCATATATTTTGACTCTATGTACTATATACTGTTGAAGAAATATTTAGTACCTATTTTGGGGGACCTCACGAAGCTTCAAATTGCCGAGATTTTTACTAAATATCATTGCCTAGCCAAGAACTATGTTTTTTTTACATAATTATACTCACTATATTTGCCTCAAAAATAGTTGGCAACCCTAACGGCTGACTTGATACCTTGGTCTATGGATGCTGTCAACACCATCCCTGTTCCACGTGACAAAACACATATAATAAATTAAAAAAAAACACATTAGGCTTTGTCACGAAATGGATCCAGCCCTATTGCTAGCTTTATAGCCAGAGCTGGTCTACATGTCAGACAATGATATAGTTTCTGGGTCTAGAAATAAAGGTGGTCGCCGGGTACTATTGTTACATAGTGACCCATAATGGCCGGTTCCAATAATCAATCCACCGATAGTTTTCCTTACCAACAGTTACATTTTGACACACTTTCTACGGGTTATCTGTCAAAGGTAACTGCCGGTAAGGAAAACTATCGGTGGATTGATTATTGGAACCGGCCATAAATAAAATAAATAAATATTAGGGGACAATCTTACACAAATCGACCTAGTCCCAAACTAAGCAAAGCTTGTACTATGGGTACTAGACGACGATAAACATACTTATATAAATAAATACTTAAATACATAGAAAACATCCATGACTCAGGTCCCCCCTTACCGGGATTCGAACCCAAGACCTGTTGCTTCGCAGGCAGTACGGCATATTGTCATCATGGTAGCCTGATGGTTCCTCTACACAATGGGCCATCATGGCGCAGGACTAGGACACAGTTATGCGTTGGAATACGATGGAAATATTTTTTTCTCCGTCTAACGCATAGTTGCGTCCTGTATGATCGGCAATGATCGCCGATTGTGTAGAGGAGCCATGAGGTGTCGCATTACGTTTACAATTCTTTAAAATAAAACTTTTTTTTTTTCGTATGTTTACTATATTAGAAGAATAAAACAAGACCGTTGAATACGTCAAAGTATCGAGCATCCACTTCATTTAAAGGTTTCGTTTTAAAATTGGCAAAAAAAAATCTTTAACACGTATTATACGTACATATTTTTCATAAAAGTCCCTTTATGTCCATACACTGTACATTGCAGTCATATAAACCGTCATAAAGCGATGAAAAATAAACACATAGTTATGGGATCCTATATCTCTCTAGATTATATATCTGTTTTATAGTTTTATGTATATTCATTTGTATTGTTTCTTGCGTCTTTACCATTGTTGTACCTATGTATGTATTAAATGTACGTCCTGTTAACTCATGTAGCTAAGGAATAAATAAATAAATAATTTTGATATTCAAAAGCCAGACGCATGCGGCCCCGCGCCCCGAGCATATCTAACCAACTTAAAGTCACCAATAGATCACAGAACGGTAACCTAACACCGCTACTAGATAAAAAATCATATACACGACAAGTCGGCAACCAATGATGCCATCCCTAAAACCGCCGCGTCACTCTTTCAAATAAAGAACGTGACTTTCGAATTTTGAAATCACATCTCTCATTGGCTGTCAAACGCTCCCTGTGAACCAATGGCCGCTCGTCAAATGTGATGACTCTGTGGTTTTAGAACAATTGTCTTTGCATATGGTTGAAAAAATGAGCTTCCGTTAGCTTCTGGCTGGCTTTGTCGGGGTCAGGTTTTTTCGAGTGGCGGTTAGGTTTGCTGTCAGTTAGCGTCTATTGAATCTATCTATACTTCTGTGGATCTATTCTATACTAATCGAACAAGTGAGCGCAAACGAAGAAGCAAAAAAACCGGCCAAGTGCGAGTCGGACTCGCGCACGGAGGGTTCCGTACCATTATCTATGTATACAAACGGCAAAAAAATCACGTTTGTTGTATGGGAGCCAACCTTAATTTTATTTAATTTAATTAGTAGTTGTTGTTATAGCGGCAAAAGAAATACATCGATAATCTGTGAAAATTTTAACTGTCTAGCTATCGCGGTTGTTGAGATACAGCCTGGTGATAGACAGACGGACGGAGAGAATAGGGTCCCGTGTTTACCCTTTGGGTATGGAACCCTAAAAAGAAGTTCTATATTTCAGCTTGGACCGAAAATTATTTGTATGTGTCCAGTTTTCCCACTGTTCTACGCTACATTTCGCATTTCTCAACGTTTGTCGTGAGTTCATGATGTTTTGTGAGCAGGTTCGTAAACTATATAGAACTAGCGACCCGCCCCGGCTTCGCACGGGTACTATATACATATAAACCTTCCTCTTGAATCACTCTATCTATTAATAAAAACCGCATCAAAATCCGTTGCGTAGTTTTAAAGATCTAAGCATACATAGGGACAGACAGCGGGAAGCGACTTTGTTTTATATTATGTAGTGATTTTTCGGTCAAATCACTTTTCCTATTTTTGAAGTGAAAACTTCTTTAGCGGCGCTGTGCACTTTTTGGGATCGGGAAAAATTGCTCGCGACAGGTGTCACGTGACCATAAATGGTGAGAGATTCGGGACGATGCCGTAGTGGCGATGCGGCGCTTACCCGTTCGGCCGACACACAACACAATAAGTTCTCACGCGCTAATTTGCAAGTGAAATAGTTTACTTCTGTTGCTATACGGTATTCATCGATTCGAAATGTCAAAATATTTTTCACTTCTGCCGGCACTCCCGGAGTGCAACCCGGTCTTTTTTTTTCAATAAGACTGGCTGGCGAATTCTATAGCTTATAGAGTCACTAGCAAGCTATTTAATTATCTTATGTATGTAACTTTTTAACACACATGATTTAAATCAAATAACTTTACAAGATATCTTTCTCACCAATATTATAATAATACTGTTTTTGCAAAACTTACAAAAATTATGTTTCTTACCATAATAATAAATAGACAATTATTATAAACATGGCGTGTCTTGTTACAATAATAACTTAAATATAGTGCACATGGCTATACTTAAAAGTGACCTTAGTCTGACCTCAGTGGGTGACCTAAGTCTAAAATAATGACAGTGACTCTTCACTTGTTTTGACGGATCCGGGTATTTTTTTACTGACGACACCAATATTCTCAACCTAACCCAACCCGACGAAAAATAATTTAAGAGAAAGGCAAAAAATAACAAATAAATATTGGACAGAAACTTTTCTCAGTTCTACCACAGAATAATTAATAGTATCTAAAGGTAGGTACAAAAGGTCCCACTAAGGGATGATGTTAGCTGTATTTTTTTTTGTAATAGACAATCATAGATTGGGATAGGGCTGTCGACGGACCACATTAACTGAACATCCAAAATTATAATTGTTTTAGTTTCTGTTTGTTATCAAAATAATCATCCATTTTGGAAATAATAAAATGATTTTATATTAAAAAACACGGTAGTCGGAAAGTCAGGATTAACCTCCTAAGAGACCTACCCGCGTATAAAATTTGGACTAATTTCAAAATTGACTTTTACTGAATGTCAAAAAGTTCCTATTTCAAAAGCACTAAAGCGTACCCTGGGTCTCAGGAGGTGTAAAAAAATACATGAATACAGATTAAGTTTTTACAAAACAGTTCATAATTTGCAATGGGATTACTTCTTCGTCAAGTTACAAAATGTAAATTGAAATTCGTATAATGATGTTCGATCAATGAAATTATGTCCTTACTACGTACAACGGAACGTACCTATACCTACATATATGAAACGTTATTGTGTGCGTAAGCGTGCCTTTCCACAGATGTGCTATGCCGTGATATATGCTATGTTTTCATACATTTGAAATGTAGCTCCAGCTACAGCTTCGTTTCAAATGTATAAAAACATAGCATAGCAAGCATAGCACATCTCTGGTGGAAAGGCACCCTTAGACTGTAGAGCCTTAGCTAGACCTCCTCACTCCACAGGAGGTTAGCATAGAAAAGCATCGTTTCGCGCCTAAATGACAGTGGGACAGGCCTGGTTCTACGCAAATTCTTTTCCGGTTGCAAATTTGGAGTTCGACATACTACAGTAAGTTACGTTTAAACAGTCTATCATCAAAAAAAAATAGGAACAAAACGTTAAACTACAGGCAATATTGTCGCTAAAGAGCGATATCTTCCAAAAACTTTCAACGGATCATTCATTAATTACCGTATGTTTTAGTTGGCACTCAAAACGGGTTCAGTTCATATAAATGGAAGGGAAAGCTGAGTCTTCGTAAATGCACGAAGACTAGAAAAAAAAAAACAGTTAAAGAAGAAAAAAAGACCTCCCCCAAAGAGTGCCACGATGACTGGTCCTGCGCCACCCGCATCCAGAGGGCCCCCGCGACATTTACCAGGTCATCAGTCCACCTTGTGGGGGCCACTCGAGAACCTTTCCGGTTCAACGTTCATCGGTACACCCTTAAAGATTTCACGTAAATTATCTTCTAGAAACAACATTACAAGTATTGCTGTCTTTTCACACAACCGTTTGCGTCACAACTAAGCATACTTCCGTCTCTTTTACTCATATCAGTATTTGCAAAGTGCATTAAGGTTACTTGTCCCATAGTAACATAAAGGTATATTACGCGATGTACCTTTTATGCACCCGATAAAAAAGCTTGAAATACCAGTTATTAAATTAGACCCGTTTTTATGTCATTTTGAATGAAGTATAAATCCTGGCTGATTAAAAAGGAATGTCTATTGACATTTATGGTACAATTTATAGGTTTCCATTACGACTATAGCAATTTCACTGGCCTAGCCACAGTTGACGGTTGATTGAAAAATACTGTTCAATTGTTAACAATTAAAGCTAATCAAACAGACGTTGTTCTAATTCTAGTAAACACTCAATCGATTGAACTTTAAACTAAAAAAAACTAGTCGGCCACCCCTGACACGTGACGTCGTTTTTGCGCCAATCGCGGGCTGAAATGTCAAATCGCACACTAACGAAGCGTGTACTGATACGGAAAATGGAGATGTGTGCGTGAATAATTACCGTTAGGGTTGTCGATTATTTGTTTTATTTTTTATTTGATTTAGGTCTTGTTGTTGCTGTCATGTTTTAGATAAAACAACCGACTAAGAGTTTTTTCTTCGTTTCCATAATTTTGAATGTGGAAGTAAAAATGTAGTAATAACCATACTTTAATTCATTATTAAAAAAAAACTTAGTTAAAAAGATTTTTTAAACCGCATCGCTGGCAAATAAACATATGGCTCGCCAGATAGTAAGTGGTCAGCGTAGCCTGTGGACGCTCGCAACTCTATTAGTTTTATCATGAGTCAATGTTTTAGTCCTATTTCTCATCCACCTGGCCATATCCCTAGTAGCATTTTAAGTTGGCCCCACGTTGGGCCATTGATCACCGAGTTGGCCCAACGAAATGCCAACGAAAATGCTACTAGGGATGTATGGCTAGTATAAAGTGTATGTTGATTATGCAAAGGAAACAGGTAGCAAATTTTATAATATAGTGCATCTAATACATGTGGTAGTTAGTGTCAACGAGAAAAGCCTGTATTATCGGTAAAACAAGTGTTTATATTTATTTAAAAAGGATAATAAATTTAAGAGTGCATCTAATAATAATATTCGCATTTGATCACTTGGGCTGAAATTCTAATATTAGGTACTTGGACTACATTCAAATTTGGTAATAATAGCCAAAAATTCTCATTCTCTTAATGTTTTCTTATAGTCTTTGCTACTGCTTTGGAGTTAGTGTTCAGTAGGCATTAGGTTTTAACTATCCTCACCAACGGGAAAACTAAATCGCAGGAACCGACTCATCATCATCATATCAGCCAAAAGGCGTCCACTGTTGGACATAAGCCTCACCCAAAGAGTGCCACAATTACCGGTCCTGCACCCGCATCCAGCGGACTCCCGCTACCTTTACCAGGTCATCAGAAAGCCGACTAAGCCAAACAATCAGTTGACATTTCTATACCATGCCACCTATAAAGTACAGTCGAGGAAATTGAATGTTTAGCACTTTTGGACCTTAACGTCATTCTAATAGAGTTGACATGTGCCAAACATTCAATTTCCTCGACCGTACCTATATAGAAGCTTACAAAATATAGTAATTTAATTTAAGCCCTAAATAACTTAATTGCCATAACACTTGCGTATTCGATTGTCCTCGATCCAGTTTACAGTAGTAAAACCTTCGGATCGTAAAGAAGAACTTAACTTATTAGAAAATACATGTCGCTTGAGCCTTTTTTAAATAACAGCAAAAAATAACGAGGGAACAGGTGGTACCAAGTACAGCTATTTATGATATACAGATTATGTTCAAAAATGGCAAAAACATATACCTATACAAATCTGTGTGCCGTTGGGGCGCCGACCACGTACCGGAAGGCGCAGCGTGGGTAGACCCCACAAGGTGGACAGATGACCTGCAGGTCGATCACGTAACGCATTGTACGTACAGGTAGATAAACGTCAAATTGTATATGGAAAAAGCGGCCAAGTGCGTGTCGGACCACGCACAACGAGGGTTCCGTGCCTATAAGAAAGGTCGTATCGTTACTAAAATCTTATGGCACTTGCGTCCTTTTCTTTAAGGAAGGCAGGTTTTTAGAAATATCTCAAAAACCTGTGAACCGATCTTGTTCGAAACAATTTTTGCTGAAAGAATTTAATAAGCCCTATGAGCCTGATTTTTTTCATATTATTAAAATACACGGTTCAAAAATTAGAGGGGCCGGACACAATTTAAGTGACTTTCGAGGCGATTATCTCCGACTCTATTCACTTAATCAATAAAATTGCTGAGAAACCTTACATTTATTTTGAAAGGCCTATCGATTGATGTGCCACACGTGGGCTTGCAATGAAAAAAAAAAATTTTGTCTTTTAGTTTTATGTATGGAGTGCACCCCTAAAACATTTTTTTTTAGTAAATTAATTACAAAACTATGTAGCGGTTAACAAAATACACCTATCCTCAAAATTTTATTGAAATACACCCAATAGTTTTCGAGTAAAACGCCTGTGACATACGGACGGACAGACAGACAGATAGACATGACGAATCTATAAGGGTTCCGTTTTTTGCCATTTGGCTACGGAACCCTAAAAATGACAGATAAACTGTCCTAACGCACGTTCGAAACGTTCTTCTCTCGTATTTTCTCAAATTTAAATAGGACCCCGAAGCTGACTGACACAGATTTGGTCACGTCCCAACCCTGCCCCTATTAGCGTGGCAGCAGCAACGGCCTTCTGAGGGTGTTGGCAGAGCGCCTCGACTCTAGCCACTTCCACCCAGTAGCGAGTGAGTGGGCTCTCGCTACTGGGTGGAAGTGGCTATTGGCAGGACCAAGTAGAGCAGGTAGTTTGCCTTGCATGTTCCTGTCAATGGCTATCCAAGCCTATTTTATTTAGGGCCCGTTTCACAATCGCCGGATAAAGTTATCTGCCAGTTAAAATGATTGCTTTCCTTTTCTCCCGTCATATAAAAGAAAAGTGACAGCCAACATTTATCTGACGGATATGTTTTAACTGGAGATTGTGAAACAGGCCCTTAGTCTTAATTTTTTTGAAGTGAAAACTTCTTTAGCGGCGCTGAGCACTTTTTGGGATGGGGAAAAATTGTTAAATACGCGACAGAGTTTTGTGACGTCAGTCGTCACTTTTTGCTGCTAGCCGATTCGACTTCATTCAAAACTGAACGCTATTCGTAAGAGTATAAAGCCGTTAAACACTTTTTGCAATAGCATATTCTGCAAATAAATTTGTAATAATACCAACGCGTCCTTCACCGTTTTGCTATTGAGAAAATTCGAATAGTTCGAATTTGGGCGTTATTCCAAAAGAGATAAAGCTTATAAAAATATTTACCAACGGCAAAAACAAATTGATAAATTTTGGTCGCCACCGCCTCCTGCCGTTCTTGCAAATTCGAATAGTTCAAATTTAGACGTTATTCCTAAAGAGATAAAGCTTTGAAAAATATTTGGCAATGGCAAAAACAAATTGGTATTGTATTTGCCGCCGCCCGGCGTGTAGGCGAGCCGGCGGCCCGTCGCACCCAACGCGCCCGCGGCCCGTCCGCCTAAATAATTGATAATTATTTATAAATTTGCGTCATATTAATTTTTAGGGTGACACCGTAAGATGTCACGTGACCTGATCGAAAAACTGTTACAATGTTATTGAGTTTTCCCTTCTGCCGGCACTCCCGGAGTGCAACCCGGTCTTTTATTTCAATTTTTAATTGTTTTACTAACATTGTTATTAGGATACTGTATACTAACAATCTATGGATCAATTTGGTCTGAAAATAAAAAAGTTCTATTTTATTATATTTTTTAGTCCCTGTCAATACAAAACTACTTGACTAATTAAAACTTAAACCTCATATTAATTGACATCGGCTTGTTTGAAAACTTTAACCCCTTATTATGGGTAATTAAAACTAGTTCCGGTAAATTTCTTACTAGGATGTTTCATTATTAATTGAATTATGACTTGCACTGATTAGAACCCTGTCACAATGAGCTGATACGAAAGTATGAGGAATTTGTGGCATTGGTATTTTGTCAAGGTTGTATCGTAGTCTTACTACTACGAAGAGGAAAAGTCTGTCCGATTGTAGCTTTGTATACAGGGTGTACCAAAAACGGGGTGTGACCCGATCGAGGACATAACAGGTAGGTATCGTGTTTTGATAAGAAAAAAATTAAAGATTTTTTTTTTGACGTGTTTTTTTACATTTGTATGGAGCGTTGGCCGACTGGGGCGAGCTGCTTGATACAAATGTAAAAATGTAATCGCGCCAAAAAAAAATCTCTTAGTTTTTATTATCCGAACACGATTCCTGATCGGTTCACACCCCATTTTTGGTACACTCTGTATAAGTTTGTATGTAATGTGTCTCCGGAACTACTTATCCGATTAAAAAATAAACACCTTCATATATAATACACGTTCTGACATAGGCTATTATCACGTGGGTTTGCCGGCATTCTTCGCAATACGTGGGCGAACTTCTCGCAACTTGGCGTATTATATTAGAAAAGTTGAAAAACCACCGACATTTTCATTCCAAGGTCCAATATCTCAAAAACGGCTGAACGGATTTTCATGAAACATAGCTAAGAACACTCGGGATAAAATTATCTATGACACAAAAAAACTAAACGAAAATTACAGATACACAGACAGACACTTTAAACTTATAACACCCCTCTCTTTGCGTTGGGGGTTAAAAACGATGATGTGATTTGTAGCGTTTCGCATCTGACAGTATATTCATAATCAGACCGACATCGACATTACCATGTTTTCCTGTGATAGTGATCTACATTTCTTATGAAACCATAACTTGGTTTCCTACAAAATGAGGGCAAGGAGTCAATTCTGACACGCGTATACATTCAAATTATATTTAATAAAAAATATTAGGGGAAAAAATCTTACTCATAACCCCGTTGGTAAGCTCAATAAGGCTTGTGTTATGGGAAGTAGACGACGATGTATTTAATAGATATAAATACTTAAATACATAGAAAACTTCCAGGACTCAGAAACAAAAATATTCATGTTCATCACATATTTGCCCTTACCTTCGTAGGCAGCGAGAAAGAGGTTCGGAGGCAGCGTGTTCGAATCGTATTGGCGTGCCATGCTTCCGCGAACGGATATCTACATGCCATCATCATCATATCAGCCGAAAGACGTGCCTCCCAAAATCGTGCCACCATGGTCGGTCCTGCGCCCGCATCCAGCGGACTCGCGCGATCTTTACCAGGTCATCAGTCTAGCTTGTCCCCAAAAGTCTACCCACCATGAGCCTGCTGATACATGGTAGCCACTCGAGAACCTTTACCCCCGTTGGCCATCGATTCTACGTGCAATGTGGCCCGCCCACATCCGTGTTTTGAAAGGCACGCTAATCAGTTGATCCAGGCCGCTGTCTATGACTAGTCGTTAAGCCGAATTAGAGGCCTTCGGGCGGCTTAAGAACTTCTAACAGTCGAGTTGCCCACTGACTTGACCAAGGGAGGACAACTGTTACTCGCGTCCGCAGGAGCTACATAACACAACCCTGCACGTGTCCCCTGGGTGGTATTAAAGAGTGACAAACTTTAAAAGGCCAGAATAATGTATGCCATACGATTAAATAAACTGCCATTTAAGTTTTACGATTCGGAGGGCTAACTAATCTGTCAGTTACCTTGGTCCTGCTGCGTGACTGCATAGTTATCAAGCTCCTAGCATTTCCCAGACTTTTTACTGAGCCACGTAGTACCTACTCACTATTCCAATGTAATGTTGATGAGTGTTTCGGAATTCAGCCCTGGATTTAGCCCCAACCTGTTGAGTGGGTTTGGGATATTGCTATCGATAGTTTAGCATCTGGCGTGTTTCACTTAGGGCCAATTACTAGGATGTATAGGTACATGTTTGTATTGAAAACGGTACAATTAGCTCTCTCAAGAGCAAGGAAAATGGATTCCTACACTTGATATAAAAATCATAAAATAAATGGGACATAAAGTTTGGGCACCCTACGCTGCTTTGATGTTCTGTCCATCAGCAAACCATTGGTGTCAAACATTTTAGGTTGACCATGATTCATTAAGTTATAGCCCTGTCTGTTTTTGAATATTACTTTATTCTATGTCACTAAACGATCAACATTTGTAGGTATATTTGTTTGCAAATGGGTAACGAAATCGGCTCTAAAGATTTATATGAGAATTTGATGTTAACACATTGTTAATAGTGCCGAAAAATCGATGTGACATCTCAAATCTGGAAAAAACTTTACTGCGGATATTAATTTAAAACGCCGTCCGAAATGTATTTCAAAAAAAATCTGACTATGGGTGCTATGGGTGGATTGCAATAACTTACGATCACAGACCGATCAACGTTAACCCTTAAATGCATGATTTTTTGTATAACTTTTTAATACATTGAAATAGATGTGTCATGTTGTATAGATTGAGGGAAAAATAAAGAAAAAAAACATAGTATTTAAAAAAACATATACAATATACGATGCATATATACATCATTATGCATTTAAGGGTTAAATATAGCGCCGTCAGCTGTCATTCCATAGAAACTTGTCAAACTTTTTCAGGATTCAGATTTAAACGAACACCGCTTACTAATTAAAGATGGTTTGGTGCAATGCAACCCACCCTTAGTCTTATTTCTGCAAATAACCGTTTTTCCTTGGTATCCTAGACACTTTATTTAATTAATAAGTGGACAGTGGAACAGACTTGTGGAACTAGATCAACATCCTGTGTGACTTGTTCCATGACTCACTGACGCCGGTCAATTGCGTGCATATTTACTGATTTATACATTAATCAGGTTTGCAAGCAGAAAAACATGCAAACATTCAAAAATAGGTCATATGTTAACACTTAATAAAACCTACATTAGGCTGATGACAACTGTGTTAAATGCCGCTATCAAGGGTCCCTGATATCAGAGCAGATGTATTCGCAGAAAGTCGCTGTCGAAAGCGAATCGGCAAACCAACACATTAATATTTCCCAATAGGATAGAGAAATATACAGAAACTAGCTGATGCCCGCGGCTTCGCCCGCGTGGTTATAGGAAAATGTAACATATTGAATTTTCCCGTGGGAATTAGATGTTTTCCCGCTGGAAAAAGTAGCCTATGTCACTCTCCAGCTTCTAAACTATCTCCATACAAAAAATCACATCAATACGACGACGCTCCGTTGCGACGTGAAAGAAGGACAAACATACAAACACACACTTTCGCATTTATAATATTAGTAAGGATTGGTAGAGAAGTGAACAGAATGGCGATTACTCCATCCAATGAGTTTAGATAGGTTATTATAAGCGCTCCAAAAGTGGCACACTAAAAGTCAATTGCACCAACTTGCCTCAGTTTTCAATGGAAACATAGCTGTCAGATCCTGGTCGCCATTTTGAAACACGGTATTTCGTATAGACAACTTTTTTATATGACGTCATTGATTCCATTGACTAGAGCTAGGCTATTTCAAACGAGGTGAGAGGTAGGAAGCGGAATGTCATCTCTCATGTTTGGAGCAGCCCGACTGGAGAAGTTCCACTTTGCAGGCGAAGAGGCATGTGGTGTTCTGTTCCTGGCCCCGTATCACGCGATAAGTGACAAGATAGAGCGTCCGTCTCGTTCCATCGAACGGTGTCAGCCAGTGACGGACGCTCTATCTTGTCACTCAGCACGTGATAAGGCCGGCCATGATACGGGGTGGGGCTGGTGCTGAGTAAGGAAGTCGCCAGAGCTCCCGAGGATGTGCTGTGGAGAGTGAGTGCTCTGCACTTGTCACGCTCGACATAGCTAATCTTCAATTGACGACCGCTTTAGCCTAGTTGGTAGTGACCCTGCCTACGAAGCAAGAGGTCCTGGGTTCGAATCCCGGTAAGGGCGTTTATTTGTGTGATGAGAACGAATATTTGTTCCTGAGTCATGGATGTTTTCTATGTATTTAAGTATTATCTATATAAGTATGTTTATCGTCGTCTAGTACCCATAGTACAAGCTTTGCTTAGTTTGGGAATAGGTCGATTTGTGTAAGATTGTCCCCTAATATATTTTTTTTTTTTTTAAATCATTAAAGTTCTTACGGGCGAGCTGTAAGCTAGTGCCACCGTCGTGGTGTATAAAAAAAAATCGACGATTGATCTAATGAACAATCAGCCGAGAAACGTGATCCCTGCATGGAAGTTACTTTGCAAGGGTCACATTTCTCTGCGGCTGACTTTTGCCATCATCATTTGACTTATCTGAAGTACCAAGAGCAATTACTGCCGTTTTAGGGTATCGTGGGGTCAAAGCCGGCATGTCGAGGCTATCGTTATATAAGCAGGCAATGGCGTTATCAGATAGGCAGTCAAGGACATGGGAGGTGTCGGCTATTGTATGGTAATACTGCGTGTCATCGTAGGATGGCCACGATGTAGGTTAAGGACTAAGAAAAAAAAATACTCAAGATGCTGTGTTGAGAGTGAGACTTTCATTCGATAATTATTTATTTATTTCAATATACGTAACGACAACTTCCATGGGGGTGTATGCCATAATTGCTTGGCATGCGGGTTGGTGATCGCAGTATTTCCACCGCACTCCAGGAATGCTGCTGGCCATGCGGGTGGCGCTGGACCGGTCACTTTGGCACTCTTTGGGGGAGGCCTATGTCCAGCAGTGGACGTCTTTCGGCTGATATGATGATGATGAACTTACAGCTAAACGCCAAAGCGTTACAGATCTTGAACTTGAAAACAATAACAAATAATGCCCGAATCCAAATCGGAGTTTGTTCCTCAAATCAATATAGGACGAAAACACGTTTATATCTCCTCTGGAGCATACTCCAGTACGCTTTATAGAGCATAAGCGTCCATAGGCTATAGTTTTAGCTTATCAGATTTATGTACATTTAACACAAAAAACATATGAATTTGATTGCTGGGTTCTGTGACAGCTGCTGTCAAAAAGATGAGATGTCACCGAGAGCTGTACCGAATTCTCGCATATCCATTAAATTGCAACTAATGACTTAATCGAATTCGAAGAACTAAAACGGTCTTCTACTCTGTTAATAAAATGTGTTTTGTCCCTTTCCCTCAAACATAAAGTGACGGATAAACCAAACAATTTTTAGCATAATTTTATCTAAAATAAGTTTGATGTGCGTTTATGAATAAGGGAAATATAGAATAGGTAATGTGTCGTATATAATATACTGTCACGATTGACTTAGGACTGTCCTTAAAAACTTCAAACCATGGTCACCCTTCGTCTCGCTGTATGACTTAGTAGGTAGGAAAGTCATAAAAACCTCTCGTGCCAAGGGAAATTCAGTTGTACTATGTATCCGCATTTCTAGGACATTCCACTCATTACTATGTATACACTTGTTGACAAACTTAATTAAATAATTGCAATTATAAACAAAAAATACCGACTTCAAACGGTTCTTAATTTGTCGGAATCTTTTTAACCCCCGACGCAAAGAGAGGGGTGTTAAAAGTTTAACGTGTCTGTGTATCTGTCTGTGGTATCGTAGCTCCCAAACGGATGAACCGATTTTCGTTTAGTTTTTTTGTGTCATAGATAATATTATACCGCGTGTTTATAGCCATGTTTCATGAAAATCTGTTAAGCCGTTTTTGAGATATTGGACTTTGAAATGAAAATGTCGGGGGTTTTTTCCAGATCCTGGTGAAAACAAGGAAACTCTTTTAGTTTTATAGGCGCACTTGAAGCGTTTTTTTTTTTGGTTGAGGAAGTGTCGTTGAACGATGATTGACGTTGATATGATCGTCATGTTGGTATGGCTTGGTGGAGTGCTGAATTGAAGTCGATTAAAACAGGTTTTTGAAGTAAATTATTTTAATGAAATTAGAAGTCAGCCATGTCTCGAGCCACCGTTCAAACGTGTCGAATAGAGTCCCGTGGGCACATGATCAGAATTCAGAATTGCTTATTTCTTGTAAAACAAGAGAGGTCTTACCTATCCAATTTACATTTTTATTGAAAACTAAAGCGTTAAAAACTTAATGTTAATGATTAATAGTCATTCGTGCCAGTGTTCCAGAAGTTTGTATGCAAGGTGGGGTCACGTGTCTCTGAACTATATCAACTGCACTGTCTAGGTACCTATATAAACACGCACCTGTATTCCCAGAAGAGCATGCAATTTGAACAAAATTTGATATCGTTAGTTACTAAAGATTCATTTAGTTCTTTAATACAGCCTTTATAACGTATACCTACAATCCTACAAATTATAATGTCGAAGAACATTTTAAATAACGATCGCTAAAAATGATTAGGTTTGGTCTGTTTAGTACATCGCCCTCGTCAAAAGTAGGTTAGGTTAGAACTGCGACCCTCATAGAAACAAATATTTTGAGCAATATATTTTTAATTGTATACGTTCTATTACTTACTCGTTTAAACTGGTACGCACTGTACATTACCTTAGCGGCGGAGAATAATTAGTACTTAAGTATATTTGTAATGAATCTTTAGCAATCATAGTAAAATTTAATTTCGTTTAAATTTACGCAAATGTATTGGAGGCTCATTCAGTCTAAGATTGTTTTACTCTACTCTTTCTACCACCGATATGGAATAAAAGTAAAAGTATACGTATTCCTCATAAAAGTAAAACTATATTTACAGCTAAACGTAACGCATCATGCTGGAAATGCCTTAAAAACGGCAAGTTTTATCTGATCTGTCAATCAAACTTGTCCACTCTACTGGAAGCTCTCGCTAGCACCGTATTACAGGGGGATAAAGACTAGTTTCGTTCAACGAGAGGCCATGATGTTCTGGTTGAGTTTAGTGCATGCATGGTGTCGGTTTCGGGAATATGTCTTACGATTTAGTTTTTTATTAGTTAAACATATCGAGTTAGCATTGCGTATTGGTTTACTAGATTTCAGCGCTTTAGCTTAGTCTTTAGTGACAACGAAGCTAGCTGTTCCGGGTTCGAATCCCGGTAAAGGCATTTGTGTGGCGAGACTACTGTTCCCGAGTCTTGGAAGCTCTCTATAGGTTAATGAATCTATTAAATACATCGCCATCTAGAAACTATAACAAGTTACGAGCCTTATTGAGCCTATTAATTACACACCTTGCAATTTGTCACAACAACTGAAGTGCGCGCGCGACGGAGACGCAGCTATATATATATATACAGTCGAAAAGAGACAACAATCAATCAACTCATTACAAGTTGCATTGTGACAAATTGTAAGATGTGGAATGGCTTCTTCGATTTGTATTAGATTGTCCCCTAACATTTATTGGAAGCACAGGTCAAAACTACAAATGCAAAAACGTCTCGAAAGTAATTTACCTGTAGCTTCCTTGACACATGCTAC
The DNA here is from genome assembly GCA_947578815.1 of Epinotia ramella. Lineage (NCBI taxonomy): Eukaryota > Metazoa > Arthropoda > Insecta > Lepidoptera > Tortricidae > Epinotia > Epinotia ramella. Next base: position 10,726,333 of record OX388226.1, on the reverse strand, counting down.
TAAAGAATCATTTCTCGTGTTGCCACTTTCAATCTCTGTATCTACCTATCTACAACACGAAAATCATGAACCATATCTTCGGACACGTTTTACGATAGAACGCTTTGTCGACCAGTCCGGAAACGTCAGCGCGCAAAAACTGACGCGGATCGCTGCGCAGGCGCAGGGTTAAAGGATGCGCAAACCGTACTTAGTAGGTACTAGCACCTTTTAGGTTCAGTTCTAGAATGCTATATAGTGACGTACATTTTAGATTTACCAGATTATCCATCCACCTTGATGAGTGTCTCTCACTCAAATCCTTCCTTTCAAATAGAGAACAGACAGTAGAAATAAAAATTAATGGAAGGCACTATAGATCTGAGCAGCAACTAGTGACTGTAGGAGTACCACAAGGGTCGTCTCTAGGTAATACCCTATTCTCTTTATTTTTAAATGACATAACAAAATAAGACATAGATGGGGAAATTATTTTATACGCGGATGACAACAATTATTGTAAGCGACGAATCTGATGAAGGACTAGTTAGTAAAATAAGGAAAATTCTCTCTATACTGGAAAACTGGTTTAAAATCAACGGACTAAAATTAAATTCTGATAAGACGCACATAATGAAATTCAATACTCGACACAGAGAATCAGAGAAAATGGAAATAATTTTGTCAAATGGCACATCGATTCAAAGTTCGCAGAATGTTATACTACTTGGATTCCATCTAGATCCTACCTTTTCATGGAAAAAACATATAGATTCGATCTGCAAAAAACTAGCAAAAGGGGCCTATGTGCTTAAACAATTAAGACCACTCATCTCTAGTGATCATCTAAAGGAAGCTTATTACGCATATGTTCACTCAATCATATCTTATGGAATTGTGCTATGGGGAAACTCAACTGACTTCGAACGCGTACTTAAAATGCAAAAACGAGCCATACGAATATTGGCTGTCACAAATTATAGAGAAAGTTGCAGAGAACATTTTAAAAATCTTGGTATATTAACATCGGTGTCGACATACATTCTGGAAGCCGTAATGTACGAAAAAATCCTAGCGATTTTGTCCGTGTGGGAGACGTCAGTAAACGTCCAACAAGATATCCAGATGATCTACGGCAAAATAAATGTAGACTAAACATGGCCAGAAAGTGTCCCAAGACAATGGCTCAAAAATTGTATAACAAGCTGCCTAAAGTTATTAAAGCACAGACTAACATCAACACTTTCCGTCACAAAGTCAAAATCCTGCTCCTTAGTAAAACGGTATACAACATCAAGGAATACTTAAATAATGAATACACTAATAAATAATTTGTAAACTTTAATACTGACTGGTAAATGTTCTTAAACCCAAATAGGTACTTTTTGAAATTTGATTATATCCGTGTAAAATTTATTGTATTCTTGACGATCTCAATATTGTGTGCATGTTTTTATTCTAATGTATGAAAATTATGTATTACTATTGAGAAATAAACCATCTGAATCTGAATCTGAATCTGTCTAGTGTCTATGTCTACCCACGCTGCATATTCCGTGGTTGCCACTAGGGAACCTTTCCGCTCCAACGGCCATCAGTTTTGCGTGGAATGTGAAAATGACCCACCCACTGCCACCGAAGTTTAGAAATTCGGAGAGCTATCAGTTAACTTAGTTCTGCTGCATGCTCGCAACACACTTCAACCCTATTACCATAGTCGACTCTTAAGACACTCACGGGAGGAAAAGAAAATATAGACCTAAATCCAGTGTCACCTATACGTTGCCCACTCTATGACGTATACGCGGACCTGCCACGCTAATACAGGTTGTATGAGTCATTTGTGTACCAGGAAATCATATTTTATAATGTCGTTTCTCGATATTATCCGGTTATAAAACGCAGAAAAAACGACTGCAATCAATACAAATTCTATGCAAACTAATTACCTTCTTATTCTGCGCCGCTCTGTATAGCGCTTAGAAGCTTAAGGCTGTAAGTTTGTATGTGACGATCTCAAAAGGGACCATATGACGTCATCATGGCACGATCTTATACACATACGACTTATGGTGTAAGCGTATAATATCACTACTTGCTCTGTAGCTATGTATGTGATGTCCTATGTACCTAGTTACTAGAGAGTAAGGTCGCCAGCGATGGGCTGTGTTGGAGTGAGGGACATTTTATAATTAAAAAAAAAAAGTTGACTTGATGTTCACTTGACGCAAGGTAACCGATATAGCCCTCCGGATCGCTAAACTTAAGTGGCAGTGGGCGGGGCACATAGCACGTAGAAACGATGGCCGTTGGGGCGGAAAGGTTCTCGAGTGGCGACCACGTACCGGAGGGCGCGGCGTGGGTAGGCCCCCGGCGAGATGGACTGATGACCTGGTAAAGGTTGCTGGAGTCCGCTGGATGCGGGTGGCGCAGGACCGGTCACTTTGGCACTCTTTGGGGGAGGCCTATGTCCAGCAGTGGACGTCTTTCGGCTGACATGATGATGAAGATGACTTAGAGAGTGCCAGAGGTCCCAATGATGGGCTTTGTTGGTGTGAGGGACTTTTTTTATGAAAAGTTCAACTGATGTTGAATGACGACAGAGCCTAAGATAATGCTTCATCATCATATCAGCCGAAAGATCCACTGCCGGACATAGGCATCCCCTAAAGAGTGCCACAATGGCGGTCCTGCTCCACCCGCATCCAGCGGACTCCCGCGACCTTTACCAGGCCATCTGTCCACCTTGTGGGATCAACCCACGCTACGCCTGCCAACCTTTCCGCCCCAACGGCGATCTACGTGCAATGAAGCTTGCTAGTACAGTATTAGTTCTATTTACTCTTATTTTACCTACATTTGCAGCTGCCGATACAACGAATCCTCAAATAAACAAAGGGTCGGCAATGCTTTTGTGACTCCTCTGACAGAACCTATGCTTGTTTGCCACCGTATAAATAACTACGCACTAATGTCCTTTTTCCAGTAAGATATGTATGTTCATAATGACGTTTTATCCGAGTTACGTATTGGCTGAGTCATTTCATCTTGCAAGCGCTAGAAACTAGATGCATCTCATTAACGGGGGAAAACAGTAGCGACTGCAAGTTAAATGCGATAGTAATTTTAATTGGGTACTCATTTGGTACTGTTTCGACCTGTGTGCCATATGATTACATAAATAAATTGGGTAGTTTCCTTACGTTACAATTAATGATCGTGTCACAAGAATAAAGCATTCAAAAAAAAAAAAAAAAAAAAAAAAAAAATATTTCGGACCATATAAAATCCATATTTTAAGTAAAAAAAGTAAAAAGTAAAGTTATCACAAATTATATAGTTTAGTTACGAAACAATTACATTGCAAAATATTATCAAATTAAAGAGTTTAAAAAGTCAGCAATAGGATTCTTACGTTTGAACAAATAAGGAGTAAAAACGGAGTATTTCACGACTAGAACAGCAATTTACTTTTCCATAAGAAAGATATCTATAAGAAATTGTGACGTCATAATCATAGTTCTGTCAATTATGAGCCGTTTTTTCGCTAGCGAAGTCTGGTATCAATCGGTCGCTAATCTGCGCAATTGTCCCTTACATGCCACCATTTTTAGACAACGCAAGATGTAATAATACATCAACCCATATACGTCCCACTGATGGGCACAGGCATCCTCTCATGGAGGAGAGGGATCGGCACTCGGCAGTTAAGAGTCCGCAGTAAGCTCGGCCGAATTTCACCTTCCCATACAAACAACTACCTTCTCATTTTAAAACTACGTGTTGGATTGTGACGAAACTTTGCATGTACAATGACATGAGATATATCTATGTCTGTAATTAGTTTATATGGTTCCGGTTTATAAAACAAACGAAAGACAGCAAAAACAAGTTTTGTATGAAAAACTTAAATTCGCTGTATTTTTTTTACTATGGTACCTATCTGAAGCTACACAAACGAATTACAAACCTGGGGGCCTAGACAAGGTTACAATCGACAAGCGCTAACGTCAATAGAAACTAATAAAATCTATGGGGAATGACAGATGTTAAGGCCTTGGTCGTACTGCACACGCCGCACGCAGCCGACAACGTCCCGTCGCACGCAGCGTCTGAATGGTGTGTTCGAGAATGCTAGGGAGTGGTCGTTTTCGCCCGCTGCGTGCGGCGTCCCCCCCCATACACCATTCAGACGCTGCGTGCGACGGAACGTTGTCGGCTGCGTGCGGCGTGTGCAGTACGACCAAGGCCTAACGAAAAGTGTTTCGTCGGCATCTGTCATTCCCATACATTTTATTAGTTTCTATTGACGTTAGCGCTTGTCGATTGTAACCTTGTCTACGGCCCCTGGATATACCTCAAGTACATGCAAAGTTTCATTACATAATCCAACACGTAGTTTTAAAATGAGAGCGTAACTACGTTTGTATGGAGAATCGAGCTTACGGCGGACTCTTAAGTAGTACTTAGTCCCCGCGCTGGCCCAGTTGCGTGTTGGGGTTTTCACGCCTTCGAATTTCTCCGCCGATGTATGCAGGTTTCCTCGCAATATTTTTCCTTCAACGAAAAGATGCAATATTTTTTCAAATCATACTTTTGCTTGAAAACTATAATTAACTTATGACCTTTAATGTTCTGACCCTACTCGTCTACTACTTGTGAGTGTCTATGTAGTAGTGCTTCCTGTAATTATACAGAAATATTATGGTTTTAGATACTTGAAGATTTTAATATGGTCTATGTCCTGTTGTAATTCACGCCTTCATTCCTAAAAGGGGTAGGCAGAGCACATTAAACTTATGTTCCAGTGCCACTGAGTATAAATGTGAGTATAAAAGATCGACAAAATGTGACATCGCAGTGATAAGTTGCTAGCCCACCGCCCACAACACACTTCAACCCTGCTCCCTTAGTCGACTTTTACGACACCCACGGGAAGAAAAGGGTGCTATTCTAATAACTCGACATCACACGGGGATCTATATTTATATCTAATGCTAATACTCGTAATAATGAGACATGTCAGTTTGTAGGTTTCTAAGTATGTATGTAGGGAGTAATCTCAGGAACTTCTCATCCCATTTCTACTCATCTGAATAGCTTTAATAGCTTATAGGTCCATTCTATATACTGGTGTAATGTTTATTGGAATCGACTGAGTTCTCCCTACTCACAAACTTACAAAGCCGTAACGTCATAGATGTTTTCTGTTATATTATAGTACCTATAGGTATCTAGAAATATACAGAGAGAGATTTCTGTGATAAATACGTATTGACTTTTTCTGGGACTGGATCTGCCTCCACTCTGAATTTCGTAAAACCAGTAGTTTAGGCGTGAAAAGATGACAAACATACTTAGTTATTTCCGCATCTATGAAAGTAGTATTGATGCCATTTCAATATTCACAGTTATTGTTCACGAAGTAAAATCAAGCATTTAGAAAATAATAAAACCTTTTATATAACACATAAAACAAGTTCCGACGTTTTCTTCAATAGGCTTGCGTAACTACTAGACAAGGACAGGCATAAAGCTTACAACGTGTTGAAAAAAGACGGCAACACGCGTCGGTGCAATTCAAGGCAAACTACGTTTTACTTACCGTTTTCCAACAGCATTTTGTGTCTTTACTAAATAAGTTCTATGTTAAATGTTAAAAGTGCAGAAAAATCCGCAATTATAACACAAACAAATCACTAAAATATACAAATAATCGCAATTATAACCTAACTTTCACCTCCCGCCCTTTTGAAGATGACGCATTCATTTTTTAAGCACGGTGCGAGGCAACGGTAGCGAGTGTTTTCAGCCAAAATGAGTTGTTTACTTCGTTAAGCATTCGATATTTCTCTTTTATTTTATGTGAGCCTAGTACATCGAGTTGTTTAAATCCTTTGCAAATGCATATCCTTCCTTATACTTTTTGCACATCGACGTTGGCAAACAGGCATACGGCCCGCGGTCACCGTAGCCTCTGAACGCATGTACCTAATGGTGAGTGAGGTAAAGGGACTTGAATTTATCTCTTGCTGTCAACAGAGTGAATCTTAATTTTAAGGGTAGACAATGCGCATATGATACCGCTGGAGTTATACGCGTCTAAAGGCTACGGTGACCACTCACAGGCTGTATGTCATTAGCAACGTAGTGCTAGGGCATTGTTCGGAGGTAAATTACTACCTTAATATCCTTCATTTTCTCTACGAAGGTTCCAACAGTGCTCATTAGGGTCATGGCAAGTATATACCTACTTACAAGTATACATGCTGACATACAAAACTCGACGAAGCTAAGGACAATGATAATCATACAAGGCCATAAAAACAGAAAAAAATTGGTATAACACATTGGAGTCGCAGCATCCATAGGCTACGGTTTCTTACCATCGGCCACGTGTTTGCCACCAGGTGCAATTATTTTGTGGTATGAGAACATAAGGTCCATAGACTAGACAAATTGGTAATCATGCAAGTGTAACTTTGTGTCTATTATCGCTAATCAAGTGGCTTGTGCGCTTGTTCGCAAACATCGTATTAAAATAAAATTACAAAGGATTTTAATCAAATCGAAGTACCAGGGTAATATAACAAAGAAAGCGAAATATGTTTTTTTTATAAACCAAGTTATCTAAGTTGGCTGAAAAAACAAGTTACGATTGCTTCGCACTAGCTGTTTAGAAATCATTTTCAAAATGGCGGCAAGTAAATGTTAGGTTATTTTATTATTGTTTAGCAAATTTCATTGTAATACTCAGTTATAAGCTCAAAAGTTACTTCATTTTAATTTAATATTTGCCCCAGCCAAGGTCACGATGGATCAGACTCAACATAAGATAAGAAAAGTTTTTTTTTCTCTTCAATGAAGAGATTTTAATAAAATACCGACCACACCCAGTGCAGTCTGGCTGTCACTTACACCGAAGCAGCTTTATTATCTGCAATTGCTCTACGATTTCAATTAGAAACACTGAAAGATTTTTCGGGATTATGACATAGGCTATATTTTATCCCCCGGCTTCGCTTGATTTATCTGTTAGACAGCTAGTAAAACCCATGTAAAACCCGACATTAATCATCATCATTATCAGCCTGTAATCGCCCACTGCTGACATTAGCCTCTCTTCAAATACGCCACTTATCGCGGTCATCCACGTGATCCTTTTAACGTCGTCAACCCATCGAGCTGGTGGACGACCGACGCTTCTTTTTCCTGTAAGTGGCCACCAATCCGTTAACGTTTTGGTCCACCTATTACCGTCCACCCTGCCAGGCAATATTTCCTGCCCAACTCCATTTGAGTTTGGTTATGACTTCTCCGACGTCACGCACCTTAGTGCGACGTCGGATCTCAATATACCCCACTCATTCTTGTAGCTTAATGTCGAGCTCCATGACTCTATGCCAAGCCATCAAAGCCAGGTGATTGTACACGCTAATTGAATTCGAAATCGAATTGCTCCATTCATTTCCGTGTTGCTCCATATTGCCGACTACAATTGCAATTCAAGGCAATTTTTATTTCCATCCCGTACGCACATATATGCATGTCCCATTCTTTTTCTAGTAGGGCGAGCGCGGTCCGGGCGGAGGATGTACACTATATGTAATAAGAGCTACGGTAGCCTAGTGGTTCAGGCATGCGGCTGTCAAGCGGCGGTCGTGGGTTCGAATCCCGGCTCGTACCAATGCGTTTTTCGGAACTTATATGTACGGAATATTTACCGTTAGCTTTTCGGTGAAGGAAAACATCGTGAGGAGACCGGTCTAATCCCAATAAGGTCTAGTTTTCCCTCTGGGTTGGAAGGTCAGATGGCAGTCGCTTTCGTAAAACTAGTGCCTATGCCAAATATTGGTATTAGGTGTCAAAGGGCTCCTTTAAATAAATAAATAAATAAATAAAAATAAATAAATAAATATTAGGGGACAATCTTACACAAATCGACCTAGTCCCATAGTAAGCTCATTAAGGCTTGTGTTATGGGTACTAGACGACGATATACATAATAGATATAAATACTTAAATACATAGAAAACTTCCATGACTCAGAAACAAATATTCATGCTCATCACACAAATATTTGCCCTTACCGGGATTCGAACCCAGGACCTTCAGCTTCGTAGGCAGCGTCACTACCCACTAGGCTAACCGGTCGGTCGGTCCTTTAGGGGCATTACCGGGAATAACGCTAGGAGGATGATGATGACTCCGCTCGCTTCGGTGTAACAGTGTCCAAATGGGTGTGAATCCGTCTGTAAGTGTGCTCGCCAGACGCGAAAATTAATAAATAAAAACGGACCCCGCCCTGCACCGTACTCCATTCATCTTCTGTAATCCGGCTTCAATATTTGATTACGGAACCCTAATAATTGTGGAATTAAATAAATTGACAAGCTGACCTAAAAATATCCTTGTATTAGCCCAGTGTCATCATAATCATAAAAAAAAACATCATCATATCAGCCGAAAACGTCCACTGCTGGACATCCCCCAAAGAGTGCCACAATGACCGGTCCTGCGCCCGCATCCAGCGGACTCCCGCGACCTTTGCCAGGTCATCAGTCCACCTTGTCTGCCCACGCCTGTCGTTACGTGGTCGTAACTCGAGAACCTTTCCGTCCCAGCGGCCCAGCCCCAGAGCCAGCGTGATTGAGTAACAAACATCTAAACATCCAAACTTTCGCATTTATAATATGAGTAGGATTACCTTTGCTGTTAACATTTTGTGTTTTATCAATGCCACGTAGGTATGTTGTGGGAACGAATAAAGTTTTAATCAATCAATATTTGCCAAGACCGTCCACGCGTCAAATCCAAAACCAGCGGCGCTACCACGAAAATCGACATTCGAAGTTCGTATACATGCCCTGTCACTCGAGTGTAGTGAGTGCGATAGAGATGGATATACCCGAGGTGCTACTTTCGAAGTATGAGGTTATAGCTCAGCACCAACCCAAGCCCCTATTATACAGTGTTGCCAGTTACGTATATGTAAAAACTCTCTGCCCGCGCATCGCGACCTTTCGTTGTGTAACCTGGTACCGTTTTTACTCTTTCGTATCAAACCGTCGGTTTTTACCGGTCGTGAGCGCGTGCCCGTTGTTGCACGTCAAATGACGTGCGAAGACGGAAATATGTATGTGATTGTGTTACTTGTAATGCCGGCTGTACACATTGGGCCAACGTTGGCGCGTGAACAGGATGCAGCTATGCAAACGCATGAGGACGAAATAAAGCCCTCGCCAAGGCTTTAAGGCGACAGGAATGGGAGGAATGGGAGTTGTATATGTTCATCACACATAGATTGTTTTAGTGTGATTAGACTAATCGATCGTATGTGCATTTGCACAGTAATTAGTTTCATCTAAATCCGTTCATCCCCTTGTTGCGTGATAACAAAATCCAACTACCCAAGCATCCGAAATTTCACATTTTATATTAGTTTCCTTTCTCTAAAGCAGGGCGGTTTTATAAGAGAATTCTTGGCAAAGGGCACCGGCTCCCTAGACATCGGGCTCTACATGATATAATAAGTGCTTAAGTCCCGATATAACAAGAGTGTCTTAGAAAAAGGTTACAACCAGAACTTCTAGCATGCTTAGAAGAAGGGCAAAACTTCATTTTTAGCTTTGAATTTCAAAAGTAACCAAGAAGTCGTAACTAACGCAACTGCCGACAGAATAAAGTTGATTCACCCATTAGTAGGAATTCCTAAAAAAGTGCCCATCTCGTGCGACAGTGGACACGCGCAGCGCAACGCAACGCATGCGCCCGCGCCGCAGACCGTGGCGGGTTCTTTTTTCCTCGGCGAAATTTAGCTAATTACTTTATTTAAAAAAAAGATTCATTTCGCGCTATCGGGGTTAACAGACTATGATTTTGTGGGTTTCTGATTAAACTGTGCTTATGATTCATTAGGAATTATCTTTTTTGATTCCGCGAAGGTGGCATAGTTAGAAGTGACCTGCCCGCCTGATAGGCGGGTATTGTTTTATCGACCCTTTATTGATTTATGGACTCGATGTATCACCAGCAAAAGCCAAATCCAGTTCGTTTTGGTGAGGTAGGGCACAGCGAAATGTCATCCCGCTCGAATTTGGAGCAGCCCAACTGGGGAAGTACCTCCGCCTTGCAGAAGACCACTGCCATAATAACACTACTACTTGCTCTGTAGTAGTGTTGTGTTCCTGGAGGTGAGCAAGGTCGCCAGAGCTCCCGAGGATGCGTTGTGTTAAGAGCGAGGGAATTTGTTCCTTCAGCTGTCAACACGGCGAATCCTCAAACATATCAAGGGTCGGCATCGGCATCGCCCATGTTATTCCTTTGGAGTTGCATGCGTCTATAGGCTGCGGTGTCCGCTTACCATCAGGCGGGCCGGACGCTTGTTTGCCACCGTCGTTGTATAAAATAAAAAAAACAGGTCCCTCTCAACACAGTGCATTTTCGGGAGCTCTGTCGCCCCTCTTATCATCATATCAGCCGAAAAACGTCCACTGCTAGACATAGCCTTCCCCTAAGAGTGCTAATAATAATAATAAATATTTGCACATCTGCATGCAGGTAGAATATGTACGTACTTAGCTTTAAGACCTTATGTTACCATATTCTGGCAAATAAATATTTGTATTTGTAAAGTGACCGGTCCTATGCAATCCCGCGACCTTCACCAGGTCGTCCGTCGACCTTGTCGGGCGTCTACTAACGCTGCGTCTTCCGGCACGTGGTCACCACTCGAGAACCTTCTCCCAACGGCCATCGGTTCTACGGCCCTTCTCACGAAACTGCAAGTTGCCATTTTTTCAGTTCTTAACTGGCAACCCTGAGGCGCTTGACCATTGACATGTAGCTCCATGAAAAAGGCCACCGGCCAGCTTCTTAGTGCCACCAGAAGCACAACACCTTTCTTTCTAGAATGTACTCCTGAGAACTGCCTACTAAGCCCTTATAAACTTCTACCCTTAGCTAAGACGCTATCAATAAAAATGATTATGATTATGATCAAGAAGTGGTCCCTATCGCGCTGACGTAATTGCTAGTAAGGGACGATCATCATTTTACTGTATGTTCGACGTAAAAGCCATCATGCTACCTGCAGAGGTGGATCCATATAGGCACGAGCCTAGGGGCGCAGGGTTCCAAAGGGGAAGCGCGTGCGCAAACATATTTCCTTATAATTTTTAATTTATAGTGCTGCTAGAGGAGCACCGATGGTGCTTGCCTCCCTAGGCAAGCACCATCGCCATTGCATCTGACTACCAGGCCCCTATTTCACCTACTTGACAATTGTCACCTGACAACGACAACTCTCCGTACATTGCTGGTTCCACAAGTAACCTAGCAACCACCTTATTTTCTAGAACAAGCAATGTATGGCGAATTTGAAGTGTCAGGTGACAATTGTCAAGTTGGTAAAATAGGAGCCTGGCCCCGTATCATGGTCGGCATTATCACGCGACAAGTGACAAGATAGAGCGTCAGTCTCGTTCTATCGAACGGTGTCAGCCAGTGACGGACGCTTTATATCTTGTCACTTATCGCGTGATAAGGCCGACCATGATACGGGGCCTGGTTTGAGAACTATCTGTACAGCCAATATAAACGTCTACAACGTGTATATACGTCGGTAAAATCGCGCGTGGAGAAAGTGACAGCCTGGCGGCATTGACTTTTTATTGACATTGATCTGAGCGGGTAAAGGTAAAGGCTTTATTTTAGGGTCCCTGAGACCTACAGACTGAAATCCCGAAAAGTACAAGTTCTTATTTTACTTGCAATGTACGTATGTTATCCCCAAGTTTCCGGAAGAATCATAAGCGCGTGGCGGACGCTTTATTGATTTGAGGATTCGTCGTGTTGATAGCTAGAGACGAACGCGGCTCCCTGACTCTTCACAACACATCCTCAGTAGCTCTAGCGACCCTACAAACTTCGTAAGAGCAGTTTTGACGTCTCATAAACTCTTGTTTATTTGACTATCAGTTGAGCTGCGGTAGCCTAGTGGTTCAGGCATATCGTATCAATGAGTTTTTCGGAACTTTATGTACGGAATATTTACGTTTAGCTTTTCGGTGAAGGAAAACATCGTGAGGAAACCGGTCTAATCCCAAGGTCTAGTTTTCCTTCTGGGTTGGAAGGTCAGATGGCAGTCGCTTTCGTAAAACTTGTGCCTTTGCCAAATCAAGGGATTGGGTGTCAAAGCGGACCCCAGGCTTCTTTAGGGGCACAACCGGGAATAACGCTAGGAGGATGATGATGATTTGATTATCAGTTGAAGTCACAATTAGGCTCTACTTCCATCTCTACATTATGTTTGATATGGTTTCTAGCTCGCATGTATGACACCTACAAATCCTACAACACTAAGTATAATCCATCCATCCATACTAGTTTGTCTGTCTGTCTGTCTGTTACCTCTTCACGCTTAAACCGCTGAACCGATTTGGATGAAATTTGCTATAGAGATAGTTTGAGTCCTGGGGAAGGACATAGGATAGTTTTTATCCCGGAAATCATCCCCCAAGGCGATGAAGTGGGGGGTGAAAGTTTGTATGGAGCTACGATATAACCGAGTTCCACGCGGACGGAGTCGCGGGCAGAAGCTAGTAAATCCATACTAATATTATAAATGCTAAAGTGTGCCTGTCTGTTTGTCTGCCTGTCTGTCTGTCTGTTACCTCTTCACGCTTAAACTGCTGAACCGATTTGGATGAAATTTGCTATAGAGATAGTTTGGGTCCTGGGGAAGGACATAGGATAGTTTTTATCCCGGAAATCATCCCCCAAGGAGATGAAGTGGGGGGTGAGAGTTTGTATGGAGCTACGATATAACCGAGTTCCACGCGGACGGAGGCGCGGGCACAAGCTAGTAACTAATAAAGTATAGCGTTATAATATAAAATTATAACTACGGAACCTAAAGTATTATTCTCGGACATATTCAAACGATTTTTAATTCTTTTTCGGCTGTCCGGTGCGATGCAAGCTCGTTAATCGTACATTTTCGCCTGTACAGTCAGCGACAGCAGTATTAGTGCATTAAATGTATTTAAATTAATATGTGATCTGCGGTTGCAAGTTGAGATTGATATTTCTGAAAAAAAAACCTTACCTATGAAACATTTCAATTGGTGAACATTTGAAACAACACAAAGAGCTGTATATGTATTCAGAAGTTTCATGCCAGTAAGAAAATAACAATAAAAAATGACTATGGTAAGTGACAGGTTAGAAACATATCAGAAAATAGGTTAAATGAGATACTTTGTAAAATTACTATCTGCTCATTGACATAAGAGGGGACGCGATCGTCTATAGGATTTGGAAATAAGAACATGTATATATTATATGAGAAGAACAAGAGAAAAATAATATAAATGCGAAAGTGTGTGTGTTTGTATGTTTGTCCTTCTTTCACGTCGCAACGGAGCGTCGTATTGATGTGATTTTTTGTATGGAGATAGCTTAGAAGCTGGAGAGTGACATAGGCTACTTTTTCCAGCGGGAAAACATCTAATTCCCACGGGAAAATTCAATGTTACATTTTCCTATAACCACGCGGGCGAAGCCGCGGGCATCAGCTAGTAATAATAATATTATAATAGAAAAGAACTTTGTATAGACAGAAAAAAAAAGTAATTTATTAATGTATTAAATTCTAATAATTATATTGTACATGCGTAAAAGTATAATTAAGACATGTTTTTGATAAATATTTCGTTATGGAAATAAAGAGGCTATAATAATAATAATAATAATGAGAAGAACACAATGATATGGATAATTCCAAAGGGTATTACGTATATATATATATACCTATTTCCAAATTCACAGTTGTGCTTACCTGTCATGTTACTACAAGTGCTACCCAAATAGGTTCTGAACACGTCATAAGAGTTCTGACGTTCTGTTAGACTCCAAAATGAAAACATTTGTATGTATTCTCTTAATTTACTTTAACTTATAAGTACACCCTATACAAATCATCATCTGCCTGTCCTTATTTTTATTAAGAGGAAACACAAGGGCCGAAACGTAGTCCCCTGTTTTCTCTCTGGATAATGGCAGTAGAGCAATATTTTTTCCATAAATCTATGGCTACTAATGACATGTTCCCATGTTTTCCTTTTTCTCATAAACTATTTATTCTTAAAAGTGATATTAGCCTTCAAAAACCTAAACAAAATGGTGAGGTTGGCGCGACAGCAATTTTACAAATACCTATTTCTCAATTATCTCGCGTGTTTCCACTTAAGGGTATTAGCCAAATAATAATTCATAAAAACATTATTAGTTAATTACGCCTTGTCGCCGCGTCAGTACTCGTTTGTATCGAGGGCAGGGGACCCTCCCGTTTCATTCACACCATACATACATACATACAAACTGCTATAGAGTATACGTAGTGATTTACTAGCATAACCACGGCATTGCCAAATAAAGTACCAAAAAGTATTCACAATAGTTTCATATGTTTTTATACTACGAAAGTAAGAAATAAGCACATATGGTGGTAAGCAGACGCCTGTGACTCCAGAAGAATCATAAAAAAATCAAAATTCAAATTCAAAAAAGATTTATTTGTAAGAATACAGTTACATACCTACATATATGGTCATAGGTTATGGTGTAAAAGTCCTCGTATAATAATAAAATAAATAATAAATATTAGGGGACAATCTTACACAAATCGACCTAGTCCCATAGTAAGCTCAATAAGGCTTGTGTTATGGGTACTAGACGACGATATATTTAATAGATAGAAATACTTAAATACATAGAAAACATCCATGACTCAGAAACAAATATTCATGCTCATCACACAAATATTTGCCCTTACCGGGATTCGAACCCAGGACCTTCAGCTTCGTAGGCAGCGTCACTACCCACTAGACTAACCGGTCGTCCGGTCGTCGTATTCAGCATGCAAGCAAGCATACAAATATTATATTTAAATAAGCTAAAATAACATGTCAATTAGGTATTAATTCGATATTGTATTTAATAATTACGTATGTCAACCATTCTTATAATTTAAATAGTCCTTGACGCTGTAAAAACATTCTGATAACCATTTGGTAATTTTTCGCTTGAAAATTTATCCCGACAGTGCTCGTAATTCATTTGGTAGTTTATTATATAAAAAGATGCTCATATTTACAATATTCCCTTTGTAAAGGTCTTTGCGGCGGCAGGGTGGTTTTTATAAAAGAGACATGATATAACCCAAGCCTTACTGAGCTTACTATGGGACTAGGTCGATTTGTGTAAGATTGTCCCCTAATATTTATTTATTTATTTTATATGTGGTCGTGTCTGCGCGTTGCCGACCCTTTACTCATTCAAGTATTCGTTATGCTGACAGCTAGATACAAAAGCAGATCCCTCACTCTCAACACAGCGCATCGTCACGAATGCTGACCACCACTCCATTAAAAAAAACCTTTATCTAGTAACTCCACCATGGAAGTCCATTTGGGCGCAGTTTGGACGGTTTAATGGTCATATTGTGGCTGTCACATCGACTTGTTTACTAACCAGTTTATGTGTCCAATCGATATTTATTTATTTATTTATTGATACATGGAAAACCAACAGCGCAACATATTTATAGACATAATAATAAAACCATATAGCCAATTACAGGTTCTCACTTATAGAAATAAACTAACACAAAGAAATCTATAGCCAAACTTAAACTTAGCGTACATTACGCACAGTAACCAATCGCGCACCAATAGCAAGCATGGCAATGGGAATATACAAGTACAAGGTAGTTAATAAATTAGTTATATAAACTCTAGTAACCCGAGCCTACACCTGAAGTATCACACATGAAGAATCTTGTCAGTTTTGATTTTATTGCTTGTATGCTATCACAAAATATGTCTTTATCTAATTTAACTACAACTTTCTTTAAACTCCTGCCTGCTCTGCACAAAAAACTATTCTTTCTATATTTAGTGGAAACATGGAACATGCTAATATGACAGCAACTTCATGACAGGGTGCTAAATATCGCAAAGTATAGCCACATTATAAAATTTATCGTGCAAGTCTTGAAGTCCATCATAAATCTTCGATATAGATCATTTGCTACAATCGCCGTAGTATCATGGTCCTTTATTCAAACAAAATCGATAACTGAGGAAACGTTCCTTTCACTACAGCCATGAATAAAAACATTACGCAGAATAGAAAAAAACATCGCTCACTTATGAGAAACCCGCATACTTAACCAACTAGTCACAAGAGGGCTTATATGTATGTCTTACGATGACGCTTATGACGTTTTAAAGTGATAAGCGAGCACGTGGCTTGATGTGTGATTGTCCATTACATAAGACGATACGGCCTTATATGGACTTTGATATACATTATACATATAAACATACATAATGTCGACACGAGTTTGAATGACTTTAATAGAATCATGTGATATAGGTATACCGTGTCTCAAGCAACTTTAGTCATATTCATATTACGTTGATCACAAAATTAAATATCCATACAAAATAATACATTTAAGATCATATATCCGGAGATATTGCAAAAAAGTATTACTTCCTCAACATGGGCGGTAAACACAGAATGTCTCAGATCACATGTATTTGTCGCCCGAGCAAAAGGCAATGGCGATAAATATGCTTTCTTTATTACCGCCCCTGATCAGTGCAAAGCCTTACGTGTCCCTCTGGCCAAGAAGTGGGATTTTCCGCACGCGTACTGGGTGGTATTTGTCACTTTATGGCTAGCTGACGTAGAATATTTTACAGTCTATCATGGACACTTTTATTGTTTTCTTAGATACGGCGTCCTCATTCGTGGTTATGCTAAACGGTTTTTTTGCCACTTGCTATAGCAGTTGATAAGATCTAGCAACAGAAAATTATAATATAAACTCAATCGTTGGAAACAGTCATAGCAGAATTATCTATAAGTACATACATTGTTCTATACATTCATACATGACTTGCGTATGAAAATTACCTGTATGATACGTCAAGTTAATGAATATTGACAGTTTCTGCGAATGGCTCATTATTAACACATTTTTTTAAAGCAATGCCGTTATGTAACTAGTTTTTTCTCTGGCTTTGTTTACATTTGTTGAACAGTCTTTGACGGATTGTTGTGTAGGTATTAAAACAAATCTCAATTGATTTGTTTTAATACGATGATGTCAAATAAGGTGATGGCAGCGAAAACTAAGTCCGTGAGCGCATGCGACTCATGAAATGACGTATGACCTTGCAAAATCAAGTGATGATTTGCCGTGTTGGTTTTTGAAAGCTTAAGGGAGCTGCAAGTTCGTCAATGCCAACTTAGCGCACACTCTGTAGAATGAATCTGTGCTACCTTTTATCCACTTCGATTTCTTGAGGTCCAAACTTCCCTTCCCCCCATTTCACTCTTTCAGCACGTCTATCATGAGACGACCGCGGAATACTCTCGATTTTTCTCGCACTATACCTCTTGTTCTAAGTGTTCTAATAAGAAAGAGACGGATAGTGCGAGAAAAATCGAGAGTATGTCGCGGCCGTCTCGTGATAGACCTGCTGGTGATGATATCCGGGATATAAGTTACTTTAATGTATTTTTAAGATACCTTTAATAAAGTTTGTCCACACTTAACTTGACCATTTAAATGTAAAAAGCAAGTTAACTAACTAACAGGCAGATTAATAGAGTTACTTCTGCATTTATGCCATTTTTTTAATTCGTCCTTTGTCTATTCTGACATTAAACCATTGCACTTATTTTTAAACCATAGATGTAGACGCACCCTCTGTCCTTCACTGGCATAGATAAGATCTATGCCCTAATTACAGGTTGTAATGAGGTTTTTATGCAATACACATAATACTATTATTGCTTTTTAATCAACTCGATGTGAGGGCTTAAGGGCGCGTTCATACTGCCAAGAAATATAATTTAATTAATAATCTTTGTTTATCATAGTACTTATAAAGATAACATTTTGCAAAAAAGCGGCAAAATCATTCCATAGAAAAAACAAAAGACGATTCTTTTATGGGTGGAAAAGAACGTGCTGTTCGGTAGAACGAGATGCCATGATCTGAGTTATTTATTTATCACATCGTTTTTTTTTAGAGCAGATCGTCTTTAAGTAAGTACCAAAGTTATATTATTTATTCTACGCCTTATGAATTAGAAACAAATCTCTTTAAAACATAAAATAAAAACCATATTGATTACAACTTTTTTTGCACTTTTTCACGATGAACTAAGAAATACTGTTGGTACTATTATCAAATGCTCGCTGCGCTCGAGGCCATAAAATGTGGGAATGAGACACCTCTCAGTCGCAAAATGGGAGGGAAACGCAACACAAAAATTGTGCTATGAGAGTAAGTGCAGTGTTCGTCAATAAACGCTGTGTTTGGCAAACTTTGTGACAAAAAGAATGTAAGTATTGTTTGTTTTACTTAAAATGGCGAAATACTACTTAAAACCAACCGTCACCGACCTCTTTTGTTTAATTGTTATCTTCAAGTAGGGTTGTCAAACAATTGCATAAACAATAAAACAAACAGTAGCTACTCCAGTACACGTGCCACACTTCAGTCAGTTTCATGACGTCCTTGTTATCTTTTCCTTACATATTTAAGCAACAATAAGAAGTAAAATCCCACGTTAAGTGCATTTTCGTAATTTTAAGCAAAACAAACTACTTATACCATATTCTTTTTTGAAAAAAAAAATGCAACGACAGAGAAGAGACCCGTTTGGCAGGATACCCCCCTTAAGTAAAGTTATTACGTAGTTTCTGGTTTTTGCGCGAGGGACCTTTTTGCATCGCTCGAGTAAATTGGACAACGGTTATACTAGCTTTTAGTAATTTTTCGTTGTCTTCAACTTTAAAATGATTTTACTGAAGAAGGGTGCTGTTTAATTTCAGTTTTTATTCCAGTAATAGATTAAGGAAGCGTCACAACTAAGCAATTTAGTTCGAAAAACTTATGGAAAGTGATACGAAAGGTTCCCCATTTAGAGCTGTTTCTTTTAATAGTCAATAGGTAGTCGTACGTTTTCTCTGAGTCTAGGACAGTTTAATTATCTGCATGAGATGACTTTTGGCAGTGTCATTACAACTAAGTCAGCTAAAGTTAAGTATGCATTAAACTCATATTCGTACATTTTGCTACTGTCACAACTCACGATAATTTGAATACCATTCCCACTCACATTCACGCCCGTATGTATTGAAGGGGCAGTCAGAGCACATACAATTTTATTTCCATTACCACTTCGAGCAACTATGGCTGTAGAAACGGGGAAAATATGATATTGCAGTGACAGCCTATTGAATACAGCGATATGCTAGCCTATTGAATACCTCACTAATTAAGTAAAGTCCTTTCTAAAATCTTCATCCCGAACTTACTAGTGCCTTTCATTATAAACTAGAATTTCATCACCTATCACTGCCACGCCACTTTTTTATAGCAATGGTTCCTAACGTATTGTTGCCCGTAACCCACGAAATTCGTGCCATTATCCATTTTAAAAATATGCTCAAGAAGGCTATAAATGGATTTATGGAATGGAGTGCAAACCGTGTACATTTGTTTCGTTTAAACGTTATGAGAAAAGATGAACTACCCGTTACGAAACTTTTTTATAACCCTTTACTAATTACCCCCCAGGTTCAACACAACAACACAGCCATATGACGCGGCCAAAATCGTCCGATCACAGAATTGGAACAAATCTCGGTACCGTGCGCGCACGCACGTAAGTAGGAAGTCCGAATTAAAGCCCTAATGCGCTCAAGTGACGTGGCCAACTGCCAACCGAAGCTGACCTTTTCCCCTCTGTAGGAACACAGAGTAGATTCCAGATAACGATGAAAAAAAATATTTTATAAAAAGTTTGGCAACATATATTTCAAATTAGAGAGAAAAAAAAGATTGTCTGGAAGAGGTCGCTTTTAAGCCGCGTTTATTTATTTTTGTTTTTATTTTTTGTGTGCTATATTGAACAATTACGGACAATTTTTGTATCTTTTCTTTACCTCGGCGCATATGCCAGAATGTCGCAGCTACAAATACTCGGAGAAACAAGAATATTATTTTAATTTGATGTTTTGATGTCTGCTAATGAATTAGCGGACACAGAGCAGAAAGTTAACTTCGAGTAAATAGACTTGAAATAATCTTAAAATAATCTATTATTATAATTTAGCTGTAAGTAACATATGATACGTTACATGAAGATCTTAAATCAATGAATACTTATTTATCTTTCAAGAATAAAATATGATTGGTTTAGCCTAGTGGGTTGCTCACGGAGCTAACGGTTCCGGGTTTAAATATTTGTGTGGTGAGCATGAATATCGTTTTTGGTGTCTTAGATGGACTCTTTAATGATATGCATGAGGTTCTATATTGGGCTATTAAACCATTTCATAGAATTGATATTCTAATTGACTTGGACAAGTCTCAGTTTATTATTATCAAATTATATGTAAAAAAAATGCCGACGATGCTGTGTTGAGAGTGAGGGACTCTTATTTGTCTCTAGCTATCAAATAAAAAAGGTCGGCAACGCGCTAGTGATGCTTCTAGAGTCTCAGGTGTAGGTACACACCATTGCCTATAGACGCTTACCATCCAGACCGTATACTTGTTTGCATAAAAAACTCGTACGAATTCTAACCAATACCTACACACCGCACAAACACCAGAGCTCAAGTTAAAATGGCGACTCTATTGGCTCGATTGACTCCCGGATGCTTGCTCAAGATGGTACCGGCGGTTTTGTAACGGTATGATTTTACTGACGTTTCACCTCGTGTTACCGCTTAGTACATAATTGGATTAAACATTGGAAGAATTAAAAGTTAGGCACAGGGGGTGTCATCTCACGCATATTTAGGGTAGCTCAACACGTTAGCTCGAGGTGTGTACCCCCCACGTGGACTGATGACCTGGTAAAGGTTCCGGGAGTCCGCTGCAGGTCCGGTCATTGTGGCACTCTTTGGGGGAGGCCTGTGTCCAGCAGTGGACGTGTTTCAGCTGATGTGATGTGATGATAATGATGACGTTAGCTCGATACGCTGTGCTCTTCACAGCGCTGCGCACTGACCAACTTGCGAAATTTAAATAAAAAATCAGATTGTCAAAACTAATGATTATTTCAGGTTCAGATTTTAAGTACTTAAATGAATTTTCCCAAGAACCGTCAACCACTTGCAGATTAAATTAATAGCAATTTTTAACCTGAATAGAGCCTCGTACAAGTTTTTTTTTGACAATTTATTTAATGTCCTACAAGAAATCGTTCACGAATATTAGTGAAATATCAAAGGATAAAAAGTATATATTTTTTTAAATTATTCACCGGCTGATTTAACAATTTTAGCGTTTCAACAGCGTCGAATGGCATATTTGCTGGAGTACCATTATATATTAATTTTAATACAATTATTATATTCATACTCAATTACTCATATGTTTATTATTATTCATATTTTAACGCGTCGTAATCGATTTTCCTCGATCGACATTCACACTAACCTTTACTTGCGCAACTCGATCCAATTAAGTCGATTTGTTTTGGTGTTGCCATAAACAACAAGATATGATCAAGATGACTGTGTTAACTGTTAGTAGTTCAGTATTTTATTTAAATCACTCAAGTTTAATTGATTTTAATGTAAATTATCGACGTTACCTCTCATGGGATATTCTTGTTCACTTGGGCGCAATATACATTTAAATAAATAAATAAATGTTAACAGGGTAATTGACCAAACTTTACTAAGGTTGCACTACGAGTACAGTCAGCGTCATATAGTTAGTAGCAGCCAGAGTAGCCAAATATTTCGTAACACACCCTTATTCTTACAGTAATAAAGACGTGTACCGAAATATTTGGCTACCTTGGCTGCTACTAACTATATGACGCTGACTGTACTAGAATGTATTTAATTAAATAAGGCCTCGAGGGCGTATTTTAGATTTAACTTAGTTTTTATATAAATTAGAAAATATATAATATTCAAACAGTAAAAAAAAAAATGTTACAATTTCTACATGACTTGCACAAATTTTGCGAACCTAAGGTACTGACCTAACTCACTGCATTGCCAATTCTGGATAAAAAATCGAATTAAGTAACGTGAATGACCAGGGATAAGCTAGTCCACTATTTTACCGGTAAACTGGTACAAAAAAAAGACATCAGTCACCTTAGTAAAATTATTGACATTAAAACGTAAAATGATATCCACCGCTGTCACTTCGATGAATGCAAAAAAATTGTCACACGGCAACTAAACGTAACATAATAACATAATATATGACCGTTCAATAATAAGATCAATTACGCACCTGAACAACCGGTTTGACCTGGTAAGTGCCAATTAAAGTGCGTTTGTTTTCACGACCTTTACGTCATCGAGACAAATGCATAAACGTATGCTTTGTTAAATAGCGTTTGATAAAAAATATGAATGTAACTTTAGAACAAAAATACTTTTTTTTTGGTTTTCTTTTATATTTTGGTATTTGTTTAATATTATCGCTACTATAGATTACAGTTGCTAAGGGTTTATGAATCAACGATAATATTATAAAGAGGAAAGATTTGATTGTTTGTTTGTATTGAATAGGCTCCGAAACTACAGGACCGATTTGAAAAAATCTTTTACCATTAGAAGCCGACGTTATCCCTGATGAACATAGGCTACTTTTTACCGCGGGAAAATGCTTCATTACTACGCACTAACCGTGCGAAGCCGGGCCAGCTAGCTAGTTAAATCATACATCCATACTAATATTATAAATGCGAAAGTGTCTGTCTGTCTGTCTGTCTGTCTGTCTGTTACCTCTTCACGCTTAAACCGCTGAACCGATTGCGATGAAATTTGGTATGGAGATAGTTTGAAGCCCGGGGAAGGACATAGGGTAGTTTTCATCCTGGAAATCATCCCCTAAGGGGATGAAATGGGGGGTTGAAGTTTGTATGGAGCTGCGATATAAACGATTTCCACGCGGACGAAGTCGCGGGCAGAAGCTAGTATTATATAAATCATAATCAGGCGAAAGCAACCCCCACAATGTTGTTCAAACAATTAGATCATTCATAAAATACCTACCAATGGATTTTTTTTCAAGATTTATCATAGCAAGAGGTGGTTAAAGTAGCTCTTCCCCACCGATTCACGCAAAATAGGCACACTGGATGTCGACTTGCGGAAAACGCCCAGTATAACTAACTAACTAACATAGCTAGATCATTTGGGGTAGGTAGTAACGCTCCATAACCTTAGCCTGCTCAAAATGTTGTTCACATTCATCTAATAAAAAACTTTATTAATATCAAATAAAATGCACCACCAGCAACCCTAAAAGAAATGTCAAACGTTCTCTCTTTCCGGTGCTAACTAAGTACAAATGATCGAATTCACAAGTAATTAACAGCCTAATGACTTCCAACAAAAAAGACATCAAGCTCACAATCAATCATTCTCCTATTTGAAAAAAGAATAGAAAAAACCGACTGACCATTCATAATTCGAAATTTGAATATTGTGGGGTCATAGACTACACGCTTTTGTTTTTCGAGCGAGGCGCGTTCCGAATAGAGATTTTGTGATAAAATTGTAATTAACAAATTGTCTGATGCCTGTTGACTTTTTTAGACATTGCTTGTCCTACAAAAACACCTTACATATTTGAAATATATGTATACTAAAATATAAGCTGAATGCTAGACTGTATTATAAACAATATTGCGTTTGAGTGTGTTAAAAAATCAACGATACTTACAAAGGTTACCAAAAAGTTGAACTTGTTAAAAAAAGAAAGGCTGCCATGTTTATACACCTCGTAAAAGGAAACAAAATCAAACAACTGTTACGTATAACAGTCAAAAGTATTTTTAAATACGTTCATAAAATAACAGGACCCAAATCAAAATAAGACGGCACCTTATGAAAATTACCAACATACCAACACAGCTCTGCGATTAGACCTCATTCAAAGCTGAACCTTGAGGCTTAGACAATAAAGGCTTCAGTTAATTATTTGGGAAGTACATCTTAATTTGTAATTTTGATAGTCAGTTGAGTTTTTTGGAACCGGAAACGTCAGAACGAACGTAGTTTCTGAACATCGCGTGATGAGTCAGAGACGTTCATTTCGAATTTAGAATGTGTTTAAATAAATAGCAATTTAAAAGGCAATTGTGATGAAGGTACGTAGATTAAGGTAATTGCATTAGTATAGATCGTTCAATCTACAAGGAAACCCGACTTTCCGTTGTGTTTTAACTGGCAGTATCTTCGGAATCTGTTTTATTTTTCGCTATCAATTTACAATGTTAAGGATACTTCCTTATTCCAGACAAGAAACATCACAATAAATTGCAGACTCTTACACACATACCTACATATTTGTCACGAAACGGTGATAACTCAGCGTAATGCTGGCAGGTCCAGGGCTGGTCCTCCGCTTTGACCATTCGGTGATACAATCAATGACGCCAGTATCGCACACAAGGACAATTTACAAAAAAAAACCATTTATATATATTAGGGTCATTGTGTCATCGTATTCAAGTGTAGAGAAGTCCTTTTAGGAAACTAGGTATATATCACATTACAAAAGACAGCAAAATGCATTCTGTAAGTTAGTTGTATTTGTTATTGACGACCCATATAAAGGCGACCTTAATGTTAATTTAGTAACTTGTTGACATTATAGTTGTAAATATTTTCTTAATCGTATGATAATTAAAATGTTACTAATTTGATTTTGTTTTAAAATCGACGATCACAACATAAGCCTTGAGTAATTTTAAGTGCAGTTGTATGTTGTGAAATAAATGAATCTGAATCTATACTGGTGAGTAAGGTCGTCAGAGATCCTGACTCCGTATCATAGGCCTTAACACGCGATAAGTGACAAGATAGGAGCGTCGTCTCGTTCTATCGAACGGCGTCAGCCAGTGACGGACGCTCTATCCTGTCACTTATCATGTGATAACGCCGACCATGATACAGGGTCAGAACAAGCGCAGTGTTGACAACAAGCGAATTTGACGCATTTATGTCGCCGTTAGTTAGGTAGAAAGACGTCAAAAGATTTACAACCGTACCTCATAGAGATTTTAACCTCGCATACTGATACACCTGTCTTAGCTCTAAGCAAAGACTTTGCTCTAAGCTAGCGCACGCGACCTGTTGCGATGAACTATTTATAAGATAGCTGCCGTATTTACGAAAATTCTTAACAGATGCTATGGCGATGAACGCTACCATAGTTCGCCTTTTTTGTTGCATGTCATGCCTGGTCATCATGTCAAGTTGTTTTCTGGTAAAAGAGCATCCCACAGAGAATTTTGTGGCTAAAGCCAAGCAAAGAACTCTATTGCATTCACTAACCAATTTGTAAAACAGTACTCCGGGCGTGCTAACTGAACAGTGACGTCACGCCTCCATGCTTCCAGCGACAATTATAACTTGACACCCCCTGCCCCTACAACGTCTTAACATCACAAAGCGAGGGGGAGAATGTGACGGGGGGACGCGTATCAAGTCAGGATGGCCGTACCGGCGATTTTTGATGCAACGATTTGATTTAGATGAATAAATTTAAATGTGGAATTTCGTTTTCGTAGAAGTGTTGAACGGGGATTTTTATTGCGGAATTTATAAAACAAAGAGGTTTTGATGCAGAATTTTAAATTCAGTCACACCTTGGTCCCGGTCGCCGGATGGAAAAAAAATGTCTCCTTTAATTTCGATGCGTTTTATAATCTAAAAGTCGTTTATATGTTATAAACTGTACAAAATGACAGATGACAGGATTGACTTGTTCTGTTGGATACCTTAGGAACTTAATTTGTCAACCAAGATCCACAGTAATTCGACTTCGAATCGATACCAAATTAACCGTTTGATCGATAGTGCAGAAGATTTTTTATAGCATGTAAAATCGTTAATTGTTTGAGCAATAATATTATCTTAGAATTTTATTTTTACTTGTTTTGAGTAAACTTTGAAATTCTAATATTCGCTTTTAATAGAAAATGGTTAATTTTAGTCTCCGTCTTCATTTTACGCTTCGTGCGTATGTTTAGTTTAAAAATAATCTTTAAATTGGTGTTTTTGTTACAGGTACGCACAGTATTAGCATAACAAGATAAGGAGTAACAAGGTAAATCACTTTACTCTATCTGACGTTGCATTTTTTAATTTAACATCAATTGAAAGTAAAAAGCAACCTCAACTGCGTAAGAAAAAAATACGCATTTAATCTATTTATTATTTTGATAAACAGAAGAGGAAAGAGAAAGCAATTATAATTGAAGAAAAGATAGAGGGGAAGCGAGGAAGAGGAAGACCTTGAATAAACTACATAGAGCAGCACAAAAAGAAGAGTTGATGTTAGGTCGTATCGAGATGTCAAAGAGGTTGCCTGGGATCGGAGTAGATGGAGGGCCTACTTTGAGCTACACCGACAAGAGCTTAGCTCTTAAATAATCAGAAGAGAGAGAGAGAGAGAGTACACATTTTTTTTTTTTTTTTTAATTTTAACCGGTCTCTAAAGTACTTAACCATTGAAAATTATACTTTAGGGGCACCCAATGGTGACGGTCACCGACAAGCTAAAAACTAAAAACAAATTATTATATTTATCTCTTTCTTCTTTTCTAATCTCTAAGCGACGCTCCAGTGACTCAAGTTGTTGGTCAGGTTTAATTTATGTTATTAGTCTGTGTTAAAAAAAACACAATGCAAATCTCACTCAACGAAAGTAACAATTTTATTGAAATATCGAACCTGCCCTTTTTCCGTTCGCACAAAACAATCACTAAAAAAACAACAACACAAAAACGCGGGAAACACTTTAAAACCCATTGTGGCATAGACAATCTAAGGCCAAGTACACATAGCGCGGATGCGTGTAAGGCCGATTCTACACTTAAGATAAAAGTCATCATCGTGTGTGTCGCCCGTGACGACGCCATTTTGTCTATTAACTAAACCATCAAGCGTAATAGTGGGAAAAGTATGGCGAAACAACTAAATTGGTTTCACATTTTAGCCGTTTTTTTATTATGCAACCGTGACTGGCAGTGGCCTAAATACTGTAGTATATAGATATGACACTATTACTTTACACAACATATTTTTTTAACTGCACTATTCACAAAAAAATATCCTCAAAAAGAAAAAAAAATGATTGCGTTTCTTCAAAAGTTTGCTTGAGCAATTTAATAAATGATTAAGTATTAGATATATTTCTGCGTCTAAATTCCAGTTAAATTTTTAAAGTTAAAATACTCTAATTGATATTAAGTATCTAAACTATTCTTTTTTTTGTATGGTTGAGAATGTATACACCAGGTTAATTAAAATTTTATACTTATTTTGGTATGTATTATTTTTTGTAGGAATTTTTATTATCATGTGTATAATACTGTATTAAAATAACGAATTACAAAACTAACAAGTTAAATACTTATGAAATGATAATTGTCTCGTCTTACAACTTAACACTTCAAACGCATCTCAAATTACCCATCTCAAATTTACGCATCTCAAATTTATACGTATGTTTGAAACCTTATTGGAAAACACCTCTGCGCCTGCGCCGGGCGCCAGATGTCGCGCTGGCTCTAATTTATGTGAATTTAATGATCAGCACCGGTAGCGAGGTTCATGCCGCGAACAGGCAAGCAGACAAGGATTAAAATCCATACTAATATTATAAATGGGAAAGTGTATGTGTGTGTTTGTTTGTTTGTCTGTCTTTCACGGCAAAACGGAGCGACGAATTGACGTGATTTTTTAAGTGGAGATAGTTTAAGGGATGGAGAGTAACATAGGATAGTTTTTATCCCCGTAATTATCCCCTAAGGGGGTGAAATGGGGGGGGTTACAGTTTGTATGGAGCTGCGATATAAACGAGTTCCACGCGGACGGAGTCGCGGGCAGAAGCTAGTGAAATAATAAAAAATGGGTAAGTGGTTCATTAAAAAAAAAACAAATTCGCACCGTCTTAGCTTAGCTTTTAAAAATAGAATGGCCCCTTTTTCGAAATATGATGTGAGATATTTGAAAATTGAGCAGATATTTTGATCTTTTTATGGATGGGCAGTAACCCTGTAATAAAGAAATATTTAGGGCGTATAAAATAAATTGGTAGGTACTTACGGATCTTTTAAGGATATATTTGATTCAATTCCCCTATTAAATAAAAAAAAACAATCACTGTTCCATTTCAGGATATAAGTAAGGCTCCCGTAACCTAACCGTAACGGATATGGGATTCCCTCATTTACCAATAAACATTTCAACGAATGCTTTGTTTCACAGAATTTGAATTTCATCGAACTTTTTTTTCTCAGAAACCGTTAACTTTTTAGATAAAGCTAGGCTAGGCTAGCTTTTTAGGTAGACGTAGAACCGATTAGGCTAGGTTAGATTAGATTAGATTATTTGTAACAATCCTGAAATTTTACTGTTTACGAAAAAAAATGTTTTCGATGATATGAAAATTCGGCAAAACCTTAATTTGATGAAACGTGTGTCAGTAAAAGAAGGGTAAACCAATAAATACAAATATAATAAACATTCTTAATGCTTCGTTTTAATATTTGTAAATTGTAAACTTAACAATGTTTGCCAACTTTTTTTTTGCTTGCCTTCATTACCTATAAGTTTAACGATAAAAATCTAGCACTTCTCTTCCACAAAGAAAAACAAAATAGCACAGTAGCATAACTTTCCAATCAATTACCCTTATCAGAACTTTTTACATGTCTATCCTAAAGAAATGGTATTATGTATGTCCATATTACTATAGTACTTATATCGTTCTAAGAATTACTTAAGCGGTTACTTTGATGTATAGCAAACGTCTTAGTGATAGATTCTGCACGAGTTTAAGAATTATAGTGTTCGATACTAATTATTGCGTGATTAAGCACGCTGTCTTCACGTCATACATCTGTGATCATCTCCATGTCTAGTGTAGTTTAAACCATGAAGATTACTCACTATCACTATGCGTAATCGGAGATATCATAGTTAAATTAATTCTAATATAACTTTTATTCATTACTATATTTTGCGAATTTTGTTTTATTATACCTTCTTGGCAAGTTTAAAATAATAATGTCGTGGTTACCTGCCTCGTTAGTTCGCGATGTTTAGAGTAGAAAAAAAAACAAAAAACAAAAAAAAATACCATCAAAAAATGAGAAAAGGGTTAATATGTTAAACCAAAAAACTGTCTAATGTATAAAATTTCGATACTTTTAGAGGTAGAAGCATGGTATAAAAGCATACACATAAATTAAACCTTTCTAAGTATCAATTAAAAATATATTTAATAAGAATCATAGCTATAACACTTATTACCGCGCCTGTACCAACCAATCGACATTAAGCATTATAAATTGGAATTAAACAACGATAAAGGTTAAATAGCTGTTAAAAAACATTGTATTCTTTACCCGCTTCCCCCATGGCGAGTATCGACAGAGCTTTTTAACATAATATAGTCCAGTCATAGTCTATTAAATCATCGTTAAAAGTTGATACAACTGACTCTAGTGCATCTGTTAGCTATAAAAATAGCAAGCGTGTTTCTTTTAATCCCTTTATAAATTAAAAAAAAACCGAATTGACAAAAAAAAAAAAAAATTGGCAAATAAGCTTACGTCCCACCTGATGGTAAGTGGTTACCGTAGTCTATGGAAGCTTGTTCAATCTGCTCTCAAAATTTGACGAGATCGGTGGAGCAATGCAACCTGTATTATTATTCTATTCTATTGTATTCTGTAGAGGAGAACAGCTGGACAGACATCGGACATATGAAATATTTTTTGGCCAAGCTGAAACGGAGAAGTTCGTTCGCTTCGCTCACTCGTTCAATAATATTTTTTTGTGTATATTGTAAAACTGTAAAAAAAAATATCCGGCCTAACATTTAACATAACTACCTTTTACTGTTTTTTTCTCTCAAGTATTTTTTGTTTGCCATGTGTAAATAAAAGCGACCACTAATAAGCTTCAATATGAATGAAATCCGTATAGATAAACATATAAGACCGTACTATTATAGTAAAAACACGTTCACGGAATTGTGTCCCTTGGGACCGTTTCGGAGCCAGCATTTGGAGCAAGCTACCGTATGGGAATTTAAAATCCCGTTTGGGAGCAGGATACGAAACGGGCATTTTTTTTACCGTTTCGGAGCTAACTTCGTACCGTTTCGGAGCCAGCTACCGTGTGGGAATTTAAAATCCCGATTGAGAGCTAGGCATATTATGACTTACTGTTACGGATAGGTACGACGACGAGCGAAGCGAGGAGGAGTGTGTTAGGTATCTTGTGATCATTTGGTACGACGACGAGCGAAGCGAGGAGGAGTGTAGGTTAAAAAAGTTGAAAAAAAGTTCATGTGGTGCGATTGGTAGGACAAAGGCAGTAGGATTTTAACCTACACTCCTCCTGCTGGCTCCGAAACGGTAAAAAAATGCCCGCTTCGTATCCAGCTGCCAAACGGGATTTTAAATTCCCATACGGTAGCTGGCTCCGAATGCTGGCTCCGAAACGGTCCGAAGGGAATTGTGTTAAAAGATATGTTATGTATCTGGATAAGTATCTAAATATATCAGTCTTGTAGACACACTATCGTGCAAATGTACTCGTTTACATCTTCTTCGTTTTATCTTACGACTAAATGGATCAAGACTAGGATATCTCTAATCGTCTGATATTTTAAATAATGATTCCACAATCATCCTAAACCCAGGTAATGCACTTTATATTCATCAAACGAAATGGTTAACATACTTTATATAATCCACCCCTTTTGATTGGACTAAAGACTCTCAAGAATTTCGCATCTGCCCCAACTTTTAGTAATTAGCCAAAAAAGTTAATCACATCATAAAAATTACGGCAATTGCTTATTTTCTTATGTAAATGATTTAGATTGTTCAGTTTTATTGGGTTTTAATACTTTAAAGTGCGTTTGTGAGCCCAAAAGGTATGCTTTGAAATTCATACTCATGATTTTTTAAATATTTGACGACCGGTTAGTCTAGTGGGTAGTGACGCTGCCTACGAAGCTGAAGGTCCTGGGTTCGAATCCCGGTAAGGGCAAATATTTGTGTGATGAGCATGAATATTTGTTTCTGAGTCATGGATGTTTTCTATGTATTTAAGTATTTCTATCTATTAAATATATCGTCGTCTAGTACCCATAACACAAGCCTTATTGAGCTTACTATGGGACTAGGTCGATTTGTGTAAGATTGTCCCCTAATATTTATTATTATTATTATTATATTTGCTGTTTCATTTTCTCAAAGTCTCAGGATTGATATGTTGGTCAGTCAAGTAGGAAATTAACTGATTGTCGAACTCATCTGTGGTTCTGAGTGTGTTAATATTTCTTCTATTATGACATTTTTAACCCCCGACGCAAAGACAGGGGTAATATAAGTTTAACGTGTCTTTGTATCTTATGTATCTGTCTGTGGTATTCTCTCCCTAGCTCCCAAACGGATGGAACGATTTAAATGCAGTTTTTTTGTGTCATAGATAATTTTATGCCAAGTGTTTTTAGCCATATTTTATGAAAATCTGTTTAGCCGTTTTTGAGATATTGGTCTTTGAAATGAAAATGTCGGGGGTTTTTCAACTTTTCTAAGATGTAGTTATAAGTATAGATAGTATTTGCGACGAAAGCCGAGCGGTAAGGCAAGCAACTTTCTATCTGGAGGTCGCTGGTTCGACTCCCGGCTCGTACAACTGGGTTGTTTCAAAAAACTTATGTACGAAATGTGACATTTCAGTGAAGGAAAACATCGTCAGGAAACCGGTCTAATCCCAATAAGGTCTAGTTTTCCCTCTGGGTTGGAAGGTCAGATGGCAGTCGCTTTCGTAAAACTATAACCCGGTTACAATATCTGTGGACCTGGCGTCGATGACGTCACGTCAGCGCTCTGTTACGGTGCGCACGGCGCGCGAGGCGAGCGCGGGTAGGTAAAAGAGAAGGGGGAGGAGCTTCACATTCTAGCTAGGTCCACACTTTCACAGATATTGTAACCGAGTTGAGAAAGCGTACCCCGGGTTTTTATAGGGCACAACCGGGAATAACGCTAGGAGGCTGATGACCTGCGACGACCATACAAAAGTGTATGGAAACTTCACTTCGCACTGGGGCAATGTGGGAATAAGAGCTTGTCAGCCATGGAACTTCTGTGCCCAGCAGTGGTACGTTTATAGGTCGAGGTATGATGATACATATATCTATAGTTTTCATTCTCCTGCACATCTTGATCTTAAAACAATAAATATTCTTACATAATTAAGTAAAACGATGTCGCTATAAATGTGACGTACCTAGTTCGGAATGTAATTAATATTTTATAGTTTTCGCAGTCTCTCAATGATAATAACCCATTATTTGTATATGTAGTGTGGATAAATGTTATCTGAAATGATACAAGACACTTAACTTTTCTTCTGACCGGCATCAAATATTACCATCATCAATTTTATCATTGTTTGTCCTTATACAACCCACTATTGGGTACTTATTTCCTCATAACGACGAATAGCAATGTATCTAAGAATTGAATCGAAGCTGTTAAATAGTTTAACAATGTATTCAAAAAAAAATTTTCTTCTTACCTATGAAAAGAACACATTTTTTTATAAATAACACGTTTTTCCTGCATTGAGAGGTCATCCAAGGCACCTTACAAATCCTACCTGAAATCCAAAAGCCTTAAGTCACATAAAAACTGTATTTGAACGTCGATTCTAACTCCAAAGTCATACGGTTTAGAATACAACTGTTTTGTCGTTGTATTGTTTCCGTTAGTTTTTGCTTCATAGCAATTTTTATTTCGCCCCCTATATTTACTATCTGTGGCGGGCAAAGATAATAACGTATTGTGCCACAGAAAAAAAATACCATTGACAATCGACTCTGACGGACATTGTGTGCATCAATTATTATTTTTTAAAATAACAGTTTTGTTCGTACAAAATATATTTATGCTTCGCTGGGCACTTGTGTGTGTGTGTGTGCGTATAGAGGATGTTCAAGTGTTGATGATTGATTAATCGCTGATGAGTTTTTTGTATAGGAGGTTTTTAAACTAGCACGGTTTTATAAAACTGAGATTTGTTTACTGGAAGCCTGATTTCATTGTACAATTTGATAAAGCAAAATTTTAATTCACTATATTTTTAAATACCTACAAATGTAACATGATAATGTCGATTGGTACCTATGAATAACACTTCCAGCGTTTTAATTTAAAACTGTTGAAAAATACAAGCAAGTGTTAATGTCTGTTTAGTCTCGACTAAATATTTCATTCCTTTCTTTTTACTTAAGTACAAGAAAAAAAATCTTTATCCGTGTAAACGTCCATCTAATAAATTTGCTATGTCACTTTAATTTATGTGTATGTAGTAAATTATAATAGTCATTGTTATGAATGGCCTTAATTTTTTTTCATAGTGAAAATCTTCAACAGAGATTGCCAAAACTTTTATACATCAAAAAAAATCCAAACTTCGTGACTTTGTGTCAGGCGATTAAAATCGATAAAAACCATTGCGAATGTAAATTAAAATGCAAGGTGCTAAATACCGGAAAATTGGCAAAGGAATAAATTACATTACTGTAAAGTTACATGTGTCTTTTTGAAAATAAATAAACATCTTACCTGTTACTAGGAACTTGTTTCGACAAGAAAGCCAGCTATGAATAAAATTACAATGGTTATTTACCTTATAGGGAACGTATTGCCGACAAATTGACGGACATTGGAGAATGTTTTAATGTTTTAACTGTTTGTCAAAGCTAACTAGAATAGTGTGTTTATCCTTTAGCTGTCTGTTTGTTAATTTCAGGAATATATTTGCATTTTATTTAATTTCTTACCAATATTTCGGAAAAAAATATTTAGGTACTTTTGTCCAGATTAATTACTTTCACATTTATTTATTGTATGGCAATTAGAATGAAAAAACACTGTATTTATAATCTATATTTACATTCTGCCAGGTTAGCAGCTGCGATCACGTTATTTTTTTTTTCATTGGGACCTGCAACAAAAAGTACACTGATACCTACATGTTATTAATTACATTTCCACTTAACAGTTAAGCGCCTTATCACTCAAAGAAGATCCGCACATGCACAGATGGTATATTAATTTAACTAAATTCAACTTGGTTTATATACGGAAGTGTAGGTTCGTCAACCGTCCACCTGAGGAGATTACCTATTGGTAATCTCCTCAAAATCAAATTGGATTGTTTCATTGATATATTTATCAATAAAACAATCCAATTTGATACAGCTTGTAGTGTTCATTGGTGATTATGAATTACAGATTAAGTACTGCTTTTGTTCTAACGATTGGTCCTAGGCTAGGACTCCTAGCAGTAGTTTTTTTTGTATGTTTCATCTCTTTATTGATCTCTCTCTCAATTTCACACAGAAATTATTGTCTAAGTCTCGCATACTGTGATCAAATAGTCCAAACAGTGGTCAATACTAAATAAGTAAATCATAAAAAAACCCACATAGCTTACTTGATAGTTTACCAAGCGTATAGTGTTAAATTAAGTTTTCAATTTCTCAGATTGCCTTATCATTCTTCATAAATGCCATTAGTCAATATAAATTGAACGAAACATTCTCAAACACCCTGTGTGTGCCCGGCGTGTTTATGCACATCAATTATAAAGGCAGCGAGTGGAACCGCGTCCGCTAGGGGGCGCCCGGGTTCCGTCCACTGCTGGGCTGACAGCAGGTCCAACAGTTTAGGGTTCCGTAGGGTCAACACAAATACACATTTTTCGATCATAGTGGAAAATTGAAACATTATTCGCCACGAGCGGGATTTGAACCCACAACCGTCAATAATGGACATGGAATGGTCCGTATGGACGGATTCCAGAGGTTGTGGGTTCAAATCCCGCTCGTGGCGAATAATTTTTCAATTTTCCACTATGATCGAAATTTGAAATTTCGTTAGCGGACGTTTCTGCTTAATAAAACATTTAATGTTAAATACACATTTTGTCCAGCAAAGTGGCAAAGAAGCATATGGCTTACCTGCTACCGTAGTATATGGAAGCTTGCAACGCCATAGGAATCACATACCCGTAGCTGACCCTTTCTTAAATAGAATGCTTAAAAAATTAAAGTATAACAGGGCAATTGCTAGACCAAAGGACATGTCATGAAACTCTAACAAACCAATGTGCGTTATAAACGCTGTAACAGTTAGGATTATTATATTTATTGATTGATTGATAATTTATAGCAGCGGCGTGCTTATGCGCATCAATTAAAAAAGCATCCATTGGAACGATCCGTGGTGAAACGCGGGTTCCGCTCACTACTGGAATGATAGAAGGACTGACTTTTTAGGGTTCCGTAGGTCGTCTCGCTAATAATAAGGCTACCATCAAAATCATAAACTGTAGTATATTTAGATGAGCGTAGATTCCTTTGCCTCGTCTGATAAAACCAACGATTGCCCACGAAGGTATAAAATACAATTTTACAATCTTAACTGGCAACACTAAGGCGCTCGACCAGTAACGACCGGCCATTTAACTATTGTAAAATTGTTACTTGTTTGTAGCTTCCTGAAACGGGCTACTGGTGGTGAAGAATTATAGAAGAATATATAGAAGAAATTTGGTTTCAAATCCTTTTTTTTATTTAAATTTTATGAGAAACTTATGATTAACCAACTTTGTTGTTACCATTATTTATTAAGCACATTTTTTGTAAATGTTTCTGTCGTGTCATGGTCCAATAAAGAGTATTTATTATTTATTATTTATTTTATTAACCAACCAGATTAAATCACATAACATTACTTCAGATCTTATAGTAGAAAATACTGTAGAATATAACTTTTATTATTAACAGACAATGCAATTCTATTGCATTATATGTGTAACGCTAAAGTATTCACCAATATAGCAATGTGTGAGTGCCATAGGTACCAATATGATCCAAATCTAATGCAAATGCGTGTAGCACATTCCGGAATTGAGCCCAAGATCGCTCAGCCATGCGTACACGCACTTCTGAATACATTAACAGTAATTAAGTCATCCGATAACCTTTTTGTTGAAACAATAACTGTTTAATTTATTATATCCTTTGCTCACGACTTTATTCGATCTTGTTAGTCGCAGTCGTATACTTTTAACACCTTTTAAGCGTTTTTAGGGGATGATTTCCCAAATAAAAAAACACATCATGGTTTTTATTAAAACTTGGGAAACCTTTTTGGGAGATAGAATAATATAATATTTTGTATTTGACAGTCAACTGACTCATTAAGTCTTTATTATTAAAATTGACGAACATGGTAGAAATTCTTGTAATCTTGACATTTATGCAAATTTATATTGTAATTTTTATCGTGTAATAAATAAATCTAATCTAATCTAATCTTGAACTATCATTACGCGAAATTTCATCCAAATTGGGTAAGCGGTTAAATAAATATTAAATAAATATTAGGGGACGATCTTACACAAATCGACCTAGTCCCAAACTAAGCAAAGCTTGTACTATGGGTACTAGACGACGATAAACATACTTATATAAATAAATAAATACTTAAATACATAGAAAACATCCATGACTCAGGAACAAATATTCGTGCTCATCACACAAATAAATGCCCTTACCGGGATTCGAACCCAGGACCTCTTGCTTCGTAGGCAGGGTCACTACCAACTAGGCTAAAGCGGTCCTCACGTCTCAAGTGTGAGAAGGTAATAAACCGACGGTCAGTTATTTCCGCATTTAAATATTAGTATGGATTAGGAACTCAAATATTAAGACTAGCTAGAAGCTGCATTTTTGATAAATAATAATGCAAAAACACAAATTATGTATCAAAGACATACTCTTTTATATGCTAACTCACCAATTACACACAGACAATAACACTCAAAGCCACATTAAAGCCATTAAGCCATTAATTTGAATTAATCACATAAAACAATGAATAAACAAAAGTTATTTTATGCCTCGTTAAGTATGCTAAAAGTTCGCTAAACAGCCGTTTAGACAGACGTACATACATTTAGTCTAATGCTATTATGATGCTGATATTCATCTATACTGTAATGATAGTTGTTGGTCAGTTTTGGAATTTGTATTCTAAAATATCCACTTGTTATCTATTTCTGACAGTTTCTTTAGTATTCCAGTGAATAGTATTATATGTCTACAGATATGAATGACTAACCAGAGAGAGAAAGAGAGAGAGAATTTCGGTGTCCCTAGCTGGATTCCTGAGTTGATCCGACCATCTAGTTGGTGAGCGGCATAAGGGTCTTTTCCCGTCTGTTCCCAACGACTAGCTTTTCGAGGTTGTCGTCTTCGCGTCTCATTATGTGTCCAAAGTAGCTAAGCATTGGATAAACACAAAACAAACATTTGAGGAGCACTAGATCCTAGATTTCGATTTGCTGTGATCCTGACATATCGGGTTAAAGTCCAAACTTCCAAGCTAGCCGTGTCCATTGACAGATTTAATTCGTTCTATATACAAGGTGGAATTTAATCGGTGATCAGGAATCCAAAAATACTAATTATCAATCTACACAGAAACCAATACGTGAGATCTCGTGCAATATAGCTCACAATCTAATTAATCAAACTTAATTAACATCGGTAAAATGTACACTGACTGAATAAATGGACACCCTACTTTTATTGAAGGGAAGTTACTCGTAAGTGTACATACGTCAAGTGCTTGCTGGCTTTGGCGGGAAACTAGACAGATCAGACGTTTGTTATGAATTTGACAATGACAAATTGACAGCTTATTGCTCATTTATGTTTTAAGTTTCTATGGCTGATAGTTTGAAAAGAGGTATTAAACTTTTCAGACTAAACCATTAGTAGGGTGACGATAAATTAAAATTAAAATTTAATTTCAACTTAAAAATTCGTTATGATAAAAAAAAACTTGGTTCCACTTAAGTACTACATAAACGTGACCGCCATCGATTACTGAATTAGAAAAATGGGTTCCTGTTCACCGATTAAATTCCACCGTGTATAATGATCAAATCAGATAAATATAAAATTGTAATTAAATTGTTAGGTACAAAATGGTCTTCAAGGATGCATTTGACTTGTCCTCGTGTCCTAGTTTATGTTTTATCAATACATAAGAGTGCATGCTATTTTATGGTGAATTGTGCAGTTCTATATCTAAATTATTATAGAGCTGGACAGGAGAATTACCAACACATGGCGGAAATACTGGTCTATTATGAAGGAGATAATGAAGAATAAAAGCGTACCAATGGAAATCAAGGCCAAACTGTATAACACCTGCTTATTATCATGCTTGACATATAGCTGTGAAACATGGGCATGCACAAAGAAAAACATACAACAGATTGCAGTGTGCCAGCACGGAATGGAAAGAAGCATGCTTGGGATTTAACGAAATGACAGATGGCGACTTACTAAGATCAGTCGTCATCGGACCCACTTATTATGAACACTTACCGGCCAATCTAAGGAATGAACCATATGACGAAACATTCCGGCGCAAACTGAGAAATCTTTTGTTAGAAAACCCTCTGTACTCCGTTAACGAGTACATGGAAATGACTTTTTAATTGTGTATTTTGTTTTTCTAAAATTGACATTTATTATTGTTAACTTTATATTTATCAATGTTATGAACTATTATTATTACTTATTCCTGTTTTTAAACGTGACAATCATTATTAAATATGTAGTTTTGACATATAAATAGTTTAGAAAATATTATGTTATTGTGTATAATGAATGACGATCCTTTTTGGGAGATAGAATAATATAATATTTTGTATTTGACAGTCAACTGACTCATTAAGTCTTTATTATTAAAATTGACGAACATGGTAGAAATTCTTGTAATCATGACATTTATGCAAATTTATATTGTAATTTTTATCGTGTAATAAATAAATCTAATCTAATCTAATCAGGGAGAAAAGAGAGATGTTGTCAGAGACATTAGGAAGAGAAATGGTCTGGCCATATGGTTAGAAACAAAATAGAAAAATGGACCAGACATATACACATACAGGCTGGTGTCCAATATACAGGAAAAGGGGAAGGGGGAAGACAACACAGAAGATGGGAGGATGACTTGACCAAGTGGACAAGATTGGCACAAGACAGAGATACTTGGAAAACTTTAGAGGAGGCCTATGTCAGTCAAAACTGTCAACCTGACGCAATAGAATAAATAAACAAACAATATAAAATAATATCAAATTGTAGAAGGTCAGCGAAGTAAGGCTATTTGTATTTGTATATCTGAATTATGCCGTCATCTTTTTGTACCATAAAACTGATTTTCCACCGGAGGGGCGAGACGAGATGAGGCGAGGTGAGAATTGAAGGTCGAATGGAAAATTTTCTATTCTCTCCTCGCGCGCGCTCGGTGGAAATAGTAAATGCCATACAAATTTCAATTCTCGCCTCGCCTCGTCTCGTCTCGCCCCTCCGGTGGAAAATCAGCTTACTTCCTGCAAACTCATTCTTTTAATTTGACTGGGGCTTGTTTTATAAAATGAACTTTGTCAATGCCAACACACAAAACAAACAACTATGCAAGCTTCGCGGATCGAAAGATCTGTATCGAAAACTATTAAAATCATTATATTAGGTTAATTAAAACAAATTAATAAAAATAATCCGCGTGCGGTCGCAATCACTCATGCTCTTGCAAAACTAGTTTACACACACATACACTTACACGCACACAACAAAAACTACTGATATGCATCGACTTACCAGGTAATTATATGTTTACAAACACTGACTCTATGT
The DNA here is from genome assembly GCA_947578815.1 of Epinotia ramella. Classification (NCBI taxonomy): domain Eukaryota; kingdom Metazoa; phylum Arthropoda; class Insecta; order Lepidoptera; family Tortricidae; genus Epinotia; species Epinotia ramella. The sequence goes on along the minus strand of OX388226.1, from coordinate 10,686,458 downwards.
TTATATGTATGTATGACAGTGCTGTAGTGATGTAGCGTTGTCGATTTTTTTTTCTTGTTACCACGCTGCGCCTCAAATTTTCATGGGGACAGCTAAAGCTTCAGAGTGGAGTTACTGCCGATAGTCGGTAACAGATTTCAAAGTAAACTATAAAGCAAAATCGGTTCAGTTAACGGGTGGGTTAACAAGATGAGATACCAATTGTTTCCGCAAAAACTAGTGCTTACGCCAATCTTTTATATTAGTTAGCCAGTGGATCCCGTCAGCCTCCTTTAGATTTCAACAGGGACAGATGTAAGTCGTCTTTTAATATAAAAAGCGCCATGATGCCAAATTGGTCTTCAGGGGGTGAAAAAGAGGGTGGTTTGTGTGGAGTGCAATTAACAAGCTCCACGCCTCGGGTGATGTTCTTAAGCTATTGTTTGAAAATCCGACCTACTTACGTTAGTATTTAAAGCGTAGAACCAGACTCCACTCCCATACCCAATGGTATAGTAGAAAGAATGAACCGAACTGCGGTATTTCGACATACTCTAGAAATATCCGCAACACAATGGCTAAGTACTAATAAAACTGTCAATCTGTGACATAATCGAATGTCAAGCATGTCATAGTAACAAGAATGGGATAAAAACGTGGGAATTTGTTACAATGCAGAAAACAGACTATTAGTGCGTGCTCTGTAGCCAGTTATTAACAATAAATTAAAATTTGCCGGTTAGTTTTAATAATTATACTCGTTAGTTAATCTGTGAATTTTTTTGGCGAAATTGTAGGTGCCTTTTACATTGTTATTTTTTTTCCACGAGTTATCACTTTCCGTTGGGTATTACTCCAAAAATAGTAAAGATCCTTTGTATGAAATATTATATGTAAAAGTGTTATTGAAGAAACTGAATGGCGTTATTTTAGGCGTATGGGTATTTATATAGTTATACATTACTTTACTACTGCAGCTTAACAGCATACATACACAATAATAGCAAAAATTTGCTTTGTTACTTCCTGAATCTCAAATGAGAGCAACGGTTCCAGTTTCTTGGAATTTTCAATACTTTTATTAAAATTATATTAGTTAACGGACATACTTTAGTTAACGGGTTTGTTTAAATAACGGGTTGAATGTTTCAATCCCGCTAAGCTGCTGGGCGGTTTTTTTGTAGAATGTAGAATAGAAGAAATAACAATTTCATCGACAACCCTATCCCATCCCTATCTCGGACGCCGCACGTAGCCGTTATCAGAATAATGACAGATCTCAACCAAGACCGCGGTACGTGAGGCAAAAATACCGCAAGCGAGCCATTTATTCTACAATGACATCACTATTGCAAACGAAATACAATCTTAACTACATCAGCTACGACTCACATTCGAACGACTCTAGTTAATAATTTTTCAAAACATCACCGTGCCAGACGAAGATCGACTGTGTTGTAATATAACAAGATGGATATTCCTTTGTCACTGTGCAATCATTTTCAAAATGTATAATTTGGGTCGTCAAAAGAAACTCGACTTTATTTTAATAATGTTGGGTACGAATTTCGACGGAGCTTTTCGGTTAAGAAATCGCTACAGCTGTTGAAGCGTTGACAGTGACTTTTGAATTTCGAATTCTTTCGAGTAACGGCTTTTGGATTCTTATTTATTAATATTTCGATTTCTGGAATGTTCACCTACATTCAAGGCTTTGCGTATAGTTTTTTATGTTTTTAAATGCGGAGAAATGTAGCTCATACAGCCACCAACGTAATTTTGCCTATGAGTTTATACAGAAGTGACTTCAAAAAGCTAACCGCTTATTCATAAACTTAACCAACACTCGGGTAACTTAAATGTTCTTCGTTTTTCCCATAAAAAACAAATATCAAAGTGACAGATAAAAACAAAAGAACTTTAACGGGGTTTTAACAAAAAAGATTTGATGTCCTTTCCCGGAATTCAAATTATCTCCATACCAAATTTCATCTCAATCGGTTCAGCGGTTTAAGCGTGAAGAGGTAACAGACAGACACACTTTCGCATTCATAATACACTAGCTTCTGCCCGCGACTCCGTCCGCATGGAACTCGTTTATATCCTAGCTCCATACAAACTTTCATCCCCCATTTCAACCCCTCAGGAGATGATTTCCGGGATATATCCTATGTCCTTCCCAGGGATTCATACTATCTCCATGCCAAATTTCATCTCAATTGGTTTAGCGGTTTAAGCGTGAAGAGGTGACAGACAGACAGACAGACAGACAGACAGACAGACACACTTTCACATTTATAATATTAGTATGGATATGGACTAGCTCCTGCCCGCGACTCCGTCCGCGTGGAACTCGTTTATATCGTAGCTCCGTACAAAATTTCACCCCCCATTTTAGGGAAGTGGGGGGTTAGAAAGAGACAAAAAGTAGCCTATGTCACTCTACATCCCTTCAACTATCTCCACTTAAAAAAATCACGTCAATTCGTCGCTCCGTTTTGCCGTGAAAGACGGACAAACAAACACACACATACACTTTCCCATTTATAATTTTAGTATAGAAATGGACTAGCTGCCCGTTTTCCCGTAGGAATGAAGCTTTTTCCCGCGGTAAAAAGTAGCCTATGTTCATCAGGGATAATGTCGGCTTCTAATGGTAAAAGAATTTTTCAAATCGGTCCAGTAGTTTCGGAGCCTACACAAACACACAAACAATCAAATCTTTCCTCTTAATATTAGTGTAGAAGTATGGATAAGTAAAATAACTAATCATACAATGTTAGTGTTGTTTCAATGAGAATATATTCTGCAAATATTTACGCGAGTTCATTGCCAATCAAATGTCAGGCGTAGACATTACAAGGGCACTCAGTATGCAACTAGTGGCTATTGGTCAAGTTTTTGTAATATTTCATTCTATGACTTCTGACTTTTTAACAGATTTCAGAAAAGGAGGATCTCAATTCATCGGAATCTTTTATTTTTTAACCCCCGTCGCAAAGAGAGGTGTTATAAGTTTAACGTCTCTGTCTGTGGTATCGTAGCTCACAATCGGATTAACCGATTTTCGTTTAGTTTTTTTTGTGTCATAGATAATTTTATCCCGAGTGTTAGCCATGTTTTATAATATATCTGTTCAGCCGTTTTTGAGATATTGGACTTTGAAATGAAAATAGGGGTTTCTTCTTTTCTAAGTTGTAGATATAGTATTTGCGACGAAGTAAGAAATTGGCTCAGTGTCCAGTGTCCTAGAAGTGTATTCCTACTGGCAACACTTTGACTCTTGAACAAAATTACGGCTGTCCTTTAGACCTTTTTGTAGTAGCTTCGTATAACGGACCGTATTACAATTTTTTAACTGTGCTAGTATTGAAAATTAGTGCCTGTCCCAATATTTAGAATGACACTAAGATAACGCTACGACGAGGAGGAATTTTGCAAAACCAGACATACAGGGTGGAACTTTAAATGGGTCAGGAACAGAAGCTATTAGATTCCATGCCAAAATCATCAATCACTTTACAAACTACTTACTCAAGAATCGTGAGCCCCGTACACAAAGGTCTGTGCAGGGGCGTTTCTCTACAGCTGACTGTACCTTGCCAGGCTTCAAGTTAATAATGTTACTTTATTAACTAGAAAATCCAAACAATTCCACGTTATCTTGAACACCTATCAATCATCCGAGCAAGTACCAGGCGAGCAGCAACAACCAAGAGTTTAGATACAATCGCACGACCTTGTGAATCACCACATCATTAACAACCGACCGATTTACGGAGAGCCCCTTCACTTATTTCTACTTGGAAGTGTGGGAGCCGATGCGGGAGTCGGAAAGAGTGCGAAGGTCCTCTTAAATTGGTCATGTATGCTGTGATGTAAGTAATGCCATCTAGTGAGAATTTGATGAGATATGATTGCTTTGTTTTTTCGTACATGTTATGGATTTTTTAATAGTGTTCAGTTGTTAAGAAAAAAGCATACAGTACATACATATTTCCAAAGAAGAATTTAAAATAAAAATAAAATCGAATGTATGTCCATATAAGTAGATAAATATAGAGAATACCCTAATCAACGAGGACCTTTTTTAAGATGATCTACACCAAGGTTTACCCTTTTCGACATTTTTGTATTCCAAAACCATGCAAAGGGAAATAATATTAAATTTGATCCTCACCACTCACACCACCACCGACTTTCAAACTTTATGGCGTCGAGCTATCTATAAGGACGTGACGGTGTTGTCAACAAAACAAAAACCGTAATTTCAAATAGTACCACGCTTCGCTTTCCGCACAGACACCATCTTTCTGATGCTGAATCTTTTTCAGATTTATTCAGCTAGTATTGCTACATCTTACAAAAATCCTTTCCGAGGCCAGTTGTCAAAATCAACCGCAATTTCTGATTAGGCAAGCTCCCATCAATCACAGAAACATGCCAACACAAGATTTCCAAAAACGACTCCCACGTCTGACATTGACAAAAACCTTTCCAAACTGACCTTTATTTCCTTAAGAATACGGCATTAAAAACAACATTTTAGTAAGGTTTTTTTTCCATTGTTTCTATGTGTCACGCGACAGCAATTGTGGTTTTTCTTCCAAGGCGGAAGTCTCTTTTGTAATTATTTTCGTATTACAGCAATTGTTGGATTTGAGAGATGGTTTGTGGGAGGCGGTGACATTTTATGTCAAAATTCGTGTGAACCGTCGCCATTGTTTGGCGGTGGACTGTCAAACGGACAACGGTACAAACAGCCTGCACGTCGAAGTTATGACATATGTTGAATGTTTTTGGGGGTCGGATGTCGGATAGCCGGTGAAATCAATGGGGAAGGGTATTTAATGTCGGTTTACACTCTGAGTCTATTTTCCATTATATTGTTTATTATATTGTGAACAGCGCGCCATGCGACAACAAATACAAACTGAACAGTCGAATAGTGTTATTTTTTTTTCCTTAAACTTAATGTTGCAAAAAGTACTCTATCATCGGAATAACTGTTGAGTTGAGTTTTCAAGCCAATGGTTGACTGATAGAGAATACCTTTAGGCATTAGGTCCGCTGTTTGTACTTGTTTCTGTGCAATCAAGTTTGAATAAAATAGAATAAAAATAGCAAGTATTCATTTACTTTTTTTTCAAAGCAGGTAAATAAAAATTATAAATATTTGGGTGGGAAAACCCAAGTGAAAAAAATACCAAATTATAGCACCCTAATCTGCTCCTAATTTTAATATTAAACCTAACACGTGTCATGATGCAGCAGCAGTTTTAAGGTTACTTAAAGTATTAGTAATAAGCTATCACATTCGCCTTCAACAACTAGACCCTAATTGTAATTGACAACCCTACTGAGAGGGTGTTGCTAGGACGCATCTAATTCTGACATATGTTTATTTTGTACCCTGTCGAAATCCCTATGGAGCAGCGAGGTCGCCAAAATATTGATGCCAATTTTATTATTAACAAAAATACTATCAATGAATGCCAGTAAAATATGATGTAAGTTTTTTTAACATGCCCTAAAGTCCAATAGTCAAGGTTTTTATTCATTTTTGACGTGAAAAAAATACGTAAATACAATTAACTTGAATGGCGTTAAAATATTAACAATATATATTATACTAGCTTCTGTCCGCGACTCCGTCCACGTGGAAATCGTTTATATCGCAGCTCCATACAAACTTCAACCCCCCATTTCATCTCCTTAGGGGGTGATTTCCAGGATGAAAACTATTCTATGTCCTTCCCCGGGATTCAAACTATCTCCATACCAAATTTCATCGCAATCGGTTCAGCGGTTTAAGCGTGAAGAGGTAACAGACAGACAAACAGAAAGACAGACAAACAGACACACTTTCGCATTTATAATATTAGTATGGATAATAATAAAAGATATAATAGTAGATTATACACTAAGGGGATAAAGCACTGTTTTATGTCACGGGAGCGAATTGAATCCCGAACGTAACGAAGGACTCATAATTTAACTCCTGAGCGTAGCGAGGGAGTTATAAGTTAATTCCTGAGCGAAGCGAGGGAATTAAGACTGAGTCCTGAGTGCAGTGAGGGGTTCAACCGCCCAAGACTAAAACAGTCTTATCCCCGAGGTGTATACTCTACTTTTCACACCTTATGCGAGACAAAAAAACAGGCTCAGTAGATAAATATTCAAAATAGACCAGAAGCACTGATTCAGACACAGACTTTACGCCTTTTACAGCTTTCCATTTGTCAAAATCGTTGTAGGCTTTTAGGTATTTTTCCTTTGACTTCTCTGGCAGCAGATTGTTGACAATGCCTATGGCATCTAATTTGATAAACTCAGGAGTCAAAACACTTTCATCACTCGACATTTTCAATATTATTTTTGAAATTAAATCTTCTATAGGCACCTACAAGAACTCGATTTGTTCGTCACGCGTGAACAAATGAAGGCGCGCGACGTTCCAAATTCGAAAGCACAAGCCGTGGTCCTAGATTCGAAATTCGAATTTCGAACACCGCGCTCCTCCGGACCGGGGTTCACACGGAGGCAAACTTCATTTATTTTGTCAAATCAAGTAGGCCATGGCCTAGGACAAATTGTGTTTAGCAAAATTAAACTTTATGCATATAGTAATAAGAATTATGAAAAGTGAAATCATATTATTAACCAGCGGGTTATAATGAAATTCAGTACAACATTATAACCCGGCTAATACCAAGGGATTTAATGTCTTGCTTTCGGTAGGGTTTACATGACCTATAATTCGGCATTGTCGAGCATGTGGTTTGAAAAGTTTTTTTTTATATCTTATTTGATCCAGTGGGACGTATATAGGCTGATTAATTATTTTTATTATAAAATTATTATGGATATGGAACACGTCGTAATTGAAACTAATCTAATCCCAACAAAGTCTAGATTTCCCTCTGGGTTGAAACTGACCTTTCAGTCGCATTCGAAAAAATAAAACCCACGCCAAATATTGGGTTTAGGTCCCAAAGCGGACCCCGGGCTCCTAACCTAGGATGATGAACCTCAGTATCTCACAGGGTTTAATAAAGATTAAAATATATTCCCAAATACAATTTATTCAAAATTAACTTCAAAGTTCCAACATACGTCTAAATTAGCCGGCACGCGTAACACCGCCCTTCACAGCAGGGTTGCCAAAATCACAGGCACCACGCCAATTACAATTAGCCCCACTTTGGGTTTGGCACAGCCCTAATCATTAGGGAGCAATCAGCGTGTTATTGTATTATGCGAGATGTGGAATTATCACAGCGCTTTTTTTATTTAATCAAGTTTGTTTCTTTTATGGTATTTAAAGAGACTTGATTGATTGGTCTGTTTATTTATAATTTTTTACTCGTATTGATGTTGTACAGTCGACTACAAAGAGATCTATACGGCCAATGTTACAAAAATATGTATACACGACCTTAATGTCAAGGCAATACAGTCGTGTATACATATTTTTGTAACTTTGGCTGTATCGATCTCTTTGTAGTCGACTGTACCTATATTTAATAATTTACAAAATCAAAATTAAGATGATAATAGACGAAAAAAAACCGGCCAAGTGCGTCGGGCCACGCGCAGTAGAGGGTTCCGTAGTTGCCTGTCTGTCTTAGTTACATCGACGTGCGGTGCGGTTGCGTCGGCCGAATTCGTACGAAAATTGGCCTTTTCAAGTACACATTAAGTTGGTCGACTATTACTCGGTAACTACTTATGCCTACCTGTCCGTGACAGTTTTCCTTTCAAATTCATTATATGTAGGTACTACTACCAGGATTTTTTTCACTTCCCCAGTAGTAGCGATTTGGCCGGCAGGGGGGGAGACACATGACTCGAACAAAAATTAGGGCTTTAAAGCCCAATATCTCGCAAACGAATTACTGATTTGAAAAGTGGTTTTAGGAAACCCATAATATTTTTGAACGAGCTATATAACGATGGATTTAATGACAAAATTACACCCCGCTTTAAGTGAAGGGGACCCTTTTTTAAGATTTTATTGTACTGTTTTGTCGGCGTGATTGATTTATATACCCATGCCGAATTGCAGTTTTCTAGTAGTAATGGTTACTGAGCTAAGCCGAAGAGGGACAGACGGACGGACATGGCGAAACTATAAGGGCTCCTTGTTGACTACGGAACCCTAATGAACCACGATGAATCCAGTTCGATGTGTGTATCTTACATAAAAATAAATAAATATTTGGGGACAAACTTATACAAATCGACCTAGTCCCAAATTAAGCAAAGTTTGTATGATCGGTACTAACTAGGCAATGATGTACATAGTTATAAACATATACGTATACACGGTGGAATTTAATCGGTGATCAGGAATCCAAAAATCTTAATTATCAATCTACACAGAAACCAATACGTGAGATCTCGTGCAATATAGCTCACAATCTAATTAATCACACTTAATTAACATCGGTAAAATGTACACTGACTGAATAAATGGACACCCTACTTTTATTGAAGGGAAGTTACTCGTAAGTGTACATACGTCAAGTGCTTGCTGGCTTTGGCGGGAAACTAGACAGATCAGACGTTTGTTATGAATTTGACAATGACAAATTGACAGCTTATTGCTCATTTATGTTTTAAGTTTCTATGGCTGATAGTTTGAAAAGAGGTATTAAACTTTTCAGACTAAACCATTAGTAGGGTGACAATAAATTTTAATTAAAATTTAATTTCAACTTAAAAATTAGTTATGATAAAAAAAAACTTGGTTCCACATAAGTACTACATAAACGTGACCGCCATCGATTACTGAATTAGAAAAATGGGTTCCTGTTCACCGATTAAATTCCACCGTGTATACTTAGATACATGGAAAATATCCCCAGGAACAAATATTAGTGATCTACACACTAATATCTAATCTGACATTATTTTTCTACAACCTCACCTACCCTTTATTATAATACAAGACTAGCTTCTGCCCGCGACTCCGTCCGCGTGGAACTCGTTTATGTCGTAGCTCCATACAACCCCCCACTTCATCCCCTTGGGGGATGATTTTCGGGATAAAAACTATCCTATGTCCTTCCCAGGACTCAAACTATCTCTATACCAAATTTCATCCAAATCTGTTCAGCGGTTTAAGCGTGAAGAGGTAACAGAAAGACAGACAGACACAATTTCGCATTTATAATATTAAGTATAGAAAACTGCGTATTTGGCTTCCGAGTTTGACAATTTAAAATTAACTATATTTTCGGGAAAGTCCCTCAGCGCGTTCCACCCAGTATAACATTGTTTCAAATGTCCTACTTATTCAAACCAGTATTACATTTATTATACGTCTATTACTATTATTTTTGCATCATTAACACAACCTTGTACGTATTAATGGTAAAATCAGAACTGTCAGTTCGCATGGCATAGTAAAGTACACTTCAAGGTTTAGCTGTTTTTCCTTGTTTATACGATTTATGATTGATTTCTGCACTTGTGATATTTATATGCTGTTATTCCATGATGTAATATAAAAAGGAGGTAGATACGTCTATACGAAATTTCGTGTTTAAAAATGGCCACCGAATCTGACAGCATAATACGTTTCCATTGACTACGCAAAACTGAGGCAAGTTGTTCCAATTGACTCGGTTTTAGTGTGCTTTTGGAGCGCTTATGTTAAGTTGTTCATCATTGCTATTATTTATGTGTGTAGCCGCTTTTGCCGACGGCTAATGGCATACTTTGTAATACACCTCAAATACATTAAAAGATCGTAAATATAAATAACTAGAAAACACGCAGCTGTCACATCTGGTTAAATAACTACTTAACTACCCAGACCCCGTATCACGGTCGGCCTTATCAGACGATAAGTGACAGGATAGAGCGTCCGTCACTGGCTGACACCGTTCGATAGAACAAGGCGACGCTCCTAACTTGTCACTTATCGCGTGATAAGGCCGACCATGATACGGGGTCGGACGCGCCAGAAAAATAATTTACTTTAAAAACGAAATTTTAACCGATTTCAAATCAGTACCCAAATTGCTGGAAGTTTGCCCAAAAAATATTGGAGAGTTCCCTCGATATCTTCAGCCCATCCTGACCTGACCCCGTATCATGGTCGGTCTTATCACGCGATAAGTGACAAGATAGGAGCGTCGTCTCTTTCTATCGAACGGTGTCAGCCAGTGACGGACGCTCTATCTTGTCACCTATCGTGTGATAAGACCGACCATGATACAGACTGATGATCATAGGATTCCCAGGTGGGAAAGGATACCCTTTGAAACAAAAAAGGTTTTTCCAAATCGGTCCACGCGCCTTCGAGTAATCGGGGAACATCATACATAAAAATATATTTCTATTATAACTTATAGCATAAAAGCTACGGTAGCCTAGCTAGAGGTTCAGGCATGCGGCTGTTTAAGGGTTCGAGTCCCGGCTCGTCTATGAGTTTTCCGGAACTTATGTACGAAATATTTACCGTTACGCTTTCGGTGACGGAAAACATCGTGAGGAAACCGGTCTAATCCCAATGAGGTATAGTTTTCCCTCTGGGTTGGAAGCCTATGCCAAATCTTGAGATTAGGTGCCAAGGCGGACCCCGGGCTCCTTTAGGGGCATTACCGGGAATAACGCTAGGAGGATGATAACTTATAGCAACCAGAAACTACTTTCCGACCTAGATATAGCGGATCCCAATAAATAGGTACTATAAAAAGTTTCATGTCATTCTTAGTATGCCGTTTTAAAGTGAGAACCAAACTAAGTTTCTCTGGAGAGTCGAGTTGAGTCGACCGAGCCGAGCGACGACTCTTAATGTGTCCAACCAATCTATAGATTCGTCATGACAGGCATGTTTACATGGCTGTTAAATCTCACAAACTATTTCATCATAAACGGTGCAAGTTACTTATAGAAAATAAACAACACTCCTCATACCATTATTCCCGGTTCGCTTTGACACCGAATCGCAAGATTTGGCATAGACAATAGTGTTACGAAAGCGACTGACATTTCACCTTCCCAACCAGCACGTCTAGCACACGACGACCGCGACATACTCTCGATTTTTATCGCACTATACCTCTTGTTCTAAGTGGTCTAATAAGTGAGAGACGGATAGTGCGAGAAAAATCGAGAGAGCTCGCGCGCCGTCGCGTGCTAGCCGTGCTGAAGGAAAACTAGACCTGATTAGGATAAGACCGGTTTCCTCACGATGTTTCCCTTCACCGAAAAGCTAACGGTAAATATTCCGTACATAAGCTCCGAAAAGCTCATTGGTACGAGCCGAGAATGGAAGCCACGATCGCTGCTTGACAGCCGCTTGCCTGAACCACTAGGCTACCATAGCTTGTACGCTATTAAGGGGCTCCCATACGCCAATGACCTTCGATCTGAATCCCTTAGTTTTCTAATGTTTTTTGTAGCTTATTATATTAACAACAACGGCTTCAAGCATTATAGTATCGTATATTTCCTTCGAAGTTCATTGTTTTCGAGATATTTGGCATCAAAGTTGAACAATTATAGGCCAAAAAACTGGTTTTCTGGCCATAACTTTCGTGGTAATTGGTTTAAAATGAAAACCCTCGACCAGTTTTTAGAGACGTCACAGACAAATCCAAATATGTAGATTTCGTATATGTTGGATCTTTCACGTCAATAGAGATACGAAATAAGTGTTTTTTTAGACAATGTTTAAAAAAATCATACAAAATTAAGTATTCATTGTTTCAAAATCCGGTGAACCAAAATGGAGGTAATAGATTGAAGAACCGATAGCCGTTTGATTTATAATTCTATCTGTAGTGCAAAAGTAGGAGATACAATTCAAAACTTGTCAAAAAATCGATGAAAACCGCGGGTAGCCCCTTAAGTAGAAAATAAACTTCTCCAATAATAAAATATATATAACCATGTCGGCATAACGAATAAATTCGCACCTTGTATGTGTCCGATACCCGTCTTATAAACATACAAACACCAAAGGCGTACGTGTATTGAATTATTCAGCTCAGGTGTGAGCTTAAAAGAAAGTTCTAGTAAAAAGCTCAAGGATTATAATGAAGACTTAATTAAAACTTTTAGGTGACATATTGTTTTTACGAGTGTGAACAAAAGCGAGAAATGTGTCCATTAAATTGGACTTGAAAATTCGTATGGTTTTACGGTGTCCATAAATTCGAAAATTTCTATGACCCCTCGCGTAAGAACACTAAGAACTCATAAACTTGTCGGAATACAGATACATAAACAAATTAAAAATCGATATCATAAATGCATACGCCATTCCTAAATATCGTCTCTGATCGCAGCAAATTGTCGTTTTTTTAATACCTTTTAATAATGTTTTGGTTTTGGTAAAAGAGCCTACAGCCTGCCTGAGAGTACAGTCGCCATCAGATATATCGGAGCGGCCAAAGTGCTCACAAATATCTGAACACGTCTCTATTGTCGAGGCGTTAGAGACGTGTTCAGATATTTGTGAGCACTTTGGCCGCTCCGATATATCTGATGGCGACTGTACGCGGTCATCGTTACCTCAACCCTTGCAACTCCGGAACCTTAAATCCAAGGGTGTAACATGCACGATGCCGATCCTTGAAAAATGTATGTATTTCATTCATTCATATTTCATACATACATTCACGCCATTATTCCAAAAAGGGGTAGGCAGAGCACATTAAACTTATGTTCCAGCGCCGCTTTTAGCATAAATGTGGGTATAAAAGATGGTCAAAATGTGATGCAGTGAAAGGTTGCTAGCCCATCGCCCACAACACACTTCAACCCTGCTCCCTTAGTCGACTTTTCCGACACCCACGGGAAGAAAGGGGGTGGTGAAATTCTAACCCGACACCACACGTAATGTATATGTCGCAGGGAAATGGCCAAAACAGAGATTTGAACAAATCTCTAAGGGATATGATCAAATCACGCAGGATGTTAAAATGGCGAATCCATTTTATCATTTGCCTAGAAAAAAACAGTCATTTAATCAAATCTCTGAGTCTGTTTAGTGAAATGACGAAATCGGCCAAAAAAGGCAACTCGTTTTTTCATTTCACTAGATTTGTTTAGTGATTTGACAAAATCCCTGAACCGCGTCAGTGAGTTGACGAAACTAACTCGCAAAGCCAACTCGTTTTACCATTTCACTAGACAAGTTTAGTGAAATGATAAAAATCTCAACTCTAGTACGGATTAAGTCGCTAGTGCGGTCGTGTTACCCCCCTCCTGCACCTTACCGCTACCCGCTCTCGCCCTTGAGTGTCAGGGAAATGGCCAAAACAGAGATTTGAACAAATCTCTAAGGGAGATAATCAAATCACGCAGGATGTTAAAATGGCGAATCCATTTTATCATTTGCCTAGAAAGAATCAGTCATTTGATCAAATCCCTGAATTTGTTTAGTAAAATGACGAAATCGGGCAAAAAAGGCAACTTGTTTTTTCATTTCACCAGATTTGTTTAGTGATTTGATAAAATCCCTGAAACGCGTCAGTGAGTTGACGAAACTAACTGCTCGCAAAGCCAACTCGTTTTACCATTTCACTAGACACGTTTAGTGAAATGATAAAGTCTCTACTGTAACATGGTATAGGTGATGTGATCAAATCTCTGAACTGGTTCAGTGTTACTCTACAATTAAGTTTGATCAAATCTCTCACAAGATGTTTCAGGGATTTTATCAAATCACTGAACAATTCTGGTGAAATGAAAAAAAAACGAGTTTACTTTTTTGGCTGATTTCGTCATTTCACTAAATAGATTCAGGGATTTGATCTAATGACTGATTTTTCTAGGCAAATGATAAAATGGAATAGCCATTTTCACATCCTGCGTGATTTGGTCATATCTCTTAGAGATTTGTTGAAATCTCTGACATGATTTAGTGAAATGTTAAAATAAAATTTCGAAATTAGGTAATAAAATAATATGTCAAATCAGATTTTTTAATCGTAAGTATACAAGAATTTTGTAAACCAGAATATAATCATTTTAAGGTGGTTCGCTTTCCATACAAAAAATGACATTCGCAGGGTAACAGCGTGCTATTTTAACTGCTACGTACTGCGCACGTGCGTCTGAGCCGGCCGGTGCCTAATACGCAAGCGCGAGAGCGGGTAGCGGTAAGGTGCAGGAGGGGGGTAAGACGACCGCACTTGAGCGACTTAATCCGTACTAGAGTTGAGATTTTTATCATTTCACTAAACTTGTCTAGTGAAATGGTAAAACGAGTTGGCTTTTCGTCAACTCACTGACGCGGTTCAGGGATTTTGTCAAATCACTAAACAAATCTAGTGAAATGAAAAAACGAGTTGCCTTTTTTGGCCGATTTCGTCATTTCACTAAACAGACTCAGGGATTTGATCAAATGACTGATTTTTTCTAGGCAAATGATAAAATGGATTCGCCATTTTAACATCCTGCGTGATTTGATCATATCCCTTAGAGATTTGTTCAAATCTCTGTTTTAGCCATTTCCCTGCGACATATACACGAAATTAATGTGACATTTAGAAATTGTGGCGTATATGTGGCGTGTGGTGTGTGTGTGTGTGTGTGTGTGTGTGTGGTGGATATGTGACGTACTTACATGTCATACGATCGATTCTAATGTCAGATGACAGTGCCTGTCAAGCAGATAGGGTGAGTCACACCAAACCGATCCAAGAAACCAAGACAGAACAAAGGTAACCGATATAGCCCTCCAAATCGCTAAACTTAAGTGGCAGTGGACGCGGCACATAGCACGTAGAACCGATGGCCGTTGGGGCGGAAAGATTCTCGAGTGGCGACCACGTACCGGAAGGCCCGGCGCGGCGTGGGTAGGCTGGTAGAAGCTGGACTGATGACCTGGTAAAGGTTGCGGGAGTCCGCTGGATGCGGGTGGCACAGGACCGGTCACATTGGCACTCTTTGGGGGAGGTCTACGTCCAGCAGTGGACGCCTTTCGGCTGTTATGATAATGATGACACCTTGTCTGTAATCGTAATCGGCGTTCGCTAAAAACTGAACGTATGGAAAGTTTGACAAGTTTCTATAGAATAAGCTGTTTAAGTCGGTCTGTATTCGTAAGTTGGTGCAACACGCACGCACAGAACATAAGTTTTGCCAGCAATAAACAGAATATTTTGTATACAACCGTTTATTCTACAGCAACCCTCTCGTATGACTTCGTTATTCTGCCACCCGATACAGTAATGGCGGCCAATTTATGACCTCGCTAATTATCCTTATTCGATTGCTCTGTTCTCGGGTTCTGACAGATAGCCTCTTGGTTTCAAGACGAAATACAATATTGGATTAATATCTTTATTGTATTAGGCCCTTACTTAGATTAAGTTAAGGTGGGGTACCTAAGGTCTACCAGGGTTAATGCGTCATCGGGGTAAATGCGTCTTTTGTATATCTTCGAAACGCAATTTTTTAGAACTATTACAGCCCTCGATGTTCAAAGAATGGTTACCAAATTTTGAATTTAGACGATTGTGATAGTTCTAAAATGTTCAGTTTCGGACGACGCATTTACCCCATCGACGCATGTGCCCCGTATTGACCTTATCAATGTTTTTAAAGCATCGCTCATGCTTTTGTGGTACAACACTGGCTGATGTTTTTTGTAAAGCGCAGCTCTTGACTAAAATGATTTTTTTTAAGGTATCAAGTAACTAAAGTTCGCCAGTGTTGTATGGGACCCGCTTTCGTCTCTAGCTATCAAAACAACAAATCCTCAAATCAATAAAGCGTCGGCAACGCGCTTTTGATACATCTGGAATCTCAAGCGTTCATAGGCTACGGTGTCTGCTTATTATCAGGCAGACCGTATGCTTGTTTGTCACCATCGTAGTATTTAAAAAAAAAACTTACTTTTGTGTTAGATAACAAACCATTTTTTGTAAAAGCAAGCGTCTATAGATGTATACGCTTCCGATCCGAATGATTGGCATATGCTTATTTACCACCTCAATACTATAAAACGTACCTACATGTCACATTATGATAACTTACAGAATAACCATAGCAAACATTTAAATCGCATTCCCCAAGCTACCTAGATTTTTGTACCTTCACTCGAAAAATTTGCACAAAAAAAAGATTTATAAGGTTACAAAGACGTGGTTTTTTGCGACAAAATGCTTTGGCACATTGAAATGTCTTTACGCCCGCCGACGTGCGCGTGAGTCCTTTTTGTTTCGAGATTGATACAATACTTCGATGTATTTGATAAAGGGCACGGTTCGACTTGTCCTGTTGTAGGATTAAAACATGCCGTAGCGATGTCATATCCCCAATTTAAATTATGTATTTATCATGTACTTTTTCTGTGAGATACAATGATACTTTATGAATAACTTTATATGTATATGTAACCAACTGCGCAGTATATAATACTAATGTCGAGTCAAGCAAGATAGAATATGATTAATTCCAAGAGCAATCTAAATTACGACATTATGTGATCAATTTATCTTAGTCTATTTCGGCCAAGTCGGACCAGCGACGTCTGAACCTAAAGAACCACTATTACACTGTATACTCAAGTTGCCCTCAGCAAAAAGACGCACTGTTTTACCCTCACGGGCCCGTGAGGGTAAAACAGTGCGTCTTTTTGATATAATATAAATAACAGGAACTTAGAAAAGTTGAAAAGCCCCCAACATTTTCATTTCAAAGTCCGATATCTCAAAAACGGCTCAACAGATTTTCATGAAACATGACTAAGAACACTCGGGATAAAATTATCTATGACCCAAAAAAAACTAAACGAAAATCGGTTAATCCGTTTGGGAGTTACGATACCACAGACAGATACACAGACACGTTAAACTTATAACACCCCTCTCTTTGCGTCGGGGGTTAAAAAGAGGTAGACACGTTGTCTATGTGAATTTCCGTGTTTAAAAATGGCTACCAAATCTGACAGCTGAGACACGTTTATGTTTCCATTGACGATCCGAAACTGGCGTAAGTTGGTGCAGTTGACTCAGTTTTAGTGTGCCACTTTTGGAGCGCTTATAACAACTACCTCTTTTTTATATTATATCATTACTCACGGGGTAATTATTTTACCCGCAGGTTCGGAACCTATGAGGTTAAGTGACCTATCTATAGAAATACTAGTAGGTAGAACGGGTGATAGACAGATGAGGTTGCTGCTTTTACAGACAGACCTCACAGTCACAACCGCGATGAAAAGAGAGGACAGGTTAGGTTGGAACTGTTGGAAGCATCTGGGAAATAAGTCGCCAAAAGTTAACGTGTATTGACGGGCACTTGACCTTCGGCAAAGAAAACCATAACCATTGATGGAGATGGTGATGATAAAGCCAAAGAACCCATTGGAAAATCAGGTGTATGTAACTAAATTGAATTGTGTCCATTATAGCAAAGAGCCGGGATCGATATTTAGTGTAAAACCTTTGTTTTGAAGAATAATATCCACATCCGCTGAAGGTCTGTCATAAATCAAATTTATTTGTTTAGTAATAATTCCATCCTGACACATTTATTGCCTTATTGATATTTAAAATGTACTATTGATATTTACCTTAATTTGAAATCTATTAACTTTTTTTTTAGATTCCTAAAATGCAAGCTGACAAAGTTGTCAAAGACCTCATTACAATGTTATAACAGATTAGTAACTTTAATCCGAAACTTACCACTTAAACCCATTGGTCAAATCTACTAAGTAAATCTGATAGAGATCCTTCTGAAAATTGATTCTATTAAAATATTTCTATACAAAAAACCTTTTATACTTACAAATGCTTAATTCTTACGGCCCTATAAAAATGTATTCCATATAATTTACTTACACGTAATTTTAATCAAGGCATGTCCGAGTGACGTGCAGTATCGATAAACCGTTATCGATAAAACCACTCCATCGACATCGATATACCATAAACGTAATTAGTAACAGTTTCTACCACTTGTTGCCGTAATTGTGTTGAATTGAAGGTCAGCTATGAATAGGCTAAGGCGTTGTGTTAAGGCGTGCTGTGCTACACTTTACTGACCGGTAATGGTTAAATATGGCCGCAGCTGTCATCCCGTAGAAAACTGTCAAACTTTCATGCACTTATATAGTTCGTTTTAGTTTAGATGACGAACGCATTTATTTGTGTGACGTGCACGGATATTTGTTCCTGAGTCATGGATGTCTTCTATGTGCTTAGGTATTAATTTATATATATATAAGCACAAGCTTTGCTTAGTTTAGACTTTTTTTTTTTACGTTGGGGGAATGCTTTGACGCACCGTCCGCCCGGCCAGGGGGACCAGACGGGTGTGTGGGACTCCCGGACAGAAGGCCCAGAATATCCACTAAACCCCCAACGATTGTCCAACCATGTCGCTGCCAAGGAGAGCCAAAGGTTCGCTTGACGCATTCTACTTTGACTCTCGCGACTGGCCCGTTTGCGCGGGCACGACCAGGGCGAGCGCCCCGGGACAATTTCGGGGCGCTCCAATCCCGTGGGCTTATTGGACATTGTACGCAAATACTTAATTTTAGCCGGGTGCAATAGGGCTTAAACCTTCTTATTGTCGCGTGATACATTTGAACGTACACCTTTGGAGAAAATGAACGTAGTGAAGTTTATTGAATTGACATTACGTTTTAAGATATTTTTAACTATTAAATCTAATCAACGCACATAATTGTACTACCCGGGTGCAACCGGGCTAAAACCTAATTGTAAAGTGATACATTTAATCGTACAAGTGTGGAGCAAAACGTTTTAAGGAGAAGGAAGAGTATTGCAAACGTTTATGATGAAATTTGACTATTAAATGTAATCAACCCACACAACTGTATTTCCCGGGTGCAAAAAGACTACTTTATATTGCAGAGTGGCACATTTTAACACTTGAGTGTGGAGGAAATCAGTGAACATACGTTTTAAGATTAAATTTGACTACTAAATATATTTATTCTTCTTCTTTGTTTATTATTTAACTTTCATTTTCATTTTAAAAGTATTAAAAATAATCAAGCCACACAATAGGGTATAGGGTATTTGACAACAGTGAAAATAATTTGGTTTTTCTTTAGCAACAGATAAAAATAACGAAAACTCTCGAACACACTCATTTGTGTTTGCTGTTTTAAGAATTTTTAATTAATTATGCATGTTGTTTGATTGTGACGTCATAAGCAAGTAATGCCTACAAATTCCTTACTAACGGAGCGTTTTTGACGTTTCATAAAAAGAAGCTGATTTGACTTTTGTCAAATACTATATTCTATTAGGCTCGTGCAAATGCCTACTTATAATTGCAGAGTGATACATTTGAACAAGTGTGGAGCAAATCATCGGGAGCAAGGAGGCTCAAAGCCCCGAGTCGAGACGCCGACGAGTATTTGTGCCATTTGGCAGCGGGAGCCGTGGAGTGGCAAAAAACAATACTTAATAAGGGCTGATTTTTCAATTGACTGATAAATATGTTTAATAATTGTTTGACAGTTTTAGTTTTCATACTCATTTATTTATTATGCAAATCAATTTAATGGTGTATTAACAAGCGTATTGCTAATTTTAAATTATTATGAACTAGCTAGCCGCGCAGCACTGTCTGATAAAATATAGCCTATGTTCATCCTTAACGTCTATTTTATACACTGAAGAAAAAAATATTGGTATCGGATGACTAGTTCTAGACATAGAAACTTACAAAGCTACAATCTCCAGGACTACATATTTCCTCATAAATACCTGCAAAAGAATATATTCCTTTCCTGATGTAAGCAGTGTTGCATCTGAATATCTATCATCATCATCATCATATCAGCCGAAAGACGTCCACTGCTGGACATAAGCCTCCCCCAAAGAGTGCCAAAGTGACCGGTGAATATTTATGGAAGCTGTTAATTGTTCTGCGCTAATTATATATCAAAGTATGTACTTTCGTATAGTTAGTCGTTTTTGAAAACCTCGACAAAAGTTTTGACACACGAAACGCTAGTATGTTTAATAAATCAGAACTTAAATGTTAAACCAGGATGACTATACAATAATGATGATGTATAATAAGGGCAACACGCAGATGTACGTTGTTAATTTTGCTGTAAAAAGCATAAATATGCTTAATTTATAAAGCAATAAAACACCTAAATATTGTACGCTCATGTCAATTAGTAAACTGTATCCAACTGACTAATCATCCACAATTTATAGCACCTAGTATGAGAAACAAGATAAAAACCTACGTTCCTCCACCATCTGTCTGACCTTCGATATTTAAACTAGTTCATTTCATCGATAATTATTCATCGTGCATACATGCATCACAAATTTTTAGATTGCAATGAGATACGATCGATATCTGTATTTCAACTTTATGTCTCAATAATAAGGTTTAATTTTGCGTGTGATTATATTTATCAGTGTATGTAATATGCAAATTATGCAAATTATATATTATAGGTATTTTTTGCTTGACTTGATAGGTTAGAAGCGTTGTATATTATTATTATAAAAAAGTGCATTTTTAGTTATTCGAAGAAATAAAAGACGGCTGTTAGATTATTTTTAACGGTAAATCAATGTGCTTAAACAAATATATAAAAATATATGGTCAGATCTATGGCACTCTCTGTCCAGTATATAATACTTTAATCCGATTCCCTAAACCTGTTCTATAATGTAGCTATAATAGTTTGAAAGGTTGTAAGTTTTTTCTTGTCAGAATTTTTACACAGCTTTCTTTTTACGATACTTTTATAATTAGTATTTATTTATTTATTCATATATATATTATTTTTCTTTGAAAAACATTCGTTGCATTTACGCAAGAAATTTTTAAAAATTTGACCAAATATTCCTGTAATACATAAACAGAAAAAAACCGGGCAAAGACAATTTCTTATCTTGGACTTAAGATATTTTTATTAGGGCCTGTTTCACAATCGCCGGATAAAGTTATCTGCCAGTTAAAATTATTGCTATCCTTTTCTCCCGTCATATAAAAGAAAAGTGACAGCCAACATTTATCTGACGGATATGTTTTAACTGGAGATTGTCAAACAGGCCCTTAGACTTTCTGAACCTAACCATATAACTACAAATAATGTTCAAACGTTTAATTGTTTTGTATGATCGTTGTTTAGCGATAAGACCACCTGATGTTTAGAACTAAACTAATTCTGTTTTCTTTTTATACTATTTCAATGAGAAATTAGTAATGTTTGTATTTTATTAAAAATACATTGTGCTTGTCTTAACAATTATTATATTTTTCTTAACCGGAATACAAATCAACTTTAAAAACACAAAAAGAAAATTAAAAGTTTAAAGGCGACTCCACTCCATCCCTGTTCGTAAGCGGCATGCAGTTTTGTACAGCTACCGTTCTTTTTTACTGGACCGCGTCATGCACAAGCGAGCATCATCCATATTTATACATTTTAATTAAACATTTATTATCCATTCACAAATTGAGTCGTCGCAATGATTGATATTTTGGAGCGGAGAGTGTGACTGTTAATATGAATAAAGAATTGCTTTCGAAAGGTTATATAAAACTACACGTTTAAGTAAATCAAAACAGTACTTTTTGTTTATTTGTTGTCGCTGATCGGATAGATACAGTACTTTTTCAAAATCTATGTTGTTAAGATTTTTATTTTCTGGATTACATTTTGAGCATTACGACGAGGTACAAAAAATATACTCAATTATTGAGATTATTGAAAACAATTTTAGTCTCGAAAATGGCTCTGTTGACTCAGCATATTATAAAAAACTTTTTGGTTTATTGATAAAGTAATCAGACATAAGCATTTTAACAAAATATACACCTGTTTTTAACATCACCTGGTTTTCTACAAATAAAGTAATAATAATAATTAATATGATACAGTTCTTTCATCAAATTTGTTACTGCAAAGAAACACTTTATACTGCGTTATGCACAGTCCATCATTTCACACTTGTCTGTGTTCTCTAGGGAGGTCAGTTATGTACATATATTAACGTATATATGGATTAACATTTTGTTTCGATGCTAGTTCTCACTTCTTACAGTTGTTACTCAAATTATGTAGCTGATACTGCAATGAATATGAATGTGGATTTAATATTCATTCTGCTCAGAATAAGTAGGTGAGGCAGGTTTATTGGCGTATAATTTTCATTAGCGTTGGATAGAAAAGTGATTTACAGGTCTTGGTTAAAATGTAAAATGTGATGTGAATAAATCAAGCCAATCGTTATAAAATTTTATGACATGTCAATTGTAACAATAAGTAATCTTGTCAAGTATTGGATTAGAACATGTGCAACGAACAACTCTTTTTTTTTTTTTGAGATACATTTGAATTAGAATAGTCTGCTATTCACAATAGCAGAAGCTTTAAAATTTATTCAAAAGCTATATTTAATTTACGTAGTGTACGCAAAAGACTCCATGTACTTTAGCTAAGGTATAAAATCCAGTGCCAAAAACCGCGAAAGCTTGTCTATTTTAAACGCAACATACGTTCACGTCACAAATCTAAAAACAATCACGCCGACATAAACCTCCAAACACAATCCCCATTCACACATTGGCAACATACTGCATAAACCCGTCCATGGAAGTGGTGGAATAGTTGTATACGCGAAGGCACCAGGCTCTACGCTATGCGACCTATGCCGGACATTTCTTTGTACTCACCGCCCGATATACGTTGAATACCGTCCATATAAGCATGCTTGGATGTATTGCATACCGCCGTCCTGGGTTGACGAAATGCCCCGGTGGGAAAACTGTGTAAGTGGCAAAAATAAAATAATGGAACAAAAGCTTCTAGGTAAAGAATTTTATGGCTTGAAGTTTATGGAGCTTTTTTACGGTTGGGTGTAATGCTTCTGTACTTGGATGGAGCTTTATAAGCTTATATTGTAATTAAAATGTAATGGGAATGTAAGATGGCATGTAAAGTCAAAAGTTCTTTTTGACGTATCGGCGTATTTAGTCTTATTTTTGTTGTGTTGTTTCGGAATATTATAATGCCGTAAATATGATAAACTAGATTTTGCCATTTATCTCAGGACTTTTACATTAATCTACTGTTGCAAATAGTTTGTTTGCAAATATATGTACACACTAAAGAATATGTAAAAATTAAATTGTTTTTATTTATTATGAACATTATTTACAAGCTTTAAAACACGCCATCCTCAGCGTGTAACACTCATGTTTCAGTCTTTCAAAATTTGAATCCTAAGGGGCATTTTGGTGTTGACAGCGTCTTAAAGACCATCAGTAATTTAGTGTGCCAGTTTGCGATCACTTGGTGAACTAAAGGATTTTTTTTTATTTTTTTGTACATTCCTATTGTGTAAAGGCTGACAAGTTTCTATGTAACCATAGCCACGTATACAGTGACACTATATTATGGCCGCACCACACGATGGGCCATCCTGACCCATCATACAGGACGCAACTATACGTTAAAGGGAGTAAGACATATATATTTCTCGTTCTACCGCATAGCCACGTCCTGTATGATGGGTCAGGACGGCCCATCGTGTGGATTTGTGTGATGAGCATGAATATTTGTCTCTGAGTCATGGATGTTTTCTATGTATTTAAGTATTTCTATTTATTAAATATATCGTCGTCTAGTACCCATAACACAAGCCTTATTGAGCTTACTATGGGACTAGGTCGATTTGTGTAAGATTGTCCCCTAATATTTATTTATTATTTATTTATTTATTTAATAGGGGCTTGTCGGGTTATAAAAGGTCTGCTGAATTGTTGTTATCTTTAGAAGAAATCGTGTTCTCAGGTGGTCGCTAACTGAAATTTGTCACATAACCGGCATATAGGCACCTTAGCTCCCCTGTGATTTCTAATACAAAATAAAATAAAAAATGTTTATTTAAAAGAAGCTAAACACAACATAAGCTAGCCCATGGTCCCTCACTATCGCCTTTTGAAAGACAAATACTAGAAAAGACAATAAGTTGTCATGTGTCCCTTCCGATAAATATCGTACATGGACTGGTCTTGTACGTCTAGCACAACATGCCGACAAGTCAAGACTTGGCGTCCCCTGTCTCACTTGCACCGTGCAAATTCGAAAGAGGAGGGTAGATCATTCTCGACTCGCGTCGCGGCGCGGCGTCAGTCGTGCTAGCCCCCTTGGGATCGCGACTAAGTAGCCCATATAACAGCCAAGCCATGACAAGGCTATATCACTGTTGAACCATTGAGTCTCGACGTATGTCGTATGCCTCCCCCAAAGAGTGCCACAATGACCGTTCCTGCGCCCGCATCCAGCGGATTCCCGCGACCTTTACCAGGTCATCAGACGACCTTGTGGAACACAACATCCATACTAATATTATAAATGCGAAAGTGTATGTGTGTGTTTGTTTGTCCGTCTTTCACGGCAAAACGGAGCGACGAATTGACGTGATTTTTTAAGTAGAGATAGTTGAAGGGATGGAGAGTAACATAGGATAGTTTTTATCCCCGTAATCATCCCCTAAGGGGGTGAAATGGGGGGGTAAAAATTTGTATGGAGCTGCGATATAAATGAGTTCCACGCGGACGGAGTCGCGGGCAGAAGCTAGTAATATTATACATAAGCAGCTTCTGCCCGCGACTCCGTCCGCGTGGAACTCATTTATAACGTAGCTCAATACAAACTTTCACCCCCATTCCACCCCCTTAGGGCATGATTTCTGGGATAAAAACTATTCTATGTCCTTTCTCGAAATTCAACCTATCTCCATACTAAATTTCATCTCAATCAGCTCAGCGGTTTAAGCGTGAAGAGGTAACAGACCAACAGACAGACAGAGACGCTTTCGAAATTATAATATCAGTATGGATAAATAACCATTAACAACCTTTTTTTTTTAATATTTTAGCTGGCAGACACGTATAAAATCAGAACAATTCATGCCAGTAAAAAATATCGCGTGCCGCCAATACGAAATATTTTAAAAAGCTAAATAATTCCCATTGCGGTTCCATATGGTGTGCCAGCTTGTCACGGAAGCGTTTTGTGGAATTGAGGCGTACATGGTTATGCTACTGGGGCGTTTTTGAATTTTAGGTATTTTATTTTTACTCATTTACGGTTATTTAAACTAGTACTAGTCTTACAGACGTTGAAATAACCGTATCGACTTTATACGAAGAGCTACAGAATAAGACATAAGACATTTATTTAGCAAAATCGTTTATGCTTTTCCCGTATCACAGGAGAAATTGGATAAGATATTAAAAATAATTATCAATTTAATTAAACCATACAGCGTTTACGTTTGTTAATGTGTTGGTGTGTCTATATAGGTATGTGTGTGTTTTCCTTGACTAAGTAAATATATGTTTTAATAGCTGCCCACTGTCCAGATATCAAAAGGCTAAGGTTTATGAGTGATTTTATTCAAAAATATCAAACAACTAATTGATGCATTTTTGGCTCTGGGCGCGTAAATTTCCCACCCCGGGAGAAATGCCCATAATTTTCACTTGACATGACAATTTATCTGACAATTTTCGGTTGGTAAGTAACTACAGTATCCAACGATCACCTTTACTTGTTGTCCAAGAAATTTACTTCGAGTTGTCATTGCCAACTGACAAATACAATTGTCAAGTTGATGAAATAGGGGTTGCCGGTATCTAAATGATGCCATAAAGGTGAAAGTTTGTGATCATGTTATATCATACACCAAAACTACCAAACAGATATTGACGAAACTTACCAGTGATAAAAGTTAATGCAAACATAACATACATAGATAATATCACGCTTCTGTTCTCAAAGGGGGTGGGCAAGAGTAAGACAATTGAATTTCCAGTGCCACATTTAACAATTATTGCAAGAAAAAATGTGACATTACAGTGATAGGTCGCCTATTATATAGTATAGCCTATTGCCATCAACCCTTACGACACCTACGGGATGGTGGTCTAACCCGACACCACACAGGGAATTATGTTATATTTACATTACATACCTATTTTACTCTTACGATTTTTGAAGTGAAAACTTCTTTAACGGCGCTGTGCACTTTTTGTGATGGAGAAAAAATGTTAAACTCGCAACAGGTCACGTGACCGTAAGATGTCACGTGACCGTAAGATTCGACACAGGTCACGTGACCGTAAGATTCGACAGATTGAAAATTCGTACGACGGACACGTGACCTGATCGAAAAACTGTAACAATGTCATTTTTCACTTCTGCCGGCACTCTCGGGAGTCTTTTTTTTTCTAACTATGGCTATACACCCGAAATTCCAAACACAATTGGACTTTTGTAAACCGGCCTTAGACCAACAAACGTCAAAATAAGTTTCGAAACATTTCGGAACCGAATCGACAATGCCCAAGGAAGTGGATAATTTTCCCCGCTCCGCTGCCGCTCATAATATCTTTTATGCGTTGTCAATATAATACTTTTTAAAATCATGCGAATGTGGTAACTGGTAACTGTCATTATAAAACGCTTAATGATGTGGTTGGGCTGTCTTGTCGATAAGGGAATGGAAAATAAAATGTCCGTGATAATACTTTAGAGATACGTTCCGACGTTTAAAAGCGATACTTCATTTAAATAACTAACGACACTATTACTAGACTAATTGAAAATTCGTCGTATGTACATAACACATTTATTTAAAAATGAATGGCAAACGACGTGTAGTATTTTTTTATTTCAGTACCTACTATGTGATGAGACTTTCTTCAAACAGTTTGAGTTTCAGTCGTAGATTAAAAATATTAACTGCCGTAATCATAAACGTTTAACGTAACAAGCCTGTTTAAATTAAACTAAAATGCCGTTCAAATTCGTTTGTCCTTATCTGTAACTTTGAAATTTGTGTTCGTAAGAAAGGGACAAAGCACATTTTATTTAGCTGAAGCATTTTAAGTTCTATGAATAAGGGGGTAAGTAGTTAAGTGAAAGTACTACATCAAGTTAGTAAACAGAGATATCACTTATTGTTTTGTGATCTAAGTACTCATCAACATCATATCAACCGAAAGACATCTACTGCTTGACATAGCCCCCCAAAGAGTGCCACAATGAGTGTCATCCAGCGGACTCCCGCGACGGCGCGCGAGCTCTCGATTTTTCTCGCACTATACCTCTTGTTCTAAGTGTTCTAATAAGAAAGACGGATACTGCGAGAAAAATCGAGAGAGCTCGCGGGCTGTGTCATGATCGTGCAGCACGTCTATAATGGGACGGCCGCGACATAGGTACTCTCGATTTTTCTCGCACTATACCTCTTGTTCTAAGTGTTCTAATAAGAGAGAGACGGATAGTGCGAGAAAAATCGAGAGAGCTCGCGCGCCGTCGCGTGATAGCCGTGCTGGTCATGTTAAAATGGCGGTAAACTCGTTGTTTTCATAATTATTGTGTGCCTTTTACAGCAAATTAGGTACGATATTAAACACATAAAACATAATGCATCAAGCTTGCTAGTTTTGTTTTATTTGTCTGCATTATTTCAACAATATAAAAAAAAAAAAAAAAAAAAAAAAAAAAAAAGCATAGTAAGTGAACATATCAGAATCGATGTTAGAACGCAAAACAATAGAACCTAAGTATTATTGGCCGGTAAGGCAGGGTTAAACACATAAATAATGCGGCAGCGGCAGTGTTAACTGAATGGAATTGAATACCAATACGGCGAGTGAGGGTTAAGTTATAACGTGACCCGGGTAATCGGGTGGGGGCGAGGTAGGGTTGGGATCAACCCCATGGCGTCGTCGATGTCGATAAATTTTAGATTTACTTACTACTATAATTTTTTGTTTGAGTTTTTTTGAGCGAGTTAATAATGAAAAGGTTGAGAAGTTGGAGTTGAGTTTATTAATTGGTTTCATCAGACAATTTATTAACTATTCGTTTGGGTTTTATTTATTTTATATTCAATGAGAATTGGTGAAAATTGCGATTAATAAAACAGACATCTTCGTAATGCGAAGCATATCTAAAATTTCATAACGTTTGTTTTTTGGACAATAGATTAAATAAATATGAGAAGACAATATGACACAAATCGCACTGGTCCCATAGCAAGCTCAATAAGGCTAGTCTAAATAATAAAAGGTACTGTTTTTTTTTAAACAATAGAATAACTATATCGGTATGGCATAGGCATCTAGATTTTCTACTAGTTTTTTTAGGAGTCTTGATCCCTATATACCAGGTGAATTATTCCATCAAAATACAATAGAAAAGAACCGGTTGTCGGACCTTCCTCATAAATGTATGTGACGACTTTTTATATCTATTCCATTCTGTACCAGTTTCGACAAAAACGGAAACATACTTCAAAATAAGTGCAAGACCAGTTTTCAATATAGTCATTATCATCACAAGATAAATTATGATCAATTACACGTAATGTCACTACAGCTGTTTAACGTCATGTTAAAATGGCGGTTAACGCGTTGATTTCATAATTGTTGTGTGCCTTTTAAAGCAAATTAGGTATTATATTCAATATGTAACATTTTATTGCGGTAAAGCATCAAGTTTGCTAGTTCTATTTATTTGTATGTGTTATTTCATATTATTCTTGAACAAGTTAATGAATAAAATCGTAATTTACAAAGTGACAAAGTTATACGATTATCAACGTTTTCTATTTCTGTATTGAGGCATTAGCGTTGAAATTATTAAATGCTTCCTAGTCTCGTGGCTGATTAAATGCATTCCTTAACACATATTAATGATTAAACTATCGACATCAAATTCTCAAATTTCATCGACACGCCCCCACCCCTACGGTAACGGTGAACTAACGGCCCGCACCCCGCCCCGCCCACATTCACGCTACAACCCCCACATACATACATACATACATACAATGTTAGGTACTGTCTGCCCACGAACTTCGAGCGCACATACTTCGGACGATGAATAAATATGAAAATTTTGGCATGATAATAAAATAGGAAAGTATAAATGTACAGAATACCTACTTCAAGTTATTGGCATACACGTGGCATACACACTACCGTTTTGCATTATTTTTAACCCCCGACGCAAAGAGAGGGGTGTTATAAGTTTAACGTGTCTGTGTATCTGTGTATCTGTCTGTGGTATCGTAACTCCGAAACGTATAGACCGATTTGAATGCGGTTTTTTTGTGTCATAGATAATTTTATCCCGAGTGTTCTTAGCCATGTTTCATAAAAATTTGTTCAGCCGTTTTTGAGATATTGAACTTTAAAATGAAAATATCGGGGGTTTTCAACTTATCTAACTTGTAGTTATTATATTTCTTTTGCAAATTATCTTGCCTGTCAAAAGGCCCATTAAAAGGCATCAATGGAATTTATATCTTTCTAAGGGTGAGTTGCACCAAACTGTCTGTATCGTAAGCGGTGTTTGCTAAACTCTGATTGTACCGTAAAACGGGGTGAGTAGGAACAAAACTGACATTCAAACCTCGATATCATTTTATTTTTACATATGCAAACTGAATGTTGTATATAATAAGTGTTCCGGACGTTTATATTTTGTTTTTGAAGTGAAAACTTCTTTAGCGGCGCTGAGCACTTTTTGGGATGGGGAAAAATTGTTAAATACGCGACAGAGTTTGGTGACGTCAGATGTGAAGGAGGTCACTTTTTGCTGCTAGCCGATTCGACTTCATTCAAAACTGAACGCTATTCGTAAGAGTATAAAGCCGTTAAACACTTTTTGCAATAGCATATTGTGCAAATAAATTTGTAATTTTAACCAACGCGTCCTTCACCGTTTTGCTATTGAGAAAATTCGAATAGTTCGAATTTGGGCGTTATTCCTAAAGATATAAAGCTTAGAAAAATATTTGGCAATGGCAAAAACCAATTGGTATTGTGTTTGCCGCCGCCTGTCGGCGCGCCGACGGGCGAGCCGGCGGCCCGTCGCACCCAACGCGCCCGCGGCCCGTCCGCCTAAATAATTGATAATTGTTTATAAATTTGCGTCAAATTCATTTTTAGGGTGACACCGTAAGATGTCACGTGACCTGATCGAAAAACTGTTACAATGTTATTGAGTTTTCACTTCTGCCGGAACTCCCGGAGTGCAACCCGGTCTTTTTTTTATGATTTTGGGTAGTTCCATTTCATAACTTTAACGATAAACACGAAACCCCACCTCACCCCGTAGTCCCTCGTAGTTGGGGTGAGATGGGTTTTCATACAAAGGTGATTTTGGAAGATTGTTGGATCGGTTTTTTTTATTTTTAATATTACTATAGCTCCATTATAAATTGGAATACATTATTTAGGTAGCAGTAGCCTTAAAATCCCATCTCACCCCCCTTTCACCCCCTCTCTCTCCATTCATAACCCAACTCTCCTCGCGATCCCTACTCACCCCATTTTAAGGTATGAACAGAACACACCCCTTCCTAAAACTTAGGACACTTACTTTGATTTTTTTCTCCATTTGACGATATTTTTAATCTTTTTTCGAGAAATTATGACATTACTAGCTTCTGCCCGCGACTCCGTCCGCGTGGAAATCGTTTATATCGCAGCTCCATACAAACTTCAACCCCCCATTTCATCCACTTAGGGGGTGATTTCCAGGATGAAAACTATCCTATGTCCTTCCCCGGGATTCAAACTATCTCCATACCAAATTTCATCGCAATCGGTTCAGCGGTTTAAGCGTGAAGAGGTAACAGACAGACAGACAGACAGACAGACAGACAGACAGACAGACAGACAGACAGACACACTTTCGCATTTATAATATTAGTATGGATAGTATATATTAGTTTATGGATTGATTATTTTATTTAGTGTCTACACCCATATTAAGCTACATTTAGGGTGAGTGGCACATAACCGTTTGTACTCGTAAGCGGTGTGCGTTAAAATCTGATAGTATGGAAACTTTGACAAGTTTCTATGGACTGACAGCTGTCGGCGCCATATTTAACGATGATGGGTCTGTAATCGTTAGTCGGTGCAACCTGCCCATTAGAAGAACAGAGTTCCATTTGTTTTAATTATTTCGATTTAAACAATAAAAATCTGTTCTATTTCCAATTAAAGTTCAATTTTGCACCAACTTACAGACCAATCATCGTTAAATATAGCGCCGGCAGCTGTCAGTCCATAGAAACTTGTCAAACTTTCCATACCGTAAAATGGGATGAGTAGGGATCGCGAGGAGAGTTGGGTTATGAAAGGGGAGAGAGGGGATGAAAGGGGGGTGAAATGGGATTTTAAGGGTACTGCTACCTAATTAATGTGTTCCAATTTAAAATGGAGCTATAGTAATATTTATAATTAAAAAAATCGATCCAACAATCTTCCAAAATCACCTTTGTATGAAAACCCATCCCACCTATCAGATTTTAACGAACATCGCTTACAAACAAACGGTTTGGTGCCACCCACCCTAAATGAAGACACTAAATAAAATAATCAATAATGTCATATTTTCTCGAAAAAGGATTAAAAATGTCGTCAAATGGAGAAAAAATCAACGCAAAAGGTTAAATAATAACGAAGTTAAGGGTCAAAAGTTTTAAGAAGGGGTGCGTTCTGTCCCTTTTTCGCAAAACGCAACTTCATATAAAACGATGACGCTGGAAGATTGTGACGTCACTAATAGACGGCAATGTGCCATGCCCATCGTGTTCCGCGCCGCCGTCGACGCGGCCCCCGGCAGCATCCCGTAACGTGACGTCACACACTGTTTGCGTTTTCTCTCTCCAACGGGCAATATTAAAACGATTGTAGCTTCGTAATTCTTTGAGATATCTGAATGGGATTTTCGTCACTAGGCATATTTTTTTGCCTTCTTTCTTTTGGAGTAATAATAATTTTCGATCCTACACCACTATTAAGTTAAATAAGTAACACTTGTAACCTTCATCCCAGTCTAAGGGTTATCAAGAACCAAATAATATGAATATTATAGTGATTCCTCTTAGTGTATCTTTTTTCAGCTGGGACTAATTCCATCTTTTGTCCACAGGTGAAGATCTGGTTCCAAAACCGGCGCAGCAAGTACAAGAAGATGATGAAGGCAGCCCAGGTCGGGGCTCCGCCGCCAGGGCTAGGGCTCCCGCCGGGCAGCCCGCCTAGCAATAACCAGTTACTACATGGTGAGTTCTGCTGCCCTGGTACCTTGATACTACATTTCATTGATAAGATAGCTGGTCGCTCGCTCTCGCCTAGATACCTCGTCCTTCTTTCTCTCTCTTCAGCCTAGCAATAATCAGCAGCTACGTTGCCCTACTCTATAAAAAAAAAATGACAACTTTACATACAGAAGGTAGCTTGTAAGTCTCTCTTTCTCGTCAGCCTGCGGAGCAATAATCAGCAGCTACATGGTGCGTTCTGATGCCCTGGTACTTTGATACTCTTACTCTATTTAATTAAAGATTCAAATATAATTATTTTGGTTTACATTTTTACATAGACAAGTTGATGACCTGTCACTGTCTCTCTCTCGTCAGCGCAATAACAGGCAGCTACATGGTACGCTCTGCAGCCTTGGTACTTTGGTAGAATATTTCATGGATAAAATATCCTGTAGTCTCTCTCTTTTTCCTGGTATAGACCGTTGAGCAATAATCAGCAACTGGCGATGTATGTCAAGTCCCCAATCCGCACTGGGCCAGCTTGGGGACTACTGCCCGTTCCCTGTCATTAATGAGGAGGCCTGTGCCCAGCAGTGGGACGTATATAGACTAATGATGATGCTGATTATGAGTATGATGATGTGGCGAGTTCCCATATCCTAATATTCTTCTAGTTTAGATTTGAATGCTAGATTTCCCGTCTTAATAGCATTCCTGCGTAGCCAGGGTCTGTGCACAGTTCATTGTATACCTAACTTATTATTTCTATTGTCCTAGGTGGTGGTGGAAGCTCATCAGGTTCCCAGCACTCTCCAGGTGCGTACGCTGGCGCCGCGCAGGCGCACTCCCCAACGCCGAGCTCCACGCCTGTCTCCGAACTGTCCCCTGGCTTGTCGCCGACGGGGACGCCGTGGGACGTCAAGCAGCCCCCACAACCCGCGTGGGACGTTAAGGTACCTATATAACTTTGTTAATAAGCTACAATTGCCTTTTGAGTTTATTGTCTATTATACAAAATTATACAAGAAGTGTCTTGATGACGACTTCTTTCATGGCCAAGTATATCTGCCTAAAATGTTCTCGTTACATGCGCTTGTAGGTATAGAGAAGATTGACGTGTGGTTTGTCTCAGCAAGAAACGGAGACACGTGATTGACCTCACGAAACAGCTGTTCTGATAAGAACAGCTGATTGCTCTGACAAGAGCAGTTTTCGATTGTCCCGAGAAGGACATTTTATAATTGTGAAGACGCCGGCAATGCAGCATCACTATCGTCGAGGTTTTTCAGCTTCGATCTTCGAGCACGGAGCGACAGGGCAGCGATGTGTTCGTCTCGACGGCCGGCGCAGAAAAGGATCGGAATTTGCGCGCCAAAATCTTTTATAGGCGAGCGAGCCGCGCGCGTTGCCACGCGCCGCCTACCTCCCTCTCGCTCGTGCGCATCCGTCCCGCTCTAATCATGTTATTGTTGCGGTTTAAAACTGTCACTAGTTGTAAGCTTTTTTATTGTATATAGTTAGCCGTATTTGTAAATAAAATTATTCCAGTTTCCAGTATTCTACAATTAACAACAGAGTTTCACTAAACTACCTACAAGTCTCCAGCCAAGTCTCCCTGCACAAACCTCTGTTAAAGTGGTGACCTGCCGACTCAAGAGCACAGAAGCAACCAGCATCAAGATTTCAAGCATGGCCGGAGAAAATGGAGCCAACCCGGGAGCTATACCCGTTCCGCAACCCAACGCTGGCGATCAACATGAAGCTCAACATTTAGCAGCAAGCCACGACGTGTCCGCGATATCTCTCTCACTCCGTGTACCACCGTTTTGGCGCGACCAGCCGCTATTATGGTTCTGCAGTTTCGAAGCCGCCACCACCGATCTGAAAAGAAGCCAAGCACAGCTCGCACAAATGGTCATCGCACAGCTCGAGAAGCAAGACATCCAAAATATCGCAGATCTCATCTACTCGCCGCCGGAACAAAATTACTACCAGGCCATCAAGGATCGTCTCATCTCGCTGTACGAGGAATCAAACAGCGCCCAGGCAAAGAAATTGCTGTCACAGGTCGAGCTCGGCGAACAGAAACCTAGCCAGCTACTTCGCAAGATGCAGAATCTTAACCGCGAGAAGTTCCCCGAGAGCACAATGCAAATGATGTGGCTCGATCATTTACCGCCACACGTCAGATCCGTACTCACCGTCAGCGAAGCATTCAAAATCAAGACTACGCTCGACGACCTCGCTCTCCTCGCCGACAAAATGATGGAGCACACGCCGTCATCCCACGTCGCCGCCATTTCGTCGCCCATTCCGATTCCGTCAACATCAACACAGCCGCCACCGCTGCTACCTCCGTCACAAGCTACCTACCAGCAACATCCGCATCTCGACACACAATATCTCATCGGCGAGATAAGAAGATTGTCGCTCGAAGTCGCCGAACTACGATCAAGGCCGCGTGAAAACAACGATCGTCGCAACAGCCGATTTCACCGCCGTTTCCCGTCACGTTCCCGTCCTCGCAGCGCATCGCAATCGCAAGACCGAAGCCGCAACAACTCGCCCATGCCATATTGCTACTACCACCGCCGCTTCGGCATGGACGCGAATAAATGCACGCCACCGTGCAATTTCAAGCCGATCAACTCGCCGTCGGAAAACTAAAAGTAACGCTGGCAGCGGCGGAAACCGGCGTTACCGAAACATCTCACCGCCTTTTCGTGACCGACAAGACATCCAAACTTACCTTCCTGGTCGACACTGGAGCGAACATATCCGTGCTGCCACGAAGAAAAGGCACGCAAGAGCAGCCCCTCCCGTTTCAGCTTTACGCCGCTAACAACACCGTCATACCTACCTACGGTGAAAAAACGCTCGAACTCGATCTCAACCTACGACGAGCATTCAAGTGGAAATTCATCATCGCAGCCGTATCGAAGCCTATCCTGGGAGCCGACTTTCTCAAGTTCCACCACATCATTGTGGACATCAAGAATCGACGACTGATCGACGGAAAGACGCTACTCACGACTAACGCTCAACTCTGCGCCGCTAACATACCTACCGTGCGCAGCATAGACGTGCAGCAGTCGTATCACGATATACTAGCCGATTACCCTGGAACTACGCGACTTACATCTATGAAGCTTAGCCCGAAGCATAACGTCGAACACTTCATAGAAACAACTGGCCCGCCCCTTCACTGCAGGCCACGCCCCATCGCACCACATCGATACGAGCTCGTGAAGAAAGAATTTGCCAACATGATGGAGCAAGGCTTATGTCGTCCCAGCAAGAGTCCATGGTCCTCACCGTTACACGTAGTACCTAAGAAGAATGGAGACCTGCGTGTATGTGGCGATTACCGAAGACTCAATGCCATCACCAAGCCCGATCGCTATCCCATACCACGGATACGCGATTTTACCTACCAACTCGCCGACAAGAAATTTTTTTCGACACTCGATTTGAACCGTGCTTATCAGCAATTACCCATCAGCGAGCAAGACATCGAAAAATCAGCGATAATAACTCCCTTCGGATTATACGAATTCCCGCGTATGTGTCCTGGACTGAAGAATGCCGGTCAAACATTCCAACGATTCATCCACGAAGTACTAAGAGGCCTGGACTACGTATTTCCATTCGTCGACGACTTACTAGTCGCATCAGCAACCGAAGAAGAGCACCGAAGACATCTGCACACCATCTTTCAACGACTCGACGAGTATGGCATCACAATAAACCCCGCCAAATGTGTCTTCGGCCAGCCATCGGTGAAGTTTCTCGGCTACGAAGTAAACCAAGACGGAATCCAGCCGCCTAAGGAAAAAGTTGAAGCAATCGTCGATTACCCTAAACCGCAAACAATAGATGAGTTACGACGATTTCTCGGAATGATAAACTTTTACCGCGAAAATATCAAGAACGCCGCAATACTTCAAGCTCCACTCTGTAAATACCTACACAACGCGCGGAAGAAGGACAAGACACCAATCAGCTGGAACGACGAAGCAACGCTCGCATTCGACGCGTGTAAGGACAGCATCAAAAACGCCGCCTTACTCGCTCATCCATGTCACCAGTCGACGCTCGCGATATTCTCGGACGCTAGTGACAAGGCCGCAGGCGCATCGCTAAATCAGTTTGTAAACAACGCTTGGCAACCACTCGGCTACTTTTCGAAGAAATTCTCCGACGCACAGACTCGCTACAGTGTTTACGATCGAGAGCTACTCGCATTGTACATGAGTACCAAACATTTCCGCAAGATGTTCGAGGGACGAGAACTCATCTTATTCACCGATCACAAGCCCTTGACCTTCGCGTTCACCAAAACGAGCACCAACAACGAGTCGCCGCGCCGCACCCGTCAGCTGTTGTATATCAGTGAATTTACAACCGATATACGTCACGTTAGTGGGTCACAAAACGCCGCCGCCGACGCGCTATCCCGCATAGAAACGATATCCTGCCCGTCGCCGATTGACTACAAAGAACTAGCCGACGCGCAAGAACGAGACAGCAACACCATTCGAACACTCGCACAGCAAACCAACCTATCTATGAAGCAAGTCGCTATTCCCGGAACCAACGTCAAATTGTACTGCGAAACAACGACAGACAATTTACGCCCTTATGTACCCGAACAATACCGCCGTGCCGCATTCGACTCCGTACATAACATCAGTCATCCTGGAATTCGAACAACAAGAAAACTAGTCGCTCAACGCTACTTTTGGCCTTCGTTAAATACCGACGTAGGTACATGGTCAAAAGTATGCGTACACTGCCAACGCGCGAAGATTCAACGCCACACCGCAAGTCCGATATCAAGTTTCCCGCCAACTCAACGATTCGATCACATCCACATCGACATCGTTGGACCTCTACCTACCGCCGCAAGTGGACATCGATACCTACTCACAATGATCGACAGAGCAACACGATGGCCCGAAGCAATCCCACTCACCGAGATCACCGCCGAAGAAGTCGCCAAGACTGTTTACGACGGTTGGATTTCCCGCTTCGGCTGCCCCGCTACTATCACTACGGACCAAGGACGGCAATTCGAGAGTCGAGTATTTGCATCTCTCACACGCTTACTCGGCATCGAAAGAACCCGTACAACACCGTACCATCCGATCGCTAATGGGATTCTGGAGAGATGGCATCGAAGTCTCAAGGCCGCACTCAAGGCAAGACTACAAACAACAACATCGTGGATCGAGCAAATACCTACTGTCCTACTTGGTCTACGCGCCGCGCTAAGAAGTGACACCGATGTAAGTGCAGCCCAACTCACTTACGGCTGCAGTGTACGATTACCCGGTGATTTCTTATCAGCTGTACCTACGAACGATGACGTCATTATGGACTCCGCTTTCGTCGATCAGCTGAGAGACACAATACGACGCTTGAAACCTACACCGAGCCAGCCGCATAGCAACACGAGACCGATATTCGTACATCGTGACCTCATGACCTGCGAACAAGTGTTTGTACGAGTCGACGCCGTAAGAAAGCCGCTACAAGCACCTTACGACGGACCATACCGCGTGCTGAAAAGAGACGACAAAGTTTTCACACTGCAACTACCTAACCGTCAAACGAACGACTCAATCGACCGACTCAAGCCAGCCTACACGATCATCGAGGAAGACATACCTACAACTACGAGTATACCTACAACTACGTGCACACCTGTAACTACAACACCGAGTTCATCGAGTACAACATTGCAACAAGACAACCAGAAAAAAAACAATAGCCAGAGCCAGAAACAAACGACAACGGACAACCTGAAACAAAATGGACCACACACGACCAACAATCAAATACCTACAGCTGGGAACCAAACTCGCCGAGGCCGCACTATCCGCCTGCCGGTACGTTTCACTTGAAGGGGAGCCCTGTAGGTATAGAGAAGATTGACGTGTGGTTTGTCTCAGCAAGAAACGGAGACACGTGATTGACCTCACGAAACAGCTGTTCTGATAAGAACAGCTGATTGCTCTGACAAGAGCAGTTTTCGATTGTCCCGAGAAGGACATTTTATAATTGTGAAGACGCCGGCAATGCAGCATCACTATCGTCGAGGTTTTTCAGCTTCGATCTTCGAGCACGGAGCGACAGGGCAGCGATGTGTTCGTCTCGACGGCCGGCGCAGAAAAGGATCGGAATTTGCGCGCCAAAATCTTTTATAGGCGAGCGAGCCGCGCGCGTTGCCACGCGCCGCCTACCTCCCTCTCGCTCGTGCGCATCCGTCCCGCTCTAATCATGTTATTGTTGCGGTTTAAAACTGTCACTAGTTGTAAGCTTTTTTATTGTATATAGTTAGCCGTATTTGTAAATAAAATTATTCCAGTTTCCAGTATTCTACAATTAACAACAGAGTTTCACTAAACTACCTACAAGTCTCCAGCCAAGTCTCCCTGCACAAACCTCTGTTAAACGCTCATACCATATGGCGCCTTTGATACCCACATAGCATAGTCGGTTATAACAGGCTCGCTGCGTGACAGTTATCATGGGGCGCATATTACAGCCCCCCCCCATTCTTATTTTTTATATTCTATTTGTTGATTTATATAATTTTTTCTATTATTGTTGCGAAATTGTGCCTAACGATCATTATACAATAAGTAGTATTTACAAAGGTATTGTTATATGAGAATTGTGTAATGAGATAAATAAAACTAAACTAAACTAAACTATTCTGTAACTTGTTTCAAGCTCACCTCAACGCTCACCCACAAATATAATATCTTGACAGCGCGATGCGTAGTAACTAAGCGTAGGCAGGGGTCTAGTTTCGTGAAGGGTGACCGGCGGGGTGAGCCGCATTATCGCGTAGCGAATAACAGACGGGCTGTAGTTCTTTACGCGCTCATACGCGCCTCTACGCTCTAACGAAACTAGACCTGTACCTGCGCTTAGTTTCTACGAAATGCGTCGTCAAGATATATTTGGGGGTAAGCGTTGAGGTGAGCTTATAGGGGTCAGCTGTAGAAGGCCTTATCATCTACGCAATCCGACTGCGTGAACGCTCACATAGGATGCTCTAGGGTATCTAGACGCTCTCAAAAAATTGGTGCACTCCGTCACACTCTGCGCTCGCTAATAGTAGGCGCCAATCTTCTCGGCGACAACTGAATGCATCCAAATGGGTGCACGTTGACCTTGACGTTTCAACGTTGAATTTTGACATTCACAGCCGTTCCATTCAGCCGGCGTGTTGGCGTCGCTCCGTTTGGATACTATCTTCAAACACTATTATGACGTTCGTGCTAATCTTAAGTGGCAGTGGGCGGGGCACATAGCACGTAGAACCGATGGCCGTTGGGGCGGAAAGGTTCTTGAGTGGCGACCACGTACCAGAAGGCGCGGCGTGGGTGGACTGATGACATGGTTGCAGGAGTCCGCTGGATGCGCCGGGTGGCGCAGGACCGGTCACTTTGGCACTCTTTGGGGGAGGCCTATGTCCAGCAGTGGACGTCTTTCGGCTGATATGATGATGATGATGATGACGTTCATGGACTGATTTGCTGACGCGACGCTGCTCCATACGCCTTCGAGCGGACGTTAAAAGCAAGCTTACCAATAAATATTGGTTGGTTATATTGTAGCACACATTTAACCCTCTCATTGTTACAGCCATCTGCAGGACGGTCGCCAGACGCGTCGTGCGACGTGAAGCCTCCCCACCAGCAGTCGTGGGACCCGCGGGTCGGTTACGTAAGTACCACATTACATGCACTCTCAAAATGATGTATCCACTCAAAATGACGACCTCTGTAGCCTAGTTGGTAGTGACCCTGCCTACAAAGGAAATCCCGGTAAGGGCATTTATTTGTGTGAGTGCGAATATTTGTTCCTGAGTCATGGATGTTTTCTATGTATTTAAGTATTTATTTATCTATATAAGTATGTATATCGTCTTCTAGTCTAGTACCCATAGTACAAGCTATGCTTAGTTTGGGACTAAGTCGATTAGTGTAAGATTGTTTACAAATAGTTATTTGTTTATTTATCCTAAGGCCCATACAAAACAAAATTGCATCGAAATAAGAGTCGTTTGGTGTCGGAAATATAGTTATTTCATTATTTATTTAATCTTTATTGCACTAAAGAAAAACTTATCCTTCAAAAGGCGGACTCAATGCCTCCGCCGTAATAGCCCAGTCAATGAACTGACAACTTGTATGGAAAAAAAAAACAATTTTGGAAATAATTTATAATAGCTTATCTTTTCTGTGTAACGGATATCAATTAAATAGTTACCCAGCGACAGAATCCGACACAATTTCAGACATCAAAAAAATAATAAATTAACTAGTTTCTAAAAAGACAGAAAAAATATTAATAAATATTTTTGTCTTTATTTTGGTTCATTTACATTTGCTTTATAATATTCAAATTAAATCATACAAAAAATACAATGCATGCTTCATTTAAATCTTCATAATTACTTCCGGGTGGAAAGTTTGTCGGATTCTTGGATACAGCATCTTAGAATAACATTTTAAAACTAAATTAATAACAAATACGCTATTATAAATTAATGTTATTCAAACCCGTATTTTGCCTGGAGTATAAGCAGATAGGTTTTATCTTGTATATGTAATATCTGATTCGCGTTTACTAGTTTGATAATTTTTGACCGGGTCTAGTTGAACCAAACATAAATAAAAAAACCATGACGGTACGTCATTATAAAAACAGCCGCGTTAAGGTGTCTTTTTTGAAGTAGGTTTTAAATATATCAATTGAAAAATATGAGTACAGTTTACGTATAGTCATACTCATTACATTATTATGTGAATACATAAAGTACTATTTTGTCTAGTGAAGTGTCCAGTTGTTTGCACTTTTTGTAATTATTGTTATTATTTACCAGTCCAGATTTAACAAAAACCCAAATCGTGTAATAGCATGTCGACCCTTTCACGATATTGACGTTACACGGGCGTGGTCGCCGCGCCTCGCATTATATAAATTAAAGTCCTACGTAGATAACGATATAACAATATTATAAGCCTAATTAATTAAATAAATAAAAAATTGTAAACATTTTTAGTCATCGCTAATCTTGGGTACCAATAATAATATAATTAAAGTTAATTGAATAAAGTCAATATTTGTACAATGCCATGTTTTTAGTCCTGGCTTTGTTCACAGGCCATAAAATTTTCGTTATTGCATTAAAATATTAATTTATTCGACAACTTACATTCTAAATAGCTACACCTGCGTATTTATTTTAACACGTACCTTTGTTATTTTTTGTTAATTAATGTGTGTGTGAAATTGACGAAGTATTTAACTTATTTCAATGATTTATTGCTTAACGCCAATTTAATGAAGTAACGATTCAAAACCTTTGGAAAAAATTGTAACAATGAACTGATGAAGCTTTGTTACCATAATTATGATTGTTTTTATGTTGAGACGTATAAGGTATATTAACCTTTTCTGATGTAAACAAATAAATAACAAACATTTAACGTTATAAAACGTTCATCAAACCTATTTTAGTTAATGGCATATAATTCGTTCGTATCTGTCCCTTTGACATTTGTATTCGCAAGAAAGGGACAAACCACATTTAAGTTTACAAAGGGTTGTTAAGTTTTATGAATAAGTAAGTTAAGAATCATAAAATCGCAACTTATTCCTCCATTTTCCATAGGGCGCGCCACCCGGCCCGTGGGACATGAAGGGCGCGCATGCCGCCCACGCTCTCCACCACCAGGGGGCGCCCCAGCCGCACCCGCCCTACGTCCCGCAGTACTCGTGGTACCAAACTGACGCGAACCCCGGACTATTGACGTAAGTATCTTATACTACTAGTTAAGTAATTAGAATAATGTGCGATAAGCCATCCCAGCATCTCCACCAAGTATGACTAGCGTTCACCATTTCTGATGGTAAGTGCAACTCAAAAGATCTCATATAGTTAAGAATATATGGCCAACCCAGCCTTTCTGCCGAGTGACTAGTATTCTGCCGGATGGTAAGTTAAACTTAAAAGATCTTCATCAAGTTAAAAATACATGGCCAACCCAGCTTGTCCGACTGACTAATATTCT
The DNA here is from genome assembly GCA_947578815.1 of Epinotia ramella. Lineage (NCBI taxonomy): Eukaryota > Metazoa > Arthropoda > Insecta > Lepidoptera > Tortricidae > Epinotia > Epinotia ramella. The sequence goes on along the minus strand of OX388226.1, from coordinate 10,644,322 downwards.
GCCTGATGGTAAGTAATACCCTGAAGATCATCATCCTACTAATACATAACCACCCCAATTTTACCAAGTCAGTCCGCCATAGGTACTCCGAACTCGCTTAGTACCCATTTACAGAACAGTAAATAGGACATAGGACCCAACAATGAGTCTAGCAGCAGTTCCAGGATATTTGACGTAGATAAGTGTCATTCTGGACAGTAAAGAGCCACTAGTGATGGGACCACCAATCGACATGGCTGTCTGTAAGGTTTGTTTTGGTTTGTCAAAGTCTATTAAATATCACCTTCATCATATCAGCCAAAATACGTTTACTGCTGGACATAGGCCTCCCCTAAAGACTGCCACAATGACCGCTCCTGCGCCCGTCTCCAGTGGACTTCCGCAACCTTTACCAGGTCTTCAGTTCTCTCCAAGAGTCCTACAATGACCAGTCCTGTGCATCCAGCGGACTCCCGCAACCTTTACCAGGCCATCAGTCCACCTTGAATGTAAAATTAAGTCGTCATCCCATCACCTCCACCAAGTATAAACAGGTAAGTGCCATTCACGCTTCAAACACGCGTCGTGCCCAGTTACGGAACAGTTCATGCGGTGAAAGCTGGCTTGGCACTGCTGGGCACTGACTAGGGTTTCCAATTTGGCATTTACTTATTGAGACATTTTTTTTTGGTAAAGAAATATCGCAATGCAGAGTACCATAATTATTGCGTATATATTATGAGATAGATTTATAGCCTTTTTTGGCACGGAAAAGCAGCGGGTGAAATATTTAACATGCTCAATTTATGAGTAGCTTTGAAATACTTTGATATATTTAAAAGTGAAATATGTATAATATAAACGTGGTGGCAGTCACGTCTTTTACTGGTCAATAAACCGTTTGCCATTTTTTTTAGTATTTTCCAGAAACAATCGTTTTTTTTTAAATTATTATTGGAAACCCTGGCACAAAGACTATTTAATTTAGGTTATATCAACGCCTATCACACTAATCAGTAATTGCTGTATGTTTGTCCGTCCAAGGCACTTAGAGAATTTAGATGATAAAATATTTAAAAAAATACTCATTTCACAATGAATGTATGAAAATTATTTTATTTGGGTCATGGCTAATAATTTTTCTTTATCAGTATAATTGTGATTACTGTAAATCGATTATAATAGGATGATTTTTTGTGTCTAGTAGCAATAAAAAAATAAGTATTTAAAAGATACATTACAAAATTTCAAAATTACTTTCTTCCTAACATGAAAAACATGCCTATAGCAAGCTTTCAACGCACGTATTGTCCTATTACTACTAGTAATCGTACTTAGTACTAGTATTTCTAGTACGATAACTAGTAGTATTAGCAGTACTACCGGAGCCCGGCAAGTATAGTTCTTCTATTTCGTTGCAGTCCGATGCAGTTGCAGTATTATTCAAACTATTGCTGACAGTAACTCGGCGACTTCAAGGTCTCAGACTGACGCCGATTTTTATAAGTAAGTGTTTTTTTTATTATATATTAAGTGTTATTTTTTAAAATATTGGAATAATAATACATGTATACTTTAATCCGCGAAGGAGCGTGCCACGCTCACATAAACTGTCGATAAAGCAATAAAATGAGCAGTGTATCGAATCGTCATGTAACGGATTATTTATAAATTATATGGAATATAAATCTATCTTAATTCGTAGTTTATGATCGTATTTATTTTAATTTTACTAGGGTAACAATTTAGTATCACTATACAGAGAAATACTGAAGTGATAATACCTACTCACTGAAGAGATTTTACATTTAGCAAGTTTTTTCTAAACCTTTAGTGACTTTTTAAAATTTTGAAAATAGACTCAAGACTAAATACATTTTTTTATGTCTACAGGGTATGGCCTGCAGTGTAACAGCTCTCCACAACAACGTAACTCACGACAGTGGAAAACAAGATGGCGCCGGTTTACAAAATGGCGGACATGTTAGAAATGACTTGCTAGAAGAAAAGATATTAATGTCTATTTTAACGCAGCAAGGCAGTAAAAGAGCTGTAAATGTGAATAATATGTATCGGCACAACCAACTGTAATTTTAAGAAAATTATTTAATAAAATCAACTAAAAATCATTGTAAATTTTTATAACTAACTAAACTTAAGGTAATTGTTTAAAAAAGGTTATTTGTACATGTTATAGGGCAATTGTATTTTTACTACAGTTTTGTTTTTTAATGTTTTTATTTATTTTGTCTTACGTCAAATATAAGAAATAATAGTTCCTATTATCAAATGCCATTTTATTTTGGAAATAAATAAAAGCTATATAAATTTTTGGATGCTTTTAAATCTCAAGCTGATTTATTTTCGTATTTGACGTTTTGCAAATGTGTCAAAATTGTAGAAAAAATACAAATATTGGTTTGAGAGATGGCGTGATAGATTCTGTGTCTATGAATTATTCCAATTTATTTTATTCCCTCCAAGATTTTACCAAGAATTAATTGTTATAAGAATACTCGATTTCATTGCAATTTAGTTTTGTCTTTTCAAAAACTTTATCTATAATATTAATTACATTAATTATATTTTAAAAGAAAAAACCTCAAATTTCTAGGTCAAAAAGACATATATATTCCTGCACTGTTATAATAAACAAAAATGTTCTTGAAATTTTTATCAAAAAGCTTTAACACATTTTTATTTATTTAGAGTATCCTTTGAACAAGCGGGAACACAAACCAGTCCGTTGTGATAAATAATTTTAAGTTTTATAGAACAATATTGTTTTGAGCTAAAATTAATGTAACTATTTATTACAGTGTTTGTGCAAAAAATGTGTTCTGAAAGCAACCTTTTTTATTTAAGCTATAAATTATATTTTTAATCTACTGCAATCTCAATATTTTAGTCTATTCGGAACATACATAATTGATAATATTTTTCACGCTAGATTATAAAAAATATAACAGAATGAATATGTAGGTAATTTCAATTGCTCAATCGTTTCAATCTTTTCATGTCAATACATATTTATATTTTCAATATATCTGTTAGGCAATTATTGTATGTCGTATATTAAAATAAAACATGTATATAATAAACAATTGATGTGTTCTTATATTTTGAAAATATAAATGTGTTTTTTATATTTTGAATAGACTAAAATATTTATTCTTTATGGGACATTACGGGGAGAAATTGTAAATATATTTTGTATTATATAGAGAAATGAAGTATACATATAAATATAAGTAGATAGTTTAATTACTTTATAACTACTGTATCATAAGGAAAGTGGAATAAGAAAAAAAGTGAATTAATTTCTTTTGTCAAAATAAAAAGAGTAAAAGAATTTTTGTTATTTTTTATTTTACACTCAACCCTGACCTGATTCAAGTCTCTATTATAAGTCGAGTTGTGTTAGTTTTTTTTTTATGGGAAATTTTAAAAAAAAACTTGTCATGTCGTGGCTGTATCATATGGTTAATTAATTAGTTAAAGTGTACAATAGATGTGCCAAATCATGCTAGGGTTATATTACATAACACTTTTTCCACGCTCTATCAAAGAGAAATGTTGTCAACCACACGCCACGTCGACATGACATTTAGTGCGGAGTTAAACCGCTTGTCAATGTAATATGTATTCGTCATTGGCGTTGAACCAGTGGTGTGGATGCGTCTTTGGTGTTGAAAAGGTTAAATCTCACAATGTATTCCAGACGCGGTATAAATTGTGTACCTAAATTTTAGTTTGATTTAAAAATTAATGCGTCGTCTAATCTACGTTTATCGTATTCAAAAATGACCGATGTCTTTGTATTTAGTCTAAACAATATACAAGTAATACTAATAGATTTCATATATTGCCGAAAGGATTTTTTTTTAAGTTTTTAAAATACTACTAAATCCTCGACACTAAAAAAGTCACGTCGTCATGAAAATTATTTTCCATAAGGGCAAGGCATGTCCAGAGTTAAATTCATACTATAGTATTCTTTTTACGAAACAGTGGCACAGTTTTCTCCTTGCAATAACAAAAAAAAAGTTGATTCACCAAAATAAAGTTCTCCATTGACTTGAAACTACTTCTCCAGTGAACTTTAATTTAATGAAGTTTCGTGTATAGGTAGCCTTACTCAAACCCTAATAAATAAAAAACTACTGCATAAACAGCTAAGTATAGAATTATAAAGTTTTTACTAAAACGCTTTTAGAAATTTTTAGCGTCGAAAGAAGTAAAATTCTGGTCATCGCTCAAAAAATAAGTATATGTATATAATTCATGACTTCGAACATTTCAGTATAGTAATGACAGGCATATTTTTTATGCGTATCGTGTGATTATTTGCACATTCCAATAAATATGCAAGACGCAAAAGTGACGGCCGATTTACCTTTGTTGTCGATTTTAATTTCGTAGAATACCTATTTCATTTCGTTAAGTTTCGAGTATTTTTTTTTATCCGTTATTGTTAATGGTTTATCTGATTGTTACAAAACATCTTCTACACGGTTACATTCTCACAAATATTCAGCAAAAGTATTTCGACAAAATTAAAATGACGACAATAAACACAAATAGAAAAACTTGTCGACGTTATAGAATCAGTGATGGATGCCTTGCACACAATGACACGATCAAAATAATTACGACCAAAATAAATTACGAATAAAACTGGTAAGTAACACAAAAATGATAGCGACGTTAGGTAAATTGGTATAATTGGTTTGGTAATTGGGGTTTTTTATAATTGACAGTTTCTGATTGCTAATAATAAAACCTTTGTCATTTAAAGAATTTAAAGGTAATGCTGGTCACCACGCACTGGTCAGACTTAGGATTGGCATAGACAAATATTTTTTTATAAAGACACTATAAAGTATTAATAATATTTGAAAAAAAAAAGTGTTTTGACTCTACAGTCAAACTAATCATTTCGTTTTGGTTCATTTCAGTTTCTTATAAATTCAGACTTCGTAAATTTGCAGCATTTCCGGTGCAGCATTAACGGAGTTAGTGTTGTCAATAGCAAACAAAATTCTCAATTTACCCTAATACGGTATTTTATATCAGTAAAATAAATTATTTTAAATTACTAATAAACAAACTTTACGTAAATACACACACACCTAACTTTACTCATTATCATCAGGCTTCAACTTATTTTGACTACCTATTTTAAAGATCTAATACATAAAGATTGAATAATGCACGTTGTTTCATTTAATACAAGTAATGATCTTATAACTATTTCAGTTCCAAAACTACTACTACTAAAAGTACTAAACTAGTGCCTATGCCAAAGCGGACCTTAGGTGCCTTTAGGGCACAACCGGGTCATTGTCAGATTTAGGTGCGCGTCTTTTCGGTGGACATTGCCAAAGTTAAGGGCTTTAAAGCCTAATTTTTGGTTGAACTCTGAATCCGCATAAACGGCGTCGCCTCTTCTATAATTCTATGCGATAAACACATATTATATATAAACATAAGCCCTTAACTATTGCCCACCAAAAAGACGATTTTTGTTTTACTGACTGACAATGACCCAACCGGGAATAATACTGGGAGAATGACGATCTTGTCACTATAATCACTATTCTATATTTCGTAGTAACAAACCGTGTTTGACGTTTCATTAAAAGCTGATTGACTATCAGTAAAATACCGTATTACCGCATTACGATTGAAACTGTTTATACCAATTCCGTTAATACTCCAGGCAAAATACGGTTTTGAAAAACATTAATTTATAATAGCGTTTTTTTTGTTGATTTCATTTGAAAATGTTATTCTAAGATGATTTAGTCAAGAATCCGACAAACTTTCCACCCGGAAGTAATTATATAGATTTAAATGAAGCATGCATTATCTTTTTTTGTACGATTTATCTTGAATATTATAGAGCAAATGTAAATGAACCAAAATAAAGGCAAAAACATTTATTAATATTTTTACTGACTTTTTAGAAGCCAGTTAACTTATCATTTTTTCGATGTGTGAAATTTTGTCGGATTTTGTCGCTGGGTAACTATTTAATTGATAATATATCCGTTATACATAAAAAATAAACTATTATAAATTATTTCCAAAATTGACATTTTTTCCATACAAGTTGTCAGTTCATTGCCTGGACTATAACAAAACTACGCTGCAGCGAAAATGCTACAAAATGTACGATGTCTGCTCCTACATTTTATATTATTAATTAAGTTAATTAAAAACTGAACTAAACAAAAATAAAGCGCTTCCACAAAACCAAATGATCAGTCGAAATAGTCTCGTCTTTCTCAGACGATATCCGATCGTGAGAAAACACCTTAGACAATGTCGCCTGTGTGCAGCCAGCTTTACAGTAAACTAACGACCGATACTGCGCGTACGCAGCGCAAAAACAAAAATCCCTTTGTCCTCGCCGCGCCATCTGCCGAACGATTCAATAAGCAATGTAATTGGCCGCCATTTTAATTAAACGGCGGATTTATTTAGACTAGCCTGTGTCTTTGCCTGTTTTATACATATACATATATATATATACCTAACTTATTCCATGACAACATTAGAATTAACGGACCATGTCGTCTACGATTCTTCCTTTATCTTGGATCATCATCATCACATCAAGACGTCCACTGCTGGACATAGGCCTCCCCCAAAGAGTGCCAAAGTGACCGGTCCCGCGCCACCTGCATCTAGGATATAAAAGGGAAATATAGTTTTACTTATTTCGATCATTAAGTACTTTCCAAACATACCAATAGTACTACTTTTTCTTGAAATCGCATGACAATTGATGCACGAGTTTTCTTGGTGCCCATGGAACGAAATTAATTAGATTTAAATACCTATTTATTGACCTAACTCTGACCGCTGTTCGTTTTTACACTATTTTGACGCATGGTCCTTTCTATCTAATATAATAAAACCAAAAAAGTGTGGAAAAGTTTCCTCATTACAAGTTACAAGCATACAATGGGCCCTTGAATAAATATATGAAATACAATTTATCCGAAAATATACATAGACCACGGCTCACAGGCGCCATGTCACGCGACCTGTCAGGCGACCCCACTATGGCGCTTCCTGCCTCCGTCTAGTCACCGTAACTTATTTCAACCTCACCACACCCTTCACCCAGAAGTATATCTTAATAAATAAATAAAATAATAATAGTTCCATCCATAATAGTGTTAGTAACAATTGGGACTTACAAAACTATGTTAGAATTACACGTTACATTACATTACATTACATTACATTACGTTACATTACATTACGTTACATTACATTACATTACAATGCCGAGAGACGAGATTCGTAGTAACTAAGCGTAGGTAGAGGTCCAGTTCAGTGAGGTGAGACGCATTAGCGTTCCGAATTGTGCCTAATCCGATAAAACTAGTGATCGTATAATGCAAAACTAATTTTGTCACTTTATTTTTCATTTTTTCCCGCTTGCATCGTGAAACTTTTGATGAAACATGGCGGGAAAATAATTTGAGTTTAGGAGAAGGATATTGTGGCACTTTGTTTTACGCAAAAACGGCTGGATGGATTTAAATAATGAAATAAATAAATTAAATAATTGAAGTTTATTCTGTAATGGCATTTTTGCAAGTCAAAATTTTGCAGCGTTTCTGAAAAAGAAGACCACTGTTAAGAAGAAACGTCGAAACAAACTCAACGGTCTGTCAAGGTAGACGTAGAAGGTGTTTTGGATATGTTATCTCTGCGTGGATAAATTACTGAATTGATTTCGAAAAGGAGATACCCAATTTGAGTTCCGAAGAACGTTCAAAATGGTGGCAAAATCATCCCTAACCTAAGAGGAACCGAGGGGACGTTTCCCATAGGACTGCAATTCACGAGCCTTCAGGCGAAGCCACGGCTCCAACTAGTAATTCGATAAAAAACGGTCCTCCAAAGTTCAAGAATTCCCTACCAGTCTATCTAGTCAATGGTCAACTTTTTTTTATAACAATTGACAGCTTAATTTCTCATTATAAGTGTTCTTTAGGGCAAAATTAGTTAGCATTCTTAATCAAGTGTACCCTTATTTGGACTGCCATATGACATATATGGTCCTGTATCTTTATTTACCAGTGGCTGTGAGATGTAGAGCTCTAGAGTCTGTTTAAAAAAATATTTTTTCGTAAAATTGACCGTAAATATACCAGGCCCCTTATCACGGTCGGCCTATCACGCGATAAATGACAAGATAGAGCGTTAGTCTCGTTCTATCGAATTGTGTCAGCGAGTGACGGACGCTCTATCTTGTCACTATCGCGTGATAAGGCCGACCATGATAAGGGGCCTGGTCACAAAATTTCACGAGAATCGTTTGAGAAATGCGGCCTGTAGAGAACAGCCGGACATAGACACGAAATAATTTTTGCCCAAGCAGAGCTATAACCACGAAAATCGAATCTCGAAGTTTGTATCGCACTTATGGTTTATGGTACTCGAGCGACAGATACAGACATATATGAACTTCGAGATTCGATTTTCGTGGTAGCGCCGCATAATCGGAACTTCGATTCGCTTCCCGTTCAATGATTTCGTTATGTTTCTCCTTTCCATTCATGTCGGCTCTGTGGAATTGAGATTGACTAAAATAGGCAGGATTATTTGACGATAAATGGCAGTAAGTATAAGTGGAAAAGCAGCTGGTCTTTTTTATACGTGATTCTCACCAGAATTCTCCTTATGTGTTTACACTTCGATTATTGATTAGTGCGAGTTCATACATTTGATGCATGTGTGAGTAGGTTTTGTATGGACTCCCACTAATCAATGTGTAAACAAAAAAAGACAAGCTGTTTTTCCACTTTTACTGACATTTATCGTCAAATAATCGACTCTCAATCTCAATTCCTTGAGAGCGTTAGACTGAACTCTGTTTTTTACTTCTTGTTATGTCACGATAACTCTTCAAAGGCGGCTGTTTCAACTTAAAATTTGGCTATTTTCATAAAATTGTATACCCAATTAGTGAAAACGTAACGTACTAGCATATTATATGTTTCACATTTAAATAACGCGTTTATATGCAAATCATTAATAAATAGATAAGTAAAATGTAACTTTTATATAAACTGCATACTTAAATTGTCGTCACAAAACCGACACTGAATTAGTTTTTGTTTAACAACTCACGGTAGGTAATTGGGTACAGACATTTATGAAAATGCCCATTGCTACACAAGTGATATTTCGCGGTTCTTTCGAAAAAATACTAGTTATTCATTTGACTAAAAGACCAAGAACCAACACCTGTCGCGAAGCCACTTCTGGTCACTCTCATGGCCGCGAAATGAGTACCTATAGCACTCTAGCTTAGGTATCTGTATTAGCATATATTATATTATGCAACTATGAACCTACACATACAGCTTCCGGAATCCTTTATATATCTGACATATGAGCTGCCGCCTTATGCGTACCAGCTCCATCTGAGATGTGGGGACCTTCGTCCCCGAGAATGTCCTCCAGCAGCATAAGTATCTACGCGGGCCACATGCTCAAAATGACCCACGCACGACTCAAATGTCAACGGACGGACGGTCTAGATTATTTTGAGCAATGATGTAATATAAAAAAGAGGTAGATAGGTTATAAGCACTCCAAAAGTGGCACACTAAAACTCAGCCAATTGTATGAACTTTGCCTCAATGTCGCGTCGTCAATGGACGTCTCAGCTGTCAGATTTGGTGGCCATTTTTAAACACGGAATTTAATATAGACAACGTGTCTACCTCTTTTGTATATGTACTATTATAATTTATTTTCTAAAGTATATACAACATGATAATAACATTAACTAAATTAAATTAAAACTAAGTTAAATCTAAAAAAATTGTACCGAGGTTGCTGGCGGCATTTCCTCGCTGAATTGCAAACCAGTTACGTCGACCTGGGGACCGATTTTTGACTTTCGAGCGCTCGACTCTTTCACTCGGAAACTGTCAAAAATTATGAAATGCTATTTTGAAATGACGATAGAAATTTTAAAAACGAGCGGTATTGACCATTCGTATTCAATTATATCGGTAGAAAGTAAGTGCCTGTGATTATGACACTACAAAAGCATTTACTTTTATTTAATTTTCGAGCGCTCGAAAGTCAAAAATCGGTCCCCAGACGATTCGCGATTTCCGCAAATAACTTTTGCGCACTGGGACCCCACGGACCGAGGGTCTCGACATGGTACAAAGTTGTACTCTCTGCCTCTATATTTGAGCGTGTTATTTTGCGTAGCTGCTGAATGAAATAAAAATATAGGTAAGTCAGACAGGCGAACCCGCGGTCTACACCAAGCCTAGTACCAGATGTCTCGCCTTTTTATTCTTTTGTGACTTGGCCCCTTTTTATTATTTTTAAAGGGTTCCGGGGGCGGTACTTCCGCCGCCATTATTCGCTATTTGGGGCGCTTTTTTATAGTTTTTTAACTAAAATGTGACACTTCGCAATGTGTTTGGTTTGATAGTTTTATATTTCACTACCCGCCCGCACGGCTTCGCTCGTGTACTTATTCCTAAGATCGCCGGCCAGCGCGAGGGAAAAAATGTGTCCGTCCAGAATTCAAATTTTCTACACAGGTGAATCATTTTTGAAATCGGATTACTGGTTGCAGAGATTACCCCTACCTACAAACTTACAAAGCTACACTGCTTACGCAGCTCACAGACTTTTTTGTATTAGTAAAGATTATTATTATATAGATTAGTGGGATGATAAATTCCGAAAAACAAAGTTCATGTACGCTTTTTTACCAAAAGCTATCCTGAAAACCGTTCGTAGAGTCTTCATCTTTAGACGCATGCAACTCCAAAGGAGTAACATGGTTGTCACCGACCCTTTATATATTATATTTGAGGATGCGCCGAGTTGACAGCTGAAGGAACAAATTCCCTCGCTCTCAACACAATACGCATCCTCGGGAGCTCTGGCGACCTTGCTCACCTCCAGGAACACAACACTACTATACAGAGTAAGTAGTTGGGCTGTTCCAAATTCGAGCGGGATGACATTTCGCTGTGCCCTACCTCACTAAGATGGTACGATGGTAGATGCATTCTTTGCTTCAATCAATTGAATCAGCGCTCGGTCATGCCGTTGCAAGCCATTGCGAATAAAATGCTTAGTATAGCGTCAAATCTAGCGTTCGAACAAGCTTAGGAACTAAAGTCATTATAAGTTATAATTTCGGATGTTCAGTTATACGTTGACAACCCTATCTCACTCTATGATTGTCTATTGTAAAGAAAACAGCTAACGTCATCACTTAGGGAGACCTTCTGTACCTTTAGGTGTGTAATATTAATTCTGTGGCCTGAGTATGAAGGTGCCACTTGTTCAGTTCAGTCGCTTCTAGGGTGGCACAAGAGCTGCGGGCGAGGCAGTGGAGCGATTGGGGAAAAAAGACCGCCCAAGTGCGAGTCGGACTCGCGCACCGAGGTTTCCATACAAACCTGTAGGGTATATAAGTAATAACTTTAAAATTATTAAAAATATTTTTATTATATGATGTAACTGAAAATTTACAGATTTCGCAATTTTTCCTTTATTTGTGCTATAAGACGTTGCTTCGTACCAAATTTCAAGATTCTGAGTCCACGGGAAGTACCCTGTACGTTTTGATTCCTTTGCGAGTTTCGAAAAGTTGCGGAAATTTGCGGCATAAACGGCTGTATCTTTTGATTGCGTTGGCTTAGAAGTTTGATTTTTTCACAGCTCCAAGGGACAGTAGACCAGCTATTTGGTATAAATTTTAGCTTGATACCACGCGTTCCTGAGAAAAAGGGCCTTGACAGACGGACGGAAGGACGGACAACAAAGTGATCCTATAAGGGTTTCGTTTTTTTTTTGAGGTACGGAACCCTTAAAACCGCTAATAGCATTGCTAGCCTCGCGCATCCACTCGCTTTGCATAGGTCTGGTGGATCGCCCGGTAGAGCCGGTCCAGCATACAGGGTGGCATGCGTGGCAAGCAGTTGCACAATTGTAACTTGGTAACTGTTGGCTACTGCATGTGCAGTTAAACGTGTGCATATGGACACAAACGAAGTCATGGGCAAAGCCACATTCATTGTCACAGTTAAAACAATCAGTATCTTGACTCGGAAGCTATAAAATTGCTTCTTAATGACCTAAGGGGGTAATCACGTAACGTTTCCAACGCGAGTTAAGACAACTCAACTGTCAATTCTCCGAATAAAAAATGACATTTAGATCTACTAACGTTCGTACAATGCGTTACGTGACCGACATGCTGGTATGGGACGATTCGATTCCACACAAATCGTTTTGATTTCAAGTTTTTCCAAAAATTGTAGTCACAGTTAGTCAAAAACGTGAAAGGAGATTGAATATCAGAATCAAAATCTTTAATTTAACGTGTTTTAGTGATCTGTAATTCCTACATAACACATCCAAAGCTTTAAGGTTTAAGTGCTAACTAAATTACACACATCAAGACTCGACGCTGATGTTAATATGGATCCTCCAACCAATGTTCTAAACTCCAGAATATTAATATATTTATAGTCCTGCTCGCCGTGTCTAGCGACAGCGACTCCGTCAGCGAATCATAATTAGGATTATGGAAAGTTGTCTATAATCCGGTCCCTTTTTCATCAACTTGATAAATTGTCACGCGCCAATGATGCACCGTACATTTCTGGGTCTGTACTCTATAGTACCCAGTGACACTTTTTACTTACCCAGCAATGTGGTTCGGATGGTCATTGTCGGTGACAAATTGACAATGGTCAAGTTATTGCAATACGCAAAGCAAAACTTTGTTTGAAGATGTGCAATAGGCCCAGCCAAGTCAACATACTGCGTTTACCAACCGCGGCGGTCCGTTTGAAGTGCCCGCGCCGCGTGTTTTGCGCGGGCGCACTGCCTCCGCTATGCGGCTTTTTGCCGCCATCTCTATTGTTTTTGACAGACGTGAGGCCGTCTCAGTTTTTAGTGGAAGCTCAAGCATTTGTCAACGGTTTGTAGCTTGGCAAATGACGCGCGAAGTAGGGAGTAGGGACTATAGTGGTCAGTGCACTTTTAACTGTGTTTTTATATCACAATATGGTTAGCATACAGCCTGTAAGCAGACACCATACTCTATGGATGCTTGAGACTCCAGATATTATCTTATTTCATCGTATGGCGATCTGTAGAATAGGCGAATATCAACGTGATATTTTTATAGGAGCGCCTGTTTTGCCGAAAGTGTTGTCGCTCATGCATCACCCAGGGGACACGTGCAGGGTTGTGTTAGTTGAATCCTGCGGACGCGAGCAACAGACAGTCCCCCTATTTTTTTTATCGAGATGAGTTATCTTATTTAATCTGGTCTCATTTTTTCTTTTGATTTCTTAAAAAAGAGATGAAGAAGATTTAAGAATCTTGCCTTCTAGTTTCCTTTTCTCTTGTACTCTTCTCCGCACTTTTTCATTACTTTTTTCCGTCTAGTAGTTTCTCCACTCTTCTCCAACTCCACGTTTTAAAAGCGCCCAAAACACACTCGGTTACATGCTTAGAAATAGAAAAAGTGCATAAAAGCTCCATTCAAATACCATTTCAATACGTAAAATTCACATTCCTTTCGGCCCCAGTTTCTTCCATACAACTCGTGCCAATAAAGCGAACGTTACTGCGCGTACCAACATGAAAATTATAATCATTAAGGGTAACGCTATACCATAGAATTAATTTAAAAAGAACGCCTGGCACGCGCCAAATTTGATACTCAGATTACTGGCTCGAATGCTTTATTCGAAAAACCGTTCACAATGTTTATTGTTAGTTTTTAATTTAATTGTGATTTACGTCAATAAATAAATGCTTTATCAATTGATGGAAATGGTTTTTTTTTTTCCTGACATTTCTTCTCAAGTTGGGCCCCGAAGGTAGGTCAACTAATTGCCTCTAACAACATAAGGATGGAAATGGTACGGTAGCCTAGTGGTTCAGGCATGCGGCTGTCAAGCGGCGGTCGTGGTTTCGAATCCCGGCTCGTAGGTAGTTGGTGCCAATGAGTTTTTCGGAACTTATGTACGGAATATTTACCGTTAGCTTTTCGGTGAACGAAAATATCGCGAGGAAACCGGTCTAATCCCAATAAGGTCTAGTTTTCCCTCTGGGAAGGTCAGATGGCAGTCGCTTTCGTAAAACTAGTGCTTTAGCCAAATTTTGGGGGTTAGGTGTCAAAGCGGACCCCGGGCCCCTTTCGGGGCACAACCGGGAATAACGCTAGGAGGTTGATGAATCGATGGAAAAAATGTGTTTTATTCGTTGTGCCTTTTTCTTAGTTTTGTTCCGAAGAAACTGCTAAAATACTCTTTTTTTCGGAGAAAACATTGAAGAAAAGATGTATATCTTTCAGATCATGAATTATATTTATTAAACATGTTTTCGCAGTGCTCTTTTATTTCTATCTTTTTATTGTTACATATACCTACCGTATAACAGTTCTAATTTTAATTTTTATTTTACAGTGTGCTTGCTTATGATATTAAAAAGTATTGCGTTTCTTTGTGTATTTATTTTAGAAATAAATAGTTATTTATAATAATGCGTGTCCTAATATTAGTTGACGTTGACGGACATTAATTATCATTTATTAAAAAATACCGTAATACTCCGAATGGTATAATCGATTGTATTTAAACTTTCATACCAAACTGAACAGTGTCCGTAATAATTGTTATTCAAATCGTTTAGCACTAAGTATTTTGACATTAAATAAATAAATATGCACGTGGTAGGAAAATTACTATTATAGCTTGGGGTTGTAATAATTAGCTCATATTCATACATCGGGGTTTTCGGAGCGGGAATGATTTGAGAAAGAGTAGAGATAAACAGATATGTTAGTCTAAGAAAATATCTTATTATGCCTAATGAATAACTACCTCTCTGTGAGTTGTATACAATCTGTGACAAAGTTTTATTTTAATTTCCGTAAAAGTCTTATAACTTATAAGGTAACAATTAAAATAACTTTAATTAATTACCTGCTGTAAATTGAATAGTTGACACGATTTTCAGAATAAACTATTAATATTTTTTCTATATTTGGGACAGTTAATCTACGGCGTCTTGCTGTAAATATCCATTTTAAGGAGCTAAATGATCTTTCCACGTCTACAGTTGTAATAGGTCCATATTTAAATTTTTTGTAGGAATCAATTGATGCACGAGAAGTTTGAGATTGAAGTTCTATTTCTTTGCCTTGTACCAACTCATTTATAATTTTTACTGTGCTATAGCCAGAATTCTTCCTTAACACCAACTTCAGTTTATCATAAATCTGTTTTCCTTTTACGCTCATGTTTAATTTGGAAACATCTCTATAGGTTTCATGAACTATTTTTAAACTATCGCTGATGGACAGCTTCGCATCCTGTAGTTTTTTAATAGCATTTGGGATAGTCATCAAATGATTTGCTATGAAATTTAAGTCGCTTTTTATATTTGCATTTCCAAACGCTCTTTTTGCCTTTCTAATACTCTGGGCTTCGGTGGGACTGAATGTATTTAGAACACGTTTCACTTCATCGTAATGTTTGCTGTAATACGTTGCAGCTTCTATCCAGGTTCCCCACCGAATAATTGTTGGTCGAGGTGGTAAAGGCACTCCGGGGAGCATTTCTTTAAACTTTTGTATTCTTTTAGGAGATTTCAAAAATGTCTTCTTAACATTTGCGATTAAATCATTCACATCTGGATAAAGTTTTCTTACTAGTTCAGCTACTCTATTTAAACCATGAGCCAAACATGTGACGTGCAAAAGATTGGGAAAAATACATTTTAAATTTCTTCCAGCCTTTAGCATGTAGCCCACACCGTCAGTTAAAAGTAAAAGTACTTTATTGTGATTATTATGGTTAGCACCCCATAATTCATCAAGAGCACTTGTGACCGTATTGGATATTGATACATTGTTCGTGCTGTCTAACCGTTTACTGGATATCAAGTGTTGAGTGCCAATGTGATCATCACGTAATGCTCCCACTATTACGTTAGCTATTTGACGACCATAATCATCCGTGGTTTCGTCAACACTCACATATATATATTAATTTTTTAGCTCGCTCCGTATTTTATTCATTTTTTCATCGTAAGCTTTATTTAAATATTCCCGTCGCAGTTGACATTCCGAAGGAACTTTTGCAGTTTTTCCAAATTTACCGGTAACACAATTTTCGATAAAATCTTTAAATATCGGATTGTTTACCTGCGTCCATGGTATATTACAGCCCACAACAAATTTCAAGAGCTCACTATTGAAATCATATTTCATACCTGTATGTTTATTAGATGCGACATGTCGCGTTACACTAGATTTCGTTTGAGCGAAGCTCACATTGCACTTGGTGCAAAATAATAAAGAATCTCGAACCTCTATCTCTGGATTATTTTCTATCCACGAACGCATAAACTCGTAACGAGTTTTTTTTCTCGGAGGCATATTTGTGTTGACTGATTATTTACAGTTTTTTAAAATACAATTGCATATAAGTTTATCTACTAGACAAGCAAGGGTAACGGTTGACAATAGGTGTCTAATACAATGTCAATCTTGACGCTCGATATCTATGAAGCATTTTCTTATAAATGAATAGACTTAACTGAAGAGGTTGATAATGAATGACCAATATAAAATATGTACCTATATGTATGATTAATCTTTATTTATTTTTCAATCAATTATTCATTCGGTAGAAACCTACTAGGGTACGATCTGTTTTTAAGTAAATACCTACTCTTTGGCTAATGTCAAACGTTCCCGCTCCGAAAACCCCGATGTATGCTCATATTGCGCTGCGCACGAGCATATTTTAAAGCTCCGTTAAAAAAACGGTTCCGGTTTGAATGATCTAGCTGACATGCTTATATCCAATTTCGTAATATATCGGTGATACCTTTTTTTTTATAATAAGGCTTCGTTCCGATTGTGTAGGTACCTAGCTAAGTATATGTTTAAGTACCTACATTATTGTAATTGTTTAGGCATATGTAAGACAATAATTTTAGCTTCCGTTTCATAATAATTTCTGCACCTACTGAACAATAAACAAAATCTTCGGTAGGTAAAGTCTGTCTGGAAGAAACCGCTCTGTCACCTCCACAAGTCACATTTACTTCTTTGCATTGTTGTTAACCCCCGACGCAAAGAGAGGGGTGTTATAAGTTTAACGTGTCTGTGTATCTGTGTATCTGTGTGTCTGTGTATCTGTGTATCTGTGTCTCTGTGTATCTGTGTATCTGTCTGTGGTATCGTACCTCCCAAAAGGATGGACCAATGTGAATGCGGTTTTTTTGTGTCATAGATAATTTTATCCCGAGTGTTCTTAGCCATGTTTCATGAAAATCTGTCTAGCCGTTTTGGAGATATTGGGCTTTGAATTGAAAATGTCGGGGGTTTTTCAACTGTTTTAAGTTGTAGTTATTTTTAGTAAGATTTTGGCGAAAATTATGTGTACTCCTAAATATTAAAATAATTGTTTTACACGGTACGCGCTATTTATTTACCTTTATTTTCTGAGGTAATTAAATAGAATTGACACGGATTGCAGCGGCCATGGTCGCAGATGAATGTCGTCCCAGCAAGTTGTCAACGGAGATATGGATATCGCATTAGACCCGTGCAAAACAATAATTAAAATGTGTACAAAGCCCGAGAGTTTTGAAGTGTTATACTCCAAAATTGAAGCGCCCATAGCCTCGTGGCGCCTGCGAGTCGGAGACGATAACGCAGATGGCAGCGGTCAGTCTTGGATGTGTGACCGCCTGATGTTTGAGTGGTTAATATAAATGAGCGCTTCCGTGCTTTGGAAGGCACGCTAAGCAGTTGATCCCGGCTGCTGTCACAGTAGTCGTTAAGCCGCGTTAGAGGCCTTCGGGCGGCTTAAGAACTTCTAACAGTCGAGTTGCCCACTCACTTGACAAAGGGGGGACAACTGCTACTCGCGTCCGCAGGAGCTACCTACCACAACCCTGCACGTGTCCCCTGGGTGGTACTAAAGAGTGACAACATTAAAGGCCAAAATAATGTATGCCATACGATTAAAATAAAATAAATACTCCAAAATGTTTACTTAAACTCAGGATTATTGATGACCTTACAAAGCTCTAAAGTAGCTCAGCTCAACAAAAACATATTAATCCGGGATAAACTACAATAACAACAATAACAATGTAACAATACTCCCCTCTTCCTTTTCAAGGGGGGGTGTGGTCAGCAAAAAAAATCCCCGCTTGCAAATGAAAACCGCTTTTATGTTCGATGTGCCTTTGTTGGTTGCCCTATTGAATATTTTGGATTTTAGCTGCGATATTGAGAGGTGTTGTTAAGAGTTTGTAGATTATTTAAGAATCTTTAAGAAACTATTTAATGATCAATAAATAAAATCTTTCTCTCACAAAGCAATTACAGAAACGAAATAAAACAAATAATAGTTAACGAGTGCTTACTTTAAAAACATGCAATTATTTTCTCCAAATGAGAGCAAATATCTAAAGTTGAGGGGAATAACGTAAATAGAGAACTTACTTACCTAATAAGTTACACGTTATTTTAAGACTTTTTTGCAACACTTTTTAAAATTAAGTCGAATGTACCTACCTACTTAAGGATAACTGGAACACCTAATAAGTATCCATTGAATTTACTTAAGTACTATATTATTAGTGACATGTTGACTAGTTTTCATGGCCCTCTAATGTTTTTGCAGAATTTTAACAGACAAAAAGCTTTTCACTCCATGCCTAACAAAAATCGTTCGACATTCAAAACATCTCAGTTCCCTTTCTGCACCACCACGCCCTCTATAGAAACGTTTTTTAACCGGAACTCGATGCGTTACTTCTCGGATGACGTCAAAAACCGTTGCGACTGCAAGGTGTGTTAAAAAAATGGCAAAGATGTCGGTTTATTGTTACTTTGACATTATTTAGCAGTCTGGCATATGTATACAACGTGTAACTAAAATAATGCAAAACTGTTTAAGGGCATAACAAGTAGGTACCTATCTGATAAGAAAAAACGAACACTGGTAAATCTACCAAGTGTTCTTAAATCTACAAACTAGACATACATTTTGCAAGTTGCCGTGAGCATACGGATTTTAAACTGAGATCATAGATTTAGCGTCCTTCTAGCTATAATCAAATCAATTATAACAAGGAAATTCGGTCACGGATTAATAAAAAAAAAAAGTTTTTTTTTATTGAAACAAAAGAGGAAATACATACGGATAAAAAGCTCAAAAGATGAAACAGAATTATATCTATTATTTTTTAAAATTTTCTGCAGCTGCTTATTTAGAATCATTTTTGACCGGCTTCTAAAGAGGAGGAAGTTCTTGAATTCGTCGGAATCTTTTTATGTTTGTTCCCCGATTACTCGAAAACGCTTGGAGTGATTTGGAAAAATATTTTTTAGTTATAAAGGGCATCTTTTCCAGGTGGTTCCATGGTCATGGATCCCGGAGAAATCGAGGGAACTCTTCAAATTTTATATGCACACTTTAATTTGGGAAATGATTATCAGAAGTCGGTCAAAACTTTGTTTTTAAAGTAAATTATGGAGCTTAGACTCCAAAAACCAATGCCCTTGAGACTTATTTAATCGTATGGCATACAATATTATTTTGGCCATTTAAAGTTTATCACTCTTTAGTACCACCCAGGGGGACACGTGCAGGGTTGTGGTAGGTAGCTCCTGCGGACGCGAGTAACAGTTGTCCCCCCTTTGGCAACTCGACTTTTAGAAGTTCTTAAGCCGCCCGAAGGCCTCTAACTCGGCTTAACGACTACTGTCATAGACGCAGCCGGCATCAACTGTTTAGCGTGCCTTCCAAAGCAGGGAAGCGCTCAGTTATATTAACATCAGGCGGTCACCCATCCGAACACTGACCGCTGCCATCTTTGCTTAACCTGCGTTATCGTTTCCGACTCGCAGGCGCCGCTATGCTATGAGCGCTAGAGTTAGAGAGTGGGTGAGTTAACTAAAACCTGCACATTCGCAAACCCCCAAGAGGATAATCCACCCCCCCCCCCCGGAACCCGGACGTACTAATCCGTGACGACATTACGGCGGCGTCACACGCACATAATAAACATTAGTGCCACTGCGTTATAACACAAAAAGGCTAACGGGGTGTGGAGCAAGTTTTAAAAGTCTAGCGGATCTATTTGTCACGTTACTTATTTTTTTTTTATATACAACGACGGTGGCAAACAAGCGTACGGCCCGCCTGATGGTAAGCGGACACCGCAGCCTATAGACGCATGCAACTCCACAGGAGTAACATGGGCGTTGCCGACCCTTGATATGTTTGAGGATTCGCTGTGTTGACAGCTGAAGGAACAAATTCCCTCGCTCTGAACACAACGCATCCTCGGGAGCTCTGGCGACCTTGCTCACCTCCAGGAACACAACACCACTACAGAGCAAATAGTAGTGTTATTATGGCTGTGGTCTTCTGCAAGGCGGAGGTACTTCCCCAGTTGGGCTGCTCCAAATTCGAGCGGGATGACATTTCGCTGTGCCTCACCTAAAACATGACATACATGTGTTAGATGATGAATATTTATTTGATTCCCGAACGGATTACTTTTTTCTAAATGTCGATGACTTCTGTCAGTTTCGGGCGGGCTTTGAGCTGTCAAAGCGAGAGGATTGTTTTCGGTTGGTTATCTAAGTTTTGTGATTAAAAATAGTATTAATACTTTGTGATACGCAAGAATAAACCTATTCGTACTTAAATAAGGTGTTTCTTTGCTCGACTTTATTACATGTATGGGCCGGGCCCATTTCACTCCATACCAACTACCGTGAGGTGGCGCGGAATGAAACTGTAGCGGATCTATCTGTCGTCTATGTGCCTATTCGATTCCATACCAACTGGCGTGAGGTAAAGCAGAATAGGAAAGAGTGGCGTTCTCTTGTATCAGATGCCAAAAGGATGAGAGAATCAGGCTCTTTGGGTCATCGAGCAAGCATAGTAATAGCACGAGTCTATTCAGAGTAGCAAATATTTGTAAAAAATGGTGGTAACTGGCATCGTAGAAGGCAGAAGACCAAGAGGCCGAAGCCCCGATCGATGGCTCTAAAAGGTGGCTGAGCATCTTTAAATGCCAGTTAATGCAGCCATACAATAGGAACTGACTGAAAGTCATGTTACGTCGGAGTCACGAGGGATTGAGGATGAGTTACGAGTCCAGCAGTTTTTTATTATTATTTATGACGAGTAACTCTAGTGAGACTGGCCACGTCTGCTGCGAGCATCTAAACGGGTGGGCTAATAAAGCTACCGAGTAGGTGCCACGTGACGGGCAACGCAGGTGGGGCTGACCTAGACAGAAATGGCGGGACGTGGATGCATTGTTCAGCAATTGGGCGGAAGAAGCAGCTAGTAAGAACTCGTGACACTCACATTCGCTGGCATTATAATTGACGCAATAAAAAAAAAACATTTTATATTTTAATTTAGACTGACATAATGCTATGCTTAGTTCTAATCTTAACTAGCGACCCGCCCCAGCTTCGCACGGGTACTAAATTATACATATTCTTAAAGCTTCCTCTTGAATCACTCTATCTATTAAAATAAACCGCATCAAAATCCGTTGCGTAGCTTTAAAGATCTAAGCATACATAGGGACAGACAGCGGGAAGCAACTTTGTTTTATACTATGTAGTGATAAAAAAAAACTCAAATTCACTAACATGTTTATGAAATATTTAATGATATAATTTAATTTGGCAAAGCATGGTAGCCAATTGTAATATTAAATTCGTCGTTACATGACACTCTAGTCTAGGTTTATGTTTTGCATGCCAGATGCTGGTAAATTGTGTGAAACCTGATACCTATACTGCACATTACACATTTTAAATGAAATAAATAAAGATATGCAAAGTATGGAAAATACGGGGAGAGACCTATGCCCAGCAGTGGGTTACTTAGTTCTCAGAAAAAAATCTTATCATCATTCACTTACCATCGTCCTATTTACTAGAGGTCGGCGCAGCATGTTTTCCTGAAAGAGACAGACAGAAAAACTGTGTCGAATTTGGAAGGAGACAACAGTGTAGAGATTGACGTCGAATTTGCCTATATTGTATGGACGGGGCACTCCGTTTGATATCCTGTTACACCGTAAAACGCTCGAGCTATTCCCACTATTTCTAGTCCGCTGTTGCTTATGGCTCGCGCCACATAAAGCCGGGTTCACACATCGCCCGCTGGGCGCCCCGCTGTCTCATTGTGGCCGCCGCCTAATCGTGGGCATAAGGATGAGCATCGGCAGTGTTAAAGGGTTCCGTAGAAAGATAATCTTTATAAATTTTGCCAAATTTCATACGTTTTTAAAACCTAACTTGGCTTCTAGAATCACCGGCTGTCAAATTATACTCATAACTTTCGCCACTATCATCATCATCATCATCTCAGCCGAAAGGCGTCCAATGCTGGACATAGGCCTCCCCCAAAGAGTGCCCAAGTGACCGGTCCTGCGCCACCCGCATCCAGCGGACTCCCGCAACCTTTACCAGGTCATCAGTCCACCTTGTCGGGGGCCTACCCACGCCGCGCCTTCCGGTTCGCCACTATAATATAATATTATATATGTACAACGTGTTAATAAAATAACGCAAAACCTGAGACAGTAAAATGTGAAAAAAAATAGAAAAAAAAAAATTACGAGTTTTTTTTTTACCTTTGTATGGAGCGTTGGCCGACTGGGGCGACCTGCTCCATACAAATGTAAAAAAAAAATCGCTTCAAAAGTTTTTTTTATATTTTTTTTCACATTACTCTCGATTCTGAACAAACAGTTTTCAGGTTTTGCGTTATTTTATTAACACGTTGTATACGTCCCACTGCTGGGCACAGGCCTCCTCTCGTCAGAGAACGGGCAGTACTTAGTCCCCACGCAGGCCCAGTGCGGGTTGGATGTACACTTTTGAAATTCTTCGCAGATGTATGCAGGTTGTCAATAAAAACTATTGAAAACCGAAGGGGACATATGTTGGGGCACATGATACGACATGACAATTAGATATAAACTATAATTGAAGGAAAGATAGATAGAAGGAGAGGCAGGGGAAGACCAAGACGTGCGTTTATGGACCAAGCTGAAGAGAAAGTTAATGTGATGTCGTATCAAGAGCTCAAAACAGTGGCAGAGAGAATAACAGAGTGGCGATTACTCCACCGACAAGAGCCCGGCTCTTGAGTTTATGATGATGTATCCAAAAGGGCCCTTAGATAAGATCAAGACTTAGCTTCTGTTTTCTTTAATCCCGCGGAACCCTGATCCAAAATAAGGTCCGCAGTAGTTTTTGCCTGCTGTCGCTGCATTAATTCGCTTTTGATGGATCTTTTGATTATAGAAATGTCTTTTTTGTCTGTCGGTCCTTCTGCGAGGAAACAATCGCTTTTTCGCTGGTTTCGCCGCTTGGCGCTCCGGATTAAACCTACAAATAAAGCGAGAATTTTATTTCCCTTTCAAAGTCTTTTGCACATTAAATAAATAAATATTAGGGGACAATCTTACACAAATCGACCTAAACTAAGCAAAGCTTGTAATATGGGTACTAGATGACGATAAACGTAGTAAACGTACTTATATAGATAAATAAATACATAGAAAATATCCATGACTCAGAAACAAATATTTATGCTTATCCCACAAATAAATGCCCTTACCGGGATTCTCTAACTTCGCAGGCACTACCAACTAGGCTAAAGCGGTCGACATTGACATAAGATTGAATTTCGTCAACAAATACAACCTCCGTTTTAAAATTCTCAATAATTAAAAAAAACCGGCTAAGTGCGAGTCGGACTCGCGCATGAAGGGTTCCGTACCATTATCTATAAAAACAGTAAAAAAAATAGTTTGTTGTATGGGAGGCCCCCTTAAATATTTATTTTATTTTGTTTTTAGTATTTGTTGTTATAGCGGCAACAGAAATACATCATCTGTGAAAATTTCAACTGTCTAGCTATGGCGGTTCTTTAGATACAGCCTGGTGACAGACAGACAGACGGACAGCGAAGTCTTAGTAATAGGGTCCCGTTTTTACCCTTTGGGTACGGAACGCTAAAAAATACAAATAGTCTTTAAAGCAATAAACTTTATGTTGCCAATTCGTTGTTTAGTTTGATATAGCTCTGTCTCGCCCAGTACCTTCCTAGAACGACTCGCGGTATTGGTAAGTGACGCCTTATTTCAAAGTGAACCTAAGTACAAAATATCTGAAATTGTGATCTTATTAAAGTTGTTTGTATTGTATATAACTTCTTTATTTAATTTGTAAACTAATTTTATAATATACTATAACGAATCATAAATGAAATATTCGTTTTATAAAATTATAATTGTAATTTTTGTGTTATTATGTTGTTTTATGAATTATCAAAAATGACGTCTGACAGACTCCACATCAGTAGAATATTTCTAAAAAATTCACCACAGTTGCAGAGGGTTAAGGAAAATTTTGGTAAAATAAATGAGGTGGCAAGCAAAGTCGCAAAAGGAGTAAACCCACAAGGTCGCTTTTTCAACAAATTCAATATGTGTGAATTCTGAGGTGTTAACTGTAAAGGAACAAAACCAAAGTTTATGAATCCACTCGTTTTTGGGTTAAACCGTAAATCCGGTAGCGGTATACTACTTTTTCCCGCAGCTTTGCTCGTTGTTTTACAAATTTCTTGTAAGCTGAAGTCCTCCAATTAGAATCCATATTTGAAACACCTATTTTCCAATTTATTTCTTGACTAGCGACCCGCCCCGGCTTCACACAGGTACTACGAGTATAAAGGTACGCACACCGCTGCCCAAAATACGCTAACGCATCGTAAACGCAGCAAAATGTATGAAGAATACGGTGTGACGCATTCGAAACGTCAACGCGTATACGCAGCGTTACGCACCGGTGTAATCGCTCCTTTATTATACATATAAACCTTCCTCTTGAATCACTCTATCTATTAAAAAAACTGCATCAAAATCCGTTGCGTAGTTTTAAAGATCTAAGCATACCTAGGGACAGACAGCGGGAAGCGACTTTGTTTTATACTATGTAGTGATGATGCCATTCATATTAGTTTTTAGAGAGGAGCAAAGGTATGTATGATAAGATAAGATAAGAATGTATTTATTTAGCACAAAGCAAAAAGAAAATACAATCAAAAAGGTTACGCATCATATACATAAAATGCTTTGCTAAATGGGAGCCTCACTCAGCATGTTGTCACGGGGGCCGTGACGCTGGTTTTCAGTGAGAGCCCCAAAATTAAATAAAACTACTTAAAACTAAACTAGACAACCAATTATATAATTTTTAGGCACTGTAATTTAGTTTATAAAACAAACAAAATACAGCAAAAACAAGTTTTGTATGAAAAACTTAAATTCGCTATATTTTTTTACTATAGTATCTGAAGCTACATAAACTAATTACAGACTTGGATATACCTCATGTCATTGTACACGCAAAGTTTCGTTACAATCCAACACGTAGTTTTAAAATGAGAGCGTATAACTACGATTGTATGGAGAATCGAGCTTACTGCGGCCCCTTAGAACTATAACTTACTATGGGACCAAGTACAATTAGAGGACATCAAAAGGCCGATAAGAATCTAAATCAGACTTCGCTTGCGACCGAAAAACGGATCATAGATCTAATTGATACATATATCCGTAGGCAAGTCATAGGTTGTTGTTATGTGTGAAGAAATAAGTAGATACATTTCAAATTCAAGGAAAACTTTAAAAATGTACCTAATGCTCCGCGCCGGAGTCCAACCAGTGTCCACAGCCATATGGCCTATCGCTCTAACCAAATGAGCTATCGGAACAGTCTACCACTAAATCTTTCAATCAGTTCCTTGATTGAAATTGATTTAGTTATATTTCTGTTTAAGTACTTTTCTATTATCTGGGTCCATATTATATTATAAGACAGGAAAAATCCTCCTGCATATGATAATATAGTTAAAAAAAATAGGGAAATATACAGGGAGTCTGAGTGATGTCTAATGACTAATGACTCTCTGCCTCTCTGCCAGAGTCAGAGAGAGACAGATATTAAGCTTAATTTGCTATTAGATTAACGGAGTAACAAACCAGTCTGGGGCAAAACCTATAGCTAAAGTTGGTACCTACACTACCATCGAACTCATACATACTAACAAACAAATCCAGAATCATTAGGTATGCATGTTTATTATTCCTACCTTTTTATTCTCCCTCTTTTTCTGTCTCTTTTTGTCTCCATACTAATTCGCGTAACGCGGTTAGATGTTTTGAAATGAAATTATATCCATTAAATAACCAGACTGGACCAAACCTATTACCATACCCGAGCGATTATAGTCCTTATCATACAAGTTATATAAGATATTTAATTGTGTGAACATTTATTTGCACTTGAGTCACTTAGGTTTTAAGCTAAATATTGTTTATGACATTGGTAGATTTAATAGATTTTTTTCTACATCTGTGTGGTCTTATTATCAATTTGTTTCTGGTGTCTGACACACATATAGCTTTTATTACATCTGTATGGAAACGAACAGGCATACTGATAAGCCGACATCTTATCCTACTCACGCTCGCGACTCCAGAAGAGCCACATAGCAATGCACTCACGAGAACTTTCCAAAGTTGCGAAACTTTCCACATGAGAATTTCTCGGTAACTTCTGAGAATGTTCTCGAGAACGAGAATTTATTTATTTATTTGACACGAGTGACACGACACGATCAAAGAGTCCAAAGACACGCATCAAGAAATAGTTCGGTAACTTAGTTTAAAAAGTCAGGGCTAGTGTACTAGAAGTCCGAAAGTCGAAATGTTCTCTGAAATACAGTGAGAATTTAAGCAACTTATTGGTAACTTATCACTTATCAACAAAATAGCTAACTGTAATAGACAATAACACATGCATAATAACATTTAGTTTTAAGTTATGCCTATTTAAACTTTATTTCAAGTAGATTCTCTTGTTTTAACAATAATTTCCATGTTGCAGGAATGTTCTGAGAACATTCTCGAGAACGTTTCCACTTTTTGGGAATGTTATGCAATTTGTACATTGCTGGAGCCACAGGCGCGTTGCTAACAATTTATTGACTGTTTTATATTGACAGTTAGAGACAAATGCATGCGTAATCACGTAACGTTTCCAACGCTCTTTAGGACAGTCCAACTGTCATTTTTAGGGTTCCGTAGCAAAATGGCAAAAAACGGAACCCTCATAGATTCGTCATGTCTGTCTGTCTGTCTGTCTGTCCGTCCGTATGTCACAAGCATTTTACTCGAAAACTATAAGGTGTATTTCAATAAAATTTTCAGGATAGGTGTATTTTGTTAACCGCTACATAGTTTTGTAACTAAATTACTAAAAAAAAATTTGTTTAGGGGTGCACTCCATACATAAAACTGAAAGCCATTTTTTTTTTCATTGCAAGCCCACGTGTGGCATCACTCGATAGATCAATCGATAGGCCTTTCAAAATAAATATAAGGTTTCTCAGCAATTTTTTTGATTAAGTGAATAGAGTCAGAGATAATCTCCTCAAAAGTCACTAAAATTGTGTCCCCCCCGCTCTAATTTTTGAACCGTGTATTTTAAAAATATGAAAAAATCATGCTCATAGGGCTTATTAAATTCTCTCAGCGAAAATTGTTTTGAAGAAGATCGGTTCAAAGGATATTGAGATATTTCTAAAATACTGCTTTCCTTAAAGAAAAGGACGTAAGTGCCATAAGATTTCAGTAACGATACGACCTTTTTAATAGGCACGGAACCCTCGTTGTGCGTGGTCCGACACGCACTTGGCCGCTTTTTTCCACATACAAAATGACATGTAGATCTACCTAACGCACGCACAATGCGTTACGTGATCAACCTGCTGGTCCCTCACTCTCAACACAGCAGGTCCTCGGCAGCTCTGGCGACCGTAACTCACCACCTGGAACACAACACCACACACTAACAAAGTAAGTAGTGGTTAGTGGTGTTATTATGACTGCGATCTTCTATAAAGCGCATCCTCATGTCCTTTAGCGACCTTAATACTCACCGCCAGCTCCGCTATTCTGTAACTTGTTTCAAGATCACCTCAACGCTCACCCACAATATCTTGACGTCGCGATACGTAGTAAGCCAACTAAGCGTAGGTAGAGGCGGGCTTAAGGCACTCTAAGCTCTTCATAGAAGGAGTGGACTCGGGCTGCACTAAGCTCAAGCTGCTCAGCTCGGAATCATATTGTTCGGAATCATAGTTCACGGGTGACTTCCGGGTCAAGGATCTCTTGGCCAACATGGTATCGGATAGTTTAGACTAGAATGTGTGGCGAGGAGGATGAGACTATGGAACACTTATTGTGTGAATGTCATGCCCTTGCCAGACAAAGAATGAATTACTTTGGTAACGGCTATCCGCAACCAAATGTGCTTCCGCTGAGCTGCATCATCCGTTTTGTGGAAAAGATGGAGCGAGCTCGGGAGTATATTCATAAAGGAGAAGGCAAATGCACAAAAGGCAATTTCTAGTACGCGGCGTCTAAGTGCTGGAATGATATCCCTCCTCCTATCCAAGGCGCGCTTAGCAGATACACCTTTAAGCGTAAGCTTAAAGGCTATTTGTTGACGCTCCAGAAATCAAGATTCTAATCCCCAGCACTGTGACAGCAATAAATATGCCAATTGCCAATTGCTATTTTTTTATCTAGTTTTTGTTTTTTAATGTGTAGGTACGGTAAATATCGATATTTTATTGAAGCTGCATCCAGGTAGTGTGTAGTTACATGTATTATCTCACTTTAAGTATTTATGTTTATTTCTCTTTCGCCTGTCCCAATACTCCCAATAATGTAGGTAGTTTATTTATCACATTTGTATGACGTTTCCGTGAGTCACCGACGGTGCTGGCTGAAAATCAGCGCTGCAGGTGTCTGACACCTCAGCATAATGCTGAGCCAGTGTCCGGTTCACTGCCGCAGAGACACACTTGTTTCATGTTTTATCTGTTCTTTGATTATTTTATTGTTTAATATGTGTGTCCTGTGTGTTTGTGAATAAATGTATCTTTCTTTCTTTCTTTCTAAAAGATCCCACTGGGTCGAAGTGTATCCGAAAGGGCCCTCATCTAGATAAGATAAGATCAGGTAGAGGTCTAGTTCCGTGACGGGTGACTGGCTGGGTGAGCCGCATTAGCGCGTAGCGAATGACAGCCCAGCACTGCCAGCGTACGAAAAAACCATCGAATAGACAAGTAACAGAATGGGTGCCAAAGCCATTATGCGGGGATGGCGGCGCGGTGTCAGTGATAATCAGCTTTTCCATGCATTGCGGTCCAGACCTGACCAGATAGCCAAAGAAGCTGAGGACACGTTGGGTACATATGAAGAGCCTCGTTTTGATGCCGAACTTCTATTTGTACATCTATACTGACCATTTTACGGACGTATCACAATTTAATAAGATTTTAACACATGAGTAAATTACACAAACATTGTATCCCGTGGTCCCAAACTGACCTTTTCTGCACATTCTCAAATCTTTGAATGGGTATTGGATTCATTCAAAGATCTTCTTTTGAAAAAACCTTTTGTGATGTATCAAATTACAACAATACGATTATATGATGAGATCTGTATAGATCACTTTATTTTTACCTGGGTTAAAATAAATTTAAATCATTAAAAGTATTTGAAGAAGAAGCAGTTATTTAGCACTTCAAAAATACATAAAAACAGAGATACATGTACAGTCACCATCAGATATATCGGAGCGGCCAAAGTGCTCACAATCATCGGAACACGTCTCTAATGCCTCGACAATAGAGGCGTGTTCCGATATTTGTGAGCATCTTGGCCGCTCCGATATATCTGATGGCGACTGTACATATGCCGCGGTGTTTTTTACAATCAAGTAGGCTGTATACTTATTTGCCATTGCCACTGACGTGGTTTAAAAAAAAAAGTCTATGAAATGGCATTGTAGACGAGTGGTAAGGCATGCGGGACTGTCAATGCGGGGGTTAGTGGGTTCGGAAACCCGCTCGTATCCCTGGGTTCCTCAAAAAAACTTATGTATGAAAGAAATATCATTTTATATTTAACAGTAGCTTTTCGGTGAAAATATCGCGAGGATTCCCGGTCTAAACCCATCAAGGTCTAGTTTTCCCTCTGGGTTAGGTTAGGCTGCCCAGCTACCTATATAATAGGTCCACGTGATTGAAGCAGCTCGAAATTGTCCCGGGGCGCTCTCCCTGGCCAAGCCTGTAAAGCGGGCTAGTCGTGAGGGTCAAAATAGCATGCGTAAGCGCACCTTTGACCCTCCTTGTAAGCGAAATGCCTGGACAATAGTTGGGGGTTTAGGTACTCTACGCCTTCTGCCCATGAGTCCCACACACCCCCGGTCTTCTTTGACCGGGCGGACGGTGCATCTAGGCAGTTCTCATACGAAAATAAAAGGTTAGGTTAGACTAGTGACTAGTGTGTCTACAACTCGGTTACAATATCTGTGGATCTCGCTGGAATGTGAACCCCTACCCACGCTCGCCCCGCGCGCCTTGCGCACCGTGCCAGAGCGCCGACGTGACGTCATCGACGCCAGGTCCACAGATATTGTAACCGGGTTATACGCTAAATCTTGGGATTTAATAGGTGCCAAAGTGGACAACAAGCTTAGGAGGGTTTGGGAGGGTTTAGGGTTAGGAGGGTTTTCTGAGTCATGGATGTTTTCTATGTATTTAAGTATTTATTTATCTATATAAGTATGTTTATCGTCGTCTAGTACCCATAGTACAAGCTTTGCTTAGTTTGGGACTAGGTCGATTTGTGTAAGATTGTCCGCAAATATCTATTTATTTATTTTATTTATTTAGGACACAACCAGGAAAACGCTAGAAGGATGATAATGGAAGGTATCGAGGACCTTAGCGAATTTCGTTTAAAGGTACGAGTGCTACGGAATACTAGCCCCAGTTCCCAATGGCATGAAATGTGCCCCACAACAGGTAGCCCGTACACTGAAGCACAATCGGTGCGCACTCGAGCATTGTGTACCTATTGTGTGCGGTACTGTCGCACACAACAGTGGCGAATGTTAGTCCTCTAGCAAACATATTAGGGCATATGCAGACTGGGTATTTTTCACGCGCCGTCGGCTACCATACGCTAGGAAGTGGGGGGACGCGCGTCGAAGGCGCGTGAAAAAAACGCAGCCTACAGCCCTTAGGCTGCTCACGCACTATGATTTTTTTGTCGACTAATTATCGTAGTGCGCGCTTGGCCTTAGAGGCAGTAGACTACTGTCTCTAGTGGTAGAGTGAAACATAAATCCCCATTACTCACGTCGGTGACATTGCCAAATCCGTTATGTGCACGGTTTTTTGTTTGAATTAAGAATTAATACCATATAAATAAATAAAAAATAAAAGTAAATATTAAGGGAGAATCTTACACAATTCGACCTAGTCCCACAGTAAGCTCAGTAAGGCTTGTGTTATGGGTACTAGACGACGATATATATAATAGATATAAATACTTAAATAGATAGAAAAACTTCCATGACTCAGAAACAAATATTCATGCTCATCACACAAATATTTGCCCTTACCGGGATTCGAACCCAGGACCTTCAGCTTCGTAGGCAGCGTCACTAGCCACTAGGCTAACCGGTCGTCGTATGTGTAATTATTTGTGCATTATTTTCTTTGAAGTAAATTATGTAAGTAAATAACGGATTTGGCAATCTCACCGACGTCATAAAACTTAACAACTCTGTTAACTGGAATGCGTTTTGTCCCGTATTCTCAAAAACAAATGTCAGTAGTAAAGATAAAATAATTTTAAAGGCATTTTAGCTAAAATAGCTTTGATGGTCGTTTAAGGGTATAAGTATATTCGGGATAGCAAATTATGTGAGGCGTGATTATGTTTTAACCCTCGACGCAAAAAGGAGTGTTCAAGTTTGACATGTTTATCTGTGTGTCCGTCTGTGGCATCGTAGCTTCCAATTGGACGCATCGAATTGAGTACGGTTTTTATCGATATTTTTTTCTGTCTTAGCAATTTTGCGATTTCAGTGATATTAAATTTTTTAATTTAAAGTAATAAAACTTGTGCACGTAAGTGTACCCTTTTGTCCGTTCACGCTTATAATTTCGCTGTATGGATTATGCCACACAAACAAACACGCGGACATCTATTGTAGCATTATACGAACCCTTTCATAACTATAACCAAGCCGAGACTAAAGCAAAATTTATACAGGGTGGAAAACGATCTCCTTTATTGACGTGTTTGGTGAGGAGCGGGCTGAAAATCAGCGGTGCAACCGCCATGATGGAGCACTATGCTGAGCTTGTTCCGTTGTGCTGGCACGCGACGTGATATTGATTCTTATTATTATACAAAAAAATGTACCATTTTGTAGTGTGTGCTCAAGCAAATAAATAATTTTCTATTCTCGATATGATACAGAGAAAGAATATAATGGAAAAATAAACCATCTTCGTCTGTAGCCCCCGACAGGACTCGAACCTATGGAGTGAGCATAAGCTCGCCCATTAGAGGTGTGCCAAGGCTGTGAAACAAGTCTATAACACGATACAGAGAGCGCTAGTCTTAGCGGGAATGTAATGCAGAAATACACAGCGTAAGTCAATGTCCACGTAGCTCAGTTGGTAGAGCAGTCTAGCGTTAATAGAAAGGTCGCAGGTTCGAGTCCTGTCGGGGGCTACAGACGAAGATGGTTTATTTTTCCATTATATTCTTTCTCTGTATCATATCGATTATAAAATGATCGGGGTAACTTTCTCGTTAAAAATAACACGAAAACAAAATATTTAATTAAAATAATTTGTTTCGTGATAAGGGTATTTAATTTTCTATTCTATTCTATAGTACCTATTTGTATTTATTTACTTAAGATTACCAACAGATAATACATCATACATGCACTTATATCTAATTTACAATCGAGACTGATGCTTACCTAATTATAGGTAACCACAACTTACTTTAGTATTCTGTAATTTGACAAAATCATGATGTAAATTCCCATAACTTTGACACTATGCAAATTTATATTGCAAATTGATAGCTATGTTACCTACCTAGTTTTATCATGAGGCAAACAGAACTGAAATCGGTGATTCAGAATAGCAATATTTTTAATTTGGCACATTCCGATCTAACACGTTTGCGATAGAAATTGAAACCAGGAAAAAGGAAAATGCAAATGTAATCTTCTTTATCCCTTAATTTCCACGTGGAAGCGCCAGAACCACTATATAACTACCATTACTGACCCATACAAACATTACACCCTGTATTCACCAATCTATAACACATTTTGCTTCAATCCAAAATATCCTATATAAAGAAAAATGTGAGGCCACATATGACCTTATGGTATAAATATATTACACGCCCCAAATGCACTTCAAATCTTATTAGTGATATATTTGACAAGCTTTCAATACTAGTTAGATTTGGGGTAAGTATTAAAAAAAAGTTTTTCTCAGTTTACTTTGACGCGTGTCAAAAGCAATCCGAACGTAATAATTATACATTGTCGTGGCAAATATTATTGGTTAATTTAAAAGGTAGGATTCCTAACAAAATAAATCATCATCATACCAGCTGAAAGTGGGGGGAGGCCTATGTCCGCTGCTGAACATAGGCCTCCCCCAAAGAGTGCCACAATGACCAGCCCTGCGCCAGCCGCACCCAGCGGACCACCTTGTCTACACACGCTGCGCCTGTCGGTACGTGGTCGCCTCTCGAGAACCTTTCCGCCTCAACGGCCGTTGGTTCTACGTGCAATCCAATGTGCCCCCTGCACCTTAAGTTTACCGATTCGGAGCTACCTTTATTCTGCTCCGGATAGCCTCATTTCTGATGCGATCAGAGAAACTCCCAGCGCCTGCCAGCGTTGCCTTTGGGTGACTTTGAGCCTTCTACTGAGGCGGATAGTGAGCGACCACGTTTCAGTGGCATACGAGTACGTCATCACTGGCAACCCACACTGGTCAAAGACTCTCGTCTTGAGACACTGCGGAATATTAGACGAAAAGAGGTGCCGTAGCTTCCCGAACGCTGCTCAGCCGAGTCGCTATATTTGTTAGGTATATACTTATGTGTGGTTCTGAATCTAGATGCATATTATCACCAGACCCCGTATCATGGTCGGCCTTATCATGATATAAGTAACACGATAGACCGTCCGTCACTCGCTGACACCGTTCGATGGAACGAGACGGACGCTAGATCTTGTCACTTATCGTGTGATAAGGCCGACCATGATACACGGTCTGGTTACTGTCTCGCAAGTAATCCCACGGCTATACCACCGAAAACATTTCTGCATCTTAATATCTATCAATTCAGTCCGCTGTCCCCTCTTCCTCATTCGGGCAACCTTATGAGGTCAAACCAACATTTGAAGATCAAACCCATCAAACAAAAACCAACCTCAACTTGTTTTGAGAAAACACAAATTCCAATGACATCTATACACCTTTAATTCTGAAAACGTCTTAACTGGTTCGTTGTTTGGTAAAGGAATTGATGCTCTAAGATAAATAGAAAAGGTTGGTTTTTGAGTGTTGTGTTGATGGAGTCAAGTGCGTTGGGATAAGGAGGAAGGACCAATTACGGGCAATTTTGTTGGATTAGCGGCAGGATTTTTGGAGTCCCAGCTTGGCGAATGTTCTTGTATGCTTTCTAGTGTCTATCCATGCATACAATCATCACCAGCCTATGTAGTCCCACTGCTGGGCACAGGCCTCCTCTCATGAATGAGAGAGAAGAGGCAATAGTCCCCACAGTTAGGTTATGTTAGGTATGCAGGTTTCCTCACAATATTTTCCTTCACCGAAAAGCTAACGGTAAATATCAAATGATATTCCTAACATAAGTTTCAAAAATTCATTGGTGCGAGCTGGGATTCGAACACACGACCGCCGTTTGACAGCCGCATGCTTGAAACACTAGGCTACCGTAGTTAACATACAAACAAACAATAATACAAAACAGGTCCTGATAGCTCCCCAGGTTGCTGTATTCAGAGAGAGGGACTTGCATTTGTCTCAAACAGATACAACGTATCCTCAAATCAGGGGGCCTAGACAAGGTTACAATCGACAAGCGCTAACGCCAATAGAAACGAATAAAATGTATGGGAATGACAGATGTTAACGAAAAGCGTTTCGTCGGCATCTGTCATTCCCGTACATTTTAATTCGTTTCTAGGGCTGTTAATTGCTACGCGCCAATGCGGCTCACCCCGCCGGTCACCCGTCACAAAACTAGACCTCTACCTACGCTTAGTTACTACGCATCGCGGTGTCAAGATATATTTGAGGGTGAGCGTTGAGGTGAGCTTAAAACAAGTTACAAAATAGGGGGGCTGTAATCGGCGATGAGCTAGGGTCTTCCAAAGTTGGAAGCGTCTATAGGCTAGGTCTACTTTCTATCAGACAGGCCGTATGCCTACAAGTGGTATGTTTTTACTATCGTCGTAGTATAATAACTACAACTTAGAAAAGTTGAGAAACCCCCCACATTTTCATTTCAAAGTCCAATATTTCAAAAACGGCTGAACAGATTTTCATGAAACATGGCTAAGAACACTCGGGATAAAATTATCTATGACACAGTTAAACGAAAATCGGTTCATCCGTTTGGGAGCTACGATACCACAGACAGATACACAGACAGACAGACACGTTAAACTTATAACACCCCTCTCTTTGCGTCTGGGGTTAAAAATAGCATGTTATATACAACGTTTTAATAAAATAACGCAAAACCTGAAAACAGTTTGTTCAGAATCGAGAGTAGAATGCGAAAAAAATAAAAAATAAATTTTTTGACTAGATTTAGTTTTTACATTTGTATGGAGCGTTGGCTGACTGGGGCGACCTGCTCCATACAAATGTAAAAAATAAATCGCGTCAAAAAATTCATTTTTTATTTTTTTCGCATTCTACTCTCGATTCTGAACAAACTGTTTTCAGGTTTTGCGTTATTTTATTAACACGTTGTACATAACTATAAGCTTTTGCCAGGCAGTGGTAGGTGGTTATGAGCTGAAGATTGTGTCCACCGCCTGGCAATAATTAGAATGTTGATGGGGGAGAAGAAAGGGTGAGGTTTTACTTTTATCCCAGAGGGGTTTATGGCAGTCCACACTCAGACAGAGACTCTGAAGTTGTGTCAATACAATAGGGAGGATGCACTATTTTCAATTTTGCTTTCATTTGAAAGAAATTAAAAAAAATTAAATACTAATATTTATAGTCAAAAAATCCTGTTACAAACTGACAATTTAAACTTTCACGCCTAAACGGATCTACAGTTCTTGTGACGTCACTCGTGTGCGTCACTCGCCATATTTGTTTGTCCGTGGTAGATGTCATAGAGTTGCCTAAGTTTTGACTTTTGACAGGAGTGACGTCACCAGACGCTGATTGTTGGATTAAAACACGTTCCGTTTCACATTACTTCAAATCGTAATTAATGTTGGAAATTAGTATAAACTAAAGTAAAAACGTTTCAGTAGCTATTATTTTATGTTTTTTTTTTTACATTTTGGTCACAAAATAATGGTAAACATTATAGCTGCATCTTCCCTATATTATATACACAAGTAGCTACATGCATAATCATTCATACATCGCGCACGTAATTAATCTATCGCTAATCTTATACCTACACGTTTTATGCAATATCTAATATATATTAGAGAATGTGCCTAGTCGGCTCAAGCTTTTAAAAATATGACTATTTATTTGAAATAGTATAAATATGAGCTATCTTCAATCTTTTTATACAGTCTGTCTCGCACTGACTGTATCTATAAAAAAAAATAAGATAGAAAACTGTCTAGTTTTAACATGGTTACAAAATAACACCATGCCCACTAGCATGTTACGTTTTATCGTTATGTTTTCACGTTTCAGTGTATTTTGGCCTTTTAAGAGGAAACACAGGGCCGTTTTTCCATACAAACGTAGTCCCCTGGTTTCTCCCTGAATAATGGCAGTAGAGCAATATTTTTTTTCCGTAAATCTATGGCTACTATTGACATGTTCCTACGTTTTCTTTTTTTTTCATAAATTTATTCTTAAAAGAGATATTAACCTTTAAAAAAAAAATAAAAAAACGCCAGATTTTCCGCTGTGTTCAAACATCCAGAAAACAATTTTGACTAGATTATTTAAAACAAGGAAAACATAGGAACACGGCCAAAGCCTTTCTTTAATTACTTACTTATTAATAAAAATCAGGGGACTATGAAACGTTGATTTCGTTTACTTTTAATAGGTATTTTCGGTCCAAGCTGCAGTTGTCTCTATCGCGCTCGCGCTCGCTTGATCCTGGCACTGCGCGACAGCAATACATTTTACAAATACCTATTTCTCAATTATCTCGGCCTTTGTGTTTCCTCTTAACGTGACGATAAAATCTATCGTGCTAGCTTAGCTGGTGATTTTGAAACATTTCAAAAATATATTGTAAAGTAATTGCTAATACTGTTAAAAAATAGTATTATTTACAAAAAATGCATCTGCTATAACTATTTATATCCTTAACGGTAGGAATAATTACATTCAAATCCCTAATAAAGCACATACGCACTTAATCACTTATATCCACTTAACAACATAATAGCCTCTTCACATCTGATATTCTATTACCAATCTCCTATTAAAACCGCCGCATTACCGACCTTATTCGAACGAGATATGAGTGAAGGGTGCTTAAGTTGCCACAAGTCGCTTGACAATAGATTGTAGTGACTTGTTCGAGTGACAAGTTGAGGGTTGTTGGTACTTGAACATCTGGGTAATGTTTGATGGGGTTATTGTTTCGATATTTTTGATATTATCGTTATTTAAGAAACTAAATAGACCTGGTACAGAACGCGGGAGTCTGCTGGATGCGGGCGCAGGACGGGCCATTGTGGCACTCTTTGGGGGAGGCCTATGTCTAGCAGGGGACGTCTTTCGGCTGATGTGTTAATAATGATGAATATACACTAACATTGGCTACATTCGATGTTTAATGATGCCATTCGAACCACTTAGACTTAGAGGATCAAATACCGATTGTTAGAAACAACTCTCACTTTTTCACCAAAGCAATCGTCAATTCGCAACGAAGGAAAAAGTACAAAGTCCAATTAAAACTACCCGCCTCTAAATTAGAAATGTACAAAAAAGGCCCGTACTACCGATGCATACTTGTAGCAAACAAACTACCGGAAAAAAATATAAATGAAATTGAAGACAAAGTGTTCAAAAGGGAACTAAAAAATTTGCTTCTCAATAAATGCTACTATTCCATAGATGAATACCTGAATGATGAATCTCTGCCCAAGTAAAATAATCGCATGTAATAATAATAATATTTTTAATTTAATTTATTTTATATAATAATAATAATGTGATATTAAAGAAGTAGGTAAATTATAATAAACTATAATGTATAATAATAGAATATATTATTAACTACATAATTTGGATTTAAGTGGAAACATTTATAAATATATTATAATTTATTAATTAATAAAATGAAAATGAAATTGAATTAATGTAATCAGCAGTCTTACAGGTATTAATGAAAAATAATAATAACAATATTTTAAATAGCATAATAATATTTTAAATAGCATAAATAAGCTTCTAATCTCATGCCTCGAACATAAGTGTCAGAATGCGGATAATTCAATTTAATGGATGTGTGTATAATTAACCTAGTAGTAGCTTTAATTTTAAGAATTACTTGCTGTGCCCTAACAGGGTTCATGTGTGAACCTACCCTAATGTAACACCTATTTGTACCACATGATAACTACGCAATAAATGAATTATGAATTATGAATTACCTATATGGGACCACAACTGCGCCCTAACTATCCCTGTAATCGATCGTTAATCGTTATGCGATTTTAAGGAAAAGCATTTTTGTACGCATAGAAAAGTGTATTATTATGTTGGAGAGCACTTTATGATCGGAATAAGTCAAACTTGTACTATATTATATAGTAACCTAGATAAATGAAGAGATGAAGACGAGTCCAATGACAAAATAAGAGTCAAAATCAGACACGACGTTAAAACGACTCATGCTATCTACTATTGGCAGCATTATGACGTATGATTTAATATCTGTAATGTTTTGGAAGTAAAATGCGTTTACGATTCTTTTATATTAAATCATTAACCCCATTTTATTTTCTTTATGGACCAGTTAAATGCCTAAGCTTGGCTTGGTTTGGGACTAGGTCGATTTGTGTAAGGTTGTCCCCTAATATTTATCTATTTATTTTATTATTCATCAGTCCACCTTGTGGGGGCCGATCTACGCCGCGTCTGCCGCTAATCGAGTACCTCTCGACAACCACACACAAACACATATGTAAGTACCTAAAACTTATAAAGTCGGCGTTTGCGTCGGCGACGGTTTCAAATAAGTATGCAACAACAGGGGACCGATTTTTGACTTTCGAGCGCTCGACTCTTTCACTCGAAAACTGACAAAAATTATGAAATGCTATTTTAAAATAGCGATAGAAAAATGAAAAACGAGTGGTATTGACCACTCGTATTCAATTCTATTGGTAGAAAGTAAGTGCCTGCCATTTTGACACTAGAAACGTATTTGCTTTTATTTGATTTTCGAGCGCTCGAAAGTCAAAAATCGGTCCCCTGCACGCAAGTGACAGGCTGTTTTTGCTTTCGCAAATCTTTTAACGACGAACGTGGCCGCCATTCTACGATATTTGTCATTTTGTAGATACCTACACGGTAGATCTTAGAGTAGTAGTGATAGTAACTTAGTACAACACGCATTATTTGTTGGTTATTGCAACAAATTGGGTTCTCTTACTGTGTAAATTATCTTTAAAAACCTACTATGTTTATTAATATTGCTATGTTGTTTGAATATATTTACAAAATGGCGCCATCTATAAAAAAACACCGTTCGGAAAATTATTTGTAGTAAAGAACTGGCAGTTTGTTTGATTTAAACATCAAGATTATTTTGTAAGTATGCGTTTTTTTAGTCTATATAAAACCGTGAAATGACGCACCTGTCATATCGGTGGAACAAATTGTCAATGTGACTCTTTAATCTCCCAAAGCGTTCCAAAGCTACCCATCATAAGTAGTTCGAGTTGTAACAAAACCACTTATTCATCTAAGTCAATAAAGTCTTGTAAATCAACCCATATTAACACTTCAATCTGGCTGAATACTGTTTGCAAACCAGTCCCGACCCGTGGGTAATTAAAATTACTATACATGCCATGCCGGTTTGGTGGCTTGAAATTAGTTGTGTTCGACGCGTGGCGCCATCTGTTGTTGAGTTGCCGAACTAATTATTGAGCGTTGTGAATTTTGTTGAAATTAAGTGTGAGTTTGTTAATAATAAAATGACGTATATATATTTAGACACTATAGGTATAATAAATAGTTACTTATTTTGTTGTTTAAGACGTATAAGTTGAGTGCACGCTAATTAGAATTTATATAAAAAATCTGCTTAGAAATGTATTTCTTATAAGAAGTATGACTATTAAACGGTTTTATATTACACGTTAGATTAAATTCTGAAGAGGTAAATCGTGTTAGTTTATTTGTATGGGTTTCAGCACGACTCATCTGATCAAAAATTCTTTCACCACTCGGGACTATTTAAGACGACTGAAATGACGACGACGACGGGATTACATTACCTACACTTAACCCATTCGCCGCTACAGAAAAAATGCAATAGTTATCAACGTTTACCTAACCCAAGCTACTGAAAGCGCAATTGCTTAAAAATCCACTAACAAACACAATAGACACATAACTTAAGAAAACCTAGTAATTAGTAACAAACATGCGTGCAGCTTAATGATTAGTTTATCTATTGATACACATCTTGGACATTAAAGCCTAAACCATAACATTTTACTTACCCGACTTTCACTGTGGAAATATTTTAGCCAGTTACGTACAAAAGAGTGGTTATGTATTTCGGAACTCTTTGCGGACCTGACAACGATGGCCGAGTAACTATTATTTGAATTTCGTGTTGATTTTTTTTTTTTTCAGAATTATAATATATGAAAGTGTGAAATTTGGAAGAGCTCATAATTCTGTGCAATACCCAAAAATTCACTAGAAATTATTAATTCCACTGACAATGAGTTACGAAAATCCCATTAGGTACGTTTTGTCACTCAATGGAATAAAATAGTCGAATCCGTAGGAATTTTAAAAACTTAATGAAATAACTAGCTTTTTATCTGATTCTGGCGGAAAAAAAAACACTGTTTTGAGTTAGAGTGGCCCTCTTATTGTAATTAGATTACATATACATATGTAGGTAGGTTAAGTAATTGGGCTGGTTTGCGACCAATACGGAGTACCTACTAAAAGGATATTTTCTCGTGTTTTTAGTAAGTAGGTATTATTTAACGCCAAAATAAAAAATGGCTCATTTTTTCTTAAGGGTCTGTAGAATCGTTGCCTGCAATTCACAACAGCAATACACTACATTAATTTTTCACAATCGTCGTTTGTACATAAAAGCGTATCTTTCTATTCACAGTTCTTAAACGCAATTCTTCACATCAGCAATTCGCCACATTCGTTTTCACTGTACATTTTATTATAACACAGTTCAGCACTTAGTAGTATATAAATAAATATAGGGACCGTGAAGACCAACAAATGCATAGGTAATGAAATTATGATGAATTACGGATTTGTTGAATTGGTGTTGTGAAGCGCTTGTGAAGAATTGCAATTATAGGAAGAAACGCTGACGTGTTATATTTGTATTGCTCTTCAATAACATCATACTTAAACGTGGATCCAGTTTGTTATTAATGTGTTTTGTACATAAACACTTGTTGCGCGGGGAGTTGGGTACTGTCCGTTCCGTCTCATACATGAGAGAAGGCTTGTACGCAGCAGTGGGCTGATTTATTATTATTAGTTAGTTAGTTATACTGGGCTCGATTCCGCAAATCGACATCCAGTGTGCCTATTTTGCGTGAAATGATGGGGTAGCGCTACTTACTCTAACTCTACTAGGTAGGGTAGCTTCTCCAGAAAGTTGGTGAGTGCCTTTGTGTTTTTGACTGCGTCCCGTAGTGTGTCTGGAGACCCTAGGTGCTTTTGAATGTTATTATTATTATTAAACATTCTATTTCGTTCCATCTGGAACACGGTAACAACAACTTATTTACTTACTCCTTCAACGCAACGACCCGAAGCATGTCTTGGTCTCCAATACGCCACCGATCCCGATCTTGGGTAGTTTCTCGGCAGTCAGTCATGTTGAAAACTACGAGTATGTGCTTCGAACATTATTTAAAGGCGACCTTTAAACAATACTTAAGTACTACATTCCATAGTAACACTTAACAGTAAATGGCCATTTGTTGACCAGGCTACATAAAATGTACAAAGTACCTACATAATAATACGTGTAACTGCATAAACAGGCGTTACTTAATACAGATATCAGATAAATGTCATGTAAACAGCAATAAATCCGTTTAATTTGAAGTAATTTGCGTCCAATTAGGTTTGATGAACGGCGCGGGCGGCCGCGTGACGACGGTTCCGCTACTCGCCGGTAGATGGCGCTGCAAAAACCGATACAGAATCGATTTCGTAAAATTATGCATTATCAGGATTATTCTTTCAGTTTCTTGTGGCCAATGTCATATTTATATAATTTAATAAAATACTTATGCTTAAATAAGTTGACATTTTTACATTAAAATAAGTTCTAGTATTTTAATAAAAAATATTACCTGCAACGTGAATCTCAATTTAACTTGTAAAAAAATAAAATTGTCGCCCTTTTGGCCACAACTACAGCCTCGTAGATAGTTGTTAGATTTCTATCTAATACCATGTCTTGGCGTAGGCACTAGTTTTTGAAGAGCCTGCCATTTGATTCCAACTCATAGCGGAAAGTAGACCTATTTGGATTAGGTTTTAGCAAGGCTTATGCACAACTCTGAGGGCGCAAGGGATGGGAGGAGAAATACATATAATAGAAAATAAATGATGCGATTAGAGACTTTGTCTGAAACTCGCT
The DNA here is from genome assembly GCA_947578815.1 of Epinotia ramella. NCBI lineage: Eukaryota > Metazoa > Arthropoda > Insecta > Lepidoptera > Tortricidae > Epinotia > Epinotia ramella. The sequence continues at coordinate 10,601,182 of OX388226.1, read as the reverse complement.
CTATTTTTTTTCTATTCTAATTTCTAGCAAGAAAGTTGATTCCGACCTTGGTATGGCGGATTCCATTTCGTATACAAAGTGTCATGTAATTCTAGCATGTCGTTTTAACATGAGAACTTAAGAAACTCAAAGAGGAACATGGGGATTGCTCCACTGATTGGCACTTAGCTCAAGTTTATAATGCTGAGGATAGCACCGGGATCAGCAGACTTGTTTTTTGGTTATAAAGCATTTATCTATCGACTGAAACATTTAAAGTTAAAATTATACACCAACGTAGCTCCTTGAAGGTCAATTTCCACGGGCCACGTTCGGCTATGAGTATTCCCATAAAAGGGCCCGATTCAATATCACAGATATATCCCCACTCTAAAAATTAGAAGCGGGTTAGCACACAGACTTGCCCAAAGTTATATCGTCTAGTGTCACTTTCTGTCAAATAAGATAAATGGAATCATGGCCCAGAAGAGTAATTGAGTAACTTGTCGAACGACCGTTAGGACAACTCATATCTGTCATTTTCCCGTGCAAACATCGATCTACCTTACGAAACTTTACGCAGTCGACCAGGGGACCGATTTTTGACTTTCGAGCGCTCGACTCTTTCACTCGAAAACGGACAAAAATTATGAAATGCTATTTTGAAATAGCGATAGAAAATTTAAAAACGTGTGGTATTGACCACTCGTATTCAATTCTATTGGTAAAAAGTAAGTGCCTGCCATTTTGACACTACAAACGTATTTACTTTTATTTGATTTTCGACCGCTCGAAAGTCAAAAATCGGTCCCCAGCTGTTGTTATTTTTTCAATTGATCAATAATTCTTTTTAGAAAGATTTTTAAGCAACTTCTCCAGCCACTAACCGTAGTCAACAAAGTTGTTTAAAAATAATAGATCGGCCTATACGTCCCACTGCTGGGCACAGGCCTCCTCTCAAGTTGTTTATTTTCATAAATATATTTAATAAGCTCATGAAAAATACTAATAAGTTTAATCACTATACCTGCAACATAATATATTTTAAATTAAAACAAAGACTGTCATTAAACCTGGAACCAATCAGTCGGCCCGTAACGCACATGTCTGCTCGTTACATGGTCTGAAGTGGCTTGTAAATATACGGCCAAGTTGGTAATGAATATTTCGTAAACTAAGAACAAAAGGAAAAATTAGGAGAATTCCTGACTTACCTGGGCGAGATCGATCGGTATAATAACATATTATGGTATTTTATACTTTGACGTGAGCTTACTGTTGTCACACAGATTTCCTCACTTGTCGGTATACCTAGAGTTCTACTGTCAGTATTACATACATACATATTATCACGCCTATTTCCCGGAGGGGTAGGCAGAGATCACAAATTCCACTTGCTACGATCTTGACAAACATTTCTTGCTTCATTCATTCTGCATACATGCTCGTCGGCTTAGGGTACTCTTAAGCTACGGTAGCCTAGTTGTTCAGGCATGCGGCTGTCAAGCGGCGGTCGTGGGTTCGAATCCCGGCTCGTACCAATGAGTTTTTCGGAACTTATGTACGGAATATTTACCGTTAGCTTCTCGGTGAAGGAAAACATCGTGAGGAAACCGGTCTAATCCCAATAAGGTCTGGTTTTCCCTCTGGATTGGAAGGTCAGATGGCAGTCACTTTCGTAAAACTAGTGCCTATGCCAAATCTTGGGATAAGGTGTCAAAGTGCACCCCGGGCTCCTTTAGGGGCATTACCGGGAATAACGCTAGGAGGCTGATGATGGTTTATGGTACTCTTGAGCTGACGTTTCTTCAGGATTCTTTCTACTGTCAGTATACCATTTGTGCAGTACTAATATCATGCGCAAAAGCGAGCAGATGCGCTTGCAGTACTGATATCGTACCGCCTCGCCTCCGCACCAACAAATCAGGAAGTCGCCTAAAGGCAAATCTAAACTATCTCCTTCTCCTATTATTATAAAGAGGAAAGATTTGTTTGTATTGAATAGGCTGCGAAACTACTGGACCGATTTGAAAAATTCTTTTATCATTAGAAGCCGACATTATCCCTGATGAACATGGGCTAGTTTTTACCGCGGGAAACTGCTTCATTCCTACGGGAAAACGGGTAATCCGTGCGAAGCCGGGCCGGGCAGCTAGTCGAAAATATAGTGATAGTAGCAAAGTCTATGTTGCCGGCAACTCAGAAACAGAAAACTTACTGTCGCCACATAACTTTTTAATAATTGATATTGTTTTAGTCATCAATCCGAATAAAAGATCGCCGTAGGTTTACGAAAACACAATTATTTTATAGTATTTTGCGATGAAAGTCTAGAAATTATATTACAGGTTGTGATTCTGGCAATATTGCTCAGTGCTTCAGACGTGGATGTAAATAAGTTGAGATCTTTAGCCTAATTTTGATGTGACTTATTACACTCAGAACAAACATGGCGATGGCAATTTATAACGTTTTGTTGCGTCTCCGTGACTCCATCGATTAATGTACTACTTACAGATCAAAAATATGGAAACTTGAAGAACCATTTTGTATAACAACCACTAAACTTCCAATGATTACATTCTTTAGTATTATAAAGAAGTAGAATCTATAGATTGAAGCTTTGTAAGTTTTTATGTAAGGGAAAACATACCCAACAACATACTCCGGGACCAATTTTCCGATAAGAAAAAGTCTTTACCGTGTAGAAAGGACTTTTCAGATAGACATCCCAATCCTAATCCTAGTATCCTAATCCTTATCATACTAATATTGTCAATGTGAAAGTTTGGATGTTTAGATGTTTGGATTTTTGGATGTTTATATGTTTGATACTCAATCACTCTTAAACGATTCAACCGATTTGGATGAAAATGCACAAAGATAGGTTATAGCCTGACCCCGTATCATGGTCGGCCTTATCACACGATAAGTGACAGGATAGAGCGTCTGTCACTGGCTGACACCGTTCGATAGAACGAGACGACGCTTCTAATTATTTTGTTACTTATCGCGTGATAAGGGCGACCATGATACGGGGTCTGGATTCAAATATAGGATAGTTTTTTTATCCCGGGTCCACGCAGACGAAGTCGCGGGCGGGAGCCAGTAATATTATAAATGCGAAAGTTTACATGTTTGTTACTCAATCACGCGTAAACGGCTCAAAAAAATTAGATGAAATTTTGCACGAAGATAGGTTATAACCTGGAATATTTGAATAGGATAGTTTTCTATCCGGGTCCACGCCGACAAAGTCGCGGGCGGAAGCTAGTAGGCTATATTTTATCCCGCGCTGGCTGCTAGTTATATGCCTTTATTTAAATTCGCAAATTTGTAATAGGGGGCCATTCTAAAAGCAGAAGGCTCATTTCCGCCCGAACTTGGCGGTCACCACACCAATCCCCTATCTTCCTTGAAGCGTTCCCACAGTGCCCTCTCCGCAGTATCGACATGCCAGCTCATTTCCGAACCGATATTTACCGAAAAATTTAAGCCTGTGACACTGTGGAAGCTAAGCGAGTGATTTTCAGCGTAACTTACGACGCATGGCCAAACAAATTGCATTTTTATCAAGATCCTGCGGTGTCCCGCTGCTGGACAAATATCTCCGCCCTCGTTTTCCAGACATCCTGACCCCGTATCATGGTCGGCCTTATCACGCGGTTAGTGACAAGATAGGAGCGTGGTCTCGTTCTATCGAACGGTGTCAGCCAGTGACGGACGCTCTATCTTGTCACTTAACGTGTGATAAAGCCGGCCATGATACGGGGTCTGATCCCAAAGAGCCTCTGGTCAATTCTTTGAGGACTGTAGCTCGTTGCGCCGTCGCCGGCATGGACTGTCGCGTCTCCGTTTTAAGCTGTCGGGCTGCCATTCATCGGAAACCGGCGGGTAAGTAATACGAGGTATAACAACTTATCATATAACGGTCATAATATATACGCTCACTGTGTATAAGCTTGTTTAGTATAACGTTCATTGCACATAATGAACGAAAGGTATAATGTCAAAATATATATTTTCGTAAAGTATAACGTACTTTAGATATAATATCAATTGACATATCGATTAAAGTGTATAATATTCATAACACCTAAGGAATTAAAAGATTGAAACTAAATATTTTTTTGAAATCAAACACCAATTATTTTTGCCTAACCTAACCGCCAGCGTGTCGACGTCACCCCGCTTTGCGGGGTGTCTATTTCCGCTCTAAGGGACGCAAGATAACACTAACGTAACCTACAAATAATACCATTGTTAAGAGTATTTTTGTTTTTTTACTGCGGGGGACTTCGTCTCCCGAGCCCCTTTTTCTAGCTGCCCTAACCTAATTTTCTGTATTATAATCCTTATACGAAAATATACTATGTGTTATGAACTTATTATCGTTATACGTTATGTATGTTATACGAAATAAAAAAAGAACGTTATATAATATGAATATTTGTCAATTGACCGTTAGTCCTTATAAAAGTATAGGTTTTGTTGTTATAGCTAACGTTCATTATATCTTGTGAACGTTATTAATATGAAATTATATATATTGTTGTTATATCTCGTGGGACGCACCCGCAACCGGCGATATTGGCCCAAACCTTAATCGGCATGCGGCAGACATGGCTTGGCCCAGTCATCTTCACAAAAAAATGGCATTCGATTATGAAACGAATTGTGTATGAAAGAGGAAGGATTCAACAGAATATCACCACGTTCCTTCTGTATACGCAAGAAGGAATGGTTGTGGAATAGCTAGCAATGTTTTCCGGAGGGACTACAGGGGTTCTTCGAGAAAGGGCAGGTCAAGGTCAAGAAAAGGTCAGCGCGTTTGTGACAAAGCAAATGTCGACGCAGCATGATGAACTTGAAGGATCGGCAAGCTGTAATGTCACACCACCTAAAAAAAATTGTACACAAGCCGGTGAGGGTCTACATGTAGAAAACCTACATAAAGAAAACTGCTCTTTTCTAGTAGGGTCGCACACTTGTTTGCCACCATCATCCTCCTAGGTTTCTGGTCTCCTTTTCCCGATTGTACCCTAAAAGTGCCCGGGGTCCGCTTGGCCACGTACAATTACGCGTAGACACGAGTTTTACGAAAGCAACTGCCATTTGACCTTTCAGGAAAAATTTGACCTTGTTGGGATTAGACCGGTATTCTCACGATGTGTTCCTTGATCGAGGTACTGTTATATGTATATCGAATGATATTTCGTACATAGGTTTTCGAAAAAACTCATTGGCACGACCTCATAGATTGAAAATCGCGCGCCTTACCGCTCGGCTATAGTGGCTTCAAAAAGCTCATCATCATAATATCAACCGAAAGACGTCCACTGCTGAACATAGGCCTCCCCCAAAGAGTGCCACAATGACCGGTCCTCCGCCACCCGCATCCAGCTGACTCCCGCGACCTTAATTACCAGGCCATTACGGGGGGCCTACCCACGCTGCGCCTTCCGATACGTGATGATCTTTTCCGCCCCAACGGCCATCGGTTCTACGTGCAATGTGCCCCGCCCACTGCCACTTAAGTTTGGCGATTCGGAGGGCTATATTGGTTACCTTGGTTCTGCTGCGGTTAGCCTCATTTCTGATGCGATCGCGCAGAGAAACTTCTAGCATAGCCCTCTCCATTGCCCTTCATTGCCTCTCATTGCATTTGAGCCTTCTTATGAGGCCCATAATAAGCGAGCACGTTTCCGTGCCATACGTCATCGTTGGCAACACACACTGGTCAAAGACACCCGTCTTGAGACTGCGGAATATTGGACGAAACCATGTGCCATAGCTTCCCGAATGCGGCCCAGCTGAGTCGGATTCGTGGCTCACTGTCGTAGTAAAAAACAGTCAAAAGTCGCATACGAAATATGACCGCTTTTGCTGTATCACAATCCCAAACCCCAAAATCCGAAAATATACCAACAATGATTATAATTCAGAGCGGACGGGATCATACTTAATTTATGTAATTTTATGTTCGCTACAACATAACCCTATGTTAGATTTAAGTAGGTGGTTGTGGTTACGACGCGACGACCGACATTATACATATTAATCATAATGTTATGAGTTCATTCATAAAGAAGCATTTGCATCATAGTCATACAGAGATTCAAGTTCTCGTTTTCCATGTGGACATAGCCAAAGTAAACGCCTTTTTGGGCAATGTTAATCAGCATAAACGGCATCACCTTTTATATATTCGTGTGATTAAATCATAACCGTTTACTGTTGACCACGGTAAGACAACTTTCGTCTTCGACCCAAAATACAGAATAATGATGCAGTAACAGTGTACCTACTGTTGGCTAGTACCCAATCTATAAAAAAAAATTGAGACGCAGCGGAGTGTCGTCTTCCTCATATTTCAAATATGCATTTATTTAGAAAGTATTTCTCTGTGAATAAATATTTGGAGCAGCCGAACAGGGCAATTACCTCTGCTACCTAATAATAATATACCATTTTTATCAGGCATCTAAGGGACATAGTAACAAATACATTATGTAGTAACAATTATAAAAAAATAAACTAGTTAAGTATTTAGGCGACGAAACAGCGTGGCCCCGTTGGGTCGTCAAGTCCGGTATAGAATTCGGTAGGTTGCCCCGGAATCGCCAAAATATGATACCCTTCGGCCAGAAGTCAGCACACGCGATGGTCTCCTGCAGCGGCCGCGGCACGCGCACCACAAACGAGCTGAAGTGCACGTAGTGGCGCGAACGCAGCTGGAAAACCCTCAGCGAACAGCAGGTGTCAGCCAGTGCCGGACGCCTTATCTTGTCACTTATCGTGTGATAAGACCGACAATGATACGGGGTCTGACCTCTAGAGGATGTGCTGTGATGAGAATGAGGGTCCTACATTTGTATCTACTGTCGACACAGCGGGCTGTAGAGACATCTAGAGAAAGATCTAAGAATCCCGTTTGGGAACTACGATCCCACAGACAGAAACATGCACAGTTACCTCAAACCCCTTATTTTCATAGGGGTTTAAAAAGGTAAGTATCTGGTAGGTATTCGCCAGAAGTAAGGGGGCTAAAAAATCTATCGCGAATTCCAAAAATATGCAACTCAACTCAAAAGCGCAAAAAATAAGCATAATTTGTTGAAAATCCAACCCAACTTGTGTCGAAAACGAACACAAATAAAAACATAACTCCTTTAAATATTCACTTGAAAACTCAACCTAACTGATCACTAATAAGGTTGACTTTGGTGTAGAGTTTGGAATGGCAATAGGATTTTTGTACGATATAGTTTCTGCCCATGACAGATGGGTATCGGCGTGATTATAATATAATCTGCCGTTAGGCATGTCTAGTAACCAAAACAGAATTAACATAATGATAAGTTGGGAGGATGTAGAGTAGGCGAAGGATGTAGAGGCTACCATATATTTCTATAACTTTGCGAGTTCGTCACTGTTTATATCGTGCGTATATAAACTTCGGCGGTTAAATCTAACAGCGGATGATTTCCGGGATTAAAAATATCCTTGGGTCCGTCCCCTGGATTTTATTTTCATACCACATTTCACCTCCATTGGTTCAGCAGTTTAACCGTTTAACTAAAATTGTCTCTTTCTCACAAACATAAATGTCAATCGATAATATAGATAATCACACGATAAGTGACAAGATATAGCGTCCGTCACTGGCTGACACCAATCAGTCAATCAATCAATTATTTATTCTGCAAATAGACCACAAGGGCACTTTTACATGTCAAACGGTAATTTACAATAAAAAAATAATAATCTTACACAATAATAATTTGAAATTATATATAAAAGGTTAACAAACTAAATGTCACTAAGTTAATGTAAACCAAACGAAATTGCAAAATATGACCATTACATTCGATATAAGATCTGTATCAGCATTAACAGAAGTTAATGATATTAATTCAGTATTCCAGAGATGTATAAGGTCTCTGAGCGTCCAAATATAATTAATAATTATTCTAATATTTTAAGAGATGTATACGGTCTCTAAGCGTCAAAACAAAAAAGGAACATTAATGTTATATTGTCAGAGATGTATGTACGGGGTCAATAACAATAAAACGTGTCAAGATCAGAATGATGTCTCTCGTCAACACGATAATAATAATAATAACACTAGTATTTAAGTAGTTAACTAGGTACTATGCCCTTGCAAGCATGAACAGTCCGGACTCCACAAACAGCACCCGATCACGAGTATGACGCATATCTCAGCCATCGCCTCCCTCAACCATATGTTAGGGAAGGTCGATACAACGAGACGACGCTCCTATCTTGTCACTTATCGCGTGATAAGGCCAACCATGATACGGGGTCAGTACATGTTAAGCTGAAACGTCCGCTAACGAAATTCCTCGATAAAAGTGCAAAATTGAAAAATTATTTGCCACGAGCGGGATGGACAGATCCCAGAGGTCGCGAGTTCAAATCCCGCCCGTGGAGAATATTTTTAAATTTTCCACTTTGATCGATAAATTTAATGTCAAAATTAGGTATATGAGTATACCTACAATGCTAATTAAGGGCAATGGTATTTGTATTTTGAAAACTACACCCGTAGTAGTAAGTATTAAGAGAACAAACTTTGATTTCGAGCTTTTTAGTGCTCTATGTCCTCCTCCAATATTACTTACAACCCTATTTAAATAATCTTCTTCTGAGGCCATACCTACTTTTTGGCAATCGAAGGATGTTAACGGATTAGCTGAACTTCCTAAACATCCTAGAAGGTAAAATTTAAGGCAAGAAAGACAGGAGGCTAAGGCTAACATATTTGAGCAAAGTAAAGGATAAAGCAGGGTAGGTTCTCGAGTGGCGACCACGTACCGGAAGGCGCGGCGTGGGTAGGCCCAACAAGGTGGACTGATGACCTGGTAAAGGTCGCGGGAATCCGCTGGATGCGGGTGGCGCAGGACCGACCGGTCACTGGCGCTCTTTGAGGGAGGCCTATGTCCAGCAGTGGACGACTTTCGGCTGATATGATGATGATGAAATAGTCCAGGCAATGAACTGACAACTTGTATGGAAAAAATGTCAATTTTGGAAATAATTTATAATAGCTTACTTTTCAAGTATAACGGATATATTATCAATTAAATAGTTACCCAGCGACAAAATCCGACAAAATTTCAGACATCGAAAAAATGATAAGTTAACTGGCTTCTAAAAAGTCAGTAAAAATATTAATAAATGTTTTTGTCTTTATTTTGGTTCAATTACATTTGCTCTATAATATTCAAGATAAATCGTACAAAAAAAGATAATGCATGCTTCATTTAAATCTACATAATTACTTCCGGGTGGAAAGTTTGTCGGATTCTTGACTAAATCATCTTAGAATAACATTTTCAAATGAAATCAACAAAAAAAACGCTATTATAAATTATTGTTTTTCAAAACCGTATTTTGCCTGGAGTAAAAGGATAAAGCTGATGTCGAGTCGTATGAGGAAGGCAAGGCTGGCAATGGAGAGAGAAAAGTGGCGGTTACTCCACCGACAAGAGCAAGGCAAGTAATTATGTACTCACCATAGCCAGTGCCGGTTTTAGCACTACCAGCGCCCTGGGCGAGATTTCTAGGGTGCCCCCTAACTCAATGAGCGAGAGGACTTAGGCGCCGGTGCCCCTTCATGTCCGGCGCCCTGGGCGGTCGCCCCACCGCGCCCTACCCTAACGCCGCTACTGACCATAGCGTTGCAATCTTAATATTATCGACTTTCATTCCTTCTCAACCATTCTTGTGGCCGATCAGTTTTGAGGCTGTTTTTCTGTCTTACTCTACTCTGTACCTTTCGTGTAGCCTGATCGTGACAATACTTTATACCGTCGAAACCCAACCAAGCCACTCTAAACATCACAACTACATTGCAACCCAAGGGTACTTACTCCCTTTCTTACCAAGATTTGGGCTTCAAATATTTCGATTTTCCTGTGACGGTCCGAAGTAATAAGTAGCTTTTTATTTTTAACCGAAATCTTGTAATAATTTGGGCTATAATAACACATTTGTGATATTGGTTTCAGAATGAATAAAGGGATCGCCAGACAAATATAGATACCTAATAAACATGTGTAATATCTAATATACTAGCTTCCCGCTCGGCTCGGCTCGGCGACAGAGTACTCGGGCGGGGCCGCGGGTAAAATATAGCTTATCTCCTGTCTGAAGATCCACTATATAGTCTGTTTCTGTCTGACTGTCTGTCTGACCTCTTCACGCTTAAACCGTTGAACTGATTTAGATGAAATTTCGTATAGAGATTTTTTGAGTCCCGGGAAACGACACAAGATAGTTTTTATCCCGGAAATCATCCCCTAGAAGGGTAAAATGGGGGGTGAAAGTGGAGCTACGATATAAACGAGTTCCACGCGGACGGAGTCGCCGGCAGAAGCTAGTATTAATATAAATAGGAACAGTCTATGAGATTGTAGCTTTGTACGTTTATAAGTTTTTTTTTTTTTTTTATGATATAGGAGGCAAACGAGCAGACGGATCACCTGATGGTAAGCGATTACCGCCGCCCATGGACACTTGAAACACCAGAGGTGTTGTGAGTGCGTTGCCGGCCTTTAAGATGGGAGTACGCTTTTTTCTTGAAGGTTTGAAGGTCGTATCGGTCCGGAAATACCGCAGGCGACAATCCATTCCACAGTTTAGCTGTGCGAGGCAGGAAGTTTCTGGAGAAGCGCACAGTTAAGGACTGCCGACCATCTAAGTGGTGAGGATGGTAAAGTTTGTACATAATGGGTAATATCCGGACCCATTACGAAAACATTGTGAGACCAGTCGAATCCCAACAAAGTCTAGTTTTCCCTCTGGATTGAAAGGTCAGATGGCAGCCGCTTTTGTAAAACTAGTTCCTACGCGAAATCTAGGTGCCAAAGCCGACCCCGGGTTCTTTGAGGGTTCAACCGGGAAAACATAAGGACACTGCATGACATCTTGCTAACGTGATTTTATGTAGGTATGTAGGTATGTATCACCCTATTTTTTATTTGGTTTCATCAAACACAATGACAGTGCCATATTTAAAGGATGTAACTGTCACATCCCACTGCCGGTCAGAAGCCCCACCCCTTACATAATTTTCCACCCTAGTCCCCAAGTTCCATATTTACCACTTACCTCGCCCAGCGAAGCGACAAAAACAACTTTAAATTTAAATTCGAAACACCAATAATCATGATTGATACAAAATTACTGTTTCTCGCAAATTGGGGCTACGTTGTAATAGCACGGCGTATCATTACGCATCAAACTGTGGTGGTGAACAGACTTAAAGTGCTAGTGAGAGTATGAATAAAGAAAGAAAATAGATAAAACCGTGTCATGAAGTTAAAAAAAAAGTGTGAGAAATTTTTGAAAAGTGTGCTAAAAAGTAAATGTAGAAACAAGTGTTTTTTCGGAGTTTTCGTTCTGGAAAGTCTTCTCCAATTAACAATTATAGGCGCCAGGGGTGCCGAAGGAACAACAAAATAAAAACAGTGTCACGTGACAACCCTAGTGGACATGAATGAGGAGGTTACTAAAGGAATGAGTAGCGTTGAATAAGGTCTAAAAATTGTGTGAAGTGAGACAGATACATTTATTCAGAAACACACGACATATTAAACAATAAAAAAAAACAGATAAAACATGAAACAAGTGTGTCTCTGCGGCAGTGAACCGGACACTGGCTCAGCATTATGCCGAGGTGTCAGACACCTGCAGCGCTGATTTTCAGCCAGCACCGTCGATGACTCACGGAAACGTCATACAAATGTAATAACGTGTGCCAAATAGAGAAGATGCAATATTCTCAATTTTACTTTCATTTGAAAGAATCGCATTTAGAATAGACGAAAGTATTTATAAATTAAAATACTATAATTTGAAGTAAAACATCCTTTTACAAGCTGACAATTTAAACTTTCACGCCTAAACGGATCTACAGATCCAATGAAGTCACTCATGTGTCACTCGCCACATTTGTTTGAACGTGGTTCGTACTTAGATGTCATAGTTTTTTTTTTTTTTTTAAATGGCATCGCGCTCTTGGCGCATTCAGCCAACGATGTCATAGTTATGCCTAAGTTTTAACTTTTGACAGGAGTGACTGATTGTTGAATTAAAACACGTTCCGTTTCACATTACTTCAAATAGTAATTATTGTTTGTACCTATAATTAATAGCTTCATTCCCTATTATGTAGAAGTGTGAAAACCGATACCAAAAACATTGAGCCAAGTAAATTATCATATCAAATTATTGCAAAAAGGACAATCAAACAACAGTATGTGTGATATTTAAGAATCACAGGCGCATTGCCGACCCTTCATTGATTTGAGGATTCATTGTTTTGACGGCACGAGACGAACCCAACGTCCCTCCCTCTCAACTCGACACACCCTCGGGGGCCCTAGCGATCCTAGTCACCACCAGAAATACAACACCACATACTTACAGAGCAAGGAGTCATGTAATTATGCTTACAATCTTTTGTACGGTCTCCTTTCCCAGTAGGCTGAATTATTATCCATACTAATATTCTCTCTGTCTGTCTGTTACCTCTTCACACTTAAACTGCTTAACCGATTTGGATGAAATTTGGTATAGAGATAGTTTGAGTCCTGGGAAAGGACATAGGATAGTTTTTATCCCGGAAATCATCCCTCAAGGGGATAAAGTAGGGGTGAAAGTTTGTATGGAGCTACGATATAAACGAGTTCCACGCGGACGGAGTCGCGGGCAGAAGCTAGTAAATCCATACTAATATTATAAATGCGAAAGTGTGTCTGTCTGTCTGTCTGTCTGTCTGTCTGTCTGTTACCTCTTCACACTTAAACTGCTTAACCGATTTGGATGAAATTTGGTATAGAGATAGTTTGAGTCCTGGGGAAGGACATAGGATAGTTTTTATCCCGGAAATCATCCCTCAAGGGGATGAAGTGGGGGTGAAAGTTTGTATGGAGCTACGATATAAACGAGTTCCACGCGGACGGAGTCGCGGGCAGAAGCTAGTAAATAATAAATAAATAATAGATATTTGGAACAAACTTACACAAATGAATCTAGGCCCAAACCAAGCAAAGGTTGTACTATGGGTACTAGACGACGATAATATACTTTACAGTACATATGGTGCTACTTTCTCGCACTAGTGCGGAAAAGAGCACTTTTCGTGCATATGTCGAAACTTTAAAGAGCTATATGTACAGTAAAACGTTGTACGATACACGTGCGAATAGGTAATTCGCAACTCGTGTCGATTTAAAACACTCCCTTCGGTCGTATTTTAATTTTACACCACTCGTTGCGAATTTCCTATTTTCGGCACTTGTATCGTAAATAAATATACCTACATCCTTATATATTACAATGATGTAATGTAAAAGAGAAGTAGATACGTTGTCTATATGAAATTCCGTGTTTAAAAATGGCCACCAAATTTGACAGCTGACCTGTTTAATACGTGTGGACTGACGACGCGACATTGAGGCAAGGTCATACAATTGGCTGAGTTTTAGTGTGACACTTTTGGAGCGCTTATAACCTATCTACTTACCTACCTTTTTATATTACATCATTGCTTATAAAGATAAATAAATACTTAGAAAACAACCATGACTGAGCAACAAATGTTCATGATCACACAAATAAATGCCCTGACCGGGATTCGAACCGGGACCTCCGGCTTCGTAGGCAGGGTCACTACCAACTAGGCTACAGAGGTCGTCAAATGAGCGAGATGACACTCCGGTGTTGAAAGTGAAGGACCTGAGGAGTCACGTTGCTTTTCGAACGCACGTTAGGGCCACTCAACTATCATTTTCCTATACAAAAAGTGACATTTAGATCTACCTGAAGCGCGTACAAGGCGTTACGTGATCGACCTGGTACTGTCTCTAGCTGTCAACGTGTCGTGTCACGACAACGCGCTTGTGATTCTCCTGGATTTAGTAGCGTCCATAGACTACGATGTCTGCTTACCATCAGGCCGGCCGAAAGCTTGTTTGCTAACGTAAACTCATCTCCAGTCTGAAGATCCATTATAGTTATAGTCTGTTTTCTGTCTGACTGTCTGTCTGTTACCTCTTCACGCTTAAATCGTTGAACTGATTTAGATGAAATTTCGTATAGAGATAGTTTGAATCCCGGGGAAGGACATAGGATAGTTTTCATCCCGGAATCATCCCCTAAGGAGGTGAAATGGGGGGTGAAAGTGTGTATGTAGCTAGTCGCCGGCAGAAGCTAGTGCAATATATTTAACAGTAGCTTTTCGGCGATCGGCGGCGACCGTATCGTTTTGTTTCCCGACTGTCCTCTCCGCACTAAAGACATTTTATTTATAAATTGTATAATACATTTTGAAGAAACCAGCTAACCTCAATCCGTCCGTCCGTCAATTGAATCTTTAACGGACAAATTCTGTTACATTTCTACTTTTATGTAGGACTAGCTTCTGCCCGCGACTCCGTCAGCGTGGAACTCGTTTATATCATAGCTCCATACAAACTTTCACCCCCCACTTCATCCGGTTTATTACAGTCCGATTTCCGGGATAAAAACTATCCTATGTCCTTCCCCAGGACTCAAACTATCTCTATACCAAATTTCATCCAAATCGGGTCAGCGGTTTAAGCGTGAAGAGGTAACAAACAGACAGACAGAGAGACACACTTTCGCATTTATAATATTAAGTAGTATGGATATAACAGGCAAATATTGTACTAGTTTCACTTATTTCGATCACTAAGTGCTTTCCAAACATAACAATACAATTTTCTTTGCGTTTCTTCACGATTTTTAATTCTTTTCTTAACGATTAACGTAGGTACTATTTATCTAATCTTATATGGGATTGGATATAGCTGCTACACTTGACTTGTTGTTGTTGATAGAGGCAGTGTGGAGATGTACTCTAGGTTTGAAAATACATTGAACTAGAGGTGTACAGTAACTAAGTAAATCTTTCGCTTGATGTGTTCACGAATAGTTCGCAGTATTATTGTGTACTAAGTATGTTTACTACTAATACTTATTTATTAAAGACGTGACGCACGACTCAAAGTCGGTCGCAAGTGAGTATTACGAAATGTGCGGTGTTTAGGCCGTACAATCCGCTCATACTTATTTAGCAAGTTACATAGTTTAAAGTAGTGCCTATGCCAAATCTTGGGATTAGGTGTCAAAGCGGACCCCGGGCTCCTTTAGGGCACAACCGGGAATAACGCTTGGAGGATGATGACATAGTTTACACATGTTATTTTATCGCAGGACATCAATCTTCTGGATGGGTCATATAAGTTACTGAAGTAAGATTGTTGTGTTTAGGTAATGAATTATCCAAATTTCTCCCATTCCAAACCTCTGGGAGACAGTCATATTTACTAGGAGATTGTTTACAAGGTATTCTTGAATGAGGCGTTCGAAAATATCTTAGTGACCAAAAGTAGCTCACACAAGATCGGTTTTGAATTCCGATTAAGATGTTATTTGCCTATGTGAAGCTTTGTTGGACGACACCTTCCACTGTCGAGAGTATTTCGACGAGAGATCGTATGATTCCAGATTATACCATTACGTCATTATACCCACTGAACGTTATACAGAACATAGTTATATCACATATACGTTATACCATATTACTGTTAGATTAATAGTTGTTATATTACGTCGTTTGGATTAAATAAGCATTTTGAAAGCAAGTGAATTAAATAATAAATTGACGATTGAAGATCATATACACATACAAGAATAATCCCTAAATTTAATTTCCCAAAGTTATCATTTGTGCGAACTTTCATTTCGGCAAAAATGAAATTTTCTCGAAGACTAAAGTTTTTGTTTTTTTTTTAATACTATTCGTGTAGAACCCTTTAGGTTAGGTTAGGTTTGTTTTATAATAATCCTGATTTCATGGTTACCTAGAAAAACGGTTTTTTGCCGAAATGAAAAAGTCTGACCAACGATAAATCGAGAGCGACGTGTCTGATTATTTCCATTTAGACTAATATTTTGTTTTAGGTAACTGCATCACCATAATTATCAAAAGATTGGTTCCAATGTTGGCGCCTATCCCTGAGAACATTTCGGCCAACATACTGTATTATTAGTATATTAACATTAACATGTATACGTTAATGTTAATCCAGTCCAAATTATGTTAATCGGCGTCGGCGCCTGCGATCAGCTTGGTTTATAAATATTTATTACTAGACCGATTAGGATGGTATACTTGGCTTCGGTGCAGGAAAACATCGTGAGTAACCGGTCTAATCCCGAAGAGGTCTAGTTTTCCCTCTGGGTTGGAAGGTCAGATGGCAGTCGCTTTCGTAAAATCGCATTATATAGGTGCCAACATTCTCCTACCGGGAAACTAGGGTATACTACCGGGAAAACTTGGTCGATTCGAAAGATATTCACAAAGGCAGACACATCACGAATCACAGAGAAAATACCGTGATTGGCCATTTTCAATCCAAAACACTTAAACTGTATTCTCATTTTTTTTTCCTCCGTGCTTACTTAGGTTCTATTTTACCATCTTGCTTTTGGCAACCAGAGTTGCCATCTTCGCACACCCCCAAATCGATTGTGGCAACGGTAGTTGCCTATAGCGGAGTACATGACATGTATGCTGTTCTGTTTTTTTAAGCAATTTCGGTTGGGACTTCCATTTTTTTAAACCGAAATCGGGAAACCTTGCCATGTTGTTCTTATCTTTAAGCCCTATCGCTATATCTTATACAACATACCTACTTTACTTGTAAATTACCAATAGATACTGAATACTTACTTATGCTGGGCAAGCAGGCATATAGGTATATATGTTGACTTCAACACACGGAACATCTCCAGCAACCACAAAAAACTTATTACATACAAATTATACGAATAATCGCTTTAAAATTACTTAAAAAACCTACTAATACCGAACCTTTGTCTATGATCTGTTTTTAATGGCCGCCATTATACGTTCTATTTTCAAATTCAAATTTTCGAAAAAGGAACGCCGGCGCCGGCGCCACGGCTGTCGCGGTTGCGGTTTTAAAAAAATATAGTCATTTCTGTTTCCGGATTAGGGGTGGGTTTTGGGGTTCGTTGGGTGATTTGAACGATTTCAAACCGATTTCAGTTGAAGTAGGTATTATAATAGCACAATTCGTTGTACATATCATGTGTTGGACTAGTCTGTAAGTGATATATGTATATTTTTGCTAGTGAATAAAAAAATACTTAAATAAAAAAAAATGATGAGAAGTGAGCTTAGCACACTTTAACATGTTTTACTGGTTAATCAACTAGTTAATGTGGTCCGATCTTAACCGGTTATAACTTTAAAAAAACGCAATGTATCCCAGACACAGGACCGATCACTTTGGCACTCTTTGGGGGAGGCCTATGTCCAGCAGTGGACGTCTTTCGGCTTATGATGATGGAAACGGCTTATGATGTAACCACAAATGCAAACCTAAATAGGTTACGGAACCATTTATTTATTTTCCGGTTTTTTTGGTGGTCAAACACTTCTGTCAATGTTAAACATAATTATTGTTATGTAATATAATCGATTGCTGTACCCAAATATTAATATTAACTTGCCGCTTTTTTTTTACCTGTTTCACGAAGTTATATATTTATTTTTATTTTTTTCAAATAGGTACAATCACATAAGGAAATACAAACATTATTAAAACAACAAAGACACATAATATGAAAACAACAAAAAAAGGCAACATGGCCCATAGCACAAATGCCTAACATCAATGATGTAATATAGAAAAGAGGTAGGTTATAAGCACTCCAAAAGTGGCACACTAAAACTCAGCCAATTGTATGACCTTTGCCTCAATATCGCGCCGTCAATGGACGTCTCAGCTGTCAGATTTGGTGGCCATTTTTTAACACGGAATTTCATATAGACATCTATCTCTTTTTATATTACATCATTGCCTAAAATAGTATAAATGGACTAACATACATATCAATATAATATTTTTCAAACCACATGCTCGACAATGCCGAATTATAGGTCATGTAAACCCTACCGAAAGCAAGACATTAAATCCCTTGGTATTAGCCGGGTTATAATGTTGTACTGAATTTCATTATAACCCGCTGGTTAATAATATGATTTCACTTTTCATAATTCTTATTACTATATGCATAAAGTTTAATTTTGCTAAACACAATTTGTCCTAGGCCATGGCCTACTTGATTTGACAAAACAAATGAAGTTTGCCTCCGTGTGAACCCCGGTCCGGAGGAGCGCGGTGTTCGAAATTCGAATTTCGAATCTAGGACCACGGCTTGTGCTTTCGAATTTGGAACGTCGCGCGCCTTCATTTGTTCACGCGTGACGAACAAATCGAGTTCTTGTAGGTGCCTATAGAAGATTTAATTTCAAAAATAATATTGAAAATGTCGAGTGATGAAAGTGTTTTGACTCCTGAGTTTATCAAATTAGATGCCATAGGCATTGTCAACAATCTGCTGCCAGAGAAGTCAAAGGAAAAATACCTAAAAGCCTACAACGATTTTGACAAATGGAAAGCTGTAAAAGGCGTAAAGTCTGTGTCTGAATCAGTGCTTCTGGTCTATTTTGAATATTTATCTACTGAGCCTGTTTTTTGTCTCGCATAAGGTGTGAAAAGTAGAGTATACACCTCGGGGATAAGACTGTTTTAGTCTTGGGCGGTTGAACCCCTCACTGCACTCAGGACTCAGTCTTAATTCCCTCGCTTCGCTCAGGAATTAACTTATAACTCCCTCGCTACGCTCAGGAGTTAAATTATGAGTCCTTCGTTACGTTCGGGATTCAATTCGCTCCCGTGACATAAAACAGTGCTTTATCCCCTTAGTGTATAATCTACTATTACAAGTCAAGGGTGAGTATCGTACGTCACGTTCTGACAAGTGATAAGTATGCGAGTGCGAGAGTGACGGATGTCTTATCCACAACGATAAGTAATAAAATGGCAACGACACTACGCCTGCTCTGCGAAATAAGATAAGATAAGATAACATAAGATTTATTTGCAACCAAGCGGCGCGCGAGGAAAAAATCAGTAATCGGAAGAAATGCGTGATCGACGCTAGCAATGCGTTTGGTATTTATTGGACCCGATTCTACGTGCACATGGCTTAACTAGCCTAAAACTACATTGTCTAATTTTTAGACACAATTTAGGCGGCAGATTCAAAACGACATACTTAGAATAACATTTAGGCAGCTAAGTAAGTTGTATAGACCGCCTAAAATAAGAAACGTCAGTTTCAAATTAGCGCTGTCATTTGATTATGACAGCTGCTCATAGAATAGCAGTGTTTTAGCGACACCTAAATAAAATTAGGAAGTTTAGAAGCCACTGTAGAATCGGATTGCGGGTATGTTGTCACCAAAACCGGCCTAGCACGACAACAAACCTTAGCTAACATAGTGGACCCGATTCTACAGTGGCTTCTAAACTTCCTAATTATTAATAACACGAAGCTACAATTTACGGGGTATACAGATTATGTGATTTTACCCCAATTTGTCAGTACAACATGTCAAAGTCATGATTGGGTGTAGCGTACAGATGTAACAATCCGACCACATGTGCATGCAATTTCTCAGTACAACTCGTTTGACAGTTGGATCAGCAGCGCAACATGCGTCCAGACTATAGCAATTAGTTAGCTTCTGATAAATTGGGGATGTATACACCCCATTAGAATTTTACAGAATTTAAACAGACAACACAGTGTTGCCAATTTCGACTTGCAAAATTGACTATCAGTCAAATTTAAATTGAATACCATACTCGTATTCATCTGCTGATACTCAGTTTTTCAGAAACGTCATTCCCTACATGAGAAGCTAAATAAAATAAGATAACCCTCTAAACTTAACCCTCCTCCCTCCGTCAACCCTCACAGTCGAGTGCACACCCACAATGCCTATTGATTCGCCTACTACCCTCTTTCGACGCGCAATTTCATCCTGCCAAATTGGGCCTTTTATAGGGAAAATTTAAGACAATTTTATGGTTCAAACTAGTGGAAAACTTGTTAGGAGCTTTTGTTGGTTTTCGGGGGATTTCTTTTGTAGTTCAACAATAAATGTTAAACGATAATTATCTTTGAAGCTGTGGTGGCTTGGTGTGTAATTTTTTATTTTATTTTATCTTGCGATCATGATATAAACAGTCGTGTAAATTGACCTAACGTAATTTAACTATGTTGTATTTTTATAGTTTGAAATAGAGAAATCTAATCTAACCTGTAAAGGTCGTGGGTTTGAATCCTAGATCAGCCCAATGAGTTTTTTGGAACCTATGACAACTTGACTAGCTTATAGTGAAAATGCCCTTATAAACAATATTTGACAGCTGTCATAGTACAATTTATGTCATCATTGACGTTTATTGTACCGGGAATCGGCTGTTAAAAAAATCTAATTATAGAGGCCTCGGCAGAGAGTATAAAACTTTGTACCATTTGGCGTCGAGACCCTCGGTCCGTGGGGTCCCAGTGCGCAAAAGTTATTTGCGGAAATCGCGAAACGTCTGGTTGACGTAACTGCGGCCGTAGACAAGGTTACAATCGACAAGCGCTAACGCCAATAGAAACTAATAAAACGTAGGGGAATGACAGATGCCGACGAAACACTTTTCGTTAACATCTGTCATTCCCATACATTTTATTAGATTTTATTGGCGTTAGCGCTTGTCGATTGTAACCTTGTCTCGGCCCCCAGCACGTCTAGCATGGGACGGCCGCGACATACTCTCGATTTTTATCGCACTATACCTCTTGTTCTAAGTGTTTTAATAAGAGAAAGACGGATAGTGCGAGAAAAATCGAGAGAGCTCGCGCGCCGTCGCGTGCTAGCCGTGCTGGTGACCGAAGAGCTGGTGGCTTTCTCGCGCAACGCATCAGCATTGCAATTCAGAGAGGAAATGCCGCCAGCATCCTCAGTACAATGCCTCGAGGGCCTTTTTAGGGTTCCGTAGCCAAATGGCAAAAAACGGAACCCTTATAGATTCGTCATGTCTGTCTGTCTGTCTGTCTGTCCGTCCGTATGTCACAGGCATTTTACTCGAAAACTATAAGGTGTATTTCAATAAAATTTTGAGGATACGTGTATTTTGTTAACCGCTACATAGTTTTGTAATAAAATTACAAAAAAAAAAATGACATAAAACTCCATACATAAAGCTGAGTCAAAAAAATGTTTTTCATTGCTAGCCCACGTGTGGCACATCAATCGATAGGCCTTTCAAAATAAACTCGTTGTGCGTGGTCCGACACGCACTTGGCCGCTTTTTAGATATAACTTAGTTTTGGGTAAGTAATACGAGGTATAACAACTTATGATATAACGATCATAATATTAACGCTCACTGTATATAAGCTTGTTTAGTATTACGTTCATTGTACATAATGAACGAAAGGTATAATTTCAAAATATATATTATATTTTCGTAAAGTATAACGTACAAAACTACGTGCAAAATTTTATCCAAATCGGTTGAGCTGTTTAATTGTGTTTGAGTCACAAACATAGAAATATCTAAATATTTATGTAGGTATATTTATGTATGTACGTATATTGATACCCCGTACACACACGTACGAAGCGCTCATAGCCCAGCGGCACCTGCGAGTCGGCAACGATAACGCAGGTTAAGCAAAGATGGCAGCGGTCAGTCTTTGGATGAGTGACCGCCTGATGTTTGAGTGGTTAATATAAATGAGCGCTTCCGTGCTTTGGAAGGCACGCTAAGCAGTTGATCCCGGCTGGTATCTTTGACAGTAGTCGTTAAGCCGAGTTAGAGGCCTTCGGGCGGCTTAAGAACTTCTAACAGTCGAGTTGCCCACTCACTCACAAAGGGGGGACAACTGTCACTCGCGTCCGCAGGAGCTACATACCACAACCCTGCACGGTCCCCTGGGTAACCTGGGCTTACTAAAGTGACAAAAATAATGTATACCATACGATTAAATAATTACACGCGGACAGAGAGAGCCAGGTGGACAGCTAGTATAGCATAAGCCATGAAATGGAATAAGTCCTTAAGTTCGTCCATGTTACTCCTTTGGAGTTGCATGCGTCTATAGGCTGTGGTGTCTGCTTACCATCAAGCGGGCCGTACGCTTGTTTGCCATCGTCGTTGTACCTATAAAAAAAAAAAGTCGTGCGCTTGCCCTACCGCTGACCACTGTAATGGCGCCTGCGCCCACAGTTAGCGGTCGTGATTATATACTGTATGTTTGTCTGCGTTTACTAACTAGAACATCGTGTTTTTATTAACGACTCTCAGTATCAGTAGTCATACTTCCGTTGACTGTAATATAAGATTTATCATCCTGCTAACGTGTACCCTAAGGCTGAGTATCCAATAGAGCTAAGCGAGGTTGGACAACTGTCAAGTTTACTATTGACCACCGCAGACCGCGCCAGTCTGTGAGATCACTAGCTTTCAAAAAACAATTTAAAATGGCGCACAATAAAAAAACAACGGTGGAAAGTCGGTGAGACATATTTTTCATGAACGAATAGAAACGTACATTTATTTATTTCGCTATAATTAATCATCCGTAATAGCAATGTAAATTCGCATAAAACCACGTAGAACAATACAATATACATTAGAAGCCATATTTCACACCCCATAAAAATCTGAGAAAACTCCGTCACTTAAACATACAAATAACTCCTTTTAAAAGCACATTTACGTGTCGCCCTGTCAACTGTGTTATAAATAAAATTAATGTTAACTTTTTGTCACTTAGAAACGAACACCGACCAACATAACAAGACCTACCGCTTCCCCTTTTTAAGCCCAAAATGACTACCAAATTTGGTTCCAGGATGAAACGTCAGAGCTCAACCTAAAATGGCTGAACCTCTATAGCATAATGTGACGCCATTGAGAACTTAAAGCACTCGCGTCGTCTCCTTCCTTCCGTTAATAAACGCCGAGCTAAAGCGAGACAGCGAAAAGAGGGTCGCATTGCATATCATTATGAACTTAACGCCAGCGAAATATTGTCGTCTTTTTTCTTTGTTCCGTTAAGCAGCAGGTTAGAAAGAGACGGTTATGTGAATTTATGATAGATTATGTACTGAGGAAATATTTATGGGTTGTATGAGTAGGGTTCGGAATTTATAACGATTTTGTGCTAATGAGAGTTGATTTATTAATTTGCTGATTGAAATAATACTCGAGTGTGTATTTAAGTCTTTATAACCGTAGAGTTTAAGTTGTATTTTTAATTGATAACCTAATTTATATCGTAAGAATAGTTTGGATACACCTAATTACTTAAGTTTAACTTTCGGGAACGTGATAAGGTAAACGTCCAACTCGTCGACGTCGCACTAGTGTTTGACAAGACTGAGTAACTGAGGCAAGTTAATGCAATTGACTCAGTTTTAGAGTGTAATTTTTGGAGCGCTTATAACCTATCTACCTCTTTTTAAGCTTCCGTACCCCAAGGGTAAAACGGCACCCTATTACTAAGACTCCGCTGTCCGTCCGTCTGTCTGTCTGACACTAAATACTAAAAACATATCTCAATCAGTACTAAAAACAGGATAAAATTATATTTAAGGGGGCTCCCATACAACAAACGTGTTTTTTTGCCGTTTTTAACCCCCGACGCAAATAGAGGGGTGTTATAAGTTTAACGTGTCTGCGTATCGGTCTGTGGTATCGTAGCTCCCAAACGGATGGACCGATTTGAATGCCGTTCTGTTTTATATCATAGATAATTTTATCCCGAGTGTACTTAGCTATGTTTCATGAAAATCTGTTCAGCCGTTTTTAAGGACTTTGAAATGAAAATGTCGGGGGTTTTTCAACTTTTCTAAGTTGTAGTTATTATGATAATGGAACGGAACCCTAAGTGCGCGAGTCCGACACGTACTTGGCCGGTTTTTTCTCTACTTCTACCTTTAACACGACTAAAGTAG
Source organism: Epinotia ramella (assembly GCA_947578815.1). Lineage (NCBI taxonomy): Eukaryota > Metazoa > Arthropoda > Insecta > Lepidoptera > Tortricidae > Epinotia > Epinotia ramella. Next base: position 10,577,244 of record OX388226.1, on the reverse strand, counting down.
GTATTTATAAAGGACATGAGAAGTCAAAGATGTATTATAGTCTATCTTCTGAACCTTCTAAATAAAAATGAAAAATATGCACGAAAAAAAACACTAACCTCATTTTACTCAGGTTAATTTATCTCCATGCATTTTGGGCATTCGCTTGGACTCAATCTATTAAATCCTCTTTCTAACGGCTTTATCAGAATTAAAAAACAAAGTCTACTTTATAGTGGTACGAGTAGGTATCTCGCGCCGGACCATTTTACAGAAAGTTGTACCTACACACGACTTTTTTTTTTAATTTTGATGGATAATTGGGTTTTTTCTACTCAGAATCGAGAGCACTTTCGAACCTAATATGAGAAAAAAGTGTCCCATGATTTTTTATTCCATTCCGTTACCGTTTCCATACTACGCTTGTATGATGGGCAACGGAACGGAAAATCGAAAATTATGTGTTACATTTTGGACAGTTTTTTTCTCCTATTAGGTTGGAATGTGCTTTCGATTCTGAGTAGAAAAAACCCGATTACATGAAAATAAAAATAAAAAGTAGTGTGTACAACTTTCCGTAAAATGGCCCGGGTTCGCCTGCGCTCTTCCAAATAGGTACGCAGGCGAGCCGCACGCGCAGAAAGTAGGCTGTGTAAATATAAGAACACCATCATCCTCCTAAGCGTTATTCCCGGTTGTGTCCTAAAGGCGCGACGTCCGCTTTGACATCTAAATAAACATCTAAATCATAGATCTTTATTTGCAATAGATATCTTAGGTGAGGTAGGACACAGCGAAATGTCATCCCGCTCGAACTTGGAGCAGCCCAACTGGGGAAGTAGTCCAGGCAATGAACTTGTATGGAAAAAATGACAATTTTTGAAATAATTTACATATAATAGCTTATTTTTTATGTATAACGGATATATTATCAATTAAATAGTTAACTAGCGACAGAATCCGACAAAATTTCAGACATCGAAAAAATGATAAGTTAACTGGCTTCTAAAAAGTCAGTAAAAATATTAATAAATGTTTTTGTCTTCATTTTGGTTCATTTACATTTGCTCTATAATATTCAAGATAAATCGTACAAAAAAAGATAATGCATGCTTCATTTAAATCTACATAATTACTTCCGGGTGGCAAGTTTGTCGGATTCTTGACTAAATCATCTTAGAATAACATTTTCAAATGAAATCAACAAAAAAAACGCTATTATAAATTAATGTTTTTCATAAAGGAAAATTTCCTGGAGTACAGAAGACCACAGCCATAATAACACTACTACTTGCTCTGTAGTAGTGTTGTGTTCCTGGAGGTGAGCAAGGTCGCCAGAGCTCCCGAGGATGCGTTGTGTAGAGAGCGAGGGAATTTGTTCCTTCAGCTGTCAACACGGCGAATCCTCAAACATATCAAGGGTCGGTATAACGCCCACGTTACTCCTTTGGAGTTGCATGCGTATATAGGCTGCGGTGACCGCTTACCATCAGGCGGGCCGTACGCTTGTTTGCCACCGTCGATGTATTAAAAAAAAAATCTCAATATATATAGGTCCATATATATATCTAGACTTAAATAAGTCATGGAAATTTTTAATTTTTTAGCTTATTCGCTAAAATAACCTATGTTAAATACTCAATTATTAAAATATTCAGTGATACTATAAGAGCATTTTTGTACCAGCCAAGTAAATAATTTGTGCCTTCATTTTTTGAGGGGTAGTTCTCTTAATTGCGCTGGTAAATGATTGATCTTAATACACATGGCGTAACAATTTATACCCCTCATTGCAATGCGCATCAGTAAGAACATACTTTGGTAATATTCGCTTTCCTCCCCTCGCAGGGCTGAGGGCTTTGAGCACATAAGTGCAAAGGTCACAATGTCAGGAGACCGATCAATGAAGTCACAGGCAGTTACAACTGTTACTGAAGTTGTATAGTGCTAAAAACAAAATAAGGACCACTGAATTAAAATTTGTGTTTTCAATTTTCATCATTCATTTTCAGGGGCTCATTTAGATGTACATTTCAGAGCTTACTTCTTTTTAGACTTATTCTTAGATACAATAAAGACATATCATATTTTACTTATCCCAAAGACTCAATTACCTTAATAAGTTCAATTAAAGTAATAATAATAAACTAAATTAATAATAAAATAGAATAGCACTAAATGAAATATAAAAATGGCCCCTGCGGCATTGTGCCGAAGATGCTGGCAGCATTACCTCGCTGAACAGCTAAGCTAATTCTTCGTGCGAGATAACTGCCAGCCCTTCGGTCACCGGTGGCATCTGTAAGCCTCTTCGACATCTCTTTGAAGAGGCTTAGGGCTCCAGGGCCCCACGGGCCAAGGGTCTCGACGCCAAAAGGCACGAAATTATATTCAGCGCCCAGACCACTATATTTGCCCACCTTCGCAGCTTCGGCCGCCTCTGCTGCAGCTGCTGCCCTCATAGAGGTACGGTGGAGATGCGACGGGGCTAGTGTGTCAACACAGGTTGCATCCCACACCAGGACCCGTCTCATACTCCACCGGACCAATGACATCCCGTCCGGTCTCTTGCCATCGTTTCTTAGAATGCCAGATGGCTCTAAAACAGACGGCACATTGGCCGATGCAAGATACCACTTACATTTTTCTATTGTTAATTATTGGACATAAACTACTTTCCATTTCAGATTGGAAGAGTCCGATGACAGCTGTCAGTCTCAGTGCAGTTTAAGTCACCTTTGACGTTTGATGACATAAATTGTACTGAGATGACAGCTGTCAGCGGACTCTTCTAATCTGAAATAGATATTCATTGAAGTGGCTAATTAATGATGTCCCGCACCCTTCACAATCCAACCTCTCTCTGCTGTTTAAGTCTAATAGCTGGAAAAAAAATATTACTGTTTAATATAATTTTCTCAAACATGCAATGAAATATTGACGTTGTGTTCTTCATAATGGGCTTCGAAGTGTCCCGTTTCGGGTGCCGCGAGACTAGAGATCCGTAATGGCATTTCATACAAAATTGGAGGCCTGCAAGATGGTATTTTTTAATTTCCATTCCCCAATTTGTGGCACAGCATCACGGCGTTCGTAAATTAAAGTTAGATTTCTTGGAGTTTTTTTGCATATACGCAACGACACGCGTAAATACAAATATATACTGCTAAAACATAGGGTATAACCCTTGATTGCAATTACTCTAGTTTCGCGAATGAAACACACATTATTTTATTTATCTATCGAAGGACTGCAACTACAACTAAGTTGGCCGTGTTGCATGTCTCTGTGCGATGGCATGGGACAGCTAGGTGCGATCAAAGTTTTTGCGGGATAAATTTCCTCTTTCTCGACGGGGCATCTAGCATGGTAAATTGCTGCGGTGGCACACCAGTTCTTGTGGCACTGTTTGGGGCACCTATTTCGGCTGAAATGTTGATTTGTGTCACCAAATATTTGCCCTTACCGAGTGATTCGAAACCAGGACCTCCAGCTTCGTGGGCAGGGTAGGTTTATAGCTATTCACTGTAGTTTGGAAGACAAAAAGGACAAGCACATTTACATTTCAAAGTTCAATATCTCAAAACCAGCTGAACCGATTTTGTTGAAACGTAGCTAAGAACCATCTCGATCACGTCAGCTCCCGGACGATACAAACCGCATTCAAATCGGTCTATGTGACCTACGATGTTGTTATAAGTTTGACGTGTCTCTGTGTCCTATACAGAGACACGTCAAACTTATAACAACCCTCTTATGCGTCGGGCTTTAAATATTAAAAAAAAAATAGTTATTGTAAGATTATGGTACATTTACATAAGTAAAGGTGTCCAGTGCAAGCTACGCTCGCAGTGCTACGCCGTAGTCCGTAGCAGTTTAATCTCTATACGTAGCGAAAATCGCAAGCTCTCTGCACGGCTATCACGCGACGGCGCGCGAACTCTCGATTTTTCTCGCACTATCCGTCTCTTTCTTATTAGAACACTTAGAGCGAGAGGTATGGTGCGAGAAAAATCGAGAGTAAGTATGTCGCGGCCGTCCCATGATAGACGTGCTGAAGCATGAATATCGAGATTAGCGCTGAATAGGTTATTAAGACCGAGGGTGGACTGTGCTGTGAATAATGGGACCTTTTGTCTCTAGTGTCCACAATATTCTAGTTCTTATTATTGACACTGTCAAATAAGGGTGTAGACTCAAAATTTATTATTACTTCAAAAGATAAGAGGCAAATACTCCAGGCAAAATACGGTTTTGAAAAACATTAATTTATAATAGCGTTTTTTTTGTTGATTTCATTTCAAAATGTTATTCTCAGATGCTGTATTCAAGAATCCGACAAACTTTTCACCCGGAAGTAATTATGTAGATTTAAATGAAGCATGCATTGTCTTTTTTTGTATGAATTAACTTGAATATTATAAAGCAAATGTAAATGAACCAAAATAAAGACAAAAATATTTATTAATATTTTTTCTGACTTTTTAGAAGCTAGCTAGCTAGTTTAACATTTTTTTGATGTCTGAAATTTTGTCGGATTCTGTCGCTGGGTAAATATTTAATTGATAATATATCCGTTACACAGAAAAAATAAGCTATTATAAATTATTTCCAAAATTGATTTTTTTTCCATACAAGTTGTCAGTTCATTGACTAGACTAAAAAGAATATGCCTAATGGCGAAAATCCCATTCAAATATCTCAAAAAATAACGAAGCTATAACCGTTTAAATATTGCTTGTTAGAGAAAATGAAAATTGTCGTAGTAAATGACAATCGTTTCATATGAAGGTGCGTTTTGGGGAAAAGGGACAGAACATAGCCCCCTTTAAACTTTGGACACTTATAACTTTGTGATTATTTAATCTCTTGCGTTGGTGTTTTCTCCATTTCATTTCATTCTTAATCCTTTTTCAAGAATATACATCATTATTGATTATTTTGTTTTATGTCTACACACCCCTAAATCGACGTTGAGGGGACGATGTATCGTTTGTCAGTTTAGCGATTATTTAACGAAAGGTGAATGATAAATCGAATTGATTTTATCGCCGATTTTTTAAACTCGCCGAAAAACGTGGGTTCATAGTTTATTTGATTGTACAATTATTGTAATTGAATGCAATGTCTTAAATATTTTGTCTTATCATGTTTTATTTCGGTTATAAATTCATAAGTTTCATCGATTTCTGTCAATTCACAGAAGAAGGCATCGTCTGAACCGAAATCAATGATATATGACCACAAAAAAAAATAGAATAGAATTAAAAAAAAAGTACCTACATACTGCTTTTACGGTGATAATTCATATTGTCATAAAATATTCCAGAATGATAATAGAAAAAAAAAAACTAAATTCATTTTGTTGCGCCTCAAACAAAAGAGCGTACCTATTATAGTTTTAGGTACTTGTGAACGCCTAATCTTAATACTTGATTTTATTTATTACTAGCTTCTGCCCGCGACTCCGTCCGCGTGGAACTCGTTTATATCCTCTCCATACAAACTTTCACCCCCCCCCCATTTCAACATGTTAGGGGATGATTTCGGGGATAAAAACTATCCTATATTGATTTAAACTTTCACGATTCTCACACATTATTTATACTAAACGGGACTTAAGTAAGCAGTGAGGTAAATAAAATAAGTTAATTATACGCGATCCGTTAATCAATCTCCTTCCTCGGGACTCAAACTATCTATAAACCATTTCACCTAAATCGGTTCAGTGGTTTAAGCGTGAAGAGGTAACAGACAGACAGACAGACAGACACACTTTCGCATTTATAATATTAGTATGGATTTCGATGGGCCATGCATATATACGTTAGGTATATGGGAGTTGAGATGTATCAATAATATTTACTAAAATATCGTAGACTATAAGGCTGAGCTCACACAGGCAGAGCTCACACAGTCTGAGCTCACACAGGCTGAGCTCACACAGTCTGAACGCCTGAACTTATGCACTGAATCATAATCAGAGTTGAGACTTATTTGAAATACTTGTATTTAAAATGCAAATACAAAATACAACATACGTATTTTATATTTTGTACTTAAATACTTTTTTTTTAACTATTTTGTATTTTATTTGAAATGTCAAATATAAAATACTTTATTACTGCTAAGTTTCGAAAGTATTACCTTTACCACTCAAATTTTCAAGTGCAACTTTGAAAGTCAATGTGCAAAATGACAGTATCTGTGAAAAATGACGTTACGCTTCGCTTTTTACCGAGATTGACTTCGCTTTTGTTTCGATTACTTTTTGAAAGTATTTTATTTGAATAAAGTATTTTGAAAATACCTATTTTGTATTGAGTATTTAAATACAAAAAGCAAACTTATTTTGTATTTTGCATTTTAAATACTACATTAGAAAAGTATTTGTATTTTGTATTTAAATACTTTTTTAAAAGTATTTTGTACATCTCTGATCATAATCTGAATCAGTCAAGAGCAGAAAACACCCTCTTTTAGCAATTCTGCACAAAGCGTACCGTTTTATTTGCTCGTGAGTGACTCAGATTGTGATTCAGTCCATGAATTCAGACTGTGTGAGCACAGTCTAAGAAAATCTCGCAAAAAAAAATCTCGACCCTTAATAATTGTGCAAGTTTCAATGTTTGTGATGGTCGACTAATATTGGCTACTTAAGCGCACTTAAATAATAGCTCTAGTAAATTCGAAGAACAAAAAGGTTTTAAGTAAAAAGTGCTTCGGCATTTCACATTATTTTTAGGTATTCGTGTTCCTTGAGGTATTTTACAATGTACGATCAAAATAAGTAATTATACATATACGTAACGAAACAAATTATTTTATTAAATATTTTTTTGTTTCCCGTTATTTTAACGAGAAGGCTGCAAGCCTTTCAAGAGAAAAAAAAACCGGCCATGAGCGTGTCGGGCCACGCTCAGTGTAGGGTTCCGTAGTTTTTGTATTTTTTTTCAAAAACTATTCTACCTATCAAGTTCAAAATAATTTTCCTAGAAAGTTTTTATAGTGCTACTTTTGAGATTTTTTTTTCATATTTTTAAAACTTATGGTTCAAAAGTTAGAGGGGGGCACACATTTTTTTTAACTTCTGGAGCGATTATCTCCGAAAATATTAACATTATCAAAAAATTATTTTATCAAACCTCTATTCATTATTAAATACCTATCCAACAATATATCACACGTTAGGGTTGAAATAAAAAAAACCCCACGTTACGTATAGGGGAGGTACCCTAATAAATAAAAAAAGTTCACTTTTTATTTTACCACTTTGTCGGCGTGATTGATATACATATTAGTACCAAATTTCAGCTTTCTAGTGCTAAGGGTTACTGAGATTATCCGCGGACGGACGGACAGACAAAGCGAAACTATAAGGGTTCCTAGTCGACTACGGAACCCTAAAAAGAGGTCGCTATTCGTAGCGGAAATATAGCGTTAATAGAGAGATCGCAGGTTCGAGTCCTGTCGGGGGCTACAGACGAAGATGGTTTATTTTTCCGTTATATTCTTTCTCTCTCTATCATATCGATTAATAAGTAATTATTTGTTTAAGAAAGTTAGCTCATACCCGGTCATTTTCAATAGTACATTACTGCATAGGCCGGGAAAATAGGGTTTGCCGTGTAGCGTTTACCTGTCTACTATTGGTTTACGGTCGTCCGCGCACCAGCCTGAAATGTCAGTGTCACTATTTCAGAGGGGTTTTCTCCCGCGAGCGCTTGGCTGCGGAATGAGCTGCCGAGCTTTACACAAAGGAACGTGAGTGCAGGGCAACATCTGCTATAGCATCTCCATTATCTCCAACTGATGCCTCGTAGATAGGCGAAACATGTGTCGAGGTTTTGTCAGTATTCATCATCATTTTTTTCATTTTCATTTCATTCAAATGATGATGTTTCAGCCGAAAGACGTCCACTGCTGCACATAGGCCTCCCCCAAAGAGTGCCAAAGTGACCGGCCCTGCGCCACCCGCATCCAGTGGACTCCAGCAACCTTTACCAGGTCATCAGTCCACCTTGTGGGGGGGCCTACCCACGCCGCGCCTTCCGGTACGTGTCAATATTGATAATGGTCTTTTTAATTTTTTTATTAGGTTTACCAACAATTGTTTACACCATTATTACATGAATCTTGCAATAACAGTTTTATGCTAGATGTAACCATCACTGACAGGTAAACACCACATGAATATTACACAAAAGGCAGTGAGAAAACTAAAATTAAAAAATAACCACAATTATCGAAATTCCCCAAAAAACAACCTTGAATTTAAAAGCTCATTTTTCACAGGTAAGGGTTCTAGATATCATAAATTTAAATTAAAGGAAAGGAAAAGGAAATGGAAAGGAAGGGTCTATATCATATTAGATAATTGCGTTAAAGTTTCTAAAATAAGAAAAAGTAAAAGAACGTGAATAAAGTTTGCTGTGATGGTTACATCTGCACGTTTATAGCGGAATAACAAAGAAATATTGTTCCCGTGACAAGGAATCCTACTAATATTATAAATGCAAAAGTTTGGATGTTTAGATGTTTGTTACTCAATCACGCTTTAACGGCTCAACCGATTTGGATGAAAGGACTTTGCTGGAAATGTATGGGCAACTGGTGCCTTTTTTTTGATGGCACACTAACGCCACCTTGTTAGATGTGTAGAGTACTTCCATACAAACAATAGTTACTATGGCAGCTCAGCTCTAAAGCACATCCGTCTTGAGTTACGCGTCCTAATCTATAACAGTATTCGACCATTCAAAGTAACTCAATTCTCGCTTTTCATAATTAGATTTGCGTTATAGAGTAGGACGCATAACTCAAGACAGATGTACTTTAGAGCTGAGCTGCCGTAGTAACTATTGTTTGTATGGAAGTACTCTACACATCTAACAAGATGGTGTTAGTGTGCCATCAAAAATAAAAGGCACCAATCTTGAGCAAAGCCCTTTTGCACGAAGATAGTTTATAGCCTGGATTAAAATTTAGGATAGTTTCTATCCCGGTTCCACGCAGACCAAGTCGCGGGCAGAAGCTGGTGTACACATATTTTAAGACCCGACAACCAACCGAACGTGACACCTCTAGGGTAGCAAGCGTTCATAGGCTACGGTGACTCCTTACTTGGAATGTACGGTTATTTGCCAGCCCCGAGGCTCTAGTATAAGTTTTACCGAAACAAAACGTTACGACCGCGTTCGCGTTTAGCTGTCAAATCCCATACAAATTGAGGGTAAAACGCAAACGCGATCGTAATGCATTAAGCAATAAAACATTAATGCAATGCATTAATTAAGGTCGTATGGCATTAAGTCCGCCTTTTGTACGATAAGTTTTCTTTTGTGCAATAAAGTTTAAATAAATAAATAAATAAAATTTTGTTTCGGTAAAACTTATACTAGAGCCTCTGGTATGAAATAAAACGCGTTCATTACGTGAGCTTTTCGTGTCGCACCTTATAAAAAGCTCTTCCTCCCGTGACGGCGCAAAAGCTTTTAAGCTTTCTGTCAACTTGGATACTACGACATATATTTACGTCGGAACGTCACTTAGCGTAATACTCAGCTTTAGTTATTTCTTGGTGTGGCCTGCTTTCTGATTAAAAGGTAAAATTATGTTATGCAGTTATACTGTACATTTAATATCTTCTTATAAAAAAAACCGGCCAAGTGCGTGTCGGGCCACGCGCAGTGTAGGGTTCCGTAGATGCCTATATGTCTTAGTTACGTCGACGTGCGGTGCGGTTGCGTCGGCCGAATTTGTACGAAAATTGGCCTTTCCAAGTACACATTAAGTTGGTCGACTATTACGCTGTTGTCCACGTTAATCCCCTAGCCTGATCCCCCAGGGAAAAAAAACGGTTAGGTTGTTAGTTGAACTGCGACCCTACAGCGCGCGAGCCGAGCGAGCGAAGCGAGCGTGACGCGGCAGCGTCCGGCGAAGCGCCATAACCGAACATTATCATTTTTTCCTAGTTGAATATAAAATAATTGCCGCTAATTCCCCTGGGGGATCAGGCTAGGGGATTAACGTGGATAACGTGACTATTACTTACTCGGTAACTACTTATGCCTACTTGTCCGTGATAAATTTCCTTTTCAATTCATTATAAATATCTACTACTACCACGATTTTTATCACATCCCCAGTCGTAAAAGAAAATATATAATAGTAATAATTACTCTAAACTAGTAACTTAGTTTAAAACAAATTGTATTTTTTTATCAATATTACTTCACGGCTTTTATAATCTATTTAATTTCATCAAGTAAACAATGAATACCCATAACAACATGACTGTCACGCTAAAAATATTAAAATTTAACCAAAAACAACCGCGTTACTCCCTATACCAGTCCATCCATCAAAACACGCCAATATAACCCTTAGGGTGATGGCACCAGTAATGGACACGGTCCCAATTATGGACATTTTTTTCGTTAATCGAATTTATTAAGCAACTTTCCCAACATTTTTCAACTGGCAACACTAAAGCATAACCAATAGACGTTTGAGCTATCATTTTGACACACGTCACCAAAATCAGCCATTTTGTTCTAAGATGGCTGCGAAGTGAAATCTCGTTGCGCGCGGTGGTCATAAAAATCCGTTTTTATTGTTGAAATCGTTAAGGAGGTGAGTACATATTTGTGCATGGTGTTATCTTGTGTTGTGTTGTAATAAGCTTTGATGTTATTTTTACTGAATAATACTATATTGCAAGTAAATTGAGCTAAGTTGAATATGTCCAATCACAGCAATAAGTTTTTTGTGGGGTTTGTTCATTACTGGATTCGATATTTTATGAAATTCAGTAATGGACAAGTGTCCATGCTTAAGTTTTTTATTACTTTTTTAGTTTATTGTATTAAATTATTTAATTTGTTGCACTAAACATTTGGGTTGAGTTGACTTTGTGATTGCTCTTTATTTTCCAATAATGGACGATGTCTATAACTGGTTATTTTTAGTTGTCCACAATTGGGTTCTTTGTTTTTTCTTAGATGGCACCAAAGAAAAATTACACCCCCGAACAAATGGGGAGAGCATTGGATGCTGTAAGGATGGGAGAAAAGATAAGCACAGCTTCCCTCCGGTTTGGGGTTCCTCGAATAACCTTGCACAACAAGGTGACAGGCAAAAGTCCTGCAGTTTGTGCTATGGGGCCTCAAACTATCCTCACGGCACAGGAAGAGGACATTCTGGTAAATTGGTTGATCGCAATGAGTAAAAAGCACTTTCCCACTGGATAGATATATTGATAATATTGATTATAGATATAATTGTGAAAATGTGATAATAAATCTTACTTTTGATTATATTGTCAAACGTCCGTAGGTATAGTGGAGGAAAATGAAAGTTTGGCACATGTCAACTCTATTTGAATGACGTTAAGGTCCAAAAGTGCTAAACATTCAATTTCCTCGACTGTACAATGGAATACCCAACAAGATATTAAGCTAAATAACTGACTTTTATAAACAACGTAATTCCTGTATTTTGATACTTATATAATCTTTCTTCATTGAAGAATAAATCTTTTTTTAGTTAAAGTTATAGTTATACTAGGAGAAAAAGTAAACTTTTTTGATCGTTTTTTTATATTATATATTTTATATTATTGTGCTTTATGATTGTTGTATTGCTAAGATTCTAATTTCTTACCTGATAGATCTCAGTTGATTATTATGTAAGCAATTCTAAGCTGCAGCTGCTGGCAAAGCCTCCATTAATGTTTAATAAATGACTGAAAACCAGATGGTTGATTGAAAATCTGATAGTATAACTTGGAAATCAGACTGATCATGTTGAAAGTTCAAATAGCGTTAATAAAAGTTGATTTGTGACGTCATTTGTTTCATTTATGTGTTCAATACAAAAGTGTCCATTAATGGATGTTCATAATTGGGTCCATGTCCATGACTGGGTGTCCATTACTGAATTTTTGATGTCGATCAATGGTGATTTCGTAAATTTCAATTTATATATTTTTTATTAATTAAATATTAAACATACAGGATTTTTGGTTTTGTTTAAATGTTCCTCATGTATTTGAGTGCCGAAAAAAAAATCACCATTTTTGTATCGTCAAAAAACATCCCATTTTTAAACGAAATTCTAATTTAGTGCGCTTAACATGTCCATGATTGGTGCCGTCACCCTATTCCAACTTAATGAGGGCTAGTCAAAGTTCTACATACGTTGGCTAGGTTAGGGGGTGCGTTGCCATGGCAACCGCCGAGGGCGTAGTATACGTAGGTAAGTATGTAGTATATAATGAAGAGGGTGGGTAGTGAGGGCTGTTTTGGGTAGGGTATGGAACACGTAGGTTTTTGGGGTTTATTTGACTTTTTCGGGAAAGTTTGTTGTAAATAATAATAACGCTATAGCTAAAACACTTAAGCAAGGCGCGTGTTCAAAGGTCCCATAACAAGATGATACCACAGTTTGCGCGACTTTGAATGATACTAATTCGATTATTATAATCATTCGACTAAGTCGACTAATTCGAAAATCATTCGATTATTAGTAATAAGTACTACTAATCGACGCCCGGTCGCCCGCGCCCGAGTCGACTTGACCACGCTTACGGCGGTTATCGTTCGGTACTAGTAGCAACGATTAGCTACTACTAATTAGTAGACATCATTCGATTATTAGCATTAGTATACTACTCATTTCCAATTCGTATATTGACATTAGTAATCGCTTAATCATTCGAAGTCGCGTATCACTAGTTTTTTTTTAATCTTTATTTATTTAACGAGGGTTTTACAAATGCCACCCTCATAGTGGCTCTCTTATTCTAATTAGTAATTACTTCTTAATTTTAATATAATCTTAACTAAGTTGTACACTAATTACTTCTTAATTTTAATATAATCTTAACTAAGTTGTACACAGATTCCGCCTCTTCAGAAGTCGGATAAGCTAATATACTATTTATCCTACCGAGTTCATAGTTTTTATCTTAAGTAGGCGTAGTAATACTGTATATTGAGTCAAACACGGAACTGTCTTTTTATAACTTGTACACAAATCAATAAGTACTGGCCAGAGGTCATTATCGCCGGGAAAATCTCTATAGCGCGATCCAGGAATCAACCCGAACTGTACAGCGCCATCTAGCGGCCAACTCGACGAAACTTATGTAAATGACACACGGTTGAATAGCGCGTTTGCATGTAGTACTTACTTATTTCTTTTGCTTGTGTCACAATTTATAAATATGTAATGTCGCTTCTACACGAAACAATTATGAATGTGAAAGTTTCTTAATTTTTATCGATTGTTTTTTTTCGAAACTAGGTGGATAAACGGTTTTCAAAAAAAGTCGTGGATACTGGCGCATATTTTTTATAATATTACGAGTAGGTATCTGGTATATGTCATATTTCTATATTGTTATATGTATAATATATTGTTATCTGTATTCACGTTATCGAAAAAGTCTGTAACGATTTAGATGAAATTCGAAATATAATCGAATCGTATCTCATAAGTATCTGGCGAAATTCTTTTTCTAACGATTTCAATGACATTTGTGATAAGGATTAAGGGGGTTTAGGTCTCATGTCTTGGGAAAATTCGTCTTCTCTGTATTTTCACCCGAGCCGAGCTCGGTCGCCCAGGTGCTGTTAATGATACAAATTTAACCAAATTGTTATTATTTATAAACGTCAGTTTGAACACGATTCCAATTAACAATACAAACAAGTTACAAATATAATCATAAGTTATGTCAATAACAGGTAATTAGTATGAACAATAATTATTTGTTAAAAAATACTTAATCTTCATTACTTCAATATTAACTCGTATTAAAAGCAATTATTATTGGCAACTTAACACTGACGCTTGATTATTACTGTTATTATAAATAATTAACAATCATAATAATAGTATTTACAGTACCATTTACCGCGATGACTGAGGATAGGTATTTTACTCGTAGGTAAAGATATTGGCTATAACCCTATTCCAAATAAGATTAGAAAACAGCGTTAATAACTCGACAATGTATCTTTCAATGGTTCACCATCATTTCATAAAAAACGTTTCATTAATGATCATTTTATAAACAACGATTCACAAACTATTCATTTCACAAACCTATCATTCCTCAAAATACGTATACTATAAATAATTATTTGACAAATATTCATAATATAGCAAATGTCACACTTTAAAAAAACATTGAATGTTAAATTGGCATTTTAAAAATAATCATTTACCAAATAAATCGTTTATAAAATAGGTCATTTTACAAATCGTCGATTGATAAATGATTGTTTCATAAAAGTAAATATCTGTCATATCACGGTATCTACCGGACTGGCCAAGAAACATTCCTGTAGTAAATTCATAAAAAAGTATAAGTAGTATTTAAACATAAATCGGTTTTGGCGCGCTACCGCGGCACGCTCGCTTCGCTCGCTCGGCTCGCGCGCTGTAGGGTCGCAGTTCACCTAAGGGTGAAGACACATCTATCAGCATCGAATCGCATTTTGTAATAAAGTAAACGTAATTTTGTATGAGATGCGTCCGCATCAATTCACCCTTCCGCATGCGGACGCATCTCATACAAAATTATGTTTACTGTATTACAAAATGCGATTCGATGCTGATACGTAGATGTGTCTTCACCCTAACACTCCTCGTCGCTTCGCTCGTCGTCGTACCTACACTCACCTGCCTTAAAGAAGAATAGATAGGTAATCCACCTGTTACGTCAGTTTGTCAGTACATTTTAAGTCCTATAAGTTGTTTTTTAGGCTAGGAATGATAACTTATTTGCTAAACACTTTTAGACTTATCCGTGTGCTCATACAGACTTATACGGTACCTGTATATAATTAATAATTATACAACTTGTGGATTAAAACTTTATCAAGACGATCAATGATTTATTTAATAAGGTATTTTCCAAACAATGCATTTTCTTAAACGTTATTTTACCAAACGTTACTTTGCCAACTGTCACGGATAATAAATGAGTAATTTGTCAAATAATGATTTATAATATGATGTATTTTCAATTAAGTATATGATTTGTCTAATGAACTCTTTGTAAAACAATATTTTATAAAACGACTAATTTGTTAATCGTTAGTTTGCCAAACGTTGTTTATAAAATGAATATTTATGAAACGTTTTTTATGAAATTATCGGATACCATCTTTCAATACACACATTTTTTAGTCGCATTTTTACATTTTGTTGTGATACGATAAATGTAGGGTCATCATGCGATTTCAAGGAAAACAATTTTGAAACGCAAAATCATTATGCTCCAGGAAAAATACGGTTTTGAAAAACATTAATTTAAAACAGAGATTAATTCAAGAATCCGACAAACTTTCCACCCGGAAGTAATTATGTAGATTGAAATGAAGCATGCATTGTCTTTTATTTTATGATTTATCTTGAATATTATAGAGCAAATGTAAATGAATCAAAATAAAGAAAAAAAAATATTCATATTTCTTCTGTATGTATTTTTAGAAGCCAGTTAATTTATAATTTTTTTGTTGTTTGTAATTTTGTCTGATTCTGCCGCTGGGTGACTATTTAATTGATAATGTATCCGTTACACATAAAACTTAATCTGTTATACTTAGTTATAAATTATTTCCAAATTTGTCCTTTTTAAGTCTAGTCTTCCAATAAATCTTAAATTTCATAGAGAAATGCGTTTAAAATCGGTAAAAATCGCACATTTCTAATCTTCTTCATCGAAAACGAAACCAGTGAACTGAAGCACTCTTAATACCCTCGAAGGCTCTAGAAAGCCCTCAGTACTTTCAAATCCAAAACATACGAATTCCCCATTTCAAACTATCCTAATTTCTACTTAATACGTACAGGATTAAAACTCAAAATAGCTTAGAATACTGCTCGCAAAATTATCATTTTTCTTTTTAAGAACAAAACTGCGCTCAAATGCGTTCGAATTTCGAATATTCAAAACGTTAAAATAGAAACATCCTAACTCCAATTTTTAGTTCAGTTAACTTTGAGCTTTGCGTGTTTTTGTTTAGAGTCGATTTTAGCTTTAAATTTGTACACTATTACAGTAGTTTTTTTCGTGTTCGGTACTCCAAGTCGCCATTGTTCGTCCATTGTTTTTCGAGATTCGTTACTTGTATTGTTTTGGAGGATTTTTCATTTGTTAGCGAGGGGCATTGAAATAGTTTTTTGTGCGGAAATGTTACAGTTTAACTGTGAATCAAGATGTTTACCCCTGTGAGCTGTGGATTTCGCAAGCCTCTTTTTTTAATTTCGAAAAACTGAATCGACATAAAAAGTCTAGGTATATACTTACCTAAATAGTTTGAATTCAAAAATATACCTTCTCTTACGTCACCAACGCTGCGCTGATTATGCTTCTGGTTTTTGAAGAAAGGAAGGAGATATGTGAAGGTTAAATACAACCTTTATAGTACGTAAGTTTGACCTCCCATTCTGAAGTATGGGAGGTCAAACTTTGGCATGTTAACACGGACCATGAATTTTGCTGGTAATGAGACCTAGCTAGACCGATTTTTCGCCCCCTTAACCCTAAAAAAAGCATAGTGTTGCCAAATGTCTACAAAGCATTAGACAGCTCACAGATAAAAAAAGCGGCCAAGTGCGTGTCGGACCACGCACAACGAAGGGTTCCGTGCCTATTAAAAAGGTCGATCGTTACTGAAATCTTATGGCACTTACGTCATCTTCTTTAAGGAAGGCAGTTTTTTAGAAATATCTCAAAACACATTGAACTGATCTTGTTGAAAAACAATTTGCGCTGAAAGAATTTAATAAGCCCTATGTCCATGTTTTTTTTTTCATATTTTAAAATACACGGTTCAAAAATTAGAGGGCGGGGGGGACACAATTTTAGTGACTTTCGGGGCGATTATCTCCGATTCTACTCACTTAATCAAAAAAATGCTGAGTAACCTTATATTTATTTAGAAAGGCCTATCGATTGATGTGCCATACGTGGGCTTGCAATGAAAAAAAAATATGACTTTCAGTTGTATGTATGGAGTGCACCCCTTTTTTTTAATAATTTAATTACAAACCTGTTTTTTTTTTTTTTTGCGGACAATCTTACACAAATCGACCTAGTCCCAAACTAAGCAAAGCTTGTACTATGGGTACTAGACGACGATAAATATACTTATATAGATAAATAAATACTTAAATACATAGAAAACATCCATGACTCAGGAACAAATATTCGTGCTCATCACACAAATAAATGCCCTTACCGGGATTCGAACCCAGGACCTCTTGCTTCGTAGGCAGGGTCACTACCAACTAGGCTAAAGCGGTCGTCAATAAGTAGCGGTTAATAAGTAAGTAGTTTACTTTTAATAGGTACATAAGTTTTAAACAAACATAGGTCATTTTGGACGGAAAGCTAGGTAACGATGTTTATAGCGAAAAACTTACAACCAATTCGAAAAAATCTTACTGACAAAAAGTAAAACCATTCGCTATTCATTCACCACATGTCAAGAAAAACCGCGGCAAAGCACTTGTGTAAGAATGAAAAAAAAAACGTAACTTTAAACACAATCCAACGCACATACGACCTTCTTAAGGAAAACCTTTGACACAAATTCAACCTTATCCTCATACAGTTAAGAAAGCCATGTGCAAATAATAGAGGATCAATGCCACATACGACCATTTTAATATTAAATACGTGTAAAAAAAAGTCCAAGCGAAATTTGACTCTATCTCAATGTAGTAAGAACTGACATGACGCTTTTCTCATCGGTAATTATCGTCTGCCAATAATTAGTCGCACTGTATGCATCTGTCACACTACGCGTGAGTACAATCGCACACACAAGTGCTTCACGGGTTATTCAGTTACGTATGTCTCGAATTTTATAAATAAATAAATAAATGTTTGGGGACAATCTTGCACAAATCTACCTAGTCCCAAACTAAGCAAAGCTTGTACTATGGGTACTAGACGACGATAAACATACTAATGTAGATAAATAAATATTTAAATACATAGAACATATCCATGACTCAGGAACAAATATTCCTGCTCATCACACAAATAAATGTCCTTACCGGGATGCGAACCCGGGACCTTCGGCTTTCTACTTAAAATCGATATGATACAGAGAAAGAATATAATGGAAAAATAAACCATCTTCGACTAAATATTTAATTAAAAATAATTTGTTTCGTGATAAGGTTAGCTGGAAGAGATCTCTTATAGGGATAAGTTCGCCTTTTTACTTTGATCTATTGTGTGACATGTATATTCTTTAACCTGTTATTGTGTACAATAAAGTGCTTACATACACACATAAGGGTATTTTTTTTTTTTTTTTTTATACAACGACGGTGGCAAACAAGCGTCTTCATGTCTTTTCAATGAAATCTCGCCATTTGTCTCTTCTATAAGCCCTTCTAGGAGAGCAACGCGCTTATAAATCCCCTCCTATAAGTTCTCTGCTCTGGGTTGGAAGTCAGATGGCAGTCGCTTTTGTAAAACCCCGGGACCCCGGGCTCCGTTAGGATACAACCGGGAAAACGCTAAGATGATGCTGCTACATTGACTAACAAAGTTTTAAGGCGCCGTAGGTTCATGGTCTTCTCTCCCTCTCACTGAGCATAAGCGTGAGCGAGATGGAAGTGCGTGCTCGGAAGCGCGGATATCATGTTTTTTAATTTTAATTTTTTGGCCGCTTAAATAAATAAAAATGTAAACACTGATTTCCCTCAAACATGATATTGCCAATTTTTAGAAGCAATTTTAATTTTTATAGCTCTTGTGCATAATTTGTTACGAATATTTTAAGTGTATTTTTGTGTGTTTTAGACCTATGTTCGTGATTTTTTTCTATCGAGCGAAATTTACTTAATCATGTTTTGAAGCACTGATTTCCCTGCAGAAAAGCCTGAAGATTACTATTCGTATTTTTTTGAAACCATTTTATTATAAACAGACGCATTATATTGTTTCAAAAACTCTGTTCGCTTAACTTCGCTGAACCTACGGCGCCTTAAATGCGTTTTAGCGGTATATAAAGTCTAACTTTCACAATTTTAGTAAGACTAGACGACCGGTTAGCCTAGTGGGTAGTGACACTAGTGACGCTGCCTACGAAGCTGAAGGTCTGGGTTCGAATCCCGGTAAGGGCAAATATTTGTGTGATGAGCATGAATATTTTTTGTGTATCTTAGATGTTTGTTTACTGAACTTTTTTTTTACTGTTTTTATAGATAATGGTACGGAACCCTTCGTGCGCGAGTCCGACTCGCACTTGGCCGGTATTTTACTATAAGTACCACTACATTTTGCGGTAGAATATTTCTAATTACTATACGGTATAGGTATACTAACATATTCACTGTCACTATGGGCAACATATTTAAGGAGCGACCACACCGCTGCTCAAAATACGCTAACGCACCGTAAACGCAGCAAAATGTATGAAGAATACGTGACGCATTCGACACGTCAACGCGTATACGCAGCGTTACGCACCGATGGTCGCTCCCTTATTCGGCAGAGCGGCCGTCAGTGCGCGCTGCGTCTCGGCGCGAAAACACTCCGACCAACAATAACCTTTGCCCCGAGGAGGAACTCTTGATGAATGAGAAATATGATGCCATGAAGATATGTTACAATACTCTGCGGGAACAGGTATAGTTCTAACACGACTCACATCATCATCCTCCTAGAGTTCAGGGATGTCACGAATGTCAGTTCTATTACATTCGCGAAAGCGAATGCGAATGCGAATGTGCGAATGCGAATGCGAATGCGAATGCGAATGCGAATGGGAATGCGAATATTAAGGAAGTACCTAAGTACACTAAAAACCCAACGTAAATAATCACTTTTTAATAATTTTATTAATTACAAGAATACAAAAAGCAATCACAAGTCACTACACTACCCAAGTAAAAGTGCTTTCTATTGATCAAAATTAATCACGTGATACGGGTTGGCGCGCTTTGCGCATCGGAGTCGGCGGCAGGCGGCCGGCGCGGGC
Organism: Epinotia ramella; assembly: GCA_947578815.1. Classification (NCBI taxonomy): domain Eukaryota; kingdom Metazoa; phylum Arthropoda; class Insecta; order Lepidoptera; family Tortricidae; genus Epinotia; species Epinotia ramella. The sequence continues at coordinate 10,557,247 of OX388226.1, read as the reverse complement.
GAAACACGCCACGACTTGCACATATTCTCGCATTCGCAAAACATTCGCATCATTTTATGCGAATTGATGATGCGAATATTTAAAATGATGCGAATCATTCGCGTATGCGAATGCGAATGCGAATATTCGTAACATAGTCCAGGCAATGAACTGACAACTTGTATGGAAAAAATGACAATTTTGGAAATAATTTATAATAGCTTATTTTTTATGTATAACGGATATATTATCAATTAAATAGTTACCCAGCGACAAAATCCGACAAAATTTCAGACATGATAAGTTAACTGGCTTCTAAAAAGTCAGTAAAAATATTAATAAATGTTTTTGTCTTTATTTTGGTTCATTTACATTTGCTCTATAATATTCAAGATAAATCGTACAAAAAAAGATAATGCATGCTTCATTTAAATCTACATAATTACTTCCGGGTGGAAAGTTTGTCGGATTCTTAACTAAATCATCTTAGAATAACATTTTCAAATGAAATCAACAAAAACAACGCTATTATAAATTAGAATAGAATAGAATAGAATAGAATGGCATTTATTCAGGCAACAACACATCATAAGTAATAAAAATAAAACACATTAACAAATACATCGAAAAAGTAGATCGGGATGTGGACCTGAAATGGCCTCCACTCAGCAATGCAGTTGGCACGGCTAGCGTGATCAACGGCGCTGGTTTTCTGTGGAGCCAGCGGGGTGTGCGGGACAGCGTACTGTGAGACTTGTGTCAGTAGATACAAATACCTTATATGAAATATTATTATAATATATATATATATATATATATATATATATTATGTTACAACAATAAAAATACCTATATTATACATACTTATAATTTTATTAATTAGCGGTTAACTAAATTGCGGCTAATAGTTTTTAGGAATGGGAGCTAGTAATGGTGTTTTGGATATCCTACCCTTAGGCAGCAATAACTTGTTGAGCCATTAGGTGTTTTTTCAGTTTGGACTTGAACCCACTAATAGTAATGCTCTCCTTGATAGGTGGTGGGAGGTTATTCCAGCATTTCGTGGCAGCATAACGAAAGCTGCCACGAAATGCAGCGGTATCGTGCCTTGGGCAAACCAGTCGTGGAATACGCCTGGCTCGCCACCGGTAGAATATCAACTTACTATGCAAATACGCGGGTTTCTTACTGTGAAAAATACCAAATAATAGCGTGGCAAAGTGAAGTGTACGTCGACCACTCATATTTAAAAGTTTATTTGTATTGAGATACGGGGTAATATGGGATCGTGAAGGTATCGGGAAGCAAAAGCGTGTGCATGCATTTTGTAGCCGTTGTATAACTTTCTTAGTTCGCGAAAGTAAGCAGTTGCCATATACCGTATCCGCATAGTTAAGTTTAGACAGGATGAGCGTATCGCACAGTTTTACGCGCATATCTACACTGAGATAATTACGCACTCTGTAAAGAACAGTTAGCCTATAGAAACAGTTACCGACTGTTTCTAAGATGTGCTTTTCAAAGTGCAGGAAGCTATCCATAAGTAGTCCCAGGTTGCGGGCTTCCGAGACCATCTCCACATGTTTAGGGCATTTAATGTTTTTCAAAACCGTATTTTGCCTGGAGTAACATCCCTACTAGCGTTATTCCCGCTTGTGCCCTAAACGAGCCCAGGAGCTTTGACACCTAATCCCAAGATTTGGCATAGGCACTAGTTTTACGAAAGCGACTGCCATCTGACCTTCCAACCCAGAGGGAAAACTAGACCTATTGGGATTAGACCGGTTTCCTCACGATGTTTTCCTTCACCGAAAAACTAACGGTAAATATTCCGTACATAAGTTCCGAAAAACTAATTGGCACGAGCCGGGATTCGGACCCACGACCGCCGCTTGACAGCCTCATACCTGGCCCCGTATCATGGTCGGCCTTATCACGCGATAAGTGACAAGATAGAGCGTCCGTCTCGTTCCATCGAACGGTGTCAGCCAGTGACGGACGCTCTATCTTATCACTCAGCGCGTGATAAGGCCGACCATGATACGGGGTCTGAACCACTAGGCTACCGTAGCTTCAGTTCTAACATGACTCGATAGTGTAAATTCGATTTTGTGTTAGACTGTACTCACAAGATGTCACTGCGCACGCGCACCGTGTCTGACCGCAAAGCGCGGCGACAGATGCACCGACACACGACACTTCGCGTTTCTACCAGTGAACTATCTACATTCCACTTCTTTTTTTTTTACACAACGGCGGTGGCAAACAAGCTTACGGCCCTGATGGTAAGCGGACACCGCAGCCTATAGACGCATGCAACTACAAAGTAACATGGGCGTTGCCGACCCTTGATATGTATGAGGATTCGCCGTGTTGACAGCTGAAGGAACGAATTCGCTCGCTCTCAACACAACGCATCCTCGGGAGCTCTGGCGACCTTGCTCACCTCCAGCAGGAACACAACACTACTACAGAGCAAGTAGTAGTGTTATTATAGCTGTGGTCTTCTGCAAGGCGGAGGTACTTCCCCAGTTGGGCTGCTCCACATTCGAGCGGTACCTATGACATTTCGCTGTGCCCTCACCTCACCAATTATAACATGGTCTTAGTCAGAATATATCTAAATACGGTTCGAAGGTTCAATACCTAATAAAACCCTATCGTAAACTTTAATGCACTTAATTCATAAACATTAATCAAACCTATTCAAAAATGATATATCCATTGACATAATCCTTCGTACACAGTCTAAAATCTAAACTGATAGATAAATGTTACTATTCCATAGCTGAAGTCTATGTATCTTGGTTTTAAGTATTTGGTTGCAAATAAATCTTATCTTATCTTATCTAAGATTCAATGGCAATCAAATGTCTTTCGTTTCAATAAATCTCGGTTTAGATCAGTGCCCCTAAAACGTTTGGTCTCCAAATAAATATGTATACTTATAGGAACGTTAGGGTCAAGCTGCCAGTATTGTCTAGCTGGTCTAAATACTACAGACATTCAGATGTACTCATTGAGTAATTGATTCCATGGATTAAAACATACAACTAAGATATAATACTTCTTCTTACAATCCCATTGCGATAATCTCTGTCGCCAGCGGCGCTACCACGAAAATCGAAACCCGAAGTTCGTATACATGCATCCCTCGTCACTCGAGTAAGGGCTCGTCCAGAAATCATGTGATTGTTTATGGGGGGGGGGGGGGGTCAGACAAATATCACAAATGTTCACGATGGGGGAGGGGGGGGGGTCCGAGAAGACATCACGTGTAATTTTTTTGCTCAATAATTTTCTCATATCAAAATAATCCGTGCAAAAAGATGGTGCAGAGTGGCAAAACGTAGAAGCTGTTAAAGATGGTGATGGTGAACTCAACCCCTCCCACGTCTGTCCAATCATCTCCATCCAGGCATCCATGGACCTACAATACTCAGGACAAGCTATGGTAATAATAATACCACGTGCGAGCGAGCTGGTAGCATACAAATCTCGATAAGTGTGACAGAAAGGGAAATATCATTAATTGTCCTTGTCATGCTTAGTTCCATTTTTTGTGGCACATAAACCATTACCCGTCCAAATTGGTAGGTTGTTTATGGCAAGTCATCAGCCATTTTAAGACCAGTTCTTAATTCAGCTGCATAGGAGCCTTTCCGTCCCTCGCTGTGGCATCACGTACAGCTTGTCCTGACTATTATAGGTCCATGTCACCATCCAAAACATTTGCGAAAACCCGTAGACCGAGGACATGACGTAGCTGAGATTGAGATGGCTTAAATTAAAACCAATTTTCTTTTTTTTTTATTGACTAGTTCAATTCCCAAAAATACACGTGATCATGAATGGGGGGGAGGGGGTAGCATTATAATCACCAAATATCACCAAAGGGGGAGGGGGGGTCAAAAGTAGGCCAAATATGATCACATGATTTCTGGACGAGCCCGCAGGTGAGTGCGAAAGGAGGAAAAGTCAGTCATCATACCTCTTTAACTTACGCTAGGTGGTCCGACGATCTACGTAAAGTAGCTACCGACTGGCCAAAGACAAGTTCAAGATGGCATGAGCTGGAGGAGGCCTTTACCCGAGAGGGGCCTAACCAAATTATAAAAAAAAAAACAAGAAAATACACAGATGAAATTTTAACTTTTTTAATACACAGAAGAAACTAACTTCCTATTCCTAAAATACGAACTGCTCAAAACCAGAACCCCAGTGACATCACCCAAAATTATGTCCCAAGATCCCGTCTAAAAAACCGGAAAGATCCGAACCGTAATTACGCGCAAACAAACAAAAACCGAACGAATTATAGTTCAAAATTATAGTCCGACGGCGCATAATTTCTGAAGTTTCGGACGAAGCGTGTCATTTTTGTTTTTCTAAAAATCGGTAAATTGTTTGCGGTGATCGGTTTTTGTCGGCTTTTGGTGTGGCGCCGTGTGGGGGGTAGTTTGTGATTATCATAGACAAAGGCAGGTTATTTTATTATGAACTAGCGACCCGCCCCGGCTTCGCACGGGTACAATATTATACACATAACCCTTCCTCTTGAATCACACTATCTATTAAAAAAAAGACCGGGTTGCACTCCGGGAGTGCCGGCAGAAGTGAAAACTCAATAACATTGTAACAGCTTTTCGATCAAGTCACGTGACATCTTACGGTGTCACCCTAAAAAAGAATTTTGAATGAATGTTGGGCGCCAAGAACAGCGGAAGGCGGCGGCGAACAAAATACCAATTTATTTTTGCCGTTGCCAAATATTTTTCAAAGCTTTATCTCTTTAGGAATAACGTCCAAATTCGAACTATTTGAATTTGTTCAATAGCAAAACGGTGAAGGACGCGTGGACAAAATTACAAATTCATTTGCAGAATATGCTATTGCAAAAAGTGTTTAACGGCTTTATACTCTTACGAATAGCGTTCAGTTTTGAATGAAGTCAAATCGGCTAGCAGCAAAAAGTGACCTCCTTCACATCTGACTTCACAAAACTCTATCGCGTATTTAGCAATTTTTCTCCATCGCTAAAGAAGTTTTTACTTCACAAAACCGCATCAAAATCCGTTGCGTAATTTTAAAGATCTAAGCATACATAGGGACAGACAGCGGGAAGCGACTTTGTTTTATACTATGTAGTGACGTAGCCATCTTGTCGCGAAGGTACCTTCTGCTTTCTACGGCTCCGCCAACGGAAATTTAAATTGGTAAACTAGTATATCGCCGTCTCTGTCGCTCGAGTGTGATAAAGTCTGGCAAACGAAAGTTGAACCCACTAGATTCAATTACGCGACAACACTATAAACGTCATAATAATAATAATAATAGCGAAGAGTCTCGACCACCACCTCAAGAGACTCTCACTAGATGGCTGGATCAAGGGTCAGATACAGAAGGCGGTACTCCTGGATACTGCGCGGATAGTCAGGAGGTTCCTGTCTCTGTCGCCCTGACCACCGGCAGCTTAGGCCCCGCCTCGCTGCTGGCGGTACCCTAGGTTAGGTTTTTATAATGATTTTATGTTTTATATGTATAGTTTTATATTTTACTTTTTATATAATTATTGTAAAAACCTAGCTTAAGATGAAATATAAATAAAGAGATAATAATAATATATTCTTTATTGCACCACAACATAAGAAAAGCATGTTACAAAAGTATAGACGATAAATAAAGCATACGCATACATGTTGACTGAAAGTGTTGCCGCGTGATTGAATCTAGCGAGTTTAACTTTCGTTTGCCAGACTCTAAAGTTTCTACTCGTATTGCCCTACAAACTTCAGGGAGAATCAGGGACCACGCCGCTGCTCACCGAAAACGCAGCGTTACGCACGGCGTGGTCTCCCCCTCATACTAGAGTGCTTTTCAAATTCCTTGGGTATGGTGACATACGTCACCCCAGTACATTTTATAACCTCTTTTACGAGGGTTTTGGGTTGTACCAAACCGTCTGTAATCTTAAGCGGTGTTGTCGTTTTAATGTATAGAAAGTTTGACAAGGTTCTATGGAATGGCAGCTGCAGGCACCATATTGAACGTTGATCGTCTGTGATTTTAAGTTGGTGCAACCCGCCTAATAGGGCAGAGTGCTCGAACAAATTGTCGTAAATGTGGACACGCTGGACAAAAGCACCAATCTTTTTTCAGGCACTTGTTAGGTCCATAACTTTGAGTTTCTGATAGGAACCAACTCCTCCGTCGGCCATATTTAATTTTAATGCGGCCATCTTGAAACTGCCCTACTAGTCCTTTATGTTATAAATCATATTGGGATGACAGCTAAAAAATCTCAGGTGTCACCCAGATAAGTGAAAAGCACTGTAGTATGAGCGGGCGTTAGTAGAGCGTTTTTCACGTTTCATAAAAGTTGCTGATTCGACTTCCGCGGCGCTACCACGAACTTCGAAAGTCGAAGTTCGTAATACATGCATCCCTGTCACTCGAGTAAGGGAGTGCGATAGAGATGGATATACCCGAACTTCGACTTTCGAAGTTCGTGGTAGCGCCGCCGGTCTTCTCATTGCGCACAATTGCGTTTGAACCATTTCTACATCACAACATTCATAACATAATACCCTACCTTTTAATAGCGCAACCGGTTAATGGGCGTATAAAAATCATGTAACAAACGATTGGTCTAATCGTAAGCAAGTGCATTTATAAGGAATCGGATAACGAGCGATTCCCGGTAATAGGGCGGTGCGTTTCCACTATACCACGACAATAATTAATATTTTAAGCTCGGCATTCACCTAGGTGGCACGCTGCGAAGTTTGTCTCAGTGACAAATGGAGAATATTATTTTTAATATAATAGATAATATAATAGATCTGAGGGATAATAAGAAAAAAAATATATATTTTCAGACAATTACAGTCCATAGTTGTTAGCATTAACTTACAGGCTATGTTATGTACAGAACCTAAACTTCATAAATGAATGAATCAAGTAACGTTCCCAACGTACGTTAGGACGATTGAACTGTCATTTTTACATACTAAACGTGACGTTTAAATCTACCTGACGTACTCCAGGCAAAATACGGTTTTGAAAAACATTAATAGCGCTTTTTTTGTTGATTTCATTTTAAAATGTTATTCTAAGATGATTAGTTCAAGACTCCGACAAACTTTCCACCCGGAAGTAATTATGTAGATTTAAATGAAGCATGCATTGCCTTTTTTTGTACGATTTATCTTGAATATTATAAAGCAAATGTAAATGAACCAAAATAAAGACAACATTTATTAATATTTTTACTGACTTTTCAGAAGCCAGTTAACTTATAATTTTTTCGATGTCTGAAATTTTGTCGGATTTTGTCGCTGGGTAACTATTTAATTGATAATATATCCGTTACACATTAAAAATAAGCTATCATAAATTATTTCCAAATACTTATGACTTTTTCCCATACGAGTTGTCAGTTCATTGGCTGGACTAACGCGCGTACAATGCATTACGTGATCAACCTGCTGAGGGGTAATCAGGTAACGTTTCGTACGCGCGTTAAAATAGTTTAACTGTCATTTTTAATTTGACATTTAGATCTACCTAACGTGCGTACAATGCGTTACGAGATCGACCTGTAACGTACTGTAACAACTTGTATTTTACCATGGTGCAATAAATGATAATTATGATTATGATTATGACCTGCTGTTTACTTGTCTTGTATCTCTTAATTTAAGGTTTATTCTTATTCCTAAATGACACTTGAGCATATAATCAGCGTTCTAGCGAATGCTACATTACAGGTAAAAGCTCACAAAATAAACAGGAGCATGTTAACGAGAATAACGAGCATTCTTGCGAAACGACAGTAAATTTTCTGCAAGCTTTTTGCCGAGCCCAGCAATGCAGTTATTGTTCCGTCGGGAATGGCCATTTGATTTGTTTGGAATGGCGATTTTAGCTAAAACAGTATCTCAACTAGTCTCTTAAGAACCTTGTAGGCCTATGCTCCATTGAAAACCAGCTCTCCGAGCATGTGCGGCACACGTGACGGGTGCACCGTCAAGTCCACCGAAGTTCGCTTAAAAGGCTGACAAGCCTGGCCTAATTTGGTGAAATTGATGTTATTTAAGCAGTTTTTTAAGAAAAACTATTTGTTCTGGCACACCAAATAAAATATATGTGCATATTCACCATATTTCAAAGACTCGATACATAATTCGGCTCGATAGAAAATAATTGCAAAGATTGGTCTTAAAATCACATTAAACGGTTCTATGTCTTTATATTTTTGACGTATGGGTCTGCAATTAAAAACATGAAGTCAACATATTCATACCTAAACTGCTAACGAGTCATATTTCACAAATAATCTACCCTTTTTTTTATTTCAATATTTATTTAATATGTATTATCTTCAAAAACCGGGCCGCCCAGTAACACTCGCTCTCGTTTACTCCGATACAAATAGACAGTGTGCGCGCTATCCAAAATCCTCAAGGGCATTTTGGTGTTGACAGCGTCTTAAGTTTATAGTCGCGACGCTTGTCTAACTGTCTCGCATATCTTGTCCACAACGATGAGGGATACAATTTCAACCATGCTTACGCCTGCAGAAATCCTCCTTCATGCCAGTTGGCGCTCTCGCCACAAGTGAATTAAAATTGCAACCCTCAGGGTGAAGTTGTCTTCACGTGCAAGTATTTGACGAAACGGCTTTCGTTGATTTGTGTAATTTTGTCTCACCACAAGTGTTAAAACCGTCATCCGTCAAAAGCCGCGTAACAACGGAGACAGGCCCGCATAATGGAGCCCTATTTGAATATTGCAAGCGGTCGGACATTGCAGTCTTTTTGTGACAAAACCGGGGTTTTTACTAGTGTGACCCAGATGCATACAAGAGGCATGTTTTTGTTCGTCGCTTCTGGTCCGCATTTCAATGTGTTCCGCGAAATCATTGAATTTCAGTTTTTTGATACCTTTGTAAACAAGATGTTTTCAAACATTATTAAATAAATAAATAATGGTGTCCAATCGGACCCCGGGCTCCTTTAGGGCACAACCGGGAATAACGCTAGGAGGATGATTTTGATTAAATAAATAAATAATATACTCTGAGAGCTACTAGAACACGCAAATCTGTCTTCAAAAAAAAACCTTAAATTTTCAAAAACTGAATCGTCAAAAAGATCCTTATAATTATCGAAGCTGCTTACAAAATTTCACGGGAATCGGTTGAGCAATGCAACATGTAGAGGAGAACAGCCAAACATACGAAATAATTTTTGGCCAAGCTGAAACGGAGAACTTATTGTCCGCTTGGCTCGCTTGTTCAAAAAGTTAATATGTTAGTACCTTATGTTAAAACTATAGGGTCTATTCCTAAATTATTATTTTTTTCTCTGAACCCTAAGTTAAATATAAATATCACTGTTTGTTAAACATTGTCATAAATGCTTGCTTATTGCGTTAAATTGTAATAGCTTTAGATAAGTTAACTATTTATAAGTTGTCTTGTAAGTGAAATACTTAATTTCTTTAGACAATAAAGTTTCTTTAAACCGAATATCGCCAACATTATAAAGCTTTTAAAACATAATAGGTACCAATTATAGTTACTCTACATCAAAGCATATGGATCTTCACCTAAATATACCATACAACTAAGTGGAAAAGCACCATAAATTAAAGCTATGTAAATAAACATGTGATTTCACAAAATACCGTTTGAAGACAAGACTATATTATTACATTGTATTGTATATAATTTATTCTAATTGTGAGACCATTATAACTGCGCACTGGTTGTTGGTAATTATCGAATAGAATTTGGCTTTTTGAAATTAGAACGTTTTGTCGAGTGCTGTGATTGGTTGCGAGGCTCGGGGTTGTTCCACAATGAATACATTTTTAATTTTGCCAACTTTAATTACCTTGTATACATATTCAAAATATAACTTTACACGGGTTATACCTATAGGTTTTATAATTAAATAGTTTAAAGAACCAAAGCTCGGTCGTAGTTAGTCCTCGTGCGATCGTTTTGCATCAAAAACCAAAAAGCCTATTATGTAGAAATAAAATATAAAACCTGCCAGATATACGTATAGCAACTTCCGGTCTTATTGCAAGGAAAGAGGGACTTCTTCCAGATAATGTACGGTTAGAAGAAACTATAAGACTGTTTTAAACCATAAGTAAACTAAATTATCTGAATAATTAATTGCATAACGATGCGACCTCAATAAGTACGTAATTTTAACGAATAATAGACCAATTAACTTTTATATTTATTACCCATATTGTCTCTAATTGGTGCGATTATCAAATTAATTATTTAGTTAGTTACTTAGCTTACATATAACGGTAAAATAATAACTAAAGGGGTGAACCGTCTAAATATAAAAGTAGTCTCGTTGTATGGAAGAGGTTAATAAGAGACTGTTTTCTGTACAAGGCCGTAAAGTACAGTATTACATTATTTTTATAGCTTAATTTGTACTTGACGTGTGAAGAGGTGCGTGTTCTGAATATGAAACAGTTTTTAATATAAGTAGGTAAAGATGTGCAGATGTCCTACTCAATGAGGTCCTGGACCGGATCTGGTGTCTCTTTTACACCTTTTTTGTATTTCAATATGTTTTGCGGGCTCTCACACGTCAGCTCGGCGCGTGCGAAATGAAAATGCGAAAGAAATTGAATATCTAGCATTTTTTAATTCAATCCGTTCAGCACAAAAGATTTCAAGTTTTTTTGATAAGTAAATGATTTTTCACATGAAACTTATGTTCCAGCGCAACTTTTAGCATAAATGATAATTAAGATTGACATAATGTGATATCGCAGTGATTAGGTATATTATGTTGCTAGATGGGCTAGCACATTCCACAACACACTACAACCCTGCTTAGTCAACTTTTAAAACACCCACGGGAAGAAAGGGGGTGGTGAAATCTGTCGCACATATTATATAAATAAGTGGGGTTTCTACTGTAGCAATGTTATTTTATAACTACTGTGACTGTTTTGAAAAAAATACCTATAAAATTTTCCCCGTGTGGTGTCGGGTTAGAATTTCACCACCCACTTTCTTCCCGTGGGTGTCGTAAAAGTCGACTAAGGGGGCAGGGTTGAAGTGTGTTGTGGGCGATGGGCTAGCAACCTTTCACTGCAATATCACATTTTGTCGATCTGGTATACCCACATTTATGGCCGGTTCACATTATTCCATTAGCATTCCAGTCCAGCAATCCAATCCAGAGCTGGAATGCTACTGGAATAATGTGAACCGGCACTGGAATGCACTGGAATGTACCCATTCCAGTGAGCATTCCAGTCCAGTGACTGGAGAGACCGTCAACTTTTCATTCCAGCTCACCCAATCCAGCGCCTCTGGAATAGTGTAGACAGCCATTCCAGTCGCAATCCGATGTGTTACCAATCCAGCTATACCCTTAAAAGACTGGAATAATTTAAACGATATGCTCCAGTCCAGCACTGGACTGGATTAGCCCGCTGGATCACTGGACTGGAATAATGTGAACCGGCCATTATGCTAAAAGTGGCGCTGGAACATAAGTGTCATGTGCTCAACCTACCCCTTTTGGGAATAATGGCGTGAATGTATGAATTAATGAATAAATGATTAAAATATTTAAAAATACAGTGACAACATACCTTACGGGGAAAGCCTTTTATACGTTAGATGTGCTTCTAAATATTATTATATCAATCACGTTACGTTTTGAACGCGCGTTAGGTAGATCCAAACTGTCATTTTTCGGAATAAAAATTGAAATTAGATCTACCTAACGTACGTACAGTCAGCATCAAAAGTAACTGGGCAAACGAAGACATCAATTGCGCAGTTACTTTTGATGCTGACTGTAGGTACAATGCGTTACGTGATAGATTTGCAGGACGGAGAAATGATATAATATAAATTGTATCTAATTCATAATTATGTACAAGATAATTTGTGTTTGATTTAAGTGTGAAGAGAGGTAACAAATCAACAGACGGACAGACTTACTTTGGCATTTATAATACTAGCTTCTGCCTGCGACTCTGTCCGCGTGGAACTCGTTTATATCGCAGCTCCATACGAACTTTCACCCCCATTTCATCCCCTTAGATCCGTAGAGGATAATTTCCGGGATAAAAACTATCCTTATCTCCGTTCTCAGTCAAAGTTGCGGGCAAAAACCTATATTTGCACAAGTGAATTGGGTCATCATTACGTCACTAATATGTCCTTTATGTTGGTGTAACTCGGAATAAAGGCGTGTTCGCACGCGCCGCGGGGGGCTGATCACAATATTGAGGGTGTGTAATCTGCCTTATACACGGATGCGCCAAACTGTGCGCAATTTGGATGTGGTGTTCACAATTCCCAAGAATATTGCCACCGGAAATATTGCCCGTGTTGCCGGTACGTTCCATTTCCTTTATTTTTATCAATAAATATTTGGTAGGTAAATCTTGTGCGTCTGTGTACAGTCGACTACAAAGAGATAGATACGGCTCAAGTTACAAAAATACGTATGTATACACGACTTTATTGCCTTAAGGCCGTGTTAACATTTTTTTTTTTTTTTTTCATGAAGCTGTCCGCAGCAGAACCAAGGTAACCGATGGGGCCCTCCGGATCGCTAAACTTAAGTGGCAGTGGGTTCTCGAGTGGCGATCACGTACCGGAAGGCGCAGGCGCAGCGTGAGTAGGCCCCCGACAAGGTGGACTGATGACCCGGTAAAGGTTGCGGGAGTCCGCTGGATGCGGGTGGCGCAGGACCGGTCGCTTTGGCACTCTTTGGGGGATGCCTATGTCCAGCAGTGGACGTCTTTCGGCTGATATGATGATGATGATGATGAAACATATTTTATGTAACTTTGGCCGTATCGATCTCTTTTTAGTCGACTGTACAACCGTGGAAAACATTTTCCCAAGCTAAGTAACTAAAATATCAACAGGTTGGTGTCAACGTTCCCTTTGTTCGAATTTTCCAATGTTCCTGACAAAGACACATCACTCAAAAAAAATGTTTCACCAAGCCACGAGGGCAGAAAGGAAAGCACTATACACAAATAAACATTATTATTATCATTATTAAGAGTCCGCAGTAAGCTCAGCCGAATTTCACCTTCCCAAACAAACGGAGTTTCGTTCTCATTTTAAAACTACGTGTTGGATTGTGACAAAACTTTGCATATACAATGACATGAGGTATATCTATGTCTGTAATTAGTTTATATGGTTCCATTTTATGAAACAAACGAAATACAGCAAAAACAAGTTTTGTATGAAAATCTTAAATTAACTGCATATTTTTAACTATGATATCTGAAGCTAAATAAACTAATTACAGACCTGGATATACCTCATGTCATTGCACATGCAAAGTTTCGTTACAATCCAACACGTAGCTTTAAAATGAGAGCGTAACTACGTTTGTATGGAGAATCGAGCTTACTGTGGTGTGGACTCTTAGGAGCCGTAAGTGTCCCACTGCTGGGCAAAGACCTCCCTCTTTTTCTTCCACAAATCCCTCTCCTGGGCAACCTCCTACCAGTCTTGATCAACGTCAAGCTCGTCTCGCCATCTCCTACGTGGTCTACCGCCACGCCGTATTCGGTTCTGTGGGACACACTTGGTGGTAATAGGGATGATGACTAAGATTTTTTTGGAGAGAACCAGTTTTTGGAGAGGAACAAATGTTAGTAGGTATGGGTGCAACTACAATTAAAGAACATAAATACCCAAAAATGTCAGACAAAGATTGAGCTCGCTGGCGGCAGCGCAAAACGCTTCATACTGATAGACACACAGGTATGACTTCACAACTGACATTTGTGTTGTTTCGGTCACGAAATACTGCGTTTAATATCATACAATTTTGTTTCTATACTTAAAAGCGTAATGATTCTATTGGTAGCTTTAAATTTACTCTTGGACAATAAAATAAATGCATATTTTTTCTAAACCTTCAAGGTTCATATTTATTTATTTATTTATTTATTAGGCACACTTTACAGATATCATACATTATGAGATACAATGGTTCTTTATGAATAGCTTATAGACTAGCATGACATCCAAGGCAAGTGCACACAGCATGATCAGCAAGTTAGCGCGTATGCAAGCAACAGCGACGAATCTGCATTGAATATTAATATCATATGCAGTAAGTATAAATCACAAAAACAAGTCCAAAATGTTAAAAAATGTTAAAAACGTCTGAAACGAACTTAAGCAAATCTAAAACAAAAGTTAGAGTAAGAGTAACAACTTAGTATCATTCAGGGTGAGTAGAGAAGAGGACATCTTTTTATGATTTTAATTATATTTTCTAATTTATACTTTACGATAATTGGATGGTTTACTATCCATTTAGCATCACTACGTTATCAATTTGAACATGAGGCACCATGCCTATTGTAGCCCACAACGCTTCTGTCATGCGGCAGATGTGCCCGGCCCAGTCCTATCTATTCAAGTTTAGCGGCTGTGTGAAATATTTATTTATTTATTTATTTTCATACAATTAACACTAACAGTCAAGCTTTACGTGCTAATCGGCGTTACAATTATTAATGGCTAACATGCATTATTTAACATCAGGTGCAGTGAAATTATTATCATAAGAACATTTAATTTAAATTTGGAACACATTACAATAGAATTTAGTAGTTATTACATAGGAGAGATCGAGGGAGTAAATTAATTTATTAAATGTAATTGAAGATAAATAAATCGAGGAAATACAATAATACACTCAGAGGCAATGAACACGGGTCACTTGCCATGGATTACTTTACAAAGTGACCCGTTTTCATTGCCTCTGAGGTAGCGTACCTTCATAGTTCACATTGGGAATTACACTCAGAGGCAATGAAAACGGGTCACTTTGTAAAGTAATCCATGGAAAGTGACCCGTTTTCATTGCCTCTGAGTGTAGTTTAAAGTTATATTAATTGTAAAGTAATATTAACTCACCATAATGGATCAAATGTCAAATTACAACCAGTTGCAAATCATATCCTATACTAAAACGAGCAATATCCTTACTAATATTATAAATGCGAAAGTGTGTGTGTGTGTGTTTGTATGTTTGTCCTTCTTTCACGTCGCAACGGAGCGTCGTATTGATGTGATTTTTTGCATGAAGATAGTTTAGAAGCTGGAGAGTGACATAGGCTACTTTTTCCAGCGGGAAAACATCTAATTCCCACGGGAAAATTCAATATGTTACATTTTCCTATAACCACGCGGGCGAAGCCGCGGGCATCAGCTAGTTTGTATATATATTTGAAATCACGTTCTCGAAATCGGCTCTAAAGATTTCAATGAAATTTTAAATATTGGGTTATACGGGGTCAAAATGTCGATCTAGCTGGGTGGGTATCATCATCATCATCATATCAGCCGAAAGACGTCCACTGCTGGACATAGGCCTCTCCCAAAGGGTGCCAAAGTAACCGGTCCTGCGCCACCCGCATCCAGCGGATTCCAGCAACCTTTAACAGAGCTTTTTAGCTGGGTCATGTCTGGGGAAATTAGTTTTCTCCGTATTTTCGCTATTTTCACCCGAGCAGAGCTTATCTTAGCTAATAGTAGCAGCACAAAAAGCTTATATACCGACTACGGAAAACTATCTATTAAAACCGCTTTTTTTTCACACAAAAGGCAGACTCAAAACAAAAGAAGATTTATTGTCGCAAAGAATAAATAATATAAGTAATATTTATTGGTTATCGCACTTCCTTTTGATAGGTGATATTTTGCCGCATCCGACCTTTCTCACATCTTACCCATATTAAGCACTATATTAGTTAATAAGCTTACACAAATCAGTGAGTCTCGTGGGACGAGGGATCCCACTGCGATGACGGCTCATGAATTCATCAAGAATAATTGTTTTATGAAGTGACATAATTGTCTGTGGTCGTTGAGTGACCTATCCCCTTTTAATTTAACTAACTTGTATGTATGTATGTAAGCACTTTATTGTATACAATAACAGGTTAAAGAATATACATGTCACACAATAGATCAAAGTACAAAGGCGAACTTATCCCTATAAGGGATCTCTTCCAGCTATAACCTTTGAGCAATAGAGAGGAAGGTAGGTAGAACGAGTTAGGCAAACTTATGCCGTGTACAAAAACACAGAGAAAATGAAAACGAAACCTAATAGGTATTAATCCTAGACAAATAAAAACATGCCAATACATATATAAATATACAATATAAAATATAATACACACTATCATATGCAATATATATATCGCAAATATACAATAAATATACTATATTATATTCAACCAATTCACAAGTCATTGGAAAGCCACAACTTGCCACTTATCACTTGATAATTGAAAGAAAGAAAATAAGTTTCTGTCAGAAAAAAATCATTTTTGGTACAAGCTTTTATTGCCGACTGTACTTTTCTGTATACCGTCATCAACTAGGTAGGTACCTTGGAAATTCAATGCTTAACCGACGTAACCCTGTTACGTCGGTTAAGTATTGAATTTCCATGACCACCTTCTGTCTCCATCATAAAATCAGCTCGATGGTACCACAATATTGAATTGTCATCCAAATAAACCTTTACCCTAATCTTCAGCTCAACCGGGTAACGGGAAGTGACTGAAAAATGGATTGCAAATTATGACGGA
Organism: Epinotia ramella; assembly: GCA_947578815.1. NCBI lineage: Eukaryota > Metazoa > Arthropoda > Insecta > Lepidoptera > Tortricidae > Epinotia > Epinotia ramella. The sequence goes on along the minus strand of OX388226.1, from coordinate 10,540,624 downwards.
CAACTTATACTTACATAAATAAAAAAATAAAATAAATATTAGGGGACAATCTTACACAAATCGGTAGTCCCAAACTAAGCAAAGCTTGTACTACGGGTACTAGACGACGATAAACATACTTATATAGATAAATAAATACTTAAATACATAGAAAACATCCATGACTCAGGAACAAATATTCGTGGTCATCACACACATAAATGCCTTTACCGGGATTCGAACCCAGGACCTCTTGCTTCGTAAGCAGGGTCACTAGCAACTAGGATAAAGCGGTCGTCGTAGATACTTACATACATACATACTACATAAACATATACGAACAGTGCAAGTTAAATAAAAGCCTGTAATAATACGTTTATTGAATGTAATACAAAAGAAAAGTAACAGGTTTTAAGTATGTTATATCTCTAGCAAATAAAGTTTCATTTCATTAAAAATTTAAAATCTTTATTTTTCAATGAGTGGTCTCCACTCAGCTTTAAATTAGTTTAAATGTACCTTGAGCTACCTACCTTAACTTTGGTCTTCCGTGGATACCCTTCTAAGAAATGTCAAAACATGACAAGAGAATGGGGTATTTCATAGTTTTAAATAATGGTTTATTTAATCGTATGGCATACATTATTTTGGTCTTAAATGTTGTCACTCTTTAGTACCACCCAGGGGACACGTGCAGGGTTGTGGTAGGTAGCTCCTGCGGACGCGAGTAACAGTTGTCCCCCCTTTGTCAAGTGAGTGGGCAACTTGACTGTTAGAAGTTCTTAAGCCGCCCGAAGGCCTCTAACTCGGCTTAACGACTACTGTCATAGACAGCAGCCGGGATCAACCGCTTAGCGTGCCTTCTAAAGCACGGAAGCGCTCATTTATATGTTTATATTAACCACTCAAACATCAGGCGGTCACCCATCCAAAAAATGACCGCTGCCATCTTTGCTTAACCTGCGTTATCGTTTCCGACTCGCAGGCACGCTATGAGCGTAAATAATGGTATACAAACTGAACATAAAATAAACTAAAAACTAAATGAACAATATTTACAACAAATGAAAAATGTGCTCAGCGCGGAGGACAACTGACCCTTTTCAATCAATCAATCAATCAATATGATACAACTGACCCTTTAACTCCCTTGCCGTTTTACTGAACATATTGGAACTACTATAAGTACAAGTAGTTCCAATATGTTCAGTAAAACGGACAACTGACCCTTTTCAATCAATCAATCAATCAATATGATACAACTGACCCTTTAACTCCCTTGCCGTTTTACTGAACATATTGGAACTACTATAAGTACAAGTAGTTCCAATATGTTCAGTAAAACGGACAACTAACCCTTTTCAATCAATCAATCAATCAATATGATACAACTGACCCTTTAACTCCCTTGCCGTTTTACTGAACATATTGGAACTACTTGTACTTATACCTCCTACTAACTGGCTTCCCCTTCATAAAAGTCAGGCTGTCTTAGTCCCGACGCAGGCTCACTGCGGGTTGTATCCTATTTAAAATATTTTCGCAAATGTACTGAGTGCAGATTTCTTCACCAGATTTTTTGCTGTTGTCCACGTTAATCCCCTAGCCTGTTCCCCAGGGAAAAAAACGGTGAGGTTGTTAGGTGAACTGCGACCCTACAGCGCGCGAGCCGAGCGAGCGAAGCGAGCGTGACGCGATAGCGTCGGGCGAAGCGCCATAACCGGACATTATAAGTTTTTCCTAATTGAATATAAAATAATTACCACTAATTCCGCTGGGTGATCGGGGTAACGTGATATTTTTCTCGATTAAAAGCAAATTGTAAATATTATCAAAATTTGTATGAACTAGGATTCGAACCCATGACCTAGGTACGTTGCAAAGTCGCATGACCTATAAGAATACTGCCGATGGTTTTTTCATTAACGTCTTTAAATGATAATCAAATCAAACATTTTCTCTAACAAATTATAAATTCAATAAGGATTAAAAAAACAGTTAAAGCAAAACACCATAAACGCCTTAGTCACCCCTATACCCATATGTCTTTTTACCCAAAGAAAAATAGGGCAAGGGTAATAAGGGTCGCGTGGACATTCCACGCGAATTGATGGGAACCCTATTGTCATGTTATCCTGTTCAGTGGTTCGTTGCATCGAAATTGTTTTAGCATTAACACCCATTGTGATGTTAGGATAACGTTGGGAGAGCAAGTTAAATGTTTTGGGGAAAGTCGGCAGAGTGCGAATGTCAGGGATGATTGAGTAGTTTGTTTTTTTACGCCTAGTTGTCTGAAATGAAAGTTTTCCGCTAACCTGCAACACAACATTGTTTGCAATATTGGCGGAATTTCTTAATGATGATGACGAATGATGACTACCCATCCATATTATCTAGACTAATCACTGTCATCACTATCACTACATAGTATAAAACGAAGTCGCTTCCCGCTGTCTGTCCCTATGTATGCTTAGATCTTTAAAACTACGCAACGGATTTTGATGCGGTTTTTTTTAATAGATAGAGTGATTCAAGAGGAAGGTTTATATGTATAATATAGTACCCGTGCGAAGCCGGGGCGGGTCGCTAGTACTAAATATAGCACCCAGGTTAGGTTAGGTTTGTTTTAGAAAAAACCTCGAAATAATTCTGTGTATACATGTATAAATGATTGATTGAAATGATTCCTATGGAATGAAAAATCTACGAAACTTCGATAAAACTCTTCGATTAATACAACCATAACGGCTTTATGACGATCTGCCTTAAAAATAAGGTTAATTTCACCTCCAACAGTAAATAAAATACTTATAAACTATTAAATACTATGTGCCGGAAGTCGCACGGCCAAGATATCGACAGGTCTAAAAAATAGGCTTTAATTAAATCTAGGTCTGCCTACATTCTAGGGCCTAAGGTTTTTGCGGGGATTTAAAAATAAAACCTGAGCGGCGGGCACTTTGATCCCAAAGAATAATAACAGCAGATGGGACAGCGAAAAAAAATCGATGTTATTAACAGTGTCTATGACGACCGTATTTATAAACGATCTACAAGCCTATTTAAACTAAAATGGTGGTAAAATTAGTTTGTCTATAACTGTCACTTTGACATTTGTGTTAGTCAGAAAGGGACAGAGAACATTTTATTTAGCAGAGTCATTTTAGGTTTTATGAATAAGGGGGGTATATTATAAAGAAGTATTGTCTCTGAGGTTATAAGTTATGACGACCGGTTAGTCTAGTGGGTTGCTTACGAAGCTGAAGGTCCTGGGTTCGAATCCCGGTAAGGGCAAATATTTGTGTGATGAGCATGAATATTTGTTTCTGAGTCATGGATGTTTTCTATGTATTTAAGTATTTCTATCTATTAAATATATCGTCGTCTAGTACCCATAACACAAGCCTTATTGAGCTTACTATGGGACTAGGTCGATTTGTGTAAGATTGTCCCCTATTATAAAAAAAAAAAAAAAAAAAAAAAGTTTGTATGCAAGCGGTATGTAACGTCGAATAAATACAAAGTAGAAGCCACGAATTGTATCTCTATATCTATCGTTACCTCCTTATTGATATAGATGGAGAAGATACGATTTTCGCAGTGCCGCTAACAGTGCTAATAACAGTGGCACAGATCTTGGTTAAAATATCTAAATCTTTTTCACTCGGTTAACAGAATAGCGATAGAGATGAAGACGACTTTCAAAAGTTAGCTAGGAGAGATCCCTTATATAGATAAGTTCGCCTTTGTATTTTAGTCTTATATTATGACATTACTTATGTTTTAACCTATTGTGGTATATAATAAAGTGCTTAGATACAAGCAATTTCATCAACGATTGTATGGGATTTCCAGATCTGCCGCGTTTTGTTTAGGCGGTGGAAAAAAACTTAATTAAATAAATAAATAATGAGCCTTAATGAGCTTACTATGGGACTAGGTCGATTTGTGTAAGATTGTCCCCTAATATTTATTTATTTATTATTTAATAAATAAATAAAAATCATAAAAAAAAAACAAAATACAAACGTCCGGAACACTTATTATATACAACCTTCAGTTTGCATATGTAAAAATAAAATGGTTTGAAGTCAGTTTTGTCCCTACACACCCCGTTTTACGGTATTCAAGTATTTAATTATCTATACATATAAGTATGTTTATCGTCATCTAGTACCTATAGACAGTAAAAGCTTTGTTGCTAGTTTTCGATTTGTGTAAGATTTTTCGCAAATAATTATTTGTACGCTCTCCTTCCTTTATCTTTGCCCCGCACCAACTATGCGCGCAACTCGACGCGCGCAACTTTTTATCCCCCCTCCCGCTCTCGCAATGCTCTCGCTCGCTCCAAACGCGCCGCGCGAGCCTTTCTCAACAACAACTTCAAAACAGCCCAAGTCACATACAAGTGCTGATGGGATTCGAATTTTATGATTGGTGACATTAAGTTGAGAATTGAATTGGAGGGTTAAAGTAGTTCAAATGTTGTAGTTATTTGAGGTAGGTTTTTGTTTGCGGTTTTTCGCATACATTGCCGAGTTTATCAATCAATGCTTGTTACAGACAAGACAGCTTTATCTCTTATTAAAAATATAACATTGTTTGCCGCGGCTTCGTTCTTCTAATTTTACGCGAAGCCCTAATATTATAAAGAGTAAAAGCTGTGCTGTTGTAGTTTTTAGGGTTCCGTAGCCAAATGGCAAAAAACGGAACCCTTATGGATTCGTCATGTCTGTCTGTCTGTCCGTCCGTATGTCACAGGCATTTTACTCGAAAACTATAAGGTGTATTTGAATAAAAATTTCAGGATAGGTGTATTTTGTTAACCGCTACATAGTTTTGTAACAAAACTAATAAAAAAATTTTTTTTAGGGGTGCACTCCATACATAAGACTTAAATTCAAAAATTTTTTTTTTCATTGCAAGCCCACGTGTGGCACATCAATCGATAGGCCTTTTAAAATAAATATAAGGTTTCTCAGCAATTTTTTTGATTAAGTGAATAGAGTCGGAGATAATCTCCTCGAAAGTCGCTAAAATTGTGCCCCCCCCCTCTAATTTTTGAACCGTTCATTTTAAAAATATGAAAAAAATCATGCTCATAGGGCTCATTAAATTCTCTCAGCGAAAATTGTTTTGAACAAGATCGGTTCAATGCTTTTTGAGGTATTTCTAAAAAACTGCCTTCCTTAAAGAAAAGGACGTAAGTGCCATATGATTTCAGTAACGATACGACCTTTTTAATTAACTCAAATAAAACTGTGCAGTTTCAACTGTAGATCGGTAACAAGATCGGTGGAATGTGTTAAGTCGTTGTGTCGCAGGGCCCAGATTATATGCTTGCAAGAAACGTGGCTGCTGCCGGAAAATATACCTTATCTTGGAGGCATAGATCAGTATTTTGCGTACGCAGGAAAATCAGCTGTTGACACGAGTGCCGGCTTATGTGTAGGCCGGCCGTACGGTGGCTGTGCTATTCTGTATGACACTCGTTTGTTTACATCGGTATCGGTGGTGCAGTGTATTAGTGCGCGCTTAGTAGCTATAAGAATAGATCTTCCGGAGCGTAAACTTTTGGTGTTTTCGGTCTATATGCCTACGGACTCGGCTGAGACACTTACCGAGTTTGCTGAGTGCTTAGGAGAAGTCGCTGCGATAGTGGAGGAATGTCAGATAGACTACGTGTACATACTAGGTGACTTCAATGCCCACCCTGGACGGAGGTTTGGCAAAGAACTGATTAATTATTGCACTGATTTAAAGTGGAGATGTGCGGACATGGAGTGTTTCGGTTATGACTCGGACACATACACATATGTCAGTGACATTAGTGGATCTAGAAGCTGGCTGGATCATTGCTTAGTAACTGAAGCGGCTTGGAAAACAGTCGAAGACGTTAAAGTCCACTGCGATGTGTATTGGTCCGATCATCACCCGCTAGAAATAATATGTAATTTAGGATTAATGACGGCTAAAAATAAGGTTAGTAGTTCAACATTAAATTCAATTATTTGGGGGGAAAGGACCTCTGAGCAGTTGACATGTTTTAAAAATATATGTAATGTAAAGCTTGGATCTATTGATTTTCCGGACGAGTTTAGAGAGTGTAGTGACAAGCAATGTAATAATTTAGATCATAGGTTGATTATTGACAAGTTATATGCAAAAATTATAAATATTTTAAGTGAAGCCGCCACCATTAGTTATTCTTTAAAAAAGTGTTTTAAACATAAACAAGTTGTTGGCTGGAACAAGCATGTACGACAGGCCCACTCGGAGGCTCGACTTGCATTTCCAAATTGGGTTTTGTGTGGTAAACCGAATGTAGGATCTGTGTACGAAGACATGGTTGAGTCTAGGAAGGTTTTTAAGCGTAAGCTTAAGTGGTGCCAAGACAACGCTGAACAAATTAAGATGAACATTATAGCGATGCATCACTCAAAAAAGGACTTTCCTAGTTTTTGGAAAAATACCCGTAAATTGAGCCCCAAGTCGAGTCTCCCTGTGAGCGTAGGGGGTATTAGCGAGCCTTACCAAATTGCTGAACATTTCAGGAAACATTTTAAAGTCGCGTCACCAATAGGGACGGGAGGGGAGGTCCTTCAGGTTGAGCGGCAGTCTGTTGGGTCCTGTATGCGGATCACAGCAAGGGAGGTCGAGACAGTGGTGAAGAACATGAAGCGCGGAAAATCACCTGGCCACGACTCTCTTAGTATAGAACATCTGCAGAACGCCGGAGTGCACTTGCCAAGAGTACTCGCCTTGCTCTTCACCTTCTGTGTCGGCCATTCGTATTTGCCAGATGATATGATGAGGACCGTTGTAGTGCCCATAGTCAAGAACAAGACAGGAGACACCGCTGACTTAAATAATTATAGACCCATTTCGTTGGCTACTATTGTGGCAAAAGTGCTGGACAGTGTGCTGGACAGGGAACTGGGGAAACACCTGAGTCTTCAAGATGCTCAGTTCGGTTTTAGGTCCGGACTCTCCACGGAGACTGCAGTTCTCTGTCTCAAGCACACTGTCCGATACTACACAGACAGGGAAACACCTGTATACGCGTGTTTCCTTGATCTGTCGAAAGCCTTCGACTTGGTGCAATATGATAAACTGTGGCAGAAACTGTACCAGGATACCAGCCTGCCCTGTGAGTTGACTGAATTGTTTAGGTACTGGTATGGTCACCAGAAAAATGTTGTCAGATGGTCCGACTCGCTTTCTGATTCGTACAGGCTGGAGTGCGGAGTGAGACAGGGGGGTTTGTCATCACCCAAACTCTTCAGCCTGTATGTTAATCGGTTGATTGATGAGCTCAACAACACTATGACTGGATGCTCAGTGGATGGCACATTTGTGAATAACATTAGTTATGCAGATGACATGGTGTTGTTGGGCCCATCAGTCAATGCCCTAAACAAGATGCTCAGGGTCTGCGAAGAGTATGCGGAGTCCCATGGGCTTAGGTACAATACTTCCAAGAGTGTGTTGCTGGTATTTAGGGCGGGGGCCAAATGCTATCATCGGGTTCCACCGGCTTACTTATACGGCACACCTCTGAAAATGGTAAAGGAGTTCAAGTACCTGGGCCACTGGGTCACGGAGACTCTGAGCGACAACAAGGACATGGAGAGGGAGCGTAGGGCGCTCTCAGTCAGGAGCAACATGTTGATTCGTAGGTTTGCCAGGTGTACCACCGACGTTAAGATCACCCTTTTTAAGGCGTTCTGCCAAGCCTTTTACACCTGCAGCCTATGGATCAACTATACCCAAAAAGCGTACAGCGCCCTACGCGTCCAATATAATAATGGCTTTAGGATGTTGTTGGGGCTGCCGCGCCATTGCAGTGCATCAGGGATGTTTTGCGATGCGCACACGGATGGGTTTCACGCCATAATGCGTAAGCGTGTCGCGTCCCTGCTGAGGCGCCTGCGCGGCAGCCCGAACAGCCTCCTGCAAACGGTGGCGGCGCGCCTGGATGGTCCCTTCCTATTCCACTGGGATAGGTTGCATAGGGCATCCAACTGACTTGTAAATAGTAATATAATACCTACTAACATAGTTCTTAAGACCTTTATTACTAACGAATTATGGAAACACTTCCGAAAATAAATTATTTGATAAATTATTTGATTTGATTAATAGGCACGGAACCCTCGTTGTGCGTGGTCCGACACGCACTGGGCCGCTTTTTTATAGTTTATTTTAGGAAATGAAAGGAAAAGACGACAAAGAGACATCATAAAACTGACGGAAGTGTGGCACGTGTACCTACTACTGGAGTACTTCTCTACTTGCCCAGGATACCATCTTAGCCATGCCCTTCTCAATTTTCAACACTACATCTTCAGTCACTCCACATCTCTCTCTTATCACACTAAGTATTTCTTATTCTATCCCTCAAACTCGCCCCAAAAATACTTCGCAACGCTCTCATTTCCACTGCATTGATTTGACTGTTTCTTCTGCCACACCCAACTTTCACTGCCATACATAAGTGTGGAAACTAACAGTCCCTTAAGGCGCCGTAGGTTCAGCGAAGTTAAGCGAACAGGGTTTATGAAACAATATAATGCGTCTGTTTATAATAATATGGTTTCAAAAAAATACTAATAGTAATCTTGAGGCTTTTCTGCAGGGAAATCAGTGCTTCAAAACATGGTGAAGCAAATTTCGCTGAATAGAAAAAAATCACGAACATAGGTCAAAACACACACAAAAATACACTTAAAATATTCGTAACAAATTATGCACAAAAGCTATAAATATTAAAATTGCTTCTAAAAATCGGCAATCATATGTTTGAGGGCAATCAGTGTTTACATTTTTATTTATTTATACGGCCAAAAAATTAAAATTAAAAAACATGATATGCGCGCTTCCGAGCACGCACTTCCATCTCGCTCACGCTTATGCTCAGTGAGAGGGAGAGAAGACCATGAACCTACGGCGCCTTAAGCACAGCCAGAATAGGCATGATGCCTCATGTTCAAATTGATAACATAGTAATGCTAAATGGATAGTAAACCATACAATATAATTAAAATAATAAAAAGTTATGAACCTTGAAAGTTTAGAAAAAATATGCATTTTTTATTATTATCCAAGAGTAAATTAAAAGCTACCAATAGAATCCTTACGCTTTTCTAGAAAAAAAAATGTATGACAACTATGTACTTAAACGCAGTATTTCGCGACCGAAACAACAATTTACCTGATTTTCCATACTACGATTAGTACAAATATACAAATGTGACGTCACAATTGTATAGAAACACAGTATGAAGCGTTCCGCGCTGCCGCCAGCGAGGTCAATCTTTATCTCAATTTTTCAGGTATCTATGTTCTTTAATTGTAGTTGCTCCCATACAAACATTTGTTCCTGTCCAAAAACTGGTTCGAATGACGTCACAAAAAAATCTTAGTCATCATCCCTATTATTGTCAAAACCAAAGTCCTCGTTGATTGGTGTACTGGGTGTACCGGGGCACAATGGCTTGTAATCACCGGTCAAAGGGAAAAGTCAAGCGTGTGACGTCACCATCAGGCTGTCAGAAACGAGGTAAGTTGGCAATTCGGGAAAATGCGTTACCGTAGCTAAATAGACCCATTTCATACTCATAATTTACAATTAAATGAGCTACCTATTTGAAATCACGTTCTCGAAAGCTCTAACGATTTCAATGTTTGATATATAGGGTTTTAAAGGGGCGAAAACTCGATGTACCTTGGTCATGTCTGGGAAAATTCGTTTTCTCCGTTGTTCTCTATTTTGAGCAGAGCTCGTTCGCCCAGGGACTTCACATAATAGGTACACCTTAAGGCGGTGCATTGGAAATTATCGCGTGCTTTGAAACGCCGTTCTGACTAGATTAAGAAACAATAAGGTCTGATTTTCAGATATATGATTCTTGCTTGACTATATGATTGTGTATGTGATTTTATCGATACATGATTGCTTAGAATTTTCTCGATAGAATAAAAATCCAAAGTTGGGTCTGTATTTTCCTTTTTTTACTCAGCCTACTGAAACGATACTTTATTTTACGACACAATCAAGTTAATACTATAGTATTTTATCTCATCTAAAATCTCACTTTATGAAATTTAAATAAACTTCACCAAATTAGGTATTTATCGAAATTTGTCCAAAAAAGCCATTCCCGAAGTGTTACATCTCTTTTCCTCGTGCGCGGAAGGCATCAGCGTGTCTCTGCCTAGGGGGCGTGTCCGACTCAAATCAATGCATCCCCTTAAGAACTAACAAACAGCGATGTACTACCGAAATGGTCTGCACTCAGCAATGCAGTTGACCTGTAGTGCCAACGGCGCTGGCGTTGTGTGTGCGGTTTCGTGAGACATATTACGAAAGCTTTCCTCAATCCCACAACAACAATCTTCCTCACTCACTTAACACATTCAGGGCCAATGACGACACATATGCGTCAGACCGCCGTAGTCGCCTTCCGCTACATACGAGGAAAACCACGCGATCGGCTACGAGCGTAGCGCGTAGCGATTCTTGGCCCGGAATGGGTTAACAATCAATGGGAATTAGAGTGGGCAACACGCATGATGTGACTCCTATCATCATCAACATCAGGCGAGAGACGTCCACTGCTGGACATAGGCCTCCCCCAAAGAGTGCCAAAGCGACCGGTCCTGCGCCACCCGCATCCAGCGGACTCCAGCAACCTTTACCAGGTCATCAGTCCACCTTGCGTGGGCCTACCCACGCCGCGCCTTCCGGTGCGTGGTCGCCACCCGAGAACCTTTCCGCCCCAACGGCCATCGGTTCTACGTGCTATGTGCCCCGCCCACTGCCACTCAACTATAGACTGTGACTCCTATAGTTACAATTATTACTACGGTGACTATCCCGTGACACCAACGATCGCTTGCTTTCGAGATCTTTTGTTAAAAACATCTCATTGCTTGAATAAATAAGAATTTAGATAATTTGAATTAGTCTTGGCTGTCTCTGTCCTCGGACGAAAACATAGAGATTCGAAAACATAACAGAGATTTATAGATTCACGCCTTTAGCCCCAAAAGGGATAGGCATAGCACATGAAACTTACGTTCCAGTGCCCCTTTTAGCATCAATGTGGGTATAAAATCGACAAAATGTGATATCGCAGTGTTAGGTTGCTAGCCCACCGCCCACAACACACTTCAACAATGCTCCCTTAGTCGACTTTTACGGAAGAAAGGGGGTGGTGAAATTCTCACCCGAAACCTCACGGGGAAAACATAATAAATTCCTTATAATTTATTTTATTTTATTCAATGACTGTGGCAAACAAGCCTACGGCCCGCCCGGTGGTAAGCGGACACCGCAGCCTATAGACGCATGCAAATCCAAAGGAGTAACATGGGCGTTGCCGACCCTTGATATGTTTGAGGATTCCCCGTGTTGACAGCTGAAGGAACAATTCCCGCTCTCAACACAACGCATCCTCGGGAGCTCTGGCGACGTTGCTCACCTCCAGGAACACAACACTACTACAGAGCAAGTAGTAGTGTTATTATGTCTGTGGTCTTCTGCAAGGCGGAGGTACTTCCCCAGTTGGGCTGCTCTACATTCGAGCGGGATGACATTTCGCTGTGCCCTACCTCACCAAAAATGTAATTGGCGAAACGGTGCTATTTATTTCAACCATACAAATATTTACTTAGCGAATGCATGAATTCCTATAAGCAAACATTCAGCCAAACGAAAATCCTTAAGCAAGTTCTTAAAGCTTATATCATCTCACACATCTAACGAAGGTATTCACGCAAAAATACAATTGTCACAGGGACGCCCCGCCGCTCCTAACGATGTTCTTCATGACGAATTTGCTTGTATTATATTAAAGTATACAGAAAACAGTGACGTCATAGGGAATTAATGCTCTCAGAAGTCTCAGATATGTGGTTGATCTGTAGAGCCATTGTAGCCGAGTGGTAAGGCGCGTGACTTTCAGCCTGAGATAGATATTTAAATAAATAAATAAATATTAGGGGACAATCTTACTTAAATAGACCTAGTCCCAAACTAAGCAAAGCTTGTACTATGGGTACTAGACGACGATAAACATACTTATATACTTAAATCCATAGAAAACATCCATGACACAGGAACAAATATTCGTGCGCAGCACACAAATAAATGCCCTTACCGGGATTCGAACCCAGGACCTCTTGCTTTGTAGGCAGGGTCACTACCAACTAGGCTAAAGCGGTCGTCAAAACAGAAACATTTAACAGTAGCTTTTCGTGACCTACCAAAAATGCTAACAAAAGCTCACCGTCTCCGCTGGCTTGGTAATGTTGAAAGGATGGAGGAAGATCGGGATGCCAAACGGGCATATTTGGGACATCCAGAAGAGCGGCGACCCGTCGGACGTCCCAGGAGTCAAATTCACTAAAATAATTATATATTTCGAGACGGCGTCCCTAGACATCACCTCACTCATCACCTCACCTCTCACCTCACCTGTCACCCCTCGCCTCTCGCCTAATGCGACAGACAAGACGCGACATAATCTTACCCCTATCGCTGACGACGTCGTCGAATTAGACATCATCATCATATCAGCCGAAAGACGTCCACTGCTGGACATAGGCCTCCCCCAAAGAATTAAAAATTAATTAATTAATTTCGAATTAGACCTGCGCGACCTTAAAGCCATGAACTGGAAGGAGATGGCGCAGGATCCGGTCAAGTGGCGACAACTCGTGTCGAGGCCGGGGCCCACTTTGGGTCGGTGAGCCATTGAAGATAGATAGATAGCTTTTCCGTGAAGGAAAACGTCGCGAGGAAACCGATTTAATCACAAACAAGGAAGTGCTTCTTTTGGGTTGGATGGTCAGATGGCAATATAGCTTTCGCAAAACTAGTGCATACGCCTAATCTTCGGATTAAGTGCCAAATCGGATCCCGGGGAAGCCAGGACAACGCTGGGAGGATGATGAGGTTGATGTATAAGTGTGTGTGTGTCTTTCTTCGCTACCAGGAATTTATTTATTTATTCACCAGCTAAGCATACATCTGGGGCCGTAGACAAGGTTACAATCGACAAGCGCTAACGCCAATAGAAACCTAATAAAATGTAGGGGAATGACAGATGCCGACGAAACACTTTTCGTTAACATCTGTCATTCCCATACATTTTATTAGTTTTCTATTGGCGTTAGCGCTTGTCGATTGTAACCTTGTCTAGACCCCCTGGTGTTTTAACCCCCGTCACAAAGAGAGGGTGTTATAAGTTTAACGTGTCTGTGTATCTGTGTATGTGTCTATGGTATCGTAGCTCCCAAACGGATGAACCGATTTTTGCGATATTGGACTTTGAAGTGAAAATGTCGGGGGTTTTAAACTTTTCTAAGTTGTTCATATAATGTTTTGTAGAGGTAGAGCGCAACGGAATGTCATCCCGCTCATATTGGGAGCGTTGGGCTCCTCTGGGCTGGGGGGAAGTACCTCCACTTTAATGAAGGCCTCAGCCATAATAAAATAACACCACTATTTGCTTTGTAGGTATGTGGTGCCATGTTTCTGGTGGTGAGAAAGGTTGGTGGCGAGAATGCGCTGTTTTGAGGATAAAGTCGCATCTGCATTCGTCTCTAGCTATCAACACAATGAATCCCCAAAAAAATAAAAGGTCGGCAACGCGCTTGGGATTCTTTAGGACTCGAAGGCGACCATAGGCTACGATGCCTGCTTCGTCAGGCAGAGCGTATGTTTGTTTGCCACCGCCGTGGTATAAAAACAACTACCTAGTCTGGCAAACGAAAGTTGGACCCACTAAACTCAATTACGCGGCAACACTAAACGTCATACGCATACATTTTGAACAGTGTTGCCGCGTAATTGAGTTTAGTGGGTTCAACTTTCGTTTGCCAGACTCTATCAAAATGATGGAAATCTAGTTTTATTTGGAAAATGAGTACCAGGGCCCGTTTCATGAAGCAACAATTTACAAATTACAAGCGGAAGTCTCTTTTCAATACCTTTTGATAGAAAGAGACTTCCGCTTGTAATTTGTAACTTGTTGCTTCATGAAACGGGCTCCAGGTACCTAAGCAAAGTCAGTGTTTGCCTTCCCTCCTCCAATTTCTCCCCCCCAATTTCCCCCCCCCCAGCCCAAGTTGGCTTAGTTCGGGTTGCACGGGGCGGTTCCGCAACACTTCGGGAGCTCAAATACCGCAAGCCATCCAGTTACCTCTCGGACACTGCAACTATACGTGTCATTGCTCTTAATTTCGTGGCAAATAAAATTGGAAAAGTTTAATGTAAATGTCTGTAAATTGTCTTGTATTTTTTCACGAATAAATGTATATTTCTTTGTATGTATATTTGTCATATTCTGAATCTTGGTTTTCTATGTATTATTGTGTCTATTAAAAAAACATGGGAGTCTCAGGGAACCGATTTTTGACTTTCGCGCTCGACTCTTTCACTCGAAAACTGACAAAAATTATGAAATGTTATTTTGAAATAGCGATAGAAAATTGAAAAACGAGTGGTATTGGCCACTCGTAATTAATTATATTGGTAGAAAGTAAGTGACTGCCATTTTAACACTACAAACGTATTTACTTTTATTTGATTTTCGAGCGCTCGAAAGTCAAAAATCGGTCCCCAGATCCCCGACTAACGTTTCATCAAATGAAATGTTTCGCCGAATTTTCACTTAACTTTTTTTTTTTCAGAAACCTAACTTTTTGGATATAGGTAGTTAAAAGGTACTTGGATAGAACCTATTAGGTTGTTTGTGTTATAAAAATCCTGAAAAAAAATATCGTTTCCGAAAAAATATGTTGTCGACGAAATGAAACTTCGGCGAAACATTCATTCAATGAAACGTTTTGTCGGCAAAACCTGGGTGAAAATATCGTTGTCTAGTACCCATAACACAAGCCTTATTGAGCTTACTAAGGGGCTATTTTGATTCGTGTTAGATTGTCGCCTTATATTAATTAATTTATAGAATTCCGAATCGTCTTCGTCGGTGCGGAGTCGGTGTGGTATAAATAAGCTGTCAGTGTCAAATGTCACTCAACTTAATGCAGATTCTTTACAGCGCGCCAAATTACATTTAAAAGAGTGTTTCCTGCAGGTCGATCATGTAACGCTTTGTACGTACTAAGGTTGATCTAAGTATCAATATTTATATGGAAAAATTATAGCTTCATTTTATTGTCCGAACGCGCGTCCGAAACGTTACGTGTTCACCCCTCTGATTGGCGAAGCGGGCGGTTCGAACTGTTCGAAGGGAATACTGCATGTGACATGCGTATTTCACCTACAGTGAAATGTACTTTTACTTATTACTTATTTACTTATATGTCCTTATCTGAGAAAAAATCTGTGAGATTGTAGCTTTGTAAGATTATACTAATAGGTAATCTTCGGAACTACTACTTATCCGATTTCAAAAATTCTTTCTCCTATCTATATAATGGATTTTCCGGACTGAAATACGAGGAGGCTATGTTTATGTGCTTTGCAATACGCAGGCGAAGGCATGGCCGCAACTAGTTTTAGTATAAAGTAAATATTTTTTAGATCCCCTTATCACGAAACAAATTATTTAATTAAATATTTTTTGTTTCGTGTTATTTTTAACGAGGAAGTTACCCCGATCATTTTATAAACGATATGATACAGAGAAAGCATATAATGGAAAAATGAAGAAGATTTATTTTTCCATTATATTCTTTCTCTGTATCATAATCGTTTATTTTTTAGATCATTGAAAAAAACTTGTCGTTCCGCTTTGCTTTCGAATTGAAAATGACGATAGTGAAAAACAAATCACATTAAGGTTTCCGATGTTACGAGTAATGCAGTTGTTATGACCAGGAGTGAGGTTAGGATAATGCACGGGACGATAGCTGAAGAAAAGTCGAGCGAGTTATGAATAGCAAAGAAAATGTGGTTTGGGTTGACAGCGCCATCTGTTGGCGAGTAGCGGAAGCTTTATGAAGTTTTCGTCGAGGTAAATATACTTTAGATTGTATTGTAGTTAGGTATGCTTAACACTGTTCTAATTTACATTATTTAATGTTTTCATTATATTTGGCTTTCGTTAAAAGTAAAAAAAATGAGAAAATTAAATGTTCCGCCATTTGATTTTTGTTCGCATTTAACTGCCCAGTTACTTTTATTTGAACTGTAAAGTCTTCCACATTTTCGAAATAATCCGAGGCCGTTAGTTTAGCCTTACCTCTAAGCCCTTATTGGAGTTATCTTCACTTGACAATCGGGCAAACGTTAGTTTTAGCAATAACAACTTTGCAAAAATTCCTTTGCAAAATCTATAGGTACCTACTTTGGAAAGTATAAAACTATCGTTTTGTGGTAGCGAGGTTCTTTGTATTTTTTACTTACAACTAAGTACATACACATATTTACAGAGAATCCGGTTGGCTGATGGCGGAAATAACTGCGTATGACATGACATGTATTTCTTGGAAAATGATAATGATTGAGTAGCCGGCAGGTTAGAGACGATACCAAATGATTTTTTAAACTTAAGCTTGGTTACCTACCAGGTACCTTTGTTTGTAGATAGTAAAATAATCCATACTAACATATCAAATTCACCTCTTTAATATGTTAGTATGGATCCTGAGAGATTATGAAGATACTAGGATGAAATCTACTATTTATCCGATGGCAAAAATTCTTTCTTCAGGATATGGAATGGACTTTCTGGATGTAGAAGACTATATTTTATTTCATGGATTTGGCAGCCTTTTTTGAAATACGTGGGTAAACTCGCGTGCGCATCTAATATAATAAACACATTTTAACTGACCGCAAATGCTATTAAATCGGTTGGATTCGAAGTCTAAAAAGCCTGCCCTGTAATGGGAATCTATGTAGGAAAAAAAAGAAGGTGGGTACCCAGTGAAAGCCTTGTTGTGACAATGTGGTCATATTCCCGGTTATACCCTAAAGGAGCCCGCAGTCCGCTTTGGCAGTTCCCAAGATGTGATGTAGGTAGGCACTAGTTTTACGAAGGCGACTGGAATCTAACCTTCCAAGGCAGAGGGAAAACTAAGATCTAATTGGGATTAGATATTTTCTTCACTGAAAAGTTTTTATATCGAATGATACTCTGTACATAAGTTAAAAAAAAACTCAGTGCGAGTCGGGGTTTGAACCCACGACATGCAGGTCGAAAGGCACGCCTTACCGCACCTACAGTAGCTTATATTATATCACAACGTGATATCTCACTGTTAAATCTTTCAAACTGTTGTAAACCCACACCTTCATACATGACACAACATTTCTAATCCATCACGGAGGAAATCACAAGCAAATATCATACTAATATATTAAAAGCAAAAGTAACTATGCTATCTGTCTTTCTGTCTGTCTGTTTGAAACCCTTGGGAAGGACATAGGATAGTTTTTATCCCGGAAATCATCCCCGAAGGGAGCGAAATGGGGGGCGGAAGTTTGTATTTAGGCATTATATAAACGAGTTCCACGCGGACGAAGTCTTGGGCTGAAGATACCTAGCCTTGGCCTAGTATGCTATAGGTACGTCAATAGATTTGTTTGGAAGTACGATATAAAAAATGCCAAGCGGACGAAGTCACAGGCAAAGGTATAGATACATTTGCTTATAAAATACACAAACACTTTCAGGCATATGAAGGGTATTCGTTTAGAATTTAATATAGTAAATGCATGACTTTTTACGCCTAAGCACTTACCTAATGGAACCAAAATGGTATTAAATAATTTATTTACTTTGTTGTTATCTTTTATCAAATTATAACTTTGATCTTTCGGTGTGAGTTTTGTTAATGCATTTGGTAAATTGTTATGTACATTTGTGACATACGTGTTATTTTCGTCGAAGGGATGGTTAGAAATGTTAGAATCATAGGTAGGTTAGCGGATTAAATGATGTTCACATATTCTCAGGTTACACAGAGCGGTGTGCAGCATTTTTGACCAATTAGTAACATAATTTGCTGTTCTCGTACCTGACTGTACTTTCACGTCGTAGGTACTTTTGGCTACAAGGACGTATTAAAACGTCATCTCAAAGCCTGCGATATCCTTATTGAGCGCTGGAAGGTCGCGTCTATGAGACCGGTACAGCGTAATAAAGTCAGAAAAGGTTTAGCTTATTTTGAAGTAGATCGACTTGAACACCTGGACCAAAAGCGCCATTTACGGAACACTCGACCCTGGGCATCCTATATATATACATACAATCACCAGGGCCAGCTACTTATACTGCACACAATGAGACCGAATATTAAAATCTATGTTTGGCTTTCCGAGCCATATAATATACGAGCTCGTCAGAGAAAATTTCGGATACGACAAGGACATCTTTTGCCTATAAATTATTTAAGGGGCTCCACGCGCTATTTGATGAGTTTTGACGTTTTTAGGGTTCCGTAGCCAAATGGCAAAAAACGGAACCCTTATAGATTCGTCATGTCTGTCTGTCTGTCTGTCTGTCTGTCCGTCCGTA
The DNA here is from genome assembly GCA_947578815.1 of Epinotia ramella. Taxonomy (NCBI): domain Eukaryota; kingdom Metazoa; phylum Arthropoda; class Insecta; order Lepidoptera; family Tortricidae; genus Epinotia; species Epinotia ramella. The sequence goes on along the minus strand of OX388226.1, from coordinate 10,522,148 downwards.
TGTCACAGGCATTTTACTCGAAAACTATAAGGTGTATTTGAAAAAAAATTTCAGGATAGGTGTATTTTGTTAACCGCTACATAGTTTTGTAACTAAATTACTAAAAAAAATTTTTTAGAGGTGCACTCCATACATAAAACTGAAATTCAATTTTTTTTTTCATTGCAAGCCCATAGGCCTTTCAAAATAAATATAAGGTTTCTCAGCAATTTTTTTGATTAAGTGAATAGAGTCGGAGATAATCTCCTCGAAAGTCACTAAAATTGTGTCCCCCCCCCCCCCCTCTAATTTTTGAACCGTGTATTTTAAAAATATGAAAAAAATCATGCTCATAGGGCTTATTAAATTCTCTCAGCGAAAATTGTTTTTAACAAGATCGGTTCAAAGGTTTTTGAGATATTTCTAATAAACTGCCTTCCTTAAAGGAAAGTACGTGCCATAAGATTTTAGTAACGATACGACCTTTTTAATAGGCACGGAACCCTCGTTGTGCGTGGTCCGACACGCACTTGGCCGCTTTTTTTGAGTTGATATGTGAAAACTATAGATACCTATATTTAATGGCACAAACGCTTATCGATTCTTCAATCCTTTATCTAGATTTGCACGAGGAGAATATGAAAAAAAAAATGTACAAACATGGCCCAAAAAAGCACTGTTTTCGATATTAGTATGTTGTGTACTTTTATGTATGAAATCCACACATAACTGTTCCTTATTAACAATGCAATGTCTCTATCGGACAATGCACGAGAAGTTTTTATTTTTAACTAATTTTTACAAAAGTTACGTCCATAAAACTGGTTTTTTGATCAAAAATTGCCAAATTTTGGTGCCATATATCTCTAAAACTGTGAGTTTTGAAGTAAATATGGGATACTAATTCGGTAAATGTTGTTGTTAATACGATAAGCCATACAAAACACGAAAAAACGGACAGTTACAGATCGAAGGTCATTGGGAGCTAGTCATAGTCATGGAAATGTCACATTCAAAAAATTAAAACTAAACTAAGCCAATGTATACGCCCTAAGGGAACTAAAAAAGTCAACCAACATCGAAACAGCAATGACGGCTTACTATGCTTTTGCACATGCATGGCTTTCCTACGGGGTGACTTTATGGGGAAACAGTACCAATGTACAGGAAATATTCATCCTACAAAAGAAATGCATTCGGATCATAAGCAACATCAAGCAAACCGAGAGTTGCAAGCCCCACTTTCAAAAGTTAAAAATCTTAACCTTACCTTGTATTTACTTATTAGAATCGTGTAAATTTGTGAAAAAGCAGCCGGAACTATATACCAAACTTGGAGACGGGCCTCGTCGGTACGAATCTCGCTATAAAAATAATATGATCCAAATCCAAACATCGTCAAAATTAAAACTCCACAGTAATGGGCCATAAGTAGCAAATAGCATTAAGTTTCATGTGTTTGTTGTGTACTTGGTTGGAAATAAATAAATGAAATGAAATGAAATGAAATAGTCATCACTACAGGGATCCCCTTCATTGGCATAATTTTTTTTAGACTAATATAGTTTCGCATAATTGATTTGGCATAATTTCTATTGGCATAATAATACTGTCGCATAATAATACTTTGGCCTACTACTTTGTTTGGCATACTATGGTTTTAGAATAATTTTACTTGGACTAATTTGTATTCGACTAATACTCATTATGCATACTATTGTATGGGCTAATAATTATTTATCATATCTGTTTTGAAGCTTTTATGCGATCCAATAGAGAACCCCCAGATGCTGACCACGACATGCTCAGACATGACGGACCGGGAGCCAATAATGCACGGCCCAATAATGTACAGCCTGATAATCCGCGTCCACTTACTCTACTCGGATTATTGGGTCGTGCATTATCAGCCCGGACAAAAGGGGCTTCCAATTATTGCCCCGGACCAAGTTTGCTCAGGGTGATAATGCACGGCCCAATAATGTACAGCCTGATAATTCGCGTCCACTTGTGGACGCGGATTATTGGGTCGTGCATTATCAGGGTGGACAAAAATACTTGTCATAAGCGAACTCTGTCTTCGGTTGGTTAGGTTAGGGGTCACTTGTGTCCCTCAGACCAGAAATAGACACCCCGCGCAGCGGGGTGGCGTCGACTCGTTGGAGATTATTAGTCCGCACAGATGAGCGTCCTAGAAGTAATAATGCACTGTCAAAATAATGTACAGCCCAATAATCCGCGTCCATACTGTAAATGGATTATCAGGCTGTACATTATTGGGCCGTACATTATATATTTTTTTTTAGGACAATGTTTATGCGTTTTGTAATGATGCCAAGTAATTATTATGTCTTTTTGTATTTATGCTATCTGATGTTAGTCTTTGTGATGATTATGCTATTTTCGTTTATTCTTTTTAATTTTATGCCTAAAAATGTATGCCATAACATGATTAGGCTTAACGCTAATTCGGCTTTAAAAAATTATGCGTTATTATATTATTCCAAATGATTTTATGCGATCCAATAGAGAACCATCACTACATAGTATAAAACAAAGTCGCTTCCAGCTGTGTTTCCCTATGTGCAGATTTTTTTAACTACGCAACGGATTTTGATGCGGTTTTCTTTAATAGATAGACTGATTCAAGAGGAATGTTTATATGTATAAAACTAGCTAGTTTATTTTATAAAGCCAATTTACATGTTAAAAAAATCATAGGAGCCCAGAACATAATTTGTTTCACTGTGTGGTGTCGAATAGTATTGGGTCCCTCAATCAACCCGGTATACGTCCCACTGCTGGGCACAGGCCTCCTCCTCATAGATGAGAGGAAGTATGCAGTAGTTTTAAATCTACTACTTCTACGGAAACTTTTACTGAATGCAGAATTTATTGGTACTAAAATAAGTTCAACATGCAACATATAAAGAAAGAAAGAAAGAAAGATACATTTATTCACAAACACACAGGACACACATATTAAACAATAAAATACTTAAACAAAAAACAGATAAAACATGACAACATATACCTAACTATTATAGTGATTTCTTAATCAGATTTCCGTTGATTACGGCGCAGGGTCAATTCAATTTCAGTATCTTATAAGTTACCTTTAAATTGTCCAGTCAGATATTACCAAAAACCGTGTATCTATTCTATTTAATAATGGTGTTGGAGGGACGCGTCAACTGTCATGGCGGCGCGCCTCGCCGTAGGCTATGCAAATATCGGGCCTTACGTAAGTCATGTTTAATGCTGAATACTCGACTCGACATACTCGTAACACACGGTTGCGTGAAGGAAGAACGCATGTGAATCCACGGGATAAATATAGTCTATATATAAGTACATGACATAGACTATATTTCTATAGATACCGTGGTTCAAAAAAGAAGGTGGAAAAAATCTTCCACCTTTTAAATGGTTTGGAACAATTTTTAAGTGGTTCCTGATATCACTTCCTACCTACATGCAAACGTGAGGTGTTGTTGGTTTCTCTTAGTCATGGGAATGACATGGCTATACTTACTTACCTACTCCGTTGGCCTCAGTAACCCAAAATTAGAGATGCCGACTATGGGGTTTGCCGACTAGCAAAATTAATTGGCGCTGAGGCGGCTGACTAGTCGCCGACTATTTACCTATCGACTATAAAGCTGATTTTCCACCGGAGGGGCGAGACGAGACGAGGCGAGGCGAGAATTGAAATTTGTATGGCACTAACTATTTCCACCGAGCGCGCGCGAGGATAGAATTGAAAATTTGCCATACGAATTTCAATTCTCGCCTCGCCTCGTCTCGTCTCGCCTCTCCGGTGGAAAATCAGCTTAAATGTGGCCCGATCGTTGGCTTTCCCGACTAGTCGATACAACTCTAATTATTTTTTATGTTGATTATAAAATATGTATATTTCTATGAAATGCCTATTTGTTGTATTTAAGTTAATACTCAAAATATAAAACTTGAAGTAATTAGTAGTTATTTATTTGTTTTGTTTTGCAGCAAGTCATAAAGAGCAGAATATTCGGTATCTTTTGCCGACTATTCGCCGACTATAAATGTGACCGGATAATCGGCTTTCCCGACTAGTCGCGAGTCGCGCGGCGAAAAGTCGGCGAATAGTCGGCGAATAGTCAGTACAATCTCTACTCAAGTTTAATCTTAGCAACCGCAACAAGATTGCGCCATCTTTCTCGGTTCTGAGCTAACTCTTGGAGTTCGCACAAATCCTTGCAATACCTTGGACATCCAACTGGCCGTCGACCTTCCGGACGGCCTATGCTCTCTTCACTTTGCGATCTTCCTCCATCGTCTCAAAAACCTCCGTCGGTATTTAAAAAAAATCGTTTTGATTCACTGGTTTGGTAATGGCTGAATCGGGGGACGCATCAACTGTCATGGCGTCGCCACACCTCATAGTGGGCGGTATGCAAATACAGGTCGGGGACTACAGTTGATGTTTAATGTATCACGAATATATCACGTAGGTGTATACCTACCTGTGAAAGATATATAGATCACTTTAATGTCGCTCATTGTACGCATATTTAAAAGATTACTTAACGCGATTCTAACGCAATACGGCTGCCCCATATCAAAACCTTAGTAAGGGACATGTTTTGGAAAATCGTTTATAACATTTTTGCCTACCTGAGTCATACACAGATTTAGATTCACGTCATTCCTGTGGACATTATCAAAGTTAAGGGCAACGAAGACTAATTTTTGTTTGGATTCTTAATCCGCATAAACGGCATCTCCTCTTCTATATTACTATTCGATAAACACATTATTTATATGCACGTGAGCTCTTAATTATTTACCACAGGAGAGACTAGGTTTTTGATGTGGGATGTGGGGCACCCGAATATTTACTTACCAGCACGGCCGGTGAAAACAGTGTACAACCATAAGAAAAATAAAAAAAATCTGTTTATTTCACATAAAAGCATACGTTTAAAAAAACAACGTTGTAGACCAGCGTAAAGCACTCTATTGAATACCGATAGATAAATCATTTAGGTATTTGTTTATACAAACCATAAAAAACAATACTTACCACTTAGAAAGCTACAATACCACAGACTTTTCCTTTTTATTGAGCGAGCGAGCGAAGCCAACGAAGTTCTTCGTTCCAGCTTAGCCAAAATTATTTCGTATGTCCGGCTGTTATCCTCTACAGGTCACAGGTTCGAATTTTCGTGAAACTTTGTTCGCAGGTTCCATGATTATATACTTTTCAGGAACGCGTGGAGGTATCAAGCTAAAATTTATACCAAATACTCAGGTCTACTGTTCCTTGGAGCTGTGAAAAAATCTAACTTCTAAGCCAACGCAATCAAAAGATACAGCCGTTTATGCCGCAAATTTCGGCAAATTTTCGAAACTCGCAAGGGAATCAAAACCAATTGGTACGAAGCAACGTCTTATATCACAGATAAAGGAGGATTATATCACAGAATTGCGAAAACCATACATTTTTGTACGGAACCCTCGGTGCGCGAGTCCGACTTGCACTTGGCCGGTTTTTTTTTTAGTCGATACAGTTTTTTTTAATATTGTCTTGCTATTTTTACAGTTCACAGTACAAGCTATATTAATAGAAATATGTAGGTATTATGTACAATTGTACATGTATCTCGGATTCGCGTACCTATAAGAAAATACTTCTCAAACTTAACAATTAATGCTTAGAGCTTGCTAAGAATAACTACGACTTTAAAACGAGCATCCCAAGTCTTGCAATGATAGCGGCGCCCGCGTCGGGTGTATCATTAAATTATAGTTAGCGTTCCCCGAAACAGAGGTGCGTGAGGCTGAGGGAGGCTAAAGGCGCGCGCCAATGCTGCCGACACAGGATTGTATTTTTTCAAGTGGTTCAGTTTATATGTATTTTTATGGATAATACAATTTTCTAAAGTGTATACAAGATGATAACTAACATTAACTTAACTAAATTAAAACTAAGTTAAATCTAAAAAAAAGCCCCTCGAGGCATTGTGCCGAGGATGCTGGCGGCGTTTCCTCGCTGAATTGCAATGAAAAAAAAAATGTGTTTGTGTGTGTGTGTGTAATGTTTGTTGTGTAAATTGTATTGTATATGTACTCCCTTTGTCTCTGTGTGTCTTTTGCGTAGTGAATAAATGTCTTCTTTCTTTCTTTCTTTCTTTCAATGCTGATGATGCCTTGCGCGAGAAAGCCCCCAGCTCTTCGGTCACCAGTTACGCCAACCAGACGTTTCGCAATACAATTTTAAGGCACACGTGTTTTTTTTTAAATATAAAAGGTTATTTTAATCCAAAATAATCGAGTTTAAAACTAGCGATTTCGAAAATTTCTAGGAAACTATGTTATATTATAAATACAGTTTTGCGATTTTCTTAAAAACTAATGAGAAAAACATCGACGGTTTTTAGTTCATTTTCAGGCTTCGTTGAATTATAGACACAGAAGGCAGCTCCAGCATGCTCGCAGTCTTGCAATGGATACAGCGCCTGCGCTGGGGTTATCATTAAATTATAGTTAGCGTTCCCCGAAACAGAGGTGCGTGAGGCTGAGGGCTTAGACACAGAATGGACAGCAAAAAATAAGTGATCCATTTTATAATTTATTTCTATGGAAAATACAATTTTGAGATAAGTACATTTTTACAATACAATTTTTTCTCTCTAAATTATTGATTTCACCCAAAAAACCGAATTTAAAAGTACCGTTTTCCAAGAGTAATAAGCTCTTAAACTAAGGATGTTTGTATGGACCTACAATACTTCCACGCGGACGGAGTCGCGGGGCAGGAGCTAGTTATGAACAAATGAAATGTTTAAAAATGGTACCTAAACATGTAATTTAAGAGCCTTTGGGCAGTTAGAGGCTAGGTATGGACAAAGTCCTGCTTGCTTATCCACTCACTTGCTTGTTTCTGTTTAACTGTGGTTGCCAATTTCGCGCACCCCTAAACTGATGGTGGCAAGTCTACTGTGGTTGCCAAGCGAAGTATTAGAAGCTAGCCTAAATTGCTTCTAATTTTTCTTTATTAAAATCCGAAATCAAGTGAGCGGTTATGGTGCATTCAGCCCACCTTTCCTCTTTTGTGTCGGCACCAGTGCCCAAGCGCACCGCCCGCGGCCGGCATAATTAGGGTCTGTTTCGGGACGGCGGCCATTACAGCTACCGGACGATGTTAGGAGATATCACTGAGTAGGTATCTTGAATAAATACAGACACAAACACACGAGCACTCGTGCAAAATTATTTTATCTCATCATCCTACCCTTTTCTCGGTTGTACCCTTAGTGCCTCACGTCCTTGGATTAAGTGCCAAAGCGGACTCCGAGCTCATTTAGCTCTTTGACTACCAAGAACCCGCCTAGCGAGTGCTTTGCCGAGCCTCCTAATTAAATTAATTACTATTATTGTGACTATATTTAAATTATTCGATTACTTTGATTATTATTGTACTAATCCAAATTATTCATAACATTTGACATTTGATTTCTTATAATGTATGTAGTTGTGACATTAAATATATTATTTATTGACTTGCACGCCTGCTCGCAGGCTAGATACACTGCGCACCATTTTTGTAAGAACCCTCTGACTGTATCTGAAGCAAATAAATTTTCTAATTTCTGATTTCTGTTCGTACTCGCTTTCCTCAATTTAGCGGGAAAACCGCGGCATCGGCTACGAAATTTTTGGCAGTGAATGTGTAAGGGTGGCGCGAGACCGGTCATTTTGGCACTCTTTGGGGGAGGCCTATGTCCAGCAGTGGACGTCTTTTGCCTGTTATGATGATAATGATGATGAATGTGTAAGGGTCACTGGAGCGCCATGGCGACGTCGCCGGCTACATTGTCCAAACAAATCATATAGAAATGTATGGAAGTTGACTCAGTTGGTGATGCTTCGCTACCGCTCTGTTTGTATCATGCCATCGCCTGCGACGTCGCCGTGGCATCTCAAAGAGCAACGGCACTTACACATTCACTGCCAAACAATTTCGTTGCGCTACGCTCTTAGCCGATGCCGCGGTTTTCCCGCTCAGTTGAGGAAAGCGCCTACGAACAGAGCGCCCGCTAGGCGAGTTCTTGGCAGTCAAAGAGCTAAAGCCCGGAGTCCACTTTGGCACTTCATCCCAAGATTTGGCTCATGGCACGTTAATGTCAAAGTGATGACATGATTTACATTTGGATGAAGAAAAATCCTCTTAGTTACCATATTGCTTGTCATAATGAAATAAATGAATTTTATTCTGCAAATAGGAAGTAATGGCGAATCCTCAAACATATCAAGGGTCGGGAACGCCCATGTTACTCCTTTAGAGTTGCATTGCATGCGTCTATACTATAGGCTGCGGTGTCCGCTTACCATCAGGCGGGCCGTACGCTTGTTTGCCACTGTGGTTGTATAAAAAAAAATGCTTTATATTAACTATTGACCTGTTCGTATGTAAGTTTATTATTATTTTTCAGTCACTTGCCGTTATCCGATTGAACTGAAATTTTGGGTATTAAATAGTATAGTTTGGATGACAATTCAATATTATGGTACCATCGAGCTGTATTTAACCGACGTAACCCCGTTGAGTTTGGGCTCGTTTGAATCGTCTCAATGAGTAGTTGATGAAGGTATACAGAAAAGTACAGTCGGCAATAAAAGCTAGTAAAAAATAAAAAAAATGACAGAAACACACAGACATCAACTACTCATTCAGAGGGTACAGTGACCCTAAATATGACGGGATTTTGTGTCTAGTTCAGTAGTTGTTAGAGCTCCCGAGTATGTGCTGTGTTAAGATCGCGGGTCCTGCATTCGTCTCTAGCTGTCAACTCGACGAATCCTCATATCAATAAAGGGTTGGTATGGTAGCGCGCTTGTGATTTCAGCACTTCTGCGAGATATCTCTACGTCTCTTTCTCATTACGACACTTTGAAAGAGACGCATAGTTTATCTCGTCGCGACACACCTCGCGCGCCGTCTTGTGATAACTGCGCATCCGTCCATAGGCAACTATTGCAGCGCTCATAGCATAGCGGCGCCTGCGAGTCGGAAACGATAAGTCTTTGGATGGGTGACCGCCTGGCCACTTTGACTGGTTAATATAAATGAGCGCTTCCGTGCTTTGGAAAGGCACGCTAAGCAGTTGATCCCGGCTGCTGACTATGACGGTAGTCGTTAAGCCGAGTTAGAGGCCTTCGGGCGGCTTAAGAACTTGTAACAGTCGAGTTGCCCACTCACTTGACCACGGGGGGACAACTGTTACTCGCGTCCGCAGGAGCTACCTACCACAACCCTGCACGTGTCCCCTGGGTGGTACTAAAGAGTGACAAACTTTAAAATGCTAAAATAATGTATGCCATACGATTAAATAAATAGGCAACGATGTTTGCTTACCATCAGGCGCTTGCTTTGCCACCGTCGTGTTAAAAAACCTCGCCTGTAACAATTTGACAGCAACTCATGTAGCACCTGTCATCGGCCCTATTAAGTTATTAACAACGTTAATTAAGCGCACTCCTAAGCAAATAACTTTACAGCATAAGCGGACCACTTCTAAAAACTGACCACCTCGGATCAGCTGTACTTTACTCAATTTCAAAAGGGCTTTAGTCCAATTCAATTAATTAGTGATAGAAACCTTCTTGAATTGGGACTATTTGGGACATATATTATGAGTACCTACATCTTTATGATTTCACGCTAAACCTTTTATAGTAATAAAGTTAATGCGTTTGGTGTTATTGCCTAACTTATCTGTATTTAGTTTTGTTCCGTATAATTATGCACGGATTTTACCGGGTAAGTTGCCGCTGTCTTTTGACTCATTTCCTCGAAGGTTTACTGAAAGGGATCCTTACGACAAATTCGCGTTTGTAAATTTGCTTTTGAATGCTTTTTTTGGATATTTACAACATTTATAGACAGTTTGAGAAGTAGGGTAATACCATGGTACCTAATACATACTGCGGAATGTCATCTCGCTCATACCTATTTGGATAAGGCCAACTGAGGAAGTACCTCCACTTTTTAGAAGACAACAGCAAGGATAGCACCACTACTTACCTACTTGCTCTGCGGGTTTTGTTTTGATGTGTTGTAGGTTTAAAAAGTAGGTTTAAAAAGAGGTAGGTATGTGATGTTATGTTCCTATAGATTTGCAAAGTTATATACAATACACAATTACTTTGAAATCTATCCTTATATTACATTACCATGTAAAGTTCAAGGCTTCATACAAAGTCATACATCAAGCTATAACTCATGACTGACTAGTACATAAAATGCCTCAGGCGGGGTTCGAACCTACACCTCCGTACGAGGTAGCCGATATCCTTACCTGTATAGCAATAAACGGAAGTAAAATCAACCTTAGAGCTCAGGAGATAAAGTTGCAACTGGAAAAAATAATGTTTTGACTTAGGGCGTTCTTTGCATTCGGTATCACGTTCGATACAAATGATAAGACGGACATGGAATTTATTTGAAAACGCCTCCATTCGAATATGAACTGTATTTGTATCATGTTAGCATGCATTATGGTTTATTATTATTTTAAAATATTGACTTATTTTTCAAAGAAGTAATTCACCACTGTCTTTGACCGCAAGACGCGACTAAGTGTAAAAAGGTCGCAAGTCTACTACACATATTCATTGCAATATGTACTCTGTTTCAGTAATGAAAGGTTCAAAATGTAGCACAGATGATTTGAAACATTGTGACATTGATATTCTTCATATTTTAAAATTATATGAATATGTATGATAATACGTTTGCCGCTTATTAAGCTTGCAAGTGTCTCTATTGAATTTAATGTGGCTTTTTTAGAATAATTGAAGGTAGTTAGGTACTGATACATTGTAAACATTGTTGGTAGTTAAACTTAAGCTACTTACATTGCCTTGTATATATATCCTAGAAGCAGCACTGTTTGTCAGAAAGCACACCGAACTATTTAAAACCAAGAGAGAAGTTTATAACAGCAATTATAATAGTAGATCAAAAAACCAGCTAGCTATACCAAACACGAAGTTAGCTATGTGCAAAAAGGGCCCTCATTACCGATGTATTATAATAACAAACAACCTTCCCAATCGCATCAAACTGGAACCTAATAATAAGAAATTTAAAACTATAGTAAAAAAACTCCTACTCGACAAAGCATACTACTCGGTAGATGAGTTTCTAAATGACAAATCCCTGATATAATTCACTTTATTGACATAGTTACCTATTCTTACTCTAGTGATAATACTGTAAACAAATTGAAATCTTGTTAATAATTTATCTACCGACATTAATTTCATTAATTTAATTAATTTCGTTCCATTCATAATTGGTAATTGTATAGTATTAGTATGGATCAACAACACCATGTTATAATTTTTAATAAAATCTATCAATTGGACATTCTCATGTAATTACAATCAAAATTCTTATTATGTTGATGCTATTTCCTAGGGCCAATAGTAAACATTTAACGTGAATTAAGTAAAGAATTAAGATGATACAGTATAAATAACTTTCTCAATACATCCTTACTAATATTATAAATGCGAAAGTGTGTGTTTGTATGTTTGTCCTTCTTTCACGTCGCAACGGAGCGTCTTATGATGTGATTCTTTTATATGGAAATAGTTTTAGAAGCTGGAGAGTGACATAGGCTACTTTTTCCAGCGGGAAAACCTCGGGAATTCAATATGTTACATTTTCCTATAACCACGCGGGCGAAGCCGGGGGCATCAGCTAGTTTAATCATATGAATTTAATTAATTAATTAATTTTAATTATATGAATCTAGATTTAAGATCAACAAATATTGAGTGCCCTTTACAGGGTGTCATGTACCTACCATCTATTATGCTTGTAACACCTCAATGTACTATGAACATGACTACAATATAATAAAGAATAAAGGATTGCATTAGTATTAGGTTAGGCCTCAGCCCATTTGACAAAAGTTTTAACCGACTTCAATTTAGTACTCCGCCAAGCCACGAGAACATTTCCACATTTATTTTCCAATTTACCACATGAACTGATTTCCGAGAGCAAATGCGTTGATTATTAGAGAAAAAAACCCAATCGCTCTGTATGTCACGTTATCCACGTTAATCCCCGAGCCTGATCCCCCAGGGGAATTAGCGGCAATTATTTTATATTCAACTAGGAAAAAATGATAATGTTCGGTTATGGCGCTTCGCCGGACGCTACCGCGTCACGCTCGCTTCGCTCGCTCGGCTCGCGCGCTGTAGGGTCGCAGTTCAACTAACAACCTAACTGTTTTTTTCCCCTGTGATCCCCCAGGGGATTAACGTGGACAACAGCCTGTATGTGGCCCGATAATATTTGAGGACTTCCGTCGATTCCACAAGGATCACCTTTGGCACTTCATTAGTTGCTATTTCAACGGAATCTTATCAGAATCTGTGACGTACTTTTATACTTTTAAGTACATAATTGAGTAATTCCATAAGTCATCTGTGGTCTTCATCATAGTCATAGTCATATTCATTTATTCATAGAACAATATACATTACGTTTGAATTGTACATTATACCTACATTACAATTTTATAAATACAAATCAAAAATTAAAGTATTACAACTATCTAACATAATATCAAATTTAACTATAGTTGGCTTATAATAAAATATAATTAATAATAATTCCTAAGTCTATGTCAATTCATCTAAATAAATTATTCGTTACTATTAAATATGTCAGAAGGAAAGAAAATATAAGAAACAAACAATAAGAAAAAATCATCAATTCCACTCCACCAAATTTATGATTTCCGGGTGTAAATACACGAGTTATAATAGAAAATACCAAAATCACTACACGCGTGCCTAACATAATTGAGGAGTTCCCTCCATTCCTCATGGATCCCATCATCCGACTGATTTTTTTAAAAAGAATGTAACCCATCTGGAAGCATATACCTACTAACAAACAAAAAAAAATTACGAATCGGCTCATCAATGACGGAGTTCTGAGGTAACAAACATTGAAAAAAAAAAAAAAAAAAAAAAATACTTGCAACCGAATTGAGAACCTCCTCCTTTTTTTTGAAGTCGGTCAAAAAAGAGGTAGATAGGTTATAAGCACTCCAAAAGTGGCACACTAAAACTCAGCCAATTGTATGACCTTTGCCTCAATGACGCGTCGTCAATGGACGTCTCAGCTGTCAGATTTGGTGGCCATTTTTAAACACGGAATTTCATATAGACAACGTATCTACCTTTTTTCTATATTACATCTATTACCGTGACAGCACAGATTTTTAGAGACTAGGTACATTTCAATGAATTCTCACTGATTGCTGCGGGATGCCGGAAGCAATCAGCGGATACAAACGAAACGAAACTGGGGAAGCACCTCCACCTTACAGAAGATCGAAGCCATTATATCACCACTACTTCCTCTGCAGGTATGTGGTGTTGTGTTGATGGTGCGCATTATGCGGGCCACAGACCATTAGTTTTAACTGCACAGTTTTAACTGTTCAGTCAAACTGTTCAGTTAAAACTGATGGTCTGTGGCCCGTCAGTTCAACTGCACAGTTCAAAGATTTGCCTACACACGTACGTTTTAACTGAACAGTTTGACTGAACGGCTAAAACTGTGCAGTTAAAACTGATGGTCTGTGGCAGCCAAAGATTGCCAGAGCTCCAGAGGATAAACAAAAACAAAACAATGTTTATTGCCAGTACCAAGAAAACAAAATTGTACGAGAGAAAAACAAAATACAGAAAAATTAAAATAAGAAATTAAACAATAAGAAAATAAAAAGAAAAAGATTATGCAAAACATGCACAAATTAGGATGTGCTGTGTTGAGACTAAGGGACCCGTTTTCGTCTCTAGCTATCAACACAGCGAATCCTCAAATCAATAAAGGGTCGGCAACGCGTTTGCGTTACTTCTAAAGTCACCAGTCCATAGTCTACGCCGCCTATTTTATTGCCGACCGTACTTTTCTGTATACCATCATCAACTACTCATTGAGACGATTCTAACGAGCCCAAACTCAACGGGGTTACGTCGATAAGTACTGAATTCCCATGGCCACCTTCTGTCTCCATCATCAGATCAGCTCGATGGTACCATAATATTGAATTGTCATCCAAACTAACCTTATACCCAAAATTTCAGGTCTATCGGTTACCGGGAAGTGGGTCAAATTTAACTTGCAAGATTTGCTTACAGACGGACAGACAACGGGACCTCAGGTGAAACTAAATAAAATCTTGTAAAAAACAAATGACTTGTAGGAACAAATGACTATTCTTAATAGTTCATAACTAAGTACGTGCAAGAGAGGCCTTACTTTAGTTTTCCACCTATTATCGATTAAGGGAGCGAAGCGAACGAAGTTCTTTACTTCAGCTTGGGCCGAAATTCGTTTGTCCGGTGTCCCGTGTCTCGCTGTCCCGCTGTTTTCCTCTACAGGTCGCATTTCTCAACCGAAACTTGTGAAATTTTGTGAGCAGGTTGGTTAATTATATGGAATTCTTTTGCCGAGTCACTTTTAACAAATTCATCATCATCGTCATCCCCCTAGCGTTATGCCCGGTTGTGCCTCGAAAGGAGCCCGGGGTCCGCTTTGACACCTAACCCCCAAGATTTGGCTAAAGCACTAGTTTTACGAAAGCCACTCCCATCTGACCTTCCAACCCGGAGGGAAAACTAGAGCTTATTGCGATTAGACCGGTTTCCTCACGATGTTTCCCTTCACCGAAAAGCTAACGGTAAATATTCCGCATTCCGTTCCGAAAAACTCATTGGTACGGGCCGGGAACCCACGACCGCCGTTTCACAGCCGCATGCCTGAACTACAAGGCTACCGTATCATATCGAAATTTTTAGAAATTCATCAAAATAAAAAAAAGAACAGGCAGCTAGGCTCGTGAGTTTCTACAGCTCACAGACCCACTAAGTAAATAATAAAAAAAAAACGTTTATTCACGGACTTGCTTACAACTAAATACATTTATATTCTTCTGCCAAACCACAGAGTGGTTTGTTGGCAGACGAGGCTCCTTTACTTTTGTGTAAGCTATTATTATTGTGTATTTATTTATGTTAATGACATGAAGTTAACTTAACTAACTTTATAATAACTTATCTTAACTTTATAATCTGAGCGTACAGTATAAAAATGTAATGTATTAAGAGTATTAAGGTTGTATTTGATCTTTTATTCGATTTAATAGAAAATTACTCAATTTCTTTTTAAATGTTTGTTTTGTCATCCTTGTGGTCTTTAAATCCGATGGCAACTCATTATAGATCTTAGGAACTAAATATTTTCTACATCTCTGGCCAAAATAATTCGTAAAACTAGGTACCAGCAGTTTATTACTATCTCTGTTTCTTATTAACCTTTGATTGACATTTGTATTTTAAATTCATCATTACAAATTTGTTCCAAAGCTAAGAACAACGTGACTTTTTCATGAACTGTTAAAATTTTACATTCTAAGAAGAGTTGTTCATAGGTAGTACTCTTACATTGAAGTTTAGTTTTTTTGTCCACCATTAATTTCATGAATCTAATCTGCAATGCCTTTATCTTGTCTAGATACGTTTTAAAAGTACGACCGTAACTTGACAGCCCATACGACAGTAGAGAATTAGTATGAATTACTAGAATATGAGTAGAACATACAATCATTTGTTATTCCATACTTAGGCTTGACAAAGTAGTGTTTTCCCTCTAGGGACGCCCAGCTGCTATGCAGCTATGGTCGCGTAACTGGCAATTTTAACACTTTTCCGACATTGACAAAGTGTTATGAATGGCTTGAGGTATCATTGTCAACCTGTTTGCGTCGTGCGTAATGTATAGATAGAGACAGATATAAAATGTTGGTACGGTTTAATGGCAAGGTGATTTTTTGCAAAAGAAATGTGTTTTGATCTATTTTAGAAAGCAATACCTACCTGTGTGCTGCATGATTAGCTACTGTTGCCCAGCAGTGAGGCACTTTAATCGAGGACGTGGGTTCGAACCACTGGATTTTTCAAAAAACTTCATCATCTTATCAGCCAGCATACCTACTACGAACTGGCCACGGCCGTTGCGGTCAATACATCGTTGCGGTTGGGTGGAGTCACCAGCTCGCTTCGGTGCCGATATACAGATCGTCCAGCACATCATCGAAGATTGCCCCTTAACTACGCCGGTGGCCCCCCCTGAAGACCTGACCCCGTATCATGGTCGGCCTTATCACGCGATAAGTGACAAGATAAGAGCGTCGTCTCGTTCTATTGAACGGTGTCAGCCAGTGACGGACGCTCTATCTTGTCTCTGATCGTATGATAAAGCCGACCATGATACGGCGTCTGATCGTTCTTAGCGACGAAGCCATCAAGTGTATGATTAGCCATAATATTAATTTATTGTGATTATGTATGTTACATTATGTATATTTGTCATCCTGTTTGCCATAAAATAAATATCAGTCAAAAAGAAAGAAGAAGAGAGAGTCAAAGAGTGCCAAAGTTATCGGTCCTGCGCCACCCGCATCCAGCGGACTCCCGCGACCTTTACCAGGTCATCAGTCTACCTTGTGGGTCTACCCACGCTGTGTCAGCGTCAAAAAACTTACATGTTATGAAGTATCGATATTTAGCAGTAGCTTTTCGGTGAAAGAGAACATCGTGAAGTAACCGGTCTAATCTCTAAGAGGTCTACTTTTCCGCCTGGGTTGGAATGGATGGCAGTAACTTTCGTAAAAGTGGTGCCTACCCTACTCCAACTCTTGTGAACAGGTGTCAAAGAGGACCCTGGACTCCATCAGGGTACAACCGGGAAAACACTAATAAAATGATGACCTATGCTGGATGAGGGCCCATTCTACGGTAAGTATATTATAAAGGTGCTGTGGAAGAAATTATCATGACTGGATTATAGTCTCCAAAACCCAAGGCTAGTGACAGTGCAATATTATGGCAACATCGAGCTGATCTGATGATGGAAAGATAAGGTGGAACTACTAAACCACACTAGATAAAGCCGTCGTGTTTGGGCTCATTGGAAACCTCTCAACGAGTAGTTGATGTCTGCGTAAAAAAACTACAGTCTGGAATAAAATCTTGTACCAAAAATGAGAATTTTGGTAGAAGCTTTTTTATATTCGGTACGTATGCTTTAACTGTCGATACCGAACCCCGAAAATAACCCATAAAAGATAATTTCTTGCGGATAAATTGCGGGTTACAACGTGCATTTATCAAATTAATCTATCGCTGCGCCAGCGCGGCTTCCGAAGCGTTTTTTGTTTGAGGTTCGGTTTTTGGGGTCCGTATGGGTTCCAAATTACAGGGTTCATTATATTCACATAGTCATATACTCTACTCTAAGGCAAAACGGCTCGAGGACGCTCGCCAACTAGATGGTCAGACCAGATCAAGGAAGCCACATCCTCAAGCAAATGCCAGCAAGCAGTGAGGGCAACCACGGATCGAGACCGATGGAGACAAATCATCAGGGCTGCAAAATTCAACTGTGATCACGATCCTCAGGAATGGAGGAACGAATGAAGAGAGAGAAATACTCTAAGGAGTAGCTTTTTTGAAAAGAATCATTGCGAGGTAGTGCTGGAACCAGGGTTTTGCTTGGAATGGGGAGAACCTTGAGTGCACTGGGGTTAGATTTTGGTAAGGACTCAAATGCTATTCGGGAGAAAGCTTCTTTCCCATAGTGTCGCTGAAACTATGAAGTTTTCATTATTATTATTAAACAAACCTAACCTTACCTAAGGGTTCTATACGATAAATATTTAAAAAGATTCAAAAACCTTACAGTCTGAGAGAAAATAGGCATTTTGCCGAAATTAAATTTGGGACAAACGTAACAGTTGAGAAATTAAATTTAGTGATAGCGATATCCTCTCCCGGTGTTATCTATGAAAAAGGGAGTCTGTAAAGGTCCGTCTATTAAAGGGGTAGGGCCCATCGGAATGCCGTTTCAATCATATTTGGAGCAAATGGGAAGTTCTTCCACCTTGCAGAACTCTGCTGCCATAATGATAACTCTATTAACCCTGTAGCTCACGAGGGTAGGAGAATAAAGTTCAGGGTGACGGACTTGCTTGTCTCTGGCTGACGCCACAACGAGTTATAAAAATCAATTGCGACACCACTTTTGATATTCCTCTGAAATCGCAAGCATCCTAGGCTATGTTGTCTGACTACTAACATGTAAACCATATGCTCGTATTTTACCGTCTTTGGTTTACAAACAAGAGAAAAGAAAAGTTACATCTCTGATAAATATTATTAAAATGGAAAACTTTGAATACTTCCCTAGAATCAACTCGACAGACAAGACTTAATGAGGGACGATTAAAAAACCGCAGTGTAATAAATGACACGCAGATAAATGTTAAACTTATCCTCTCGTTTACGTCGAACGACACATATACTCTAATTTTTAACTAGAAGAGAGTGCTTACAGCATTAAGTCCGCATTTTGTACGATAAGTTCTGCAATAAAGATCAAATAAGTATTTTAAAGGACAACGCAGTCAAGGCAGTTCTTATATAGTCGGCGTCAGCGCCAGCGCCAAGTTAAACAGTCAGTCATATCATTAAAGTCATTGATATTGCTCTAAACATTGAAAGGTCCCTTTGTTGCCCAAATATCAGTAAATTCCACGTATCCCAACCTTTTCTATGGTTCCAACGATTATAACGTTCAAATCCTAACTTACCTAAAATTACCGGAAGGCAAAAGCGGCGGGCCTAATGTAAAGGCCCGGTTCCAACAAAGATAGAACTAAAACATCTTAACTCCCATTAACATAGCATACACATACAACTAAGTGTTCGAAACGAAAAGATTTCGGAGAAAAAATAGTGAAAACAAAAAGTACGGACTAAACAGAGCGGCAGACATGTTTTTTTTATTAAAAATCACGTTCACAAAATCGCCGGCGGCTTTCGGCGGCTTCGAAGTATGGATAGCAGAACTGACAGACAACATACAAGACAACACAATATATTAAATCAATGAGGAAGCGCCGAACTAATTCGTTGTGTCGTGTGCGGGGTCCCAGTTGTCGCGTCGAATAAACTCGGCTCTCGTGCACCTCTGAGCTCCTAGAGCTATGTTTTGACTCCGTCAATACGAGTACTATCAATGATTTCACTACGGTTCATGGAAGGAGGAAATCTTCAGAAAAGACCGAAAAAAAAACCATCGCAAAGTTCACGAAAGTTGTACCATTATCTATTTTGTAACTTCCACAATGTATGTAGCGCCTGTTACTTTATCTGTTAAGATTCAGATCTTGCGCCATTTCCCGCCAGTTCATGCCAAGAAGATCGTGCAGAGACCTGCGTGATCTTCTTGGCTTCTTGAAACCAATTGCTTCTTGGAATCAGACGATTAGGAGGCCAATGTTCGCTATACTGATTCATAAACAAAATGGCGATTCATAATTTGAATGTGTCTGTAGAGGATCTAGTGCCATTTCAGGAAAAGTTAAAGTTTCACACTTAGTAGTTATAAGTGTTTTCTATTGTAATTTTGTACGAAATTCAATGGTTAAAAATGCATTAAGAAATTTTATAACTTTTAATTAAAATTAAGTCATAAAATTTCTTAATGCATTTTCCAGAGGCCTATTTTTCGAAGCTATGAGTACAAGTCAAAGTAGTAACACCCGTCAAACAATTGTACACCATACATAGATAATTGTTATGTAATCAAAGTAATTTTTACGATAATGTAGATGGTAGGTACCTATTATAATGAAACAATGACAATGGTTTTTGTTTTTAGTCATTATTATAGGTACTGGAATTTGTTATTATGTTGAATATTATTGAATTGTAAATTTATCTGGCGTTTATTTGGTAATGTTTGCAGGCCATCTGCCGGCAGAATTGTGACTGTAAAATTCAAATTAACATCTGAGGGGTAATCACGTAACTTTTCGTACGCGCGTTACGACAATTCAATATGAAATTTGACATTTAGATCTAGGTACCTAATGCCGGCTGTACACATTGGCCCAACGTTGGCGCGTGAGCAGGATGCAGCTATGTAAACTAATGAGATCCAATTATAGCCCTCTTTCTCTAACGCATAGCAGCATCCTGCTCAAGCGCCAACGTTGGGCCAATGTGTACAACCAGCATAACGTGTGTAGGTACAGTGTGTTGCGTGACGTCGACCTGCTGTAAAAACCATCGATTCAAGAAAATAAACGATATATCTATATATTATCTACCTCAAGTTACAATTTAATAACTTTTATAAGTATAAGACTTTCAACCAGTGTTGAAAGTTTAGAAAAGGCGCTTGACTAAGTAAAAACAACTGGTTATTTGGACAGTGTTGGCTGTTTAGACTACTACGTAAAATAGTAACTTGTATCTTCATGAAATAGGACCCTGGAACAAGTATGTATGTATGTATGTAAATACTTTATTGTACACAAGACACAGGTAAAAATACAGACAAAAAAAAGTTAATTCGGTACAAAGGCGAACTTATCCCTGTCCTGTGTGTGTAGTATGCTTAAAATACAACCACTTTTTTATGCATGGTGATCTGTAGAATAGGCGGAAGCGCTTATTTCGCCGAACGTGTTGTCGCTCATTTAGTGCCACCCAGGGGACACGTGCAGGGGTGTGGTAAATCCTGCGGACGCGAGCAACATCCCCCCCTATACAACCATCCCTTGTCCCTCCCTATACAACCATTGACTGTAGTGGCCCGTACACATGCTCCAGACAAGACCTCCGTGACGCAACAGATAGAGCGTTAGCCATCGCTAATTTCTGGTCCCGCACAATCTAACCACGGCTCAAATAGGAAACCATCGACGCGAGAAGAACAAGTGGTCATTTTCCAAACGCTGAAAAATCGACAAATTTGTCGATATTTTGCTGACGTTACAATTTAGTACATGGTGTCGGTACGAACTTTGGTTAACTCACGATTATTATAATTTCCAAAATTTGTAATTACACCCTGAGCTACTGTTTTCACATAAATAATAAACTTTACTAAATGTACGGCAGCTGACGTTTTATAAAAGTTAAATTCCGTGTTTTTGATATTGTTTTAAGGTGGATCATATCGAGTTGAATTAGTTGAATATAAATGTCCAACTCTCCAGAAGACTACTTAAGTAGTAGCCTAATTTATACTTTAAAACATTTGACGGTACTGACACTTCTGACGTAGTTTAGTAATGATGTAATATAATAAAACCGGCCAAGTGCGTGTCGGACTTGCGCGCGAAGGGTTCCGTACCATTATCGATAAAAAACAGCAACAAAATCACGTTTGTTGTATGAGAGCCCCCTTAAATATTTATTTTATTTTAGTTTTTAGTATTTGTTGTTATAGCGGCAACAAAAATACATCATCTTTGAAAATTTCAACTGTCTAACTATCACGGTTCATGAGATACACCCTGGTGACAGACGGATAGACGGACGCAAGGACTGCGGAATCTTAGTAATAGGGTCCCGTTTTACCCTTCAGGTACGGAACCCAAAAAAGAGTTTAAAAATGCCCACCAAATCTGACAGCATCCGTTTCCATTGAGGACGCGAAACTGAAACAAATTGGGGCATTCGACTCAGTTTTGGTGTGCCAGTTTTGGAGCGCTTTAAACCTATCTACCTCTTTTTATACTATAACCTCATTGTAGTTTAGCCCGTCTCAAAACTATGTTTAGGCACTCAATCTTTATTTGCCAGGCATAATAAGTTCACAAAGTTATTTACCAACTAAGGAAAACTAACTTTAAAAATACATCGAAAAGGTAGTCTATGCCCGGAGCATAATTTCGAATCGATTGATACCGCATTCATCCAAATCGGTTCAGTATCTTAAACGCCAGTGGAACACGTAATACAAACATAGACAAACATAGGCTCTTTCGTAATCGGGAAAGATACACAACTTTTGGACACCTTTTGAGGCTAAATTCAAACTTCGTAATGAAACTTTTTAATATGTGTGGAATAATTAAGATAAATTTAGGTACCTGGTTCCTGCCTCCTTTCTCGTTCGTCAATGGGGTCTGTTTGGCATAGGGGCTGCCGCAGCGCACTATAACGCTAATAGTTATGTAATGGTAACTGGTCTTGACCGCTTTGAAGGATATTTTTGATTATTTTAGTGTAAGGTTTTTCGTTTTGTGACGTGAGAGTGACACTGACTTTCGTTATCTTCTTCTCTAGCGAACGGAGGTAAAAGTAGCGTACGGATTTACGGTGCAACCATTATTATACGCATTTTTGGCCTCTCTTTCTATACTTCGATTTGATTTCAAGAATGATCATGATTTATGTCGTCCTGATTTCAGGATCTAAACATTTCTACTCTTTCTTGTCGGACTGTATCATCTCCTTTTCTCAATTTTGATCACCTAAGAATATTTTTACTTTATTTTGTGATTTATTGTCTTGTGCGTTATATAGGATGCGAGTTGTACTACAAGGTACCTATCGGTTGGATCCTAATTATTACAAGCTTAATATTAACTTGACCTATTTGTATGTAAGTTGTACGTCAAAATTTGCAATCCATTTTTCAGTCACTTGCCGTTATCCGATTGAGCTGAAATTATAGGTATTAGTAGGTATAGTTTGGATGACAATTCAATATAATGGTACCATCGAGCTGATCTGATGATGGAGACAGAAGGTGGCCATGGGAATTCAGTATTTAACCGACGTAACCGCGTCGAGTTTGGGCTCGTTTGAGTCGTCTCAATGAGTAGTTGATGATATACAGAAAAATACAGTCGGCAATAAAAGCTTGTACCAAAAATGAAATTTTTGACAGAAACTTATTTTTCGAAAGCGACTGCTATCTGAATTCCAACCCAGTGGAAGGAAAAAACCATGCAGGGATTAGACCGGTTTCCTAGCGTTGTTTTCCTTCAACGAAAATCCGCCTACTGTTAAATATCTAATGATATTGAATTCCATGTTATCTTGATTTATAGGTACATCCTCACCCAAATGTTTCTTATACTACAAAAAGGGAACAAGTAATTATAAAGCGTAAGCTTTTAAATTGTCGATCAAATTTGAAATCGATAAATAAATCAAGCGTCCGAATCAAAAACAGTTCTAAGAACCTCCCACACGGATCAGTCAGAACAAAGTAGATTGAACAAAAAAGTAACATTTTATCAATGTATCAAATCTCTGTTTAACACGAAATGTCCTAAGTAATCCCACTTCTGATAAGTCTTACGTCACTTAAATCACAATATCGCTCGGGGCAGTAAATCAAAGTCTTCAATCCTTATACGAATTCCTGAATTTTTATTCGAAAAACATTAAATCTGTCGAAAAATAAGACAACGCATCAATTAAAATTGTGTTTCGGACATGCGTGGAGTGGTTATCAAAATGTTTATGCAAAATAACGTCGGGCCTGAAATAAGCAACTTCATAGTGATTTTCAAAATGGTTGAGTAGGTACTGTAATACCTTACATGTCAATATGTACTATCGACAAAATTGAATCCTGACCCACCATGGAAGCTTGTTACAATTAACTGACATATTAACGTCATATGATCGTACGTATGTTCGTTAATTGTAACAAGGTTCTATGGTGGGTCATGATTCAGTTGGTTCGATAGTACCTACTTAGACACCTGCAACGTAATTCCGAAATGCTACCTACGCTACAAGAAAATAAGGATTATTCTGACTAAAGGTTTACTTTGCAAATACTTATACATTTATTATCTTTTCTATCTGTAGAGGTCGAACAAGAGAATTCACTGTAAATTAAGTAGAACGTCGTTAACATTAGATTCATGACGCCAATAATCTTTGATGCCGCTAAATAAATTGCTTATGGTTTGTTTTTTCTATTTCCTTGTTATTGTGTTCTTACATTTGTTGACATTATCTTAATATTTACTTTTCTCTGTTTTTGACGATCGTGATAAAAAATCTTATTTTATTAGGAATGTAAGTTTTTATCATGAAATAAATAATCTAATCTAATCTATTCACACAAAATTCGGAATTTTCGAAATCCGATAGCGATATTTTTCGGTTAACTAAAATCCAGGACTAGATGGTTTAGTAGGTAGAATAAAAAGGTTTCATTATAAGGTTGGTATTATATCCAGAAAAATCAAATAATCCTTGATGGCAACATGTTTTTAGGAATGATGATATTCGTAAATAATATGCCTTCGGACTAAACACTTTTCGGAATTAAGGTAGACGTCCTAGTGGTCGCCGCTTTGGAATACTGACACTTTCAATCTTATGTCGAAATCATAGAGGAGAGCATTATAAGTGTCAACTAATAGGCATTAATGTGACGGGCATTTGGACGTTGTAGGCCCCGCCGAGTTGCCGTTGGCCGTTGTCCAACATTGGAGTTGTTGGCAAATCAAATTCATCATCATCATCATCATATCAGCCGAAAGATGTCCACTGCTGGACATTGGCCTCCCCCAAAGAGTGCCACAATGACCGGTCCTGCGCCACCCGCATCCAGCGGACTCCCGCGACCTTAACCAGGTCATCAGTCCACCTTGTGGGGGGGGCTACCCACGCTGCGCCTTCCGGTACGTGGTCGCCACTCAAGAACCGCCCCAACGGCCACTTAAGTTTAGCGATCAAATCAAATTGAGTCCTTGTAATGCCGTATTTCTAACCAAAAGCGGCTCCACATCTTCTGTTCATCACGAATTCATCACTGATCAATCAGAACCCGATAGCAATAAATTAGGCGCTCACACCGTATTATTACACGTAATAACAGCCTGCCCCCCAATTACAGCCGATACCCTATTGATCTAGTGTCAGATATTGATGTTTGGTGTTATGCAGTTTTTTGGGTTGCACTCGTCTAGAACATTATGTAGAACTTCTGGAAAATACCAGTCAGGAAAATAAGGTACCTATATATTAGGTTTAGGGCCGACTTAAGACGCTGTCAACACCAAAATGCCCTTGAGGATTTTGGATAGCGCGCACACTGTCTATTTGTATGGGAGTAAACGAGAGCGAGTGTTACTGGGCGGCCTGGTATTTGAAGATAATAAGTACATAAATATTGAAATAAAAAAGAGTGAATTATTTGTGAAGCTCGCTAGCGGTTTAGGTATGAATATGTTGACTTCATGTTTTTAATTGCAGACCCATACGTCAAAAAAATAAAGACATAGGACCGTTTAATGTGATTTTAGGACCAATCTTTGCAATTATTTTCTGTCGAGCCGATTTCGTCAAATTATGTATCGAGCCCGTCTACGGTCTTTGAAATATGGTGAATATTAACATATATTTTATATGATGTGCTAGAACAAACAGTTTTTCTTTAAAAAACTGCTTAAATAATATCAAATTCACCAAATTAGGTCTTGTCAGCCTCTTAAACCAGGATAGAAATTAATAAATGTAGCATGCAGTTTTTTCGATTGCACTGTGCTAAAAAATATCTAAATGTGCCTGGCCCATACTTTAATTGACAATGTTCCTGGTCCCAATGACAATTTACTGTACTTACATTGCGGGGTTAACAAGCAACGACAGCAGTTTGGGCCATTGCTAACCAGTGATGTACAGTGATTGTCAGATGACAGTTATGACGTTGGTGAAATAGGGGTTTGTGGTCGATTATGTAACGTTTCGTTCGTAAGTCATTGTCAGATTTAGGTGCGCGTCTTTTCGGTGAACATTGCCAAAGTTAAGGGCTTTAAAGCCTAATTTTTGGTTGAACTCTGAATCCGCATAAACGGCGTCGCCTCTTCTATAATTCTATGCGATAAATAGTAGATTACTGCAGAGGCCGTGAAGTAAGGGATTGCTGGACGAGATTGGGGTAGACGGCCGAGTCGTAGACGAGGCCGAATACAACGAGTCCAGCAATCCCTGTTCCGGCCGAGGATTGTATAGTACTTTTCTCAAACGATCTGAGGAAATATTAAAATTAAAATAAATACTAGGTAATCAATTAAATAATAGGTAATTTGCGCTTTTTTTATTTTTTAAACATGCCATTTGAACAAGCCGTTCGAGCACCATGTTTAACCGCACATAAAGTATAGTACCATAGATTATTTTTATTTTTTTTATGAAGCAAGTATGCTTACAGTGTCTAGTGGTGGTTGGCAGTATGTAAATTTTCCTTTGTCAGTTTAATATTAGTAAGCAAATTTAAAAAGTTAGAGTAACGGACAATAATGGTTTTACTTAGGGTTTTCATACATTACTTCTTGGCCTAAGGCCAAGAAGTAATGTAGGGAGCCATAAACAAGAAACTTCACGTCTTCATTTCGTGATATTAACGCGTACATTTCCGAGCATGTTTGAGAAAAACATATTATATATAAACATAAGCCCTTAACTATTGCCCACCGAAAAGAAGATTTTTGTTTTACTGACTGACAATGACCCTCGGACGTTAGGAAGATCTTAATGTCATTTTATTACAAGCTTTTATTTAACTTGCACTGTTCGTATGTATTTATATAAGTAGTCCGACAAAATTTGCAATCCATTTTTCAGTCACTTGCCGTTATCCGATTGAGCTGAAATTGAGTTAAGGTATAGTTTGGATGACAATTCAATATTATGATACCGAGCTGATCTGATGATGGAAACAGAAGGTGGCCATGGAAATTCAGTGCTTAACCGACGTAACCCCGTTGAGTTTGGGCTCGTTGGAATCGTCTGAATGAGTAGTTGATTGATACCGATAAGAGTACAGTCGGCAATAAAAGCTTGTACCAAAAATGATTTTTTTCACAGAAACTTACAGAGTTATTTGTAAGGGAAAATGGCAGGTCAGTTTATCCTAATCTAAACTCTCTTTCGAAAATTCCCTGTTGTTGTGAGTTCTGTTTATTGCAACGCCTAAGAAAGAGTGTGTAATTCTAAAGTTTTGCTGGATTTTTACGAAGAGAATTTCCTCGCGTGACTGGCCATAAAATGAGCGGACGCTCTAAGGTTAACGTGTTTATCTATGTGTATGTTTGTGGCATCGTATCGTAGGTAGTCAACGTATGAACCGATTTCATTTCTTGTCTGTCAAGATGGTTCTTACTAAGAAAAAAATAATATATTTATACAAAATCGCTTTGTAGACAGACAGCGCTTATAAAATTCTAAAATGGTGTTTTTGAAGAATTTATTTATTTAATTTTTAAACCAGGTCAGTATTTCCACATTGGTAGTAAATGTTTTATTCTAATCATTTTATATCGTTATTTATTATTTTTTAAACATAACTCCATCTTGATTTATTGCTAAAAGTACAGAAATATTAGTACATCTATGAGTTAATAGAATATTCACTTGCGCGTGAATTTTTTTTTTCTTGGGCAGCATGATTATTTTGGACTTCTTAAAAATCGTAGCGGAAGAATAATATAATGAGGTAATAATTATATGAATGGCATTGACAGTAAATTGTAATTTTGTTTGAAATTACATACGCATACATTTATTATCTTAAGAGGCTTGATATCGGGTATCGAAACTTTTTATAGTAATAATTATCAATGAGCACATGTATTATTACATATCGACATCTTTTTTATCGATACCAAATCCCTAGAATGTGCCCCGAGTTATCACAGGTTTGGTTCTTAGTTATGTTTGTTGTGTCGGATTTTTAATATGTATTTTATGGTCGAAGTCAAAGATTTGTGTAGGTAGGTACCCATAGCTTAGAAAAAAATAGGAACAATCGTCATTTCTTAGATGTGTACATCGTTGTCAAGAAGTGTTTGTATTATTTATTTGTTTTTGAACAGTTTCTGCAAAGGTAAACCGAGCCCCAACACACACAGGTAACATTAACATTCCCCCCTGCCGAGGTTTTCCTGAGGGACTACAGTATGTTGTTGTTGTTGTTGTTACAGTTTGTTGTTGTAACAAAGCAGTGAATAAATTCTTAAATCACACAATCAACACCCCTGGAGTTGCAAGCGTCAATAGGCTACGGTAACCACTTACCATCAGCTGGGCCGCAAGCTTGTTTGCCACCGACGTAAACGTCCCAAAGTCTGACACCTATTCCTAATTATCATCATTATCAGCCACAGCCAGTAATCGCCACTGCTGAGCGTCTCTCCTTGAGTAGAGTAAGTGGACACCAGACCCCGTATCATGGTCGGCCTTATCACACGATAAGTGACAGGATAGAGCGGCCGTCACTGGCTGACACCGTTCGATAGAACGAGACGACGCTCCTATTTTGTCACTTATCGCGTGATAAGGCCGACCGTGATACGGGGTCAGTTGTTTACCTCTATTATTTCGATAAGATTGAATACTCGTATGATGGCGCGAGTTTACAGATGATTAATTTCGCAAGTTTTATTTACCATACTTTTTTTCTGAAACGTTATTACCTCTACCTATCTTTCACGATTGTTAGCTATATAATAAACCTAACCTACCCTAATGGAGGCGTTACGATGATTTTTATTATAGTCCTGAAAAGTTAACGATACATAAGCATTAAGCAAAATAGAAAATATTCCAAAAATCGTTCGCCATGAAAGATGGCGACAATTTTTTTGTCCAAGAAATATTTTCTTTGCTACCTTTAAATTCATGCACATGATATAATATTTCCATATTATATGCCCAACTTCTATATACCGTAATAAAGTGTTTACATTTACATACAGCCAAACCGCATTTCACACAGGAGAATAAAAGAAACGCAAACAAAAATGGCCGCCGCCGGCCTAGCATGCGGGTAATTGCGCGGGAGCACGCAACGCGAGCACGCAATACAGACTATAAACTATAGTGCAATGTAGCATCACTACATAGTATAAAACAAAGTCGCTTCCCGCTGTCTATGTTTAAAAATCTCTTTAAAAGTACGCAAATACGCAACGGATTTTGATGCGGTTTTTTTTAATAGATAGAGTGATTCAAGAGGAAGGTTTCCAAAGTTTCTGCAGAACATTTCCAAAAAGGCATGAATACTTATTCGAATTTAAACTTTCGTGTGGCATGTTTAAAATCATACTAATAATTGCACGGTTAAACTCACGTATTAAATGTCACTACGGGCGACATGTTTCGAACTCTTCGGAAGTTCTTCTTCAGTGTGAGTGTTTTCGCGGCAGTGTCGCTTGAATTATCTACTCCTGAAAAACTCCCTTCGTAATTATTGATTATTGGCATGTATCTTCTGAGAAATTTCTGGAATTTCATGAGAACGTAACACTTTCAGTGCCAACTTGCCAAGGAACCCACTAGGTAGGCGCACTGTTCGTAGGCGCTTTTCTCTACATACGAGTTTTTGCATGTTATCGGCTACGAGCGACAACATGCGATTTTGTAAGACTAATGTTATAAAATTACTTACCGAGAACTTCACACAGTTTTATTTGTTATTTTTGGAAATTTAAAATCAAATTCAAATATTTAATTCGCGATAAAAAAAACAATATAAAACACGAAGTTTTGCCACGAAATTTGTCTTCGGTGCATTGCTAGCAAGTTTTATAAGTTCACTAGCAAATTGCCCGCGAGTTCGTCCGTGTGAAAGTGAACTAACAAGAATCGTTAGAATCACATTTAGGTACCTATAATGATGTGCAAAAAAAGTGCAAACACCAATAAAAAAAACTTGCCTATTTGTTATAAGTATTCGTGTGTTAGTAAATATGTAACTCATAAAGTGGATAACCAATACTTACTGAAATTAAGGGGAACTGTTTTAATAAAAACAAACAATAAAATAACAACTTAACACATTCACTGCCAAGAATCACTGCGCACTACGCTCGTAGCCGATCCCGTGGTTTTCCCGCTAAGTTTCGGAAAGCGTCTACGCCGTAAGCGCCCGCTTGGCGCGTTCCCGTCATATAAAAATGCAAGCCATTTTTAACAACCATCCGATTGAACTGGAACTTGGGTTGTTTCACAATAATAATCTAAATTTATTTATTTAATCGTATGGCGATCTGTAGAAAAGGAGAATATCCATGTGATATTTTTATAGGAGCGCCTATTTCGCCGAAAGTGTTGTCGCTCATTTAGCACCACCCAGGGGACACAAGCAACAGATTGACCCCCAATGACAATTTAAAATGACAAGTTTCTAAATTCTTGGCAGGTTCAATACAGCGTTATTAAATAAAAACAATCTTATAGGTAGGTACCTACTCTTGTTTAGCAATTATTTCTATTTCTATGCCAAATTTTCTATGTCAAAAGTCCAAACTCGGGGTTTGCCAACGAGCCATGGAGCGCAGCATATTAGGTATCAAATTAGTGGATCGCATCCGGAACACCACGCTGCGCTCCAAAACTCAAATAGTCGATGTAGCTCGAATGTCGGCAGAGTTGAAGTGGGACTGGGCTGGTCATGTCTGCCGCATGCCGAGTGAACTGTGGGCCAAGATCGCCACTGAATGGCAGCCCGACAGCTCGAAACGGAGACGTGGCAGACCTCGTCGGCGATGGAGACGAGCTAGACTCCTTTTTAAAAGAATGGCCAGAGACTGCTCGGAATCGGGAGCACTGGAAAAAGTGGGGGGAGGCCTTTGCCCAGCAGTGGGACGCTACAGGCTCACAATAATAATAATAATGCCAAATTAGAAATACTCCATTTACATATTGTTTTTGTTTATTCTTATTCTCTTTGTTTACTATTGTACGAATTGTAAATAATTTGGATAAAAGCAGAGTCATCGTTTATATGCATTGTACACACTGTTGTTGTTGTTAGCTGTGGACACCTGAGCCGAACGCACACAAGATGCACGAGAGACTTTACTTTGAATACGTAAAAAATGTCCACGGACATAATTACAACCCAGAGACATGATAGTCATAGAAAAAGATAAATGCGAGCTTGTTGAATCAGAAATGTTATTTAAGAATGTTACGACGGTGAGTTAAAATTAGTTCGCTTTCATCTCGTGTCGATGGTTTCGGAAAATGTTCTAAAAGTTCACAGATGGTCGATAGGGATTCTTGTAAATTATAATTTTTGATGTAATCATATATTGTTAATAAATGAATCTGAATTTGAATCTGGTGCAGAAAATAAATCGCCAAAGCGGACCCGGGGCTCCTTTGGTACCTAGGAGGCCGGAAAATACTAAGAGGGTGGCTATATTTAATTATTTACTCAAGTTTTATTTAATTTTCCGCAATTTGAAAAACGATTTCATTAATATAGTAATGAAATACCTACTTAATGAACTTTACACTGCAATTAGAATGCAATATCACTCTTACTAGTCAAATCTTTACCAATCAGGTCAGCCATTGTTTCTGAAAGACTGTCACGTGATTTTAGGAGTAAATAGGTATTCTATTTATGATTGTAGCGAAGTTTTTTTTCTACTTTAAAACCACTTAATTTGAATTCAGTGCTTTTGATTACTGCGGCCATTAATTATCCACTAGCGTGAATTTAGTTACCTACTTTGCAATTTCCACCCCAATTTCATCCCAAACAATTTGATATAAAATACAAATTATTTTATTTATTTTATTATTACTTTTTTAGAATAGAATAGAAATGTTTATTATTACGTGTCACATTACAGATGGTGAAAACAATAACATGAGAAGGCTAAAATTAATACATTTATCCCTATCCATGAACGTCCATTAAACTTATTCCAGTTGAAATGCCGTAATACCTACTTTGTAACTTTGTGTTGTGTGACTTTGTAATTTCTACCCCAATTTCATCCCGAATTATTTACATAAAAAAATATTATCAAGGTCAAAGTATTTATCTGCTAAACATAGGTTATACAGATGTTATGAAATGCAGCTTGGTATCACTATGTCTTACCCGAAGGAAGGTAGGTTTAAATTAATATTATATCACAGTTTTCATGCATCGTGCTTTTCCACCTAGAAGTGTATTTTTTTATGAAATGATTATACATACTTATACTTAATACTTTGTCACGTTTAAGCATTTTGCAATTAACTGCAATTAACGATGAACAATACAGGTTTCCTTTACAGCGTAATCAAGGTCTGAACCCACGTGTATTTTTTAACTTGCCAACTTTGCGGTTAATCTTATAAAGATTTTAACATTTTTGTACATCACATTGTACTTACTCTAGAACAGAACCAGCCGCACAATAAATCACACAAGAGTTATGATCCTGGATAGCAGGTTCGATTCCCGACGTAACTACAGCCCTCAGGCCCTAAATTAGCCACAATTAAAGACATTCGGGTTCACAAAATCTACGGCTCCAAATTGCCCTGGATTCCTTTTATTAGGTTTGATGATGGAGGATATGATGGATGATTTGATATGTGGCAACTATAAAAATATTTTTTTTTTTTCTAAAATGCTCTCACATATCCGAATAACGAGATCAGAATTTACTTCTCAGTGTTCCCCCCTCAATCTGTCAAATATAACAATTACGCTCTTTGACTGATAGTAATGTCAACAACTTTTTGTGAAAACATGTCATAAACGCTTTGTTACGAGTAGTAAACCTGAAGTTAATAAGGAAATACCACGATTCCCACGTAGAACACCGTTTTTTTTATCTTTAAGTATAGTTTTTTTTATATCACAAATATGTAGAAGTATTTTAGTGAGCTTTATTTTTAACGTTGTCAAATACCTGAAATACCCTATTATTTTACCTTCCGGGTTGTTCGGTTCTGCAAATATTTGCCTGTTGATTGCCTGAGACGATTAAGTCCATATTTAAAAATGAATTAAAAGAAGACTATCTTATTTATCTCTTAAATAATCAGTCGACAACATAAGCAATATTTCCAGCAATATCGCTGGTGACAGTATTCCCGGGAATAGTAATTTTAGTAACAACACATCAGTAGATATATAACTATCCCTTAATGTCATCGCAACAAAACTAGCTTCCCATTAACTCAACTAGAAATTCAATAATTTCCTACTCAATACTTCATGCTCATTTCCATAATAACCAGTTATTTTCCCCGTCCGCCATTTTGATTTTTCCGCGGTAATGAATAGGTCATGTTGGGAATTTTTAAATTAAAGGCATATTAAGTCTATATTAAAAACCTTTAATATTCCTTCGATCAAAGGCAAATAAATTTATAGATTCTAGTAGCTCAGTGACCTGTAAAATGTAATTACGTAGTATTTAATACATATATGTACCAATTACCAATAAGTAGGTATTATTGGTAAAAGTCAGCCTACGGGAAAGGCACGCGAATTTGAATCTGGAGGTGGCGAGCTGGAACCCAGCTAGTACCTATAGTTGACATAATATAATGCACATTCTCAATAAGTACCAGGCCCCGTAGCATGGATGGCGTTATCACGCGATAAGTGACAGGATAGAGCTTCCGTCCCTGGCTGACACCGTTCGATAGAACGAGACGACGCGCCTATCCTGTCACTTATCGCGTGATAACGCCATCCATGCTACGGGGCCAGGTGATCGAGGAATCGGTGGTATGTTTCGTGAACCTTAAACCTTGATATTATCTAAGTAAAATCATTTGATATTTCAACAGACGCTTTTCCGTAAGGAAAACCTCGCGCGGAAACCCGTCAATCCTGACTAGGTCTAGTTTTCCGTCTGGATTGGAAGGTCAGATGACAGTCGCTTGCGTAAAGAACATTTCCCATTAAAAAAATATGTTGAATTCCAGTACGATCTATTTGAATGTTTAAGTATCACAAAGTGCCTTCGGTTAGTTTTGTTTTAAAACACACTACATGTTTTATACCTTGAAAAATTGTTCATTTTAGAAATAAAACATAAATGCAATGTGCAGTATTTTTTCATCGTTTTTAATTCGAGAGCTCCCCACCCGTGGATAGTAGCTTCAACATTCGAATCCAATGAATCTTCTTTTGATTCCAAACGAAACTTAAAACCGTGGGAATCGGAAAGAAATTCCAACATATGTAATTACAGCATTAGTTATATAAAGTTGTATATGTAGCGGTATAATTGCGCGAATGGTTGATTGCAGTGTTCGATACTCACGGCAGGGTGAACATATTGAAATCAAAATGTAGTATGTTCATGGCAATTTGCTTCGGTTACGTCTTTTATCAGCCAAGTAAGATGTGAGGGGCTTGTCTTACAATGCAACGGAATGGTAGAATGACAATTTGGGTTTCATTTGGTCGCGATAAGTGTGAATTTTGTGTATCAATACTTGATGATAAACATGCGAAAGAATATCTGTGTATTGGTTACCTTTTACCGCTGAAATCGGTTGACAGATGAATTGTCACGAAGATGGTTTGAGTCTCGAGTCTCTCTAAATAGACAAAAGACGCTAAAATCTATGTTTGCAAATAGAGTTTA
This sequence comes from Epinotia ramella, assembly GCA_947578815.1. Classification (NCBI taxonomy): domain Eukaryota; kingdom Metazoa; phylum Arthropoda; class Insecta; order Lepidoptera; family Tortricidae; genus Epinotia; species Epinotia ramella. The sequence continues at coordinate 10,487,865 of OX388226.1, read as the reverse complement.
GCCAGATATTTTAGTGAAGTGTGTGTGTTATTGACTCCTTTACCTTCAATGATTGACACTTATATTATCGCAGCAGTCTAACTCTGTAAGAAATGATGCTTTTCTGAAAGCGGTTACTCTCGACCACGTCACTGACTTCTTGATCTTTTAAAAAGAACATAAAACTTAATGACACGTGAGTGAAACCTGAAACAGTATACGGTTAGGCCCGCCCACAGCTATGTTTTAATTACAGTTTAGGCGCGTTGCTACGGGGCATACCTACTACTTCATAATTATATCTTGTGGGATAGTAGCCGAAAATATACCTACAAATCAAATTAGGCTTTGCTGTCAAACATTCCGTGTTTGTTACAGGTGGTGACATAACATCGACAATCTAGTGACATAATCGTGATGTGACGTGTGTGATACTTATTTTATTTGGTTGAAAACAAGAACGCGAGATTAGAAAAATAGCATAGGTACAGGTGTAGTCAACAATAGATATTTACGATACAAGTGCCGAAAATAGGAAATTTACCTATTCGCACGTGTATCGTACAACGTTTTACTGTACATATGGCTCTTTAAAGTTTCGACATATGCACGAAAAGTGCTCTTTTTCGCACTAGTGCGGGAAAGTAGCACCATATGTACTGTAATAGTTATTTATGCTACAAGTGTGGAAAGTAGGTGATTTCCGACGAGTGTCATTTTTATACATGAGCGAGTGAAGCGAGCGAATGTATAATTCGACACGAGTCGGAAATCATCTTTACGCGCGTGTATCATACAACGTTTTACTATGCCTTGTGTGAGGAAATATATTAAATGTTGAAATGTTGGTTTAAAATAGATCTAGGTTAAAATAGAAGAACCCAGGTAGATTCTCAGGTACCTACTTATTATCTGGAATTGCATTTACCAACTTCTCCACATCTTTTGCAGTCAAGCTTATTCACTTAAAAGTTAAAGCCCTATTGTGGTTTTAGAACACAATTAATTTTGAGTAACTCAATATATTAAACAACAAAGAGAAGCTGTACCGTCGTAGTTCTAAAAAACATACTGACACTATTGAAACGCAATAAATCATTATTATTATTGATTACTCACTTTCACTCGACCTTTTTAACATATTTACATAAAATAACTACACAAAACTCACAATAAACAGCAATGGCGGGCTTTTAGATACATGCGCGGTCAACATATGCGCATTGCGCATGTGCAAGCCGCCATACTGTCGTATTGTAAAAGGCATAAGAAAGATATGCGTTCAGCCAAACACAGTGAATATTTAAAATTAATTTATTCATTGACCAAATTCAAAATTCATAAACATTAATAAATCATTTTATACGTTATTAGTATTTATGTATCTTTTATATGAAAGAAAACGTGTAATTGAAAAATTTGTAAAACTTTTCTCGAGTAATAAAAACTCTTTGTGTCGGGCTGACGACGGACGTGAAAATTAAAAAAAAAATGAAAAGTAAAAAGCACTAGTGCGAAAAAGTGGCGCTTTCCGCACGATTTTAGTGCTTGGAAAACGCTCTTTTCGAGCACATGCATTGTAAAACCTTTTTCATCTCTCGTACTCTGAAAGTAGGTCATTGTTTACAGCGGGTTGAAAGTGAGGCATGTCACCCCTAGGGCTGAAAAGTATTAAAAAATAAAAAAGCAATGGCAGAAACCTGTACAGCCACAGTTTTAAGTTTTTATTTTGAAACTTGTTGACAATCATGTGTTATTTTTTAAAATAATGATAATAAATTAATTACTATTGAATATTTTTCAAGTCATAAAAAACCTATACTGCCACACTTCTATAAAATTGTGTTGATTTTTGAAGCTTGTTGATAATTATGATGGAAGTCATACGCCCATATTAAATAAGATCTATGACATTTTCTACAGCCACAATTTTGGCCATCACGCCGTGACGCCATGAGCAGTCAAATAGTGTTCAGAAACCATTGAATATCTGAATTCTGCGATGAATACTTCTAAGCACCATTCACTTGCTTGTGGCAACCACAGTTGCCAATTTCGAGCACCCCTAAACTATAAACCTAAACTGTGGTTGCCAAGCGAAGTATGGGCTTGTTTGATAAAGAAAAATTTAAAGCAATTTAGGCTACCTTTTTTAAAATCCGAAATCAAGCGGGCGGAAGATAAAAAGTAGTGGCTTATTTGAATCTGTCATATGTTTTAGTTGAATATATTATTTGCACTATATGCGGTTCCGGGACAAAAAGTGTTTCAGACGGAAGAATGTTAGAGAAACTAATTTTGTTTGTACCCTTTTCACGAAACAAATTATTTAATTAAATATTTTTCTTTTTGTGTTATTTTTAACGAGGAAGTTACCCCGATCATTTTATAAACGATATGATACAGATACAGAATATAATGGAAAAATAAACCATCTTCGTCTGTAGCCCCCGACAGGATTCGAACCTGCGACCTTTCTATTAACGCTAGACTGCTCTACCAACTGAGCTACGAGGACAGTGACGCAAGTTGTATATTTTTCCACTATATTCCCGCTAAGACTAGCGCCCTCTCTGTATCGAATTATAGACTTGTTTCACAGTCTTGGCACCACTTTAAAGGTCGCAGGTTCGAATCCTGTCGGGGGCTACAGACGACGATGGTTTATTTTTCCATTATATTCTGTATCTGTATCATATCGTTAATTTTGTTTGTGTTATTACCTACTCATACTAGCACCAGTAAGATCTCTGTTTGACATAAAGGTTGGCTATTAGACAATGGCCTGTGGCATTAGGATGGTACAGTCAGCACCAAAAGTATAGCTACGCAAACGAAGACGTCAAGAGTCTTTATTAAAAGGGAATAAGAGCTTTTGACGTCTTCGATTGCGCAGTTACTTTTGATGCTGACTGTACGCCATATGTATCTGTAATTTGTAAACGAGTGATAAGATAAAGTAAAATAAATAATTAAATATAAAAAAATACCTGGCTCAATAAGGCTTACTTTATGGGTGGACTTTACTGGTCGATGTTACCTATATTTAATAGATACCTAAACATGAATACTTACACTTTAATAATATATATAAAATACTCAGTTTTTTTTTTTTCAAATACTACGTCGGTGGCAAAACAAGCTTATCTACGGCCCCACCTGATGTTAATAATAATAATATACTTAATTGTGAACCACAAACAGAAAAAAAACTATAAACAAAACATAAAACATTAATAGGTAAGTGGTTACCGTAGCCTAAGGACGTTTGCAACTCCTGGGGTGAAACCGTGCCTGAAATCTTAGATAGATTTACACATAGCACGTAGAACCGATGGCCGTTGGGGCGGAAAGGTTCTGAGTGGCGACTGCGTACCGGAAGGCGCGGCGTGGGTAGGCCGTAGGCGGCACAAGGTGGACTGATGGCCTGGTAAAGGTTGCGGGAGTCCGCTGGATGCGGGTGGCGCAGGACCGGCCACTATCACTCTTTGGGGGAGGCCTATGTGCAGCAGAGGACGTCTTTCGGCTGATATGATGATTATGATGAGATTTACAGGTGTATTTACCTACATAGCTAAGTATATTTATTACTGGCCGTGTTGGCACACTGACCAATCCAGCGCATTATACTTGCACGTGTCAGAATTAAGTATTTTACAAAGAATGCAGTAATTATGGCCCGGAATGTTATTAGGCAAATTCTGAACTTTGTTCAACTTATAGAAATGCCGGTAGTTTTCCTCGGTCTGCGGTTCGATGGAGTAATTACAACTAAGTAATTACATAGCGTGGCCCTTCTGGTGTTATACAGGGTGTTATAAAAAAATAAACTAGAGTAAGCACCCCAGTGACGTCATTCACGAAGACACAAGTTTTTTTTTACTACGACGGTGGCAAACACTATAAAAAATAAGCTGTTTATTGCGATAAAAAAGATCTTTTTAGGCTTCGCCATGTTTCGTCTGTCCGTCCGTCCGCATTCGGTAACCCTTACTACTAGAAAACTGTAATTCGGCATGGGTATATAAATCAATCACGCCGACAAACGATCAACGGTAGAATAAAATGTAGATTTTTTTTTTAGCCTACGGAAGTTTTCGGTATCGTTGGATAGGTTGTTCAAAAATATTCTCAAACCATTTTTGAAATCAAAGATTCGTTCGCGTGATATTGGGTTTTAAGGCGTAATTTTTAGTAGTGATATGGTTAAACTTTTTTTTTATTTTATTATATTGTTGCATGTTACTTACTTCTCTCATTGTCTCTCATTCAAGTGAATATATTGTTCGAAAATAAATTATTTAAACTGAAACCGAAAATTGAGCCCCGTAAAAAATATTTATGCTTCCAGAAATATTTTTTCTGGGCAGAATAATTTTACCCCAGTGTAAGTAGGCCACCCTGTATAATCTCAATGGCCCCGCAACTGTCATTCATATTGGCGCCATCTTGTTTTCGACTTATTGTTTTTGCGAATGGCGTTTTTTACCGGAAGTTAATACAGGTTTGCAACTATTTTATTCATTATTCTGACTAGAATTTTAATGGGGTGGGGAATTTTATATCTAAATAGTTTATATTACTTATATACGGCGGCGGTTCAGGAGACCGATTTTTGATTTTCGAGCGCTCGACTCTTTCACTCGAAAACTGACAAAAATTATGAAATGCTATTTTGAAATAGCGATAGAAAATTTAAAAACGAGTGGTATTGACCACTCGTATTAAATTCTATTGGTAGAAAGTAAGTGCCTGCCATTTTGACACTACAAACGTATTTACTTTTATTTGATTTTCGAGCGCTCGAAAGTCAAAAATCGGTCCCCAGATTCCTTTAGTTTTTAATCGAGAGTTAATATTTAACACAATAAAAAAATATACCGGCGAACAATCTTACCCAAATCGACCTAGTTCCAAACTAAGCATTGACGAATATCCTATATGTATTAAGTAAAAGGATTTTTTTTATTTTTTTTTTTATTTCCTATTTATCAAGAGAAAATAAATAGTTAGGTACTTAATAGTACATAGAAAACATCCATGACTCAAGTACAGATATTCGTGCTCATCATACAAATAATTTTGCTGGTATTCGAACCCGGGACCAGAGGCTTTGTAAGCAGGGTCACAAACAACCAACCAACCAACTGGGTTAAGTGGTCATCAAATCCGTCAACTGTCAGTTGGTCAGTTGTCAAAATACCTAATCATCATCATTACGTAGCCGAAAAACGTTCACTGCTGGAAATATACTCCAGGCAAAATACGGTTTTGAAAAACATTAATTTATAATAGCGTTTTTTTTGTTGATTTCAGTTGAAAATGTTATTCTAAGATGATTTAGTCAAGAATCCGACAAACTTTCCACCCGGAAGTAATTATGTAGATTTAAATGAAGCATGCATTATCTTTTCTTGTACGATTTATCTTGAATATTATAGAGCAAATGTAAATGAACCAAAATAAAGACAAAAACATTTATTAATATTTTTACTGACTTTTCAGAAGCCAGTTAACTTATCATTTTTTCGATGTCTGAAATTTTGTCGGATTTTGTCGCTGGGTAACTATTTAATTGATAATATATCCGTTACACATAAAAAATAAGCTATTATAAATTATTTCCAAAATTGTCATTGTTTCCATACAAGTTGTCAGTTCATTGCCTGGACTAATAGGCCTCCCCAAAGAGTGCCAAAGTGACTGGTCCTGCGCCACCCGCATCGAGTGGACACAGACAACTAGCGTCAATGCTGTATTAAATTGGCCTCCAGCGTTTAAAAGAAGCGGAAATGACATAACATTTTGCAATGTTGCTGTCACTAAAACAAAACCAAAGTCGATTCTGATCTTCGCTAGTACAATTTAAACTTACCAATTGAAAACTCCACTTATCTGTATAAATGGCGGTTTGACAAATGGCATTATCGTTGCGCGCTGGCCGATAAAATCGGGCATTACATCGCCAATTAAGATGCAAATTTGATCAGGTGCCCGATCCATTAGTGTCAACGCGGTGGGGTGGCCATAATGTCAATATTTTCGTGGACAATTGGATGCCATTGAAGTCCTTATTCTTTAGCCACCCACCATGCAAGAAAAATTTAAGTATTCTGACTTAGAATTCACTATAATAAGGACTAGTGTCTCTGTGACCTGTGGAACTTGCCAACAGCTCACCAAATGTCACGAGAATTAGTTTGGCTAGAGCAGGGGTCACCAATTAGTTTCGCTCAGGGTCCGTTTTAAGAAATGAAATGACCCCCGCGGTCCGCACAACATCTTACAGAAAAAAATAAATAAACAAACGTAATTACAGAAATATCAAAGGTAATTATGTACATATCATTGAGAAAACTCTTTCTCGGAAGTTACTTCGCCCGGCCGTTTTCGTATTGACGTCAACAAAGATAATCCGGGTCGGGAAGGGGTACTTTTTTATTTAAGTACGTACTCTGTAGTGCAAGTTGCTGTGTTCTCGCGGTCCGCGCAAAACGGGTCGGCGGGCTAGAGGATGTTGGATAAAACTAACTAATCGAGCGTAAAGGCGGAATCAGACGGTTCATTTTTCGTTCATTTTTATGTTTCATTCCGCACCTTTCACCCGAAGTGACACGTCTGATCATGAAGTGAACCAAAAGTGCCGAATGAATTCACTAGTGAACCGATCCAACAATGTTTGATATTTTCATTCGGCATCGTTCACTCGCACTCCGAATGACCGAAAAATGAACGGTCTAAACACGGAAAGAACGTTCACTAGTGAATTCATTCGGCACTTTTGGTTTACTTCATGATCGGACGTGTCACTTCGGTTGAAAGGTGCGGAATGAAATATAAAAATAAACGAAAAATGAACCGTCTGATTCCGCCTAGAATAGTGAATGTTCATTTATATGTCATTTTACCTGAGTTGTGTGAACATTGAGTGAAAGAAAAAAGAATCAATCACCCGAGGGAACATTCATCCGAGTGAACCGTCTGATTCCGCCTTAACGACGGGTTGCAGACCAATCAACGTTAAATATGGCGCGTGCAGCTGTAATTCCATAGAAACTTGTCAAACTTTCCACACATTCAGAATTCAACAAACACTGCTTTCGATTACAGACGGTTTGGTGCAACCCACCCTTAGCCGACAGGACACTCGATTTTTCTCGCACTATCCGTCTCTCTCTTATTAGAACACTTAGAACAAGAAGTATAGTGCGACAAAAATCGAGAGCCTGGGAATACGTACAATATTTTTTGTCCTGTTTCCATCAAGATCTATTCTATTTAAGTACCTACTGCGGTGAATAGAAGCATGTTTGAAATCGTTCCGAAGATTAAACTCTACAACTTCACATACAAATCCTTTTTTAACCCCCGACGCAAAGAGAGGGGTGTTATAAGTTTAACGTGTCTGTGTATCTGTGTATCTGTCTGTGGTATCATAGCTCCCAAACGTATGGACCGATTTGAATGCGGTATTTTTGTGTCATAGATAATTTTATCCCGAGTGTTCTTAGCCATGTTTCATGAAAATCTGTTCAGCCGTTTTTGAGATATTGGACTTTGAAATGAAAATGTCGGGGGTTTTTCAACTTTTCTAATTACAGATATTCTAGGTATAGATTAGGCGTAAAATGGTTCTAGACAAACATTTTAAATAATAAACTATGACATCTGCTTGAAAGTCGGTGACGGTACGGTCGAGGTCATAAATACGTTTACACTTTTGCACCTTATTGCCTTGTAATAAGGTGTAAAAGTGTAAACATATTTATGACCTCGACTGTACAGTGATCGCCAGTCCATTTAATTCTGGGTAGGTCAAATGGCAGTCACTATCTTAAAACTAGTCCCTACGCCAAATCTTGCGGTTAGGTGCCAAACCGGACCCGGCGGCCTTTTAGGGTAGTCAACCGGAAAATGCTATGATGATGACTTAAAAACTGAAATTTATAGCTATACTCTTGCAATAGTGTCAATTTTATTTTTCATCGCCATCCAGTAACGCATTCAGTAGGTAAGTACTAAATGTAAAATTCTATATCATCGTCTATTTGTGCTGTTTTGAATGACGTTTCGGTTAAATAATTTTGTAGATTCAAGGTAAATTACGAAACGAGTTAGACGAAAAAAACATTGAAAATTAATTACCGCCTTTTTTTCCAATTTTAAGAAGGATGGTAATGACCGGTTTAAGAAGGTAATTAATGTTGAGATATAATTCGTAATGTTAAGTAAGTTCGCCGTGTTATGCCATTTTAATTAGATTATGCGTAGTAAAACAATAAATTAGGAGTAGGTAGAATCATCTTAATAATATTTGTTCCTGAGTCATGGATGTTTTCTATGTATTTAAGTATTTATTTATCCATATAATTATTTTTATCGTCGTCTAGTACCCATAGTATAAGCTTTGCTTAGTTTGGGACTAGGTCGATTTGTGTAAGATTGTCCCTAAATATTTATTATCTTAAATTTTTCTCTATTTCCCCGATGCCGACTTGAAAGTTGTGAATATCACAACTAGCTCAGCTTTTAACCGAATTCTGTGTCGTGTTATCTCCTGGCTCCTGGCTAAGGGGGCTAGTATCAACTTTATTATGTCAATACTGGCTTTGCTTTGAACCGACTTCTCTGCCATGTTAAGGGGCTCCCGTCAAAAATCAACAAAATTTAGTAGTTTTCATTTCTACACTCGTCCTCGGTTTATTGAAGCTAGCTTTCCAGGTGCAGATATGGGAAAGTTTGATTCCTGTTTAACATTTTTGATATTGAATAACTTGAAAAATGTTAATACAGAATTAATTATCCATTTTTAAAGAGAGGTTGGTAAAAATACAAAACCCGACACTTCATCCTCATTAAAACTTTTATACACCCGAAACTCATACCTACTCATACATACTGAACTTACCTATAAAATATGTCGCGGCCGTCTCATGATAGACGTGCTGGTCGCGATCTTACACTATTCTCCGCCCGCCCAAGATGTCGTTCATCAAGGCCCTACCGCGAAAGGAATTCGAAGTTTTCCCTCTCCGTCAGACTTGCGAGTTCGTACGTAAGTGCGACAGAGAGGGAACATTTCAAAAGCAGCTTGGCCAAAAATTTTTTTCGCTTGTTTAGTGAGCAAGTTCAATAATTATATAGATATTTTTTTGTCTGTTCGATGCTTCCAAATTCAAAAAAAATGTTAAGCCTTAAGACAGACTCGTGAGTTCTACAGCTCACAGTGCCACCAGTACATTTTATGGCGGACTTTATGCTGCCTAACATAAAAGGTGTCCTTACGTCAACCATTCGACTAAACCTTGGCCGATTTATAATGGAGCGAAGGTGGAGTCCACCTTGATATAATATGGTTGTCACATCGATTAGTCAGTAGGTACTTATTGTGTCCAGCCGATATGAGTCTCATCAAACGCGAAAAAACGACGACCTCTTACGCCGCGACTTCAATGTATGGGCAGCCGCTCGTCGCCCCGCTGCCCGCTTGCGTCCAGTCCACGGCTTTAGACAACTTAAACAATTAAGACGCTGTCAACACCAAAATGCCCTTGAGGATTTTGGATAGCGCGCACACTGTCTATTTGTATCAGAGTAAACGAGAGCGAGTGTTACTGGGCGGCCCGGTTTTTGAAGATAATATTACATAAATATTGAAATAAAAAAAAGGGTGGATTATTTGTGAAATATGACTCGTTAACGGTTTAGGTACGAATATGTTGACTTCGTGTTTTTAATTGCAGACCCATACGTCAAACAAATAAAGACATAGAACCGTTTAATGTGCATTTAAGACCAATCTTTGCAATTATTTTCTATCGAGCCGATTTCGTCCAATTATGTATCGAGCCCATCCACGGTCTTTGAAATATGGTGAATATTAACATATATTTTATTTCATGTGCTAGAACAAATAGTTTTTCTTAAAAAACTGCTTTAATAACATCAATTTCACCAAATTAGGTCTTGTCAGCCTCTTAATGACGAGCCGTGAGTCACATGTTTTATCGAGACTGTCCCGCGAGACTTGCCAGTAGGTGCTCACCGCCACCATTTAATTTAATTGACCAAAGCATCTGTCTTTAACACCTTGATTTGAATGTATGATGTCCAGCGATTGGTCTGAATGATCGCCATATCATCAATGTCGATGATTGTCATTGAATTTATTTAAGGCTTTAAACCTAAAGTAATTTAGGAAAATAGACAAAATAGCCCGCGTGCTCGCGAGTAGCATTTATTTGTCAGTCACGGTTTTGACGGGTTTTCCACCACTGTCAGCTGACGATTTTTTTTCGTCATAAAAGTCTAGGGGATGTGATGTTGTTGAAGTTGAAGTTCACTTAGGTTCCAAAGTGCTCTCGATTCTCATTTAGAGTTGACATTACTAAATCTTTTAAGGTTATTGATATGTACCACTTGTACTGCAATTTGTATTATTCATAAATATTTTTTACGACATGATTTATTTTTTATTTTTATTTATTAAGGCTATTGCAATGAATAGTACCTACCTGTATCTAGGTATGACCGTATTGTTATTTTTCATTATTATTTATTTAATCTTAAATTGACTTGTTTTCCATTGTGTATAATCTAATCAAATAGTAAATTGCGTATTTCTGTAAACGATCGCTATATGAAAACTAATAAGTATAAGATAACCTGTACTTATGTGAAATTTATACAATGAGATTAAATAAACTAAACTAAACTAAACTCAGTAGAAAAAACCCGATTAAATATCAAAATTAAAAAGTAAAAGTCGAGTTTGTGAACTTTCCGTAAAATGGCCCACTTACTCTATTTTCATTTCTAGCAACAGACTAGTTATGGCGAATACTAATGTGTAAACAATGTTTCATACCTATTATTCTAGCATCTTGTTTTAAAATGAGAAACAAACTACCTACGTTTTGTAATGAGAAAGAAGAGAGCTTCCTGGCGACGACTCTTAAAATTGCCTCTGATAAATAAAATGTGTCCCTTTCCTACGAATATAAATGTCAAATTGACTGATAATTTCCAACGAATGTTGACGGTATTTTAAGCTAAAATACGTTTGTTGCAAGCTATTTCGTTTTTAAAACCACACCCTCTTTTCTCGTGTTTTCGATGTTTCCAGTTATCTTATCTAGATGGGTGCCCTTACCGATTAGGGTGACCAGATGTCAGGAATTTTCCTGACATATCAGGAATTTTAGACATATGTCAAGAAAGCGGCCGGAAAAGGGAAATGTCAGGAATTAATGAAAATAAAATTGTATACACTGTAAACTCTTATTCTAAATCACAATAATAAAAAAGGTAAAGCCATAAGTACTTTGGAGTTTCATAAATTTTAACTTATAAATAATCGTTATTATCTTTTTATATACATTTAAATCAATCAACATTGACACAGCGAGCGCGAGCGCGTCAAGCTCGTGTCAGGAATTTTGGCCGAAAATCAGGAATTTTGTCAGGACTTTTGAAATTTGCATCTGGTAACCCTATTTCCGATACACTTCGACCCAGTGGGATCTTTTGTGTGTTTGCCCGCTCCTTTATCGGATCTCCATTTGCGGAGAGGTTTGATTGTGATCATCTGAATCATTGTCACATGATACAGTGCTGCCCTTATTTTTATATGTACCTATTAAGTATTAGGTTATAATATTAGCTAACTTTAGGCTAAGAAACTGTAATTAACTTTATCTATGATCCTAGTTGGTAGAAATAAATGTTTTGAACTTTAATTTACGCCTACTCCCGAGCTCGCTCCATCATTTCCACAAAACGGATGATGCATTTCAGCGGAAACACCTTGAATTCCTTTTGTTACGGATCCAGTTCAAGTACATTTTCATTCGTAATTTCGACGATAAAGACGATGCCTTTCTGTCCGTTGTCGTCGCTCCTTTAGGGCACAACCGGGAATAACGCTAGGAGAATGCAAGCAAGTTGATGGCAAGGGTTTCTCCCGATACGCCGGCTCGCCAGCAATTTGTCGACTTTAGAGTCCTAACACTTCCCTCGATATTTATCCTTGAGGTTGGCAAATACGTTCGGCAGAATTTGGAGGCATTCCCAAGGAGGAAATGGACCAGCGGTCGTTTTCAGGATAGAAGGCAGCATGGCCTGGAGGTGCCAAGACACCCATGAAAACGGCCACCGGAATGTATGTCTTGGGTCCGCGGATATACAACCAAATACCGACAGCTATCAAGGACTGTCGGACGTGCCTTGGTTTTACCCTCGAACTTAAATCCCTGCTGATGCAGACGGCCTATTATTCGGTAGCTGAATTTCTTGACGAATCATTTTAATAATAATTAATTGTCCTGTATTTTATGTGCCTTTTGACATTGTTTTTAATTCTTAGTGATTATTATGACATTTTTAATGTAATGAATGACAATGTATGATTAATACGAAATAAATGATTATGAATATGAATATGAAAGAGGATGATAATGTAGGTAGGTATTAGGTATTAACATAAGTACCTAAGTAAGTAGGTAATAGGAAGATATATTTATCTTATCATAAGACTCACCAAATATATAGCATGAACTATATACTCACACTGATATATGTTAGTCCCTCCCCTTACATATCGACTGACGGTTCGAAAAAGGAACATAAATAATTTTCAAATATGGTTCCTCGGAATCGTGACCGGCCCACGGCGTGCGCACGCGATTGGTCCACAGCTGCGCAGGGCTAGGTATTTCAGTGAACATATATAGGTAACCAATCTATACTAATATTATAAAGGAAAAAGGTCTGACAGATTTTAGCTTTGTACAGACGCTTTTAATATTTAAATAGTATTTATTTCCGACGCGATATAGCTAAAGTGTAAGAACCAGGACGCAACTCATCAAACTTGTTACGGAAAATGTTGGTACGTTAACGAAGCAGTCGCATACAATTAAAAAAAATATTAAGAATGTTGCAATGTAAATTAATAAATTTTAGAGAACAATCCATACTAATATTATAAATGCGAAAGTGTATGTGTGCGTTTGTTTGTTTGTTTGTCCGTCTTTCACGGCATCGGCACGGCGTGATTTTTCAAGTGGAGATAGTTTAAGGGATGGAGAGTAACATAGGATAGTTTTTATCGCCGTAATCATCCCCTAAGGGGGTGAAATGGGGGGTTAAAGTTTGTATGGAGCTGCGATATAAACGAGTTCCACGCGGACGGAGTCGCGGGCAGAAGCTAGTCTTATATAAATCGAACTAGCCCCCACAGTACAGTCAGTATCATAAGTAGCTACGCAAACGTAGACGTCAAAAGTCTTCATTGAAAGGGGATAAAAACTTTTGAAGTCTCCGATTGCGCAGTTACTTTTGATGCTGACTGTACGCTCAATAAGGCTTGTGGTATGGGCACTACGACGACATATCTAAAACATAGATAAAAATAAATACTAATTACCTATTGACCGCCAGCTGACGAAGTGAATCGCCGTGCCACGTACGCCACCGATGTCAAATGACCGTTCAAAAATCAATAAAGACCATTTCTAGAACTCTTTTATAATGTTTGGTATTGTCTTAATTTTATGGTACTGCGTCAGGGGCACGAATGGCACTATTTTCCGATGACGTGAATGGCCGTCTTTGGCGGTGAAAAGTTTAAATACAACATATAGTACAGGCAATGAACTGACAACTTGTATGGAAAAAATGACATTTTTGGAAATAATTTATAATAGCTTATTTTTTATGTATAACGGATATATTATCAATTAAATAGTTAAGTACCCAGCGACAAAATCCGACAAAATTTCAGACATCGAAAAAATGATAAGTTAAGTGGCTTCTAAAAAGTCAGTAAAAATATTAATAAATGTTTTTGTCTTTATTTTGGTTCATTTACATTTGCTCTATAATATTCAAGATAAATCGTACAAAAAAAGATAATGCATGCTTCATTTAAATCTACATAATTACTTCCGGGTGGAAAGTTTGTCGGATTCTTGACTAAATCATCTTAGAATGACATATTCAAATGAAATCAACAAAAAAAACGCTATTATAAATTAAAGTTTTTTAAAACCGTATTTTGCCTGGAGTAATAGAAAACATACCAAGACACAATTCGCGCCATCACACAAATATTTCCCTTGCCCTTTAGCCGCCCTAACGCCTTAAAATACCTTTGTTGGTTGTTGAATTCAAATACATTTGACGTTGGAGACTTTACATCTCCTTATTATTAGAGAATTAGATTATTGTGATATAATGAACCCGGAGACTCTATCCATCTCTCGGGAAATGTGTGCCCAGGTATTGTCTATTTTCATTGTTTTGTATTAATGTCATGTAATGCTAGAGATTGTAAGCTCGGACATGTGAAAGAGCCCTTGAGGCCTACTTACAGAATAAATTTTTGGATTTTGAATTTTGAATTTTTGAATTTTGAATACAAGTAATACAAGTATACATACTAATATCCATACTAATCCATACCAATATTATAAATGCGAAAGTGTGTCTGTCTGTCTGTCTGTTACCACTTCACGCTTAAACCGCTGAACCGATTTGGATGAAATTTGGTATATAGATAGTTTGAGTCCTGGGGAAGGACATAGGATAGTATTTATCCCGGAAATCATCCCCCAAGGGGATGAAGTGGGGGTGAAAGTTTGTATGGAGCTACGATATAAACGAGTTCCACGCGGACGGAGTCGCGGGCAGAAGCTAGTTCCATATTAATGTGACTCTTTCACTGTTCGTTTTTGCATGTTCGGTGGCTATAGAGACCATCAGCCTCCCTATTCTGTAACTTGTTTTAAGCTCACCTCAACGCTCACCCACAAATATATCTTGACACCGCGATGCGTAGTAACTAAGCGTAGGTAGAGGTCTAGTTTCGTGACGGGTGACCGGCGGGGTGAGCCGCGTTAGCGCGTAGCGAATAATTTCAAGTTATATTTGTGGGTGAGCGTTAAGGTGAGCTTAAAACAAGTTGCGGCTGGCGGGCTGGACTCGAACCCAGAACCGTCACCTTCGTATGCAGCGTACCCACTAGGCAATACCTGTGGTCAAAGTCAAAGTCTATCCGCCAAAACTCATCAGTTAGTCATATTTAACACCAATGGGATGACAATAAAATTCTGAATTGGTGAGGTAGTGCACAGCGAAATGTCATCCCGCTCGAATGTGGAGCAGCCCAACTGGGGAAGTACCTCCGCCTTGCAGAAGACCACAGCCGTAATAACACTACTACTTGCTCTGTAGTAGTGTTGTGTTCCTGGAGGTGAGCAAGGTCGCCAGAGCTCCCGAGGATGCGTTGTGTAGAGAGCGAGGGAATTTGTTCCTTCAGCTGTCAACACGGCGATCCTCAAATATATTTAGGGTCGGCAACGGCCACGTTACTCCTTTGGAGTTGCATGCGTCTATAGGCAGCGGTGTCCGCTTACCATCAGGCGGGCCGTACCCTTGTTTGCCACCGTCGTTATATATAAAAAAACTAGTCAAAGTTTGTGAGCAAGTTCAACAATTATATAGTTTTTGTTGTCACTTCAGTTGTTCGTATTTTTTTTAGGGTTCCGTACCCAAAGGGTAAAAACGGGACCCTATTACTTTAAGACTTCGCTGTCCGTCCGTCTGTCTGTCACCAGGCTGTATCTCAAGAACCGCGATAGCTAGACAGTTGAAATTTTCACAGATGATGTATTGCTGTTGCCGCTATAACAACAAATACTAAAAACAAAATAAAATAAATATTTAAGGGGGCCTCCCATACAACAGACTTTTTTTTTTTACTGTTTTTATAGATAATGGTACGGAACTCTTCGTGCGCGAGTCCGACTTGCACTTGGCCAGTTTTTTAATAAACCACAAGCTCGCGAGGTCCACACATCACAGAGCCATTCGTTTTAAAATTCTGCCCAAAAAAGAGATTATCTGTCAGCACAGCCAGGGGTAATTGCTGGCCATTTAAACCAGGTGCATTCCATACCGTTTTCATCCTTCTGCAGCCCTTAATTCCTTTTTAAACGGAACCCTCCGTCCTTTCAGTCCCTATTACAACGATCATAAATCTAAAAACAACACAGCTATGTCAAAAATCCGAAAATATGTTAAACGCAACAATTTAACACATTATAACGATTAGCCGAAAACATTTACATCGATACATCGAATGAAAATATCCGAATAATTCTTTAATACAAAACTTATTTTCTTCAGCGCTGTTGTTTTTAAGTCCAAATTGCCGTGGATGTGTGATCAAATTTATATATCATTTTATAGCGTATTTTCTTATGAGTAAATTGTCTTAAGGTTCAAAATAAATTAGCAATGCAATCCTTCTTTTAGAGCTGCAGTTTTGAGATTCAAAACACCGTGAAAGCGTAAGGTTTTGTATAACATTTTGAAACTTCATTTCTTTAAAAATGTAGCCTTATGGTTGAATATTCCTTGGCGATGAGATTGAGAGTAACAAAATTTTGGAGCTTACTTTCTTTAACTTAGTAGTCTTAAGTTTCAAAATGCCTTGGCAAGGTGAGTGAGTGCGTAAAAGTGTGTAAATCAATCAAGCTGCACCGACCCAGTCATTATGGGAAGACAGAAACTCAGTGCGGGTTCGACACAGACGGGCATCAATCAAGAGTTCTCTATTTTGCCTTGTGATTTACAAATCGGACTTGCTATGTGGTTGTCGGGGCTATAAATGTGGGGGTTATGAATGTGTTGTTATGTAAGTTTTGGCGGGAAAGTTTTCATGGGGATAAGTTACTTACGCTGCTTGGCAAATAATACGAGTAGCTCTATCACTTAAACTCGGATTCATAATTAGGCGAATTAACACACAATTGCACACAAATGCTGCCACAGTTTCGCTAGTGCTGTTAATATCGATATTTAAAAATCCAGTTTATACCAGATGTTTAGTTTTTAAGCAGCATTATTTTGTTTAATGGAGAGGGCTATCTTGGGAGTTCTTTGCGTGATCGTATCAGAAATGAGGCTATTATATAGCATAGCCTATAATGAGGAAATTACCGATATAGGCCTCCGAATCGCTAAACTTAAGTGTCAGTGGGCGGGGCACAAATATCACTTAGAACCGATGGCCGTTAGGGCGGAAAGGTTCTCGAGTGGCGACCACGTATCGGAAGGCGCGGCGTGGGTAGGCCCCCACAAGGTGGACTGATTACCAGAGCTGGTAAAGGTCGCGGGAGTCCGCTGGATGCGCAGAACCGGTCACTTTGGCACTCTTTGAGGGAGGCCTATGTCCAGCAGTGGACGTCCTTCGGTTGATATGATCATGATGATGATTGTGTTTGAAATCAAACGAATAATTTTATTAAACAAAATAATAATGATAACAAACTGAGGTACAACATACAACGTTGCGAACTGTCACTCCGCACGCTGCAGCGGGATACGGTGGCAGTGTGTGATGTGCCTATAAGTGAGGGATCTGCATTTTTATATCTAGCTGTCGAAGATGAATCCTCATATGAATAGGGTCGGCCACGCGCCTGTGGCTCGCACTATAAGTTTAACATTTGTGAATCCATGTAGATACATATTATCTAAACACTCCCTTGTTTGCGTCGCGGGTTAAAGAAGGATGTATGAATGTCTTTTTTTTATTGATTTAGGTAACTTAAGGGTCATTTCGCCGGTTAGTGACCACCTGATTTAATGTGCCAGTGGGGGCGGTGGGCGACCACTTAAGCTGAGTTGGTGAACTGAAAGGATATTTTCTCGGTTTTTTAGTAGATTTCTAGTCTCAAACAACAAAAAAATGCATGTACAAGTAATTGTCTCAATAGGGTGTGTAGAATTGATGTTATCTTCAATAGAAAAAACCTTCTCCTTCAGGTGGTCGCTAACCGAAGGTGGTCGCGTAACCAGCAAAATGACCCTATGCAGTATTTTTTAATGTAAAATTGATTGCACACTACACACAATGCAACTTGCTATGAAAGGTAGGTATTGCTGTCTTATAATATTTCAACGAAGTAGCTTAGGTAAGTTGTTGTGACAAATGCTAGGTGTGTAGTGGAAATAAGTTACCTAAACTTTGAAAATTGGTCCTTATCTGTGGACCATGAAATAAAACGTCAAGAATTCGAATATTTCTGTTAGAATGAAAATAAGTTTTTGCTGCCTAACAGCATAAATAGGTATCTACATGTCTACTAAGTTCCCTCATATACAAAATTATACGGCAAGAGACATAATTATTGTAAAACAGGACAGTCTATAATAGGCCGAGAAAGTTGCTGGCAGGGGTTTAAATATTTAATTGACAAGACTTGTCCGCCATCTTGGTTTTAAAATGGCGGCATAGCGGGGACATTATTTTTTTAAACTTAACAAGGCATTGGGGGGTTTAATAGTTTTAATTTCGTGGTATGTCATAGAAGGAACGATTCCTTTGATGTTATTTAATGTCCTTACATGGGAAAACGCAGATTTTGGGTTTGATATCATAAGGGATAAGTCGATAATAGGTATAGGTAGCCAGGTAGGTACGTATAGACTGGCATATTAAAATAATAATAAGTATGCATTTTCCGGAAACATTGGAAAATGACATGAAACAAAGGAAATACTGGCCCACATTTCATGTAACTACCTACAAGTTAAAATGTTATAAGTCATAATTGAGTATAGTTAGGTAGATATATATACTTATACGTACCTACAATACGGCGTAGTTGCCCTACAATCTGTCAACTTTGCTCAAAGGTTGACTGGTAAAGAATGCTTACGGCATTTAGTTCGCCTTTTGTACGATAAGTTCTTCCTTTGAGTAACAAAGATTAAACAAATAACTACCTATACGATATTGCTTCTGAAAAACACGATCCAAACTTTACGTCTTAGAAATTATAGTAAAAACACGATCCGAACTTTACGTCGTCGAAAAAAATTAGAGCGAGTATGACATCAAAAATTAAAAAAATGTTTTGTGTATGTTCAAAACATTTTTTTTTATGTGGTTGGAAATGAAATAAACTCTTCAGAGGGCGCGGGGGACTGTTGTCATACACAAGCAATGTCAACAAAAACCAAGACTGTAATGTAAACATTAAAAAAAAAAAAAAAAGATAATCAAATGCATTTGGAGTCGCAATGCGCTACCGAATATGCCCGGACACGGGAATATGAACATGCTCGGTTCACATTTTTGATACCTCCTGTATAATACGACTAAAGTATATAGTCACTAGCTGATGCCCGCGGCTTCGCCCGCGTGGTCATAGAAAAATGTAACATATTGAATTTTCCCGTGCGAATTAGATGTTTTCCCGCTGCAAAAAGTAGCCTATGTCACTCTCCAGCTTCTAAACTATCTCCATACAAGAAATCACATCAATACGACGCTCCGTTGCGACGTGAAAGAAGGACAAACATACCACTTTCGCATTTATAATATTAGTAAGGATGACATATCGAGGATGTATTAGTTTTCCAAACCTATACTTAATAGGAAGCCCCTTGTAATCTGCAATCTGCATATCACTGTGTTCCTACGGAAATAAGTATTTTTTTATTTTTATTTCCATTTTTCTCAATTCCGTCAGATTAATTTACCTCTGTCCCTTTCGGGCATTCGCTAGGACTACATATATTAAATACTCTATCTACGCCGCAATACGTAGGTATAAGGCATAGCTTGCAAAAGGTCTCTACGAACTACCTCAAATCTTGTCAAGTAGCACAACATTTCCACTCCCGACGTATTAATTCGTCACGGATTGCCCGTCCTTCGCGGAAAGGTTAAGTAATGGCAGAAATGCAGAACGGGTCAAGATTGTTAGAGCGGCAGACCTTGGTGCTGTCACGAAGGCTTTTGTTCTTACCAGAGACTAGAAAATTGTAAAGACTGCCAAGTCGATACAGTTTCGCGTTCCTTAGACTCTCCATACAAACGTTGCTTGGTTCTCATTTTAAAATGGCATAATAGAATAATATCAAACAGTATCAATAGGTACACAATGAGAGAAATAAATAGAGAGAAATAAAAAATTAGTAATAAAAAAAATATCTCTCTATTTTTTTTCTATTGTAATCTCTATCACCAGATAATAGTTTCCGAGCAAGATATTGGCGGATCCCATTATTTATGTTGTGTACGTTTAAAAATGAGATCCAAACTTGGTTTGTATGGGGAGCTGGCTTCTGTCGAGGTTCCTGGGGACTCTTAACCGATTCATGGCCTATGATTTATATAAGTCATGCTTCTACGTGCGATTTCTTTAACAGAGCGGAAATACACACACGTAGCGTGACCTGGAATGGATAAAAAAAATTAGCCTGTAGCTATAGGTGGACCGGGCGCCGGACTTTACCCCCTCGCACGTCACCCGCGCCCCGTTATCGTCATGCCCCTGTACCCGCGCCGCGCAACTGAGGACTGAGTTAAACTGTCTACCTATAGTTTCAGTATACCCAGTATACCTACCTACATAGAGATCTTACCATTTATTAAGTTTGGCAATTAGACCTATCTACTGCTAACAATATCTATGAACTCATTGAAAAAGTTCTTAATAGATGGCGCCGGTGGATGGCGCCAATATGTTAAACGAAGTCCAAATGCCAAACAAAATGAATGGTACAGAGAGCTCTATAGTCTAGCTACCCACTGTGTCATTAATTTATAGGATCGGCAGTCTTTTTAACCGACTTCAAAAAAAAGGAGGAGGTTCTCAATTCGGTTGGTTTTTTTTTTATTTTATTTTTTTCAATGTTTGTTACCTCAGAACTCCGTCATTGATGAGCCGATTTGTAAATTTATTTTTTCGTTGGTAAGTATATGCTTCCAGGTGGGTCCCATTTTTTTCAAAAATTCAGTTGGATGATGGGATCCATGAGGAATTGAGGGAACTCCTCAATGATATTAGGCACGCGTGTAGAAATTATCCCAAACCTTAAACCAGATTAACCATTGGATGGGAGACCACAACCTCACCATAAACTCAACTAAAACTAATTTAATACAATTTCTACCATACCAAAGAAAGACACTAAACCTAAAACTAACTCTTAACAACAAAGAAATTGAAGAGGTGGATAACTTTAACCTTTTGGGTATCACGCTTGATAAATATATAAATTGGAAAACCCACGTATCAAATATTAAAACCAAGATAGCCAAGTTCCACTATGCATTATTCACCCTCCGTAAAGCAACCAACTTTGCTACAGCACTCTCTGCCTACTATGCCTTCACACACTCGTGGCTACGGTACGGAATTATAATGTGGGGTAATAGTACGGATGCACATGACCTATTCGTCATGCAAAAGAAATGCATAAGAATAATGTTAGGTATAAGAAATTGGGATAGCTGCAAGCCTCATTTTCTGAAACATGGCATACTTACCCTGCCATGCCTATATATTATAGAATTAGGCTTATTTGTGAGAAAAAATACACACCTATTCGAGGAGAACACAAATAAAAGGTTTAAACATAAACTCAAATTGCCTACCTCAAACTTGCAAATATTTCGCAACAGCCCGCACTATGCAGCAGTAAAGTGTTACAATCATCTCCCGGACTATATTAAGCAGGAACAAAAAAACTGTTTATATGCCATGAAACTGAAATCATTTCTTGCACTAAAGTGTTATTATACAATGAACGAGTTTTTTGATGACAAGCTTTAGCAATATCTTACCTGTTGTTGTTATTCTATTGTTTAAAATCATGTGTTTCCTATCATTAGTTTGTAAACTAACAAATCTAGATTTTAGAGTACTATTTTCATAAAGCTTAGTTTTAAGGTTTTGCAACACCCTTCCAGGGTCCATGAGATACTTTTGTGCTATATACATGTAAGAACTGTATTTGTTTTACCATGGTGCAATAAACGCTTGATTGATTGATTGATTGATTGGTATTTTCTATTATAAATTTGGTTTATGAAATTCCTCAATTATGTACTTAAAAGTACAAAAGTAGATCACGGACTCTGATAAGATTCCGTTGAAGTAGCAGCTAATGAAGTGCCAAAGGTGATCCTTGTGGAATCGACGGAAGTCCTCAAATATGATCAGCCAACATACAGCGATTCGGTTTTTTTCTATAATAATCAACGCATTTGCTCTCGGAAGTTCATGTGGTAAATTGGAAAAGAAATGTGGAAAAATTTTCGTCGCTTGGCGGAGTACCAAATTGAAGTCGGTTAAAACTTTGTTTTTAAAGTAAATTATATAGGATCGCGACATTGGCAGTCTTTTTGATTTACTAGTCTTTGATTCTTACTAACTATTCACAAGAAGCATTTTAGTTTAGTGTCAACTCGACCAAACTTGAATACCTATTGCTTATTACGATTAGTCCATACAATTTCGACTGGAATGGTCATCAGATATTTATGATGGGTTAGCTGCGAATAGATTTTTATATATTTAAGATTACGCTTAGTTACTAGGAATCGCGGTGTACAGACAAGCGTACATGCTTAATCGCGCTCAATCAAAAAAAAAAAAAAAATTAAAAAAAAAAAAAAAACAGCAACGTAGCATTTGTGCTGGGAAGCAGGGATGCCGCGGATGCGATTTTTATGACATCCGCGGATGCGGATATTTGGGGGCACACATCCGCGGATGCGGATGTGTATCTTAGGGTCAAACACTAAAAAACATATAAACACAACCTCCATTTTATGATATCACGCAATCATCAAACACGGTGAGACTAAATTACAATCATAGCGAAATCAAAAGCGACGCTGCTCTTGGTCACAGAAACGAAATTAAGTTTTTGTCTTCTGATGGTGAAAATATCTAAAACGCGCGCGGTAAGCGTCCTTTCTTGTCGTGAATTGCACTACATCCGCATCCGCAAAAACTCCGCATTAATTTTTGCGGATGCGGATGAGAATGTCTGCAACATCCCTGCTGGGAAGTGCAGTTTATAGTTTAGAATTAATAATCTGTTCATAATACTTGAGTGCGGAAACTTCGTACTCACGTAACGATGTTGTATATTTGACGACCGGTTAGCCTAGTGGGTAGTGACGCTGCGTACGAAGCTGAAGGTCCTGGGTTCGAATCCCGGTACCTAAGGGCAAATATTTGTGTGATGAGCATATTTGTTTCCGAGTCATGGAAGTTTTCTATGTATTTAAGTATTTATATGTATTATATATATATATCGTCGTCTAGTACCCAGAACACAAGCCTTAATGAGCTTACTATGGGACTAGGTCGATTTGTGTAAGATTGTCCCCTAATATTCATTATTATTAATATTATATAATTATATATACTAGCTAAGCATAGCAAATAAACTCAGTTATCAGCTAGTTCTCAAAGTAGTAGTTTAAAACAGAATCCCTGCTTAGAACTTTCTATATCATAGTTAAGGCTCGCGCTTACATTTTGGTTCTTCGAACCGGATCCTGGACACAGTGATGGATCCATTATCATAGTGTGCGTTCGGGAGTATCAATTTACACGCGGTGTCTAGATAGGTACCTATATTTGTGGGTGAGGTTGAGGTGAACTAAAAAAAATACAGAATAGCGGGGCTGAGGTCTAGTTTCAATATGCCGGCTGTACACTCGAACTATAGCCCTCTCGCTCTAACGCATAGCTGCATCCTGCTCACGCGCCAACGTTGGCCCAATGTGTACAACCGGCTTTAGGCGTGACGGGTGAGGTGCGGCGAATAAACGCGTACAGAACTAGAAACTTGGAAGGCTCTTGTTCAGATTTCACGAACAAACTCGGTTCGCAAACTGCCTTGTGGGTCTTACAGGGGTAAGTTCGCCTTTGTACCGACAGCCTAATTTCTGACCTGTCTTGTCGAACGAGCGAAAAAGCGGACGAAGTTCCACGCTTCAGTTTGGGCCGAAAATAGTTTGTCTGTCCGACTGTCTGCAGGTCGCATTTCTCAACTGATTCTCGTGGAATTTTGTGTAGGTTCGTTAATTATATAGGATTTTTTTGTCAAGTCACTTTTTCGTTTCTTTTTCCAAGAGGGTAGTGTTGGGTTACTCACTGGTGAGGCACCTCATTTGTCATACTAATTCCATTAAATTGTCGCATCACTTCACGCTTCAAAAATGTACTAGTTCATTCCTCACGAGGCACCGACTCGCTCCTCACTCGCTCGGTCATCACCTCACGCTTCAAAAATGTACTAGTTCATTCCTCACGAGGCACCGACTCGCTCCTCACTCGCTCGGTCATCACCTCACGCTTCAAAAATGTACTAGTTCATTCCTCACGAGGCACCGACTCGCTCCTCACTCGCTCGGTCATCACCTCACGCTTCAAAAATGTACTAGTTCATTCCTCACGAGGCACCGACTCGCTCCTCACTCGCTCGGTCATCACCTCACGCTTCAAAAATGTACTAGTTCATTCCTCACGAGGCACCGACTCGCTCCTCACTCGCTCGGTCATCACCTCACGCTTCAAAAATGTACTAGTTCATTCCTCACGAGGCACCGACTCGCTCCTCACTCGCTCGGTCATCACCTCACGCTTCAAAAATGTACTAGTTCATTCCTCACGAGGCACTGACTCGCTCCTCACTCGCTCGGTCATCACCTCACGCTTCAAAAATGTACTAGTTCATTCCTCACGAGGCACCGACTCGCTCCTCACTCGCTCGGTCATCACCTCACGCTTCAAAAATGTACTAGTTCATTCCTCACGAGGCACCGACTCGCTCCTCACTCGCTCGGTCATCACCTCACGCTTCAAAAATGTACTAGTTCATTCCTCACGAGGCACCGACTCGCTCCTCACTCGCTCGGTCATCACCTCACGCTTCAAAAATGTACTAGTTCATTCCTCACGAGGCACTGACTCGCTCCTCACTCGCTCGGTCATCACCTCACGCTTCAAAAATGTACTAGTTCATTCCTCACGAGGCACCGACTCGCTCCTCACTCGCTCGGTCATCACCTCACGCTTCAAAAATGTACTAGTTCATTCCTCACGAGGCACCGACTCGCTCCTCACTCGCTCGGTCATCACCTCACGCTTCAAAAATGTACTAGTTCATTCCTCACGAGGCACCGACTCGCTCCTCACTCGCTCGGTCATCACCTCACGCTTCAAAAATGTACTAGTTCATTCCTCACGAGGCACCGACTCGCTCCTCACTCGCTCGGTCATCACCTCACGCTTCAAAAATGTACTAGTTCATTCCTCACGAGGCACCGACTCGCTCCTCACTCGCTCGGTCATCACCTCACGCTTCAAAAATGTACTAGTTCATTCCTCACGAGGCACCGACTCGCTCCTCACTCGCTCGGTCATCACCTCACGCTTCAAAAATGTACTAGTTCATTCCTCACGAGGCACCGACTCGCTCCTCACTCGCTCGGTCATCACCTCACGCTTCAAAAATGTACTAGTTCATTCCTCACGAGGCACCGACTCGCTCCTCACTCGCTCGGTCATCACCTCACGCTTCAAAAATGTACTAGTTCATTCCTCACGAGGCACCGACTCGCTCCTCACTCGCTCGGTCATCACCTCACGCTTCAAAAATGTACTAGTTCATTCCTCACGAGGCACCGACTCGCTCCTCACTCGCTCGGTCATCACCTCACGCTTCAAAAATGTACTAGTTCATTCCTCACGAGGCACCGACTCGCTCCTCACTCGCTCGGTCATCACCTCACGCTTCAAAAATGTACTAGTTCATTCCTCACGAGGCACCGACTCGCTCCTCACTCGCTCGGTCATCACCTCACGCTTCAAAAATGTACTAGTTCATTCCTCACGAGGCACCGACTCGCTCCTCACTCGCTCGGTCATCACCTCACGCTTCAAAAATGTACTAGTTCATTCCTCACGAGGCACCGACTCGCTCCTCACTCGCTCGGTCATCACCTCACGCTTCAAAAATGTACTAGTTCATTCCTCACGAGGCACCGACTCGCTCCTCACTCGCTCGGTCATCACCTCACGCTTCAAAAATGTACTAGTTCATTCCTCACGAGGCACCGACTCGCTCCTCACTCGCTCGGTCATCACCTCACGCTTCAAAAATGTACTAGTTCATTCCTCACGAGGCACCGACTCGCTCCTCACTCGCTCGGTCATCACCTCACGCTTCAAAAATGTACTAGTTCATTCCTCACGAGGCACCGACTCGCTCCTCACTCGCTCGGTCATCACCTCACGCTTCAAAAATGTACTAGTTCATTCCTCACGAGGCACCGACTCGCTCCTCACTCGCTCGGTCATCACCTCACGCTTCAAAAATGTACTAGTTCATTCCTCACGAGGCACCGACTCGCTCCTCACTCGCTGGGTCATCACCTCACGCTTCAAAAATGTACTAGTTCATTCCTCACGAGGCACCGACTCGCTCCTCACTCGCTCGGTCATCACCTCACGCTTCAAAAATGTACTAGTTCATTCCTCACGAGGCACCGACTCGCTCCTCACTCGCTCGGTCATCACCTCACGCTTCAAAAATGTACTAGTTCATTCCTCACGAGGCACCGACTCGCTCCTCACTCGCTCGGTCATCACCTCACGCTTCAAAAATGTACTAGTTCATTCCTCACGAGGCACTGACTCGCTCCTCACTCGCTCGGTCTTCACCTCGCGCTTCATTTATCCCTCAAACCTCAAAGCCTCGACCCTCGAGCTCCGGACTCGCTACTCGCGCCTAACTTACCCCCATCTACAATACAATACCTATATTGTGTAGTGGAGTATTGAACATGAAAGTAATTGGTGGTCTATTAATTGTCCAGCAGTGCACGTCTTACGGCTGATTATGATGATGATGATTCGTAACCAGAGGTCAAACTTAACTGGTTCGCCAGACTCAGTTTGTAGCCTTTGTGAATTCAGGCTATGGAGGTTAGGATGACAACAGGGTTCTTGCTACAGGTCAAACCAGCTATTCTTTATGAAACAATGATTCGCTATGCTACCATTAAGAGGAAAAATGTAATGTCTTCACTATATTTCCTACGGTTGGAAGGACAATAGGGGTGTAGCACTAAATAAAATAATCAATAATGTCATATTTTCTCGAAAAAGGATTAAAAATGTAGTCAAATGGAGAAAAAATCAACGCAAAAGGTTAAATAATCACGAAGTTATAAGTCTCCAAAGTTTTAAGAAGGGGTATGTTCTGTCCCTTTTTCACAAAACGCAACTTCATATGAAACGATGACGCTGGAAGAATGTGACGTCATAGAAGAGCCACGGCAGCATCCTGTAATGTGACGTCACACACCGTTTGCGTTTTCTCTGTAATGCCCGGAATACACGAGGCTAGTTTTTCAAGCCGTATAGTAAGCTAGTTATATGCGTGTGTTCCATCGTGTATTCCGGGCATAACAAGCAATATTAAAACGGTTCTGGCTTCGTAATTCTTTGAGATATCTGAATGGGATTTTCGTCACCAGGCATATTTTTTTCCCTTCTTTTTTTTGGAGTAATACTAACGTCGCTTTAGGATTTTAATCTTTTGGACGCAATTTTTTTTACAAGCTTTTATTTATTTGGCGTGTTAGGGTGGGTTACCACACCACCTGAAACTAACCGTAAGCGATGTTCATTAAGGGGGTGCATTGGAAATTATCGCGTGCGAAACGCCGGTCTGGCTAGATTAAGGAACAATAAGGTCTGATTTTCAGATATATGATTCTTGACAATATGATGGTTTATCTGATTTAATCGATACATGATTGCCTAAAACTTCCTCTATCAAAAAAAAAACCAGCCTTTTTTTTCCTTTTTTACTCAGCCTACTCAAACAATATATTATTTTACGACACAATCAAGTTCATACTATAGTATTTAATCTCATCAAAAAATCTCACTTAAAGAAATATAAATAAAACTTCACTAAGTTAAGTATTTATCGAAATTTGTCCAAAAAAGCTATTCCCGAAGAGTACGGTCGAGGTCATAAATACGTTTACACTTTTGCACCTTATTGCCTTGTTTGTAATAAGGTGCAAAAGTGTAAACATATTTATGACCTCGACTGTACCTACACCCCGTAATTCAGTAACATGCGGCAAATGGTGTTAAAGTTTCGAAAATAGGTAAGATTGATCTTTAGGCCAAACGAATCAATTTGACCCACAGCACGAAAAAAAAACGAAAAAGGAGAGGAGTTATGTCAAGATCTTTTTTTTGTATGGAAAAAATATATATTTTGTTTTGAAACCTATCGTGTGTGGTACCTAATGAAAGGGCCTACTTACTAAATATATAAAAATATATCAATCCTTATATTTCAGGCACTTTTGTTAAATTAAAACAAAAACAATTTTCGAAACATACCTAGTTTGGGCTCCTCCAGACACGATATGGCTTATTTTCTGAAGTGAAAACTTCTTTAGCGGCGCTGAGCACTTTTTGGGATGGGGAAAAATTGTTAAATACGCGACAGAGTTTTGTGAAGTCAGATGTGAAGGAGGTCACTTTTTGCTGCTAGCCGATTCGACTTCATTCAAAACTGAACGCTATTCAAAAGAGTATAAAGCCGTTAAACACTTTTTGCAATAGCATATTCTGGAAATAAATTTGTAATAATACCAACGCGTCCTTCACCGTTTTGCTATTGAGAAAATTTGAATAGTTCGAATTTGGGCGTTATTCCTAAAGAGATAAAGCTTAGAAAAATATTTACCAACGGCAAAAACAAATTGATATTTTGGTCGCCACCGCCGTCTGCTGTTCTTGCAGATTCGAATAGTTCGAATTTAGACGTTATTCCTAAAGAGATAAAGCTTTGAAAAATATTTGGCAATGGCAAAAACAAATTGGTATTTTGCTTGCCGCCGCCCGTCGGCAAAATTCAATAAAAGTTCAATTATAGACACTGAGGATGATAATTACTAATGCGAGAGGAGTTTTCAATAATATTTATATTATTTATTAATATTACTTTTATTTGAAAAATAAAAATTAACCTAACCCTTATTCATAAAACTTAAAATGCCTCTGCTAAATAAAATTTGCTTTGTCCCTGCCTAACGAACACTAATGTCTAAGTGACAGACAACACACGGCGATCTTGCATCTGAAGAGAAGTTAGACACTATTACCTATACATTTTATAAATAAAAATAATATTAATAAATAATATAAATATTATTGAGAACTCCTCTCGCATTAGTATTCATGGTGTACTTACCCTTGTTTTGTCGACAACCTTTTCATCGAATATTATTTCATCGACAACGATTCATCGAAACTTCAGTACTAGTAATATTGTTTGGCGTTATTTCATTTCAACTACTATTTATTTAAATTTATCTTACTACGTAGAAATACTATTCAACGAATGTTACTTAATCGCTGATTTGTTTCAAATTATCTTACTTGGCACAACTACAAAACATTGCAATTCATTTCTTCGACGTATTACTTTCATACAATTTTATATGTCCTACTGCACATTTATGCATTATTCAAATTATGTAGTTAATTGTGTGACATACAAATATGTATAATATTTATGTATAATAAAACTAAGAATCATTGGTGTAAATCGTTTATTACAAAAAAATATCAGGGCGGACAAAAATGGCTGGTCATAAGCGAACTCTGTTTTAAGTCGGTTAGGTTAGGGTTCACTTGTGTCCCTCAGACCAGAAATAGACACCCCGCGCAGCGGGGTGGCGTCGACTTGCTGCACGGCAGAAATAGGTTAAAAAACGTTAGGGATTCAGATCCTGATCCGAAATAATTTTTTGCGGAATAAATATTATTACATGTAAAAAAAAATGAATAAAAAAAACCCGAAATAAAAAGCTATGACATGAATTTTATTGAAATAAGTCAACTACCAATTAAAATACCTTGATTCAAATTACCTAGTATCGAGTCCTCGACGCAATGACTTGTCGATGAAATGAAAATACTTGAAACGTTGTCTTTGAAATAATATTCGATTAAATGTTTGTCGGCAATTCAATGGTAAACCATTTATCATCCTCAGTGTCTAAAATTGAACTTTTTTGTAGAATGTTTCAACTGATTGTGATATCACATTTTGTAATTTTTTTTTAATTATAAAAAAATACAAAATGAAATTATTTTCAAAATTGCTCAATCAGGTTAAATATGAGGATATCACGTATCATTTGTAGTATATTGTATTTAAAAAAATAAGCCATATCGTGTCTGGAGGAGCGCAAACTTGGTATGTTTCGTTTTTTTTTTGTTTTAATTTAACAAAAATGGTTGAAATATGATGATGTGATATATTTTTAGAATCGGCTTACTAAGCCCTTTCATTAGGTACCACACACGATAGGTTTCAGAACAAAATATTTTTTTTTCCATACAAAAAAAAGATGTTGACATTTTAACTCCTCTCTTTTTTCGTTTTTTTTTCCGGCTACGGGTCAAATTGATTCGATTGGCCTAAAGATCAATCGTACCGATTTTCAAAACTTTAACACCATTTTGGCGTAAGTACCACTAGCACTATACATCTCTTTTTCTCGTGCGCGGAAGGTATAAGCGTGTCTCTGTCTAGGGGGCGTGGTCGACTCGAATCAAGGCATACCCTTAAAATCTTAACCCTTTTCCAGGCCGGCAGTTGAAAACTGTCAATCGAATGTCATTTTCGTTTCATCAGTTCGTCTTCGTTTCGCTGTAGCCCTCAGAGGCCCTGCCGCGAAAACGAAGATCGTTCCTGCGGCGCTACCACGAACTTCGAAAGTCGAAGTTCGGGTATTTCCATCTCTATTGCACTCCCTTACGCGAGTGACAGGGATGCATGTATTACGAAGTTCGTGGTAGCGCCGCTGGGGACCAATTTTTGACTTTCGAGCGCTCGAAAATCAAATAAAAGTAAATACGTTTGTAGTGTCAAAATGGCAGGCACTTAGAAAACGAGTGGTCAATACCACTCGTTTTTCAATTTTCTATCGCTATTTCAAAATATCATTTCATACTTTTTGTCAGTTTTCGAGTGAAAGAGTCGAGCGCTCGAAAGTTATCGCTCGAATTAGCAAGTGCGACAGAGAGAACTTCCTTTTCGTTTCGCGCTAGGGCTTCAGGTCTTCTGGAGGTCCGTCGGCGTACCGCGTTATGGGGAAATCCTCGATTATACAGTGTGTTACCGGCATGCGGGCATTTATTAAAACTGATAATAATATGTTCCAGTAGAAATTGTATGCGTTGTTTTTTTTTTATGATATAGGAGGCAAACGAGCAGACGGATCACCTGATGGTAAGCGATTACCGCCGCCCATGGACACTTGAAACACCAGGTGTTGTGAGTGCGTTGCCGGCCTTTAAGATGGGAGTACGCTCATGTATTTGTAAATCATAATTATATGTAAATCAACTGCGCAATTAATTTTCCAAAATACAAACCTTCAATGGACTAGGTGTATGACGCCGTACTAAACAAATTATGACGAGCTGTCACTTACACTTACTAAACTTGTCAATTTACTTTGCTGTACATTGCTGGCAATTAAACTTTTGTTAGTAAGTTAATGTCTGTCTTAAGTCTGAGATCTAGTTTATTAATTAAATTAATGTCATGGTTGAGTTACATGTACATATTATCATAACATCCTTTAAAAAAAGCCCGGGTGCTGGTAACACACTGTATAACGGATTGTTTGTTCTTCGGCACCGCAGGAGCAAGTTGGCGACGAAAGGGTAAAAAAGTGTCGCATGCTCGTTTCTTTTTTTTATTTTAGCAATGGTGGCACAAGCATACATGCCTTGTAGTAAACAGTCATCGTAGCCTGTGGACACTTGCGACAGAGGAGTCAGTTTTGGGAAGTCAAGATGGTTTTCCACCGGATGAGCGCGGATTGAATTGATTTTTTATTTGCACGCTAAATTGAAACGTATTGCCGTACTATTAGAACGCACATTACACTGAAGAAATTTTCCCGCGATGTCAAGCGCTTGAAAATAATCTTCAGTGTGATTTGCACTCTAACAGTACAGCAGTACGGTTCAATTTAGCGTGCAAATAAAAAATCAATTCAATCCGCGCTCATCCGGTGGAAAACCACCTTCAGGTGTGAGTTTATGTACACTCAGCAGCAAAAGTAGCTATGCTGTGCTCATAATGACCACAAGAGGATAAGCACTGTCTAGGTCATTTTGAGCGTCTTATTTTAAGGATAAGCACTGTCTAGGTCATTTTGAGCGTCTTATTTTAAGGATAAGCACTGTCTAGGTCATTTTGAGCGTCTTATTTTAAGGATAAGCACTGTCTAGGTCATTTTGAGCGTCTTATTTTAAGGATAAGCACTGTCTAGGTCATTTTGAGCGTCTTATTTTAAGGATAAGCACTGTCTAGGTCATTTTGAGCGTCTTATTTTAAGGATAAGCACTGTCTAGGTCATTTTGAGCGTCTTATTTTAAGGATAAGCACTGTCTAGGTCATTTTGAGCGTCTTATTTTAAGGATAAGCACTGTCTAGGTCATTTTGAGCGTCTTATTTTAAGGATAAGCACTGTCTAGGTCATTTTGAGCGTCTTATTTTAAGGATAAGCACTGTCTAGGTCATTTTGAGCGTCTTATTTTAAGGATAAGCACTGTCTAGGTCATTTTGAGCGTCTTATTTTAAGGATAAGCACTGTCTAGGTCATTTTGAGCGTCTTATTTTAAGGATAAGCACTGTCTAGGTCATTTTGAGCGTCTTATTTTAAGGATAAGCACTGTCTAGGTCATTTTGAGCGTCTTATTTTAAGGATAAGCACTGTCTAGGTCATTTTGAGCGTCTTATTTTAAGGATAAGCACTGTCTAGGTCATTTTGAGCGTCTTATTTTAAGGATAAGCACTGTCTAGGTCATTTTGAGCGTCTTATTTTAAGGATAAGCACTGTCTAGGTCATTTTGAGCGTCTTATTTTAAGGATAAGCACTGTCTAGGTCATTTTGAGCGTCTTATTTTAAGGATAAGCACTGTCTAGGTCATTTTGAGCGTCTTATTTTAAGGATAAGCACTGTCTAGGTCATTTTGAGCGTCTTATTTTAAGGATAAGCACTGTCTAGGTCATTTTGAGCGTCTTATTTTAAGGATAAGCACTGTCTAGGTCATTTTGAGCGTCTTATTTTAAGGATAAGTACTGTCTAGGTCATTTTGAGCGTCTTATTTTGCGTAGCTACTTCTGCTGCTGACTGTACCTGCCATAAATAAAACATTTACTCAGTCCACAATAATGTATAATTTGTAAAAGTATATATAGACACAAAAATAGCTATTGGATTATAAAGTTCCATATAAAAATATATCCTTACATCTACTTATTTGAATAGAATTGTTAGCCACGTTTCATATATATTTGTGAATTTTTAGTATAGACTTCATGCTGTTTCATAAAATGTGGGTAAGGACCAAGTTCTTGGACAGCTTAACTCACTCAATTAAACTTCTTCAGTTTGTATGGCTAACTGCCGGCCAGGCTAACCACTGGCCAATAATTTTATTTACTATTATTTAAAGCAATATTAACTGGGGAAAAATTGACATAGGTTGAGATTATTTAATATGGCAGACTTTTTATAAAGCTGTCATCGGAATTGGAATCTTCTTCCTTGGTTATTAGAGTTGCTTTTTGAATGGGCTACTTTGGTGGAATTCGGCCAACTCGAATAGCCTCAAGTATGTAGTAAATACGTGTTTTTTTAACCGTCTTAGAGCCGAAGCCCACTTAAAGTATCCAAAACGTACTAATCATTCGTGAAAAAAAAAATAGTAAAGCTTTTAGGAATAAAAGGCAATTAAGTTTGAAAAATCCTGTATGGCGCGCGGTGCGAAGTTCATTCACCCGGTTAGAGTTCGTACCTATCTACATAAGATGGCGGCTAGCGGTCACTGCGGTCACTCGGCTGGATGATTAAAATTAATACAAAAAAAACAATATTTATTTATTTATCGTATGGCATACTATTTCTCTACTTAATTAAATGTTTATGATGTTAGATTTAAGGTAAGCAACTAATACAATACATAAAAAACAAACAAAAAAAACTTCTTTGTAATGTATACATTAAATGGGCTACGGCTCTAAGACGGTTAAAAAAACACGTAGTATACTTTATTTCATGAAATCTAAAAAAAGTCTATACTTATTATAAATCTTCAGCCAAATAATATAATCCTTATAATTAATGTCTCTCAGACTTACTCCAGATCTACAAAATGCAGTTTTATAGGTAAACCCTATTTATAAAACACACAAAAAAATCCATGTTACAACTTAAATGTCAGAATCTCAATTGCAGTCAGATAAAGATAGGTAGTACAGTCAGTGGTATTAGTATACGTACATAAATATCTGCACACGCCTTTATGACATTGACAATAGAGGTCTGTATGTACAGTCGACAACACAGCTGTTATGTATGTAGTTTCGGAGGTAGCTCGGTAAATCAAAAGTACCGGCAATTTTGGCTTAATAAATATCAATCAGTCCTAATCGGTGTTTCATTGCTATCGAACATAATACTGGCGACGGGATTGGTATTTTCGTGTAAAACCCATATATTCAAGTTTTTTCGTATATACAGTGTACGTACAATGCCACTAGGTAGTGTGGAGTGTTTTCGTGTCGGGTCCGACTGGGATGCCTATGTGCGCCGTGTGAAACAATTCATTGCGTTGAATGCCATCGATGCAAAATTACACGTGGCGTCTCTGGTAACTTTAGTGGGTGCTGAGTGTTACGAGCTTATGTGCGATTTGTGTGCACCTGCTAAGCCCGAGGACAAAACATTCGACGACCTAGTTAAGTTGGTAAAAGAGCATTTGGAACCCGAGAGATCGGAAATAGCGGAAAGACACATCTTTCGTCAGAGGAAGCAGTTACACGGTGAAAGCATACGGGAATACCTTCAAAGCTTAAAGCATTTGGCTAAGACGTGTAACTTCGGCACGAGTCTCGAGGTTAACCTACGCGATCAGTTCGTGTCGGGGCTGCTGAGCGAGGAGATGAGGTCCAGGCTATTTGCCGTGAGGGCTATCGACTATAAGCGCGCCATCGAGCTCGCCCTGGCGTTGGAGGCGGCGGAGCGGCACGCGGCGTCGGCGGGCGCGGGCACGGGCTCGGCGCCGCCGGACGACGGGCTGCACCGAGTGGGCGCGGCGCGGCGCCGCGGCGGCGGCGGCGGCGGCGGCGCGGGCCAGGCGGCGGCGGCGGCGGCCGCGCCGAGGGCGCCGTGCGCGCGCTGCGGCAAGACCGGTCACGCGGAAGGCAAATGTCGGTACAAACATTTTACGTGCGACGCTTGCGGTGAAAAGGGTCATTTAAAAGTGATGTGCAGAAAGGAGGTAACTAAGAAGTCATCTAAAGGTCAGTACTTTTTAGACGATTCCGATTCCAATGACAGTGACTGTCATTTTTACAAAATTGTAAGTGACGGGGACGGTCCCTATTACGCGACGCTTACCGTCCAAAAAGTCAAGTGCAAGTTTGAAGTGGATACCGGTAGCAGAATTTCGGCTATATCTAAAGACTATTACGATAGATATTTCTCTAATTTGCCTTTGCAAAATAGAATGCTAAGTTTAAAGTCATACACCGGAGATGTCATTGAGACACTAGGTTATGTGGATGTTGAAGTACTGTATGGTAATAATGTGGCCCAACTTAAATTATATGTAATCGAAAAAGGCGGTCCGCCTTTAATGGGCCGTACTTGGATCAAGCGATTGAAATTAACTGTACTCGATTGTTTAAATATAAAAGATGAGAGTCTAACTTCAGAATCTCTTAAACGAGAGTTCCCTGAAGTATTTGCTGAAGGCTTAGGCACATTCAAGTCGCGGCTGCAGCTCAGGCTAAAAGACGACACACCGGTATTTGTGAAGGCGCGGGCGCTGCCGCTGGCGCTGCGCGAGCGCGTAGAACGGGAGCTCGACCGATTGCAGCGGGAGGGGGTTATTTACAAAGTCGATCGATCTGAATATGGAACCCCTATAGTTCCTGTCATTAAAGCTAATGGGGCCATTCGTATTTGTGGCGACTATAAAATAACAATTAATCCACGTTTAAAAGATTATCACTACCCGTTGCCACGGATTGAGGACCTGTTTGCGTTATTGGGCGGGGGCGAACAGTATACAAAACTGGATCTGTCTAACGCCTTTCAGCAATGTGTTCTCGAAGACGAGTCGCAGCCGATGACGGCCATTACCACACATGTAGGTACATTTATCTATAGGCGTGTCCCGTTCGGAATTAAGTGTATTCCCGAAAACTTTCAAAAAAATCATGGAGGAAACATTGAGTGGCTTGCCGTCAACGGCTGTGTTCGCGGATGACATATGTGTAATAGGGAAAGACAAAGCGACGCATTTGGCTAACTTGAGAGCTGTTTTACAAAGATTAAAAGATAATGGATTGCGCATTAATTTTGCAAAGTGTAAATTTTTCAAAGACAGTGTTAACTATCTCGGCTATAAGATAGATAAGTATGGTTTGCATACCGATGATAGGAAAGTAGTCGCTATTGTCAATGCCCCGGCCCCCTCGAATGTAACGCAGCTCAAAAGTTTTATGGGCCTCGTTAATTTTTACGCAAAATTTTGCACCAATATGAGCGACATTTTAAAACCGATGTACAGTCTGTTAAAAAAGAACGTGAAATGGAATTGGGACGAATCGTGCAATGAAGCCTTTACAAAAATTAAAAAAGTGTTAAGTAGCGCTCCTGTATTAGCGCACTATAATCCGTCGCTGCCACTTATCTTATCGGTGGACAGCAGCCCGTACGGCGTGGGCGCGGTGCTGACTCAGCGCAGCTCGGATGGCGTGGAGCGCCCGCTGTGCTGTGCCTCGCGCACGCTCAGCGCCGCCCAGCGCAACTACTCGCAAATCGACAAAGAGGCGCTTGCGATTGTATTCGGCGTCACAAAGCACCATCAGTACGTGTACGGGCGGAGATTCACGTTGCGCACGGATCACCGGGCACTTAGTTACATATTCGGTAAAAACAAAGGATTGCCGGTGACCGCGGCGAGCCGCTTACAACGTTATGCGGTAAAATTAGCTGCGTATGATTTTAACATAGAATTCATTAGGTCGGAGCGGAATTGTTACGCAGATGCACTCTCTCGTCTTCCCTTAACTATTCAGGGTAGGTCAACTAGTGAAGACGAGGGTTGTAGCTATTTAAATTTTGTTGAGCGGGATTTCCCACTCACTTTTAAGGAAATAAAAAGTGAGATGGCTAAAGACCCAGTACTGAACAAAATATACGGTTATGTTATGTTTGGTTGGCCGAATACGACTAATGAGCCAGAAAAGCCTTATTTTAATCGAAAAGAAACTCTTCATATTGACCAAGGTTGTCTGGTATGGGGATATCGGATGGTTATCCCACAATCATTGCGAGTTGCCGTTCTCAACGAGATACACGGTGGCCACCCCGGCATAGTAAAGATGAAACAGATAGCTAGGAATTACGTATGGTGGGACTCTTTAGATGCGGACATCGAGCGGGTGGCGGAGCAGTGCGTGGCGTGCCGCGCGCAGCGTCCCGCGCCCGCGCCAGCGCCGCTGCATTCGTGGCCGTGGCCCGACGAACCGTGGGCGAGGTTAAATATCGATTTTCTAGGGCCTTTCAATAATTCCTACTATTTAGTTCTAGTAGATGCCCACTCGAAATGGATTGAGGTTGAAAAAATCAAAACTACCTCAGCTGCCATTGTAATAGATTGTTTACGAACACTTTTCGCGCGGTTAGGCCTGCCAAAACAAATTGTGTCTGATAACGGACCACCTTTCTCGTCGGTGGAATTTGGTTCCTATCTTAGGCGAAATGGAATCCGGCACACTTTAGTGGCTCCCTATCACCCGGCGAGTAATGGCGCAGCAGAGAACGCAGTTCGAACAGTTAAGCGGGTCTTAAAGAAAGCCGTTATCGAAAAGGAAAACGATCTCACGGCTCTCAATAGATTCCTGTTCACATACAGAAATACCGAACACAGCACTACTAAGAGGGAACCGGCCGTGGCGCTCTTAGGGCGGCGGTTGCGCGGGCGCCTTGATCTGCTGCGGCCCGACGCCCGAGGCGTGGTGCGCGCCGCTCAGCAGGCCTCCGAGCAGCGCAGCGAGGGCCGCGCGCTGCGCGAGGCAGCGCCCGGAGCCCCAGTGCTGGTGCGGGACTACGCTCGCGGCGCGCACAAGTGGGCTGAGGGCGAGGTGCTCGCGCGCGAAGGCCCCGTCTCGTACGTGGTCCGCACGAGCGACGGTCGCAAGCAAAAACGACATGTTGATCAGCTGCATTTCAGAAAATCAAGATTTTCATTTAGTGATGTAGATACTAAATGGCCTAATGCTGCGCCTGATGCGGGCGCTCCCGATCAGACTGTAGTAGATAAAGTCGGGGAAGAAATCTCGGAAATCCCGGGGCCCTCTAGTGACGAACATCGCGGTTGTGATGATGAGTACAGTACTCCCCCCGAGTCCGGCTAATGTCAATGATCGTTCGCGCCGACAGGCTGCTGTGCGGTGTTTAGAAAGGTTAAAACAAATGTAGTTCAGTCCAGAAAGTTAACTATTCGTCCCATTGCCATGAACGTAATTAAACAATTCATATTAGGTTTTCTAAGCTAGTATTCATAATAAAGGTAATAGGTACGAACTAGTGTATGTCTGACCTCTGTGTGCATATGTTGGTTGACGGTTTCGAGGTCAGGGTACACTGGTGATAGTTTTTATAACATTGTGTTAACGGTAATTTAATACTTAGTTCATTCGAATTTCAACCTTGTCGTCATAACAAGAAAATCCAAATTGTAATAACATTAGTCTTAGATAGGTCACAACTTAGATTTAAATTGTATCACATAATCTTGTAATAACATTTATGTTGTTAATTTAGAAGAGGACAATGTTATGTATGTAGTTTCGGAGGTAGCTCGGTAAATCACAAGTACCGGCAATTTTGGCTTAATAAATATCAATCAGTCCTAATCGGTGTTTCATTGCTATCGAACATAATAACAGCTAACTGACCATCGGAAATCTAATCTGACCTTAAGTGCATTGTAAGGTTCTAGGTTTTCACGGTATGGTCAGTTAGCTGTGTTGTCGACTGTACCTACCAAAAGTTCTTTTGATTTATTTTTTTCAAAAAAGGAACTAAAAATAATACTTTTTAGTTGAATTCAATATCAATAGCACATGTATAGTTATGGCACTAAAACTAGAATTTGAGATTGCTACGTCAGAAATAGTTAACGGGGTAAGATCGAACGTTGTTGTTTTTTTTTGTTACCTACTGTACGACATTAAATACCAACACTTCATGACACAAATCAGTATAACCTAACCCTATTCATAAAACTCATCAAGCCTCTGTCAATTTAAATACAGAACAGATAATAAAGTATAAGGGTTCCTTGTTGACTCCGGAAACCCAAAAATGCTAAACAAATTTTAATTGAAACTATTGAGACATGTTTAGAATTATACATTTTATAAATGATCATAAGATTCATAAGGCTAAACTTAGGGTGACACCAAACCATCTCTAATCGTAAGGAGTGTTCGTTAAGGGCCACTAGGATGACCATACAAACGGAGTTCGGTTCTCATGTTAAAACGACATGCCGGTATAACATTAAGGGGGTGCCTTGATTCGAGTCGACCACACACGCTTATGCCTTCCATGAGAAAAAGACATGCAACACTCTTCGGGAATGGTTTTTTTGGACAAATTTCGATAAATACCCGACTTAGTGAAGTTTTATTTAAATATTACATTTAGTGAGATTTTAGACGAGATAAAATACTATAAGTAGTATTTATTAACTTGATTGTCTCATAAAATAATGTATTGTTAGTAGGCTGAGTAAAAGAAGGAAAATAAAGACCCAACTTTGGATTATTTTTCTATCGAGGAAACTTTACGCAATCTATCGATTAAATCAGATAAACAATCATATAGTCAAGAATCATATATCTGAAAATCAGACGTTATTGTTTCTTAATCTAGTCAGAACGGCGTTTCGAAGCACGCGATAATTAGGTTTGATCTTTTTTTAAATAATCACGTATCCGAACTTACCCCCGACTTAAAATATAAGCTACACAATAATAACACAATAAAATGAGTATTAGGACACATCTTTGTTCTCTTAAGCTATAATCTTATTCATAGATTGGAAGTTGATTTCAGTCTATAGTTTCACAGGGAAATATTGTATAATATTCGTAAATTCAATCCATTCAAATGCCAAGTCATGTCTCTATAAAACATGACTCATATGTGGGTAGCTTTGAATGGGTTAATATCAAATGCCGTTGAAATTCACTAACATAGAAGTGACAATGAAATGGGAAATGAAGAGTGAATGAAACCCACTGCGGCGAAGGTTACGCTACGCACTGCCGACTATTGATTCGAGGATCCGTTTTGTTGCCAGCTAGAATCAAAAGCAGTTCCTAGCTTGCTTTCTAACATCCCCCCCCCCCTTCTCCCTTTAACGAAGCTACAATTTTGCAAGTCTGAACTGGCAATAAAAAAGTACAGTCAACAGCAGAAGCAAAATAACATGCGATATACGAGTGTACCAAAAATGGGGTGTGAACCG
This sequence comes from Epinotia ramella, assembly GCA_947578815.1. NCBI lineage: Eukaryota > Metazoa > Arthropoda > Insecta > Lepidoptera > Tortricidae > Epinotia > Epinotia ramella. Next base: position 10,447,390 of record OX388226.1, on the reverse strand, counting down.
ATCAAGGGTATAACAGGTATCGTGTTTTAATAAGAAAAACTAAAAAAAAAAAATGTACATGGGATCAGGTCGGCCAAAAAAAAAAATTTTTTTCGTTATTTCTTATCAGAAAACGATATCTGTTGCCCTTGATCGGCTCACACCACGACGCAAAGAGAGGGGTGTTACAAGACGTGTCTGTCTGTGTATCTGTCTGTGGTATCGTAGCTCCCAAACGGATGAACCGATTTTCGTTCAGTTTTCTTTGTGTCATAGATAATTTTATCACGAGTGTTCTTAGCCATGTTACACGAAAATCTGTTCACCCGTTTTTGAGATATTAAACGAAAATGTCGGGGGTTTCTCAACTTTTTGGTACACCCCGTAGCTTGGTCATTTTCAGCTACTCCTGCTGACTGTACTTTCGTTATTTTTGATACCACAGTAAGTTATCACGTCAGGAGACGTGACGTCATCAGGCGAGACAGATGAGCTGCTTGCCCTCGTCTATCTGGAACTGCACCTTGTCGGAGCCGGCGGCGCGGTCCGCGCTGCGCGAGAGTGCACTTGCCAGGAACACCTGCGCCACGCCCAGCGCCGCCACGTACAGGGACCAGCCTGGAGACAATATGGGTGTAGACTCGATAATTATTTTTCACATCAGCGACTCGCATAAGGAGCTACTGCTAGGAAGGATCAAATTGGCACTGTTCCAGGACATATTGTTGCCAGAATAAAAAAATATCCCAATGAATACATGATATATTTTTTTGCCTTATAAAATATTACGAAACGTATTAAAATACCACAATATTGGAATGCAGCAGCAAATTTGTACATATGAGGCTATAAATAAATAATTAAAAACGGCTTACAGCTTCTCATAATCATAATAGATTAAAATACATGTGTTTTATTACTGACATATTTTTTATCCTCATAGGTGATGTGAAAAGCAGTATTAGTCACACGGAAGCAAAATTATGGAAATAATTGGGCGTGAACACTTGAATCCCTCACTACGATCAGGATTCCACGTTAGAATCCCTCACTATTCTGGAATCCTTTGCTTCATTCGGGATACAATCTACGCCCTCGCCGTAAATATGCCATTTTGCTCCCTTGTGACACAATCTACTATTTCACACCTTTCATTCAGAAAAGTAAGTTTTGCTCCACGACGAGAGGGATCAAAACGCTACTTTTCTGTTCAAGCTACTTTTTAACTGGAGGGGGAGGGGTTTTATTTTTATTACTGATAATTAAAGCAATTCGCAAGTTTTCACTTCTGCCGGCACTCCCGGAGTGCAACCCTGTCTTTTTTTTATTTTGAAATGTTCGTAATATTTAAAAATTGGTAATAAAAATCAAGAACATTTGTTAAAACTTCTTAATTAACTTTAACAGTATCTTTTTTAAATTTCTTCATAATCGGTCTGAAAAATAGTATGTATCACTCAGTAGCAAAATTATTTTGGTCTCGGGCGTTAACACTTGTATCCCTCACTACGCTCAGGATCCTACGTTAGAATCCCTCGCTACGCTCAGTATTCTATTGTAGGATCCCTCGCTACGTTCAGGATTCAATACACCGCCCTCGCCGTAAATATACTATTTTGCTCCCTTGTGACACAAATAACTAATTACTCCAAAAGAAAGAAGGCAAAAAAATATGCCTAGTGACTTAAATCCCATTTGGATATCTCAAATAATTGCGGAGTTACAACCGTTTTAACACTTTCGCAACCGGACTAAAAATGGAAACTTTCACCAGAATTCGCTAGGCGTGTAAGTTCATACTACTGCCCGCCTAGCGGACTCAGCCGGCATCTGAGTAAACATTACGAGTGCCCGCTAGGCGAGTTCTTGGTTGCGAAAGTGTTAATATCGCTTGTTAGAGAGAGAAAACGCAAACAGTGTGTGACGTCACAATATGCGAGGCTGCCGCAGAGTGAGCCGCGCGCGCGGCGGCACTGAACACGACGGGGCACGGCACGTTGCCGTCTATTAGTGACGTCACAATCTACAAGCGTCATCGTTTCATATGAAGTTGCGTTTTGCGAAAAAGGGACAGAACATACCCCTCCTTAAAACTTTGGACACTTATAACTTTGTGATTATTTAACCTCTTGCGTTGATTTTTTCTCCATTAGCCTACATTTTTAATCCTTTTTCGAGAAAATATATCATTATTGATTATTTAATATTTAGTGTCTACACCCCTATTGATAGAAGTTCTACGAGGGCTGCCTTTTAAGTTGTGTCGTTTGGAAAAACTAAAGACAATTTAAGTGTTAAATGGTATTTATTGTTTTTCAAAGTAATCACCGTGATATGTAATACACTTTTTCATTCGATCGAACCAGTTTTCGAAACACTTATTCCAGTCCGAAGTCGGGGTCTCCAAAATGGCCGTTTTGTATGCCTCAACCGCTTCTTCAGGCGTCTGGTACCGTTGACCACGAAGTCGTTGCTTGATTTTTGGAAAAGTAAAAAAATCGTTAGGGCTTAAGTCTGGACTGTACGGCGGGTGTTCCAGAATTTCGACGTTTTGCTCTTTTAAAAACGCAATAGTTTGCCGGGCGGTGTGCGAGCTCGCATTATCGTGGTGCAGTCTTATACGATGTCTTGGGTTATTTTTTCGAAACTCGCCGATGACTTCTGGTAAACAGACAGTGGTATACCAGTCAGCATTAACCGTTTTACGATCCTCGAGCACGATGGTGGCAACGTGGCCACTTTTCGCCACAAACGTGGCGACCATTTTTTTCGAAGTGCTCCGTGAGCGTATTACTTTGGTCGGTTTTGGCTCATCTTGGAACACCCAAACAGTCGACTGCTGTTTAGAATCGGGATCGTAGGCATATATCCAAGATTCGTCACCACAGTATACCAGTCAGCATTAACCGTTTTACGATCCTCGAGCACGATGGTGGCAACGTGGCCACTTTTCGCCACAAACGTGGCGACCATTTTTTTCGAAGTGCTCCGTGAGCGTATTACTTTGGTCGGTTTTGGCTCATCTTGGAACACCCAAACAGTCGACTGCTGTTTAGAATCGGGATCGTAGGCATATATCCAAGATTCGTCACCACAGTATACCAGTCAGCATTAACCGTTTTACGATCCTCGAGCACGATGGTGGCAACGTGGCCACTTTTCGCCACAAACGTGGCGACCATTTTTTTCGAAGTGCTCCGTGAGCGTATTACTTTGGTCGGTTTTGGCTCATCTTGGAACACCCAAACAGTCGACTGCTGTTTAGAATCGGGATCGTAGGCATATCCAAGATTCGTCACCACTGATAATGTCGTAAACATGTTTCGAGTTTCCTCGGTTGAATTGCCGCAGAGTTTTGCGACACCATCGAACGCGAGCCGTTTTTTGGTCTTCACTGAGTAAATTTGGTATCCAGCGTGAGATCAACTTTTTTACGCCTAAGTGATCATGCAAAATACTGTGAACACTGGTCCCTGAAATACTTAAGGAAGCTTCTATCTCACGGTATGTCGCATGGCGATCTTCGATGATCAGTTGCCGTACAGCATCAATGTTCTCCTGGGTTACGGCTGTTTTTGGTCGACCTTCACGATGTCTATCACCAAGACTAGAGCAACCACGTTGAAATTCTAAATACCAGCGTTCCACAGTCCGAAGGCATGGTGCTTTATCATTGAAAACCGTAGTCAACTCTTCGAAGCACTGAAGTCGCGTTAAGCCCCTTTTGAAGTTGTAAAAAATTATCGCACGTAAATTTTCCTTCGAAATTTCCATTTTCACAACTGACTTGTCAACTTTGAACGAACGCTGTACTAAAACGGTTGGGCCGATTTCGAGTCATTTTTTTGTTTTCGAATTCTAAATTCAAATATTTTAACGTGACACTAGTTCTTTTTTATGCAATCACGGGAGGTTTGCAAACGACAGAACTTAAAAGGCAGCCCTCGTAAACGCCAGGACCGATTTTAAGGAGATGCCTTGATTCGAGTCGATCGCGCCCCCTTAACATAGACATGCTTATGCCTTCCGCGCACAAGAAACATTTGTTCTTTCTGCAGGGAAGAGGCTAATTATATAAAAGCACGTTTACCGATGGAGCAGTCCCCGGGTATATAGGGCTCCGAGTTCTCCCCACAGAGCTGCCGCACGCGCTGCGAGCCCCAGCCCCACGGGTACAGCAGCAGCCCTAGGACTCCGAACAAACCTGAAACATCAGACAAAATAGGTTAGTTATACGCAGTGATGGGCAAAATGTGATCGACTAACGATTAACATTAACCTACTTAATCGCGACTAACGATTAGAAATGACGATTGATCAATCTTAGACGTAAGAGTTTCGAATTAGTCACGATTAAATTAACCGTCGATTACATACGAGCGACTAACGGCCGTATTCATAAACGTCCTACAAGCCTGTTTTAACTAAAATAGCGTTAAAATTCGTTTGTCCTTATCTGTCACTTTGACATTTGTGTTCGTAAGAAAGGGACAAAGCACATTTTATTTAGCAGAGGCATTTTAAGTTTTATGAATAAGGGGGAAAATCTTTAATCGATTGATTAATTACATTAATTTTCTCTTGATTGATATCACGAATGAATTAAGCGCTCTCGCCGTTTCTTCTATTTTTTTACCTGGGCTTCATCTAAGCCGTAAACTCTTATCTAGGAGACCCTTAGAGTATGTAACTAGAACTATGCCTATGGCGCTATTATGGTCTTTAATGAATGCTAAATGAAGGAATAATAGAATATTATAAGAATTAATACATTAATCGTCATCATCATTTGGTATGAATCGAAATTATATGGGCACCTGAATAGAATATAATAGTACATAGTTAAATCGACGTTCGTACGTAACAAAACGTAATATTTTCATATTTCTCAGTAAACTAAATACGTGTTGCCGCTACGGAGCTGGCGCAAACACTGCGCAATGAGTAAAGTTGGTTCCAATAGGGAATAAATACGTACGCGGCACGATTGAAAACAAACCTTAAGTTAATGCTGGTAAGGTATTATTTCGTTTACGTCAAGCACATCGAGCGTTTAATGCGGATCAAGCCAATCAAGCGTTTCAGCCTTTTTTAGTGTATATAAGACCGGCGCACCGGGTAGACGTATTCATTCTTTCTCTAGCGAACTCTCGGATTGTCATTGATTCTGGGTCGAGCCTAAATTCATAACGTAAACATTCGTAGATACATTATTGTGGTGGCGGGAAGGTTCAATATTGTGCGATTGCTTTGCATAGTATTGAATTATTCCGCTACTTATTTTGAGGTTCAGTATTGTGCAATTATGTTGCGTAGTAATGAACTATTTCACTTTCTGTTAGATTTTGAGTTTATTTTAGATGATTTTATTATTATTTCGAACCAGATCAAAGTCCTAGTTGCATGGTCAACTTAACGAAGTGCATTTCCCCGAACGGTGACAAGGAAGTATACTTCGGGATCCTGTTAGTAGTAGGCCAGGTTTGAGAGAAGCCTGGCACCATCTTTTTTATTTGCACAGATGGTGTAGCCTATTTTTGATGGGCCTCTTACTCGTCTTAAGGTTGGCCACAGGCTGAAGCGAGAAGATCGCCATTTCCCATAAGTCGATCGCTAGGATTGTTATCCACTCGTTGAGGTCTTGTGTGTACTTAAGGCTTGTTCTTTTATTGGATATATATTTATATGTTATAAAATAGGGCGTGCATTTCACAGATCCCTGAAGTCCACGGACACGTTGTGAAATGTACATTACACAGGCTCTAGGTTGCATTCTCGGATTAGCCTTCCGAACGATTTACAGCTTAGATCCCTAGCTAGCTTAGAACATACACATCACATAACGTAAATAAAAGTAATGATGGGAGTTTTGCATACAGTAGTATAGGATTTAGTGGTAGGTAGGCTTAGGTATAGAGTCAAACACCGTCATAGGGTATTAGGAATACTATTCTTAGGGATGGATAGTTAGAATGAAGGTTTACAAACCAAATAACATTTATTTGAAGGTTTAATTGCAATTATGAGTAACTGAATAGGAATTCGTTATTGTGTGTGGATCAGTAGTATTGGGTTCCGTATTTTATTACATATGAAATATTAAAGGTGTAATCGTCATATGCTTATTGTCATCAAGGTGTTATACTTCCAGTTATGATTAGGATATCAGAATTGTTTCAGAAAGATGAAATGATTCTAGGCTAATGGCAAGCGGAGCAGTCCATTATGTCTAATATTAAGGTATCGAATTATCATGAGTGGAATATACTCATTACTTAGGGTAAACTTCAGGTTCAATATTTCATATTTAATGGACGGTATACCTCAGTATTACAAATATCTTCACTATAGCAGGTTTATAGGAATTTAATGGATACATTAGTCTCTATGTAAAGGGTGGAATAATGCCTTAATACATAATTTTCCTTGAAGGAAATAATATTCAACTGATAGGTCTGATGAGTTTGTTGAGTGCTTCTTCTCATCAGAAATTAGGTACGAAGCACAGGTAAATTTATTAAACATGTTAGGATTACCTATTAGAAACAAAATATAATAAAATGGGTATTTAATTAGCTAGATGGCCAGACCCACATCCAGGCGGAAATGGTAGCATAGTATGGATGAAAGAGAATCTTCCATACAATAATAATAATAAACAATTAGCTAGCTAGGTTGGTCTGTTATCTGATTTGATGGTATGATTATAAATTGAGGCAATGTTTTGGTATATAAAGAAACAAAGGCTTTGTTTTAAGAGGATATTACATGTTGAGAAAATATTGATAAAGCTACCATTACGTTAACCGGCCACGGTAGGACCTGGTTGGGGTTTATTAACCAAAAACAAATTTTATTTATTACATAATTAACATTTTGAACTAGGATGCAGTAGGGTGACGTAGGGTTGAGTAGGTAGGGAGGAGTCAGTCTAATTTGCTACACATAAAAGAATTTAGGTTGCTCGGAACACAACGTAGACACTAGACGATCTATTGGCCATATTCAAGTTAATTTTAATTATTTATGTTCTGTAGGTAAATACATTAATTTAGCGTTAGAAACAGTTGTTTAGTTATATTTTGCTGCTGTGAGCCAGGATTTAGCAGTTGTTTAGTTATATTTTGCCAGGATTTAACATCTGTTTAGTTGTATTTTTGTTGCCGTGACTTGGATTTACACTTTTAGTTACATTTTGTTGTCGTGACGCTGGATTTACATAATTTTTGGTCACAAAGTAGCTTTTGTTACATTTGCGAAGACCAGGAGTAGCCTTTCTTTGGGCTACATTTTGCTGGCGTGGAATGGAAATGTGTGCATATTTGGATTTTGACTCTTCCTACTAGTAACTTGAACGCAACAAATAGTATGATTTATTGATACGCCTTCGTAATTACAGCGAATAGTTAATGCAAATAATAGTTATATAGGATTCTCTGGAGTTTCACGCGTTCGTGGGCTGCGGTGGCAAGTTTTTGTAGGCCGGATCGTGTGTTTGTTTGCATTAACGTTGCATTACGCGGGTTCTCGTTGCTCTGCCGTAGCTATATCTTCATCTGAAAAAATATATACAAAAGTATGTTAATGTTTGATGCGTCATTTTAAATTTTATGTACGAAGGGGTTTGAGTCTAAAACTATAGGGGGCGTGGGGGCGTTAATTGTGTATTTGTCTATGTGTAAGGTATCTCCACAATTTGAAAATGAAATATAATTAAAGGTGCAAATAGTAGCAAAGCGGACTGAACCCGGTGAGTGCACTTAGGCTTGTTGGTTCTAGGACGCACGACTAGGTGTCGCTAGTGACAGTATGTAGGAATAAGATAGACTCTGGACAGGTAGTAAAGTCATACATGATTTATATTCAGATACAATAATAAAAAAAAAAAAATGTAGACTAGCTATTTGCAGTATAGTCATATTTGGACTTGTACAATTTTATTATTAAAAATAAATTCTTTGATTTTATTTCAATAGTAACATTACAGAAACTAAAATAATTAACAAATGAGATATTTAATTACCTTTTATAGTAGAAGAATTTACAAATTCAAGTAAATTGATCGGCATGCCGGGGTGTAGGTATCTTGGAAATCCACCATCTCACTTGCTTCGAATATCCTGAAAATATTTCAAGTTGAAATTTTAATGTTACTAGGGCAGTAGATAAATATATATTCCTGTATGAGAATCAATACAACATACTTTCATGCATGTAGAAAGAATGAAAATAATGTAAAATAAAATAAAAATATTTTTTTACTCCGGTGACAGATATCAAACAAGCTCAAATAAATTTGTATGGAAAGACTACAGGTATATAAAACCAATAGATTTGCACTACTATAACTATATATTTGCTGTACTTACATTTAGAATCATCCATACACTGATATAGATGTCAGTCGTCACTGTAATCGTCGGGGTGAAACAAAGTTTCTCAAGTGGTCTTTACTAATAGGATAATCAGCTTTTATGTAAACTCATCATTTGATAGGGCATCATCATCATTAATTATCTGAAATCACAAGAAAGAGGGATATGATAAAAGCATATAAAAAATATAGAAAAAACATTTAGTTATTTTGAAGAATGGATTGTACAAATTGTTTTAAAGCACATCAGGTATCAGATTACAATATGTTACTGTTAGTCATTATTTCAAGCAGTAAGATAGTCAAACATAGGTTTAGGAAACGAAAAAAGTTATGTCATAGTTTAGAATTACTTTTTGAGCATAAATCATAACCAACAAAGCTATTTTCGACAAGGACTCTTTAGGACTATGATCTTAGGTACGTTCATAGTACGTTATGACACTGATATGGTAATATGGAGTCACAAAAAATTCATTAATAAAGAATAGGAACATTCTATGGCTAGGAATAAATACCATGTAAGCTAAAGCTCAGAATTGTTTGATACATGTTTGTATGTATGTTATATTTATGGTTACATGTGAACGTGGGTCAATGCTTTGTCTAAATTTATGCTAAAAATAGTAACATACTTGAGTTTGAAAGTACTTGAGAATTTCAAAGAGCGAGTGTCTAGTCAAGCTACGCGCAGAAATAAAATACTAAAAGACCATGATGAAATATAAATATAGATCAAGGACTTACTTACCTAATAGTAGTTTAGACGCTTTCTTTCTGAAGTACTTTATTTTTAAAACAGTTTGTTTCCGTGCGAAATCCATATCACGTAATATTTGGTTCACTTGTGCAGGGAGCTTTTATTCCAAAAACTTAGGATCGTTGTAGATTGTTGTAGTCCCATATATTTAGAAATTAATTCATTAATTAATCTTTCTCAAGACAGACATTTTAGAAACGCACTTGATCATTACGAAAAAACTGATCAAATAACCAGTAGTAATGTAAACAAAACCACAGACAATCTAATACTTAGCTGATAAGTCGCGTCAACTTGTATATCCAAACGCTCGAGCGTGTCGGACTGTATGCAGTACAACGCGTGATTTCGGACCATTTAGACATTTGCAGACTATGCGGTGTCTGGCACAATATAAGTAATGGGGAGTATGCATGTCATGATTTTTCGGCCCCAATTTGCCAGAAGATGACTAATTGCTATTGTCTGGAGGCGTGTTGCGCTGCTGATCCGACTGTCAAACGAGTTGTACTGAGAAATTGCATGCACATGTGGTCGGATTGTTGCGTCTGTGCGCTACACCCAATTATGACTTCCACATGTTGTACTGACAAGTTGGGGTAGAATCACATGATCTGTTTACCTCATTACCGCACTAAATTGTTTTTTTCAAACGTTTGTTAATAAAAGTATTCATAATAAATATATATATATCTAAAATTGTAACAAAGATTTTTAACCATCATAAATAATGATTCATCATAATTATTCCGAGGGATTTATAAACAATTATCTATGGTTTCAACAAACAGATACTATTATTATACAGCTATAGGTAGCTGGTAGCTTACACGGAATGTAGTGTTATTTTCATAGATGGCAACACAAGTCATCAACTAAGGGATTTTTCAGATAAACAGTTGAACATTCATGTTTACAAGATGAGATAAAACATTTGTAAGAAAGATTATTATTATTGAGCTTTAATATTGAAAAGTCATCAACATCATAAATAACTGTGAATAAAAAAAAAGAAGATAAAGATTTCCGAACGTGGCGTTGTGTCCCAAAAAGTCGAGGGGGAGTGTCAATGTGAAAACAAAGAGATGTCGTTTTACCTTAAAACTTGCAGAAGAACTTTATTTTGCATTTTAATTCTGGTATTATTTTGGATTAGAATTAGAAAAAAAGTGTATGATGCGTTTTCAACGAGATAATAATGAAAGTATAGGTGACTTCAGTCAGGAATATTATGTAGGTTTCACAATGACTCCAAGACATATTTAGTAGGATGTGAGGTGAAACTCTAGTTTTGTGTATATTATTAGTGTTGTTTGCTATAAGGCGCTTGTATATTCTTTATCACAAGTACAGACATTATTTCTTAAATTTGAGCCAATAGTGTACCTATTCTACTAAAGTTTAAAGTAAAAGTAACACATAAAATAAGTTATGGTGCATTTAAGGGGGTGGCAAATATGATTTTTTTGGTAAGCATAAAGCATTCTATTAAAATGTCAGTCTAGTTTTATGTATCTTTTAATCCGGGTAGATGATTGAAAATTTTATTGGTAATGATACAAGTTTGATAAAAAAATCACCGGTGAATTTGGTTAAAGTATAAATTATAAATATAAATTAAATATAACATGAAAAACTTGTATATATTATAGGTCTATAGATACTTAAAAGTTAAGAATATATAATTCATTACCCGTTGAGGTGGTTTCAACACTAAATATTTATTTGAAGTTTATAGGCAATTTATTAATCACAGTGAAGTCTGGATGAATAATGAATAGAAGTTGGATTCATACAGTGTTCCAGTTTAAATGCATCTAAAAAAGGAAACATAGTTTATTAATATCTAATAATTTTGTTTTCTGATTATTGAAATCGGATGTTATGAATAGATACTATTTTACTGAAACAGGGCATTTTATATGAGCATATAAAATATGGAATTTAAGTTTGTTGCTTTATTTGGCATTCATTGAAGGAAAAGGGTAAAAAATAATAATAATTATTATAAAAAAATAAAAATTATTTTTAGACATCGGTGATAGTATGCATTGTTGCATTGATTACATATCTGGAACTTTGGCTATCTGTAATAATCGAGTGAACAAACGGATGAGGAAGTGATGTTAGTGCTTGAGTGTATGACCTACTCAGAGATGATCAAAGTAAGGTGATGTGAGAAAAGGGTGTGTAGATTTGAGGGAAGTTCTGTGAAAATGGGTTGTTGCAAATAGGCAAATGTTAGATGGTAATCAACCTGGATTTGTTGGTATTTGGGGGAAATCAAAATTACACATTAGTCAGTAAAATCTTATCCGTAGGTTAAGAATCGTATTACGATTAGCCCGTTCCATGGGAGTTTTTACTGACTACATACTACACAGACGCTGAGACTAAATGGGTATACACACCACATTTTGAAGAAGGATATTTGAGATCAAATTGTATCAAAAATGATTTGTCAATGTACATTCATTTTTGTAAATTGTAAAAGTACATATTACTTCAAAATTATTTATTTTTATGTTGATACTTTATCTTTAATATTTTCATAAGTTCCTTGGTCGATGGTGAGAGGTTATCTTTGGAAAGATAACAGTGATTTAATTGTTAAAGTAAGACTACTTTTCATCCTAGTGATGACATGTTCATCATAATAGAGGAGTTGTGGTACAATAATTGGCATACAAGTTTAGGTTCTTTCTTTAGAATATTATAATTTTTTAGATAATTATGAATAATTATCATCGCATTTTGAACTTTAATGTTCTGATAGTCATTTCATTTTATGATTGGAATAGTATTTAATGATGAATGGTGATGAAGGGGCATTGAGGTGATAAATGTCAGGTTAACTAGATTTATAAATGGACATTTTATATATTGGGGTGGAAAGGAGTCTGAAATCAAATATCTGATTCAATAATGTGACACACTCCAAGAAAACTTGATTGAAAAAAGTGATGACGTATCGAGATTTGATTCGAATTTTAATTAGTGAGAAATGAACATCTCAATGCTTACATAAAGGTTTTTTTTCTGCTTTGCGTGGAGAGTTTTTGTAAGATCATCCATGTCCGAGCAATGTGGATCGAATCGGAGGATGCCCAGCCAGGTCCAAAGATTCAGTTTGATACTGCAAACTCGGAACGATAGGTTCTACAGCCTCACAACCTGTACTCTGGGCAAATGGGAAAGAATTGGGTAGAAGATTTTCATGGATCATTATTGAAGTTCAAAGAACTAAGTTTTATACCAAGTCACTAACAATCAACGAGTATTGGTTAAACACACATCACACACACACACGTTTAAAATGGGGGGCTATGTTAACAAATCTAGGAAATGTTGTCTTATAGAAAGTTCGAGGATTCTCCGTGAATTATATGTAATTACTCGTCTAATCATCGAGGGGGCGAATGTAACTAGAACTATGCCTATGGCGCTATTATGGTCTTTAATGAATGCTAAATGAAGGAATAATAGAATATTATAAGAATTAATACATTAATCGTCATCATCATTTGGTATGAATCGAAATTATATGGGCACCTGAATAGAATATAATAGTACATAGTTAAATCGACGTTCGTACGTAACAAAACGTAATATTTTCATATTTCTCAGTAAACTAAATACGTGTTGCCGCTACGGAGCTGGCGCAAACACTGCGCAATGAGTAAAGTTGGTTCCAATAGGGAATAAATACGTACGCGGCACGATTGAAAACAAACCTTAAGTTAATGCTGGTAAGGTATTATTTCGTTTACGTCAAGCACATCGAGCGTTTAATGCGGATCAAGCCAATCAAGCGTTTCAGCCTTTTTTAGTGTATATAAGACCGGCGCACCGGGTAGACGTATTCATTCTTTCTCTAGCGAACTCTCGGATTGTCATTGATTCTGGGTCGAGCCTAAATTCATAACGTAAACATTCGTAGATACATTATTGTGGTGGCGGGAAGGTTCAATATTGTGCGATTGCTTTGCATAGTATTGAATTATTCCGCTACTTATTTTGAGGTTCAGTATTGTGCAATTATGTTGCGTAGTAATGAACTATTTCACTTTCTGTTAGATTTTGAGTTTATTTTAGATGATTTTATTATTATTTCGAACCAGATCAAAGTCCTAGTTGCATGGTCAACTTAACGAAGTGCATTTCCCCGAACGGTGACAAGGAAGTATACTTCGGGATCCTGTTAGTAGTAGGCCAGGTTTGAGAGAAGCCTGGCACCATCTTTTTTATTTGCACAGATGGTGTAGCCTATTTTTGATGGGCCTCTTACTCGTCTTAAGGTTGGCCACAGGCTGAAGCGAGAAGATCGCCATTTCCCATAAGTCGATCGCTAGGATTGTTATCCACTCGTTGAGGTCTTGTGTGTACTTAAGGCTTATTCTTTTATTGGATATATATTTATATGTTATAAAATAGGGCGTGCATTTCACAGATCCCTGAAGTCCACGGACACGTTGTGAAATGTACATTACACAGGCTCTAGGTTGCATTCTCGGATTAGCCTTCCGAACGATTTACAGCTTAGATCCCTAGCTAGCTTAGAACATACACATCACATAACGTAAATAAAAGTAATGATGGGAGTTTTGCATACAGTAGTATAGGATTTAGTGGTCATAGGGTATTAGGAATACTATTCTTAGGGATGGATAGTTAGAATGAAGGTTTACAAACCAAATAACATTTATTTGAAGGTTTAATTGCAATTATGAGTAACTGAATAGGAATTCGTTATTGTGTGTGGATCAGTAGTATTGGGTTCCGTATTTTATTACATATGAAATATTAAAGGTGTAATCGTCATATGCTTATTGTCATCAAGGTGTTATACTTCCAGTTATGATTAGGATATCAGAATTGTTTCAGAAAGATGAAATGATTCTAGGCTAATGGCAAGCGGAGCAGTCCATTATGTCTAATATTAAGGTATCGAATTATCATGAGTGGAATATACTCATTACTTAGGGTAAACTTCAGGTTCAATATTTCATATTTAATGGACGGTATACCTCAGTATTACAAATATCTTCACTATAGCAGGTTTATAGGAATTTAATGGATACATTAGTCTCTATGTAAAGGGTGGAATAATGCCTTAATACATAATTTTCCTTGAAGGAAATAATATTCAACTGATAGGTCTGATGAGTTTGTTGAGTGCTTCTTCTCATCAGAAATTAGGTACGAAGCACAGGTAAATTTATTAAACATGTTAGGATTACCTATTAGAAACAAAATATAATAAAATGGGTATTTAATTAGCTAGATGGCCAGACCCACATCCAGGCGGAAATGGTAGCATAGTATGGATGAAAGAGAATCTTCCATACAATAATAATAATAAACAATTAGCTAGCTAGGTTGGTCTGTTATCTGATTTGATGGTATGATTATAAATTGAGGCAATGTTTTGGTATATAAAGAAACAAAGGCTTTGTTTTAAGAGGATATTACATGTTGAGAAAATATTGATAAAGCTACCATTACGTTAACCGGCCACGGTAGGACCTGGTTGGGGTTTATTAACCAAAAACAAATTTTATTTATTACATAATTAACATTTTGAACTAGGATGCAGTAGGGTGACGTAGGGTTGAGTAGGTAGGGAGGAGTCAAAGTCTAATTTGCTACACATAAAAGAATTTAGGTTGCTCGGAACACAACGTAGACACTAGACGATCTATTGGCCATATTCAAGTTAATTTTAATTATTTATGTTCTGTAGGTAAATACATTAATTTAGCGTTAGAAACAGTTGTTTAGTTATATTTTGCTGCTGTGAGCAAGGATTTAGCAGTTGTTTAGTTATATTTTGCCAGGATTTAACATCTGATTAGTTGTATTTTTGTTGCCGTGACTTGGATTTACACTTTTAGTTACATTTACTGCACTGTAAAAACCATCACCACCACCACCATTGTGTTACTGGAACAAGTTTATATCACACAGCCTACCTACTAGAATGATTTCAAAGTTTACAATACATGACAAGACATATTGCATTTTTGTAACGTGCTGTGTTCTAATTTTTAATCGAGATTGAATCGTGAAATTTAGTCGATTAAAATGACGATTGATCAATCGTCAATCGAACTCTGCGACGATTAAGTTAATCTTGATTAAATTAATCGCGATTAATTTGATGACGATTGATTGTTTATCGATTAATTAGTTGATTAAATTTTTTATCGATTAATGCCCATCTCTGGTTGTACGTCAGTTAGTCAGAAATGCAGCTACCCTGCAAGCTTCTGTTGCAGACTGTACCCTTTTTCCATAGCCATCTCGTTGAGGTTCCAATGAGCCCAAACACGCACGCTGCACTTCACACCTGGGCATTTTCGCGAGAAGAGATGCATCGTTAGCGACCTCACCGAGTATAAGTTCAAAAAGTTCCATTTTGTAACCAAAATTAACCAAACAATTTGTATGACAAAAGTTACAAAATGGAACACTTTTAACACTTTCGCAACCGGACTAAAAATTGAACAATACACCAGAAACCGACAGAACTCGCTAGGCGTGTAGGTTCATACTACTGCCCGCCTAGCGGCTAGCAAACATTACGAGTGCCTACCAGGCGGGTTCTTGGTTGCGAACGTGTCAACTTATACTCGGTGACGGCACTAACGATGCATCTCTTCTCGCGAAAATGCCCACTTGCCAGAACCGTACGAAATTGCTATAACCGGCGTGAAATGGGATAGGCAGCCTCGTGCCATCCTAGCATATCTACTTGGCCAGCGATCCCCATTTCCCCGGCTAACGCATATCAACGCATATCATCAAACCGTCCTACTTATATAAAAAACTATCATTTTCTCAACGCCACGTTAGACAAGCACCACGACTTATTTGCCCTTTTTTACACCGTACGTCTGCCTTTCGTGGCAGCTTTCGTTTCGCTGCAACAAAGTGTTGGAACGACTTACCACCTCCAATTAGAAATTCTAATAGCGTAGCATCGTTTAAACATTCCCTCAAACAATATTTAATTAAAAAACAAAAAGAATAGGCAGCCATGACGTATACATATATCAAGGGCAAAATATTATTATTATAAATCTTTAATTTAAAATTACCACAGTTCAAACGCTTGCACAAACACACACACACACACACACACACACACACACACACACACACACACACACACACACACACACACACACACACACACACACACACACACACACACACACACACACACACACACACACACACACACACAAACACGCATACGCACACTTATACACTCCCTAATGTTTTATTTTACTGCATGTCTTAGTTAAATTATATAAAATTGTATTTGTAGATGAAGTCAACATAAACCAGAAAGTGACAATTACCCCGGTAGCCAGGCGCCACTGAAAATCAGCGCTGCGGAATATAACCTTACGGCTTATTTCGTGGCACAAAGCTGAGTGGCGACCATTTTAGCATGTTTTGATTATGTCTGTAATTTCTTGTCTTTTATTCCTTATATGCTAAATAAACATATTTTCTTTCTTCTTTCTTCTTCTTTCATTCCAACCGAAAGACCTGACCCCGTATCATGGTCGGCCTAAGGCGATAAGTGACAAGATAGAGCGTCCGTCACTGGCTCTCACCGTTCGATAGGACTGTTGCAGTTAAGAGGGCTGCAAAATGAAGTCTTTCCCATGCAGTCCACTTGACGAGGAACCGAACTGCGTGGAGGGCTATAACAAGCGGTCACGATCCTCAGTGACGAGGGATTGACAGAAGAGTAAAGATAAGAACAAATTGCTGTGTCAGTGTGTCATTACATTCACATTAGCGACACAACACAACACAACCTACTAATGTGAATCTAATCATAGGTAATATACGTAACCGATTGCGCTCTGGCGCGCCACGACACACCCCGACACAGCACTTTGAACCTGGCTTAAGAAGTTACCTCCCAAAGCCTGCGCAGCTCCAGCTAGTGATATGACACTTTTCTTGAACACAGATTGCACACAGCAGGACATCACGCCGGCTAACACCGTCGAGAATTGGATCGCAGCACCTGAAATTACGAACATTTTTTTGCAAGGTTTGAAAGGATAACTCTCAGTGATAATTATCTTGATATCCAGTGACATGAATGGTTGACATGATTAAATTAAAAGTAAGCCTTTCAATTATTAACTATTCAAGATCAATATGGGTTCCTGTTTCCTTTTTTTTTATGTACCTATTTCAACATTTTATACAATTATATGGAAAAGTTGAGAAGAAAAAGTTCAGTAACAAATCTTTTATATTTTATTGGGTTAGGCTCGTAAAACACACTTTCCCGAAATGTGCACTTCCTGCAAAGGTGCACTTTCCGCAAAATGTACTCTTTCCCAATTTGGAAACTTTCCCGAAATGTGCACTTTCGCAGAAGGTATATTTTCCCGGAAAGTACACTTTAGTTACTATTGACAAAGTGTACATATCGGGAAGTGCACTTTTAGAGACAGTGTACTTTCCGGGAAAATGATCATTCTAAAAAAAATCACCTTTACAGAAAGTGCACATTTCGGGAAAGTGTGTTTTACGAACCTAACCCACTTTATAGTTTTCCTGACCAACAGTTACATTTTGACACATTTTCTACGGGTAATCTGTCAAAATGTAACTGCCGGTAAGGAAAACTATCGGTAGATTATTGGAACCGGCCATTATTGTTATCATGGGCCATTCCATAGGTCCACAGCGCCTGCATACGTTTGCGCCACACCCTCCTGCCCTGAGCGACATCTGGCGTCTCTCCAGCTCCGCCCAACTGCTAATCCCATATTTGGAACACTAGGTTCCGAAAAGCTAATTATGTTAATACTTACACAAAGACAAGAAGAATAAAGCAGCTTTCCACGGGGTCGGGTAGCGGTTAGGATCAGTGGCGAAACCGTAGAAGGAGAACGAACCGCAGTCATTGGTGCTGTCCTTGATACGCAGGCATCTGTAATACATGGCATATATCTTAACCCTTCATAAGGCACTGGTCCCACCGCCGACGACGAGCGATATACGAGTCGAACTAGAAACTGGAAACGAGTGGGCGAGCGGCGAGAAGCGAGTGTGTAGTTTCGATAGTTTTGTCGCTCAGTTATAATATAAGCGAGTGTTCGAGTGCGACGGGCGACTACTCGCACCACTCGCTCAGTTGTACGGAAGAATAATCGCTCTGATCGCCAAGCTTTTTTGTTTTAAAGTTTTTTGCCCTGTTTGGCCAGCAGTTGCGTAATTTGACATGAATTAATTTGAGCATGATGCATGATTAATATGATTATTTAATAATTTTGTTTAATATATTCTCATTTTTGTGTCATACATATTTATGTTATGACTATTTGTATGCCTTATGGCGAAGACATAGTGAGACCTGTAAATGTTCATAATACCTTTGTATACGAACCTATGTTTTACGAATAAACGATTTGATTTGATTTGATTGAGTTGCGGCCAGTAACAGATATGGGTCGGTAGAACCCTCTCCGAGGGCCTTATGGCTCCCGGAGGGAGAGTGATCGCCAAGCGTTAATCGTACCGCTGAGCGAGTTTTATCGTTGATAGCTTTTATCGCTGCCATCAACTAGTGAAGAGAGGGTCCTCGCCGGCAGTGTGAACAGCCAGCGATGAACTATAAATATATATCTCTCTCTTTTATTTACACGGGAGCGATTATCTTTTGTTCGTTTCTTGGGCGAGAAATTTGCCGATAGCTCATCGCTTACTCGCCGGCAGTGGGACCATCCACCGTGGGATCCCACCATGATTTTATACTGTACTAGCAGCTTTGCAACTTCAGTCCCGCCTATCCACTATATGCATGCAACGAATCCTCCAGTATTTCGGACACGTGGCCTGACGAGGACCTGATAACCTGGAAAGACTCATCGTTGTGGGACACGTGGAAGGAGAAACTGGCCAAGTGCGGGTCGGACTCGCGCACGAAGGGTTCCATACCATTATCTATAAAAACGGTAAAAAAATCACGTTTGTTGTATGGGAGTGCGTATTTATTTTATTTGGTTTTAGTATTTGTTGTTATAGCGGCAACCAGAAATACATAATTTGTGATAATTTCAACTGTCTAGCTATCGCGGTTCTTGAGATATAGCCTGGTGACAGACGGACGGACAGACAGCAAAGTCTTAGTAATAGGGTCCCATTTTTACCAATTGGGTATGGAATCCTAAAAAGAAGCCATGGAAGATCACCAACCCATTGGACCGACACAGTATAGGAAATCTGTAAAGGAAACTTGCAGACGTCTATCCGGATGGCCGGACACCGATTGGCCTGGAGAGCATTAGTGCGCAAAGCAACAACCTCGTGTAGTCACGACCCTCAGCCATGAGGATGCAACAAAGAAGAAGAAGCTTTACCCGCATATCGTAAAGAATTAAGCCCAACCAGCATAAAATCTATCCAATAACCGTCCAGAAAGTCTGTCCTAAGTATTTCTACATACAGGTGAAAGAATTTCAGGAATCTGATAAGCAGTTCTGGAAATTCCCCAGTACATACAAACTTACAAAGCTACAATCTCACAGACTTTTCCTCTTTATAATATTAGAATACACATTTATATTTGATATCCAGTTTCAATTCTATGAAAGAACATGTATTTAAGGCTGCAGGCTGTTAACCTTTTCAACACTCATATTTGAATGAAGTGATCATTCACACGCCAAGAGTTGTTGCCTTATCATAAATGACGAATCTCGTAGTGATGTGCAAAACATTTATCGATAAAATTTACTAGCCTGGGTAATCATACTTTATTCCGACCTTTTTATGGGTTGTTGGCTTGGTGGGCACGACAGCACTCAACCACTTTAGTGGCTCTTGGCGTTGAAAAGGTTAAAATAGATACAAAGAAGAGTGATGAATATATGAAATATGTGTTAACAAACAGGGTAAAGTTATGTGTAATAAAAATAAATAACTATTATTCAATTGAAAAGAATGTATTGTCAAAAAATATATTAAAATACTTTTGTTAGACCTCTGGACTAGATCTTTAGTTTCTACTGATTCTGAAATGTATCAGCATCAAACAGCCTGTATGATACTGATGACATATTTAAAGTGGATCATAAAAGCTCAAAAGTGATTGAAAAATTGCCCATAAATCACATGATCACTATTATCCTGCCAGTATTATGATTAAGTGTGATTTATTGAAGGAGTCTACTTAAACTTAGGTAACAAATGAAATCAAAAAGTTCAACATAGACAATTATTACATTATTACATTTTTAACACACTTCTTCCACCGTTTTACACACGTACTTAAAACCAACTTAACTAAGTTTTAGTGAACTTCTTAATGGTTGTAGAAGCTTACCTATTGTAGATCCCAACGCTAGGAATATAGAATCCGGTGACATTATCCCTATTTTGCACCATAGGCTGCCCTAACAACCACTTCGGTGTCATTATGCCGGAAAGAATTGACATGAAGGCAACTAAGCTCAACAGGAGCCATGCTAAACTACGACCAGTAATAATCACGTAGCACATTGTGTATGTTACTTGAGATAGAAACTGTAGTTTAAGTTACCGTGTATGTGTTAATAAGTACAGTAAACCAAAACTAGGGCAATGTAGTTACGAAAACAAAAAATATGGGTGTGTGAATGAGCGAAAAGCAAAATGTATGCGATGATTGAATGAGTAGTGTAGAGAATTTGACAGGTTTATTTTTAAAATCGGTGACAGATGGTTTGTGTTGCTAGTGCACAGGCTAGAGTTCATTCGCAAATTAGTTTTACTCGGCACGGTTTTAGCGCCGTTTTATATCCACATATCTCAAAATAGAATTTCGAGACGGTGAATTAATGATAAGTTTGATATAATTCAAAAGATTAAGCTCTGTTTATTTCTAACATCAACATTTTTTTGGTGAACAATGAAAGAGGTACGCCCTTTCACTTTCTTCAATAGTATTGAACGCATCTTACAGGGCGTCATCTGGCGGAAAATAAAGAAAACCCAAAAATCAGCCTGTTCCCTGTTCGTGTTCTTTTTTTCTCTACGTGCGTGAAATGGTCAATCGAAAGACCAAACTTTATTTGCAATATTGAATATTAGTATCAATTAGTGCTTAAATATATGTAATTATATAAACCTCGCATTTAATTGTGGTGTGTGCTAGATCTGAAGTGAAGTGAAATGTGGTCGATGACAGTGTAAATCTAATGTAAGTATTACCTGACTAAATTACCATACACGTCTGCCTATTGCGCACCTCGTTAATAAGACATCTGTTAAATTTTGTAGTATAATACCAGTTTGTCATTGTAATGTTCACTTAGTATAAAAAGGAATTACATGTACTTGTACAGTTATTTTAGTCTAAGTCGTTGTTTTAGTCTAATATTAAGTGTATATCAATAGTGCCATGAGATATTTCGATATACAAAGAAGTGTTGTCGAATCGAAAATAGGTAAGGAAGAAAAATTTTTACCAATCCCTTCTTCGGTTGCTCAATCCTTTGTGAGACGTACTTTTACTTTTTGATTCTACGTTTCTTAACTAAATTTGAAGTTATTTAAAAGTGGGTAGATTAGAAAGTGCTATTACGTATCTCGCACCCCAACTTTTTGTAAACGTAAAGCCAAGTCAATATGATAAACAGCCTATGTATTATGTAGGCTGCATAAAAAATGCTACCTGACTAGATCTTTATCCCGTTTTACTGTTATGTTGTTAGATTGATTTACATTGATTTTTATATAACAGCTGCACTAGTGCACAATAATTGCTTGTTATTTGACTATTTAACCCTACTTTTACTTGGTTGTAGCCCAGTGGTTCAGATAATTATTTTTATTTACCAATATGTTATGACCAGACAAAGTTTTTTTATCTCTACATCTTTTTGTTTTTGTATTG
Source organism: Epinotia ramella (assembly GCA_947578815.1). Taxonomy (NCBI): domain Eukaryota; kingdom Metazoa; phylum Arthropoda; class Insecta; order Lepidoptera; family Tortricidae; genus Epinotia; species Epinotia ramella. Next base: position 10,425,361 of record OX388226.1, on the reverse strand, counting down.
TGTTGCAATATCAATGTTGTAATGTATTGTTTGTTATAACACAAAGTTCTACAGAAAATGGAACATCTAAGATCCTAATCATAATATGTATTATAAAAGCATATTTAGTTATAAGTATAAGTGAAAAATTTAAGTAAGGCACCTCTTATATGTAGTTGTAACTGTTAGAATAGACATTACATATTTATAATATAAACATAACAAACATATTCTCAAGCGGCTTTAGACATGTGAGCTTTAAGCTCTGAAGCTTGGTGAACTGATTGAGACATTTTTTTTATTTTTTTATTATTATAGCCTTTGTTCGTGACATCCAAATGTAATTTCTTCGTTGTTTATTTTGTTTTCTTTATTTATGTCCGCTTGCCAGTCGGCAAAGGCCTCCTCCAGCCTTCTCCACTCATGTCTGTCACTGGCCACCCTGCTCCAAGTGACACCAGCAACAGGCCTGATGTTGTTGTCCCATCTCTTGGTCTGCCTGCCTCTCTTTCTTTTGCAGCCTCTTGGGTACCATCGGGTTACCTTTTTGCTCCACTTGTCTATGCCTCTAACAGTGTGCCCTGACCACTTCCATTTATGCCTCCTAATTTTTGTGATAATGTCCTGCACCTTGGTTTTGCTTCTTATGACTTGGTTCCTTATCCAATCAGCTTTTCTTACTCCTAGCATACTTCGTTCCATGGAAACTTGGCAGATTCATAGTTTATTTAGATGATTTTTTGTTGGTGCCCAAGTTTGTTTTCCATACATAAGTATGGGGAGGATGCAGGTGTTGAAAATCTTACTCTTAGTGCCAATGTGGAGGTTTTGGACCTTCATTACTTCTTTCATGGCCCAATATCTCTTCCATCCGCTACCAACCCTTTGTTCTATTTCTCTGTTGGTGATGTCTGTATTTGAGATTTGACCTAGATATGTATATTCATTCACATACTCGATTTCATTTTGTTCTTCTAGGCAAATTCTTTCCTCTACGCCGTTTGTGAGTGCTTTTGTTTTATCCCGGTTCAACCTGAGACCCATTTTCTCGCTTTCTTTTGCTAGTTCGTTTATCATGTTGCTCAGGTATTGGTGGTTTTTGGCAAAAAACACGATGTCGTCTGCAAATCTTAGGTTTGTCAGCGAGCAGCCGTCAATGTTTATTCCGTAACTCTCCCAGTTCAGCGTTCTAAATATTTGCTCCAGCACAGCCGAGAAGAGCTTTGGTGATAGTGGGTCACCTTGGCATACTCCCTTTTCGATTAGAAACGGCTGGCCTTTTCACATACAACATTTGAGACATACAAGATACTAAAATAAATAGCCTTTATTTTCAGACACTGCGTAATAGTTACAAATTTATAGGTACTAATAACGAATTTAACAGATCACTATTTTAACAAATCACCTATCCACTATTTCACTTGTTAAATTTTGTGTCCGCCTGCCCTTCGGCAAAGGCCTCCAACCTTCTCGGTCTTGTGCCACTCTGCTCCAGGTGCATCCTGCCACCTGCCTGATATCATCATCCCATCTCTTTCGAGGTCTCCCTTTCTTTCATTTGCCCTCTCTAGGGTACCATTGGGTGATTTGCTTGCTCCATTTGTCAGCACCTCGAATTATATGGCCAGACTATCCGTTGAGACATCCTGTACTGTGGTCTTATGCCTTATCTCGGAGTTTCTCATTTGTTCACTGTTTCGGACACCTAACATACTCCTTTCCATCTCACAAGATACTAAAATAAATAAAAAAGCCTTTTATTTCCAAATTTCCCATTTATTAAATTAGAAGTTTCTTCCGCATTGGTTAGTAAGTTCCTTATAGTTAATGTTATGTTTATGTATCTTATTTACTATTTATTTATTTAATTTGGACCCCTCTTCGAGTGTAGGCCTTTTCCAACTCTCTCCATTTTGCCTGTCTTCCGCTTTGTTTAGCCAGTCTTTCCCTGCAGTTTCTTTTATATCATCTAGCCATCGGCTAGATGATCACAAGATACTAAAGGCGGAATCAGACGGTTCATTTTTCGTTCATTTTTATGTTTCATTCCGCACCTTTCACCCGAAGTGACACGTCTGATCATGAAGTGAACCAAAAGTGCAGAATGAATTCACTAGTGAACCGATCCAACAATGTTTGATATTTTCATTCGGCATCGTTCACTCGCACTCCGAATGACCGAAAAATGAACGGTCTAAACACGGAAAGAACGTTCACTAGTGAATTCGTTCCGCACTTTTGGTTTACTTCATGATCAGACGTGTCACTTCGGGTGTAAGGTGCGGAATGAAACATAAAAATGAACGAAAAATGAACCGTCTGATTCCGCCTAGAATAGTGAATGTTCATTTATATGTCATTTTACCTGAGTTGTGTGAACATTGAGTGAAATAAAGAATCAATCACCCGAGGGAACATTCATCCGAGTGAACCGTCTGATTCCGCCTTAAAGCTGGTCGCTCACAGGTCACACCCCCAAAGACACTTGTTGAGCAACAGGGTGGTGAAAGCTTGTAACGAACTGCCAGACCATATTGTCTCAGCTCTGAATGTTAACCAATTCAAGGACAAATTAGACAAGCTCAACAATCACTACCACTACATAGTATAAAACAAAGTCGCTTCCCGCTGTCTGTCCCTATGTATGCTTAGATTTTTAAAACTATACGCAACTGATTTTGATGCGGTTTTTTTTAATAGATAGAGTGATTCTAGAGGTTTATATGTATAATAATTATAGTACCCATGCGAAGCCGGGGCGGGTCGCTAGTTATAAATAAAATAATAAAATTACTATTTGTTTATGTATGTTTGTCCTTCCATATATATTTTCTACACATATATTTTTCTGGGTTCTAACAGAATACCAGTGTTTTTGTTCAATTGCGAGCAAAGCTACGCACTGAGTTGGAGCCTTTTTGTCATGCTGCAAATGCACACAGTTTATTTGTGTGCATAAAAACTGATTGTTTTGTGTTATTTTAATGTTCTTTTAAGTTTTGTTTTTTGTATTTTTTTTCTCTTATTGTAATTTGTGTGTATTTGGCAAAATATTTAATAGGTGGGAGAAATCCCTCAGAGAAGCTTGCCTTTGTACAATTACCTGTTCTTGTACTTCTTATTTTGTTTCCAATTTCATGTATAGTCGAGTTCTCCAATATCTATACAGACAACCTTTCAAAAATATCTACACACTAGCTTCTGCCCGCGACTTCGTCCGCGTGGAAATCGTTTATATCGTAGCTCCATGCAAACTTCAACCCCCCATTTCATCCCCTTAGGGGGTGATTTCCAGGATGAAAACTATCCTATGTCCTTCCCCGGGGTTCAAACTATCTCCATACCAAATTTCATCGCAATCGGTTCAGCGGTTTAAGCATGAAGAGGTAACAGACAGACAGACACACTTTCGCATTTATAATATTAGTATGGATGTTTCTTATGTCATTGATGATAACTAATATAATAGTAATAAATGTAATGATAATTCATAATACAATAATAATGTATGATATTAAATGTTGTGTACAGTCGCCATCAGATATATCGATAAATCGGCCAAGGTGGTCACAAATATCTGAACGTGTCTCTATTGTCGAGGCATTAGAGACGTGTTCAGATATTTGTGACCATTTTGGCCGCTCCGATATATCTGATGGCGACTGTACCTATACGAAATGTTCAAATTAATATTCTGTGTAAACTGACCTGTGACCATGTTATCAATAAAGATTGAATTGAATAGTGCAAGTTAAATAAAAGCTAGTAATCAAAATTAACATGTTTCTTTGTTTGTTTCAGAAAACCCCATCGACAATCAAATTATGTTATTGTAAATAACGATATATCTGTGATCTCGTTCTTGTGAATAGTTAATTTTATTTTTATAGTTGATCAGTGATTCTGTCTGTTATTTTGTCAGTTTGTTTATGAAGCGACGATGAGTTCTATCAACTTGAAGCCGCCACCGCCACTTAAGCAGATTGACTTGGATCAGGTGAGAATTCATCATTAATTTAATGTTTTTTTTTTTAAGAATAGGGGTTTTGCCGTAGGGACTATGTATATTTGTATATTTAATAATTGTATAGTCATGTACATAATAATTAAGATGTTAAAATACACTCAGAGGCAATGAAAACGGGTCACTTTGTAAAGTAATCCATGGGAAGTGACCCGTTTTCATTGCCTCTGAGGTAGCGTACCTTCATAGTTCACATTGGGAATTACACTCAGATGCAATGAAAACGGGTCACTTTGTAAAGTAATCCATGGGAAGTGACCCGTTTTCATTGCCTCTGAGTGTATTTACAAGTCAGACCATGACGCCCTGTAAGGGCACACAATAATACTTAAAAACTAAACATTTAATTACATTAGATTACAATTTACACTTTATAAACTATCATCATTAAAAAAAATCCGTAACCGAGTAATAACATTTATCAATTAATAACATTTCTAGTTTGCGCTTAAATAATAAATGTATATGATAATATAATTTATCTTAGAGGTAGGTACTTATACGGATGAACCGATTTTCGTTTAGTTTTTTTTTTGTGTCATAGATAATTTTATCCCGAGTGTCCTTAGCCATGTTTCATGAAAATCTGTTCAGCCGTTTTCGAGATATTGGACTTTGAAATGAAGTTGTTAGCCTATATTGTATCCCACTGATGGGCAAAGGCCTCCTCTTTTTTCGGCCACTGGTCTCGGACCTGTGCTAGTGTTCGCCAACCTGTACCATCTAATATTTAGAATAGATAATAAATAAGCAATGGTAATAATTACACGGTTCGACTCACGTATTAAATGTCACTATATGCTTCGAACTCTAGCTGAGACTTTGATGCGACACCGCCGCGAAAACGCTCATCTTAAGACGCTGTCAACACCAAAATGCCCTTGAGGATTTTGGATAGCGCGCACACTGTCTATTTGTATCGGAGTAAACGAGAGCGAGTGTTACTGGGCGGCCCGGTACAGTCGACTACAAAGAGATCGATACGGACAAAGTTACAAAAATATGTATACACGACTGTATTGCCTTATTATTAAGGTCGTGTATACATATTTTTGTAACTTTGGCTGTATCGATCTCTTTGTAGTCGACTGTACATAAATATTGAAATTTAAAAAAGGGTGAGTTATTTGTGAAATATGGCTCGTTAGCGGTTTAGGTATGAATATGTTCATGTTTTTAATTGCAGACCCACACGTCAATAAAATAAAGACATAGGACCGTTTAATGTGATTTTAAGACCAATCTTTGCAATTCTTTTCTATCGAGCCGATTTCGTCAAATTATGTATCGAGCCCGTCTACGATCTTTGAAATATGGTGAATATTAACATATATTTTATTTGATGTGCTAGAACAAATAGTTTTTCTTAAAAAACTGCTTAAATAACATCAATTTCACCAAATTAGGTCTTGTCAGCCTCTTAAGGCGCCGTAGGTTCAGCGAAGTTAAATATTAAGGGACAATAAATATTAAGGGACAATCTTACACAAATCGACCTAGCCCCAAACTAAGCAAAGCTTGTACTATGGGTACTAGACGACGATAAACATACTTATATAGATAAATAAATACTTAAATACATAGAAAAACATCCATGACTCAGGAACAAATATTCGTGCTCATCACACAAATAAATGCCCTTACCGGGATTCGAACCCAGGACCTCTTGCTTCGTAGGCAGGGTCACTACCAACTAGGCTAAAGTGGTCGTTAGTAGTTAACCGAACAGAGTTATTGAAAGAATATAATGCGTCAAATATGTAATTTCATGAAAATCTGTTCAGCCGTTTTCGAGATATTGGACTTTGAAATGAAGTTGTTAGCCTATATTGTATCCCACTGATGGGCAAAGGCCTCCTCTTTTTTCGGCCACTGGTCTCGGACCTGTGCTAGTGTTCGCCAACCTGTACCATCTAATATTTAGAATAGATAATAAATAAGCAATGGTAATAATTACACGGTTCGACTCACGTATTAAATGTCACTATATGCTTCGAACTCTAGCTGAGACTTTGATGCGACACCGCCGCGAAAACGCTCATCTTAAGACGCTGTCAACACCAAAATGCCCTTGAGGATTTTGGATAGCGCGCACACTGTCTATTTGTATCGGAGTAAACGAGAGCGAGTGTTACTGGGCGGCCCGGTACAGTCGACTACAAAGAGATCGATACGGACAAAGTTACAAAAATATGTATACACGACTGTATTGCCTTATTATTAAGGTCGTGTATACATATTTTTGTAACTTTGGCTGTATCGATCTCTTTGTAGTCGACTGTACATAAATATTGAAATTTAAAAAAGGGTGAGTTATTTGTGAAATATGGCTCGTTAGCGGTTTAGGTATGAATATGTTCATGTTTTTAATTGCAGACCCACACGTCAATAAAATAAAGACATAGGACCGTTTAATGTGATTTTAAGACCAATCTTTGCAATTCTTTTCTATCGAGCCGATTTCGTCAAATTATGTATCGAGCCCGTCTACGATCTTTGAAATATGGTGAATATTAACATATATTTTATTTGATGTGCTAGAACAAATAGTTTTTCTTAAAAAACTGCTTAAATAACATCAATTTCACCAAATTAGGTCTTGTCAGCCTCTTAAGGCGCCGTAGGTTCAGCGAAGTTAAATATTAAGGGACAATAAATATTAAGGGACAATCTTACACAAATCGACCTAGCCCCAAACTAAGCAAAGCTTGTACTATGGGTACTAGACGACGATAAACATACTTATATAGATAAATAAATACTTAAATACATAGAAAAACATCCATGACTCAGGAACAAATATTCGTGCTCATCACACAAATAAATGCCCTTACCGGGATTCGAACCCAGGACCTCTTGCTTCGTAGGCAGGGTCACTACCAACTAGGCTAAAGTGGTCGTTAGTAGTTAACCGAACAGAGTTATTGAAAGAATATAATGCGTCAAATATGTAATAATATGTTTTCAAAAAAATAGGCTTGAGGCTTTTCTGCAGCGAGATCAGTGATTCGCAACACGATTAAGCAAATTTCGCTCGATAGAAAAAGATCACGAACATAGGTCTAAAATACACTTAAAATATTCGTAACAAAATATGCTCAAAAGCTAAAAATACCTATCAAAATTGCTTCTAAAAATCGGCTATATGATGTTTGAGAGAACTAAGTGATTACTTTTTTATTTATTTAAACGGCCAAAAAATTCAAATTAAAAAACATGATATCCGCGCTTCCGAGCACGCACTTCCATCTCGCTCACGCTTATGCTCAGTGAGTGGGAGAGAAGACCATGAAACTACGGCGCCTTAAAAAGAGCTCGAGAAATGTCGCGCGTAGTGACATTTAATACGTGAGCTGAACTGAACCGTGTAATTATTAGCATTATTTCAACATGTCTCAGTCAAGTTTAAATTAGATAATAAGCACTTGATGATTTCAACGTTTTGTTTGCGTTTGCGCGTTTTCTCGCACGCGCCGCGCCGCCCAACTCGACGCGTGGCAAGAGGCCTAAACTGTTCTCATTATTCCAAACTATAATTTGAGCAGCCGTTATTTCGCTGTTGACACACTTGGTATTTCGTTATCGGACAACTGTATAGCTAATTTTAATTTAAATGCTGTCTGTGCAATTATTTATTTTCGTCTGGGTTTTGTTTGGCTGGGACATTTTTTTTTAATACGACGTTGCAAACAAGTGTACGGTCTGCCTTATGGACTTATGGTATTAACCAGACTCCAATGAACATGATCGCAATAAATAAATTTGAAATATTTAGTATACCGCATTTGAATTTTCGTCACAAAACTAACACTGAGTTAGTCTTTAGGGTTCCGTACCCAAAGGGTAAAAACGGGACCCTATTACTAAGACTTCGCTATCCGTCTGTCTGCCTCTCACCAGGCTGTATCTCAAGAACCGCGATAGCTAGACAGTTGAAATTTTCACAGGTCCGGTTTGTATAGGCTTTCTATGCACATTGTACCCGTTTTCATTGATCTTAAGTATATGTACTCTGCAAAGATACGGAAGCAAATAATGACTCATCCATGCACATATATTACCAGTGTACGATGTCATTTGAAACGGCTTAAGAGAATCATCGACAAACATGGTGTGGTGATTGAAATATTTTTTCTCAAACCTGCAATGAAATGTTGACGATATGTTCTTCATAATAAGCTCCGAAGTATCAAGTTTACGGCGCGAGACGAGAGATCCGTAATGGAATTACATACAAAATTGGAGGCCTTGGCCTACAAAGCGACCTTCTTTTGTTTCAGTATGAATTCGTGGCGTTTAGCCATTAAAAAAATATTGGAGTTTTCTCAGAAAATAATTAACTACAACTTAAGACAAGGAACTAGAGATGGGCCGACTACGGGCTTGGCAGAAGGCCGACTAGTCGGCTAGGCCGATTGTGGACTTCGGCTAAGTTCGGGTGCAATCGGGAAACTTCGTTTCGCTTTGCCGTCGCGCTTTCTCAGCTGCCTGCATCCGTTCAAAGTACCAAAATATGTGATATTAACTCTGTATTTGAGTAAAATACTTAAAGTTGAAAAACCCCCGACATTTTCTTTTCAAAGTCCAATATCTCAAAAACGGCTGAACAGATCTTCATGAAACATGGCTAAGAACGCTCGGGATAAAATTATCTATGACATAAAAAAAACCGCATTCAAATCGGTCGATCCGTTGGGGAGCTGCGATACCACAGACAGATACACAGACACGTTGAACTTATAACACCCCTCTCTTTGCGTCGCGGGTTAAAACAGACGAAAGATGTCATATCTGTACAGTCACATAAGTAGCTAAACACCTTGATACCTTGTCGCTTTTACCCGTTTGACAACTTCGTATGGCAGTTTAAATGTGAAATGTGTGTGTTTAGGTGTTCGGCAGCTTGTGAGTTTGATCGTACAAAAAAAAAAACAAATGTAGCGACACCACAAATGTAGCTAAGAACCATCTCGACGTACAAGATTTTTGATTATAACTATTAAGTGCAAGCTCTGAGTGGACGCCCCGCTCAGAGCGGGGCGTCGAGCGTCCATATAAATTGCATTTGTTTTATATGGACGCTGCACGCCCCGCTCTGAGCGGGGCGTCCACTCAGGCCTTGCACTTAACTTGACGCACGGTAAGCACTCGAGCTCTGTCGCCCTATCCGTCTCTTTCTACTAAGTCTTCTAGTAAGAGAGAGACGGATACTGCGAGAGAGCTCGCGTACCGTCTTGCGCTATAATTAAAGCAATGACGCTTAGTTTCAGTGTCCGAGCGGCATTTCAGCTCCTGAAGCGTTGTGGAACCGCCCTGTGTAACCCGAACTTGGACTGGGGCGAAAAACAAACGGCATTTCATTGTGTAAACAGCGTATACACTTTCAGGCAATCGCTGTTTCAATCGGCTGCCACGCGACAGAAAATTCATACACATTTTCTATTGCCGCCCCAGTAAGTTGGCTCAGTTCGGCTTGCACAGGGCGGTTCCACAACACTTCAGGAGCTTTGCCTTTTTGCCGTCATTGCGCTGAATACTAACCGTACAGTATCGAGAACTGAGGCAGCTATCCACAAGAGGCAGCCTCGGGCCGAGCGGCTGCCTCGCCCCGAGGCAGCGCAAGTGACGCTGCCTCAACCTCATGCCTCAGGTCCTCTAGTGGATACACGGCTTATGACTCTTTTAAGGCCGAAACGCACTGACAGCGGTGGCGGAACGCTTTTTTCCCGGCCGGTATTCTGTGCGGACCCTTTATTTATTTATTTATTTAAACTTTATTGCACAAATATAAAAATAGAAGTACAATTGGCGGACTTAATGCCTTTAGGCATTCTCTACCAGTCAACCATTGGGCTAAACAGAAACTTTAGTGGTGCAGGATCCTAAGTACGGAGACTCGAAAGGAAACACAAATCAATTAATTTAATTAATATACATACATATATACATACAATTAAATGTACCCGAACAAAGATATCATGAGGATCATCAATGTTTAATGGTTAATAAGAGATGCTTACGCAACTTGCATTTAAAGGTGAACTTGCTCTGAGCTTGCCTGACGGTAAGAGCGAGATCATTCCACAGACGAATAGCCTGAACAGCGAAGGAATTTGAGAGGAAACCAGTACGGTGAAATAGGACAGAGAGTTTAAGACTCCTGGATGTACGTAGCTCGCAACCGGGACGGGGTGTAACAAATTGAAATTTAGATTTAAGATATTCCGGTGCAGCTGGGTCAAATAAGATGGTATAAAGTGTGCACAGAATCCTGAAAGATCTGCGCTCGCGTAGCGACCCTTTCGTATTAGCTCGAACATTACAACCGGTACCGCCTCCGCACCGCTCCGCCACCGCTGTCAGTGCGTTTCGGCCCAACGACTTAACCGGAGCGGGCCCCGTTTTTTCGTCTTTAACAAAACAACGTGTGTTCCAGATATGGGGCGACCTCCGCGAGGGCATCGAGCATGTGTACAGGAAACAGCATATGGAGAGGAAGAGATACATGGAACTGTATACGTATCCTTTACGAAAACTTTATCTATACTAATACTAGCTTCTGCCCGCGACTCCGTCCGCGTGCAACTCGTTTATATCGCGCAGCTCCATACAAACTTTCACCCCCCCATTTCACCCCCTTAGGGGATGATTTTGGGGATAAAAACTATCCTATGTCCTTCCCCGGGACTCAAACTATCTCGATACCAAATTTCATCGCAATCGGTTCAGCAGTTTAAGCGTGAAGAGGTAACAGACAGACAGACACACTTTCGCATTTATAATACTAGCTTCTGCCCGCGACTCTGTCCGCGTGGAAATCGTTTATATCGCAGCTCCATACAAATTTCAACCCCCCGTTTCATCCCCTAAGGGGGTGATTTCCAGGATGAAAACTATCCTATGTCCTTCCCCGGGATTCAAACTATCTCCATACCAAATTTCATCGCAATCGGTTCAGCGGTTTAAGCGTGAAGAGGTAACAGACAGACAGACAGACAGACAGACACACTTTCGCATTTATAATATTAGTATGGATTAGTATGGATATAGTATGGATATGGATATCCTCCTGTACGTCTCACTCGCACCGTGGAAAATAGAAAGAAAGAAAGAAAGAAAGAAAGAAAAATATATTTATTGCCTTTTAACAGAAAGCATATCAATTAACACAAATATAGGAAACAAAAAAAAAAAAAACATAATGACACAAAAACTACAAAATAAAAATGTTAAACTAAAGGCAAAAGGAGCACATTCAGCAACTGCTGGCGGCACATAAATGTACCGCCAGCGCTGATTTTCAATGTGCCCCCACTCGGTCCAAGATGGTTGCCGAGGAGGAAGGAGAATAAGAATAAGCGGGTAACAAACAAAACTAACTTAAAAATAGTACTTACAAACTTATATACAGTGTGTTTGTGTATGTTAATGTTTATATATGTGTGAGTGTATGTGTGCGTGTGTGTGTGTGCGTGTATGTGTGTGTGTGTGCGCGCGCTTGTGCATGTGGTGCGTGTGATATATGAAATAAATGACTGAAATTTATCTAATGATTGTAATTGCTAGGATTTAAATTAAAAGCTATTTAAAGGCTATTTCAAAATCTTGCTTCTGCCTCTCATGCAAGACTCGTTTTAATTTAATTTTAAATGTCTGACTACTGACTTTCTTCCTTAAGGGTGGCGGTAGATTGTTCCAAATCTTTGAAGCACGATATTTGAAAGAGCCTCTAAAACCAGCAGAATAGCATGGAGGAATATTTAAACAATTTCTAAATTTAGACCGTGTATTAAGGCCATGTACATCCTTGGACCATCTAAACTTTTCGAAAAGATATTCCGGCCGACCTTTCCATAATACCTTCTGAGTCGTACAAGCTATGTGTAGTTCTCTACGAGACTTCATATTTAAAATTTTGTTTTTTATTAAGAAGGGAGTGACATGCGCTCGTCTAGGAATATTAAAACAAAAACGAGCGCAGGCGTTCTGCACTCTCTGTATTGCGTTTTCCGTTTTACCCCATAACCTAGGTCCGTACACTGCGCTGCAATAATTTAGTGGTGAGAGCACCAGAAGATCAGTCAATAGAATTCTGACTTCCTCAGAAATATGCTTCCTAATATTGTACAATACTTTGAGTTTATAGAAAGCATTTCTGATTTTTTCGTTCACATGCTTGACAAACCTTAGCTCGCTGTCCATAATAAGTCCCAGGTTTCGTGCTTCGTTCTCAATCGGTAATTCTACTTTATCAATATATATTTTAGGATTGTGATCTAAAACTTTTGAGACTTGCATTTTTGTGCCCAGAACTAAAAACTTCGATTTTGCCGGATTCAGAACTAGAGAATTCTTCGCAGCCCACTTAGAGATCTCATATAAGTCTTTATTTATTTTGGTCAGTGCCTCTACAGTGTCTTTAGAGTTAAAACTATAATAAATTTGTGTGTCATCTGCGTACAAATGATATTTGCACACTTGGAGCTGTTCAGGCATGTCTGCTGTGAAGATAGAGAATAGGATCGGACTAAGTATAGACCCCTGGGGTGTTCCGCTAGGCACATTGCGTATGTCTGAAACAGCCTTGCTTCCATCCGCATTTTCAAGCTCTACATACTGCTCCCTATCATTTAAATAAGTTTCGAACCATTTACATGCGCTCTCTGAGAAACCGTAATAGGATAATTTAGCTACTAGTAAATCTGGATTTAGGCAGTCAAAGGCGCGCGAGAAATCAAGCAGGACAAGAACACTACTAAGACCCAAATCCGAGGCTGTGAGTATATCGTCAGTAACATTTAAGAGTGCTGTTTCCGTGCCGTGTGCTTTTCGGAATCCAGACTGGTACTTAGGTATGATATTTTCTAGACTTATGTACCCCTCTATTTGTTCAAGTACTACCCTCTCCAGTACCTTTGACAGCACGGGTAGTATACTAATTGGCCGCAAGTGTCTAAACTCTCTACAGCAAGTGTCTAAACTCTAACCAGAAAGAGGAGGGTAGATCTTTCTCGACTCGCGTCGCAGCGCGGCGTCAGTAGTGCTAGCCGCGCTGAGTTGGTTGGTTGGTTCCTATAGAAATAACAAATAAGTTTCTGTCAAAAAAAAACATTTTTAGTACAAGCTTTTATTGCCGACTGTTACTTTTCTGTATACCGTCATCAACTACTCATTGAGACGATTCCAACGAGCCCAAACTCAACGGGGTTACGTCGGTTCAATACTGAATTCCCATGGCCACCTTCTGTCTCCATCAGATCAGCTGGATGGTACCATAATATTGTATTGTCATCAAAACTATACTAATACGCAAAATTTCAGCTCGGATAACGGCAAGTCACTGAAAAATGGATTGCAAATTTTGACGGACAACTTACATACGAACAGGTCAAGTTAATATAAAGCTTGTCAAAATGGCTATGTGGCACTTGACTAGAATTCTAACTGCCCAAAGGCCTAATAAAATGGGCGGAAAGGTTCTCGAGTGGCGACCACGTACCGGAAGGCGCGACGTGGGTAGGCCCCCCACAAGGTGAACTGATGACCTGGTAAAGGTCGCGGGAGTCCGCTGGATGCAGTTGGTGCAGGACCGGTCATTGTGGCACTCTTTGGGGGAGCAGTGGACGTCTTTCTGAAATAGGCCTATAAGGACGCCAGCGCGTAGCGGGGCGTCGAGCGACTGCCCATACATTGAAGTCGCTCGAATGTATCGACTGCGCTCGTCGCCCCGCTGCCCGCTGCCGTCTAGTCCGCGGCCTATAAGGCCTTTAGTCCAGGCAATGAACTGACAACTCGTATGGAAAAAATGTCAATTTTGGAAATAATTTATAATAGCTTATTTTTTATGTATAACGGATATATTATCAATTAAATAGTTACCCAGCGACAGAATCCGACAAAATTTCAGACATCGAAAAAATGATAAGTTAACTGGCTTCTAAAAAGTCAGTAAAAATATTAATAAATGTTTTTGTCTTTATTTTGGTTCATTTACATTTGCTCTATAATATTCAAGATAAATCGTACAAAAAAAGATAATGCATGTTTCATTTAAATCTACATAATTACTTCCGGGTGGAAAGTTTGTCGGATTCTTGACTAACAACTCTTAGAATAACATTTTCAAATGAAATCAACAAAAAAAACGCTATTATAAATTAATGTTTTTCAAAACCGTATTTTGCCTGGAGTACTTCTCCACTTAAGACGCTGTTAACATCAAAATGCCCCTTACGATTCGGGATACGGCGCACACTGTCTATTTGTATCGGAGTAAACGAGAGCGAGTGTTACTGGACGGCCAGGTATTAGAAGATAAATAAATATTGAAATTAAAAAAAGTGTGGATTTTTTGTGAAATATGACTCGTTGCGGTTTAGGTATGAATATGTTGACTTAATGTTTTTAATTGCAGACCCGCGTCAAAAATAAAGCCATAGAACCGTTTAATGATGATTTTAAGACCAATCTTTGCAATTATTTTGTATCCAGCCGATTTCGTCCAATTATGTATCGAGTCCGTCCACGGTCTTTGAAATATGATAAACATATATTTTTGTTGATGTGCTAGAACAAATAGTTTTTTTTCTTAAAAAACTGCTTAAATAACATACATTTCAACAAAATTAGGTCTTGTCAGCCTCTCAAGTCGCGGACTGCACGCCAGCGGGCAGACAGGTAAGACCCAGATATAAAGTGCGTATAGAATCTCAGGGTATTCCACTTGTCGAATTTCTAAATTTGTTTATACAACGACGGTGGCAAACAAGCGTACGGCCCGCCTGATGGTAAGCGGACACCGCAGCCTATATACGCATGCACCTCCAAAGGAGTAACATGGGCGTTGCCGACCCTTTATATGTTTGAGGATTTGCCGTGTTGACAGCTGAAGGAACAAATTCCCTCGCTCTCAACACAACGCATCCTCGGGAGCTCTGGCGACCTTGCTCACCTCCAGGAACACAACACTACTACAGAGCAAGTAGTAGTGTTATTATGGCTGTGATTTTCTAAATGTAATCTTCGATACAGAATATGATGTAGTAATACCCTCACATATTGAAAAAAAAATAAAAAATTGTTCAAATGCACAAAAGTATTGGACAAAAGTATTCACGTGTCAATGTCACTTTAGTACGTGAAGAATATCAAAAGCTTTTTTTTTAATGGTTCCTTAACCGCACAACAGTCATGTATACAACTACTGCACTTCAGTGCATCAGAACACATTCACGGGCCCCAACATGGCGCACAACAGACCGCAAGCCAGCTACGTGCGACAAAGCATCGGCATGGGCGCCGGCAGCAAGAAACAGGTAACTAACTAATACAAATACAACATTATTTAATGACAGCTTAACAATGGATACATTATCAGTGGGGGTGCGTAACGTTCCCATTTTTTTTTATTGATATAATATTAGTCGCAATAATGCTCATTTGATATAATTATTGACTCATATAACAAAACTTAATATATTTACATATGATATAATTATTAGTTTACGAGGGCTGCTCCGAAAGTTGTTAGCTGCTCCGGCTCTACTCATATGATTACAATATTATTGATACCATTGTGAGGGATATATTTCATTACTTATTGAAGTGGTGTAAATAAATTTTTAGAAAACGCTTAGTTTTTTTAATTTATTTTTTACTTCGAAGCGTCGAAGCCTTAACCATCAGTCATGAAAATCAGTAATTGAGTCTCCATATGTGCTGTCATTGTATTAACAGTATTTGTTAAAAAAAAGCAATTGGTCTTTTTAGGTGCTGCTTTCAACAAATCTCGACGGTTTTTTTACGTATAAATCGTTTTGATTGAGTAAACATTATTATATGATCTAATAGGTGTAAACAATGAGTCTTTCATTAAAAGTAAAAAATTCTGATATTAAAAAAAATGTATATGTACTTATAACATTATTTATTGATTTATACATTGGGAATAGCAGAAGAAACAGAATAATTAGTCCCGGGTAAATTGAAGTTCGATTTTCAAAGATTTCAATACGAAATTCATTTAATTGTGCCTAAAATTGCCGTTTTTTCTAAGCAATTCGTAACTCCATACAAAACAGCTTTCAGTTTAAAATATGTAATAAAAAATCTATTCGCATTAAATTATAAAAAAATCATGGCCTTAATTTAGCATTGAAATATCCCTCACAATGGTATAAATAATATTGTAATCGCATGAGTAGAGCCGGAGCAGCTAACAACTTTCGGAGCAGCCCTCGTATATAATGATCATTTGATGTAATAACATTTACTATAGCATACTTTAAGTCTAATGCATATTTCCTATAATGAACATATGATATAATGTTAATTTCTTCTAATGTACAGTTAGCATAATAGTTTTAATAGACACTAAGGCAGTCGGTGTAGGTACGACGACGAACGAAGCGAGGAGGAGGGTTGGGTAGAACCGTGACCCTACAGCGCGCGAGCCGAAAGAGCGAAGCGAGCGTGCCGCGGCAGCGGCCGGCGAAGCGCCAGAACCGAACACTTTTTTACCGCCGAATACTGATACTATGAGTACAATTTGCAAAGCGTAATCTTTGCTATACTTTGTTTATTTTATTGGCGTTACCAAGCTGTTGTAATAAAAACAATATATTATACTAGGTACTTGACAGTTATGTAACATGAGAATTATACCATATTATGGTTATAACAAATGTTGTTATACCAGATCATAGTTATACAAAATAAACATATATATTTTGGGATTGTACCAAACGTTTATTATATAAAATGAGTGATTATACGGGTTCGGTACCAAAGGCCTAAGTTGCATTTAGTCTTGGCATTCAAAACATCTTAGGTTGTAAATTGTCTGGGTAGCAAAATGTCTTGGTCTGTAAAACGCCCTCATTGCTATAAGCCTTAGTAAGCGGAATGACTCGGCTGTAAAACGACTTAAAGTCGTAATGTCTTAATAGGTAAATGGTCTGGATACCGCCCCGCCAGACTGACCTTCACATTATTCTGCCACATCAGTGTGAAGGATAAGAAATTTTATTCCTATTCTTCACTTTTACACTCTCACTAAACTTCGTCACACTAGTGTGAAGGTTGAGAAAAGATTATTCCTTACATTTACCTTTTGCTTCCACACTATAAAATAATATGGCTAACGGACACATTGTTTTTTTTTAAGTTATTTAAGTCTATGTTTTTACATATTATATCAGTCAGTTAATCGCTAGGTTGGTTCTTGCGTTATCAGTTTATACCTAACTTCTTAATAGAGATATTTTGATCGGCAAGAGTTTGTCACAAAATGTGAGAAATATAGCTATAACTGTACAGTCGAGGTCAAAGATATGTTTACACTTTTGCACCTTATTGCCTTGTAATAAGGTGCAAAAGTGTAAAGATATTTATGACCTCGACCGTACCCGCGATGCTGTCGTAGAGAATAACTGTACCCACGATGCTGTCCACGTGGGGAATTACTAATTGAAATTGAAACCAAACAAATGTTGAAATTTTGTAAATTACAATTCTCTAAATAGTCAAACAAAATCCGTCACACTGTCTGCCTGTGCAGTGTGAAGGTGAGGAAATAAAATCCTAACCGTCACACTGTCTGCCTCTGCAGTGTGGAGGTGAGGAAATAAAATCCTAACCGTCACACTGTCTGCCTGTGCAGTGTGAAGGATGAGGAAATAAAATCCTAACCGTCACACTGTCTGCCTCTGCAGTGTGGAGGTGAGGAAATAAAATCCTAACCGTCACAGAATAACAGAATATTTATACTTATCCTTTAATAAGGCAAAGTTTAGGTCGCAAAACCGAAGATAATATTGGAAAAAGGTCAGGATTTTTTTCTCGACCTCCACACTGTTCTTTTAGATAGAGTAACTGTTAGGAAATGATTTCCCGGCAGGCCCACTAGTGTGATAGTGAGAAACATAAATTCTCCACCTTCACACCGCTCTGTCACACCGCTTCACACTAATGTGAAAGTAATGATTTTAGTTTCTTGACATACACACTGATGTGGCGGTAAATAATAAATATATGACAGTTAGGAAATAGTTTGTCTGTCTAACACATTGGTAGTAAGGGTAGGATTTTTATTTCATTTTCTTCACACTGATGTGACAGAGTAATGTGAAGGTCAGTCTGTCGCGACTCTTCGCGGCCAATATTATAGAATGTCTTGATAGCATAAAGACTACGTAGTTATATCGTAAAATATAAAAAATGTCTTAGTAGCAGTTTGTCCAGATTGTCTAATGACAATACTTTATTCTATTATCACCTCCTTAGTACTTCAAATTCAATTACAGGCCACTTGATATTTATATTTTTTCATACAATGAAGTCGTTTAGCAATCATGACGTTTCTACCACTGGCTCATTTTATAGCTAAGACGTTAATCAAACAAGATCATTTGATAACATAGTCCTTAATACAATCAAGACGTTACACAATTGAGTCATTCTGCTTATTGGTTATTTTCACGACCTAGACGTTTTTCTACGTATGTCTTTCTGAAACTAAGACAATTTTGTAACCGTGGTATTATACAAAAAAGTCATTTTGTACACTTGGTCAGTGTACTACTAAGATGTTTTGAATGCCAAGACTAAATGCAACTTAGGCCTTTGGTACCGAACCCGATTATACACTTTGAAATTATATCAAATGTTATTATATTGAAATAAATTACATCATTTATGTTTATGCCCATCATTACACATACACACCCCTCAAACCCAAATGAGGGATTAAAGTTCTACTTTTCTTCCCTCGTATGACGGCAACACAACAATGACTTCTCATATAAGGTGTGAAATTAAAGGAGTAAGTGTCACGCGTTAGCAAAATTATTACCGTCTTCAATATACCGCCCTCGCCGTAAATCATTTTGCTCCCTTAAGACACAGTCTACTATTGGCATTTTTTTGTGTCTATTAATTGATGGTTTTTCTTGCAGAGTCCAGCAACAACCGGCGGTGCTCAGCTGGTCGGCTTAGAGCTGTATAAGCGGCTGAGAGAGTTCCTGAGGAACTACCTCGTCAACCTTCTTAAGGTATGTCGACACACAACAGTACAGTCGAACTCACAAGTGTTAACTTTACCATGTCACTTTTTTACTTAAATAAAATATCTTTATTTACGAAACAATAATGATTATAGTTATATAAAAATATCCGCAACGCAGGCTTCGTCAATTGCGTACAAACAAACATCCCCCTAGGCACTTAACTAACAATGATAGAATCCGTAACAGGCTTCGTTAATAATACGTTATAACCTAAACTAAAGTTCCCAAGACACTGGCGGCGTTGCCACACTGAATGGCCAAAGAAATCTGTTGAGCCAGGAACGATCCGGAACGAGGGTCACAACGCCTTTTTACAAAATACTTTGAAAAAAGTATTTAAATACAAAATGCAAATACTTTTCTAATTTGATATTTCAAATGCAAAATACTAAATACTTTTGCTTTTTGTATTTAAATACTAAATACAAAATAGGTATTTTCAAAATACTTTTTTCAAATAAAATACTTTCAAACAAAATCGAAGTCAATAGTCATTCTCGTTAAAAAGCGGAGCGTAACGTCGTGTTTCACAGATAATAACGTTCATTTTGTTTTAACTGTCATTTTGCACATAGACTTTCAAAGTTGCAGCGCCTCTAATGGCCATTTGCCGAATCGCTGACCCATTCGCTTGAAAATTTGAGTGGTAAAGGTAATACTTTCGAAAATAGTATTTTGTATTTGACAAAATATAAAATACATTTCGAAAAGTATTTCAAATAAAATACAAAATAAGTACTTGAAAAAAAAAAGTATTTAAGTACAAAATATAAAATACGTACTTTGTATTTTGTATTTGCATTTTAAATACAAGTATTTCAAATAAGTCACAACTCTGCTTTTTAAGTACTTAACACTTTCGCAACCGGACCAAAAAAGGAGCAACACACCAGAAACCGACAGAACTCGCTAGGCGTGTAGGTTTATAGGTAGCGCGTAGCGTCACACCTACCTATGAGATAGATGGATAAGGCCGACACTTTATGTACAGAGTTTATTTACATAACTAACTATAATTTATTGAATCAGGCGTTACTTTGCGGAAGTCCATGATATATTACGAGAACAATATTTCTTTGCTATTCCGCTAAAAAAACGTGCTGGTCTATCAGTGAAGATAAGATGAAACTATTTGCGTATAAACATGCAAAAAATTACAGCAAACCACCAATATTGACAAAAACCTCGACACGTGTTTCGCCTCTCTACGAGGCATTATCAGGAGATGCTGGCAGGAGATGTTGCTTGCGCCACGTCCACTGAGCAAAATCAAAAAAAATCAAAATCAATTTATTTATATTACATGAAATATAAAAGATTTAAATTTAAATCGCAATCGGCCGTAAGAAGATGTAGCAGGGCAATGAAAGGCCTGTTGACTCCGTAGCACGGCATCGGGTCGCTGCAGCGCGCAGGCGCCGGCGTCTGAGCAAACATTACGAGTGCCTACAGGCGGGTTCTTGGTTGCGAACGTGTTAAATGAGAACTCATACTGTTCACTTTACCTCGTCACCTTGACACTTTAATGAGATTGTCTCTCTGTTTCAAACTGTTAAGAGTCCCTAGGACGCCCGACACAAGTCGGCTCCCCATACAAACGTAGTTTGGATCTCATTTTAAAACGGCGGAAACTTTGTATAGACAATGGGATAAAGCAGCAATTACCGAAAATCCCAGTTCCTGGCCCGAGAGAGGCGTTAAAGTCTGTACTCGCCACGGGCTGTAATAAAGAAAGCACCATATCACACACATATTTATTTTGCCGAAGGCAAGGGCGTCAAGTACCTGCTATCTGAGACATTCTTCGTTTTACCGCCCTAGGTAAGTAATGTAATATAACTTTACAGAATGGAGCCGATCTTATGGGCGAAGACGTACTCGCCTTCTACACCAATCAGTGGGAAGAGTACCAGTTCAGCTCGCGGGTGCTTAACGGGGTCTGCGCTTACCTCAACCGACATTGGGTCAAGCGTGAGTGCGAGGAGGGCAGGAAGGTCGGTATTATTGTTAAAAACTCATTTATAATTAGTATACGAATAATCTCCATGATTGCAGATAGCTGGGAAGTTATTTTGATGAGTTAGATATAGTATTGGAATTAGTATATTGCCTTGTGGAACTCTCAATTCTATTATGCATACTTTTTAGCTAGCGCGAAGGGTATATAATCTTCCTACAACGCTAATTATTCTTATTCAAGCAATATCAATTAACATCGAGTGAAAAGCGTGACTGTAAACATTTGAGTTTATTGGAAATAATATGGGCCCTAGTATACTGCCCTGTGGAACTCCCACTTTGTTATGACGACTTTTTAATTTAGGCGGTTGTTATAATGAAATTAACTGACTTATTTATTTTTAATTGTTATAATGTTGTTATTTAATGTCTTAATGTTTGCCGCTATGTAGGACGAACGTCATATTTGAATTGGATTTTACTATCAAAAGCAGTCGAATGTTCTTATATTATGTTTTTGTATGTTTTAGGGAATCTACGAGATCTACCAGCTGGCGTTGGTCACATGGCGCGACAATTTGTTCAAATGTTTGAACAAACAAGTCACCAATGCTGTGCTGAAGCTGATCGAGAGGGAAAGAAATGGGGAGACTATTAACACCAGATTGGTGTCGGGGGTAAGTTTCTTGATATGTGAGTATTTGTTGTATACTCACATATTAAGCGCTCCAAGGGTTGCGCTGTGTTGAGAGCGAGAGGCCTAAGAGACAATAGACATAAACAGATAAGCTATAGTGAAATTGCCCTTACATCCAATATTTGACAGCTGTCATCCCAGTGCAATTTATGTCATCATATTGTCGAGGTGACGGCTGTTATAAAAATCTAATTATATTTAGTGAATCCATTGCAAAAAAAGTACAAGTGATTTCTTACACATAGAAAATACTAACGTAATATTTTCTAGTAAAGATCAATGTCAAATGACGCCAAATAATAATGGCAAATGCAACAAAAAATATTCGACGGTTTTCGTCGAGATATATTTGCTTGCGAAACGCAAGGTAAATGAATAAGCGTAAGAGACTCCTTTTAGGTTAAGATTGTGCTAAGTCATAAAACAAATATTGTGTAAAACGATTGAAATAAACAGTTAATTTTTTAGGTTCTCTATTGGATCGCATAAAATCATTTGGAATAATATAATAACGCATAATTTTTTAAAGCCGAATTAGCGTTAAGCCTAATCATGTTATGGCATACATTTTTAGGCATAAAATTAAAAAGAATAAACGAAAATAGCATAATCATCACAAAGACTAACATCAGATAGCATAAATACAAAAAGACAATAATTACTTGGCATCATTACAAAACGCATAAACATTGTGTCCTAAAAAAAAAAATTATAATGTACGGCCCAATAATGTACAGCCTGATAATCCATTTACAGTATGGACGCGGATTATTGGGCTGTACATTATTTTGACCGTGCATTATTACTTCTAGGACGCTCATCTGTGCGGACTAATAATCTCCAACGAGTCGACGCCACCCCGCTGCGCGGGGTGTCTATTTCTGGTCTGAGGGACACAAGTGACCCCTAACCTAACCAACCTAAGACAGAGTTCGCTTATGACAAGTATTTTTGTCCACCCTGATAATGCACGACCCAATAATCCGCGTCCACAAAAAGTGGACGCGAATTATCAGGCTGTACATTATTGGGCCGTGCATTATCACCCTGAGCAAACTTGGTCCGGGGCAATAATTGGAAGCCCCTTTTGTCCGGGCTGATAATGCACGACCCAATAATCCGAGTAGAGTAAGTGGACGCGGATTATCAGGCTGTACATTATTGGGCCGTGCATTATTGGCTCCCGGTCCGTCATGTCTGAGCATGTCGTGGTCAGCATCTGGGGGTTCTCTATTGGATCGCATAAAAGCTTCAAAACAGATATGATAAATAATTATTAGCCCATACAATAGTATGCATAATGAGTATTAGTCGAATACAAATTAGTCCAAGTAAAATTATTCAAAAACCATAGTATGCCAAACAAAGTAGTAGGCCAAAGTATTATTATGCGACAGTATTATTATGCCAATAGAAATTATGCCAAATCAATTATGCGAAACTATATTAGTCTAAAAAAAAATATGCCAATGAAGGGGATCCCAATTTTTTATGTTGCTATTCATTTCTCTGAATTATGATATGACTTATATGTCCATTTGAAATAAATGCTATTGTTGCACTTTATTTTATTGCTTAAAGTTTTATGGCTCCTCGCTCTTACGAGTATGTCACCAGTTAGACTATACGCTCCGCTTTACCTCACAATCAAAATTTGTGTCTCAATAAAATACCGTCCTCACAAAAATCTTAACACGCACTTTTCCAGGTGATCAACTGCTACGTAGCTCTCGGCTTGAACGAGGAGGACCCAAGCGCCCGCGGCCAGAACTTGGCCGTGTACAAGGACACTTTCGAAGCCGTTTTCTTGGAGGACACTGAGAGGTTCTACACCAGAGAGAGCACGGAGTTCCTGAGGAACAACCCGGTCACTGAGTACATGATCAAGGTAAGGAGCCTATCACGGTTATTTCTCTTAAGAAATACGCTACGGCTTTATACTGTGGGGCAAGTTTATTGAGGAAAGCGGCCTTCAAAACACAGAATACACTTGCAATTCATAATGCTGCCGATGAGTTGCACGATGACTAAACTCTACATTAATATCTGACAGGACAAAATGCCTAAAAGTACCTGACACATCTTAGTTTGCTAATTAGAGGTCTAGGTCTAGCTAGTAACTTCTATCTGAAGCGCCCGTGGACAGAATCTGACCGTGTACAAGGACACTTTCGAAGCCGTGTTCTTGCAGGACACTGAGAGGTTCTACACTAGAGAGAGCACAGAGTTCCTGAGGAACAACCCGGTCACTGAGTACATGATCAAGGTAAGGAGCCTATCACGGTTATTTCTCTTAAGAAATACGCTACGGCTTTATACTGTAGGGCAAGTTTATTGAGGAAAGCTGCCTTCAAAGCACAGAAAATATGTGCATTCATTGTTCCGAAGGGGAATTTAAAGGTCACCGAGACTGCATTCAATCGGATAGGCTAAATTACCCAAAAATACCTGATGCATCTTTGTTAACTGCATTCCACTCCGAGGTGGTCTAGGAGTCACTCCTATCCGAAAAGGATTCTGGGATAACCCGAAAAATGTTGCATCTTTCTGTCGTGCGCGGAGGACATTAATGTATTTACAGTACATATGGTGCTACTTTCCCGCACTAGTGCGGAAAAGAGCACTTTTCGTGCATACGTCGAAAATTTAAAGAGACATATTATGTACAGTAAAACGTACGATACACGTGCGAATAGGTAATTCGCAACTCACCAGTCGTTGCGAATTTCCTATTTTCGGCACTTGTAACGTAAATAACTATTCTTACACAAAAGCGCGATTTACTCGAATCGAGCCGTCAACTGCCTTACACTAAAAACAACCGTAATCAACGCAATTTTCAATGTATATTTCTGCTAGTATGATTTTTTTAAAGTAAAATACTACTTCTGTATTATTATTTCTAATCATCACAACATTCGTCAACAGGCCGAGCAGCGCTTGCAAGAGGAGCAGAGACGCGTGCAAGTGTACTTGCATGAGACAACTATGGAGCGACTTGCAAAGACTTGCGACCGCGTGCTGATCGAGAAACATCTAGAGATCTTCCATGCCGAGTTCCAGGTACACTCATAGACATGTTTTAAATACATTTCTATGTATGTACGTTTGTAAATACTTTATTGAACATAAATCATAGTACACAGGTAAAAATACTGACATAATAGTTAAGGTGGTAGAAAACTTAACGAACTTATCCCTTTAAGCGATCTCTTCTCTTGATCTGATTCATTTGTTTTACAATATACTCACCAATCTGCATTGTTCCATGACGTTCTATAATCATATAGGTACGCTAAAGGTATCTGCTTCCAGAAATCCACGTGGTTTACGAAAGTAGAATATTCGTTCAAAGATAATATATGGTTACAAGTCTAGAATGTTCCGGAACCACACCAGCTCTAAACTAGAATGCTTCAAAACGTTCTAACGTAGTCCACAAACCGTATCGTATTGACTAGAACGTCTTGGAACGTTCTGTGCGTGTTAAAACGACCGGTTTAGTAAAGTGGGTACCCTGCCTCTGAAGCTGATGACCTTCGAATGCCGGGCATTTATTTAGTAACAATCAGGAATATACGTGTAAGGTTTATTTGCGACTAGCTTCTGCCCGCGACTTCGTCTGCGCCCCCGTTCCGTTCCGTTCCGTTCCGTTCCGGTGACTCAGCCAGCCAGCAGTTCTGCTGCAAGGACGCGGAGGCGTTGGCCATGCCCGGGAGGAAGCGACGAGGAGGCTCCTTGACATTGCTCGAGAGCACGCGCTGGCACGATACGGGCAGACACAGCCAGGGGTGTATGGGAACCTTAACAGCCCCTGTCCGGAACTACCAGTTCCGAGACAGGGCGTGCACTCGGGCTCTCTCTTGTACTTCCTCGTCCTCTGCCGCCCTGGCAAGGTCAACTGACCCACCTATCCGAGGCACCAGTGAGCCAATAAGTACAGGACAGGAGTGTGGGGCTGTTGCAGTCAGGATGAGGAGCGAGGGAAGAAAACCAGACCGAATACTAGCATCGTGCCCAGTGAAAGGAAGTATGGATATATAATTGTGTAAATATGTATAGAAGGGTAAATGACTGCGATTAGGTTATGCTGCGATGCCATCTGAGCATTTTGCTGTTATTGTGTCGTTGTTTTCTTGGCCTTTGTTTGCCGTTCTCCTTTGGTTTTAATCCGTTTGTTGCTTTGGAATTATCGAAGTCCCTGGTGCGTTGGATATCTAGTCCCAAAATATTGACAACTTGTGTTTTCCAGTAGGTATCCATGTGGGTGCATGACTTGCTGCTTGATGAATATACGTGATACAGACACTATTACGTTATATTTTATCACTTCACACTAAACATGGAGAGTTGACCGGCAGCCATTATTTAATTTGCCTGTTTTCGTGGGTTAGGGATCATGCCGGAGAGACGTCATCGCCCTTCAAATAAAAACATATCTCGTATCCATTCGTAAGGTGGTCCCGTCTTCTAACGCTTGCATGATCAACGCTTTTCCCTTTTTATTTATATGTCACATAAACTGTAGGTATTTATATATATATACAACGTGTTAACAAAATAACGCAAAACCCGAAAACTGTCCGTTCAGAATCGAGAGTAGAATGCGAAAAAAATAAAAAATAAATTTTTTTGACTAGATTTATTTTTTACATTTGTATGGAGCGTTGGCCGACTGGGGCGACCTGCTCCATACAAATGTAAAAAATAAATCGCGTCAAAAAATCCTTTCCTTACCCCCTTCGCACTCTACTCTCGATTCCGAACAAACTGTTTTCAGGTTTTGCGTCACTTTATTAACACGTTGTATATATATATATATATATATATATATTTTCGTTCCGGGTTTATTGGAGTTTGGTGTCTATTTCGTTATTAGTGTGGGAAAATTTAGCTGGTCCACGTTGCAAGGTGTTCTCGACCGATCAGTTCTAGAGGTAGATTCAGGCGATCATTCTACCTGCTCTTCTTATTTGCAGTCTGTTTCTTCCATTGCATCGATTTCTCGTGCAGTGTTGTTAAAAGTCTCTTTAGTTGTGTGCTTCTGTGGTTGTATTGTCATGTTCTCATGAGGTCATAATATGACTCGCAACAACGACAACTTGTATTTTCCAGTACGTATCCATGTGCGGACTTGCTGCTTGACAAGGGTATATGTGATAAAGACACTATTACCTACTTAAAATGTTGTTACTACACACCAAACATTGTCGCAGATATAAACTATTAAATTCACCGATACCACCGTTTTTTACCTGTAGACACAGACACCACGTTAATTATTTTCATAAACTTAACCAAGATGTTAACACTGCTCACTGCACAACAAAACAGAGTGTAACAAACCCTGTCCCTGGGAGAGTTGACCGGCAGCCAGTATTTAATTTGCCTGTTTTCGTGGTTAGGCGATCTTCCTAAGGAGACGTCTTCGTCATGTGGAACAAAAGCATAACTCGTATTTTTTCTTAAGGTTCTTCAGTCTTCTGAGGCTTGCATAACAATTCAACGCTTTTTGCTCCTCGCTTAAGCTCTAGGTATTTTTTGCATCCAGTTTAATTGGAGTTTGGTTTTTTTTCGTTCTGGTGTTTTCGGTATTTATTACAAGATTATGAACCTAGCATGATTATCCTCTATGTTTTTAATATCGCTTGCCTATTCAAGCCCATCTAGCGTGGCGTGGGTTCATACAGTCATCATGTTCCCCGTTTGTTGGTATGCGTGCATTAAATTCACCTAAAGTGATTGCGATTGATTTCCGTGGTTTTTCTATTGCCCTTTGGAGAGCGTTGGGTAGTTCTTGGCTGCTGTAGTTGTATCTGGCTATCGGTGCGCCTACAGTAATTTGAGTCGATGACGATAAAAAATTGGGTTTGTTGCATAACTACGTCATTTGCTTAAATATGCGCTATTGTTTGCCGATATTTGGGCTTTGTCAATTTCGTGTAGGCGATGTAGACAAATAGCCAGCAGATGTTGTCAGTTGTCATAGGGCTAGCTAGTGTGCTTTTGTCTTTAGTGTACGCAGGAAAAAGTGTTTTATGACGGTGTGCTACGGTTGTTGTTTTAAGAAAAGGTTCACTATCATAATACATTTCACCGAGGTACTTGGGGTTATAGAAAAAAATTGCTGCCTGATGCTGGGAAATATTTGAACCAAAGCGGTTTGGGATAGTTGTTAGGTATTATTCGATTTCATGTATCCGGTACCTATATCTTATGTCAGCATTTTACAATTGATTGATTTTGATTTTGACCTACTGTTATGATGGTATTCTGCCGGTACTATGCATACAGGCATGTATGCATAGTATTAAGAGTCCGACGTGTTGAATCTCCATCGCGATAGGAAGCGAGCTACCAAAGCTAGATTACAAGTCGGCTAATATGTGCAATTAAACTTGTACAGAAAAACCAGCACAAACGAGAAGCTCATCGCCATGGGTTATCCTCTACTAGGCTAGGAAGTCATCAGGCCCAACTAAGTCCAGGATTGCATATAACTAGGTATACCTACGCCGTGCGTGCGCACTGCGCGGATGCGTGTGCAGTGCGTCGACACATTAACCAGTCATTATACAGTACCTACTCTGTACTAGGAGTCTTTGTTTTTACGTCCTTTACTTTATGTATGCTACCTTTTTAGAAATAATCAGACATGGTGGGTTCCCTCTGGCGGGTTCGTAACACCACATTCTTGTGATTTTAGCATTAATACTGTAAGTAAAAAATGGTCTGATCTCACCGGATTTATCTGTTGAGCTTGGGCGACTTTGTAGCGAAGACTCGGACCGCCCTCACATCAGTCGCACTCACTGTTATATAATATATAGACGCACTGCACATTTGTTTAAACCGGTATGTATCGCGAGATGTATATATAATACGCGTATCGGAGCGGGTAGCGTGGTTAGGCTACGGCAGGGATCGCGGCGAGGAACGAGGCTGGAACATCTGGCGATAGGCGCCCTTTATTTCTGCGCTTTTTATGCAATTTGGAGAAACAATGACAGAGGACGGTAAGGGTCCGTGCGACCGTTCGGCACGGCGGCTCAAACGAGACTCCCCGCGACTTCGTCTGCGCCCCCGGGATAAAAACTATCCTATATGTTAATCCAGGCTATAAACTATCTTCGTGCAAAATTTCATTCAAATCGGTTGAGCCGTTTAAGCGTGATTGAGTAACAAACATCTCAACATCCAAACATCCAAACTTTCGCATTTATAGTACTAGTAGGATAGCTAATTTTAGATAACTGTCCAAAGAAACTACTGCAAATAATCCCTATTTTTTATGACTTGGGTATTATTGTTTTTCCAGAAACTTCTCGACGGCGACAAGAACAGCGACCTCGGGCGCATGTACAGCCTGCTGGCGCGCATCCCCGACGGGCTGACGGAGCTGCGCCGCCTGCTGGAGCAGCACATCCACGCGCAGGGGCTCCACGCCATCGACAAGTGCGGGGAGCCCGCCCACACGGTTAGTACAGTGTTCCAAAACGTTCTACAATCGTTCTTCGTCCTTTCGTGTGGCCCATAGCGCCCAGCCATGGGTGACAGGCAACGCCTGACAGGGTGCCGAATTGAACCCGATCTAATAAAAAAACTACAATCGTCCTTTTAAATCATTCACGCTCACTAGTTCCTATATGACTTACAAAGGCGATTAGCCAGCCGGCTCACACGGTTAGTATAAAGTGTTCCAAAACGTTCTACAGTCAAGTGAAACGTTCAAAGTCGTACTTTGCAACTTCGCTAGTACATCCTCGCTCATCAGCTAGCGAGCCCGCTCACACCGTTAGTATAACGTGTTCCAAAACGTTCTGCACTCGTATTTGTATCAACTTTCATGGTATATTCATGCTTATCAGTTCCACACTTATAAGGGCAGCTAGCCACTGATCATATGCTTAGAATAAAGTGTTCCAAAAAGTTCCACAATCTTGCTTCGATAGAACTATAGATTGAGATTGTACACCCGCGCTCATCAGTTCCGCACTTATGGATACAAGGGTGGCTGGGTTACTCACATGATCAGTAGATGTTTCATAATCATTCTAAGCAGAGCATAGCTAATAACCCAATAGTGTAACCCCCCGTTCCCACTATGTCGTCTGTCGGGACGATTTTTTATCGTGTGTCGTCGCCTCATACAAATTGGTGTCCGACAAGTGTGAACAGCTTCATATAAAATGTTCTGCTATTATACTTACCTGTCATGTTTGGGGCGACAGAGAACGAAGAAGAGGTGTCCCAGTTAGAATAAGAATAAGATTTTTTTTATTTGCCATAAAGATAAAGAAAAACAAACACATGCAATACAATAAAAAGTTACAAGAAGCATGAACAAAATTCACTTGACATTTAACAAGATTAGACGACATTAGGACCTATGGCAAATGGGATCCAGTTTCAGCATGTGCTAGGCTTAGCAGCCTGGCGCTGGTTTTCAAACTGGTCCCGGAGAGTGCGGTCGCGCGTTTATAAATAATAATAATCCATACTAATATTATAAATGCGAAAGTGTGTCTGTCTGTCTGTCTGTCTGTCTGTCTGTTACCTCTTCACGCTTAAACCGCTGAACCGATTTGGATGAAATTTGGTATAGAGATAGTTTGAGTCCCGGGGAAGGACATAGGATAGTTTTTATCTCGGAAATCATCCCCCAAGGGGATGAAGTGGGGGGTGAAAGTTTGTATGGAGCTACGATATAAACGAGTTCCACTCGGACGGAGTCGCGGGCAGAAGCTAGTAAAAAATAAATAAATAAAAGACAATATATAATTATATACTCGTATAAGTAGGAAGTTGTTTCCGTGCTGTGTGCGGGTGTGTGTATGCGTGTGCGGGGGGCGCATGTGATGTTTGTTTGTATTTTGTGTGCAAGTGTGAGTTGATTTATTTAGTTACGAGGAGGTGTTGCCTGTGTATCTAGGAGGTGCGCTCGAGTGAGCTGTTTAAATTTTTAGTTAGCTATCTACATTATACATTGACAGTCGCATTGCCATTAAATGCCTGCTGTATCGGAAGGTGTATATTATCTCACCGTCATTCAAATATCGCCTTTATTCCCAGGACCCGAAGGTGTACGTGTCGACGATACTGGAGGTGCACAAGAAATACAACGCGCTCGTGTTGGTCGCCTTCAACAACGACTCGGGCTTCGTCGCCGCCCTCGATAAGGCTTGCGGGAGATTCATTAACAGTCAGTATACTTTTTACTTTCTACTGAAACGTGGTCGCTTACTATGGGCCACACATTTACCCCGGTTGACCTTATATGAATATTAATTCGGCATTCAGCATATATTTGACGCATCTCTACAAATAACCAAATAACGGTATATTAGGGCGGAAACAATGCATTTTGACTTGTAAAAGTGCCATTACGGCCTACTTGCAGAATAAAATTACATTACATTATTTTCATTTATTTCATTTGACTTGCCTTCCGATTATTTTGCATCAATTACTTTTTTAACCCCCGACGCAAAGAGAGGGGTGTTATAAGTTTAACGTGTCTGTGTATCTGTGTATCTGTCTGTGGTATCGTAGCTCTCAAACGGATGGACCGATTTGAATGCGTTTTTTTTTGTGTCACAGATAATTTTATCCCGAGTGTTCTTAGCGATGTTTCATGAAAATCTGTTCAGCCGTTTTCGAGATATTGGACTTTGAAATGAAAATGTATGTATGTATATAAGCTCTTTATTGTACACAATAACATGTTAAAGAATATACATGTCACACAATAGATCAAAATACAAAGGCGAACTTATCCCTATAAGGGATCTCTTCCAGCTAACCTTTGCAGCAATTGAGAGGAAGGTAGGTAGAACGAAATGTCGGGGGATTTTCAACTTATCTAAGTAAGTTGTGTTTATTTCCCACAGGTAACGCGGTGACCCGCGCAGCCAACTCCTCATCGAAGAGTCCAGAGCTGCTGGCCAAGTACTGCGACATCCTGCTGAAGAAGTCCAGCAAGAACCCCGAGGAGGCCGAGTTGGAGGACACACTCAATCAAGTGGTAAGTTACCCTAAGGCACCCCGGTGCAAAAGGACTTGATAAGCTCGCCACGGTTTCCTGTCCTCAGTGACGTCTAGGGCCTCGCTCCAGCCCAGTCCAACTGCTCGGAGCGCACTTCCAATATAGTACATTGTTTAACGAGGGGCGTAAGTGGAATATTGCGAACGAGAGTCTATCAGAAGCCCGACACCGAAGGCGGAGGCCTTTTGATGACTCGAGTTTGCAATATTCTTACGCCCGTGTTATACACAATATTTTTCATCACATTTGTGAGGAAACAAATACATTTCAGATGAAATTAATACAAATCGTAATAATGTCAACATGTCAGTTGTCCATTTTGTTGAATTTGACGTGAGGCGCGTATGGCAAAGACCCTTCGGTATACAGCCACGATTTGAAAACACTTAAAAACATTTTACATCGACACTAAATAACTACATATTAAATCTGTAAATAATTCTGCTAAACATTCAATTGCAGTCAAATTTAATATAAAGATATGTTTTATACATTTTAAAAGTTGGTTGTAGCAAACTTTTGAAGATATGAAATACACCTTGGCTGATTGGAAACATCCTCAGTCCGAAGTGAAGTATGAGTGGGTTCTATATTTTAAAACGAAACTTAACAGCTATAAACGCCAATGACGAGCAAGTGTAATGAAATAGTACATTGTTTAACGAGGGGTGTAAGTGGAATATTGCGAACAAGAGTCTATCAGAAGCCCGACGCCGAAGGCGGAGGGTTTTTGATGACTCGAGTTTGCAATATTCTTACGCCCGTGTTATACACAATGTTTTTCATCACATTTGCGAGGAAACAAATACATTTTAGATGAAATGAATGCAAATCGTAATAAACACTGCATCATGTCAGTCGTCCATTTTGTTGAATTTGACGTGAGGCGCGTATGGCAAAGACCCTTCGGTATACTGCCACGATTTGAAAACACTTAAAAACATTTTACATAGACACTAAATAACTACATATATTATTAAATCTGTAAATAATTCAGTTAAACATGTTTAAGTTTAAGTAGTTTTTTAAGTTTAAATGTATTTATAAATACGTTTTGAGACATCGTATTTGATATAAAACCTATTTGCTTTGTAACTGCCGCATGAGTGACAGATACAATTTAAGAAAAAAACCATTACGCCCGCGGGCGTAACACAGGCTATTACAGCTCTGTATGTCTGCGCATTATGAATCCCTTTTCGAGCAAGTGTGATGAAAAGGTATTTGACTGTCAAATCAGCAACTTTTTATGAATCGTCAAAAACGTTTTGTTGGCGTGAAATTTGATGGGAACATAGACTAGTGACGTCAATGTTCTCTGTGGTCAAACAGCGTTCTTTTATGGTATTTATTTATAGCAAATAACTTGAGGCTTTCCGAGATCTATGTTCAGAAGCTTTGTAACGTAAAAATATGTTATTTTTAGTGTTGATATTGACTTAAGTATACCGTAATCTAATGTTCAGTTCATCTTTCTAATGTATCTGTTGTTGTTCCAGATGGTCGTGTTTAAATACATCGAGGACAAGGATGTGTTCCAGAAGTTCTACAGCAAAATGCTCGCCAAGCGGCTCGTCCAGCATATGTCGGCGAGCGACGATGCCGAAGTAAGTAACAGGTTTTGCGTTGTTGCTTGCTTTTTAGGGTTCCGTCCGTCCGTCTCTCTGTCACCAGGCTGTATCTCAAGAACCGCGATAGCTAGACAGTTGAAATGCTCACAGATGATGTGTTTCTGTTGCCGCTATAACAGCAAATACTAAAAAGAAAATAAAATAAATATTGAAGGGGGGCTCCCATACAACAAACGTGATTTTTTTGGCCGCTTTTATAGATATCGCCTCTCAGTAAAATATTTGCACGCCTGCATGCAGGCTGAATAATGTCATGTTCAATTATGTAAGACCTTCCTGTACTGTATTCTGGAAAATAAATACTTTTGACTTTCAACTCAACTCAACTCAAAATTGTCTTTATTCAAGTAGGCCTAGTAACAAGCACTTTCAAATCGTCAGTTGATTTTTTAAAGTAATTTATTAAACATAAAAAATAAAAATTATATGAAGTAAAAGTTGTATTAAAAATACTAGTAGAATGTTTCTAGATAAACAATCTAATGTCAAAAAACAAAATATAACGAGAATGAAGTTTTATCATTCATATAGTCTTGTGTGCTATAATAAACTTTCGAAATAAGTTTACGCTTCACATAGTTCTTGAATTTATTAATAGATAACTCAGTTACGTTTCCTGGAAGTTTGTTATAAAACCTTACACAATTACCCATGAATGTTTTTTTTTATTTTTTGGAGCCGAGTGGTGGGCACCGCGAGCTTATGCTTATTTCTAGTATTCATAAATAATAAATATATATTAGGGGACAATCTTACACAAATCGACCTAGTCCCATAGTAAGCTCAATAAGGCTTGTGTTATGGGTACTAGACGACGATAGATAGAACCACTTAAATACATAGAAAACATCCATGACTCGGAAACAAATATTCATGCTCATCACACAAATATTTGCCCTTACCGGGATTCGAACCCAGGACCTTCAGCTTCGTAGGCAGCGTTACTACCCACTAGACTAACCGGTCGTCAAAATATTAATATTATGTATGTCACAGTTTTTCCTAAAATTGACAATGTAATGTCACTATATTAATATTGTTAAACTTATCTCTAAGTGAGTCTATGGTTCAATTTATGTATCGCCCGAATAGCCCGTTTCTGAAAAACAAAAATCGAATGAATCTCTGAAGCGCTGCCCCACAATAAAATACCATATGACATAATGCTATGGAAGTAGCTAAAATATACTAATCGATCTGTTTTCACGTCTGTTAATTGACGGATCTTGCTCGCTGCAAATGCTGCAGAACTCGGCCTATTCGAGAGATTAGCAATATGGGGACCCCATTGCAGCTTAGAATCTAGCATTAATCCAAGAAAAACTGTACTATCAACTAGCTCCAATTCCTCATCTTTCACAAAGACTGGTACGGAACCCTCCGTGCGAGAGTCCGGCTCGCACTTGGCCGGTTTTTTCTATTATCTCGAGTCCACTCACTAAAGGCGCTCTTACACGGGCGATTTTTCGGGCAATAATTGCCCGGCGACACGTTGCCGAAATTAATGGAGCAATTAATTGAGCAATATGGAGCAATTTATAGAAATTGCGGCAATATTTCGGAAATATTTCTCGAATTGCTCCATTCATTGCCGTGTTGCTCCATATCGCCGACTACAATTTGCTCCACTGAAACGTGTATTGCCTAGTTTCCCGAGTTGCGGCAATTATGGGGCCAGAATGGCGCCATACTGGAGCAATAATCGCTCCATTTTGAGCAATATTCGAATTGCTTGAAGTGGCCGTGACGTCAAAATTGCCCCGAATTTCCGGCAATTCGGCAATTTTTATCGCTCGTTTAAGAGCACCTTAACGCCATAAAAAAAAAACCAAAAAAGCCATTCCCGAAGAGTGTTACATCTCTTTTCCTCGTGCGTGGATGGCATCAGCGTGTCTCTGTCTAGGGGGCGTGTTCGACTCAAATCAAGGCATCCCCTTAAACATTAACTTTATTATTTATTATTATCTCTTTATTTATATTTCATCTTAAGCTAGGTTTTTACAATAATTATATAAAAAGTAAAATATAAAACTATACACATAAAACATAAAATCATTATAAAAACCTAACCTAGGGTGCAACCGGCAGCGAGGCGGCGCCTAAGCTACTGGCGGTCAGGGCGGCAGAGACAGGAACCTCCTGACTATCCGCGCAGTATCCAGGAGTACCGCCTTCTGTATCTGACCCCTGATCCAGCCGCCTAGCGAGAGTCTCTTGAGGTGATGGTCGAGACTCTTCGCTATTAAACCGTTCGCCGAAACGACTATCGGGACGATGATCGTCGAATCAACATCCCACATGGCGGTTACCTCGTGAGCCAGGTCTAGGTACTTGCTGGCTTTGTCCTTCTCGGCCTTCAAGAGGTTCTCGTCATGGGGGATGGTGATGTCGACGAGCACTGCCTGGCGTTTCGATCGATCTGTCAGCACGATATCAGGCCTATTGGCTAGAATAGTCCTGTCCGTGATCACAGATCGATCCCAATAGAGCGTGGCACGACCATTTTCGAGAACTGGTGCAGGTGTGTACTTATAGTAAGGCACTTCGGAGGCCACAAGACCGTATAAGTAGTAGAGCAAGTTGCTGGTGAATAATTCTGGCTACAAGGTTATGTCTGTGCAAGTACTCGCCGTTAGCAAGATGACCACAACCGGAGATAATATGCCTGAGTGACTCCCCGGGACGGCGGCATGCCCGACAATTGTCGACCGTACCGTCCTTCAGGATATACCTCCGGTAATTGTTCGTCATGATAACTTCGTCCGCAATTGCACAGACAAAACCTTCGGTTTCCCCGAAGAGATCCCCGAAACGTAGCCAGTTCACCGACGCGAGCAGATCTACATCGGGCCCTGTGAGGGCCTTGTAGAACCGCCCGTGTAGCTCCTTGCTCCTCCACACCGCCTTGCGGTCCTCGGCGCTCATGACTTTAAGTCTGCGCCAGTTCTCGTTTGCCAAGGAGAGTGGGGTGAAGTTTCCGTCTACTGTTACTACGTCGCGATGCATCCCACACTCGTTGTTTAGGAAATAATCCCTTAGGCTACACACCTCGCGGTTGTGGAGATCTTTGGCATTTAAAAAGCCGCGACCTCCACATTTCCGCGAGATGTACAGTCTCATAACAGACGAGCGTGGGTGTAGCATGCGATTATTTATTATTATTATTATTAACTGTGTTGGCGTTTGTAAGTGCTAGCTTTGCCCTCGGCCTCCGTATTCCGATGTTGAGGTCGACGAGCACTAGCTCTGGATTTGTACATTTACTTTGATTTTAAATGCTGTTGTTTTTTCTAGGCATCAATGATCTCAAAACTGAAGCAGGCCTGTGGATTTGAATACACGAGCAAGTTGCAGAGGATGTTCCAGGTATGTTATCTACACTATTATAAACAGGAAAGATTGGATTGTTTGTTTTGAATAGGCTCCGAAACTACTGGACCAATTTGAAAAAATATTTGACTATTACAAGCCGACATTATCCCTGATGAACATAGGCTACTTTTTATAAGCTTTTATTTAATTTCACCTCTCCCGTTGTCTGTCTGTCTGAAATCAAATCTTGCAAATTAAATTTGACCCACTTAACGGTGACCGATTGGGCTGAAATTTTGGGTATATGTATAGTTTGGATGACAATTAATATTTTGTTACCATCGAGCTGATCTGATGATGGAGACAAGGTGGCCATGGGAATTCAGCACTTAACCGACGTAACCCCGTTGAGTTTGAGTTCGTTAGAATTGTCTCAATGAGTAGTTGATGATGGTATACAGAAAAGAACAGTCGGCAATAAAAGCTTGTACTTATTGGGATTAGACCGGTTTCCTCACCATGTTTTCCTTCACCGAAAAGCTAACGGTAAATATTCCGTACATAAGTTCCGAGAAACTCATTGGTGCGAGCCGGGATTCGAACCCACGACTGCCGCTTGACAGCCGCATGCCCGAACCACTATTCTCATAAAATCAGTGTCTTAAAACATGTTTTTTTCCGAGTTTTATAATTCCGAAAACCATGTTCAGCTTAAGAGCCTTATCACACTTGCGATTTGCGAGCGTGTTTTCTATACAATTATCAGTCGCGGCGAACACGCTACATGATCGCCTTCATACAAAATACGCTTGGAAATCGCAAGTGTGATAAGGCTCTAAGGATGTTGGTTTTTTCAGGTTATAATAATACTTTACCTATTTATATATTCTATTAAACTATAGTTAAGTTATATATAGTATAGGTTTCAAATTATAGTTTAGCGGGAAAAGGCGTAAAAATTTTGAAATTTCGGAATAATAATGCATTCGGACAAATAAATTATAAAATAAATAAATAAATACTAGGGGACAACCTTAAGCTGCGTACGAATTTGAGCGGCCCAGCCTGACGCTCGCCCCGAGCGGCGAGCTGCTCGCGAGACAATTTGGTGCACATCAACATGCGCGGCCGAGGCAGCGCGCGAGCGGCGAGCCGACGTTGTGCGTCATTCAAAATGGCGTCGGACGCGATGACAGTCGCGGCTGCGTTTATCGTAATTCACCGAATTATTATCAAAAAGAAGAGGAAATCGTGTTGGTGGTGGATGAAACAGTTGTACAAAAGTCGTAATTCATGTGGTGCACATTTACTTTACCAAATTACATCGTTCTGTCCGCGGCACGCTCGGCTACATGTCCAAGTTACGCGAGGCACGCACACTGAGGCGCCTTTGAGCGCGGCCAACACCGACTCTAGGCGGCTCGCCGCGCGCCGCGAGCGCACGGCGCGTGAGCGCGTACGAATTACAACTAAATAGGTGAGCCGTGCGTGCCTCAACCCGAGGCTACTCTAATTCGTACGCACCTTATCACCAAACCCCGGACCACGGGAGCAAAAATGCACTTGTCACTAGTGCTTAGTTAAATATCGACTATTCTATCGACATCCATACGAACAAATTATTGAATCAGAAATTTATAGATCAAACTTATTATCTTACATGTCAGGTTGTTACACAATATTAGGTACATCAGGTAAGTATAGATACCATTTCAGTCAACTAATTACATTGTTACTATAATTATATCATACTCACGGGAATGATCGTAAAATAGATAAAGTGAATGACAGTTATAAATAGATTCAAATAGGTTCGTTTTAATTTTATTTTCAACAATATGTAACCAGCATAGCGGTAGTCCAGTAGGTACATCGTGCTTTTTATCGACATCGATTTATATGATATAAAATGTGTCCTCGCACTATAAAGCTGTCAACGCAGTTTTGCTCCCGTCATCCGGGGTTTGCTTATCACAAATCGACCTAGTCCCATAGTTAGCTCAGTAAGGCTTGTGTTAGGGGTACAGTCAGCGTCATATAGTTAGTAGCAGCCAGAGTAGCCAAATATTTTGTTCAAACTCCTCGCCTAGTGCGAGTGGAGTGAACTGCCACGCGTTTCGCGGGTCATATAAGCCAGTGGATTGGCTACAAAACTTGTTCAACTCACCTGATTCCGGGAGGCGCGATGTTCGCTCCTCGGCCCGGTTGGTATCTGTCAAGGTTCAGTCAACTGTCAGGTCAAGTCAAGTTCAATCAAGAAGGTCTCCGGGCTGAAGAAGCAGCCGTGGCGTTCCGGGGCATTTTCGCCAACAATCCGCGGCGTCAAATCACCAACTCTTCCGATGTCACCGAAATATCCACACAAAACACTCGGACACCCGTGTGTCTTCAAAGCGAGCGATATTACACAAAACAAGGAAAATGCGTTTCCAAATTATCCAAAAACACTCGGACCTCGTGTGTCTTCAAAACCGAGGTTATCTCTTTTTTCTCCGCCTTGACAAAGTGTCACTGTCAAAACCACAGACTCAAAAGAGGCGTACACACGTGAGGAGTTTAAGGGGGCGGGCAGACGGTCGGCCCGAACAATCACCCGCCTCGGAACGGCCTCTAAGCCGGTCCGCTATACTAGGGGAAGTCGCGATAGGGTTGCTACCGCTCGCTTCAGAACCGAGTCCCCAACCATGACCTCGGCAAACCGAGGGGTCCCGTCCTTACCGGGAAACAAATTAACGATGCGCCCCCGGCGCCATCGCAGTGGCGGAAGGTTAGCATCCTTAACTAGCACAAGGTCTCCAACTCTGGGGGGACTGGTTTTGTCAGTCCACTTGAGGCGCTGCTGCAAAACATGCAAATACTCTAATGACCATCTGGTCCAAAAGTTCTGAGCCATTTGTTGCAGCATCTGGTAGCGCGACAAACGACTGGAGGGTACGTCCCGGAGGGGGTGCTCCGGCAACGCTGCAAGTGGCTGACCAATCAAGAAATGGCCTGGAGAGAGCGCTTCCAGGTCATTTGGGTCGGAGCTGAGCGGACACAACGGACGGGAATTGAGGACGGCCTCAATTCTACAAAACAACGTCGCGAGTTCCTCAAAAGTCAATACAGTTTGACCGACTACCCGATACATATGGGCTTTTGCTTGCTTCACGCAAGCCTCCCAGATTCCACCCCAGTGGGGGCAGCCTGGCGGATCGAACGTCCAGGTGATACCCCGACGGGAGAGGTCTGTTCCAATATCAATCTTATTTTCAAATAAAAATTTTACAACATCTTGTAAATAACGGTCGGCACCCTTGTAATTGGTTCCACAATCTGACCGGATCAGAGATGAGAGTCCCCTACGGGATACAAATCTATCCAATGCCGCAATAAAAGCCTCCGTCGTAAGATCACCAACAAGTTCAAGATGAGCAGCCTTGGTCGACAGGCATACGAAAACGCACAAATACGCTTTTACAACCTTCGCATTTCGAAGTCGCGACGTTTTCACTAAAGAAGGTCCTAGCCTCGTTGACCCGATCAGGAGGAAGGTCCCCCATCTGGGGCTGCATCGTGGCTGCCTTGAGCCGAAAGCAAGGCAAGCACCGAAACACGATGCTCCGAATAACCCGTCGGCTGTTCAATATCCAAAAGTCTCGCTGCAAAATGCCCAAGAGTGCATTGCAGCTGGCATGCGAGTTCTTTATGTGGCGGTCAATCACCAACAATTCCACCAGATGCCCCTTCTTAGGCAGCAAAATGGGGTGGCGCACCGAGTACGGCAAGCTAGCGTTGCGGAGCCGTCCTCCAACCCGGAGTGTACCCGACTCGTCAATGAACGGGTTGAGGCGTGCTATCGCCTTCGGTAGCTTAGGACGTCCCTGCCGCAGGGGCTTCAATACGTCCGCAAAGTGTTCTTCCTGCACAACCCTAATCCAATGATGTAGGGCGGCATTCCGCTCTTCTGTGGCGAGAACTCTAACGCGTGACCGGTTGTCAGGGTGGCGACAATTGTGTATAAATCGCTTGACCCAGGCGGTCACTCCAACAAGCTTGTCGAGAGAGCTATACCGTTCTAGCAACCAAGCAGTGTCTGACACTGGAGCGGTCTCGACAAGGTGGACACCCAAGCCAGAGGATGGGGTCCCAATCACACAACTGGCAGGCCAGAGTGTCTCCGGTTCCAACAACCAATCTGGTCTCCACCACAGTGAGTGGGCAACAAGCTCAGGTGCCGTGCAACCCCTGGACGCCACGTCCGCTGGGTTCAGTTCACCTGGCACGTGTCTCCAAACCAAGGCAGTCTCCGAATTCTGGATTTGCGAGACCCGGTTGGCCACAAAGACCTCCAAAGTATGGAATGACGACTGCAGCCAACACAATACAATTTGGCTATCAGTCCATGCGTAGACACTCTCCTCAAGGTTCACGGTGTCCTTCAAGGTAGAGGCCACGTGGTTCAGTAGGCGTACAAGAAGAGCCGCTCCAGATAATTCCATTTTTGGGATTGTCAAACGCGTGCGAAGGGGAGCCACCTTGCTCTTCGCCATTACCAAGTGCAAATCGACCGATCCGGCGGAGCTGACCGTCCGCAAGTAAACGGCCGCTGCATACCCTCGCTCGGAGGCGTCGCAAAACCCGTGTAGGGTTACTCGGCATTTCCCTGCCGGCAACAGCTTACGCGGCAGTTCGACCTGATTTATCTCCGGGAGCGTGGAGAAGAAAACCTCCCAATCGCTCAACAAATTTCCGGATAGTGGATCATCCCAACCCAGTTGGACCATCCACAGGCGCTGCATAAATGCCTTCGCCGTGAAGATGACCGGCGCGATCCATCCATTCGGATCGTACGTCCTGGCCACCGTGGACAGCACAAGCCGCTTCGTCCAGACCCTCGGGGAATCCAGTTCCACCCGATAGGTGAACACATCTTGGACTGGTCGATATTGCACGCCTAGGACTGATAACATGTGCGGGCTCTCAACATTTTCGAACAGGTGCGGATCCTGCTGGTGATCCTCGGGGAGGCCGGCCACCACGGCCGGTGAGTTGGACATCCATTTGCGCAATTCATATCCACCCGTCCGCAAGAGTTCCACCAGCTCATCCCGCAAAACCAAAGCCTCTTCGACACTGTTTGCCCCGGTGCACACGTCATCGACAAATAAGTCCCGTTCCAAAATGGCGGACGCTCGAGGGAACCTCAGTCTCTCTCGAGATGCCAATTCTAACAAAGTTCGAATTGAAATGTACGGACTGCTCTTCAAGCCGTATGTATTCGTATTCAGCTCGTACACCAACATCGGTTCATCAGGGCTCTCACGCCACAAGATCAGCTGATACCGACGATCATCAGGATGGATCACTGTCTGCCGAAACATCATCCGGATGTCGGCGAGGAACACCACCTGATGTTTCCTAAAATTTGTGAGGATATCCGTGATATCCTTGTGCAGCTTAGGACCTGCATGCAAACACTGGTTCAATGACACCCCAGTCGAGGTGGACGCGGACCCATCAAAGACCACACGAATCTTGGACTCCGGGGATTTTAGGACCGCGTGGTGCGGCAGGAAGCAGTGCTCCACTGTACTCCAGTCCGTCCGAGCCACCGACATGTGTCCCAAACCCTCGTACTCCCTCATGAAGTCCACATACTTCTGCCGGAAGAGCGCATCTCTTCTCATTCGGCGTTCCATCGAAACCAGCCGCTTCTCAGCCATCTCACGTGACGCTCCAAGAGGAGGTCGGTGGATGAGCAGAGGAAGTCGTGTTATGAACCGACCAGAGCAGAGGCGCCCAGTATTATTTTGGTAAAACCGTTCGCACTCTTCCTGCTCGGGGCTCATACGCGACGCGGTAGGTGGTTCCTCAATCTCCCAGAACCGTTGCACGGCTTCTGAAAGAGCAGTTCCAACCAGACAGCCCTCCTCAGTAGGAGGCGGTGGAGCCGCTAAAACCAAACCCATTACAGCATAGCCAAACACCGTTTCCAGTGTAACCAGTCCGCCAGGCTGTAAGGTACGGTTGCCGCTCAACAGCACCCGCCCAAGAACGTCTGCACCCAGCAACACGTCAATCGGACCAGGTCTGTCAAATCCAGCATCCGCCAGAACTAATCCAGCTGTCAAACTCCGAACCTCTGGAGGCAGCTTCACCTGGGGGAGTCTCCCCACCACTTCATCCAATACTAACGCGGGAGCATTAATCCTCGCGCGTGAAGTGGGACCCGGTCCAAAGGTGAGTAAGGTCTGCCCTACCAGATTTGACACTGTCACATTGCCTACCCCACGTATACTTTCCGGGTGGGGTTTCACAACCAAGCCCAACTGTCGCACCAACCTACTGGATACCATGCAGCCTTGCGCTCCCGTGTCAAGGAGAGAGCGCACGCAGGCTGATCCTCCGCCAGGGCCCCAAACACAAACCGAAGCCGTGGGCAATAACACGGTCTCCAAGGGCGTGGCGGTGGCTGGTGCGTGGGCGGCGTATCCCTAGCAGGGATAACGCGTTGCATCCTGTTCCGCATGGGCGGGCCACTCGTACCGCTCGAGCGGGTCCCACTCCGGCTGGTACTGCCGTCGCGCCATGCGTGCCGCCTGCGGCCCCTGGTATGTCCTACTCCGGCCGTACGCCGGAGGTCCCGACGCCAAGCGGGGTCGCTCCACAAGCGGCGGCGACATCCGTGGCGCCTGCCGGGGTGGAGGCGTTTGCGTTCAAAAGGATTCAAAAAATGGACGACTGACATGTTGCAGTTTTTATTACGATTTGTATTAATTTCATCTAAAATGTTTACCACTAGGAGTGGACAGATTTGTGTTGCAAGTTGACTAATTCTCGTGCTGGATTATTATCAAAGTGATAGGCAGTGAACGTAATAGTGAAAAACTGGAAAAACTATGCAGTGTATCAACGGCTAAGTGACTTTGAATTGTCAACATAGGAACTCCTATGTTACATACATTTGTGTGGGACCTGGTTTATTGTTCGGTCTATTTTTGCTATTGACGCAATTATATGTGCATTTGTGATACTTATCAACAAAGATAATGTACAATAAACATCGACAAGCTATTCAGTTTACGAACTACTAGCGCCATCTAGTGAGCCGCAGGGATAATTATCAATTAGAGCGCGACATGCTCATGGGTAACAGTGAGAACGAAAAGAACAACAATACGTGTGCGCTTGCGACTTCAACAGAACAACAACAATAGCTCCGCCCACTGCATACTGCAACTTGCCGTTAAAATAGGCCTACGTTGTGCATAAACGTTGTTATTTATTTATTTACCTACTAACGAACGTTCAAATCGACATCATGTCTTCTTCTTTTGATAATGTCACGATCAGGAAGCCGGTATTGAGACGAAATTATTCGGACAGTACAATTATAACGGAATCGCAAAGCATACTAAACTGCAGTCGACTGAGTTTGCCGAATGTGCACAACGGAGATTCCTCTTCATTTGAAGACTTAAAAATACAAGTTAATAATTTGCGTCAACAACTTGACATCGCAAATGAGGAGATATGTAAACTTTCGCTGGAAATATCTGAGCTGCGGAGCTCAAACGAGCTATACAAAAGTAAATTAGCCTTATACAAAACCGTCACAGCTTCGGAGGTCCTCAAACACAGGATAGGCAGTCCCAGGATACTTTCCAGGATGTCTTCCACACCAACGTACAGAAAAATTAACCAACTTTGTACAATAAGAACGTCGAGCATCCAGAGGTCTAACTCAGTCTGTAAGGTTTTAGAGACTCTTCAATCGTCAAGTTGCTCTGCCGAGCAGGGCTCAATAACTTCAGCATCGCAACACAGCGTGAATGACACGATAATTTTTAGTAATAACAAGGATTACAAATTGAGTGCGTCTACTCCGAAAAAATCTGATGTGCGTGTTGCGGAGAATAGGTCAGAAACAAAGGAACGCTATGTAATTAAACGAAGTTGCATGGATGAGCCTAAGCCAGTACAAACTATCTCTCCAAATAATGACCTTGAACCGTCACGGAAATTGTGTTTTATTAGTAGCGATA
The DNA here is from genome assembly GCA_947578815.1 of Epinotia ramella. Classification (NCBI taxonomy): domain Eukaryota; kingdom Metazoa; phylum Arthropoda; class Insecta; order Lepidoptera; family Tortricidae; genus Epinotia; species Epinotia ramella. Next base: position 10,380,619 of record OX388226.1, on the reverse strand, counting down.
GTAACAACTCGGTGCTCCGAGCAGCGGAACACACTTTTGAAACGGACAGCCTGTGTCATCACCTCATTACGCATGGAGGGATACTACAGCTACTAGAAGGTCTTGATTGTAAAATTAGTAACTTTACTTTTAACGATTTTTGTGTCATTTTAATTGGACATGAGGATTTTTATAGTACAAAAAATTATCTTCAGATTGTATCTACAATTAGGGAAAAGCTCACGCACATAACGCACACTAATGTTATAATTTGTACCCCTACATTTAAGTTAAGTAATTATTGCTACTTGTTTAATAAAAGGATCGAGCGATTCAATACATTGTTGTACTCGGATATAGCAACGCATCATTATGCATATTTGTTGGATTCTAACAAGAATCTTAAATATTCCCACAGTATGTTCTGGAAGAGATCAGGACACATAAATAATAAGGGTCTTTCAATAATTTTTCAAGACATAGCACACTATGTTTCTGTACTTAACAGCTATAACCTAACCTACCCATTGCAGCCTGAAGGGATATTAAATAAAACATTTAAATCAAATTCTCAATCGTCGAATCAATACATTGTAGATCAAAGTCCTTTTTTAGGATAAATGCCTCCTTACCCAGTGAGGCCTTAACGGAATCTTATTCTACGTTGTGTATTTTTTACCAAAACTTATGCGGTGTCACGAACAAAAAGGATGATCTAGAATTATATTTGTATAGTCTATCGGACATCAAAATGCACTATGTATGTATAAGTGAACATTTTTTAAATATAATCTCAGCCCCCCTTTTTCATTTAGCTGAGTACAAGCTTGTTACTTTTAATACCAGGTCTAGGAAAAAGGGTGGTGGTACATTAATTCTAAGTCATATTCATAGAAAACATGAGGAACTGGCCTTCTGTAAAGAATTATATGAAGAAGAAAGTTTTGAGGTTTGTGGTATTAAAGACTGTGTCACGCATGTTAACATAATATGTTGCTACAGAAATCCTGTAGATGCAAATTTTGATCAGTTCATTGTCCAGCTTGAACGTCTCCTAGAGCACTTCATTGACAAAAAATGCATTATTTGCGGGGATTTTAACGTTGATTTATTAACAGACGACAAAAAAAAGAGACAATTCATTTCATTGCTTTCAGAGTATGGTTTTGAGCCTCTTATTTTTACTGCCACCTTCGTGCGTAACAACTCTGAGTCGTGCTTGGACAATTTTCTAACGAATCTATCTAAAGAATTTGTAGATCCTATTAAGATTGACCACAACGGGTTGGCGGATGGTCATGCAGGTATATTCAGTACGTTTTCTGTTCCAGAAACTAATAAAAATGATAATAAAAAAACCATCTGGAAAATGGTAAGGAAATTCAATAATGTCGGAAAAACAAAATTTCGCCAGTTAATTATAGCTGAAAATTGGGATGATGTAGGACTGAATACTTTCATTCAAAAGTTTAACAGATTATTCAAAGAAAGTTTCAGGAAAAAGAAAATAAAAACATCACTGAATAACAGGTCTAAGATAAAATGGATTACGAAAGGGATAAGAGTTTCAAGCACCATGAAGCGAGTTTTAGTGACCCACAAAACTAATATGACTGACTCGATAGTGAGCTATGGGAAAAAATATGTCACAATTTTTAAGAGAGTCATCAGGAATGCCAGAAGAATAGCTGTACAGGCACAAGTAGAAAAGGCAAAGGACTCCTCTAAAGAAATATGGAAGATCGTACACAGGCATCGCTGCAAAGCTGCTTCGCAATCCACTGATAATCTACAGTTGAAAGTGAACACAGAAAACGGAACACAATCTCTGCTCGACAACCCTAAAGAGGTGTGTGCCATCTTTCTAGATAAATTCACACAAAGTGGCAGCACTATAGATACCTCAAAAGAGGCATTATCTCGGCTAAGGGGTCACGTCACTAGGATTGAAGATGATATGGCTTTTGATCCGGTCAATGAGAATGAGATAAAGTACATGTTAAAAAAACTCAAAGCTAAAACATCTTGTGGATACGATGAGATCCCTATATCTGTCATTAAAGATAATATAGATATACTTGCTGGTCCATTGGCGTATTTCTTTAATGAATGTTTTAATACTGGCACTTTCCCTGATCAGTTCAAGGTGGCCAAAGTTCTGCCAATACTGAAAAAAGGATCTAAATCGGACCCAACAAACTATAGGCCTATTTCTCTTCTGCCAACTCTGTCCAAACTCTTAGAAAGACTCATGAAGGACAGACTTGTTAAGCACCTTAATCTACACAATATACTAAGCGATAGGCAGTACGGTTATCAGAAAAGCAGAAGTACAAACGATGCAATTACTACCTTGATTGAAGACATAGTACTGCAACTAAACAGCAAAAAAAAAGTGGCAGGTTTATTCCTTGACCTAAGTTCTGCGTTCGATACCGTTGACCACGGAATCCTGCTTGCAAAATTGGAACATTATGGTATTAGGGGTACAATGTTGAATCTTTTTAAGTCTTACCTTACGAATAGGAAACAGTTCGTCGAAGTAAAGTGGGTTCAAGACAACAAAGAAAGTGTACACCGATCTAGGACAGCCAAACTGGAAATAGGTGTTCCACAAGGATCCATACTAGGTCCAATCTTCTTTATAATTTTTATAAATGATTTAGTTGCGTTCATAAGGACCTCGGCGCCCAGCGCAAAACTTGTGATTTTTGCCGATGACACCAACGCCATTATATCAGCAGAGAACATGGTACTACTGAACGAGAGAGTCAATCATGCTCTGGAAGCCCTTAATACTTGGTTTAGCATAAACAATCTGAAACTAAACTGTAGTAAGACCAATGCGATACTTTTGAGAACCACCTCGAGAAACAAAGATTATCTGCAAATTTCAGCTAATGGTGTAAACATCAACCAAGTGGACTCAGTCAAATTTCTTGGCGTCTGGATAGACTCGAGTCTAAACTGGAAGGACGAACTGTCCTCGCTAGTAAAGTCTATTAGCTCGGCTTGCTATGCACTAAGAAGTCTAAGAGAGGAGGTCACCATAATTCAGCTAAAAATGGTGTATTACGCTTTGGTTGAATCTAAAATAAGGTACAGCATCAAGTTCTGGGGTAATAGCTACCGTTACAATATCCAGTCTGCATTTGTGTACCAGAAAAGAGCAATCAGAACCATGGCCAGAATTCCTCAGACTACTTCGTGCAAAACTTATTTTTTGGAGTATGAAATCCTTACTGTTCCTAGTTTATATGTTCTTATAGTCCTTAGTGACCTGATAAAAAACCTGAATCGTATCGAAACATTAGAGGAGAGACAAATACGCCTGACAACCAGAAGGATGGACTTACCTCAAACTATATTCACCAAACTCAATATTGTCAAGCACTCCTCGGGCTATCAGGCAATTACCCTCTTTAATAAGTTGCCTGTTGAGTTTAAGTCCATTACGAGTTTACATATGTTTAAAAGAAATCTCAAGGCTTTTTTGCTAAGGAAGTGTCTCTATTCGGTAGACGAACTTTATCTGAATGACGTTCAGTAATTGAGTTGGTTATAAAGTTTGCGTAGTTATTTAAATTAAGTACTATTATTAAATTGACGGGAACCTGGTATAAATGACACATTCTATTTTATTGTTATAATTATATTGTATACATCCAATTTAATTATGTATTAGGAATTATCTGCATTAAATTAACTTGACAGGAATCAAATTTTAATGGTAATTATTGTTGTATTCTTCTTTTTATTTCTTTATGTTGTCATAGTTTAGTATGGTAATTATATTTGACATCAGGTAATTTTAATTCAACTGTATGTAAGAATAATAATAGTAATTGTGTATAACATCATATTCATTATTTAAATTTGGCAACAATGAAATTGTATACTTATGTACGGAATCGAATATGTAATTGTAAAATTGTAACTGTGCCTCACCCTACTTAATCATTTCAAACACAATGTATATTGTTCAATGAATAAATGACTTATGACTTATGACTTATGACTTATGACTTTGCGGGCACCCGCCCGTAAGGACCCCCCGTTGGGGCCCGGGTGCGTGCGAAGTAGTCGCGTAGTTTTGGAGGGGGGGGGGAGGGGGGTGTTACCCGACGTCCCCACTGGTAGGCCATGGGCCCCTGGTCAGCCCGCTGCTGACTCCGAACAGGGGAGCATGACCCCTGCGCAGGGGGGGGGGGGGGAGGTGTATCCCCACTGCGGTTCATGCATAAAATGGGGTGGTGCTTCCCACCACAGGACCTACACGCCCGCGGGTGGGCACAATCTCGCACAAAATGTGGGCCCAAGCAAACAAAGCACCATTGCCGCTGCTTAGCAATGTTGCGGCGTCCCACAACCCGCTGCGCAAGAAACTTCGGACACGCTGGCACCCGATGGCCAGGGTTCTTGCAGCATAGGCAGACTTCAGGGTCCAATGCACTGATATTATATTGGTGAGGACCCGCTGGTTGTGGGGCCGATTTGCCCCACCCTCCCCTTTGAGGTGCAACTCTCCCCTGGGCCCGCTGGGCCCCAGGAGGCCTCGGGGGTGGAGGTAGATCCGAGGTGTCGGCCCGTCGACACTCAAGTTCCAATTGGTCGATAAGATTGGTGAAGGTCGGCAGATGCTGAGCACTTTCACCACCATACCGGTGCTCAAACCTGGCCCGTACATCAGCCGGCAGCCGGTTCAACAAAAAATTCAACAGTATGTAGGACCACTGGTCCACCGGCAAACCAAGGTTCTCTAACCCTTTGGTCGCTGTCAAAACAGGATTCAGCATTTTCAGCCGGATGTCTGAAGCCTGAGCGATCCGAGGGATATTCCAGATCTTAGTCATAAGAGTATCCGCAAGTCGCCGCACGTTCTGGTATCGGTCCCTCAGCAACGTGCGCGCGATTTCATAATTGTCGTCGGTGACCGACAAATGCGCGATCAAGTCGCGCGGCTCCCCGACGAGAGCAGACATCAGCTGCGCCAACTTCAACGCCGCTGGCAGGTCCGTCCGGGCATGCACCAAGCTATCAAAGAGGTCGATGAAGCTGGTCCACTCGTCCAGGTCTCCTCGGAAGACCGGCATCTGTATGGCTGGCAAGCGCGCTGCCAACCCTGGGTTATAGATAACTGCGTGTTTCGGAACGTCCCGGGCCGCACCATTCCGAACCCGCAGTATCTTAGAAGCCCTCTCGACAATCCTGTCCCCAAAATCCATACATTGCTCAAAGTCCCGCTCCACCTGCTCGGTCTCCGGGGTCGTCCGGCCGGGCTCCGCTAGGTAGAGTTCAACCTGGAACTCCACAACCTTAAGACGGTCTGACACCTCCTCGTACCGGGCCAACAAAGCCTCCTCCCGGTCATTTCTGTCAACCAAAGCTGCTGCAGATGAAAACCAACGCAGTGCAGACTGGATCTTAGCCTTAGGTGTAGATCCCATTTTAAATTAATTTCCAACAATACCAGAGAAAATTAAAATTAATTTAATTAATGTGGAAATTCCAATCTCTTGGTCACCCTAGTGAATCAAAACCAAATATCAACTCAATTACAGAAATGCCTTACAATAACAACCAATATAGATTCTCAAAACGCAGTGGAAGCTCAAATTATAATCTATAATTGGCTAGTTACATCACTTGTACAATAATCTAGCTTACAACTAATATTTATGGTAACCTTATATTTTAGCTTATATTTTTAGCAACCTGAATAAAACAAATGCCTTATTACCAAACAACAAGCTATGAAAGGCTTTCCAAATTACAATCAATCACCTTCCGGAGGTTGTAATCTCACTAATTTGCACTGCAAGTACAATAATTTCGTGAAATCTACAGTACAAAACACTTGCAGTGCCACAAAATAGAGGTTTTAAATTATTGTAGCTAAATTTGGTTTTAACAAATAACCTCAAAATGCCCTTTTTTACCCAAAAGGAAAAAACTATCAAAATTCGCGTTTTTTCTTTGTGAGTAACCACGCCCTGCTACCAGAAATTGTTCAAACTCCTCGCCTAGTGCGAGTGGAGTGAACTGCCACGCGTTTCGCGGGTCATATAAGCCAGTGGATTGGCTACAAAACTTGTTCAACTCACCTGATTCCGGGAGGCGCGATGTTCGCTCCTCGGCCCGGTTGGTATCTGTCAAGGTTCAGTCAACTGTCAGGTCAAGTCAAGTTCAATCAAGAAGGTCTCCGGGCTGAAGAAGCAGCCGTGGCGTTCCGGGGCAGTATCGCCAACAATCCGCGGCGTCAAATCACCAACTCTTCCGATGTCACCGAAATATCCACACAAAACACTCGGACACCCGTGTGTCTTCAAAGCGAGCGATATTACACAAAACAAGGAAAATGCGTTTCCAAATTATCCAAAAACACTCGGACCTCGTGTGTCTTCAAAACCGAGGTTATCTCTTTTTTCTCCGCCTTGACAAAGTGTCACTGTCAAAACCACAGACTCAAAAGAGGCGTACACACGTGAGGAGTTTAAGGGGGCGGGCAGACGGTCGGCCCGAACATATTTCTTAACACCCTTATTCTTACAGTAATAAAGACGTGTACCGAAATATTTGGATACCTTGGCTGCTACTAACTATATGACGCTGACTGTACTTAGACGAGGATATATACAGGGTGGAAACGATAAGTGATCTCACTCGATTATTTCTTAACTATACAAGATATCGAAAAACTAGTTACTGATCCTGAAAGTGCTTCACGAGCTCTATCAAACGGTATCAATAATAGGTTACAGAATAAACTGGATCTATCCGAAAATTCAATGTTTCCAACTTCCATACATTTATGTGCTGACTACATAGAGCACCTTATATTTTATTAAAAACAAATTTATGTTGTCATTTGAACAGGACATTGGAGTATCAAAGGACTTGAACGAGAACTTCAGAAAGCACATGTCAAACAGCTCGGAGCCGTCGCTGCACATCGACTTCAGCATCCAAGTACTCTCCTCGGGCTCGTGGCCGTTCCAGCAGTCCTCGTCCTTCCAGCTGCCCACCGAGGTGAGATATGCGTACACGCACGCGAGCGCGCATGCGTACACTCACGGTCACGCCTACACATAAATACGTACACCTACACACACACAGTTTAAGAGTAATCAGCGGAGGTCGGAATTTTCGTGGCACTTTTGAGCTGTCATAGGGACTTCTCGTTTATCGACTACCGATATTCATAATTATATCGATAAATTATAGAACACAACATATGAAACAAGATTAAAAGTAGAGGTAAACAACAGGCAGTCATACCGCTAAAGAGCGATCTCTTTTAGATAACTTTTGAGTGGCTGAAATTGTTAAATAGAGATCGGCAAAGAAAACAATGAAAAGTTAATAGTTAACAATTTTAAATTGAATCAGTTCAGTTCAATGTTTTAACATTTATTAATTTCATGTTCAACTATAAAATATTATTATTTTAGCTTCTATTTATAATTTCCTAGAAATGAGATCGCCCAATCGCGATAAGACTGCATGTTGTTTACCCATCACTCGTAATCAACTAATCATATTTTACATATATTGGTTTCTGTATTTATCGATATACATATGTATAATTGGAAGTCGATAAACGAGAGGTCCGACAGCTCAAAAGTGCCACGAAAATTCCGACCTCTTAGTCCAGGCAATGAACTGACAACTTGTATGGAAAAAATGTCAATTTTGGAAATAATTTATAATAGCTTATTTTTTATGTATAACGGATATATTATCAATTAAATAGTTACCCAGCGACAGAATCCGACAAAATTTCAGACATCTAAAAAATTATAAGTTAACTGGCTTCTAAAAAGTCAGTAAAAATATTAATAAATGTTTTTGTCTTTATTTTGGTTCATTTACATTTGCTCTATAATATTCAAGATAAATCGTACAAAAAAAGATAATGCATGCTTCATTTAAATCTACATAATTACTTCAGGGTGGAAAGTTTGTCGGATTCTTGACTAAATCATCTTAGAATAACATTTTCAAATGAATTCAACAAAAAAACGCTATTATAAATTAATGTTTTTCAAAACCGTATTTTGCCTGGAGTATCTGGACTGATCAGGGAGTAGTGGAACAAGAGAAAGGCGGCAAAGTTGAAAAAAAAAACGCATGCTGGTTACACGAATGTATGGTGGCGTAATAGATACAGTAGTGTTCTCAAATATCTACACAGACAACCTCTCAATAATATCTATACAGAGACTTTATTGTTACTGTGTCTGTATGGATATTGGAGAAATCGACTGTACTACTAGCTAATAGTTTTGTTCATAGATAAAACTGTTGCCATGTAAATAATTAAAAAAATAGTAGATTGTATGACAAGGGTCTAAAATAAGCCTCCCGAACGAAGTGAGGGGAAACAGTTCGAGGGGGATACGGCTTTTAGACAGAGTTATACACTCTACTTTTCACTTTGAATGCGAGAAAATAGTAAAAACAGATTATCCATCCACAATCAATAATAAAATTCAATTTGGCTCCATTATTTTTACTAAAATGCTTTGACACAGATACAAAATATTGACACCACGAATAAACGCCTCTGAATGTCTATAGCCGCGTCCAAACGGCCGAGCGCGGCGGACAGCATACGGGGCATACGATAAAGCGAGATAACAGCAGTCTATCCCACTCAATCTTCATTGCTATATTTGCCATGTATGCAGTTAACCCCGCTTGAACGTTTGGACGCGGCTATAAACGGTCAGAGGCGTTTATTTTTTTAATGATTGTGAATTAGGGAAAAAAAAACATTAATGTTTAAAATGAATTCTGTTTCCTGATTGGTTGGTTAACACTTTCGCAAACGGACAAAAAATGGAACAATAAACCAGAAACCGACAGGACTCGCTAGGCTAATGCCCGCCTACCACCACGCCTGCCGACCAGCATCTGAGCAAACATTACGAGTGCCTACCAGGCGGGTTCTTGGTTGCGAACGTCTGGTTTAAAGTGAACTGTTTTGATTGGTCAAATTAAAATGTTTTATCTACACTAATATTATATATTGTTTGTTTGTATTTAATAGGCTCCGAAACTACTGGACCGATTTGAAAAAATCTTTTACCATTAGAAGCCGACATTATTCCTGATGAACACAGGCTACTTTTTACCGCGGGAAAATGCTTCATTCCTACGGAAAAACGGGTTATCCCTGCGAAGCCGGGCCGGGCTGCTAGTAAATCATAAATGTGTATACATATTTTCCCTAGGGGCTAAATGTACTACTTTATAGCTCCGCTTGCTAAGCCTGATATCACACACTTTTTGAGCATAAGAAGTGAAAAATGCTTTTGACTCGACGCGACACTTCGAAGCATCTCAATGAACAAAAACTATGACTTATTTAAAAAAATATTGCCAGTGACAAATGTCATAACATAATCATGAACGACGTTGTCTCACACCCTAATATTGTTTGATTATTACAAGCTTTACATTAACTTGACCTGTTCATATATGTATTTAAGTATATAAGTACCTATGTACAAAGTTGTCCGTCAAATTTTGCAATCCATTTTTCAGTCACTGGCCGTTATCCGATTGAACTGAAATTTTGGGTATAAATATTATGGTACCATCGAGCTGATCTGATGATGAAGACAAGGTGGCCATGGGAATTCAGTATTTAACCGACGTAACCCCGTTGAGTTTGGGCTCGTTGGAATCGTCTCAATGAGTAGTTGATGACGGTATACAGGAAAGTACAGTCGGCAATAAAAGCTTGTACCAAATATGATTTTTTTGACAGAAACTTATAATTTGTATGTTTGTCCACCAGTTGGAGCGCTCCGTGAGTCGCTTCACCACGTTCTACTCGTCGCAGCACTCCGGGCGCAAGCTTAACTGGCTCTACAACATGAGCAAAGGCGAGCTGGTCACCAACTGCTTCAAGAACAGGTCTGTGCCTTCATCTTGATGTCTCCCTGATATCCTTCCACTGAGACACTTTTGCTATCATTGGTATAACTATGTGTAAGGCCTTTATAACATGAGAAAGGGCGAGCTGGTCACCAACTGCTTCAAGAACAAGTCTGTACCTTCATCTTGATGTCTCCCTGGTATCCTTCCACTGAGACACTTTTGCTATCATGGGTATAACTATGTGTAAGGCCTTTATAACATGAGAAAGGGCGAGCTGGTCACCAACTGCTTCCAGAACAGGTCTGTACCTTCTTGTTGATGTCTCCCTGGTATCTTTCCACTGAGACACTTTTGCCATCATGGGTATAACTATGTGTAAGGCCTTTATAACATGAGAAAGGGCGAGGGTCACCAACTGCTTCAAGAACAGGTCTGTGCCTTCATCTTGATGTCTCCCTGGTATCCTTCCACTGAGACACTTTTGCTATCATGGGTATAACTATGTGTAAGGCCTTTATAACATGAGAAAGGGCGAGCTGGTCACCAACTGCTTCAAGAACAGGTCTGTGCCTTCATCTTGATGTCTCCCTGGTATCCTTCCACTGAGACACTTTTGCCATCATGGGTATAACTGTGTGTAAGGCCTTTATAACATGAGAAAGGGCGAGCTGGTCACCAACTGCTTCAAGAACAGGTCTGTACCTTCATCTTGATGTCTCCCTGGTATCCTTCCACTGAGACACTTTTGCCATCATGGGTTTATACCTCCAGTACCTACCAGTTATCTGTGTGTAAGGCCTTTATAACATGAGAAAGGGCGAGCTGGTCACCAACTGCTTCAAGAACAGGTCTGTACCTTCATCTTGATGTCTGCCTGGTATTTTTCCACTGAGACACTTCGGCTATCATGATTAAAGCAATGTGTAAGGCCTTTACAAGTGATTGCTTTACGTGATCTTTCAACATATACGAAATCTACATCTTTTGGTTCGTCTATGACGTCTTTAAAAACGTGGTTTTCATTTTAAACTAATTAACACATAGCCAGAATACCAGTTTTTTGGCCTAAAATTGTTCAACTATGATGTATTTGGCATGATTGAAAAATTTCCTCGAAAACAATGAATTTTGAAGCAAATATGGGATACTATATTGCTTAAAGCCGTTGTTAATATAATAAGCTACAAAAAACATTAGAAAACTAAGGGATTCAGGTCGAAGGTCATTGGCGTATGGGAGCCCCTAGCCGAAGCGGACACGCCTGCTGCGGTTTTGTTACATAGGTTGTCTATTGCCTCTTCTCAAATATTCCTATTTGGTTGCAGATACACGCTGCAAGCCAGCACCTTCCAGATGGCAGTGCTGCTGCAGTACAACGAGAACACAGCGTGGAGCGTGCGCCAGTTGGAACAACACACCGGGATCAAGGGAGACTTCCTGGTTCAGGTGGGTTCAGGTCACTTGTCCAGGTCTAGACAACGGAAAGGTAGGAAACGGCGGAGTGTCACCGCTCTAATAGGGAATAGCCCGCCTGGGGAAGTCAATAAAAAAAAAAGACCAAGTTGCACTCCGGGAGTGCCGGCAGAAGTGAAAACTTGAATATTTTGACATTTCGAATCGACGAATACCGTAGCAACAGAAGTAAACTATTTCACTTGCAAATTAACGCGTGAGAACTTCGAACAGACAGCGGGAAGCGACTTTGTTTTGTACTATGTAGTGATAATATTGCATGTCACATATTATTAATCACAATTGCATATTAATTTCATGACATTGATGTGTATTTTTGAGACATTGTCTTTTCTAAAAACGTATAATTTAGGTATAGTCGAGGGCACCAGTGTGTATTCACTCAAAAGTTTCATAAATATGTATACTAAAACCTTATTGTTGCAGAAAAAAGGTCTGCCTACCTATTTTTGAGACTGTGGTGTATACATATTGGTGCCCTTCTCTGTACAACATGTTTTACAGTACATATGGTGCTACTTTCCCGCACTAGTGCGGAAAGTGCACTTTCCGTGCATATGTCGAAACTTTAAAGAGCCATATGTACAGTAAAACGTTGTACGATACACGTGCGAATAGGTAATTCGCAACTCGTGTCGATTTAAAACACTCCCTTCGGTCGTGTTTTAATATATCACCACTCGTTGCGGATTTCCTATTTTCTGCACTTGTATCGTAAATAACTATTCTTACTAGTATTGGTTAGGCCACAGTTCTAACCTAACCAAACCTGTTTTAACCCCCGACGCAAACGGAGGGGTGTTATAAGTTTAACGTGTCTGTGTATCTGTCTGTGGTATCGTAGCTCCCAAACGGATGGACCGATTTGAATGCGGTTTTTTTTATTCGAAAGCTGATGTGATCCCGAGTGTTCTTAGCCATGTTTCATGAAAATCTGTTCAGCCATTTTTGAGATTAGCCTTTGAAATTAAAATGTCGGGGGTTTTTCAACTTTTTTAAGTTATATTATTAGGGTAGCAATTAGGTATGTTGGGGTATTCATGGAAATTGTGACTTGTCCACAGGTGCTGCAAATCCTGCTGAAGGCCAAACTGCTGGTGTGCCAGGAAGACGAGTCGGAACTGACTGAAGCCTCCATGGTGGAACTCTATGTAGGGTATAAGAAGTAAGTCCCTATATATATAAAATAATAAATATATTATATTTCAGGTTATTCAAGTTGGCCCAATATGGTGTAGCACTAAATAAAATAATCAGTAATGTCATATTTTCTCGAAAATGGATTAAAAATGTAGTCAAATGGAGAAAAAACCAACGCGAGATGTTAAATAATCACGAAGTTATAGTTATAAGTGTCCAAAGTTTTAAGAAGGGGTATGTTCTGTCCCTTTTCCGCGAAACGCAACTTCATATGAATCTTCATATGCGATGACGCTGGAAGATTGTGACGTCACTAATAGACGGCAATATGCCGCGCCCCGTCGTGTTCGGCGCCGCCGTCGACGCGGCCCGCCGGCAGCCTCGCCTAACGTGACGTCACACCATGAACCTATAATACTCTGGACAAACTATGGTAATAATAATACCACGTGCGAGCGAGCTGGTAGCATACAAATCTCGATAAGTGTGACAGAAAGGGAAATATCATTCATTGCCCTTGTCATAGTTCCACTTTTTTTATTTGCCACAACTGATTTAGTATGAAGTTGTGGCACATAAACCATTACCCGTCCAAATGAAGTAGGTTGTTTATGGCAAGTCATCAGCCATTTTGGACCATTTTGGCCATTTTGGACCTATTCAGTGCAAGTGTTCCCTCAGTGAGACAACGTTTATCTCGAGAATTTTTCGGTAGAGGTAGGGAAATAGTTTAGGTGACTCTTTTTAGTCTATTAGAAATAAGTACTTATAAATTATGTAGCAGTACCAAGACGCAAAAGCGCTGTGTTCTCGTTTGGCTTTTGCTCACTTATTTTTTGCATATTTATTACGCTATGGGTGAGGATCTGTTATTAGCCCACTGTCACTACTGTTTTAAGCTACTGTGTAGTATTTAAGCTGATGATCTTCCTATATAAATAAATAAATAAATTTTAAGACCTGTTCTTAATTTAGCTGCATAGAAGCCTTTCCGTCCCTCACTGTGGCATCACGTACAGCCTGTCCTGAGTATTCTAGGTCCATTTGTCACACACTGTTTACGTTTCCTGTCTCTAACAAGCAATATTAAAACGGTTGTAGCTTCGTAATTCTTTGAGATATCTGAACGGGATTTTCGTCACTAGGCATATTTTTTTGCCTTCTTCCTTTTTGAGTAATAATAATTTTAGAGTCAACACCCGTATTGCATCAAAGTAGTCCACTCAAAAAGCAACTCTATCGTTCTAGCTAGAAGATACAAAGTCCAATGACAGATTTATAAAAAATCGGCCGCATTCAATAATCTCGACAGTATCTCCGTTTTTTTTTTGTAACCGCTTTATCTGGAATCAGGAATGTGGCTTGCCGCGATCAAACAACTTTATGGTTTATCGGGCATTGCTTAAAAGGGTTCCGAAGTCAACAAGGGACCCTTATAGTTTCGCCATGTCCGTCTGGCCGTCCGTCTGTCCGTCCGGCTTAGCTCAGTAACCATTACTACTAGAAAACTGCAATTCGGCATGGGTATATAAATCAATCACGCCGACAAAACAGAAGAATAAAATCTTGAAAAAAAAACCTACACTTAAAGTGTCGATGTATTTTTTTTTGCTAAATGGCTGCTACTGGGAATGCGAAAAAACCGTGGCAGTAATATGATATATTATGAACTAGCTTCCGCCCGCGACTCCGTCCGCGTGGAACTCGTTTATATCGTAGCTCCATACAAACTTTCACCCCCCACTTCATCCCCTTGGGGGATGATTTCCGGGATAAAAACTATCCTATATCCTTCCCCAGGACTCAAACTATCTCTACACCAAATTTCATCCAAATCGGTTCAGCGGTTTAAGCGTGAAGAGGTAACAGACAGACAGACAGACAGACACACTTTCGCATTTATAATATTAGTATGGATTTAAAAGGAAACCTATCACGGCTAAGTATGCATAACTAGTTACCGAGTAATGGTCGACCAACTTAAATTGTACTTAGAACGGCCAACTTTCGTACAAATTCGGCCGACCGCAACCATTTAGTTGGCGCGCGCGTGTCGATGTAACTAAGAAAGACAGGCAACTACGGAACCCTACACTTGGCCGATTTTTGTATTATAAAATACGGAAAATGATGCAGTTGGAGAAAAAATAATATTTATAAACAGAGCCCGTAATTTTCATGCCGATGACATCAATTTGACGTCACGCTGCATATAGGATGATCCCAAATAGTTTTATTGTAATTATTAATCATTAGTCGTCAATCATTTTAATCATGTACAAATTACTTCAAAAGTAATCTATTCACACGTGGAACAATTAATAGGTACCTACTTGATACCTACACCCCAGGCCAAAAGTATGGAAACAAGCGAATATGACAATAGAAAACGTTAATTTTCACACGACAAGTTTTTATTTAAAATAAACAAATATATACAACAATTTACGAAATTTCTATTCCTATTCCTATTGACTATGTGTGTTGTTTTCAATATAGACCTAAACTTTGTTTTCATTAATGTATCCGCCTTTTGCTTTCATAACTGCTGCACACAATCTCGGCATTCTTTGAATAAATTTATCGATGGTATTTTGTTCAAGATTAGCCCAGCCAGGCGGTTGACAAGTTCGTCCACAATGCTGATTTTGAAGTTGGACATATTTTTCTTATGTGTCTGTCCAGCTCGTCCCACAGTAATAATGGAACGAAATATCAAAGAAAGCAACAGCATACATTAATGAAAACAAAGTTTAGGTCTATATTGAAAACAACACACATAGTCAATAGGAATAGGAATAGAAATTTCGTAAATTGTTGTATATATTTGTTTATTTTAAATAAAAACTTGTCGTGTGAAAATTAACGTTTTCTATTGTCATATTCGCTTGTTTGCATACTTTTGGCCTGGGGTGTACGTGAAACGTAAATTAAACTATTTGTTTTGTTTTTTTACATACATTTTATTAAACGGTATTGTTACCACATTTCGATAATTACGTAGAAAACAGAATTCCTTCAAGTATGTACCAATTAATTGTTCCACGTGTGAATAAATTACTTTTGAAGTAATTTGTACATGATTAAAATGATTGACGACTAATGATTAATAATTACAATAAAACTATTTGGGATCATCCTATATGCAGCGTGACGTCAAATTGATGTCATCGGCATGAAAATTACGGGCTCTGTTCATAAATATTCGACAACCTTACACAAGTCGGGAGAAATGCTCAAAGTTAGCTAACCTTCGATTGCAGTAAGAAACTGAGGGTGAACATCAACATCCCGCTGAAGACAGAGCTAAAGGTGGAACAAGAGGCGACGCACAAACATATCGAGGAGGACAGGAAAATGCTCATACAGGTAAGGCCTGTGACCTGAGATTTCTTTATGATGCCATTCGAACCAGTTTTTGGAGAGGAACAAGTTCGACCATACAAAACGTTTTTTTGACATTCGCAGGCTAACAGCGTTATATTTTAAGAAACTTAACACACTTTAAATTGGCTTTCCATTTGCGCGAAATTCCCCCTTTCCTAGTATAAACTTGTATAAACTTTACTAGAATAATTTGAGAAATTAGTTTGTCACGCGATACTTTGGGAAAACGATTATTGCGCAAATTGTTCTAGTTTATTCTAGGAATTAGGGATTTCGCACAAATGACAAGACAATTTATGAAAGATTTTTACATATTTTTCTTAAAATATCACACAGTTAGCCTGCGAATGTCAAAAGACGTTTTGTATGGATAAATACCCAATATTTTGAGTTTCGTACCTAGCTGGTGGCAGCCGAAACGCTTCATACTAATTGACGTAAAAGTATGACGTCACACTTTGCAATTTGTACAAATCGCTGTATGGAAAATCAAAGTATATATTACTGTTTCGGTCGGGAAATACTGCGTTCAGGTCCATAGTTGTCACACAAATTTGTTTCTATAATAGTTGGATTCTATTAGTAGCTTTAACTCTTGAACAATAAAAATAATACATATTTTTCTAAACTTTCAAAGTCTATATCGTTTTATTTAATTCAATTCAATTCAATTACTTTATTTCAGATTAATATCCATATCGGGTTAGTTACAGTAGGAACTTATGTCTATGTTAGTTACACATTAATAAAAAGATTAAATTAAATTAAATTTTAAAATATAATTTATTACATTAATTATATTTTAAATATTATACTTTATTACAATAATTTGATGGTTTACTATCCATTTAGCAATACTACGTTATCAATTTTAACATGACGCAACTACACTATAATTATTGTTAGGTTAGGTTCAGCTACGGTAGCCTAGCGGCTTAGGCATGCGGCTGTCAAACGGCGGTCGTAGGTTCGAATCCCGGCTCGTACCAATGAGTTTTTCGTAACTGTACGGAATATCATTTGATATTTACCGTTAGCTTTTGAGGAAACCTGCATACATCCACGAAGAAATTCAAAGGTGTATGTGAAGTCCCCAACCCGCACTGGGCCAGCGTGGGGACTACTGCCCGTTCCCTCTCATCCATGAGAGGAGGCCTGTGCCCAGCAGTGGGACGTATATAGGCTGATATATTATTATTTTTATAGGTTAGGTTCTATAAGGACATGGCCCATAGAAAATGATATCATCATCATCATATTTTGACCGACCGGTTAGTCTAGTGGGTAGTGACGCTGCCTACGAAGCTGAAGGTCCCGGGTTCGAATCCCGGTAAGGGCAAATAATTTTTTTTATTTTTTCGTTTATTTGGGTAAACAAACAGCCACTACAATGAATACTTAAAATAAGTTTTAAAGAAAGTGTTTACAGTATGTGTGGCCCACACCGTTTACCACTGGTTAATATTACGATATTTATCATTCAGAGAGTGGGCACCGTCAGTTTTAAGAACGGGCGGTACCCATTAACAACAACAAAGAAAGCGAAGGTATACTTATACGATACAAAGCACACGTATTCATTACAATAAGATGTTACTGATAATACTTATAATATAAGTTATTAATAAGACATATGCTAATTTATATCTACTTATTTCCAGTTACCAGCTTTCGTTAGCACATCCATAGGAACAATTTAGCGGAAATAACATAATAATCTTAATTAGTTAGTAGTAAATATTTGTGTGATGAGCATGAATATTTGTTTCTGAGTCATAGAAGTTTTTCTATCTATTTAAGTATTTATATATATTATATATATCGTCGTCTAGTACCCATAACACAAGCCTTACTGAGCTTACTATGGGACTAGGTCGATTTGTGTAAGATTGTCCCCTAATATTTATTTATTTATTATCATATGAGCCGAAAAACGTGTGTGACCAGTGTGTGTTGCCAGTGATGATATATGGCACTGAAACGTGGTCGCTCACTATGGGCCTCATTTATTTATTAATTTATACAATATACAAGAAAATAAATATACCAGGAAATATGTATATATTATAGGGAAAGAAGGCGTTCGGAAATTGGTCTACTTATAGGGAAAAAAGTCGATCGGAATTCTTTATATAAGAAAATAAAAATATCGGAAAATAACATCTAACAAACCGATATGTACCCACCAGTACCTACACTTATAGATAGGTACAACCTATGAACGTGGATGTTTTTATATGCGCCATTATTTATGAAAAAATAATGAGGTGTTATAGTCATAATCATAATGAATCATTTATTTGCTATAAAACACAACATGGTAATTATACAAGTTGTTTCACAATATAATGAGGTATCTCATGGACCCTGAATGGGTATAGCAAATGTATCCTTAGGAGGCTGACAAGACCTAATTTGGTGAAATTGATGTTATTTAAGCAGTTTTTTAAGAAAAACTATATGTTCTAGCACATCAAATAAAATCGTTGTTCCCGGTTATGCCCCTAATGGAGCTCGGGGTCCGCTTTGACACCTAATCCCAAGATTTGGCATAGGCGCTAGTTTTACGAAAGCGACTGCCATCTGACCTTCCAACCCAGAGGGAAAACTAGACCTTATTGGGATTAGATCGGTTTCCTCACGATGTTTTCCTTCACCGAAAAGCTAACGGTAAATATTCCGTACATAAGTTCCGAAACACTCATTGGTACGAGCCGGAATTCGAACCCACGACCGCCGCTTGACAGCCGCATGCCTGAACCACTAGGCTACCGTAGCTATCAAATAAAATATATGTTAATATTCACCATATTTCAAAGACCGTGGACGGGCTCGATACATAATTTGAAGAAATCGGCTCGATAGAAAATAATTGCAAAGATTGGTCTTAAAATCACATTAAACGGTTCCATGTCTTTATTTTGTTGACGTATGGGTCTGCAATGCAAAACATGTAGTCAACATATTCATGCCTAAACCGCTAACGAGTCATATTTCACAAATATCCACCCTTTTTTTTATTTCAATATGTATGTATTTATCTTCAAAAACCGGGCCGCCCAGTAACACTCGCTCTCGTTTACTCCGATACAAATAGACAGTGTGCGCGCTATCCAAAATCCTCAAGGGCATTTTGGTGTTGACAGCGTCTTAAGAACTAGAATAATTATAATTAAACATCACAATAAAGATACATACACTGTTGAATAGCGAGTAACATTCACCAATACTAGCATATAATTTCATAAGAAAGCTCAGTCACCCAGAGGGCTGGAGAGGGCCATGTTGGGAGTTTCTCTGCGTGATCGCATCAGAAATGAGGCTATCCGCAGCAGAACCAAGGTAACCGATATAGCCCTCCGGATCGCTAAACTTAAGGCAGTGGGCGGGGCACATAGCTCGTAGAGCCGATGGCCGTTGGGGCGGAAAGGTTCTCAAGTGGCGACCACGTACAGGAAGGCGCGGCGTGGGTAGACACAAGGTGGACTGATGGCCTGGTAAAGGTAGCGGGAGTCCGCTGGGTGCGTGTGGCGCAGGACCGGTCGTTGTGGCACTCTTTGGGGGAGGCCTATGTCCAGCAGTGGACGTCTTTCGGATGATATGATGATATTGACAGACATACATACACAGATTCGCACCTTTATTCCCAAAAGCGATAAGCAGAGCACATGAAACATATTCCAGTGCTACTTTTAGCACAAATGTGGGTATAAAATATCGACAAAATGTGACACCGCAGTGATAGGTTGCTAGCCCATCGTCCACAACACAGTTCTACCCTCCCCTGTTCGCTGATGATGGTGTGTGCATGTATATTGTAATTCCTAACACAAGTTTCTAATTGAAAACTTAATTTCCTCAGGCGGCGATCGTGCGAATAATGAAGACCAGGAAAACGCTGAAACACCAGCATTTGGTGGTCGAGGTGCTGAACCAGCTGTCCTCGCGGTTCAAGCCGCGCGTGCCCGTTATCAAGGTAACATACTCATCAAAGTAACATATTCATCGGAAACATACTCATCAAGGTAACATACTCATCGGTAATATACTCATCAAGATAACATACTCATGAATTTAACATACTCATCGGTAACATACTCATCAAGATAACATACTCACCGGTAACACACTCATTGGTCATTGGCATGGCCTCCCAACTAGAACAACGTATAATTGATACTAAAAAGAACTCCTAGATGGCGACACAGGTACCGAGCGAAACATTTGAACCAGTAATCGTGAAGATAGAATGATTTTTACACCTTAATAAATTCAACGTACCTTAATTATATCACAAACATACTTCCGCACATACAATAAAGGTATATTTTATAAGTTTAGTAAATGCAATAAAATTGATACTAAATCCATGTAACTCGTAGTATACGAGTGAGCTTTCAAGCTTGCTACGTATTATTGGGTACTGTCACTAGATGGCGCCATCACGGGTCGCGAAAGTTCTATGGAACCACAGGCTCTAAGCATTTGGTTATGTATATTTTTGTGTGATGTGTAATATTGTCTCTAAAATACTACTTTCATATCGAAAAAATCAAAAATACTCTATTTGTTGCCCGGGAAGTCAACGCCATCTGGTGATATCTCAATGTATTACTAAAGGCTGACAGCGTCATAGCCGTGGTAGCTCGGATACTGCATCTACTGGTGTAGCTACGGGACTAAAATTGTATACAGAATTGCCTACATTAGGACGGTACGCTTTTGCTCTATGAGATTGGGTATCTGTACTTGTATTCTTTAATCTGTGTCATTGGTATGACAGCTGACAAATAATGGATGTAAGGGCATTTTCACTATAAGTGTGGGTTGCCAAACCGTCCGTATCGTAATTTCGTTAAAATGTGTATGTATGGAAAGTTTGACAAGTTTATATAGAGTGACGCTGCCGGCGCCATATTTAACGTTGCTCGGCCTGTAATCGTAAGTTGGTGCAACTCGCCCTTAGAGACCATAGGTGATAACCATTTTACCAATTACCATAGGTTTACCTTTCCTGAGTTGACCCAGTTCTTATGAATAATATATTTACCCCGACTGCCCCGTTATGTTTTTCGAGTTTTTGTATGTACAGTCAGCATCATATAGTTGCTAGCGGCCAAAGTAGCCAAAAATATCGCAACACGTCTTTATTACTATAGGAGAATGGATGTGTTACGATATATTATTTGGCAACTCTGGCTGCTACTAATTATATGATGCTGACTGTACATGAACAAGAAAATTATATTTCACTCGCTACAGTTATCAAACGGCTTGATGGATTTTGACATATGAGGTGTCATTTTGACATATGAGGTGTCATTTTGACATATGTGGTGTCATTTTGGCATATGAGGTGTCGTTGGATTCCTCATACTCATTCCCATCGGCATAGTGACATAGGATTTCATCATCATCATATCAGCCGAAAGACATCCCACTGCCGGACATAGGCCTCCCCCAAAGAGTGCCAGAATGACATATGCTTTAATATTAGAAAAAAAACCGGCCAAGTGCGAGTCGGATTCGCGCACGTAGGGTTCCGTGCCATTTTGTATAAAATCGGCAAAAAAATCACGTTTGTTGTATGGGAGCCCTCTTAAGTATTTATTTTATTCCGATTTTTTGTATTTGTTGTTATAGCGGCAACAGAAATTCTGTGAAAATTTCAACTGTCTAAATATCACGGTTCATGAGATATAGCCTGGTAACATACAGATAGACAGACGGACGGACAGCGGAGTCTTAGTAATAGGCTCCCGTTTTGAAACAATTGGGTTTTTTGAAAAATTGAGTTTTTTGAAAAATCTTTTGATGTCGCCTGTTACTAAACGGGACTTAATCGCTTATAGTTAAGTTTAGTTCCTTTTGAGGTCATCGACGTTTCGGATGTGTCGCAACATCATTTGTCAAGCATAGCCCGGTTCCGTGAATACGAGATTAAGTCAAGTTCCGTTTAGACAAAAAATGTGTGAAAGATTGATGAATGGTCATATAAAATAATAAAATAATTTTGTCCACAGAAATGTATCGATATCCTGATAGAAAAGGAATATCTGGAGCGCGCCGAGGGTGAGAAGGACACATATAGCTACCTGGCGTGATTATTCACTCCAGCCAATGTATATGAATTAATGAATATAACAATATTAATGTACTGTGCAGTTTTATTTTTACTCCACAATATTACATTCGTCGGTCTTAGGGCCTGTTTCACAATCTCCAGTTAAAACATATCCGTCAGATAAGTGTTGGCTGTCACTTTTCTTTTATATGACGGGAGAAAAGGATAGCAATAATTTTAACTGGCAGATAACTTTATCCGGCGATTGTGAAACAGGCCCTTAAAGAGATACCCCCTTATTTATAAAACTTAAAATGCCTCTGCTAAATAAAATGTGCTTTGTCCCGTTCTTACGAACACAAATGTCAAAGTGGACAAAGGACAAACTAATTTTAACGCCATTTTAGTTAAAACAGGCTTGTAGGACGTTTATGAATACGGCCGTTAGTAATTATAAGTTTCTGGTAAAAAAAAACATTTTTGGTACAAGCTTTTATTGGCTATACTGTTCCCATTGATACATGATTAGTTTTAAGTACTGAATTCCCATGGCCACCTTCTGTCTCCGTTATAATATATAGGTATACAATTTAATTGAATTGTCATCCAAACTATACTTAAAAATTCCCAGAATTTCTGGTTCAAAATTCAGTTCCAAGATTTTTCCCGCACTAACAAACAAATGAACAGGGCAAGATAAATTAAAGCTTAGTTATCATCTAAGATGCTTTCAAGAATCCTACAAACATTGCATTAAATATGATTAAAAATAAAAATAAAAGCCATTATAAAATTAATCTTTTTCAAAACCTTATTTGTCCTGGAAGTAGGTCTGATGTTAAGACTATAGAGGGATATAACCGCATCGCCAAATCGTGGTTCCACCATATTTATTTAATCGTATGGCGTTTCGTGTAGTAGGAATATACATTATAAAAATAGTAACTTATATATCCACATCCAGATTGCACAGCCAATCCACAGCTTCTGGTGTTAAATTATAGAGGTCCCCCGGGTCACCTGCTCTACGCAATTGGCCTTGTGGCTTCGTATCATGGTCGGCCTTATCACGCGATAAGTGACGAGATTAAGAGCCTTATCACACTTGCGATTTGCGAGCGTGTTCTCTATACAATTATCAGTCGCGGCGAACACGCTGCGTGATCGCCTTCATACAAAATACGCTTGGAAATCGCAAGTGTGATAAGGCTCTTACGGTTCGATAGAACGAGACTGCAGACGCTCTATTTTGTCACTTATCGCGTGATACGGGGCCGGACGCAACTATGCGTTTAAGACGCTGCCATCAACACCAAAATGCCCTTGAGGATTCGGGATACGGCCCGCACTGTCTATTTGTATCGGAGTAAACGAGAGCGAGTGTTACTGGGCGGCCAACTCTTAGAAGATAATCAACATAGTATAAAACAAAGTCGCTTCCCGCTGTCTGTCCCAATGTATGCTTAGATAGAACGAGACGGACGCTCTATCTTGTCACTTATCGCGTGATAAGGCCGACCATGATACATCCGTGTTTGGGCTCATGGGAACCCTCTGAACAAGTAGTTGACGACTGCAGAACAAGTCAGACCGCAACTGGGGGGCTAGCACAACTGACACCGCGCCGCGACGCGAGTCGAGAAAGATCTACCCTCCTCTTTCTAATTTGCATGGTGCGAGTGAAACAGGAGACGCTCAGTCGCGCGCGAAGCGACTTGTCAGCAAGGTGTGCTAGACGTACAGTAAAAGTTATGAAAGAGTATGTTCGCTACTAGCCCGGGCTTGCAAGACTCTACTCGGTTGATGCCAGGGCTGGGCCCGACGAGTTCCTGACCCGAATAGAGGCCTGGACTAGAACGACCGGTATAACCCCGCTAAGCTATAGCTTCCAAGAAGCGTGGCATACCGAAGATGCGCCAGGTATCGGTCCGGTACAAAACAAAACGTGCTTTTACCTTGATGGAAGCTTCATCCGCCGCTCGACAGGGCGGCTTCGATATGTGTATCTGAATGTATGAGTAATAGTGTGTGTGTCGAGGCCGTCGCGTGTCCTGGTGAACACTTCCTGGCTCCTGGATGATGGCGCACCACGTAGGCGCACCAAACTACCGTCACTAATTTATCACTTCAGGCTCCAAACACTGGCAGGCAAAAACTAAACTCCTCGATATGAGCGCCTGGCCTCAATTATGAACTGATTCCAATTAACATAAATCAATGTCCCGAATTCTTTCTCAAAAATCAAATACAAATCAAAGAATGGGTTGTTCCAACCAACAAGGTCAAATTCTAGGTTATACTAAAAAAATGACAGACGTCAAACGTCAAATAGTGACGTGTCTTTTTCTTCCCCGATTATCAACCGAGTGATACCCGCGGTAAAAGACCGGTACCGAACAAGTATATAACCATAGGCTTGCTAGCCAGATCCCCCAGGGGAAAAAAACAAAATTAATTAACTTTTCATTTTAATTTGTTTTATATTATTCGTAGACTCGCAGGTCGGTGTAGGTACCACGACGAGCGAAGCGAGCGTGACGCGGTAGCGTCCGGCGAAGCGCCATAACCGAACATTATCACTTTTTCCTAGTTGAATATAAAATAATTGCCGCTAGGTTCCCCTGGGTGATCGGGGTCAGGTGTTTAACGTGGATAACGTGAGAAAATTCAGGCCAGCCGTTGGGAATCCTGAGGCGTCTTTACCTATGGTGCAGGGTGTGCGTTGTGTGGTGCTAGGGGGCGCCAAATCGTACTTTGTAACCATGCCATTTTGACCGCGAGCTTACTAGGGGGCGCTAGAGTAATGTTTGCACACGGGCGCTGCATGGGCTAGAGCCTCTTGGCGCTCCGCCACGGTACCGCAATTAAAGTTCGTACCTACCAAAAAAATATTTATTGTCAGAAACTCGTTTTCTATGAACCCGTATTGACGTGACCGTAGCTGCCGCGATTGGTGTCCGAAGGTTTAATAATCTGTAAATATGAAACGAGAATTTAATTCATAATTTTTAACCTTCAAAAACCTAAAAACATGCCAGATTTTCCGCTGTGTTAAAACATCCAGGATACAATTTTGACTAGATTTAACAAAAAAAGGAAAACATAGGAACACGGCCAAAGCCTTTCTTTAATTATTAATAAAAAAAATAGTTAAATAGATCAAGTTTTGGAGAAAAAATCAGGGGACTACGAAACGTTGATTTCATTTAATAGGTATTTTCGGTCCAAGCTGCAGTTGTCTCTATCGCGCTCGCGCTCGCTTGATCAGGCACTGCGCGACAGCAATACCTTTTACAAATACCTATTTCTCAATTATCTCGGCCTTTGTGTTTCCTCTTATGGGCCCCGCCAGATGTCCACAGCACGGCGCCGCCGCCGTGAAACGGCGCGGCGCCCATTGGTAAAACCCACGTTGCGCTATAGGTTTTTAAGGTGCTCTCAAACGAGCGATAAAAATTGCCGGAAATTCGGGGCAATTTGGACGTCACGGCCACTTCAAGCAATTCGAATATTGCTCAAAATGGAGCGATAATTGCTCCAGTATGGCGCCATTCTGGCCCCATAATTGCCGCAACTCGGGAAACTAGGCAATACGATCATACACGAGAAATTCAGTGGAGCAAATTGTAGTCGGCGATATGGAGCAACACGGAAATGAATGGAGCAATTCGAGAAATATTTCCGAAATATTGGCGCACTTTCTATAAATTGCCCCATATTGCTCAATTAATTGCTCCATTAATTTCGGCAACGTGTCACCGGGCAATAATTGCCCGAAAAATCGCCCGTGTCAGAGCACCTTTAAGCCGTGCGCCGCGCCGTTTCACGGCGACGCGCCGTGCCGTGGACATATGTGGCCGGCCCCTATAAGTTTGTGAGATCTTACTTCGAACATTTGACAGCTGTCATCTCGGTACAATAAACGCCAATTATGACATATGCACGGCTAGCATGCGACGGCGCGCGAGCTCTCTCGTTTTTTCTCGCACTATCCGTCTCTTTCTTATTAGAACACTTAGAACAAGAGATATAGTGCTAGAAAAAACGAGAGTATGTCGCGGCCGTCGCATGCTAGACGTGTTGACATAGGTAAATTGTACTGGGATGACAGGTGTCAAATGTTCGAAGTACGATCTCACAAACCTGGGTCCTCGCCTGCACGGCGCGCGGGTGTGGGACGATAACGGGGCTCCGCCTCCCTGCCCCCGCACCCCTAAACTTACCACCAGGGTTGTAGTTGTATGGGTACTGTTGGTGTCTCTGAAGCAAACTTGCTACTTTGTCTCTTATTGTCCAGTCATCGGTGTATCGACGCCAGTAATCGTATCTCTCTCTATACAAATCTATAAGACTCAGAAATTGCATGTAGTCGCTGACTGAAATCAGAAGGATTATTTGCTGATATCATTGAATTACGTGCAGATAGCGCGCGACTTGAATGCATAGCTCAGACCCCGTATCATGGTCGGCCTTATCACGCGATAAGTGAGAAGATAGGAGCGTCGTCTCGGTCTATCGAACGGTATCAGCCAGTGACGGACGCTTTATACAGCGTGTCTCTGACTTTGGGGCTATAAATGCAAATGTCAATTATGCTCCTTAAACGGAACTACTTTTGCTCTACAACTTTTCAAAAATACGTTATTTTTATATTTTCATTATTCCATACAAATAAAATAGCATTTTCAATGTACATCATCCATTTGTTAGTTTTCATACTTGTCAGTGTCATGGATGTCAAATAATGAGGCCGTGTTTGCAATACATTGATGGTACAGTTAAAGTTCAAACACGAATAAATTATAGAAATAATAGTTATTTTACAAAGTTGCGGAACAAAAGTGGTTCAGTTTCAGGACCGTAATGGACATTTGCATTTAAAGCCCCTAAGTCAGAGACACGCTGTATATGGTTAAAGACATTTATTCCCATAAGAATTACAAATTCACTTACATGAGAACAATAAACATTTATAAAACTTAGTGTTAAACATACCGTGCATTGCAATTATAACAAATCGCTTATATTTATTTAAAAACAATGTAGGTAGGTAATTTGACAATCGGCGTTTAACTTTAACACTAAGTTTTATAAATGTTTATTGTTCTCATGTAAGTGAATTTAAAAATTTAAACTAGTTCTGTTTCAGTGCGACCTCGCATCGTCGGGTGCATACGGCACGGAGCTAGGATTAACGGAGCTAGGACGAGTTAACGGATGCGGCATTTGTCAAAATTATTATTTATCCTGTCACTTATCGTGTGATACTTAAGGCCGACCATGATACGGGGTCAGGAATGTGAAACTGACAAGGACAGCACTATTATACTACAGGCGCGCGAGAGCACGAGAGGACGGCGGGGGGAGACTCTTCACCTCAGGCCCTGACTGCATTCAATTCGCGCGTAATCTGTACTGCCCTCCTAACGTAAAGTGCAATAACTAGGTCCAAGCTACTTTCGAGAAAAAGGCGATTAAAGATTTTATTCTTGTTTTGTCTATATCTACCTTATTATGCATGTTATCGACTTGAAACTTTGACTGGAATATAGATAATATTATGTAGCTTATTCTGAAATACCTAAGTTTAATTAATCTATTTATTAATGCTATGAAAAATAAGAAAAAGCACTTATGTTTAGAATATTTAATTTCCAAATGATATATTTTACTAGACATAACTGCAATATGTAGTGTACTTACTTATTGCAGTCATCGCAAGTAAAACAAGATATTACATTTTTGGGTAGCAAGTAATAGTTAGCTGCAATGTATTTTCGTATCATAAGTGCAATAACTATCGTACTTATTGCAGTTTTAATTAGTGAGACGTTGTAGTTGTAGCGGTTATGATTAGTACATGAGCAAACCAATAAAAAAATCTACCAATTATGAAAGCGATCTATACTTATTGCAGTTTTAGCTAGTAAATAAGGAGAAATAAATTATAACCTAGACTAATTATAAAAGTAGTATCTATACTTATGACAGTTATTATTAGTAATTTTGCTTAGAAGTATTACCAACCTAGCTATAAGTAAAGTTATAACGTTCTTTATAAGTAAGTCTTAATTCACTGCCTTAGATATAGCATTTACGCTTAATAAAAATATGTTAACCCTGGTAGATACGCAGAAACTGTCTAAGAAGAAAATATAGAACTCGTTTTGCTGATTACGAATATGTATATAACTCAGTTTGACCCAAAACTCGAGTTATTGCACTTTTCGTTAGGAGGGCAGTGTAGGTAGGTACATATTCAAAATTAACTTAGAAAAGTTAAAAACCCGACATTTTCATTTCAAAGTCCAATATCTCAAAAACGGCTCAACAGATTTTCATGAAACATGGCTAAAAACACTCGGGATAAAATTATCTATGACACAAATAAAACCGCATTCAAATCGGTCCATCCGTTTGGGAGCTACGATACCACAGACAGATACACAGACACGTTAAACTTATAACACCCCTCTCTTTGTGTCGGGGGTTAAAAAACAATTGCTTGTTGCAAAGGCCCGGTATAAATTAGCTAAAATATGCGTCTAATCAATGTTTAATCATTACAGTCGTGTTAAACTGGTTGTAAAGTACAATTTTTAATTAACACTGTTTAATAAAAGCATGTTGTTTTTTTACAACCGTTTCTTGCTTAGGCTGACCAGAACCCGTATCATGGTCGGCCTTATCACACGATAAGTGACAAGATCGAGCGTCAGTCTCGTTCTATATAACGACGTCAGCCAGTGACGACGCTCTATCTTGTCACTATCACGTGATAAGGCCGACCATGATACGGGGCCAGGTCAAGTTAATATAAAGCTTGTAAGAATAGTAACTTGTATATCCACATCCAGATTGCACAGCCAATCCACAGCTTCGAGTGTTAAGACGCTGTCAACACCAAAATGTCCTTGAGGATTTTGGATATCGCGCACACTGTCTATTTGTATCGGAGTAAACGAGAGCGAGTGTTACTGGGCGGCCCGGTTTTTGAAGATTAGTACATAAATATGGAAATAAAAAAAGGGTGGATTATTTGTGAAATATGACTCGTTAGCGGTTTAGGTATGAATATTTTGATTTCGTGTTTCTAATTGCAGACTTATACGTCCAAAAAATAAAGACATAGGACCGTTTAATGTGATTTTAAGACCAATCTTTGCAATTATTTTCTATCGAGCCGATTTCGTCCAATTATGTATCGAGCCCGTCCAAGGTTTATGAAATATGGTGAATATTAACATATATTTTATTTGATGTGCTAGAACAAATAGTTTTTCTTAAAAATACTCCTTAAATAACATCAATTTCACCAAATTAGGTCTTGTCAGCCTCTTAAAGGGAGAAGGTACTTTAACTGCGTCCTGACCTGAGACTATGATCGCAGGGACTATGTAACCGAAAAATACCGGTTCCTTTATTGAACGGTATGACGTCATATCAATTTCCTCCGGGCCATTTCGGTGCCGAACCTTTTTATTAATTTATTGGCCAATTTACAATTAAGTACCTTCAGATAAACCATGTATACTACATAGGTATACAGATACAGACTATTACTGAATACGAGTATACTGCTCTGATAGTGATGTTCAATTTAACATGCCCATGCACACTTTTAGACAGATAGCATTATATATTTGAGCAGGTATACTTGGTTGGAATTGCTGACAGTTATATGTGTACAAGATTAGGTATCTGATTTGTATAGTGTACCTACTGCTAGGTCCCGAGATACAGGCTCAGCCTAGTTCGGGGCCTGCCGTTTCATCATGATCATATCAGCCGAAAAGCCGGCTGTACACATTGGGCCAACGTTGGCGCGTGAGCAGAATGCAGCTATGCGGTAGAGGAACAGGGCTTTATTTCGTTCTCATTCGTTTGCATAGCTGCATCCTGCTCACGCGCCAATGTGTACAGCCGGCAAAAGACGTCCACTGCTGGACCACAGGCCTCCCCGAAAGAGTGCCAAAGTGACCGGTCCTGCGTCACCCGCATCCAGCGGACTCCCGCAACCTTTACCTGGTCATCAGTCCACCTTGTGGAGAGCCTACCCGCGCCGCGCCTTCCGGTGAGTAGTCGCCACTCGAGAACCTTTCCCCGCCAACGGCCATCGGTTCTACGTGTTATGTGCCCCGCCCACTGCCGCTTAAGTTTGGCGATTCGCAGGGCTATATCGGTTACCTTGTTTCTGCTGCGGATAACCTCATTTCTGATGCGATCACGCAGAGAAGTCCCAACATAGCCCTCTCCATAGCCCTTTGGGTGACTTTGAGCCTTATTATGAGGCCCATAGTAAGCGACCACGTTTCAGTGCCATATGTCATCACTAACTGGATAGTCTGTCCTAGGTATACATAATCGTCTACAACTTCGAGCGGACTCTAGACTAATCCTTCGTAGACCAACTCGCTCGGAAGCTTTACTGAGGTCATAGAGCATCGTACTTAACTCCTCCATGGTCTCAGCCAAGACTACTACGTATATCGCCAGCGAACCGAAGGTGAGTGATGTACTCGCCGTTGATGTTGATGCCTAGCCTTCTCCAGTCCAGTCTTGAAAACGTCCTCCAGTGCAGCGGTGAACAGTTTTGGAGAAATAACATCTCCTTGCCTGACTCCCCGCTGCAGCGGAATAGGTTTCGAGTTCTGGTCCTGGAGTCGGACTGACATAGTGGCGTTCTCGTAAGATTATCTCATTTGTATAGCCTACTGCTAGGTCCCGAGATACAGGCTCAGCCAAGTTCGGGGCCTGCCGGATATTCGTCTGCATTTATATAAGCCTGTATGTTTTAAAATAATTTTATTCTTATTATTAGAGGGCGATACACGAACAAAGTTCGTGTTCGTTTCGCTATCTCTGTCGCTCGAGTACCATAAACGGGTTAGGCTCGCAAAACACACTTTCCCGAAATGTGCACAACAGTGCACTTTTCCAAAACGCACGCTTTCCCAAAATGTACATTTTCCCATTTAGGGCACTTTCTCAAAAGGTACACATTTATGTGCTCGTATTTCGGTATTTCTGTCCGTCTGTTTGCATTTGCACTATTTCATAGAAACCCTTAGTACTATAAACCCCCCTACACCCCTACCCCTAAAGTGTGCTTTCTGGGAAAATATACCTACTGCGAAAGTGCACATTCTGGGAAAGTGCATATTGACAAAATGTACATACCGAGAAGTGCACTTTTAGAGACAGTGTACTTTCCGGGAAAATGATCATTATAAAAAATATGCACCTTTACAGAAAGTACACATTTCGGGAAAGTGTGTTTTACGAGCCTAAACCATAAGTGCGATAGAGATGCAGATAAACGAACTTCGAGATTCGATTTCCGTGGCAGCGCCGCTGGCATAACCGTAACCGAAATCAGTCCCTTCCCTGCATGACGACTCATTGTGTGGCCTTATGGGGTGTACACATGTCATGATTTGTCAGCCCCAATTCATCAGAATCTGACTAATTGCTATCGTCTCGTCTGGATGCATGTTGCGCTACTCATCCAACGTCAAACGAGTTGTCCTGACTAATTGCATGCACATGTGATCGGATTGTTACATCTGTACGCTACACCCAATTATCGACAGGTTGTACTGACAAATTGGGGTAAAATCACACAATCTGTATACCCCATTTAAAACTCACGCATAAACTGAAGCGAGCCGACAATATCCGACCTCAAGTTAATTCCTTCGCTGGCCATAATATGGCTGATGGCTGACGTGTTCTTGTACAGTATGATCATATGATCAAACGTATGTTCAATGGCAGCGAAAATCCTTCCAGACCCGAAGTCCTCCGTTCTGACGTATTTTTTCTCAACTCTCTTCACGTCTCTCATTTTCATGTCCATATCTGAAAACATCATTATGATCAGCTTAAAGACCACTGCTGGACATAGGCCTCCCCGAAAGAGTGCCATAAAGACCGATCCTGCGCCACGCGGGAGAATTTAAAGACAAGTTTCCGTGACGAAGTTTCTATGAGATTTTTTAGGTAAGTATGGTCACAGGGGCAAGTGTGCCCCCGGGGTAAGCGCGCCTTTCATCAGAATGGTACCGCAGGGCAGCATTCTGGGCCCAACACTTTTTCTCGCCCACATTAATGACTTGTGTCAACTGCAGTTAACAAATGGCAAGGTCGTTTCGTTCGCCGATGACACTGCCCTAGTTTTTAATGAAACTCATGGCACGAGTCCTTCCAGCACGCACAGAATGGCTTGAATGTAGTTTTAAATTGGTTGTCAAACAATGTGCTCTCACTCAATGTTCTCAAAACGAGATAATATATATCACATTCTCTACTAAAAATTACAATACCATGAACCCTGCCCCCCTATATAGCCCACACATGTCCTAATCTCGACCCCCACAACGGTCACTGTATGGTGTTTGAAAAAACGCCACGGCATGTAACCTGAACTTCCATCGCCACATTACAACTAGAACACGTAAGCTTGTATTTATTTTCAAGAACCTACGACACATTGCCGATACGAATGTAGTAAAAGCGGCCAAGTGCGTGTCGGACCACGCACAACGAGGGTTCCGTGCCTATTAAAAAGGTCGTATCGTTACTGAAATCTTATGGCACTTACGTCCTTTTCTTTAAGGAAGGCAGTTTTTTAGAAATATCTCAAAAACCTTTGAACCGATCTTGTTCAAAATAATTTTCGCTGAAAGAATTTAATAAGCCCTATAGCACGATATTTTTCATATTTTTAACATCATCATCATTTACACGGTTCACAAATTAGAGGGGTGGGGGGACACAGTTTTAGTGACTTTCGGGCCGATTATCTCCGAATCTATTCACTTCCAAAATTTTGAAAGGCCACTTTGATGTGCCACACGTGGGCTTACAATGAAAAAAAAAATTTTTACTTTCAGTTTTATGTATGGAGTGCACCCCTAAAACTTCTGTTTTGTAATTTAATTACAAAACTTTGTAGCGGTTACCAAAATACACCTATCCTAAAAATTTTATTCAAATACACCTTATAGTTTTCGAGTAAAATGCCTGTGACATACGGACGGACAGACAGACAGAAAGACATGACGAATCCATAAGGGTTCCGTTTTTTGCCATTTGGCTACGGAACCCTAAAAATGATCGAATTTAAACTTTCGTGAGACATGTTGAAACAATGCTACAATTACACGGTTCAACTCACATAATTTGTAATGAGCAATTTTGTATGTATGTATATATTTGCAATCAAGTTCTCGGAAACGGCTCTACCGATTTGGAATAAGGGGTTTACGGGGGCGAGAAATCGATTTAACTAGCTAGGTCTGTCCGAGAAAATTCGTTTTCGCCATATTTTCACCCGAGCTGAGCTCGGTCGCCCAGGCACTATCTATTTTAAGTAGGTAGGTAACTATTAGAACAAACAGAGTTTATGTTTCTTCTTAATAAGATGATTCGTAAGAAAATATCGTATAATGTACAATAGCCCTTATTAATAAACCGTTGCGCTAAACTATTTTTTTATGAGCTCAACATCAAATAATGTAAACCGACTAAGTGCAAGGTTAGTTGGACTCCCATATTTCACATATTCATATATGACACCTTACAACCTTCGTATTTTTGTCGTATGTGTCCGAGCCGCCCGGGCCGAGCACGAGCCGGGACCGGGCTGCTGAACAGCGGAGCGTTGTTGTAGGTCAACGGGCCGTGTGCGGGCCGGGCCGGGACCGAGCGTTGTCCGAGCCTCGGTTGTAGGTAGACCGGCCGTCAAACGTTGGTGTAACATATGAGCGACCGACACCGGGCCGACACCGAGCCGCTTCCGAGCCTCGGCCGTGGTCCGGCCGGGCTTGGGCCGCGCAAAAACGCCGTCGTTTTTATGAGAAAACGGCCCGGGCCGGACACGTCCCGTTCTAGCGTGAGTCATCCTTTAAATGGCACTACGGGCGACATGTTTTGAACTCTTCGGGAGTTCTTCTTCAGGATGACTAGGATGAGTGCGATTGAAATTTACTTTGCTTAAGGTCAATCAATCCTGTCCTATTGCATCTCATCTTGGTGAGGCGCACACAAAACGCAAGCATTTTTTTCTTTTTTTATACTCTTAATTAAAACAATTCGTGCAGAATTATTCCCTAACCATTCCAAAATATCAAAAATGCACAACGTTAATATTCAAGTTTACACTTCTGCCGGCACTCCCGGAGTGCAATCCAGTTTATTTTTTTATTAAAATTTCGTATAGTTCGGTTCGGTTTGTTCAGATATTTAACGGCAGTCATATTCAGGCTGCAACTGAAATATTTATCTTCCATATATTTAGACAGCAGCAACTTTTTTGAGTAAACCGAAACGGTACGTCATGTGTCACCCGCGCCAAGCTATTTTGAAAGCACTGTAAAGTACCTAAATGGCGTGCGGGAGTGTGGGAGAGAGACGGCGGCGGAATTATAATAATATTGCAAGGCTCGGCAAACAGGTCGTATCAAATCTACCGACATTTCGCTAAAATGCTCGCTAAAAGTAGAATCAGACGGTTCACTTCAAAAAGTTCACTCGAGTTAATGCTTCATTTTTCTTTCATGTTTTATTTCACTTTTCGTTCAGACTTCTCATTTTGAGTGAAAGATGCAGAATGAAACAAGAAAATGAAAGAAAAGTGAACCGTCTTTAGTTTAGTTTAGTTGACAATTCATTATTATGGTACCATCGAGCTAATCTGACGATGGAGACAGAACGTGACCATGGGAATTCTGAACTCAACACACCCCTTTAGTTTGATGGGCTCGTTAGAATCGTCTCAACGATATTGATGACGGTGTAAAGAAAAGTACAGTTGGCAATAAAAGCTTGTACCGAAAATGTCATTTTTTGACAGTAACTTATTACCTGTAGGTAATGTAACATTCGCTAGAAAGCTCATTAAGTATATATCTGTGCCCCTAGTGGAAAACGATACAAGTCGAAAATTGCTACTTTACAGAAGAGCGAAAAAACAAAAGGAGAATGTTTTACGGCGCACTGTGCCGTAATGGTTAAAAATGAAATATAACTTTAAATGCAGTTTAAGTATAAAAAATGCTCTCTTTTATTTTGTATTGCTGGATTTTGTATAAAATAAACGGTTAACAAAATAATTGACTTGTACCCGTTTGAATTTAAGCTTTTATGAGATATAACTAAAGTAGTCCCTCTTTTCACGTACTTTTTACATAAGTGAAAAAAGGTATCCCTTACCATCTTTTTTAAATAACTCTTTTTGTGTTAGTTTTTTAATAAACTTCCCAATTAAAGTTTTGTTTTCTAATTTATAACTATGACATGACATACACATTTTTGATTAAAGTACAAAAATATCGTCTTGTACCTATTTTCACATAATGTCAGTCAAGTCTTTTTGAATTTAAAAAGAGTTATATTGATAATTCTTTAAGTTGTATCGAAATTTTACGGAATAAATTGAAATAAAAGGCACGATTTTTCATAGTTTTAATTAGAAAAAATATATTATATAATTATAAAATAAAAACCACATACTTAAGGAAACAATTTTCTTCAAATGTCATAATAATACAAAATATTTTAAAAATCTATCACTTTACAAGAGTATTACAAAATTTTCATCAGCTTTATTCGTTAGGTACTATTGTTATCAGTTAAACATCATTGTGTTCAGTAGGTTCCAATGGATGAGTGTCTCATACATTCTCAGAAAAAGGCAAATCTTCATAAAAAGATAGCTAGAGTTTAGCAGTGGCAGGAGAATTGACTTGTTTGGCATTGGAGACTTCCCTCGTTTTCTAAAGCTGAGTATGAAATTCTGCCTGAAAGTCTTTGGAGCAACCGGGCTTAGGGCTGTCTGGCTGTTTTTCAGGGCTTCACTGAGTATCTTTAGTGAAAAAATATTTTTGTCATTTTCCTTGTCAAGAAGGTTGAGCATTCAACGAATACGATTTCTGCCTGCCATTCTACAAACAAAACGAATGAAAAATAAATAAAATAATATTTACACATACAAACGATACCTATGAAAATACGATTAAAACCAGTTTGCGTTTCGGCACGCCCCGGTCCTTGTCCGCAAGACTCATTTTCTACATAGTGTACAAAATTATCTAACAAATAAAAGGAATAGGTACCTATTAATTTACTAAAATATTATTAGAACCAAATTTTGACTTAAGTAAGGTGTGTATTTTTATGATTTAGTAATGCTATCATTGAGAAATGCCTAATCGCAAACCATAGGTAATCGCACTGCAACTACTTTTTTAAATACCTTAATACCCCACTCGAAATTATTTGACGAAAAATTATAATCACGGTAGGTTTTTATTGTTAAAACAAACCAATATGGCGACTAAGATTATTGACAAACGACCAAAGTGTATTTGTTAATTTCACGTAGTATGATTAAACAGTAATACGTAGGTATTACTGTTTAATCATACTACGTGAAATTAATCAATTATCGTTTTTATTTCATCAATATAAGTAAAAACTTGCTTGGTGTAAAAGGGTATAAGTAAATATAAATTCTTAAAGTGTAGACATAACCTATCAGATAATATCTTAAAACTAGGTGAAAAGGGATACAACTCACCCGTCGTCGTCGTCGTCAGTTGCGGTCCGCGAACGCCGCAAGTACATCCTTCTCTCACCATCACGCAAAGGCGACTGAGCGCTCCGCGGGTGTGCGCGGGGGCATCGCATTTACACTTGTATCATTTTACACGTATTATGGCGGTATAAGTCGACTTGCGCTAGCAACTATCAAAATTAAGGCGTGAATACGGATTTAAGTTGACTTGTTCTCTCAGTAATGTCATATTATTAGTGTAAAACGATATAAATAGACATCGATCCTTAAGCACTAAGCATTCTTAAAACATATAAGTGTAGTTACATCGTTAATCACAGCGAACATACGAAATCGTAAGATGTAACTTTAGTCATACCATTTATCACGAAGTAATACTGTGCTTTCATTGTTAATAAGAATATATGTCAATATATACCCACCGCGTCATGGTCATTTGAGTCAGTTATACCCTTTAACACGACCGTAACTTTGTTAATTTACAAGATAACTTAGATCCGTTTACACTAATCGACGCGATTGATTTTTTTTATTTTTTTGGTATATATAACTAAATTTGGCCAAAATCAGACTTATACCCCTTTTCACTAGGAGCACAGATATACAACTGAATGCTCAAGTCTATCAGCACTTAATTTTTTTTTACGTCACACCTGGCCATAATGCGAGTTTTAGATACTGCACGCTGCGCGTACGGTAAAACTTGTATTGTGGCCAGATGAAGACGTACAATTGTGTACTCACCACGGGCGGTAATTCGTAAACACCTGCGATCTGGGGCATTCACAAATTCACCGCCCTAGGTACGTAATGTACTATTACGTCAGTGGGCGGTAAGTGAGATTTACCGCCCACGGGCGCAGCGGCAAATCTCACTTCACACCCAGGAGAAGACGTAAAATTGTGTACGCACCACGGAAGCTAATTCGTAAAGCCCCAGATCGCATATTTATGGCCCTCACCTTCAGTTCGGACCACAAACACCTGCGATCTGGGGCATTCACGAATTCACCGCCCTAGGTACGTAATGTACTATTTTGAAGCCTATAATAGTGTCTGCTATATTTAGTTACCTTTCAAGAATTCCAGGGTCATATGTATGATAGCACTAACTTCTCTTTCCAAAAAATCACTAGGGCTCAATTTCGGGTAGTAGTATGGATCATAATTTGCCTTGCTCCATTCCTGTGTCGGTCGAAGGTTGTTTATCACTGCGTCAGATTGTAATACAACATTTCAATAATGTATCTATAATCCTATAAGTACCTAATTAATCCTACTAATATTATAAATGCGAAAGCTTGGATGTTTGGATGGGGTGTGTAATCTAGGCGGTGCCCGCTATAGTCCGACCCCGACGGGGATGCCTTGATTTGAGTCGAACACGCCCCCTAGACAGAGCGCTGATGCCTTCCGCACACGAGGATAAGAGATGTAACACTCTTCGAGAAGGGCTTTTTGGACAAATTTCGATAAATACCTAACTTAGAGAAGTTTTATTTAAATTTCATAAAGTGAGATTTTAGATGTGATAAAATACTATAGTATTAACTTGATTGTGTAGTAAAATAATGTATCGTTTGAGTAGGCTGAGTAAAAAAAGGAAAATACAGACCCAACTTTGGATTTTTTTCTATCGAGAAAATGTTAAGCAATCATGTATCGATAAAATCAGTTAAACAATCATATAGTCAAGGATCATAATCTGAAAATCAGACCTTATTGTTTCTTAATCTAGTCAGAACGGCGTCTCAAAGCGCGCGATAATTTCCAATGCACCGCCTTAATCGGTCGGAGTCGGACTATATCTGCTATTCCGATCTTGACACCGCGACGCGTAGTAACTAAGCGTAGGTAGAGGTCTAGTTACGTGACGGGTGACCGGCGGGGTGAGCCGCATTAGCGCGTAGCGAATAACAGCCCTGCTTAAACTGAGTCCGCGCCGCGCAGTTTATGGCATTTTTACACAAAGCGATGGTGGGCTTCCAGAAATTTACGACATAAGAACTCACAAATGGCACACAAAAAGTTAAAATAGAACATCTTTACGGAGTATCAACAGGAGCTCACTTCGCCGTTACAAATGACGGGGAAAAACACAATAAAGGGTAATCCATATAAAAATCCCAGATTTTTACAAATTCAGAAGAGAGACTGTAAGTGTAAGTAAAGTTTTTCTTCTGAAATGGCTCACAAAACCTGTTGTATTTCTCTTTTATAAGGTAACATTTTATACCCTGATTACATTGTTAGAGCAACTTTTTGTTTTGAATATGTATTGACCAATAATAGATATTGAATATGCCATTTATGTTATAAATGGGTTGAATTGTTATTTCTAGTAATACAAGTGATATCAAATGCACCATTCATTTTGGAAGATGGCAAAACAATCCAAAATCGGCCTACTGGACCCGATTTTATATGCACATGGCTTAACTAGCCTAAAAATAAATTGTCTAATTTTTAGGCATAGTTTAGGCGGCAGATTATAAACGACATATTTAGAATAACATAGGCAGCTAAGTAAGTTGTATAGACCGCCTAAAATAAGAAACGTCAGATTCAAATTAGCGCTGTCATTTGATTATGACAGCTGCTCATAGAATAGCAGTGTTTTAAATAAATAAATAAAAATAAATAAAATAAAATTCATTTATTTCGGATAACAAGATCCATATTTAAAAAACTGTTTGGCTCGCCTGCGTTTCCCTAGCCTAGCTTGAGTTTCCCTTATTATTCCAATAAAATTCGTGTTGTCGTTAAAGCGTCTTGTTTATTTTCTGACAAGGTAATGTGACATGTAATTTTCTTAGTTCTATTTGACGTTTTTAAACTAAATTATGAATAGAAAAGTAAAACTAGCTAATAAGGTTTCATATGAGTGACAACACGTTGTACATACCGCCCACCAAGTACGTATAACGGACTTTCACACCGCCCACCGTGAGTATACAACATAACATAACATAGTATAATAATCAACATAATATGAAACAACTAAAGTTTGAGGTAACTAAACTCTCCAAGACTTACATATTTTCAATACTTAGGTACTCTACCTACACACCATAATATAAAACTAATTAAAAATAAATGAATCGCTAATCAGTTACAGGTAGTACACATAACTTGTTGGTGGGTCTTTTTATACAATTGTTCCTTATTTTTAAAGTGACTACCCGTGTAATTCCGTCTTTGCCAGGGTGTTTCTCTAGCACTTTACCAAGCAACCAACGACTAGGCGGCAAGTCATCTTCTTTTACCAACACAATATCGCCAATTGATGGTTCAGGATTTTGATCTGTCCACTTAAAACGTTGCAAGAATTTATTTAAATATTCCTGTGACCATCTCTTCCAAAACTCTTGCACCATTCTTTGTGTTAGTTGCCATCTACGTAGAGAATTTATACGCCTATCCAAATATTCTTGATCGGGTAATGTGATCAATGGTTCGCCGACCAAAAAATGTCCCGGTGTTAACACATTGGTATTTGTAGGATCCATATCCATTCGAGACAGAGGTCTTGAATTCAGACAAGACTCTATCTGTGATAACACGGTCGTCATTTCTTCAAAGGTTAAGGTTGTATCTCCAATGACTCTTCTTAAATGGTGCTTGACCGACTTGACACCTGCCTCCCATAAACCCCCGAAATTCGGTGCATGTGCAGGGATGAAGTGCCACGTTGTACCATTAGTGGCTAACTCATCTGCAATCTCCTTGAGGATTCTTGACCTTTCAGATCCGAACAAGTTTTTTAACTCCTTTGCCGCGCCAACAAAGTTAGTGCCATTATCTGACCAGATCTCTTGGCAATACCCTCTTCGCGCTACCATTCGCCTAAAAGCTTGAATAAATCCTTGTGAAGTGAGGTTACTGACTACTTCAATGTGTATGGCACGTGTTGACATGCACACAAATAAGGCTATGTAACCCTTATACGTCTTGTGACCACGTCCACTTGTTGTTCTTAAGTTTATCGGTCCCGCGTAGTCAACACCCGAAAACTTAAAGGGTCGAGTGGGTGTCACTCGAGCTGAAGGTAGCTGTCCCATTAGCTGCGTTTGAGTCGTCCCCTTATACCGCACGCAGGTAACGCACTTGCGTATGTGTTTCTGAATCAACTCTTTAACTCCAAAGATCCAGTACCTGGAGTTGAGGTAGTTGTGCATCAACTGATTTGCTCCGTGACAAGTCTTCACGTGGGCATCAGTAACTACCAAATCCGTTAGCCTTGATTTCTTAGGTAATAGAACAGGATGCTTGCTACCGAAGTTCATATTTGCGTTTTCCAATCGACCACCAATTCTCATAATGCCGAAGTTGTCTAGGAATGGATTTAATGATTTTATGGCCGATTTTTTAGGTAAATTCGTCTCATAATTTTCTAAAGCTTTATATTCTTGCCCGAAACATTCTCGCTGACATTGACGTATGCATATGTTCATAGCTTCTCGTACTTCTATTCCCGTTAAATGATTAGTGTGGTTTCTGTCAGCAGGTGGTTTCTTCATGTTTAGAAATCGTCGACAGTAAGCTACAACTCTTACCAATCGAGTAAGCGTTGAATACTTTTCCCATAATGAGGTGTCCAGAGTAATATGATGCACCTTTGCTACTTCTAAGTCGGTATTGTTCTCTTTTAGTTTTGTGTACTGTATGTTTTCCTCTTTTAGAAATTCTGGTCCGTTTAGCCAAATACCTGTGTTTACTAATTCCGAAGGTCTCACCCCCCTCGAAGCGCAATCCGCAGGATTGTGCTTAGACACTATATGGCTCCATTGACTTGAGTCTAACGTGGTTAGTACTTCTGAAACCCGATTCGCAACAAATGTTTGCCATCTGCTTGGATGACTATTGAGCCAAGCCAACACTACCGTGGAATCTGTCCATGCGTGTATATTCTGCTTCTTTATATTTATTATTTGTGATACTTCTGCCAGCAACCTTGTCAACAGTACTGCACCGCACAATTCGAGCTTCGGTATTGACACTTGCTTGATAGGCGCTACTTTAGTTTTCGCGGTGAGTAACGTTACGATGACATTATCTTGATCGGTGACTACTCGAACATATATAACCGCGGCGTATGCTATCTTGGAAGCATCGCAAAACCCATGCAGTTCAACTCTCTGGTTGTGTCTGTTAGTACTCAACCATCGAGGTATTTGAATTTGTGTCAGCAGAGACAACTCTTCCCGGTAAGTAGTCCATTCATGTAATAAATTGCTTGGCACTTCTTCGTCCCATCCAATACCAGTCAACCACAGCTTTTGTATCATTGCTTTAGCCAGAATTACGCTTGGAGCGATCCACCCTAATGGATCGAAGAGTCTTGCTATGTCCGCTATAATATTTCTTTTTGTTGCCGGTTCCTTCATGGGCGGGAGCTTCACAGAATATTGGAATTCGTCACGTCTTCGGTTCCAGGTAAGTCCCAATATTTTTATTACGGAGTCTAGTTTTAGTTCCAACTTCCGTCCATCGTCTTCATCCTCTCTTCCTTCTCGAATTTCTTGTAGCAACATTTCATTGTTGCTTGACCACTTTTGTAGCTCAAAACCAGCTTTGTTAAGTAG
Organism: Epinotia ramella; assembly: GCA_947578815.1. Classification (NCBI taxonomy): domain Eukaryota; kingdom Metazoa; phylum Arthropoda; class Insecta; order Lepidoptera; family Tortricidae; genus Epinotia; species Epinotia ramella. The sequence continues at coordinate 10,338,525 of OX388226.1, read as the reverse complement.
TTCGTTCATTTCCCGGAATATTTGAACACCTTCTTCCACTGAATCACAACCACTCATCAAGTCATCCATGTAGAAGTCTTTTAATACTCTGCTTGATGCCATGGGATATTTGTCTCCATCGTCAATTGCGACTTTTTGTAGGGCTTTGACCGCCAAATAAGGAGCTGCTGCCGTTCCAAACGTTACCCGGAGTAGACGATAATGCTTTAATTCAGCTTCAGGATTATCTCTCCACAGAAGTCTTTGAAAGTCAGCATCTTCCTGATGCACCTTAACTTGACGATACATTTTTACAATGTCAGATATGAGGCAAATTGGATGCAATCTCCATCTCAATATGATATGTCGGAGATCAGGTTGCAATCTAGGGCCAATCATGAGGTTTTCGTTTAACGAAACTCCGTTCGTTCCCCTACAAGACGCGTCGAACACGACTCTTACCTTGGTTGTGTCTCTATCTGGTTTTACAATCGCATGATGTGGCAAGTATACCACTCCAGCATTGTTCCTTTCATTTTCTGGTACTTCCTCCATATGTTCAAGATTTTCATATTCATCAATAACTTCTTTGTATTTAGCTTTTAGTTCCTTGTCTTTGTTTAATCGGTTCTCTAATGAATAAAATCTTTTTTCAGATATCGCCCGAAGATGCCCGTACTTGCAGCTTGGATCTTCGTCTTTGAATGGCAGCCGTACAACATATCTGCCATCATCGTCCCTTCTGGTTTTAGCAGCGAAGAGCGCCTCACACTGCTCCTCTTCCACAGTCAACCGCTTCTGGTTATATGCTGGATCCGCTTCTAACTCCCAAAACTTTTTGAGAATATCATCTTCGTTCACTTGGGAGTGTAACACAACCACATTTGAAGTTAACTGCTTCGAAGTCTCCACCATTCCAGATAGGATCCAACCAAAAGTTGTTGCTTGGGCAACTAAAGTGCCCTCGTAATTTTTCTTCATACCCTCCTGAATTATGCGACTATACACCTCAGCGCCCAATAAAATATCGATTTTATTCGGTGTGTCATAATTCGGGTCGGCTAAGCGCATTCCTACCATGTCTAATCCATTCAAGTCTGCTACACTCTTGCTTGGCAGAAAGGCTGTCACCGTTTTTAAAATGTACGCTTTCACCGTAATTGTTATGTCTGGGTGTATCAAGGATTGCAAATTAATTGTTACCACCCCTCTTGATACCACGTTATTGTCTCCTCCGAGACCTGTTATTTTCCCACTGCTATTTTCTCGTTTCAGTCCAAGATATTGGACTGTTGCTTCTGTCACAAAGGAAGCTTGTGATCCTTGATCCAATAATGCCCTAATCTGGTAATATTGTCCACTCTTAGATTGGGCGTTGATAATAGCTGTAGCCAACAACACTTGGCTAGCCCCCGCTGAAAAACAGCTCATAATTGGTGAAGTTTCTACACTTTCCACTCCCACGTTACTAGTTTTATATCCCGATGTGTTAGGTTCCATTGCACTAGTTTGATGTAGCAACGTATGATGGCGCCGTTTGCAAGTTCTACAGGTTGCTGGGTTTTGGCAGAATTTAGCTGAGTGATTGCCGCCCAGACAGTTGAAGCACAAGCCTTTTTCCTGTACGAAATTACGACGGGTGTCTACATCAAAAGTGACAAACTGTTTACAAAAGGTTAGTTTGTGGTTGTCGGTGCAACAAGGACATTGAGTGCTTTGCATGGCGTGTAATACACGAGGTTTATTTTGAATAAAATTTTGATTGTTATTGTAAACTGGTTTTTTATTCTCAATAAATTCTAAAGCACGGAAACGGTTGGTTAAAAACTCGCAAAACTGTCGGAACGTGGGCAAGATGTCAGAAGTTCCGGTATCTGCAGCACTCAATTCCCATGCCTTTCGCGTCTCAGGATCAAGTTTAAGGGTGAGCAGGTGTATCACCATGACGTCCCACGTGCTCACGTCAATCCCCAGATTCGATAAGGCGCTCAAACAGTCACTACTAGTATCAATCAACTCTTTCAAGTAGGTAGCTGACTCCGTAACCGCGTTTCGTTGACTCAAAAATCGTTTTAAAATAGTATTGCAAATATATTTTACGTTATTGTACCTTTCTATAAGTAAATCCCAACATTTTGTATAATTTTGGCCAGAGATTGGTATTTGTCGCAGTAACTGTTCCGCTTCACCGCATAAGTAACCCTTAAGATAATGCATTTTTTGAACATTGTCTAAACTTTTATTGTTGTGCACTAACGATTCAAACAAATCTCTGAAAGTAACCCATTCAGTGTACAATCCTGAAAAAATTGGTATAACAATTTTTGGAAGTTTAATGCACGCAGTTGTCAAACCAGATTCCGTATTACCCTGTATAACCTTAGGTTTCAGTTCCGTGGTCAAACGCTCAAAAGATTCAAGAGCAGTTTTTAATTCAACCAGGTAGTCCATGTATAACTCCTCGGTTACCTCATACACTGTTTGTGTGACGTAGGGATTTTCTTTTAATTGGTCAGAGTATATTGACATGAGTTGATCATGACCATTGGCGAACTTGCTCCATTTTTGTTCCAGAGTTTGAATTCGGACTTCCACATAAGGTTTGGTAATTCGTATCTTGGGTGACTTTTTATAATTTTTAAATGCGTTGCTTATTTGGTTACAATTTTCAAGTTGTCCTTTTATTAACGCCTCCATTTTCTTAGAATGCTGTCACAGTATTTAAAACATCAAAGCCTAACAATAAAATACGGTACGCAAATAATTAAAATATCATTCACTTATTTTTCAAAGTTCTCCATTTAAAATGTTCACTGTTCCAAATGTCAAAAATCACACATATGAAATCAATAAAATCTAACACGCATCTAAAATAATAATTTTAAATGCGACGTAGTGTACCTACAAATTTAAAATGTTTATCGCTAAGCACACACTTCGATAAATTGTTCTGCGTTCGAAATACGGCACAATTTTACACAGTTATTTAGCCGATGAACATATAGTTCGAAATTCCGCATGAATTGTCAATTTAAAACATCGTAATTTCACTGCACTCAAATATAATTATTAATCGACAACTCACGTTTTTGTCCGCTGTACACAATACCTCCCGGTGCACCTGTCCTCCCGAAGGTCGTCCCGTGGTCGAGGGTGGTGGCTCGTACTTCAGAATAAACAACGGTCTACCGTGACCCGTCTGCAGTACCGACTCCGCTCGCCGATCCTGCTGCCTGATTTGCTCTGAGCTCCGAGACCACTGAGGTTTACAGGTTCACCATGTTTTGAAATCTTCGTGTTTACAAATTCTTCTGGTTTTTTTTCCCGGCTTCGTAAGGACCAATGTTTGGCTCGCCTGCGTTTCCCTAGCCTAGCTTGAGTTTCCCTTATTATTCCAATAAAATTCGTGTTGTCGTTAAAGCGTCTTGTTTATTTTCTGACAAGGTAATGTGACATGTAATTTTCTTAGTTCTATTTGACGTTTTTAAACTAAATTATGAATAGAAAAGTAAAACTAGCTAATAAGGTTTCATATGAGTGACAACACGTTGTACAAAAACACACACGTTTTAGCGACACCTAAATAAAATAAGGAAGTTTAGAGGCCACTATAGAATCGAGTCCTATCAATGTTTAATTTTGATTACATTTGTAAGAGAGACTGTTTTACAACTGCTTTTTTTACTTTTGCCTACCAGAAAGATCTATGGTCAAGTCTTCTCTATGCACTGGTGATCTCCCGAAGAGGCTCGATTTTAACCATTTTTCTGACTTTGAAAATAAAAATGTTAAAAATTAAATTATTAACTTAATCAACAATCAAATGATACCAAATTATACCTGATTAAATTTGACACATATATTGGCCGCAAAATCAAGTCACTGCGACTAACATCTACAATTTTAAGCGCCTTTAAGTAAAATGGTGTTCAACTCTCCCGGACCGGCCCTACTCTAACTCGGTTATGGTTGTTGTCATTTACCTCTTAGAGGAAATTAGGTAAAAATGTACATAACCCTCTGGGTAGTCTACTCTTTAGTTTTACGTTTTCAGAGTTGGGGTTCAATGATGATTATTTTATGGTTTAATGTTTTTTTTTTGTCGATAACTTTTTTTGAGGACTACGGTTTTCAAATATTGCCAATAGACTCCTTACAAGGGACCTTTTAACTCCCTTTAGGGGTAGTTTTGCAACACCAGTAATATATTGTAAAAACTTATTTTACCAAGGCTCGCAATATACGATTATTACCTACCTATAATTATTATAATGTCATTGCCATATCTCGGGACCATGGGGTCCAGGACCTTTCGAAGGCATGCATAGGCATGCATAAGGCGCAGAGGCCCTTAAAAGGCAACAATAATCTAAACCAATATAAGTTAATTTTCTAGTGTTGCGTCCACTTCAAAGTACAATACTCGACATCGGTCAAACTTAAATTATCCGAGAACAACATCTGCTCTTGTCAACAAAAACATTGTATTAATGTGCACCAAAATTTATAACTACCTACCTAAAGACCTGAAGGAACTAGACTTGCCCCAGTTTAAAAGTAAATTACATGCCTGGTGTCTTGATAAAATGTATTATGGTAATTCGGAGCACTTTGTAACACCCATGAACTATAATAATGTTTAAAGTTTAATCGTATAAGTAGATATTTAGCTGTAAGATACTATAGATTTGTATGTCTGTGCCTCAGGCTGAAAATGGAGACGCCAAAGTACATTATAAGACCTTTTATGTACACCCATTTTCTGCAAATAAATATTCTTATTCTTAAGGCTTTCCATGCTTGTCTAGGCTCGACAAAGCGTCCACAAGCTCCAAGCCGTCACAAACGCTTGGATGGCATTTACACGCTTGCGAGTACGTTAGTGTGGTTCTTAGCTTCCTCTGATCTGGGGGGCTAAGATCTACCCTCCTCTTTCTACTTTGCACGGTGCGAGTGAGACAGGAGGCGCTCAGTCGCGCGCGAAGCGACTTGTCAGCAAGTTTTGCTAGACGTACTGTGTTCAAAAACCGACACTAGTCCGGATCGGGCCAAGCTCTCGCAAGCCAAGCCAAACACCCCCGTTTACACGCTTGTGCTTGTGGACTGGACGCTTGTCGAGCCTTGACAAGCATGGAAAGGCAACATAAAGCGAGGGATACACATGGCGGATACCATCTCCGAGCGCACAACATGTTTTCTATGTATTTAAGTATTTCTATCTATTAAATATATCGTCGTCTAGTACCCATAACACAAGCCTTATTGAGCTTACTATGGGACTAGGTCGATTTGTGTAAGATTGTCCCTTAATATTTATTTATTTATGACACACCCGGTGATGGTCCCCGCTAGGTGCTAAGATTATTGCAATGCAGCACTGTGACTGCGATGGGAATTAAGGCCATGGGCTATTGAGTATTATTATTATTACTTAATGGGGCTATGTTGGGAATTTCTCTGCGCGATCGCATCAGAAATGAGGCTATCCGCACCAAAACCAAGGTAACCGATATAGCCCTCCGAATCGCTAAACATAAGTGGCAGCGGCGCACATTGCATGTAGAACCGATGGCCGTTGGGGCGGAAAGGTTCTCGAATGGCGACGACGTAGGTACTGGAAGGCGCAGCGTGGGTAGGCCCCCCACAAGGTGGACTGATGACTTGGTAAAGGTCGTTGGAGTCCGCTGGATGCGGGTGGCGCAGGACCGGTCATTGTGGCACTCTTTGGGGGAGGCCTATGTCCAGCATTGGACGTCTTTCGGCTGATATGATGATGATTATTACTTAAGTACTATACATACAATTTCTTGAATACATACCTAAAACCAGTTTTAGAATCAACGCAAGTGCATTCATTTTCTATCGCTTTTTCTCTTCACAAAATTATTCAAGATCCTTTCACCTTTGCTACCTAGTACATCTGCTTTTGGATTAACATATAACCATTATTTTACATACTTAAACAATAGAACAAAACCCTAAAAAAACAATTAGTTATTAAAGTTGAGCCGAAAGTGAGTACTTTTTGGTTCGTGACAACAAAAGCAAATAAAACAATTTCTAACAAAATCCACGCCAACAAAGAAACTATAATTATTTAGGTACCTAAGTAATAAACCTTCGGAATAAATTGCCAAATAACAGCTTGGTTTATCACATTATTAAATAGTTAATTTCACGGTGACATTCAAAATGGTTGTTATTTTGAATGTCATGCATAGTTTTAGTAAAATTATCAACTCATAAATCCAGATAAAGCTGGGTAGGCATAGTTGAAATTATTTTTCCTGGCTGATATGATATCTCATAAAAACTGTAATTAGATTTCGAATCTTCTAGCTGCACGGTTAGCACAAGACGGCGCGCGAGCTCTCTCGAACTATCCGTCTCTTTCTAAGTTTTCTTATAAGAGAGAGACGGACAGTGCGAGAGAGCTCGAGAAAGCTTGCGCGACGTCTTCTACTAATCGTGCGAGTGTGTTATAGTTGTTTATATACTTTATATTGGACGGGTGACTTTGAAACAACTCGGCCAACTCGAATAATTGAAATGAAATATTTATTAACATAAATACTGACACTGAAACATAGCAGCCAACACTGGGTTAGGCCTGTCCCGTGGAAACCAAGACAAATACATTTTTTTCGTATATATCTGTCTCTGTCGCTCGATTACCATAAACCATAAGTGCGATACGTACTTCCAGATTCGATTTTCGTGGTTATAGCTAAGGCAGCCTCGTGGCCCATGTGGATACGTATCGGAAGCACGGCGGCCAACCAAATCGAGGTCACTATTCATACTCGATTTTCTGTGACCTTGCTTGGCAGTCCTGCCCCTGCCGATTCCGCTCGTCTAGCGTCTCCTCTCAGAATAACAACATCGTACCTACGCATTTGAGGGATGCCTCGATTTGAGTAAACCACCAGCCCCGTGAAAGAGACATGCTTATGGTTTTCGCGCGCGAGGAAACGAGATGCAATGCAACACTAAGAGTGTTTTTTGGCCATATTGCTCATATGTCCTTTAGTTAGATTTTAGATGATGTAAAATACCATCATTTAAACTTGTTTGTGTCAATTCATACGATAATTGATATGCGTGATAATTTTCACACGATTTTATTTTGATTTTTTAACAGCCGATAACAGCGACAATAAACGTCAATGACTACGAGTATAAGTAGGTTGGGGGACCATTGTCCCCCACGCCATTGTCACGCGAGTAATCTGTGTCATTACACAGATTACTCGCGTCCGTAGGAAGACAACCTTAGATACCTACCCTACACATGTCCCCTGCACGTCTATCAATCATGGGACGGCCGCGACATACCTACTCTCTATTTTTCTCGCACTATACCCCTTGTTCTAAGTCTTCTAATAAGAGAGAGACGGATAGTGCGAGAAAAAAACGCGAGCCGTCGCGTGATAGCCGTGCTGATGGGTGGTGCTAAAGAGCAATCAACTTTGGCTAGTGCACTGCACTCCTCACGAGAGCCTCGCAGCTATTGACACAAGCGTTTATACGAATACACTATGAGTAGATAATGGTAATTCTTTCAAATTCAACGCAAACAATAGTAGATTGTATGACAAGGGTCTTAGTACGAGGAAATAGTTCGAGGGGTAATATGGCTTTTAGACCTGCACGTCTAGCACACGACGGCCGCGACATACCTACTCTCGATTTTTATCGCACTATACCTCTTGTTCTAAGTGTTCTAATAAGTGAGAGACGGATAGTGCGAGCGAAATCGAGAGAGCTTGCGCGCCGTCGCGTGCTAGCCGTGCTGAGTTGTACAAAGTACACATTACGTAAACCTGTAATCATTACGCGAATCATACCACTTCGCACAACGATATAAAAAAGCCTATAGGAGCTGAAGGACACGAGATTTGACATTGTACCTCGTTCCTTCTTGTGGTATTGTCTGTGCTTACTCCTTATCACTCATGTCACTCATGTGTGTATGTGTGTGTGAGTAAAGCGGCCTTTAGACTTATCTAAATGCAGTACACTGATTCAGAGTGGCAGTGTCGAGTCTAACTGTCTAATTAGCGTGACTTACATGTTAACTTTTTGTCTTTTTGCAGTCTTTCTGATTTAGTGTACTGCATTTAGATAGGTCTAAAGCCCGCTTTACCCTATTATATTCTTCCTCTATTTATTTATTTATTTATTTATTAAATAATTGAGTATCCATGACATTACAGTTTATCCAATGCGTCATGACACTTATAACTTAGCAAATAACAATGATTAAAAATTACAATGGTACAGTTGATTCCTTGGCATCCATCGTCTCACTGAATCTCAGACATTCACAACACACAGCCGCCCATCGCCAAGCAAAAAGGTCACATTCGGGTGCTGATGCCATGAGCGCATTAAGCTGAGAGAGAGCGCGGAGCAGCGGCGAGTTCTTGCGCGACACAGTACGGGCCTCTGGCACCGCTAATAATCGCGTCGTCGCGTCCTGAGGGTTATTCTGTAATTGCGCCTGACCTCTAGGGAGTTGTAACCTAGAGTACCAAGAATATATTTTGTTGGGTATAAATACGGATAATACCCATACATTTTACTATGGGGTGGTGGGTCTATGGGATGAACGTAATATTTTGACTGCATTCGTCCCCCCCCCCCCCCCCCCCACGCGACTAGCTGTCACTTGATTGTGGTCGTGTGTTGTTTCGACATTCACCGGTGAAAAACTGTGTCCCAAAATGATACCTACACTGCTTTATAGACCAATACGAGTTATCCAGCTTGGGCCCTTATTTCAGGAAAATCTCAACAGCCTACTTCAGGATTGCTCATACACGTAACAGCGACATCTAGTGGCCTACTTGGATAAACTATAAAATAGGGAAACAAACTGAGGTGAAGGACAACCGGCGCGTGCCATTTTATCACTTAAGATATCCGTCACTCTCGCTATCGCAAAGCGTCTTTAGCCCATGTGGCGCCCGTGTGCAATCATTACCCCAGTGCCCTCTAGCACTCCCTCCCCCCCTAGCACGCTGATAGCGCGCTGGGTTAGTGGCGCCCCCTAGGACCGGGCGCCTGTGTGCAATCATTACCCTAGCGCTCTCTAGCACCCCCTCCCCCCCTACCGCGCTGTTAGCGCGCCGGGCGAGTGGCGCCCCCTAGTACTGGGCGCCCGTGTGCAACGCACACCCTGCACACTAGGTAATTGACATCGATAAGTTATTAAATGTCAGCCATGCTTCTCCCGCTGTTTCTGCGAAATGGATGCATCCAAACATCCAATTAAAATTTAAAAGATTTCTCTTGGACAAGCAAGTGGCAGGAATTCCTCGTGGCTATTTGGTTGCAGATTTTATAATCTATATTATAGGCGTGCTTCTAAGGGACATTACCACACGTTTCTCGTAATATACAGGCTGATTCAGGAGACATGAGCAGGATCAACCCTACGGATTCAATAGTTTATAAGCTACTCAGTCGTACCAGCATTGGTAAGATTAACGTTAATTTTTTTTTAGTTGTGTAGGGTGACCTTGATTTATTGTGAATGAAACTTTTACACAAAATGTAAAAAAAAACTGTGGGCGTTTAAGTTAATTACGATGGTAAACGATCCATTAACTTTAACTGTATGTGTAGGGTTGATCCTGCTCACGTCTCCTGAATCATCCTGTATACACTCCATGTCGACACATAGCTACACTTTACATTATGTCATTTTTATTACTCACCTATCACAAGATCTATTCTATTTATTCGATATTATTTGCAAGCTATATTTATTTTTTATTATTTATTATTTTTCTTTTAATATTTCAACTGCATCGTGACCCGAGGCACTAGCAGAATATCAGTGCTTGTTCACACGAGCAAAGCCAAACTGAGCTAGTACCTTTTTGGCATTATTACAATTTTTTTTTTCGCAACACAATTGTTTTACTGTTTATTTTCTGTGTATATATTTTTTTTATTTCTATTGAATTGGATGGATGTGAAATCGCTCCAATATTGAATTTTGGTAAGCTCAACCTTTCCATTGGCACGGGAGAAGCGCCGCTACTCTGTCATACAGCGAACGATAAAACCATAGAGAACGAGCTCCTTACAAATTTCTACCGAAACACGTGCCTAAAACCAGGTATGCGCATGCTCGAACTAAACGGCTGCCTGGCATTGTTTCGACCCGCCCCCACCCCGCATAATGGCACCCTTCTGTGAGGCCCTTTTGCAGCGCTATTTAGGCTTCTATGGTTTTGTCTTTCGGTGCTGTCATACCGTCACGTAAAAAATGGCCATATTAAAACCTATCATTCCAACTGCCTATCTGATGGAGGAAAGGTCTTATTTAAAGGCGACACGCGATTGCTGAATTACTCACACTCACGCGAATATAAACGCGGTCATCGCATCAATCTACGCAGGTTATCTGTGCACGCAACATAACAACATAACTTGTTTAGTGTTACATCAACCTTGCTATGACAACGTTGCGTTTCGCGTTTGCAAAATGATTCGTAATCCGAAATACAGATACGGCCCTACGGATCTAGAGGTCCCCGCTAGCTTACATTTAGGGGACTATTTGTTGAGAAGATTGCTTGATTTTAAGGATGCTAAAATCGTAAGTACCTATAAAAATATTAGGGAAAACCCCTGTTCCACATATTTTAAATATTCTCTAACGATTACAATTTTAAAGAATAATTTAAATGTGTATAGAGCGCGAATATAAAATGTTATAGTTGTGTACAGTTTACAAAAATGTAGAACGTAAGTATTTTATTAAGTATTCATTCTTGACATCTATTTATAAAGTTCGGATGTTTAGATGTTTGGATGTTTGTTACTCAATCACGCTTAAACGGCTCAACCGATTTGAATGAAATTTTGCACGAATATAGTTTACAGCCTGGATTCAAATATAGGATAGTTTGTGTCCCGGGTCCACGCAGACGAAGCTAGTGGTAAATATTATTAACATGACAATTAGAGTCACTCCGAGTTACTGTTGAAAAGATCTTCCGTGGCTATCCAATGTGGAAATACCGTAAACCGGGGTTACTTTGATTTGCGGGTCGACTTTGATAACAACTTCCATCCACTACTAAAATACTTGTAAGGTCAATGAGGGCATTTCCGTCATACTTTTTCATTAGTTCACTTTGGCTGGTCATAACTAAGAGGATATTTACTTTTTAATAAACCTGATCACTGTAATAGATTGGGCATTTATTTAACTATACAAATGTACTCATATTAAATTGCTAGTATTACTGGTTATTTAACTATGTTTTTCTTTTTAAAACATGTCAGTTGACGGATTTTCCCGACGGTTTGGGGCTATTCCGTCAACCAACGATTTTTCTTGTATCGTGACGTATTACAAACATATACGTCAAGTGAACAAATACCACTGAACTCTTAATCGAAACTAAACTTTAGCGAACTCAATTTAAGGTTTATTTTAGATTTTATTGCCAAATATATTTTTTTGGGGCAATTCCGGCCTATTTTTATAATCAGGAGTAGTAAACCTTTTAAAACAAATTCCGAAACCCTAGGGAAAATCCGTCAACTGGCATCATGTTTTTAAAATAGAGGGCTACTGTTTTTGTGTTCACCAGATGGCGCCACTGTTGAGTAAGATACGAAGTACAGTGGCTAACTCATTGTTATTATGGGCGCGACAATATTTTTAATGGCAAACCTTATTTAATAAGTAAATTGGTCATTTCATTTCAAGTATTGAACGACCAATTTAGCTTAAGACCCTAAATGCTCAACATAAAGAGCTTGATTACCATCATACTGCTATTTTGCCTTTATCAATCAAAATTAATTATTTAACTTTGCAACCGTGCTTACAATTTTAATATTGAATTCGTATAATGATATGGACTAATTAACACGCGCTAAGACGTAAACACACCAGATGGGTATACGTATACAGACATTAAAATGTAAACGTAGCTATCTTAAGTATTCCCTCCCAATACAAGTAATGCCTTTACATACAACAATTTTAGTACCTTCTAAGTTTTAATCGAGACTAATCTCAGTCCGACGAGTTGAAAAACAAATAAAAAAATCAAGCAAAATATAAAAATAAACTTGATCCTCTGTAAATTAAACTAAGAATCGTTGAAAATAAATTATAGTATAATAATCATAGTTATTATTTAACTAAGTCAAATCATAAAGGTTGGCAATATATGAAATGGGGAAATTCCGGCACATGACGGTTTTTCCCGTTTCACAATTGACGGATTTGTCTACTCGATCATTTCATTAGTACCAATATTTAACCACCCATAGTTTCTCACCAACAGATTATAATTGAAAATTAATAAAACTACCATGAAACATGTATATCGAACTATATAACAAACGCATTTAGTAAGCCCTAAACGTACATTTTTTCATCGCACCGTCACGAAACACAGCAGCACACTACACTCGCATTCGAGTTCAGAGCGCAACTAAACTTTGAAAGCGGGGTTTTTCCGTTCACTGGCTAGACAGCGCCATCTGTTTTTGACTGCGGGTATAAAATTTTCTCTCTGTTTTACCGATCGAGTCAGTAAGCGCGTACTGTTGTTTGAATAGCCACAAACGCCGTTTGACGGAAATGCCCCGCTGACGGCTTTGGCCACCCTGACCTTATTAAAGAGTTTAAAAGCACCTTAGTAGTTTCTTTCGCATTATTGGCAACACTGGTAGTTGCTTCGTCACATAGTCAACTAGTACGTGCGTAGTGCAATTATTTCATGGAGAAAAAAAATGTTAACGGCAAGGACACTTTTTCTCTTGATTACCATGGCTAAAAAACTTCGACCGTACATATGTCAAGAATAAATGCAAGTGATTTGTTCGGTATCTTATGTTAGTCACTGGTTAGTAGTGAGTTAGAAAAAAAAATCCTCAATCCTAAAACCCAAAACTGCACCCGTAGCCGGGGAATCCAAGGGTAGGGGTGTCTTTGATCACCTATATGTGGTGAAATTGACTTAACGATTAAGCCTCAGGAATTCGTTTTCTGGCGCTTTTTGTTATTCATATGAATTATAACTTAGTGTATATGGTTTTTTTTTGTAGGAACAATACCATAACATGACAAGAGAAAGATTGAGTCACGTAATTATAAATATTACCTTGAAAAATCCTTGAAAAAACCTTGAAAAAAGGCTGATTATGTCTGTGATCAAAAGGTATTAAAAGGTAAAGGTACTTTTATACCTGTATAAGTAAAGTTCTTACGTTTTTTCTAATAAATAATTTAATAAATCTTTTGAAATTATCAATTTGTATCATTTGGTAAGTTATCAAAGTCACCCCACACTCTAAAAATATAAATAACTGAAAAAGTACTGGTTCGAATTTATATATTTTATTTTTTACGAGGTTTTTAGCGGGTTTACTTTACATTGACAGTGAAAAAAGTAGGGGTTTTAAAGTAACCCCATTCTCAATGTAACTTTGATCGCGTTGTTTTTATTTTTTTCTGTGAAAAATATAAGTCCATATTTTTTTTTATTTGGCAGGCCTAAAGAAGAGAAAAAACCGATTATTATATTTGAATTGTATGTTTTTACGTATAATAGGATCGTCAAAGAAGGCTGTCAAAGTCTAAAATTGATCAAAGTAACCCCGGTTTACGGTACCACAAGAATTATGGCATAGGATAAACTTAATAATACCTACAAGATCCCAGTCCTGTTAGTTGCACTAGTGTTTCAGTATATAGTGTAACAAAGTACTTTGTGCACTAGTGTATGACATTGGACCCTTTATGTCAAAGTTAAATTCAAACTGAGAGGATTGTTCTTGATTCGAATATGCCATGTCACTTTGACATAAAGTGCCCATGCCGTACACTAGTGCAACGTTGTGGACGGTTTTAGGGGAAGGATCAGTCCGGAAACCTAAAACAAATAAAAATTATGGACATCACAGACAATCACATGACATTTACAAACGTTATGAAAAAAGAGCAGGAAAGTGGATGACAGAGTGTTAAGCATACCAACATGTACTCCAGGCAAAATACGGTTTTGAAAAACATTAATTTATAATAGCGTTTTTTTTGTTGATTTCATTTTAAAATGTTATTCTAAGATGATTAATTCAAGAATCCGACAAACTTTCCACACCATAATTATGTAGATTTCAATGAAGCATGCATTGTCTTTTTTGTAGGATTTATCTTGAATATTATAGAGCAAATGTAAATGAACCAAAATAAAGACAAAAATATTCATTAATATTTTTTCTGACTTTTCAGAAGCTAGTTAGTTTATCGTTTTTTTGATGTCTGAAATTTTGTTGGATTTTGTCGCAGGGTAACTATTTAATTGATAATATATCCGTTACACATTAAAAATAAGCTATTATAATTTTTTTCCAAATTTGCCTCTTTTTCCATACGAGTTGTCAGTTCATTGACTGGACTAATGACGGATATAGTGGAAAATGTATCATTAGAAATATATTAAAATGTCGAATAGATGAAGAAATTACACGCACAGTGGAGTATGTTTTAAAGACTAATGTTGTGTACTTGAATATATTTGAAAAGAATAGCAGTTATGGGAGAGTCAAAATTAAACCGAACATTCTCCTCGTCTGTAAATATGTCAAAAAACTGATAATGGCAAATTCACCTTGCTAAAACAGCAAGGAGCCATATGTAAAAAAAAAAAACGTGGACTAGCACGTTTACCTCACTTATATACAACGTGTTAATAAAATAACGCAAAACTTGAAAACCGTTTGTTCAGAATCGAGAGTAGAATGCGAAAAAAATAAAAAATAAAATTTTTGACGCTTTTTTTGTTTTTTACATTTGTATGGAGCAGGTCGCCTCAGTCGGCCAACACTCCATACAAATGTAAAAAATAAATCTTGTCAAAAATTTATTTTTTTCGCATTCTATGCTCGATTCTGAACAAACGGTTTTCAGGTTTTGCGTTATTTTATTAACACGTTGTATAGAAAGGTCTTATTTAAATGTGCCGGTTTGCGACCACATACTAGTGACTGAAGTATTTTTTTTTTTGTAAATTCCCTATATTAACTAACTTCATGAAGCCCATTGTCTGACCTATCCTAAGATCTGTTGAAATGTTATCGTCTTTAAATTATTAAACTTTATCCTGGCGGGAAATTGTGCAAGATCGGACTAGGTGCGTGAGCCATTGTAGTTCGTTTTCTTTAGGTGGTCGCTAACTGAAGCTGGTCGCGAAACCGGCGGAATTACATTTAAGAGGCTGACACGACCTAATTTGGTGAAATTGATGTTATTTAAGCAGTTTTTTAAGAAAAACTGTTTGTTCTAGCACATTAAATAAAATATATGTTAATATTCACCATATTTCAAAGACCGTGGACGGGCTCGATACATATTTGAACGAAATCGGCTCGATACAAAATAATTGCAAAGATTGGTCTTAAAATCACATTAAACGGTTCTATGTCTTTATTTTTTTGACGTATGGGTCTGCAATTAAAAACATGAAGTCAACATATTCATACCTAAACTGCTAGCGAGTCATATATCACAAATAATCCACCCTTTTTTGTATTCCAATATTTATGTATATTTATTATTTATTTGGTCTCCTGCGATACAGGTAAGCCTAGTGCAGGGACTGGTACTTGTACGTGTAAACTATTTTTGCTGAATAAATGTCTTATGTCTTATGTCTTATTATCTTCAAAAACCGGGCCGCCCAGGAACACTCGCTCTCGTTTACTCCGATGCAAATAGACAGTGTGAGCACTATCCAAAATCCTCAAGGGCATTTTGGTGTTGACAGCGTCTTAAGAGTATCTACTTGTCGTAATAATTTCATGAATTCAATATTTACTACCGGTTCATCTAGTGGGCAGTGATGCTGCCAATGAAGCTGAAGGTCCTGAGTTCGAATCCCGGTAAGGGAAAATATTTGTGTGATGAAAATTCGATGAAACGAACATTCGGCGAAACCATGTATTCGGTGGAACGTTTGTCGGTGACATAAGGGGACACCGGTTTTTTTTAACATTTTATTTTGTAGCATTTAGTACTTGGCAAGGACTGTCCGACACGAATAATCAACGTGCTCTGCGTGCAGAGATCTCGTCCGAGATCTCGATAATTTCAGTCGTGATCCCGACCGAGATTTCATCACTCGTGAATTCGAATTGGATTCCCTAAGCAGAACGTTTGCTTGTTTTCCACCGTCGTAGCATAAGAATAAGATTAATAACATCTTAGAATAAATTATCGCTAGATTTATTTAACACTTAAAAAAAACACTTCATTAAATTTCGCTATGAATATTTATTTAACCTTTAGCCGTTTAAAATGTTTGTAAATTATAATATCTACAAAGGCAAATAGATGGCATTCAAGTTAGCATGGAATGTAGAAGTTTTGGTCCCCCAACACTAATTGTATATACTTACCTAATTCGATTGTTTATTAGTTGTTTATAATGAGGTGATTTTTGGTGAGGTAGGGCACAGCGAAATGTCATTCCGCTCGAATTTGGAGCAGCCCAACTGGGGAAGTACCTCCGCCTTGCAGAAGACCACAGCCATAATAACACTACTACTTGCTCTGTAGTAGTGTTGTGTTCCTGGAGGCGAGCAAGGTCGCCAGAGCTCCCGAGGATGAGGGGTGTTGAGAGCGAGGGAATTTGTTCCTTCAGCTCTCAACACAGCGAATCCTCAAATATATCAAGGGTCGGCAACGGCCATTTTACTCCTTTGGAGTTGCATGCGTCTATAGGCTGCGGTGTCCGCTTACCATTAGGCGGTCCGTACGCTTGTTTGCCACCGTCGTTGTATTAAAAAAAATATATATATATAAAGAGCAAATACAGAGGGGCTACCGCGAGCAAGTGCGACAGAGAGGGGGATACACACATATACAGTTAAACCTTCACGGGTTTGTCCGCTGTACAAAATTTATATTTGTATTATTGTTTATAGCAAAAAAAACACATATATTATAAGTTAGTCAAAAGTAAATTTACATACATGTTTACCTATTGGATAAATAACGAATTCTTGTTGTTACTTATTCTATGCCAGGCCAGCCAGGCTGGGGCCAGGCAGGTTATGCTTAGCCAGGTGTCAATATGGTAGAGCTTCTTAGAAAAAACATTACAACATCGACTCATGCGCATCTTAAACTTCTACTGTAGTAGGTGTTCGATTTTTTTTATTTTCTCTGTTTTTGTACACGGTATAAGTTTGCCTATCTCGTTCTACCTACCTTCCTGTCAATTGCTTAAAGGGTAGCTGGAAGCACATACCATATATCCTAATCTATATGTTTACTTTTTTTTTTTTTAAGTATAATGTTTTTAATCAATAAATAATCACTCGGAGTAATCTACTTCTTCTACCTAGCGTTATCCCGGCCTTTGCCAGGGTCCGCTTTCCTACTCGCTTTCCTCCACTTTGCACGATCCTGGGCTTCTTCTTTTGTGAGCCCGTTTTCGCTCATGTCGGCCTTCACGACATCCAGCCATCGCTTCTTAGGTCTGCCGCGGGGTCGAGGGCCGTCGAGGACTAGGTCAAGGCATTTGTTCCCTACGTAGTCAGATGGCCTGCGAGAGACGTGACCGAACCAACGAAGGCGACATTCCTGGAGCTTATCCGCTACGTCACGAACTCCGAGGCTGCCACGGATGTACTCGTTACGAATGCGATCCGCACGCGTAACGCCGCACATCCACCGCAACATCTTCATTTCAGTAACGCGAAGCTCCTGAATGTGCCTTCCAAGAACTGGCCACGTCTCGCTGCCATATAATAGGACTGGTCGTATGACGCACTTGTACACTAGCCCTTTGAGTCGAAGTGGTATTCTGCGATCGCAGATGACTCCTGTGACCTCTCGCCATTTAGACCAAGCCGCGCTGATTCGGGCTCGGATGTCGTGATCAATGGTCCCGGACTCATGCAGAACTGATCCTAGGTACTTGAATTTGCCATTTTTCGTGGCAAATTCGTCACCTATCTTAATAGGATCGGGATCCGTACTTCCGCAGGCCATGTATTCGGTCTTCGCGACATTTAGTTTTAGACCGCCACTCTCTAGCGAGCCCTTCCATTCATTCACCTTATGCTCTAATGCCTGTTTGTCCTCGTCTGTTAATGCGATGTCATCTGCATACATGAGCAGCCACGGCGGCTGATCTTGTATTTCCGACGTGACGGCGTCAAGCACCACACTAAACAGAAAAGGACTCAGGGCCGAGCCTTGGTGTACACCCACTGTAATAGGGAAGGGTTTTGTGTCGCCAACGGCGGTCCTCACTAGAGAAACCGAGTTGCGGTACATATCTTGGATGATGTCAATATAGACCTGTGGCACGTTCTTCACCTTCAGTGCCCACCAGATCATCTGACGTGGGATGCAATCGAAAGCCTTTTGCAGGTCAAGAAATGCCATGTACAGTGGCTTTCGTTTGTCCCTGTAAGCTTCGGTCAGAATTCTGAGGGCAAATATCGGATCAGTCGTGCCACTCCCAGGCCGAAATCCATATTGACATTCCGAGACAGCGCACTCTTGCCTTAGTCTCGAGTCGATAATGCGTTCGAAGAGCTTCATAGTGTGACACATAACTTTCACTCTTAACTAACACTCGGAGTAATAATACTCACTATTTTTTCTGATATCAACCAATACAACGTGTTAATAAAATAACGCAAAACCTGAAAACTGTTTGTTCAGAATCGAGAGTAGAATGCAAAAAAAATAAAAAAAAATTTTTTTGACGAGATTTATTTTTTACATTTGTATGGAGCAGGTCGCCCCAGTCGGCCAACACTCCATACAAATGTAAAAAATAAATCTTGTCAAAAAATTTTATTTTTATTTTTTTCGCATTCTATGCTCGATTCTGAACAAACTGTTTTCAGGTTTTGCGTTATTTTATTAACACGTTGTATATACATACTTTTTTTTAAACATTTTAAATATATATTAAAGTTAACTTAAACATAAATACAAGATAAATAAGTTTACTGGTCTGTGACTGGAAGAGATCCCTTATAGGGATAAGTTTGCCTTTGTACTTTGATCTATTGTGTATGTATATTCTTTAACCTGTTATTGTGTACAATAAAGTGCTACATACATTACACTCGAAAATATTTAATATATTATGACATTTTGACGTCAAAAGATATGTTTTGATTTGAAACACGTGATTTACTCAAGTTTTTAGTAATTATAATTCTTTTTATATATTCGGCGATAAAATAAATAGTAGATTCTTAAAAGACGCATTACACATACATGGATTAATAGAATATCTTTATTTCCGGAACGGTTCAATCGACATATTTTTTAATTTCATGCTACATACGTTCGAAACATAATAAACGATGAGGTACCATAAAAACTATTATCATATTTTTGTAAGCATAGTGACTGTTGAATACAAAGTCGCACTCTTTTGATTATTTCGCTCCCTGTTGATGGTATCATAACAACTTTCATTACAGCATAAAAACGAATATCGTAGTTTCATACAAAATTAATAACTGAATTTTATATCTAGTGATCATTATGTTTTATGAAATTACTAGCTTCTGCCCGCGACTCCGTCCGCGTGAAACTTGTTTAAATCGTAGCTCCATATAAGTTTTCATCCCCATAATAGGGGATGATTTCCGGGATAAAACTATCCTGTGTCCTTCCTATAGCAAATTTAATCTAAATCGGTTCAGCGGTTTAAGCGTAGAGAGGTAACAGACAGACAGACAGACATACTTACACGGTATGAGTTTGCCTACCTCGTTCTACATACCTTCCTCTCAATGGCTCAAAGGTTAGCTGGAAGAGATCCCTTATAGGGATAAGTTCGCCTTTGTACTTTGATCTATTGTGTGTCATGTACCTATATTCTTTAACCTGTTATTGTGTACAATAAAGTGCTACACATACATACTTTCGCATTTATAATATTAGTTAGGATTAGCTTGGATGCCAAGTGTTTTTATGCAAATGAATCACCTATACATATACATACAAGTTGAAATTATGATATTCGTTTTATACGAATCGATTTTATACAAATCATTACACACCCCTTTATTTCAGGTCATATACCCAATTACCCATATGATGTGTTAGTGACAATGATTACTTAGGTACATATTTTAGTACGATTGAGTTTTAATATATTGCAATAGGTACAGAGGTTAACAGAAACACGTTATTGAGTCGACTGAGAGGTAGGTATATTTTATTCACCAAATCGCGTCGTATTTTGTTTTCGTGTTTTGTTTGTTTTGATGTCACAACGAGCATGTAAAACATTTTGAAATGTGACACTGATTTGAAGCTTAGCTTAGTTGGGCACTTTTCCTAGGTAACAATACTTAGTCCGTCAGTTGGATGAATGCTAAAAAGTGGACCATAATGTGACGTCACACAGAACTTTTTAACACGCTAATATCTTCATATTTTTTT
Organism: Epinotia ramella; assembly: GCA_947578815.1. Classification (NCBI taxonomy): domain Eukaryota; kingdom Metazoa; phylum Arthropoda; class Insecta; order Lepidoptera; family Tortricidae; genus Epinotia; species Epinotia ramella. The sequence continues at coordinate 10,318,082 of OX388226.1, read as the reverse complement.
CTTTGATAAACAAAATACAAAATACGTGTACAATATACTTGACGGATTAATAGATTTTTATGGAAAAGTAGCCTATTATGTATATTTAATAAATAAATAAATAAATAGTCCTCCTTCGATACAGGGCCTTTCCGCCGGTTAGCGACCACCTAATGTTGTGTGCTAGTTTTCGGCCACATGGATAAGTTGGTGAACGGGAAGGATACCGGTGAACAACAGAGTGCGATGTTTTTTTTACCCTAATCTCACCTGATGGTAAACGACGACCGAGCTTAAGATGGAGCTCTCTGGTTCAGTAATAGCCTATTCATTCTTGTTTTGAAGGCACCTAGATGGTACCTAGTTCTCATGAAATACAGATGGAGGGAGCGAAATCAAATGATTGGAATAAATATGTCACACATTGGAACAGTTACCTTAGTTACGAAATTGAGGAATTAACTCCATTAGTGGTAACATAATACGGGCGTAGACACTAAATGAAATAATCAATAATGACATATTTTCTCGAAAAAGGATTAAAAATGTAGTCAAATGTAGAAAAAAATCAACGCAAAAGGTTACATAATCACGAAGTTATAAGTGTCCAAAGTTTTAAGAAGGGGTATGTTCTGTCCCTTTTTCGCAAAACGCAACCTCATATGAAACGATGACGCTGGATGAATGTGACGACTGACGACACAGAAGACGGCAACTTGCCGCGCCGCATCGCGGTCGGCGGGGCCGTCGACGCGGCCCCCCGGCAGCATCCTATAATGTGACGTCACACACCGTTTGCGTTTTCTCTCTAACAAGCAATATTATAAACGGTTGTAGCTTCGTAATTCTTTGAGATTTCTGAATGGGATTTTCGTCACTAGGCATATTTTTTTGCCTTTTTTCTTTTGGAGTAATAATAATTTTCGAGTCTACACCCGTATTATAGATATTTACACATAATCACATGAAATAAACTGAGACACCATTCCACTTGTTGTGATGTCAGCTCGTGATATACCCAAACTTTTTTTATCGCCAGAGGCCGGAATTCTCGTGGCACTTTCGAGCTGTCATAGGGACTTCTCATTTATCGACTTCCGATATTCAATTATGTCGATACATTATGTAACACAACATATTAAAGAAGATTGAAAGTAGAGGTAAACAACAGGCGGTCTTATCGCTAAATATATAAGAATATGTAACAAAACGAAAATAATGAAAAGTATATATACATTGTCACATTTAATCAGTTCAGTTTAGTGTTTTATCAATTTCATGTTCAAAGTTTTAGTGCTAACAAGTGCTTCAACATTGGTTTCTCTATAAAAGAAATGTTTTAAAATTACTTCTGTAAAAGTCAAATGTATCGATATAATATAAATATAAGTCGATAAATGAGAAGTCCCTATGACAGCTCGAAAGTGCCACGAGAATTCCGGCCTCTGGTTATCGCCATAACAGGAGCCTACAACAAAAGCAATATCCTACGGATGCCCTTTTCGAATTAAGACGAATGGAATGGTGGCCCAAAAAACATAATTGATTGTTTGCAGGCTTGGAAGTATAATACTCAGGACACGGGTAATACGGGTAGGGTGACCAAAGTGACGGACGGCAGCTAAATTAAGCACTGATCTTAAGGCGCCGTAGGTTCATGGTCTTCTCTCCCTCTCACTGAGCATAAGCGTGAGCGAGATGGAAGTGCGTGCTCGGAAGCGCGGATATCATGTTTTTTAATTTAAATTTTTTGGCCGTTTAAATAAATAAAAATGTAAACACTGATTTCCCTCAAACATGATATTGCCAATTTTTAGAAGCAATTTTAATATTTATAGCTTTTGTGCATAATTTGTTACGAATATTTTAAAGTGTATTTTTGTATGTTTTAGACCTATGTTCGTGATTTTTTTCTATCGAGCGAAATTTACTTAATCATGTTTCGAAACACTGATTTCCCTGCAGAAAAGCCTCAAGATTACTATTCGTATTTTTTTGAAACCATATTATTATAAACAGACGCATTATATTGTTTCAAAAACTCTGTCCGCTTAACTTCGCTGAACCTACGGCGCCTTAAAATGGCTGAAGGCTTACCATAACAACCTCCTTAATTTGGTCGGGTAACGGTTTATTTGGCGCAACCTCATATTAAATCAGATGCGGCAAACAAACAAAATCGACCAAGTGCGAGTCGGACTCGCGCACGAAGGGTTCCGTACCATTATCTATAAAAACAGCAAAAAAAAAAAAACGTTTGTTGTATGGGAGCCTCTTAAATATTGATTTTATTTTGTTTTTAGTATTTATTGTTATTGCGGCAACAGAAATACTTAATTTGTGAAAATTTCAACTGTCTAGCTATCGCGCGGTTCTTGAGATGCAGCCTGAAAAAAAAACCGTTTGTTGTATGGGAGCCCCCCTTAAATATCTATTTTATTTTGTTTTTAGTATTTGTTGTTATAGCGGCCAACAGAAATACATAAGTTGTGAAAATTTCAACTGTCTAGTTATCGCGGTTCTTGGGATACAGCCTGGTGACAGACAGACAGACGGACGGACGGACAGACAGCGAAGTCTTAGTGATAGGGTCTCGTTTTTACCCTTTGGGTACGGAACCCTAAAAAGTAACAAGGGCAACGAATGATATTTCCCTTTCCGCCACACTTATTGAGATTTGTATGCTACCATCTCGCTCGGTCGTGGTATTATTATTACCATAGCTTGTCCTGAGTATTATAGCTCCATGTTCGCAGGTGATATCGTCACATCACGGCCTGAACTATAACCATGAACTTCGAAAGTCGAAGTTCGGGTATTTCCATGTTTCGATTTTCGTGGTAGCGCGCCTGACAGGGATGCATGTATACGAACTTCGAGTTTCGATTTTCGTGGTAGCGCGCCTGATGACGTTAACACAAGTCGGATTTCGTTATTCAGCACTTGAAGATACAAAGTGCAAAGATCTTTGTTATCTGTATAGTATGACTATAGCAAGGTATATGAGTGATCTAGAGATGCTCCTTACTTCAACGCAATAAGATTCGTAATCGCTCTTCATCGCTGTTATCTTTGATATCATGAGTAGTATTGTGTTAACATATACAATACTGATAAGTAAGTGATAAAGTGGATTAAAATCAACAGCCAAGTATGAATTGTTATAAAGGCAAAGACCCCGTATCATGGTCGGCCCTATCACGCGATGTGACAAGATAGGAGCGTCGTCTCGTTCTATAGAACGGTGTCAGCCAGTGACGGACGCTCTATCCTGTCACTTATCGTGTGATAAGGCCGACCATGATACGGGGTCAGACCGAGGAACCGCCCACCGCACCGATGTGACATTGAAAATACTTGCTGACAACTATGTCTTTATTATATTGAAATGTGAAGGAGCCGAACCGAATATAATAATAGCATGGCTGTTCAACCATTCCCGGCAGATCGGTAATCAACGAGAGTGCTTATACGATTTTAATCGATTCATTTTAATCGACTGCTCCAAGCTATTGACGATCTGATGGAGTTTTCTTCCGTCTCACGCTTTTGTATTAATATGATTAAATCGCTTCTGTTATTTTGAACAGATTAAAAAAAATGGCTGCATGTGACTTTCGAATCGAATTTCAGGATGGGGCGGGTTTGGGGGGCCACCAGCCAGACCCACCTTTAACATTTTCACTGCCAGGAACCCGCCTAGCCGTAGTAGCTTTCCGCTACATACGAGGACAGCCACGGGATCAGCTACGAGCGTAGCGCGTAGCGATTCTTGGCAGTTAGTGTGTTGGCGCTACGCTCGTAGCCGATCCCGTGGTTTTAGGCGTAGGCGCTGGCTAAAAAGTAAAATAACACAAAAGGTCATACGACAGCTAGCAGGTCGATCACGTAATGCCTACGTAGGTTAGGTAGATCTAAATGTCAAATTTTATATGAAAAAATGTCAGTTAAACTTTTCTAACGCGGGTTCGAAACGTTTCGTGATTAGTCACGTCTGGACAAGAGTGTTTAGTGTTTAGCGTTTAGTGTTTAGTGAATTGGATCGAGAGTATGTCGCGGATGTCCCATGATAGACGTACACTACTAGCTATGGTACCAGTCACAGTTCCTCCCTTCTCGACTACACTGCTGTGTGCGCGCAGCCGAGGGCGGATAGTGCGACTCATCCTGAAGAAGAACTCCCGAAGAGTTCGAAACATGTCGCTCGTAGTGACATTTAATACGCGAGTTGAACCGTGTAATTATTAGCATTATGTCTTAGAACATAATACTAAGTACATGAGCCCTGATAGTGCGAAGCAATTTAAATAACCCAATACCTAAGTATATAAGCGCAAAGCAAGTATGTACACTGTGTTGACATGAATAATAATAAATCAGCCTAACAAAAATGGGGTGTGAACCGACCAAGGGCTCAACAGGTATCGTGTTCTGATAAGAAAAAACAAAAAAAAAATTTTTTGACGCGATTTTTTTTTTACATTTCTATGGAGTTTGTCGCCCCAGTGGCCAACGCTCCATACAAAGGTAAAAAAAAATCGCGTCAAATTTTTTTTTTTTTCAGTTTTTTGTTATCAGAACACGATACCTGTTGAGCCCTTCATCGGTTCACACCCCATTTTTGGTACACCCTGTATATACGTCCCACTGCTGGGCACAGGCCTCATGGATGAGAGGGAACGGGCAGTAGTCCCCACGCTGGCCCAGTGCGGGTTGGGGACTTCACATACACCTTTGAATTTCTTCGTGGATGTATGCAGGTTTCCTCACGATGTTTTTCCTTCACCGAAAAGCTAACGGTAAATATCAAATGATATTCCATACATAAGTTCCGCAAAAGTCATTGGTACGAGCCGGGATTCGAACCCACGACCGTCGTTTGACTGCCGCATGCCTGAACCGCTAGGCTACCGTAGCTTGACATGAACACAGCATTAATCTTACACCGTTTACTTGCAGATCAATGGACAGACAAACGATACATTAACTCTAGAGCAGGTGGCTCAGCACTCAATGAATCTCGCCGTCTCCCTCACTCGCCTAGGGGTGAGAAAGGGAGACGTGGTGGGCCTGTGCTCGGAAAACCGTCTAGAGTTTTGGAGCTCTGTCATTGGGACTGTACTTTCTGGCGCTGTGATGACTACCTTCAATATGACATACACAAAAGGTCCTTCATAAATCCACTATATATATTATATTTTATTACTAATAATATTACAAAGTGTCTAAATCTGTGAGGTTGTAGATTTTGTAGCAATGGCTAGTAACAAATGCGAACAGCTGTTTTCGGCGGTTTCAAGCGGTCGGCCTGGCCCCTATTTCACCAACTTGACAATTGTCACCTGACAACGACAATTCTCCGTACAATGCTGATTCCACAAGTAACCTAGCAACCACCTTAACTTCTAGAACAAGCAATGTATGGCGAATTGTCAGTGTCAGGTGACAATTGTCATTTTGGTGAAATAGGGGCCTGGTTGTACCTTGTTATACCGACAATTGCTCCATCGAATGTATGTTTCGCAGAATTTTCATTTCATCCAAAACAACAGGCGAGGACTAAGTTAAACGGTATATCTTTAGATCGGGGACTCTTTATTCAATGCATTCAGAGCTAGCCATTATACCTGATGATCTTTCCACTATTCACCCTTGGACCCCACGAGCCTACGGCTCAGCCCTAGTGACCCAAAATTGCTTAATTGTAATATAGATTTTCCTTGCAGGTGAATTAACACACGTATTAGGAATTTCAAAGCCAAAATTCATGATCTGCTCAGAATTTGCCTTCAAAACGCACGAAAAAACCTTCAGATCACTCAGGGACATCCAGAAAATCATCATCTACGGAGACAGAACTTCAGACGTCTCCTACAATGACTTGGTGCTGAAGAACAATGTGAAATATGAGGATTTCCAAGCCACTGAAGTGAGGGGACAAGAAGATTTGGCGTTCATTTTGTATTCCTCTGGAACGACTGGCCTCCCGAAAGGGGCTATGTTGACGCATCTGAATTGCCTGAATACGTTCTGCCTGTGAGTAGCAATGTACAAATTGCAGAACATTCCCAAAAAGCGGAAACGTTCTCGAGAATGTTCTCAGAACATTCCTGCAACATGGAAATTATTGTTTAAACAAGAGAATCTACTTGAAATAAAGTTTAAATAGGCATAACTTAAAACTAAATGTTATTATGCATGTGTTATTGTCTATTACAGTTAGCTATTTTGTTGATAAGTGATATGTTACCAATAAGTTGCTTAAATTCTCACTGTATTTCAGAGAACATTTCGACTTTCGGACTTCACACTTTACACTAGCCCTGACTTTTTAAACTAAGTTACCAAACTATTTCTTGATGCGTGTCTTTGGATTCTTTGATCGCGTCGTGTCACTCGTGTCAAATAAATAAATAAATTCTCGTTCTCGAGAACATTCTCAGAAGTTACCGAGAAATTCTCATGTGGAAAGTTTCGCAACTTTGGAAACTTCTCGTGAGTGCATTGCTACCTGTGAGTCATATTCTCATATCTTTTTAACCACAATATGGTAGCTAACTAGCCTACGGTAATGGTACACCGAAGGAGATCTGCCACGCCAGAAGATTCACAATTCCTTTACTGAATTGATGTTTTGACAGCTAGAAAAAAAATTTGGTCCATCACTGTCACCACAGCGAGGCCTCGGAAGCTCTGGCGCTCTCTGCCACCAGAGGGATAGTCACGTAACTTTTCAAACGTACGTAAGGAAAACTCAACTTTCATGTTCCCATACAAAAAGTGACATTTAGCTCTATCTGACGCACGTACAATGCGTTACGTAATCGACCAGCATCAAAGCAACACTTACCGAAGGACCTGACCACAGTGGTGTTATTATGGTTGCGGTGTTCTCTCTCTGTAATAGGGATATACAGGGTGTATCAAAAATGGGCTGTGAACCGGGCAAGGGCATATTCCGTAGCGCATTGCTTTCCCAAATATGCATTTGTTTGTTATTATTTTTTGTTTATTTTTGTTTACATTGATTATTTTGTTTTTGTTTACCTTACAGTCTTTCTTTTTGTTGACATTGCCTGTGTATGACAACTTCCCCCGCGAGGGTGAAGGGTGGGAGCGTTTATTTCATTTTCAACCGCCGCGCGCACAGCTGTGTTATGAAAACAAACGTTTTGTCTATGTCTTTTTGGCAAGCAGATGGCAGGTTTTACGTTTTTGATGTCATACACAAGCAATGTCAACAAAAACGAAGATTATGTAAACTAAAAACTACTAAACTAACGTCCGCTGTAACATGTTGGCCCGCAGATTCGCACGTGCTAGTAGAGAGGTGAAATTAACTCTATTTAAAGCCTTTTGTCAAACCTTCTACACGTGCGGTCTGTGGACTAGCTTTACCAAGCGGGCGTATGGTGCTCTGCGCGTCCAGTATAATGATGCACTCAGGATGCTGTTTGGGCTTCCGCGGTATTGTAGTGCTTCGGCTATGTTCGCTGATGCTCAGACAGACTGCTTTTACGCTATCATGAGAAAACGAAGTACCGCGCTCCTCAACCGCAGCCGCGGCAGCTCAAACAGCATCGTGAGCACGCTAGCCCAGCGCTGGGATTCGCCGCTGGTGTGGCGGCATGCGCAGCTGCACGCGCCTGTCGCCGCTCCAACGCGCCGCTTTTAATTTTTAATTTTCAATTTAATTTTTAATTTGTAGTACTGTAAATTCTATCAAAATATGGATCAAGTGTCCGAAATAAATATTTTTGTTGTTGTTGTTGTAAAACAAACATTTCAATTTAATCCAAAAAAAAAAAAACATGCATTTAATCGCAATACACTACCCAACATGCCCTTGAGCGATTCACACCCCTTTTTTGATACACCCTGTATGTTAACTAGTCGACAGCGACCCGCATATGGTGGCGCATTACTCACTGCCGCCGCACCCCCCTGCGGCGTGCGGAGCGGCTTACAAATTTCGCCGGGCGGAGGTGCGATGCGGTGTGAAGTACCGTGCGGAATTTATATACAAACTGGTTGGAAGGACGTTCTAACTCTTGTCTAATATAATATTTCATCCCTTTTCAGTCCCAGGGTGGAACCGCCTTTCGATCCGATAGTGTTGAACGTAAACCCCTGGTTCCACACCATGGGCCTGATGGCAGGACTACTAGCTTTGGCTGGGGGCCGGACTTTGGTATACCTACCAAGATTCGAGTTGGACCTGTATTTGAGAACCATTGAGAAGTATAAGGTATTATTCACAATCTTCTTCGGATAAATACCTTTAACATCAACAACAAAGTTTTTGTGTTCGTGCTTAAAAAAACAGCCTATATACGTCCCACTGCTGGGCACAGGCCTCCTCTCATGATGGATGAGAGGGAACAGGCAGTAGTCTCCACGCTAGCCCAATGCGGGTTGGGGACTCCACATACACCTTCGAATTTCTTCGCAGTTGTATGCAGGTTTCCTCACGATGTTTTCCTTCATTGAAAAGCTAACCGCAAATATGAAATAATACCGTAAATGAGTTCCGAAAAACTCATTGGTACGAGCCGGGATTCGAACCCACGACCGCCGTTTGACAGCCGTATGCCTGAACCACTAGGCTGATCTGAGGCTTTGATCTGATTGTAGTGCTGAAATATTTTTTAAGAAGATTCTGGGTCCTATAAAACGGGGAGAAGGTAGATGGAGACCCCAAAGAATCTAGAAGTGGAGGCAACGGTGTTCGAGCCTTGTATCATCGGTTGGAGGAAATCTGTATCATTGGTTGGAGGAATTCTGTATCATTGGTTGGAGGAAATTTGCTCAACTGGGCTGGCTCGGCCACTGAGAAAATGGAAGAAGATCGCGTCCCCAAAAGGGTGTACCTGGGGCGTCTATAGGTTATAGTTATAGGTGTACGCGGGCTTGGTTTCCGCAACTCGACGTCATAATAGCGCCTATTTTGCGTATGGGTTATTGGCACTACTGTTATTCGTGCCAACCCAGTTCCACCAGGAAGCCTAGCAAACCCTTTACGTTGCCGACGGCCTCCGGTAGCGACCCCGGTGTTCCGAGGTGTTTTGCCCGGTATTCTGCCACCCCAGGGCACGTCAAGATGACGTGGGCGGCTGTCTCTTTCTCTTCCATGCAGGCTCTGCAGAGAGGACTGTCTGTAATACCTAGAGTGAAAAGGTGTTTGTTTAGTAGTGCATGACCAGTTATGGCTCCTGTCATGAGACGGAGTGCCGGCCTCTTTAGCTGTTTTAGCTTCCTTGACAATCCGGGATTGATTGTCGGGAGGGCCTCCCTGGTTTGCCTGCAGGTGCCTAGGGTATTCCAAATTTTTTGGTGTTCTACCTTGGTGTTTAGTCGCAGTGTGCTCCGCAGCCATGCAGGGGGTAGAGGGATCATAGGTTCCGGTCCTATGGCTTCTGATTCTGAGCCTTCTCTAGCCAGTGCATCCGCTGCGTCGTTACCACGTGAATTGCTGTGTCCTTTGATCCATTGCAGGGTTATGTCGCAGTTGGTACATACCTCTGATAGAATTTTAATTAAAAAAAAAAAAAAAAAAAAAATACCTGGGGCGTCTAAATGGTCGATCAAGGTATCGCTGGATAGACTAACTTCAAAGATACCTTTTCATAATCATAATCATAGCCAGCCTTAGCTGCTCTGGATAGAGTACAATGGCGTCTCGGAGGCCAAGATTAAATTCGAGCCGCGTAGTTAGTGCTTGACAGCTATCATCATCATCATCATCGTCATCATCATCATTATCATCTTATACTATATACAACTGCTGGGCACAGGCCTTTCCACGTGGATGAGAAGGAATGACGAAATAGACTGCAGTCCCCATGCTTACTGGATTCCTTGATAGGGCTTGGCTCCGAATCGCTAAATTGAAATGGCAGTAGGCGGGGCAAATTGCACGTAGAACCGATGGCAATTGGGGTGGTAAGGTTGTCGAGTGGCGACCACGTACCGGCAGGTGCAGCGTGGGTAGACCCCTACAAGGTTGACTGATACCGCGGGCACTCTCTGGGGAAGGCGTCCAGCGGTGGGCCTTTTTCGGCTGATATAATGAGTATGATTGGTCGATCATTGCTTTTTTTTTTAATTACAGGTGACAGTAGCGCAAGTGGTGCCCCCAATACTAGTAGCGCTAACGAAAACGGACATTGAATACGATGTCAGCTCAGTCATGCTCGTATATTGTGGTGCTGCCCCGCTGAGTAGTGAAGTCAGCAACGCTGTGCAGAAAATGTAAGTTAATTTTCCCATAGATGCCGTGGTTTAGGGATCCAATCCAGTAAGACGTAGCTCAGTCATGATCGTGTATTGTGGCGCTGCCCCGCTGAGTAGTGAAGTCAGCAACGCTGTGCAGAAAATGTAAGTTCATTTTATTCCCCATAGATGCCGTGGTTTAGGGATCCAATCCAGTAGGACGTAGCTTAGTCATGATCGTATATTGTGGCGCTGCCCCGCTGAGTAGCGAAGTCAGCAACGCTGTGCAGAAAATGTAAGTTCATTTTCCAAAAGATGGTGTGGTTTATTGATCCAATCCAGTAAGATGTAGCTCAGTCATGATCGTATATTGTGGCGCTATCCCGCTGAGTAGCGAAGTCATCAACGCTGTATAGAAAATGTAAGTTCATTTTCCCATAGATGGCGTGGTTTATTGATCCAATCCAGTAAGATGTAGCTCAGTCATGATCGTATATTGTGGCGCTATCCCGCTGAGTAGCGAAGTCATCAACGCTGTGCAGAAAATGTAAGTTCATTTTCCCATAGATGGCGTGGTTTATTGATCCAATGATCCAATCCAGTAAGATGTAGCTCAGTCATTATCGTGTATTGTGGCTTGTGGCGCTACCTCGCTGAGTAGCGAAGTCAGCAACGCTGTGCAGAAAAAGTAAATTCATTTTATTGCCCATAAATGTTGTGGTTCCTCCATCCAATAACCCCATCCATGCTGTCCCAGTAACGCAGTCAGCCATATTGTACAGTAAATGTAAGTTTGTAGTCTGTTCATAGTTTATTCTGCAAGTAGATCTCAAGGGATATGTTACATATCTGTATCTTAAAGTACATTTACAATGGGATTACAGTGACGTGATAGTATACATACAGCATCGATATAACAGCCAAAATCCTAGGTACATATTCAATTGCCCATTCTTATAACATTACAATTACCTTAACAGCTTGAAAAAGTAAAGGTTCCCATGTAACTTGAATTGTCATGTGATGTTGAATAAAGTTTTTCTATTCTATTCTGTTCTATTCTAAAGTCTTCTTCGTCAGCGTTCCGCATACATGACGTAGCTTCAGACAGAAAGATTCAATTTTAAAATTTCCTTCGTCTTTCATTTAGACAAATAAGAGCTGCTGATAAAAGAAAACCAACGTATAATAATAATATTCTTTATTGCACCACAACGTAAGAAAAACATGTTACAAGAGTACATTAAATAAATAAAGGTAACAACAAGCGGTCTTATCGCTTTATAGCGATCTCTTCCAGACAACCTTTAGGTATAGTCGAGGAATGAAAAGGTTGACCACTTTTCAGCCTTATTTCAAAGCCATTGAGGTCCAAAAGTGGTCAAACTTTTCATTCCGCGACTGTACAAATTCAGCACTAGTTAAGTTACGCACCAAAATATGTAAACGTCTTTTTTTTTTTCAGCTTCCCAAACGCCATGCCAGTGTTGCAGGCTTACGGCATGACGGAGTGCACCCTGGCCGTCACCATGAATACCAACATCTTCCAAGCCATGCCGGGGTGTGTTGGGGAAGCGACATACACTGCTATTATTAAGGCAGGTATTTTCATTGACTGAATCAGGCGTACCTTTGTAGAAACGGCCCGTCCTCATTATCCCCAATTATCTGCAGTTTATCCGGTTACATATGAAAGGAACCCGTCGTCCAAAAATATTCTTGCGTAAAGACACCATCGATTCGGCGTTAACGACATACCATCAGCTAGCTTCTGTAAGGAGTATATAGTGTATGTACTTAGTACCGAAGAGCCTTTATAATCGTGTGACTTTTCTGATTAGAGTAGTATTCGATCTTATATATAACGGCTCAGCTACATGGCGACCCTACCAGGATGCAAGAATGCTTTACATCATCACCGTCATCATCATCATCATCATCATCATCATCATCATATCAGCCGAAAGACGTCCACTGCTGGACATAGGCCTCCCCAAAATGACCAAAGTGCCAAAGTGACCACTGACCGGTCCAGCGCCACCTGCATCCAGCGGACTCCCACGACCTTTACCAGGTCATCAGTCCAACTTGTGGGGGGCCTTCCCACGCAGTGCCTTCCGGTACGTGGTCGCCACTCGAGAACCTTTCCGCCCCAACGGTCTACGTGTTATGTGCTCCGCCCGCTGCCACTTAAGTTTAGCGATCCGGAGGGCTGTATCGGTTGCCTTGGTTCTGCTGCGGATAGCCTCATTTCTGATGCGATCACTCAGATAAACTCCCAACATAGCCCTCTCCATTGCCCTTTTAGTGACTTTGAGCCTTGTAATGAGGCTCATATAGTAAGCGACCACGTTTTAGTGCCATTATGTTATCACTGGCAACACACACTGGTCAAAGACTCTCGTCTTGAGACACTGCGGAATATTGGACGAAAAGATGTGCCATAGCTTCCCGAACGCTGCCCAGCCCCGGCTGTAATTATGCTTTAAATAATGAGCAGAAATAATGAGAAGATGTTGAGTGATAGTGAAGACGCAATACTAAACACTATCTTTTCAGGTTATCGACCTTGAGACTAAAGAACCCTTAGGCCCTAACAAGCCAGGGGAGGTCTGCGTCAAAGGCGGTGTGGTTATGAAAGGCTACGTTGGCAAGGACCGGAAGGACGACTTCGATGATGAAGGATTCTTCAGAACGGGAGACGTGGCGTATTATGATGAGCAGGGGAACTTTTATATTGTTGATCGGTTGAAGGAGCTCATCAAGTATAAAGGGTTCCAGGTCAGTATCATAATCACCATACAGTTTTTATTAATAGCACGCTCGTCGGCAAACAGTCATTTGGCTCTCTGATGATGAACAGACACCGTTGCCTGTGCACGGTTGCGACTCAAGAGGAGTGCCATGCGCGTTGACGTCCCTTTATTGTTTGGGGATTCGTTGTATTGACAGCTGTGGTGACCTTACGACTAGAAACTCAAGAAGGTTGGAGACATTAATCTCTTTAACTACCTCTATCTTTGGCTCCTCTTTGGGTTCCCTTATTTTCCATTATAACATCCAAGCGTGATGATCCAGCCTAAGTTAATCAACTCTCAACTCTTATCTTGTCCTCATGTTCTTCTAAACTTCTATATGCCACACCACAGGTGGCTCCAGCGGAGATCGAGGCGGTGCTGCTGCAGCACGCGGCGGTGCGCGACGCGGGCGTGGTGGGCGTGCCCGACGCGCGCGCCGGGGAGCTGCCGCGCGCGTTCGTCGCGCTGCAGCCGGGGGCGAGCGTTCCTGCTGAGGAGCTGCAGGCGTTCGTGGCTGAGCGGGTGAGTAATCATCATGTCGCAGGTGGCTCCAGCGGAGATCGAGGCGGTGCTGCTGCAGCACGCGGTGGTGCGCGACGCGGGCGTAGTGGGCGTGCCCGACGCGCGCGCCGGAGAGCTGCCGCGCGCGTTCGTCGCGCTGCAGCCGGGGGCGAGCGTTCCTGCTGAGGAGCTGCAGGCGTTCGTGGCTGAGCGGGTGGGGTGGGTTACGATACCAACGTAGTGAGCGATTACTGCTCACTTAACAGTATCGTATCGCTGCAATGTTAAAATAAATAAGCTTAAGTTGGGTGCAGTGTTTAGTTCAAAAGGTATTCAGTCAAATTCACTTCATCCGCACTGAGTCTTGTGTGCTTTTCTTAGCGTGTGACTGCCTTTTCAGACATGTTTTACAAAGCTAAAAGTTATTATTTTGTAAATAAATAACAAACTACTATTTTTTAACACAATACACCGGCTGAATGGCTAGTCATTATTCAAGAGTCAAGCACATCAGTAGTCGCAATTTAAACTTATGAAATGGTATGTTTTTTCGTGAAACACGTGTTGTACAATTTGTACATGATTTACAGATTTTTTTGTCCGCAGCTCTCGAAGCCGAAACATCTACGCGGTGGCGTGCGCTTCGTGAAAGAAATCCCTAAGAATCCGAGCGGAAAAATTCTGCGACGGGAGTTGCGAGTAATGTCACAGGAAAAGAGCAAGCTGTAGAGTCTAGGGTCTAGGCAAACCATTGAAGTAGTGATATACGCAACTCGATAATAGTCGCGTTATTGCCATGGGTACTGGGGGAACTGAGCTACGGATGATAGAGAAAATACTAAAATTGTATAATTTGTCTTCTTTATTGTCATACGATTTTTACACACCCCACAAGATGGACTGATGACCTGGTAAAGGTTGCTGGAGTCCGCTGGATGCGGGTGGCGCAGGACCGATCACTTTGGCACTCTTTGGGGGAGGCCTATGTCCAGCAGTGGTCGTCTTTCGGCTGATATGAGGATGATGATGATGATTGTCATACGGTTTTTACATACAATACTCGCTCTTGCTCGTTCCACGGCCTCGTTTCAAGGCCATGCGATATCCGAAGCCGTCAGTTATTTATCTCCAGACGAATCCAAACGGACGGATGGACGGATCTCTTATTCCAAATTCAAACTTATTAACCTGCCAGTCTTTGTTTCCAAAGGTGATCTGTAAAGGTGGTTTACCCTTACCGACAAACGTTTCATCGAATGAATGCTTTGCAATTTTTATTCCATCGTACCTATCGTTTTTTCAGAAACACTAAAACCTTTTCAGGATTGTTATATAACAATACTATCCTGACCTAGTGCGTTTTGAACGTTTTCCTGTACCTAAAAAGTTAACGGTTTCTGAGAAAAAAATCGATGAAAGGAAAATTCGGCGAGACAATGCATTCGGTATAAAACGTTTGTCTGTGAAATAAGGGGATCCCCAGTAGGTACTCCAGTGAAGCAAACAACTTGCTGCGAAGTTGCGTCACAACTCAGAGTCTCACTTGCACACACACACACACACTAGAAAGAGGGGGGTAGATTCTCTCGTCTCGCGACACCGTGTGAGTTATGCTAACCCCGCTGCAAATTGGTTGAAGTGGCTCTAACCGATCATACTGTGAATTGATAAGGAATTGTCACAGATAGACCTGGGTCAAGGTTAATTGGTCAATTAAACATATATAGCTGTTAAGAACTGCATTGTGGTTGGTGTTACGGAAAATGGATGCGATGGAGCAAACCGATTTGAATCATTGTAAAGTCAAAATACTGTTAAGTGATCTTTACTAAAAGTTACTAGGCTATAATATATTATTATTATTATAATATAATAATATTATTAATGTCACGACTTGTGTTATGTCATATTGATGTGTATATTTAATTTTTTTACGACATATGTGAATATGTTCTACAATTATGACGTGTAAATTGGCTTTACTAATAAAATACTTATGACTTTATGACTTAATTCATTTTTCAACAACCCTGCTCGTAAAGTAGGTCTTATTACAGCGTATTTACACTGATAATGCAGAATATTACCCATGCCGTGCCTTTTACATTACATTATCGCACTAGTGCCTTTTCATTACATATCTTTTTAAATATTAGCAAGAAGTATTAATGTTTCGAAAACAGCTAAGTAGTTATTTGCGTAAATATAAAATTCAATTCAAAATGTGATAAATAATTAAAGAATTTCATGAAACTACTTGTTAGCTTGTTGGTATTTATATTTTGACGGTGTATTTTTACCTATAAATACCCAATTTCAAAATTTATAAATATGTGGCTGATTAGCTACTTTGCCGGTGCCCTTATCTCAGACTTGCGCGCGCATGCAGCGCTGAGCGCGCGAAAAAATAAAATGACGGCCGCCATCCCATCTTTTAAATGGGTTTCTGTTTGTTAAGTTTATTCACAGTTTGCATTTCGTTAGTGTTGTTTTGTAAAATGTCGAATTTAGATAACGAGTGTACGCCGCCAGATATCATAGTTGAAGCGCAAAATGCGAGTGATAGTCTTTTGCCCTCAAAATCAAAAGATAAATACATGCAAGCCTACGCAAATTTCATTCAATGGAAAAATAGCAAAAATGCAAGCTCTTTCTCAGAGAACGTGTTCATGGCTTACTTTAGTGAACTGGCGAAGAGGTATAAACCTAGTTCGCTTTGGTGTATATATTCTATGTTGAAGAGTACCGTGCAGAATAAAAATGCAATTGACATCAAAGCGTACACCAATCTAACTGCATTCTTGAAAAGACGTTCAGACGGCTTTTACAGTCGAAAATCCAAGGTTTTAACACCTAATGAAGTGGAGAAGTTCATTAAAGAAGCACCGGATAATCAATATCTAGCGACAAAGGTCAGTTCCACTATTTAGTTTTGTATTCATTATTATAATATTTGTAGGCGGTATTGTGAGTGTTGATATAATAGGAACTAAGTACGATTATTATAACTTAATTATGATTTTATTTATTTTCAATATTCGGAATTACTGGTGCCTGTAGGCGTCAGGAATTAAACAACATTACGACAAAAGATATAGAGAATCACGGAGAGATGCTACTTGTCAAAATTCCGAACACTAAAAATAAAATTCCTCGGTCATTTACTATTCACGGACCATTTTATGAAATAGTGAAAAAATATGAAAGTTTACGTTCAACAAAAGGAAAATCAGACCGGTTCTTCCAAAATTTTCAAAACGGCAAATGCACGAGTCAGCCTATCGGAGTGAACAAATTTGGATCGATGCCTAGAGAAATTGCCAAGTTTTTAGGCTTACCACAGGCTGACGCTTACACCGGACACAGTTTTAGGCGGACTTCAGCTACATTGCTGGCTAATTCAGGAGCCGATATATTGACTTTAAAACGCCATGGGGGATGGCGATCTAATAATGTCGGCGAGTCATATATTGAGGACTCCATCCAAAATAAAGCCGACATAAGTGCCAAAATAACACAAGCAATCCATTTGGAGCCACAATCCAAGAAGTTCTGCCCTGAACCGCGTCCTTCCACCTCATATGCCAATCATGATTTGGGATTTCATACGTTTGCTAATGATGAAACGCAATGTTCTTCTACCTCCTTTCAGAATGTTGCATTATCACCGACATTTACAGTTACCCAAGAACAAAGCAATGAAATAATTAATAATACAATTAAACATACAGTACAAATGCCTCATAAGGCGGTAGCATATCATTTCAATAATTGTACTTTTAATAACTGTTTCAATAATTAAAGTTTTTAAATAAATGTGAACTTTTATTTACTTTTCCTCGCAAGTGTGTTGAAAAACGTCGTATGAAACACGTGAGCATTGGTCATTACACTTCTCGTTTCCATTAAGCCTTCGCCTTCGGCTCAGGCTTAAAAACCGACTCGAGTGTAATGACCAACATAGCACACTTGTATCATAATGTACTATTAAAAACAACCGACTTCAATTCAGGTAAAATGGGCTGCCTACCCCTTTTGGGAATGAAGGCGTGAATCTATGTATATATGTTTCAATTCCGTACCGTAAAACGGGGTGAGTAGGGGCAAAACTGACATTCAAACCTCGATAACATTTTATTTTTACATGTGCAAACTGAATGGTGTACTTATATAATAAGTGTTCCGTGCGTTCGTATTTTAGTTTTTATTTTATTTTGTATCGTCAAGGCTATGAAATGGGTAGTTCCATTTCATAACTTTGACGATAAACCCATCTCACCCCGTAGTCCCTCGTAATTGGGGTGATATGGGTTCTCATTTCTCTCATTCGGTATCGGAGAAAGAGATAAAACTAGATTATGTAGTAGGTGAGAAGAGATTGTTGCTGTATTCTATTTTTATTTACATGTATGTATGTGTATGTACCTGTGTATATGTGTGTGTCTATGACTCTTTGTTTATAATATTCTTTTCTACTTGTGTCTGATTTTGTTATTTTTGTTTTGTATAATTCCCACTCCTCAAAGGTAGTGGAAGAGATCGCTCATTAGAGATAAGACCGCATTGTCTTCCATTTTATAGCGTAAGATCCTTGTTTCGTGTTTATTTCTTTTGGTGAACAATACGGAATATTCGTACCGTATCGTTTTATTTTAGTAAGTTTTGATTTGAAAACAGCGTCACGTCTAGATTTTTAACCGACTTAAAAAAAAGGAGGAGGTTCTCAATTAGGTTGTATTTTTTTTTTTTCAATGTTTATTACTCCGTCATTGATGATCCGATTTGTAAATTTATTTTTTCATTGGTAAGTATATGCTTCCAGGTGGGTCCCATGTTTTGCAATTTAGTTGGATGATGGGATCCATGAGGAATTGAGAGAACTCCTCAATTATATTAGGCACGCGTGTAGTGATTTTGGTATTTTCTATTATAACTCGTGTATTTACCCGGAAATCATAAATTTGGTGGAGTGGAATTGATGATGAAGACCACAGATGACTTATGGAATTCCTCAATTATGTACTTAAAAGTAAAAAACTATATCACAGACTCTGATAAGATTCCATTGAAATAGCAACTAATGAAGTGCCAAAGGTAATCCTTGTGGAATCGACGGAAGTCCTCAAATATTATCAGCCAACATACAGCGATTCGGTTTTTTTTAAATAATCAACGCATTTGCTCTTGGAAATCAGTTCATGTGGTAAATTGGAAAAGAAATGTGGAAATATAAAAGTACTAAATTTAAGTCGGTTAAAACTTTGTTTTTAAAGTAAATTATTGTCATAACATTTAACGAATATACAAGAAACTCGAACATTAAAATTATTAATGAAATATCAAACATTAGGTGACAAAGTGGACGCCAGGCTCCTTTAAGGCACAACCGGGAAGACCTCTAAGAGGCCGATGATCAAACAAAAACATATAGTTTTCCCAGATTTATTCGCCACACATTTAACTTACACGTATCATAAATCTTCTGGCGCAGCCAATCGACTTAATTTATTTTTCGACGTCGCTTGATAGATCCAATGGACAAATTAAAAATAGCAATTTAAATTAGGTACGTCTCAAATCGGTTAGCAACCTTGCTATAGAGCAATCAGTGTCAATATAACATTACATGTAACGAGCGAACTTACTTTCAAGAAGAGCCATGGAAAAGTTACTTGTATTTTTCTCGCTATTGTCTGTCATTATGTGTCGTAATATTGAAAACGATGACCCTGTTGGAGATTCAAAAGAAACTAATGGTACAGTTGAAATTATTTAATGTGTCTGACTTTTAATAAAAATGTCATTGGAATCTTACCTTGGACGGTAAAACAGCGAACGAAAAAACATAGAAGTCCAAGTAGCGCCGCAAAACGGCCCCACAGAATGGGTGCCAATACGGGTGTAGACTCGAAAATTATGATTACTCCAAAAGAAAGAAGGCAAAAATATGCCTAGTGACGAAAATCCCATTCAGATATCTCAAAGAATTACGAAGCTACAACCGTTTTAACATTGCTTGTTAGAGAGAGAAAACGCAAACAGTGTGTGACGTCACAATCCGCGAGGCTGCCGGGGGGTCGCGTCGACGGCGGCGCCGAACACGATGGGGCACGGCACGTTGCCGTCTATTAGTGACGTCACCAACTGCTAACGTCATAGTTTCATATGAAGTTGCGTTTAGCGAAAAAGGGATAGAACAGAACCCTTCTTAAAACTTTGGACACTTATAACTTCGTGATTATTTAACCTCTTGCGTTGATTTTTTCTCCATTTGACTACATTTTAAATCCTTTTTCGAGAAAATACGAGTATGACATTATTGCCTAATTTATTTAGTGTCTACACCCCTATTGCCATTATGCGGGGTTGGGGGCGGGGTGTCGGAACGCGCATATCTGCTTTTAGGCACGTGTTTGAGTAGTTTGTAAGGAGCTCGCGCATTCTATGGTTGTTTCGTTCGCCGCGGTAGAGTTGCTTTTTGAATTCTTTGATGCAATTCGGGCAACTCGGCGGGATGGTGAGGTAGGGCACAGCGAAATGTCATCCTGCTCGAATTTGGAGCAGCCCAACTGGGGAAGTACCTCCGCCTTGCAGAAGACCACAGCCGTAATAACACTACTACTTGCTCTGTAGTAGTGTCGTGTTCCTGGAGGTGAGCAAGGTCGCCAGAGCTCCCGAGGATGCGTTGTGTTGAGAGCGAGGGAATTTGTTCTTTCAGCTGTCAACGCGGCGAAACCTGAAACATATCAAGGGTAGGCCACGCCCATGTTACTCCTTTGGAGTTGCATGCGTCTATAGGCTGCGGACACTTACCATCAGGCGGGCCTTAAGCTTATTTACTACCGTCGTAGTATAAAAAAAAAACGGTTTTCTCAGAAAAATAATGATTTCACTTGATTAACAGATACTTTTGGAGACCCGACTCTGAAGTTCGAATTCAAACCAGTAGAGTATGACAGCAATAAGTGCACCGAGAAGGAATGCGTCCCGGCGTGCTGGACCGTCCTCGAGAGGACGACGGGGTACTGCTACAACGAAGACATATGTGTTTGTTACAACAAATAATAGTAACAAAAGAAGATAATAGTATTTTATACAATCGTTGCACAATGAGGGCTCTTAAAACTTTCGCAACCGGACTAAAAATGGAACAATTCACCAGAAACCTACCTACTACCTAGCGGGCTCAGCCGGCATCTGAGTAAACATTACGAGTGCCCGCTAGGCGGGTTCTTGGTTGGCGCTACGCTCGTAGCCGATCCCGTGGTTTTCCTCGTATGTAGCGGAAAGCGACTACGGCGGTTTGACGCATATGTGTCGTCATTGGCCCTGAATGTGTTAAGAGTCTGCAGTAACCTCGATTCTCCATACAAACGTAGTTACGCTCTCATTTTAAAACTAAGTGTTGGATTGTAACGAAACTTTGCATGTACAATGACATGAGGTATATCCAGGTATGTAATTAGTTTATGTAGTTTCAGATACTATAGTAAAAAAAATACATCGAATTTAAGCATTTCATACAAAACTAGTTTTTGCTGTATTTCGTTTGTTTTATAAACTGGAACCATATAAACTAATTACAGAGATAGATTATCTAACATGTCATTGTATATGCAAAGTTTCGTCACAACCTAACACGTAGTTTTAAAATGAGAACGAAACTCCGTTTGTATGGGAAGGTGAAATTCGGCCGAGCTTACTGCGGATTCTTAAAGTCGTGTTTAGACGAGGCTTGCCGAGTGGCCTAAGTAAGGTGCGAGAATTTAAGATCTAATTGTGTAGCTATTGTATGTATACAATACTTTTTCTACGAGTGAACTGAAATAATTAAACAAACTTGGTATTCTATTGAAAATCTAAGCCCTGCTGAAACAAAGCGCAGCCCACCGGCTCAGCGTTTCGTTGTCGAATTTTCTTCTATAACCAAGGCGACGTTCTATTGGTCAAATTCATTATAGTTCAGTAAAGGCGCCACGTGATTGGTCAAATTCATTATATGTAGTTGTCTAAACGGTTATATAATCATTTATTTTTCTCCATGAAGATATGTTTTCTCATCAAAGTTATCTACTACAGACTTGTGTAGAATTTATTCAGCTTTAATGTTGCTCTAGACTATGTTTTCATAGAGTACGTAGTTTTCGAACAAAACCGGAATTTGTTACGGATAGAGTACATTTTTCAAGTTGGCGGCCGTTCTACAAGGTCCAGACCCAGGAACTTTTGGGAGACGAAAACAGGGCTTCCAACGAAGATTCGTACCAAATTTCATCGAAGTCCCAAGTTTCGAGGTTAGACTGGCAAATATTATTTATGAATTAAATAAATTCTGGATGTACGTTTTTTTTTCTTATATATACTTACATCAGACATAACTGGTCACTGACATAACTTAAGTGGAATCAAGCAGGAAATAAATGAAATAAAATAAATGAGTTTTATTCTGCAGGCCGTAATGGCACTTTTACAAGTCAAACTTCTACCATTTTCTTTGAAAAAGAAGACCACTGTTAAGAAGAAACGCCGAAACAAACTCAACGGTCACAATTTTTTCGCCAAAAATAGCTTATTGAAATAATGAAAAATAGTTCATTACTACAGAGGCCGGTATGTAAGGGGTTGTCGGCCGAGTACATTTAGACGAGTATAGTTATGAGGCAGGCCACCCCTTTTACCGCCGAGGTATGTATAGTGCTTTTCTCAAACATGCAATGAAATAAATAAATAAAACCCCAAGAATCAAACTTTAATTTTCATGGCTGAACGCCGTGATGCTGTGCCACAAATTGTGGAATGGAAATGCCATTACGGATTGTGCCGGCAAGGCACATTCTATTGTAGCGATAAGATATTCTTAACCCTTCAGCTGTGGTCATCCCTCTGTGGGCTTCATATTTTTTCCTGCAGGTTGGTGGAGCCCCCCTCGGAGCTGTGCTTACTTTCTTAGAAATAAAACCGCCATTCGTGTATTGATCTCGTTTTATTCCATTGAAACGTATAGCCAATGAAGCGAGACAGCTAACAAGCGACAATTTCAATGGCCATTGGAGGAAAATTTTGAATTTGATCGGTAGTCTAAAACTGCCACTGGCGCGTTAACCACGGTCGAGTTTCGCGAGTGAGTTTTAATGGTTTTAGTGCGAATTGTCGTTGCCAGAAGGGGATATCTTGGAGAAATGTAAATAATCCTTCGTTTTCTGTTAAAAAAATATCGTTTTTAGTTGATTAACGATAATAAACTTGTGGCTAACACATCATACCTACTCATGGTCAAAATTTGCCTACAGGTTTTTTAGCGCTTTTCTACTAATTTAGAATTACTAACAGCTATTAATATTACCGCTATTTATCGTAAATTTATTTAAAATGTAGGAAATGGACTAACAATCGCCCGAAAGTAGATAAATAGATCGAAATTGGTAACGGTCATAACAGAGCCCTCAGAGGGATGGTAACCGTCAAGGAACTTCCCTCCGAGGGATGCTCACATGAGACCTCGTGACGTCACTTACTCAGCGCACCAGCGCGATTTCATAATATGGATACGCCATGGATTAATTGTCTTGCAACGTTCGTAATTCGTATCTGTTACCGGAAAAGTTGGATCTTGTGTTGTGCTCGCGATTTGTTGCTACTGTCTAGCTTTATGTCGGTGAACTAACATTAGATAAATACTTAGTGCTTGTGTATGAGCCTAATGTGCTTATCAATATTAATATAAATAAATATTCAGGTGTGTCTTTAGTGCTCGTTCGGACTCTTCGGACTAATCAAGTGAGTGAGTGGCGCTTTCGATTGTAACGAATACGACGGTTCATGTGCTATCATAGTTTCAATAAGTGTTAACTGAGCTGTGTGCTGTGTTATTTAGGTGCTTGTACAATCTACGAAGAACCATCGTAAGTTAGAATAAGAGTAATTTCTACACAGACGAGAGACCACTCAGAAATCACCACTATTCCTTCATGTTCATCAGGTTGTACCGCTACTACAAACTCATGGGTATATCCATACTAAGCAAACCATTTTTTTTCGAAATGGTCTTGATTTTCATTGTTTTAATGTTCATGTTTTACGTGTTTTTTGTTTAACTGGTAATTAATGTTGTAATTTCAATTGAAAGGATATTTAATCAAGATGCTTCCAACCAAATTTGTTTGGTTTAAAGCCCATGGTTGCTGTGATAATTGCAGTCGTTTGTGTCAAAGAAGACATACTTTTTTCATTTTACTCTCACATAAAACCTGCTGCACCTACAATAAAAAAAGCTTCGGTTACACCTAGTTGATGGCCCAAATGTATTGTTTAGGCATGAATTTGATTACATACAGTATAAAACACTTCAGATATAAACATGTAAATCGAAGCCCACACGAGCAACTTCTGAGTGTAGGCATTATATTGGTAGAATATTTCAAATGTTCTAGTGTAAAAAAAATACTCATGAGCCTCCCATTTTATGTTTTTCTAATAAGTATAACACTAATTTCTTCAAATTAAGCCCATTAAACACCCCAAATATCCAATTTATTATATTTAAAATGACCTAAATATGTCGAAAACTTCGGTAACCTGGTGACGAGGTCAGCTAGATAGCCTTAATACGACTTTAATGTAACGATGATATATCGTTGCAGTTAGATAATTTAATATAGATCGAGTTTCGTCCAAAATCCTGGCTGTGATTATGTAAAAAACTAAAGAAAATTTAATTTTACCAAATCACTTCACCCCACAAACCTTGGAGGTGGAGCGTCCCTCAGTGGGTGCCACAGACGTGGGTAAGCGGCCATGTTTTTTCGCCACAGCTGAAGGGTTA
Organism: Epinotia ramella; assembly: GCA_947578815.1. Taxonomy (NCBI): domain Eukaryota; kingdom Metazoa; phylum Arthropoda; class Insecta; order Lepidoptera; family Tortricidae; genus Epinotia; species Epinotia ramella. The sequence continues at coordinate 10,293,770 of OX388226.1, read as the reverse complement.
AATACGTGCTCAAGATTAGCGATAGATTAAGTGCGTGCGAGATGTATGAATGATTATGCATGTAGCTACTTGTATATATACTGTGTTAGTTAAATAATAAAGGACTATTGTATAGCCAGTACTTCAGAGTGTCTCTCTGAGTGTGGACTGCCATAAACCCCTCCGGGGTGCAGTCCACACTCACCCTCTCTACACCCCCTAAACGGATCTGTCGTCTCGCTGCGCCCGAAACGTGGCACTTCGAGCCCATTATGAAGAACACAACGTCAATATTTCATTGCATGTTTGAGAAATAGTACATTGTGATACGTGAGGTATTTTGATAATTACATCAGAGGCGGAATTATCACGCGAGCCGCAGCTGAGCGTGATAAGAGAGCCGAGGATGTAATTATCAAAGCTCACGCGTTCCATACGACGTTTTTCAACACATTTTGCGAGGAAAAAATCCTTTTTATAAGATGAAAATTTTATAGGCCTGCCAAGTTATTTTCTTTACTTATTGATGTCAACACGTTTTTACTCACATGTTGTATACATCGCCAAGAATTTCCAGTGGCGTCCATTCTATTTATCACTTTTCTACTCACCACGACTCAACATTTTTGTTAATAACCAAACACGCATTAACAATGTTTACAAATATCTGTGAAATAACCTATAATGACGCGGGTGCCGGTTAATGTACAGCCATAATAATGCACGGCCAAAATAATGTACAGCCCAATAATCCGCGTCCATACTGTACATGGATTATCAGGCTGTACATTATTGGGCCGTGCATTATCACCCTGAGCAAACTTGGTCCGGGGCAATAATAGGAAGCCAATTTTGTACGAGCTGATAATGCACGGCCTAATAATGTACAGCCTGATAATCCATGTACATTGGGACGGTCATCTGTGCGGCTAACAATGACCAGCGAGTCGACGCCACCCCGCTGTGCGGGGTGTCTATTTCTGGTCTGAGGGACACAAGTGAACTCTAACCTAACCGACCTAAGACAGAGTTCGCTTATGACAAGCCATTTTTGTCCGCCCTGATAATGCACGACCCAATAATCCGCGTCCACAAGAAGTGGACGCGGATTATCAGGCTGTACATTATTGGGCCGTGCATTATCACCCTGAGCAAACTTGGTCCGAGGCAATAATTGGAAGCCACTTTTGTCGCATTAGATGAAATCTCTAAACAGCCAATACAAAATAAAATAAATATATTCGTTTTAAAATGTAATCTTTATTAATTCATGTAAAATGTTATCAAAAGTGAATAGTTTTACTAAATTAAACGTTTATATATCATATCCAAAGAGAAATAGTCAATTAACAAAAAGGATTTAATTTGTTTAATCGAGTAAGAATCCATTTGCCGAGAATTAAAAAAAAAGCTGTACAATCTGTACAACCCGGTTAATTTAAGAGGGGGCGTATCGCCAGGGAAAAATCAGAAATCACCCGCGCGCCCCGTACCTGCCGCGCTGATGCGTCTATTGCTGCCCCGCTCCTTCTCGCATAGTATATGCCCCGACAGTCAGATGAAACATGATGAATACCTATAGATAATTATAATAAGTGGAAAGAAAGACAAAATCTGTAAGTACCTATATTTGAAGTATAATTTTCGCTAGTAGGTAAGTCAGTTTCGAGAGCTATAACTGAAATATGACCTTCCGTTTTTTTACTAAATCACGTAAGGGTTGTAATTTAGCATAATAATGTCTCGTAAAAGGCTAAAGCAAAAAAACAGCTATAATCGAATTTAAACTTTTGTGAGACATATCTAAAATACTACTAATAAATCCACGGTTAAAAAATTAACGTAAATGTCACGGCAGGCGACATGTTTCGAACTCTTCGGGAGTTCTTCTTCAAAACAAACATCGAAAACACTAATCCTGAAGAAGAACTCCCGAAGAGTTCGAAACATGTCGCCTGTCGCGTCATTTAATACGTGAATGTATTAGTATCATTAAAAAAAAAACTGTAATTTATTATGAAAACTGATCATGTTTATGAAAGCCAGATTTTCAGGCCACTGTGTGGCGGCCAAATTTTTCAATTCTGACCCCGTGTCATGGTCGGCCTTATCACGCGATAAGTGACAGGATAGAGCGTCCGTCACTGGCTGACACCGTTTGATAGAACGAGACGATGCCCCTATCTTGTCACTTATCGAGTGATAAGGCCGACCATGATACGGGGTCTGATCTCGGATTCGTACTTGGAGACAATGGCTGACTGATGAAAAAAACTGCAAAATTGTGTTCACTTTTTTTAATATAAAAATGTCCAACTTCGCAGGCAATAATTCGGGTGCAGACTCGAAAATTATTATTACTCCAAAAGAAAGAAGGCAAAAAAATATGCATAGTGATGAAAATCCCATTCAGATATCTCAAAGAATTACGAAGCTACAACCGTTTTAATATTGCTTGTTAGAGAGAGAAAACGCAAACGGTGTGTGACGTCACATTACAGGATGCTGCCGGCAGGCCGCGTCGACGGCGTCGCCGACCACGATGCGCGCGGCACGTTGCCGTGTTCTGTGACGTCACATTCTTCCAGCGTCATCGTTTCATATGAAGTTGCGTTTTGCGAATAAGGGACAGAACACATCCCTTCTTAAAACTTTGGACACTTATAACTTCGTGATTATTTAACCTTTTGCGTTGATTTTTTCTCCATTCGCTAATTTTTTTATCCTTCTTCGAGAAAATATCACATTATTTTATTTAGTGTCTACGCCCCTATTGTTGGAATCTAAAAGCGTCACCCGTGATGACTTTAAAGAAAAAAAATGTCAATAATTACACGGTTCACCCACGTATTAAACGTCACTACGGGTGACATGTTTCGAACTCTTCGGGAGTTCTTATTCAGGATTGAGTGTTTTCGCGGCGGTGTCGCTTGAATCACGACAAGATTCAAGCGACCCCGCCGCGAAAACACACACTTTATAGAGTACAAATTACTTTAATTACCCAAGGAATACCACTACCTACATTTTGTTGCTTAAAAAACCACCGGAGCTATAACTGAAATATGGCCTTCCGTTTTTTTACTAAATCACGTAAGGGTTGTGAGCTAGCATAATAATGGCTAGTAAAAGCCTAAAGCAAAAAAAAGCTATAATCGAATTTAAAGTTTTGTGAGACATGTCTAAAATACTACTAATAAATCCACGGTTAAATTCACGCATTAAATGTCACAACAGGCGACATGTTTCGAACTTTTCGGACGTTCTTCTTCAAAACAAACATCGGAAACACTCATCCTGAAGAAGAACTCCCGAAGTGTTCAAAACATGTCGCCTGTCGTGTCGTTTAATGGTTCTCTATTGGATCGCATAAAATCATTTGGAATAATATAATAACGCATAATTTTTTATAGCCGAATTAGCGTTAAGCCTAATCATGTTATGGCATAAATTTTTAGGCATAAAATTAAAAATAATAAACGAAAATAGCATAATCATCACAAAGACTAACATCAGATAGCATAAATACAAAAAGACATAATAATTACTTGGCATCATTACAAAACGCATAAGTACACAAAGCAATGAAAGCATAATGCACGGCCCAATAATGTACAGCCTGATAATCCATGTACATTGGGACGGTCATCTGTGCGGACTAATAATCTCCAGCGAGTCGACGCCACCCCGCTGCGCGGGGTGTCTATTTCTGGTCTGAGGAACACAAGTGAACCCTAACCTAACCGACCTAAGACAGAGTTCGCTTATGACAAGCCATTTTTATCCGCCCTGATAATGCACGACCCAATAATCCGCGTCCACGAAAAGTGTAAATGCATGCTATGTAATGTATTTAGAAAACAGAAATTATGCTTCAAAACAGATATACCAAATAATTATTAGCCCAAACAATAGTATGCGTAATATGTATTCGGCCAATACAGATTAGTTCAACTGAAATTATGCTATTAGCGTAGTATGCCAAACAAAGTAGTAGGCCAAAGTATTATTATGCGACTGTATTATTATGCCAATAGAAATTATGCCAAATCAATTATGCGAAACAATTTTAGTCTAAAAAAAATTATGCCAATGAAGGGGATCCCTCGTTTAATACGTGAATTTAACCGTGAATATATTAGTAGCATTAAAAAAAAACTATAATATATTATGAAAACTTCGATCATGTCTATGAAAGTCAGATTTTCAGGCCACTACTGTGTGGCGGCCAAATTTTTCAATTCTGATCTCGGATTCGTACTTGGAGACAATGGAGACGCTTTGGCCCTTTAGTTATCAATTTTGAACATATTAAAGAAAAAGTGCATAATTATGTTCACTTTTTTAATATCAAAATGTCCAAGTTCGCAGGCAATAATTGTTGGAATCTGCACTCTCGATAACCCTAAAAGCGACACCCGTGATGACTTTAAAGAAAAACAATGTCAATAATGTCACTACGGGCGACATGTTCCGAACTCTTCGGAAGTTCTTCTTCAGGATGAGTGTTTTCGCGGCGGTATCGCTTGAATCACAACAAGATTCAAGCGACACCGCCGCGAAAACACATCCTTAAGAAGAATTCCCGAAGAGTTCGAAACATGTCGCCCGTAGTGACATTTAATACGTGAGTTGAACCGTGTAATTATTAGTACTGTTTCAACACGTCTCACGAAAGTTTAAATTCGAAAAGCAATGTCCGCCATCTTGGAATTCAAAATGGACATCATTTCTAGAATCTTCACCCTCGAGAAGCCTGCCAATGTATGTTGTTCTTTAAAAAAACGCGCATATTAATTTACAACGAATGTTTCAAATTTTTTAAATAATGCGACCACTTTTTGAAATATTTCTGACTATGAATTCGTATTTAGACCTCTCAGACATCGATTTTGAACATAACCGGATTTATTCTCAACTAGCGATCCGCTCCGGCTTCGCACGGATACTATATTATACATATAAACCTTCTTCTTGAATCACTCTATCTATTCAAAAAAACCGCATCAAAATCCGTTGCGTAGTTTTAAAGATCTAAGCATACATAGGGACAGACAGCGGGAAGCGACTTTGTTTTATACTATGTAGTGATAGTGATAATCTTTCATAAAGTAAATACACGATCGACAGAAAAATGTTCGTCTAGTTTTGCATGTACTGCACAAATTATTCTAAGAAGCCGGTAACCCGCCGATCGCTGCGTAATCTTATAGTTGTATTTTGAACTTTAAGATCTATATGTTAAGGTCGACTTTTAAATATATTATTTCAAAATGTAGAAAAATATCTACTGGAATGTAATGATACGTTCATTCACTGGACGAATATACTGGGTCACAATATTATTGAAATAATTATGTTCATCGTGCTGTCGTGAGAGCACAGAACGTAGTCCTCTCGTCTCAGCGGAGCGATTACGACTGACTCCGCCCGCGAACGGCAACAAAAGATATACAGAACCGCACGAAACACGCGACGGGAGAAAGGGTATCGCGCTAAATAAAAAAGGCCTATACGCCAAATACGTTTCACCTCAATAAGTCTGAAAAGGGACTACATAAAAATAACCCGCTAGTACTTTCATTAGGTAATGTGAAAAGCTATTATACACTCAACTTTTACTTAATTTATATGCACGGGAACCTCACACTATTGAAATTGAGTAAAAATAAGACATGTTTTGGCGGTTCTTTTCTATCGAGGCAATTTTGGTTTTGTATGGTTTTGTTCAGACGATTCAATTGCAAATATGATGTAGTTTTGGTATGTTCTTTTTCCTGGCATTCGCTTTAGTTTGTCATAGGTAAATATTCAATCTAAGAACCCCGATTTCGCGGAGCGCCCCCTCTTAAGAATGCACCGTGTGCATGGTGCATGCATACATCTTGCTGCAAGGTGCCAACGTGACTTAATTGGGATATAACCATAACACACAAGTGGACCCGATTCTACTGTGGCCTCTAAACTTCCTAATTTTATTTAGGTGTCGCTAAAACACTTTGCTATTCTATGAGCAGCTGTCATAATCAAATGACAGCGCTAATTTGCATCTGACGTTTCTTATTTTAGGCGGTCTATACAACTTACTTAGCAGCCTAAATGCTATTATAAATATGTCGTTTTTAATCTGCCGCCTAAATTATGTGTAAAAATTAGACAATTTAGTTTTAGGCTATTTAAGCCATGTGCACGTAGAATCGGGTCCAGTGTCGTAATGTTATAAAACACGCGTGTTTAAAATCCAGGATTATGAGCCTAAAAACGACACAATAAGAGGTACGTTACGAGTAATTGTGTTGTAAATGAATTTTATTCATCATGTAGGCCGTAATGACACTTTTACACAAAATTCAATGATAAATACTACAATGATAGTTCTTAACCTACTTAAACTGATATTATATAGCATATTATTATACATACAGTGTACAGATTAGACTTAAGATTAGAACTTAACGATACGAGTCATAACAATATGTGATGCTAAAAAGGGGGCTAGACTCAGCATAATGTTGCAGTGTTGTTGTTGTTGCAGTATTCCATACGTTCATCCAAATAGACTCCAAGGGTCTCAAAGTTTACTTTTCCGCTGCGCCAACGCACGTAGTTCGCGACGCAGGATCTTTCCGGTGGGGTTCTTCGGGATTTCGGCCACAAAGCGAACACCGCCGCGTAACCATTTTGGATTGGATAGCTGTGAAAACACAACACAAAATCGTCAGATATTTGCTGAAAATCGGCTAGTTATAATAATAAAACATTTATTTCAGGCAACTAAGGCCCATAGTTACAAATAGCTTACAGACTAACATACATACAATATAATATTAAAACACTAATTATTATTTAGGCGACGAAACAGTGTGGCTCCGATGCGTCGTCAAGTCCGCTAAGTTCATAGTCGTGTAGAAACTTAACTGAATTCGAGACATACTCAGCTCAAACTCAATTCAAGACCGGCTCAACTGAAAATGGTGTAAGGCCGACTTAATCTCGACTTAATTTTAAAAGTGGGCATCAAACTGGCCCCGTAGCATGGATGGCGTTATCACGCGATAAGTGACAGGATAGGCGCGTCGTCTCGTTCTATCGAACGGTGTCAGCCAGGGACGGAAGCTCTATCCTGTCACTTATCCCGTGATAACGCCATCCATGCTACGGGGCCTGATCTTATCAATTACTGAGTATGTACTGAGGAACTAGTTCTAGCGTTTCGCAAAATATAACATCATTAAATACTTCAAATGGCACACTCATAATTAGGGATGTTACGAATATTCGCATTCGCACATGCGAATGATTCGCATCATTTTAAATATTCGCATTAACGTTCGCATTCGCATCAGAGGGTTATTTCGCCGGCACCGGCCGCCTGCCGCCGCCGAGCCGTCGACTTGCGCATGCATCACGTGATTAGTTTTGACGAATAGAAAGCACTTTTAATTGGGACTGGTGACTTGTGATTGCTTGATTAGCTTGGCTTGTTTTGTCTTGATACCTATCAGTCAGTTGTTGCGCTCACGTAAATTTATAAATTGTGTGTTTACAATAGTGTTTGAAGACTTTTGGGTTATTTTGAGTTATAAGTGTACTTCCTTAATATTCGCATTTCACATTCGCATTCGTATTCGCGAATGTAACAGAACTGACATTCGTGACATCCCTGCTCATAATCCAAAGGTTAATTGGTATCAATTTCAATGACCCGGTACCAGCGTTTTATAATTAAAACTTGTTTTTAATGATGTGCATTGTACTTTGACATCCAAATTGTAATCCTTTGTACTATTGACACAATACGAATTAGGGCAATTGTAGGTCTTTCTCACAGAGTCCAAATTGGAAATGAAAAGGTAGATTTTCTCGTATAGCGTCGTGTTGCGGCGACAGTAAAGTTGTAGTACAGCTTCACCGTACGTATAAAGTATAAATACTAACCGACCCGATTAGCGACGAATTGTGGCAATCTTTGGGGCCTATGTCCAGAAGTAAACGGTTTACATCTAACATGATGATTACTCACCCGCTCAGCCACGAACGCCTGCAGCTCCTCAGCAGGAACGCTCGCCCCCGGCTGCAGCGCGACGAACGCGCGCGGCAGCTCCCCGGCGCGCGCGTCGGGCACGCCCACCACGCCCGCGTCGCGCACCGCCGCGTGCTGCAGCAGCACCGCCTCGATCTCCGCTGGAGCCACCTGCGACATGAGTGATAGATCATAATCGATTGGGGTTGAAATGAGGAAATCTGCAGAAGATCCTAAATACGTCCAAAATAGCAAACATAATCAGATGTAGTTGAATGTGCAACGGGCTGGGCATAGTTGAATGTGCAATGGAAGAGAAGTGTAAAGATTTTTGATTGAAGAGAGAACAGTCAAACGCTGTGAGTGACGTAGACAGTTGCCAAGATTGCATGCAATCGGAAGCCTTGTTGCGTGTCCATATGAAACTGTTTGTTGTGGTAATTCGTGGACTTATTTGAACGTCTCCAATAAATTTATCTAATAACGATGATCGCTTTTTTACTAGATTTGTTTCTAGACATTCTTTTTCAACCAAGAGAGGGAATAGGAAATCTAGGCCTTATTGCACAGTTCCAAGCTTGCTGGAAGAAAACTTAAATAGGTACTCAAAGATTTGTAAGCCCATGAATATCTGTAACATGCTTAACGACAGCTGTTATAGGTAGAACAGTGATGCTGATACCTGGAATCCCTTATATTTGATCAGCTCCTTCAGCCGATCCACGATGAAGAAGTATCCATCTTCATCATAATACCCGATGTCCCCCGTTCTGAAGAACCCCTCATCATCAAAGTCATCCTTCCTGTCCTTGCCGAGGTAGCCCTTCATGACCAGACCGCCTTTGACACAGATTTCACCAGGCTGATTAGCTCCTAGGGGTTTCTGGGTTTTTAGATCTATGATCTGGAGAGAAAAAATAGGTACAGCATATGAATGTGAAAAGTTGGGAATGCATCTATGCTGGATTGATTATTCTAACTCTTAAGGATCAACTAAAGCAAACGTCCTATGACACTGACCCAATATTTGACACTTTCAATCGTAATATATGACAATGAAGATGGACCACACGATGGCAACTATTGGAATAAAGGCTTGACGATCGCATTAGCCTAGTTGGTGTTGGTAGTGACCCTGCCTACGAAGCAAGAGGTCCTGGGTTCGAATCCCGGTAAGGGACATATCACCGCCCAAAGAATCTGGAATTTCCTAGAGGCAACGGGTCCTAACGGTGAAATCTAAACAAAGGGCTGCCACAATAGATCACTTGCTGGTCGAAGCGGCATATAAAGGCCCACAATACCACACAATAATAACAAATAAATAAATGGCATTTATTTGTGTGATTAGCACGAATATTTATTCCCGAGTCATGGATGTTTTCTATGTAGTATTTTCTAATTATTTATTTATCTATATAAGTATATCGTCGTCTAGCACCCATAGTACAAGCTTTGCTTAGTTTGGGACTAGGTCGATTTTTGTAAGATTGTCGCCTAATATTTATTAATTTATAAAGAAAAGGCATCAACCATTGGGACGTTTACCTTGCGCTGAAGTTTACAATACGATGGTGTTGCATTGGGTTGTCGGGGAATTTTTACCATCGACAACGTCGAATTCGCCTAACTACGTCATCTAAACAAGTGATAAACGTCTTTTTAATGATGAAAATTGGGCCAAGGTAGTCCAGGGTTGCCATTAGAAAATGATAATGATCAGAGGCTAGAGATGGATCTACATTGATGAACCCAGAGTCAGTTTAAGAGAATTTGTACAGTAGTCCAGAATTTGAAAGAAGAGGCCTTTTTTGGATCTTGATAGGCAAGAAAAAAGCATGTAAATACCTTAATAATAGCTCCATATTGCACCTTCCCGACGCCTCCAACTTTAGGCACTGCTGATTCATCATAATCCCTGGTGATCGCCAGTGTGGTCTCTGTCATTCCGTAGCCTTGTAGAACAGTTTTCACGTTCGGAAATCTGTAGAAAAATAGGTCTAGATGAAAAAGAAGGAAGATATTCATCAAACGCGCACAAACTCCACTACTTCCTCTGCCTTCGTAAAGTAATGCAGCCCGGACACGAACGAGGTTCAGTCGGTGCGATACCGTACAGATTCTGACAAGGCTTTTTTTTCTGATTCACCTTGCGTCGTCGCGACTTATCTTATCTTTTCTTATCTAGATGAGGGCCCTTTCGGATACACTTCGGCCCAGTGGGATCTTTTGTGCATATGCCCTCTCCTTTATGCCTACTCCCAAGCTCGATCCATAATTTCCACAAAACGGATGATGGAGCTCAGCGGAAGCCTTTGAATCCCTTTGGTTGCGGATAGCCGGTACCAAAGTAATTCATTCTTTGTCTGGCGAGCAGATGACATTCACACTTTTAGTGGTCCATTGGTCGCATCCTCCTCGCCACACATTCTACAGTCTAAACTATCCGATATTCCCATCTTGGCCAAGAGATCCTTGACCCCGAAGTGACCTGTGAACACCCCAGATATGATTCTGTGTTGCTTCCAACTGGATTTCCAGAGTTTGTTAGTCCAGCCCGAGTCCACTCTTTCTATGGAGAGCTTAGAGTGCCTTAAGCCTGTCGCGACTTCTTTTGAGCCGTCTGCGGCAGATCCCGGCGAATAGCATCACACGGGTTAAATAGGGGTGTAGACTCGAAAATTTGTATTACTCCAAAAGAAAGAAGGCAAAAAAATATGCCTAGTAACGAAAATCCCGTTCAGATATCTCAAAGAATTACGAAGCTACAACCGTTTTAATATTGCTTGTTAGAGAGAGAAAACGCAAACGTTGTTACGTCACATTACAGCCGGAGGGTCGCGTCGACGGCGGCTCCGACCACGATGGGCACGGCACGTCGCCGTCTTCTGTGACGTCACATTCTTCCAGCGTCATCGTTTCATATGAAGTTGCGTTTTGCGAAAAAGGGACAGAACATACCCCTTCTTAAAACTTTGGACACTTATAACTTTGTGATTATTTAACCTTTTGCGTTGATTTTTTCTCCATTTGACCACATTTTTTTTCCTTTTTCGAGAAAATATGACATTATTGATTATTTTATTTAGTGTCTACGCCCCTATTCTGCACACTTTAAGTTTTGGAAGACAAGATCCACTTTTGGTCGTCACGCCACAGCAGTAGGTAAGTAAGTAATACATTCATAAGTACTTAGTTGTCGCGGCTTCAGCCGTCTCCTTTGTGAGCGAGGCTGCCCCACAGTAGATGGTATCCACGCTGCTGAGGTCGTACTTGTTGGGGTACTTGGCCAGTGCTACTAGTATTGGAGGTACTGTGTAAATACGGGTGATCTGTAACATTCATATACCTATCAGCAACAATAATATAATTATTATGTAGTACGCGACAATGCAAAGAGAGAGGTACAGAGGTTTTAAAGAGGTAGAGCACACCGGAACGTCACCTCGTAACGCTCATATTTGAAGAAGCCCAACTGGGTAGAACAAACAAAACACCTCCGTCTTTTAGAAGACCGCAAACAAAATAACTGATCCCGGCTGCTGTCTATGACAGTAGTCGTTAAGCCGGGTTAGAGGCCTTCGGATGGCTTAAGAACTTCTAACAGTCGAGTTGCCCACTCACTAGACAAAGGGGGGACAGCTGTTACTCGCGTCCGCAGGAGCTACCTACCACAACCCTGCACGTGTGGGCCTAGGTGGTACTAAAGAGTGACAAACTTAAGGCCAAAATAATGTATGCCATACGATTAAAAAAAACAAAATAACACCTCTACTTAGACCGTAGATAATGTGCTCCTGGCGATGAGTAAGGTAGCCAAAGCTTTCGAGGATGCACCGTGTTGAGAGAGTGATTAGCATTTGTCTCTAGCTTTCAACACAACGAATCCTCAAATCAATAAAGTGTTGAATCAGGTGTCGCAGGCCATAGGTTACAGTCTGTTTACCATAAGGCTGGTCGTATGCCTATCTGCTTCCGTCACGGTACAAAAAGGGCAAGTCCTCACTGGGCAGAAGGATTGCAAATGCACCCTCGTGTCTCGACCATCCCACAAATAGTGGAAGGATTTTATGCTCCTATCAGCTTTTCTTTTATTGTTTGATGTCGCATATTTTTTATCTTTCATTCATACATACTTACATACATATAATCACGCCTATTATTTTCCTAGGAGGGGAAGGCAGAGAGAGTCTTTCATCCATCCTCTCTACATGCCCAAACCATCTTAACATGCCCTTCTCAATGTTCGTCGCTACATAAACATGTAGCGTGACTGCATAGTCACTCCACACCTCTCTCTTATTCATTCATTATGTTATTAAAATTAGTATTTTTTTGAGTTACTTATGGTTTAATCCATATACTTGAAGTGACACCATGTCACAAGAACACCTCCCAATCGGTGCCATAAGTGATCGATAGTTACTTTATACTTCTCAATGCACTTCAGATACAGTTCCATCTCGAATTTCGGCAGGTGCACCATGTCCCTCCCGCTGGCGAAGTAGAGCAACGACCCCATGAGCCCCATGGCGTGGAACCATGGGGTAATCAGCAGGTATCTGATGGGACCAGACGTTTCTGTCCCTTTCCTGTAAAATAAAAGTAATGAATAAATAAATCATCATCATTCTCCCAGCTTTTCTCGGTGTACCCTAAAGAGGGTATCCAATAATTACGTGAGGCGTTTTTAGAAATGTTCTGACTCCTCCTTCCTTGGTGAGATGTCGTGAGATTTGGCTCAGCCCCCTCCCCCATCCCTAATCTCACGTGAGATTTTACAAAATGTGTGTTTCTAGAGTACCTAAACGTGTTCCATTTATTCAAAAAAGAAAATAGAACAATATTATGTATGACTTGGCCATACTTTTGTGTAGAAACATGTTTTACTTAATTAAATATTATTTTCTCGCAATTTTACTTTTCTGTTTATGTGGTTAAAGAAACTTTATTCTCATAAGAATTACAAATTCACTTACATGAGAACATATAAAGTTACGCTAAAATTTTAAATTCACTGAAATGAAAAACACAAACTAGTGATAACATTTTTGAGTAAATTAATATTATTATAGGTGCAAAGTAAGCTGTGGTACAGGTGTGTTTTGTTTATTGTGCCGCTTTATCCCGAAACAAAGTGGGTAGATTTACGTGGCTTGTGACTGCGTGAGCGCACTTGGTAATAACACAGATATAGAGTGTGTTGTGATGTCGTACAATGAGTACGCTCATACTGAGGCCGGTCTTACATAATCACTTATAACAATATTCCAATTCCAGAATTATTGTGTAGGTAAGATTAGATGTGATACGGCTCGACCACCTCCCTTGAACGACTCACGTTATTAATCGATATGATACAGAGAAATAATATGATGGAAAAATAAATAATCTTCGTCTGTAGCCCCCGACAGGAATCGAACCTGCGACCTTCTATTAACGCTAGACTGCTCTACCAACTGAGCTACGAGGACAGGGACTTACGCTGTGTATTTTTGCATTACATTCCCGCTAAGACTAGCGCCCTCTGTATCGTGTTATAGACTTGTTTCGCAGCCATGGCACACCTCTAATGGGCGAGCTATACGCTCGCTCCATTGTCATCGAACCACATCAGGTAGTTTCGGACAAGCGAGAGAGATGGCGCTGGTGTAAATGTACACCTCCTGAATCATGTCGGGGGCTACAGACGAAGATGGTTTATTTTTCCATTATATCTCCACATTATATTTTTCCATTATTATGACGCTAAAAATCTTGTATTGTGCTTATGTGAGAAGCAAGTTGGAATACGCATCTCAGTTTTGGAATCCCCAATATAAAATTTACATCGATAGAATTGAGCGATTACAATCCAAATTCATGAAATTTATTTGCTATAAAATGCATATACATTACAGCTCATCTAATTATTTAACCTTATGTAAAAAGCATCACCTGATACCGCTTGTTAAGCGTCGTGAAATTGCTGATGTCTTATACTTGTTAAATATAATAAGAAGCAATGTTGACTGTCCTAATTTACTTGGTAAAATTCATTTCAATACTCCCATAAGAAGTTTCCGCCATTTTCGTCCTATTAGCATGTTCCATGTTTCCACTAAATATAGAAATAATAGTTTTTTGTGCAGAGCAGGCAGGAGTTTAAACGAAGTTGTAGTTAAATTAGATATATACATATTTTGTGATAGCATACAAGCAATAAAATCTAAACTGACAAGATTCTTCATGTGTGATACTTCAGGTGTAGGCTCGGGTTACTAGAGTTTATAAATATTCTAATTTATTAACTACCTTGTACTTGTATATTCCCATTGCCATGCTTGCTATTGGTGCGCGATTGGTTACTGTGCGTAATGTACGCTAAGTTTAAGTTTGGCTATAGATTTATTTGTGTTAGTTTATTTCTATGAGTGAGAACCTGTAATTGGCTATATGGTTTTATATTATTTTGTCTATAAATATGTTGCGCTGTTGGTTTTCCATGTATCAATAAATAAATAAATAAATATTCCTTCTCTGTATCATATCGATTATAAAATGAACTTCCTCGTTAAAAATAACACGAAAACAAAAAATATTTCATTAAATAATTTGTTTTGTGAAAAGGGTAATTAGTTTACTATATGGTTCCAGTTTATAAAACAAACGAAATACAGCAAAAACAAGTTTTGTATGAAAAACTTAAATTCATTGTATTTTTTTACTATGGTATCTGAAGCTACATAACCCTTCAGCTGTGGTCATCCCTCTGTGGGCTTCATATTTTTTACTGCAGGTTGGTGGAGCCCCCCTCGGAGGGGCGCATTGGCTGTGCTTACTTTCTTAGAAATAAAACCGCCATTCGTGTATTGATCTCGTTTTAATCCATTGAAACGTATAGCCAATGAAGCGAGACAGCTAACAAGCGACAATTTCAATGGCCATTGGAGGAAAGTTTTGAATTTGATCGGTAGTCTAAAACTGCCACTGGCGCGTTAACCACGGTCGAGTTTCGCGAGTGAGTTTTAATGGTTTTAGTGCGAATTTTCGTTGCCAGATGGCAATATGTTGGAGAAATGTAAATAATCCTTCGTTTTCTGTTAAAAAAATATAGTTTTTAGTTGATTAACGATGATAAACTTGTGGCTAACACACCATACCTACTCATGGTCAAAATTTGGCCACAGGGTTTTTAGCGCTTTTCTACTAATTTAGAATTACTAACAGCTATTAATATTAACGCTATTTATCGTAAATTTATTTAAAATGTAGGAAATGGACTAACAATCGCCCGAAAGTAGATAAATAGATCGAAATTGGTAACTGTCATAACAGAGCCCTCAGAGGGATGGTAACCGTCAAGGAACTTCCCTCCGAGTGATGCTCACATGAGACCTCGTGACGACACTTACTCAGCGCACCAGCGCGATTTCATAATATGGATACGCCATGGATTGATTGTCTTGCAACGTTCGTAATTCGTATCTATTAACGGAAAAGTTGGATCTTGTGTTGTGCTCGCGATTTGTTGCTATTGTCTAGCTTTATGTCGGTGAACTAATATTAGATAAATACTTATAAATCTTATAATGCTTGTGTATGTGCCTAATGTGCTTATCAATATTAATATTAATAAATATTCAGGTGTGTCTTTAGTGCTCGTTCGGACTCTTCGGACTAATCAAGTGAGTGAGTGGCGCTTTCGATTGTAACGAATACGATGGTTCATGTGCAATAAGTAAGTCAATAAGTGTTAACTGAGCTGTGTGCTGTGTTATTTAGGTGCTTGTACAATCTACGAAGAACCATCGTAAGTTCTTACTTACTCTGTCTCTCTCTCTCTCTGTTCTGTTCTTGTTTTACTAATATCTACACAGACGAGAGACCACTCAGAAATCACCACTATTCCTTTATGTTCATCAGGTTGTACCGCTACTACAAACTCATGGGTATATCCATACTAAGCAAACCATTTTTTTTCGAAATGGTCTTGATTTTCATTGTTTTAATGTTCATGTTTTACGTGTTTTTTGTTTAACTGGTATTAATGTTATAATTTTAATTGAAAGGATATTTAATCAAGATGCTTCCAACCAAATTTGTTTGGTTTAAAGCCCATGGTTGCTGTGATAATTGCAGTCGTTTGGAAGAGGTTATTTTGTGTCAAAGTAGACATACTTTTTTCATTTTACTCTCACATAAAACCTGCTGCACCTACAATAAAAAAAGCTTCGGTTACACCTAGTTGATGGCCCAAATGTATTGTTTAGGCATGAATTTGATTACATACAGTATAAAACACTTCAGATATAAACATGTAAATCGAAGCCCACACGAGCAACTTCTGAGTGTAGGCATTATATTGGTAGAATATTTCAAATGGTCTAGTGTAAAAAAAATACTCATGAACCTCCCATTTTATGTTTTTCGAATAAGTATAACACTAATTTCTTCAAATTAAGCCCATTAAACACCCCAAATATCCAATTTATTTTATTTAAAATGACCAAAATATGTCGTAAACTTCGGTGACCTGGTGACGAGGTCAGCTAGATAGCCTTAATACGACTTTAATGTAACGATGATATATCGTTGCAGTTAGATAATTTAATATAGATCGAGCTTTGTCCAAAATCCTGGCTGTGATTTTGTAAAAAACTAAAGAAAATTTAATTTTACCAAATCACTTCACCCCACAAACCTTGGAGGTGGAACGTCCCTCAGAGGGTGCCACAGACGTGAGTAAGCGGCCATGTTTTTTCGCCACAGCTGAAGGGATAAACTAATTACAGACCTGGATATACCTCATGTCATTGTGCATGCAACGTTTCGTTACAATCCAACGCGCAGTTTTAAAATGAGAGCGTAACTACGTTTGTGTGGAGAATCGTGCTTACTGCGGACTCTTAAAGGTTCAGTTTAACTCAACCGGACGGGACACATTGCACGTAGAACATGGCCGTTGTGGAAATAAAAGGTTCTCGAGTGGCAACCACGTACCGGAAGGAACAGCGTCGGTAGACCCCCCAAGGTAGACTGGACTGATGACTTGGTAACGGTCGCGCGGTTCCGCTGGATGCGGGTGGCGCACGCAGGAGCGGTTATTGTAGCTCACTATGGGGGAGGCCCATGTCCAGCAGTGGTCGTCTTTTGCATGATCTGATGATGATGATGATAACTCAACTTACGAGTTACAACATATGAGCACGTTCCGATGCGTTAATACGACCCCCTTCGGTAGCCCGGTCGTTCCTGATGAATACAGAACAAACAGCGGCTCATCGGGACTGTCCACGTCGGCTGCCCTGAACTCCTCGAATCTCACCATCTGGGCTGACACCTGCAAATTCAAGATCATCACATAGATCGGCCTAGCAATGTAGGTAATAGCAATGCGCCAACGGCAAACCAAACTTGCAAAACTTTCAATATTTCTTTATACTACGATGGTGGATAGCATTCGATCTGCCTCGTGGTAAGGAGTATATGTATGGACGACAAGCGTTGTCTCTAAGCCAGGTCGGTGTAGGTACGACGACTAGCGAAGCGAGGAGGAGTATTAGGTCGAAGCACGACCGTACGGCGGGCGAGCCGAGCGAGCGAAGCGAGCGTGCCGCGGTAGCGGCCGGCGAAGCGCCAGAACAGAACATTCGGGAATTTCAAACGGCTCGCAGACATGTAGTTTTTATGGCAAAATATTCATTATCAAGTAAAATTATGGCAAGTGAAGTTTATGGCTTATGAATGATTCTGGCATGCAACATTATGAAAAATAATATTATGTCAAATGAATATCACGGAAAATGAAACGTTCTGGAATATAACATTATGGCAAATAAATGAAATTATATTACCTATGTATATGAAATTCTGGCAAACGATAGACAACCCTATACCCGATGGTCTTGTATCATTGCCGCGCCTACCCACCCTCCTAACAGTTTTGACAGCTAGAGACAAAGGCGGGCCCTAAATACACTCTCAACACAGCTTCGGCGACCTTACTCAGGAGGGCTCCACCAGGAACATAACACCAAAGCCACCCAGCAAGGAGCTGATAAAGCAAAGTACCTACCTACAATTTTCAGAACGTTCTCAAAAAGATAGTGAATATTCTGGAACTCTCACGAAAACTTGACGCAAGTAGTAAAAGGTTGGTAGAGAATGCTGACGATATTAAGTCCGCCTTTTGTACGATAAGTTGTTATTTCGTGCAATAAAGATTAAATAAATAAATAAAGAAAATGTATGCTTCTTTGCTATCGTCGTAGTAGGTATTAAACAAACTTCTTACTTCACTTACCAAGTCATTGAAAGATATTGTTCCCGTTTGCCTCTCGTCTCCAAAAACGATGATTTTCTCAATAAACATCAGTGACTTGAAGGTCTTATGATGCATTTTGTACGCTAGAGGCGAGCAGATGATGTACTTTGGCTTGGAAATGCTGGCCACGTGGGTTATTTCGTCTAAAAAAAACGTTAAAAGATTCTGTCAAAAACACTTTTGGTAAAGGTTTTATTGCCGCCTGTTTTTTTTAATGTCTATCGTCATCAACTACTCATTGAGACGATTCTAACGAGCCCAAACTCAACGGAGTGATGTCTGTTAAGTACTGATTTCCTATGGCCACCCTCTGTCTCCATCATCAGCTCAGCTCGATGGTACCATAATATTGAATTGGCATCCAAACTACTATCTCAATCGGATAACGGCAACTGTCTGTAAAAATTATTGCAAATTTTGACGGACAACTTACCTATACTTATATACTTATGCATATACAAACAGTGCAAGTTAAATATAAAAAATAAAGCTTGTAAAAATAAGTTCACCCATTATAGGCGTCTAAATCTTCGTTTAGCGGAAAATGGCATTCATAACTTTTAAATTTCGGAATAATGATGGTTCGGACAAATGCCCTTCCGCATTTTTCTGTGTTCAAGTCGGATAAGTACTGGAGTAGTCGTTTCATGCATACAGGGTATTTTTTTATGAGTATCCAATTTTTTCCAGGCATTAGGCATCATCTATAGATTTCATTTATGAAGAAAAAACAAGTTTTTTTTTTTTTCAAAATATAATAGAAAGAAAAAAGAAAGATACATTTATTCACAAACACACAGGACACGCGTATTAAGCAATATAATAAACATAAAACAGATAACACATGAAACAAGTGTGTATAATGAATGACTGTAGTGTGGTCAACGAGTCGAATAGAAACAAACTAGACACAAAATGTTTTGTAGTGAGGGTAGTTCACATTTACACCAGGCTGGCCGCCCGATCAGAATGAGCCACTTAGTCGCCTACCAACCACCCAACTTTGAGGTGCCCCAACATTTTAGTACCAAGGCATACTAAAAGAAAAAACACGTATATTATAAATTTGTATAAGGATTAACATACTTCAATTTGGATGCACATAAAAAACCCATCCTGTATATTGAGTAAGACGGACTTCATTTTAAATTCTGAGATAATTGATGCATTGACGTGACGGGCAGTCCAAGGAACAACCGACATTTTCCGCCAGCGTCGCTTCTCTTATGCGTCTTTTCTAATAGTGTTAACAGACGATCAAACGGTCCGGTGGACCGAGAGGGACACAGCTATCTGAAAGAATGAGAGCGATATAATGACTCTCTGATTCATTCAGATAGCTATGTCCTTCTCGGTCCGCCGTTCGATCGTCTTAACACTATAACCGCTTCACCGCTGATTTGGTAGGCTCTTTATCCACCTCTACTTAGATTAGCTAGACTACCTACCGTAAAACGGGGTGAGTAGGGACAAAACTGACATTCAAACCTCGATAACGATTTATTTTTACATATGCAAACCGAATGTTGTATATAATAAGTGTTCCGGACGTTTGTATTTTAGTTTTTTTTATGATTTTGGGTAGTTCCATTTCATAACTTTGCCGATACACACGAAATCCCACCACCAGTTGGGGTGAGATGGGTTTTCATACAAAGGTGATTTTGGAAGATTGTTGGATCGTTTTTTTTTTATCATGAATATTACTATGCCTTAAAATCCCATCTCAGCCCCTTTCATCCCTTCTCTCCCCATTCATAACCCAACTCTCCTCGCGTTCCCTACTCACCCCATTTTACGGTACTAGATATGATAAAAATGACAAGCTCTAAAGAAACTCACGTTTAGTATACATCATATTGAACGTCGTAAACATAGCCCCCGTGCATATAGATCCAACCACAGCACTAAAGAACTCGGTTCTGTTTTCAGAGCATATTCCCACAGTCTGTCCCTTTCTAACGCCTAGGCGAGCGAGGGAGATGGCGAGATTCATGGACTGTTGGGCGATCTCGCCATAAGTTATGGTTTCGTCTGTGGCGCCATTGACCTGAAAAAAGTTTATAATTTGCATTATACTTTTAGACTATTAATTGAACCAGCGAGCGAAGCGAACGACGAACTCCGTTTCAGCAAAAATGCTATTTTATGTCTGTCCGTATGTCCGGCTATTCTGCTCTACAGGTTTTCGCATTTCTCAACCGTTTCCGTCGGTTCTGTTTTTGGAAAATATACACGATGATTTTTAATCCGTGATCAGGAGTCGAAAAATATTCATAAACAGCCAAAACCGATTTCAATGGATGAGGTCTCATGCAAATGTAATGTATGTCTACTCCCTCTGTCTCTGTGTGTCTTTTGTGTAGTGAATAAATGTCTTCTTTCTTTCTTTCTTTCAATTAAATCACTGTTTAGTTAATTAAATTAAATGATAATATTAACACTAATATCCACTGAATGTCTGGTCACCCTACATTTCTTAAAGTTAGATACGGTAGACACATACGTCAAATTTTCGCAAACTACCGTTAGGGTCACAATGATTTTGAATTGTAAAGTGATTCCTTCTTCAGTTTTATTCAGTAAATAAATAACGTTTGTTTTAGGTAACTTCGAGTTCATCATGTTTGGTATCAAATGCAGAATAGGAAAAATTTACTCCTGATCACGAATTAAATATCAACGTGTATATGTCGGCGGCCGATCGTAAAATCCGGCAGATCACGAAATTCCAAGGCATATCGTGAAACGCCGCCCTTTCATGATTTGGCTAAAGGACATCCGCCATATCATTCAAATATCACCATTACGATTTGCCTAGTGACGTTTAGGCAGATCATGAACTTCCTAGGAATGTCATGAAACGCCGGCATTTCATGATTTGGCCAAGCCAGTGACGTTTAGGCTGATCATGAAATTCCTAGGCATATCATGAAACGCCGGCATATCGTTCAATACTCACCGTTATACGTAAGTAGGGTGTCCAAAATTGAATTAGGTAAATTAAAAAAAATAAGAAGTGCGGACTGATAATCTCCAGCGAGTCAACGCCACCCCGCTGCGCGGGGTGTCTATTTCTGGTCTGAGGGACACAAGTGAACCCTAACCTAACCGACCTAAGACAGAGTTCGCTTATGACAAACCATTTTTGTCCACCCTGATTATTAGCCCCCAACAAAAACGGCCGCCATCGCATGTGCAGCGCCACCAGTGGCCAAGAAAGAAACTATTTTACGATGTGCCCGGTATAGAGCTAGGAATATCGACGAATGCGTTGCTCTAATCGATCTGCCGTATTGTTTATCAGGCACATCGTGATAAGCCTAGCCGACTTTTAGGCATATCATGAAATGGCGCCGTTTCACGATATGCCTAGGAATTTCGTGATCTGGCGTATTTAACGATCTGCCGCCGACATATATAATATATCGCCAGACTCACAGAGCCACGAGTTATCAAACGACTTCTGCCCGCGTATTGAAAAAAACTCAGACGAACCCGTGGCATAAATTAAATATATAGCCTATCTCAATCTAGAAAGATCACTCTCACACACAGTAGCAAGAATTTTTAAAGTCGGGTAGTGGTTTCGAAGATTGTCCTCTTTATTTTATTAATATACCTATCCTATACTATTCAACGCAAGCAATATTTGTATATAATATGTTGTTTGGTACTATACTTTACATATTTTTGTAATCACGGTCTCGAAAACCACTATAAATTAAGCGGTACTCGGTCGCCCAGATACTAAAAGATGCGCCCTGTAGCCCGGGCGTTAGAATATGGCTATGGCTACGGTATCCCCCCCCCCCCCTGTCGTACAAGGCGACTAAACGGGGTCCTCGGGGTGGTTGAAGTTCGGGGCTGCAATCGTTGAAAAAGAAAAGGGTAGGACCCACAGAGGCATGACGCTAGGGCAGTACTGGTGGGCTCCGTAAGAGATCCCAGAGCCGTCCGAAATGGGTAAGGAGGACCATCAGGGGGGTTTTTACTTTTCAGTCGGTGCGAGTCCGACATAACCTCCACGCTATCCCCTTGGCGCGGAGGCATCCATAACGGATTCCTCCCAGCAAAAAACAATCAAAGAAGTACTAATATTGATATTAGTAGTTAAATTTAGATATTAGTTTTTAAGTACAATTTGCAATACCCTGTCAGGGTCCATGTGATACTATAATTTATTTGTAACAACTGTAATACCATAGTGTGCAATAATAGTACATTACTTATCAAGGGCTGTAAAAGAAAGAAAGCCCAAAATCGCAGGTATCTGCGATAGAGGGCTTTCTTTTTTACTGCCCGTGGTGAGTACACAAATTTACGTCTTCTCCTAGCCATAATGCGAGTTTTACCGTACGCGCTACGTGCGGTAAAACTCACATTATGGCCAGGTGTGACGTAAAAAAAATTATCTACGCATATATCATTAGTGCTCTAAAATGCGTTCAGAAACCGTACGAAATGGCCAGCATTATTACAACCAATTTTACTATGAGAACTTTCTTGTCTGTTGTAGTAGGTAAAATCTGTACTGTAATGTAATGTGTGTAGATTTTTGTAAGGCTATGAGTTTAAATTTTGAACAGCTGTCAAAACTCAAGTGGGTCTCTATTCTAGTATCCATAGATATTAAAACGGTTATCGATGCGAAACGTCAATTCAGCATGTTTTTTAATATAAACCGCACGACATTTGATCAAGAGTGACATGAGAATAGGGACTTCATTCGTTTGTCTATGATTAAAAAAAACATTCGTCTTGACGTAGGATCGAATTGCCGCCATTACTGTTGTCATTTCTTTGTAGGTTTTTGCTGTTACGAAACTAGAATTGTGAAAAGTTGTTTGTAATTCACATTTTAGTTGAAAATATGAGTAGTAGTGACTCGGAGAACGATATGAACACTCCGCCGGATATCGTAAATGCAGCCACGATTGCAACAAAGATATTTTACAGGTAGCACTATAGCAGCAATGCAGGTCATTTTCCTACGGCTTCTGAACCCATCTTATGATATGTGTGTAGATAGCGACAACGCTGAGATGGAACCGTTTCGTGGCAATGTTGTTTTCTATTTTGTGTTTTGATTTATGTGCATGTATGTATGTGTTGTTGTCATGAATAAATGTTATTCTATTATATTATATTCTATTCTAGATAAAGTACCTAGTGTATGCAACTGTACATAATTTAGCCTTAAAACACTCGTGTGATCCTATTATGAAACTCGCTGCCGCACGTTTCATAAAACCACACTCGTATTTTAAGGCCCCTGATTATGTATCAGTTGCATAAACTACTAATATTATATCATATATAAGGTGCTAACAAATTAGGTACCAATACTTTTAGAGCTGATAGTACTAGTCTCTAGGAGTAGAGTTAAGTATGAAACATTTAAAAGTGTGTATCACTTTTTGGAGATAATTAGGGATACAACGTTACTGCGTAAAAACACCCTGTTAATGAGATAGTCAACAATCAATCATTGACGTTTGTCACAAACGACGATGTTCACTTGACAGATAGTGTTTTAACATCTCGTCAGTTGAATGCACATGCTGATTATGTTTGGTCGAAATTTTAATTTATTTATTTTGTACCGGAAATTAAAAAATATCATATGAAAAGTTTTCTTAATTTCTATTTAAAGTCAATTGTTTTGATGTAATGTAACACCTCTTAAAATATTGGTACTTAATTTGTTAGCACCTTATATATTATTAGTAGGTACAGTCAAGGAATTTAATTTCCGACCCAGCTAAGGCTCAATATTGTATAGCAAACTGTCACCATAAGAGCTCTAGCTAGAGCACGACGTTCCTTTGACATATCGCATGCATTGTTATATGTTAGTAACTAGGCAACCAGATTAACTACGTTGACATGGTGAACTGAAATTTTAAACGTGTTATCTCCTCAATCCCCACTTCCTGGTGTAACTCTGCTATTTCTAGCTCTTAATAGTTCACGGTTAGCGGCAGGTATTTTATTTTTCAAATTAATAACGTAATTGAAAATTATTTTTCAGATTTCTCGATTGACACTGACACATGTTCGTAATTAGAAAAGCAAATGATAACTTTTCGCAAAGAGGTTATCTGTAATGTGAAGTGACAAATAAATATGTATTGACAATTTGTCATTTCAATACTATTACTGAAATAGAAGTTTCGACCTTGATGCATTGCAAATGTCTAACGACATTTCAACGAAATGGGTAGGTATTTAAATTCCTTGACTGTACCTATACGTAGATATAGTTAGTATATACATAAATAAAGTATATATCGATTTACGATCTTTTAAGGCCTGTTTCTGGTTGTTTTTATTTGAATAACTTCGACAAGTGAAAACGAATGTTTCGAATAATGTAAAGTATTATTAATATCCGTCAGTGGTGCTCCAAGCGACATCTCTTAAAGTTCCTCAAAACTATTCGACCGCAGTATGGGATAGTTACTCTTTATTATATTTCCTCTATCGTATAGATACCTAGGCTCAGACTTTGCATTTAATTATACGGACCTGGTAAAGGTTGCGGGAGTCCGCTGGATGCGGGTGGCGCAGGACCGGTCACTTTGGCACTCTTTGGGGGAGGCCTATGTCCAGCAGTGGACGTCTTTCGGTTGATATGATGATGATGGGTGCGTTTATTTGGTGTCTACACCCCCATTACATGTTATCGATCGGTCGATCACGTAACACATTGTACGCGCGCGCGTCAGGCAGACCTAAATGTCAATTTTGTATGGAAAAATGACAGTTGCATTGTCGTAACGCTCGTTCGAAACGTTACGTGTTTACCCGTCTGAGCTGTTGATAAATGTTATCCATTTTATCACTTTATAATTATATTAAAGTAAACAAAATTCTTATTATGTACGCAATGATTATTGATAACAGTGAAGAAATGCTATTATGAACCTAATTGCGTTGATATAAGAAACATCTCTTGAGCACCCGAGATATAATTATATAGCTTGTCATCGTGCAGATAACAAAGATCATTGGACTGCATATCTAAAGTGTTATTGTTGAATGAAATTCGACTTCTATTCTTGTGAGGTAGTGACATGGGGATTACATCTGCGAATAGTCAATTTCCTATGAACAGCTGGGCCGCCATTCCATTCGTTTTCAATTGTCAGAAATGCATATCGGAAACGGATAACGGGGCCGCAAAACCGATCAAGCTAGGTCAGATATCTGGGAAAAAATGTTTTCGCTCTAAAAACACGATAAACATGGAACCATGCTCGGTCGCTCAGGTAGGCGCCCTACTATGCATTACGAGTATAACTCAATAAAACCGAACAAGTGAAAGTAGGACTTGCCAACGAGGGTTCCTTAACAAATTACAAATGTATAGTTTCAGATTTAGTCCCGTACTATTAGCATAAGACGATATTATCTACTTGCAAAATTTCATAGTTCTAGGTCAACGGAAAGTACCCTATAAATTTTGATTCCCTTGGGCCTTGAGAGGGTCGAAATATAAGCTTTTTGCGGCATACAGTATCTTTTTTTACGTTAACTTAGAAGTATGATTTTTTCACAGCTTCCATTGACTTTATAAGTATATTATATGGTTATAATTTCAATTTTAAGTATAACTCCACGGGTTCCCGAGGGGGTCTTGGCAGAAAGACAGACAGACGGACAACAAAATGATCCTATAAGGGTTCTTAGGGAACTTTAAAAATACAAATTATTTTAATGATTATTTTAACGATACTTACTTATCACATGGTAAACAATATCGAACCTAACCACTGCCGAGCGAGGTGGTCTTTGGGCGTATACAAATCTCAATAAGTTTTTTTATACTACGACGGTGGCAAATAAGCATACGGCGCTTGCGATGCCAGAAGAATCAGCGCACCGACTCTTTATTGATCCTAAATGAAACGAAACAGCATTGTTTGTTCTAAGTTGCATGATTGCTATTATATCTTGGCAGGCTATACATGGCATGACTGTATAATGCTACTTATCATCACCATTTCAGCCGAAACACGCCCTTTTTGGGGGAAGAAAATGTCTGCTAGAAATTTCCTTCCCCAAAGAGTGCCACCAGCCGCATCCAGCGGACTCCCGCGACCTTTACAGGTACCAGTAATGCTGCTCGTACTGTTATACATATTTAGAAACTATCATAATTCATAAATGCTTTGAAGATCATGATTAAATGCGTGGTTTCGGCTCCATTTATCATCCACTCCCAATCTAGCTCATTAGACAATAGGTATTTTTAAAGTTTAATCGGATACTATGAGACTATGACGAATATAAAAATATAATGTGGGTAAGAAGTTAGGAACTTATGTTAGGTACAAACCAGGGGGCCTAGACAAGGTTGCAATCGACAAGCGCTAACGCCAAGAGAAAACTAATAAAATGTATGGGAATGACAGATGTTAACGAAAAGTGTTTCGTCGGCATCTGTCATTCCCATACATTTTATTAGTTTCTATTGGCGTTAGCGCTTCTCGATTGTAACCTTGTCTACGGCCCCTGGAAGGAAAATCATTGTTTACTTACAAGACTCTTGTGTTTAAACTCAACAAGCTTGTTCAATATAAACTCACTAAAGTTTAAATTCACTGGTAATTGTAGATCAAAGGATCCGTACTGGTAAAGAGGGTTCTTCAACATTTTAAAACACGAGATAAACAATTGTGAAAACACGTCACTCCGTAGCGATAACTTGAAGGGTACTGACACTACTCTACTGGGCGATAATTATATACGTTATGATAATAGCGTCAAAATTTGAATCAATGTTTAATGAAGTCACCGCAACTTGCTGTAGTTGGTTAGATAAATTGGATGTGACAAATTGCATCAGTGTGCTCTGTAAACAAAGTTTTGCGACCACTTAAATGAGTTGATCAACTGAAAGAAATCCATACTAATATAAATGCGAAAGTGTGTATATCCGCTACCTCTTCACGCTGAACCGATTTAGATGAAATTTGGTATAGAGATTTCATAGTTTGCATAGTTTTTATAACGGAATTGATCCCCTATAGCGGGTGAAATTGGTATGGAGCTACAATATATTTATAACATAATTCCACGAGGACGGAGTCGCGGGCAGAAGCTAGTCATTTATAAATATAAATTTATATTACTTAACTACATAACTCTTTCTCCTTATAGTTAGAGGTGCGTAATGTTTCATATAATGTCTGAAAAACTAACATACACTTGATATCCAGTCAATTAACATAAAGTTATTTAACATAATGTAAAGCTTTACTCTAATTATCGGTGGATATAATGGGAAAAATGTCATAATTTACAACAGGCATACGTAATTCTATTTTCGTATAACGCATTTATTACATATCTAAATATATGTAGGTATAACATACATATTATTCAAAATAATTGCGTTTTCGTATAACGTAACATACGAGTATCACTCGGAGGCTGTCCGTCTGTCACATCCAGTTTTCTGGAAGACTGGCTGAAATTTGGTATAGGTATAAAAATGTACCTATGGCCTAGTTACATAAATGAAGTCAAAAAGGTGTAAACCCCAATTATGGGGGCAGTTTAGAGGGTAATAAGGGGCTGAGCAATTTTTTTTTGATTGTAGGGTATTTTTTTGAGTGAATTGTATTCTTTTGGAGAAATAAAATTTTAAACTATGCTAAGGCCCTACACACATCTGGCACTACCTACTTAGGTCATCGGGGCAGACTATCCGCCTCTTTCTAAATAGAACGCTTAGAAAGAGATGGATAGTCTTTGTCGCCGCGACACAGCTCGCGGGCCGTCCTGTGTGATAGCCATGCTGGCTGGCTGGTTTGTATGCCGGTAAGGTAGTAAAATTACCTTACCTAGAAAGTATGATTTTTTACAAGCTTTTATTTAGTTTCACCTGTGTCCCGTTGTGTCTGTCTGTAATCAAATCTTGCAAGTTAAATTTGACCCACTTCCCGGTGACTGATTGAGCTGAAATTTTGGGTATAAGTATAGTTTGGATGACAATTCAATATTATGGTACCATCGAGCTGATCTGATGATGGAGACAGAAGGTGGCTATGGGATTTCAGTAAGTACTTACTTAACCGACGTAACCCCGTTGAGTTTGGGCTCGTTAGAATCGTCTCAATGAGTAGTTGATGATGGTATACAGAAAAGTACAGTCGGCAATAAAAGCGTGTACCTAAAATGAAATTTTTGACAGGAACTTATTTTATGTTCAGTAGATGGAAGAAAGTAAAATAATATAATATAATAGTGGGTCACAATTGTCACAAAGGAATAATACAGAAATAGTTGCATGAAACGTGGTGGTACTCTGTGAGATTGTAGCTTTGTTTGTTTGTTTGTATGTAGTGGGTAATCTCCGGAAGCGCTTATCCGATTAAAAAAAATCTTTGACCTGCGTGTTGAATGGACTTTCTGGATTCATAGGCTAGATTTTATTCCTCGGGTGTTCCTGCGTCCTTTGCAATACGCGGGCAAAGCCGCGCAGGTAGCTAGCATATTATAGTTGTGATAAATACACCCGACGCAACCTAGTACGTACTTACTCACAGTAAGTAGTTATGTAAACGGACATTTCTCCGAACTTGTCTCTTTACCGGTTGATTTTCGTCACTCGATCGGCCGTCGGGGACGCAGCCGCACTTTCGCTTTTTTAAAACTGTTCGGCCATTTTGAAAATAGAACGCTTCGAGTGTCCGAACATTGTTCTAACGTAATCCGAATGACGCGCGGATTCGAAATTCGAACGGTCAGTGTTTTGTTTCCTGGATTTTAATGTGATTTGAAAATAGAGCAGTTTTGTTTTTTATTACAAATGTTGAGGCGTTTTTCGTGTTTTAACTGAAAGTGCGTTTAAGCGTAGATTTAGAAACTATGATTAATTTAAGCAAAGTGATAGTTCTTGTTTTGATAGTAAGTGTGAAAGGTCAAGACATAGTGAACGAGAATATGTACGATTCTAAAAACTTCATAAACGCAAACGGTAATAATGTGATTTCAAGACTTATAAGTGAAAGAAAGTTTAACTCTGAAATAATTAAAAACATGGGCAAAGAGAGTGACACGGTCAATCACTATGAAGACATTACGATTTTAGATGACAATGGACAGTTGAAGAATTTAAAATACAAATCTGCTAATAAAATGCCAAGTGTTATAATGGATGATACTAAAAACGATGATAAAGTGATCGACAGTGTAAAGAACCAAATGGAAGTACCAGTGACATTAAGTGAGATTGATGAAACTAAGTATGAACTTAGTGGACATAAGACATTCGATGAAATTGGACGTGAGTATAAGTTTCTATTAGTACAAGTATGTTAAGGTGTCCGCTGGATGCGGGTGGCGCAGGACCGGTCATTGTGGCACTCTTCGGGGGAGGCCTATGTCTAGCAGTGGACGTCTTTCGGCTGATATGATGACGATGATGATGATGTTAAGTATACCCAACGTTACCTTGCCTCAAAAACTGAAAGGTCCTTTTAGAACAAAATAATCACATATCGGAATTGGCCGTAATAACATAATTATATGCCGGCTTCGTCAATTTATTTATTAAATTTTGTACGGATATAGGAAAGAAAGAAATAGGGTTATATATTATACTCGTCGACTTTTACGTAAAAAACTAGGTAAATTAGGAACAGAAATGGAACAGAATCGAACCTTGAGGAACTCCAAGTGCAACCTACGTGCTTATGGACTGTGCAGCCTACTTCAATGATGTGTTTACAATTTTGCTCTAGTGTTTTCTGATAAGGCGAAAAATGTATATTTCTTGGACGTCGATTTTACAGTCTAGGACACCAATATGTATACACCACAAAGTCTCAAAAATATGCAGGCAGACCTTATTTCTGCAACAATAAGGTTGTGGTATACATATTTATGAAACTTTGAGTGAATACATATTGGTGCCCTTGACTGTGCTTATATACTACTCAGAAAGGGAAAGAGTATGGCGATCGTTACGTGAAAATGATATTAAACGGTAATATACAGGGCGTCCCAAGCCTATGGGACATCAAGGGAAAGTTCCTTAAATATCGTAGATAGGATATTTTGCTGAAAGAAGACACTATGTTATTTCTAAGAGTCAGTAATACTGCATTCAAAGATTTTCTAAAAATAACTTGCTTCGTCTGGGAATCGAACCGACTTAAAGGTGAAAAAAATATACTTTTTATGATGCCAATCGAAAGAATAGACATAAAATAATATTTCTTCTTTTGTAACATAGTATCTTAAAAGAAAGGAATAACACCAGCATGAAAGAGGTTGGATTCTGAAAGATGCGGGACGTCATTAATTAGCCAATGATCAATTAGTTTATGTCGAATACCTAATAATAAAAAAGAAACGTGTAAATGTATAGAAAATCCTTAAGGGACGTGTTTGGTTTCTGTGTTT
This sequence comes from Epinotia ramella, assembly GCA_947578815.1. Lineage (NCBI taxonomy): Eukaryota > Metazoa > Arthropoda > Insecta > Lepidoptera > Tortricidae > Epinotia > Epinotia ramella. The sequence continues at coordinate 10,263,042 of OX388226.1, read as the reverse complement.
TGTGCCTTTAAAACTCCCTTCTTCGACAGAATGTTAATGGGGTGTATACATGTCATGATTTGTCAGCCCCAATTTATCAGAAGCTGACTAATTGCTATCGTCTGGAGGCATGTTGCCCTGCTGATCCAACTGTCAAACGAGTTGTACTGAGAAATTGCATGCACAACATGTGGTCTGATTGTTACATCTGTAGGCTACACCCAATTATGACTTCGACATGTTGTACAGACAAATTGCGGTAAAATCACATAATCTGTACCCCATTATGCTATTTACTATTCAAACTTGAACTTGCCCTGAGCTCTATTACGTAACAACTTACATAATTTATTAGCTACACACATGTATGGGCCACATGTTTGTGTAGAAATTATTGTCCACACATCCATGTTGACCGGTTAAATCTCGTCGAATTGGTCTGTTTAAACTTTTAGTGCTCAGAATTAGACAGGATAAGGCTGGAATGTTTCTAGACAATCATACGTTAAGAATGAATGATGATTTATTTGAAACACACACACAGCACAACAACATTACAACTTGCTTAAAACGAGAAAAAAAAAGTTAGGTATACATACATTGTTGAGGTTAGTCTCAAAAGAGTCCACTCAGCATGTGTCGAGGGGTGTCTAAGGGTGTTGTAAGGGTTCACTATCGTCTTGCAGAAACTTTTTTGAATATATTTGATTTGCATAAAGATACTTGCCAGAAGTAACGTTTGGCAGAAACACTTTACCTACTCAGAGTATACATAAATCATTCCATTCGCAGATTTTGATAATATCGAATCTTATATTGGCATAATGTTGATGAGCATAACTGTCTTTTAAACGAATAGTACTTTCGCGGATATTTTTTTTGCATAATGATTACGCCAAGACACGGGACGGCAGACGGACATGGCGAAACTATAAGGGTTCCTTGTTGCGTACGGAACCCTAGAAATCGGTTCCGGCGTTTCGCCGGCCGCTGCCGCGGCACGCTCGCTCCGCTCGCTCGGCTCGCGCGCGTAGGGTCGCAGTACGCCCAACACTCCCTCCTCGCTTCGCTCGTCGTCGTACCTAACGGTGACTCTGGGATTGTACTATCTTTTTGATAGCGAGTCGGGAATCATGCTATAGTAATAGTATGCTATAGGATTATTATGGTACATAAAATGATGCTACTTAAACCAAAGTCGGCCAAAGTATTGTTCTACAAATGAATGTGCTGCAAAATGTGTCGTATGCGTGGTAGTAGTAATGCCAACTATAACTTTATGCAAAATTACCATTCGACCGAAAGTGTTTCTGCGAAACATGTTATGCCAAGTCTATTTCTGGCCAATATTATTCTGCCAGATGAGGGTAACCCTGTTGTAAGCTTTCCGTACCTATATGTTGTCCACAGCTGACAGGTATAAAAACTTTGACAATATGCTCTAAACAGGACAAGCTTAACATCCCTAGAGCACTTTGCTAATGACAGCTGCCAGTGCCAAATTGAACGTCAATGCAACCCGCCCTTAAACCTTAAAGAAGATAACTGGTGATGTGTACCTGATGATGAGTAATCTCGCCAGAGCTCACGAGGAAGCCCTTGAACAAGCAACCTACAGAGAGAGGACCTGTACCTCTAGCACAACTTGCTTCCCGCGCGACTGAGCGTCTCTTATCTCACTCGCACCGTGCAAATTAGAAAGAGGAGGGTAGACCTTTCTCGACTCGCGTCGCGGCGCGGAGTCAGTTCTGCTAGCCCCGCTGATGAAGAGAATGTAGTCTCTTACTGTCGACAGGACAGCGAATTTTTTCACCAATAAAGTATCGGATCTTAAATCACAGCACATTCAACCCATGTCGAAACGAAACGTCAGAAATAAAGATATAGTCATTTGTTATACAAGGGTGCAAAGTTGTATTCTACCCGCGAGTGTGGAATTGAAACACGAGCAAGCGAAAGGCTTCTAACCCACAAGTGGATAAAATGCGTTTTTTTTACCAGCTTGCTTTAAAGGATAAAAGACGGCTTTCCGAGGCAGTGAGGGAGAAAATAAATATCACGTTAAACCCTCAGACTAGAGTTAGGTCAGTGTAATGTTATGTTTATATAAATTAAATATGGGGTTCACTGGGTTCGCAAGCTTCCACAGTTAACATGATTCCATAGATAGGCAAATAAACACCACAGTCGAACTCCCTGCCGAGGTTTTCCCGAGGGACTATAGTATGGGGTTCTTCAAAAAAGGAGTGTATACATTCTTAAAGGGTCGGCAACGCGCATGTAACACCCCTGGAGTTGCAAGCCTCCATAGGTTACGGTAGCCACCATCAGGTGGGCCGTAAGGAACCTAATAATAGAACATACTAACGGCCGTATTCATAAACGTTCTACAAGCCTATTTTAACAAAAAGCGGCCAAGTGCGTGTCGGACCACGCACAACGAGGGTTCCGTGCCTATTAAAAAGGTCGTATCGTTACTGAAATCTTGTGGCACTTACGTCCTTTTCTTTTAGGAAGGCAGTTTTTTAGAAATATCTCAAAAACCTTTGAACCGATCTTGTTCAAAACAATTTTCGCTGAAAGAATTTAATAAGCCCTTATGAGCATGATTTTTTTCATATTTTTAAAATACACGATTCAAAAATTAGAGGGGGGGGACACAATTTTCGTGACTTTCGGGGCGATTATCTCCGACTCTATTCACTTAATCAAAAAAATTGCTTAGAAACCTTATATTTATTTTGAAAGGCCTATCGATTGATGTGCCACACGCGGGCTTGCAATGATTTTTTTTTTTTTTGACTTTCAGTTTTATGTATGGAGTGCACCCCTAAAAAACTTTTTTTTAGTAATTTAGTTACACAACTGTAGCGGTTAACAAAATACACCTATCCTCAAAATTTTATTCAAATACACTTTATAGTTTTCGAGTAAAATGCCTGTGACATACGGACGGACAGACAGACAGACACACATGACGAATCCATAAGGGTTCCGTTTTTTGCCATTTGGCTCCGGAATCCTAAAAATAGCGTTAAAATTAATTTGTCTTTATCTGTCACGTTGACATTTGTGTTCGTCAGAAAGGGACAGAGCACATTTTATTTAGCGGAGGCATTTTAAGTTTTATGAATAAGTGGGTTAGTGTTTATCATGCATGCTCTACACTTGGTAGCCACAATTATATAAACCTTTAACCACCTAGCACGTGACCTCGGTTATAGTACGACGTTAACCGGATCCTACTTTCACCATTATGAAATACGTTATGGGGAGTGGTATAACATAATATTATAGTTGTGGTTAAAACGTTTTATTGGGTTGGAATTGTGTAATGGTAATTTTAAAAGTGGTCAAACCAGAGGGCAAGCAACAAAATATAACAGACTAGCTGATGCCCACGTGGTTATAGGAAAATGTAACATATTGAATTTTCCCGTGGGAATTAGATGTTTTCCCGCTGGAAAAAGTAGCCTATGTCACTCTCTAGCTTCTACACTATCTCCATACAAAAAATCAGATCAATACGACGCTCCGTTGCGACGTGAAAGGACAAACATACAAACACACACTTTCGCATTTATAATACTAGTAAGGATAGTTTTGGAGCCATCTTCGGTTCTACCATAATACGGAATATTGTTTCGTCGAGTTGAAGGAGTACCTAGGTATATTATTCAACTTACGGAAAGCAATTTCAATCTCGCGAGAGTCGTCCATATGTTATGAGACTGGGTCTCGTACAATATTCGTATAAAACACCTTCTTACATGACAAAAGTTTCATCCGACTGACAAATTAAAACTTAGGTAGGATAAATAATTTTGAAATATTTATTTTACATTTTTTTTTATAAAACGGATATTATAAACAACTAGATAACGTAAAGCGGCCGTCAATAGAAATTGCTAACTATGTAAACAAACCGCCACATTGAAATTGTCTTTCACTATGGCGGTTTGTTTACATACTTAGCAAATTCCATTGACGGCGACTTTAGGTACATGCAGATTTTATTTTTATTTGATATAATAGCATTTGCATACGTTTTCAGAGAAAGACGCCCCCGTGTCGTAAATCTCGAAACCTCGCGACTGGCTTTGTGGTCTCGCAATTCGCGATTGCATTCCATAATTCACCATTGATTATAATAGTTTGGGATTGGAATAGCTGTCAATTAATATAAACTTTGACGTATTTATGAGGCAACTGTCACTTCCAACCCCTATTATATTTGTTCCTGAGTCATGGATGTTTTCTATGTATTTAAGTAGGTATTTATTTATCTATATAAGTATGTTTATCGTCGTCTAGTACCCATAGTACAAGCTTTGCTTAGTGTGGGGCTAGGTCGATTTGTGTAAGATTGTCCCCTAATATAAGGTGCTAACAAATTAGGTACTAATACTTTTAGAGCTGATAATACTCGTCTCTAGGAGTAGAGTTAAGTATGAAACATTTAAAAGTGTGTATCACGTTTTGGAGATAATTAGGGATACAACGTTACTGCGTAAAAACACAATCAATTATTGACGTTTGTCACAAACGACGATGTTCACTTGACAGATAGTGTTTAAACATCTCGTCAGTTAAATGCACAGGCTGATTATGTTTGGTCAAAATTTTAATTTATTTATTTTGTACCGGAAATTAAAACAAAAATATCATATGAAAAGTTTTCTTAATTTCTATTTAAAGTCAATTGTTTTGATGTAATGTAACACCTCTTAAAATATTGGTACTTAATTTGTTAGCACCTTATATATATATATATTATAATCGCGGTTTGATAATACCTCATCATCATAATAATCACCATAATGATCATCATCAACATATCAGCCGAAAAAAGTCCACTGTGGTATATACTAGGGAAAGGTATCAAGGGACGGCTATTGAAACTCACGTATTTCGAGACTGGCATTTATTGTCACCGTGCGGTAGGCATCGGAAACCCAAGTACCCACATATATATTAATATACAGCATTCTCCCCTCATAGTTTTTTTTTAAATTACATACTAATTCAACACGGATAAATAAAAAACAAATCGCAAGATCTTGTTGCTAGCGTTAGTGTTATACTATTAACATATAGCATTAAGTACCTACTTATATCTAATATTTAAACAGCTATCTTGATAATATTCCATTAGGTGTTAGCATTTTTTTTTTTTTTAATGAGAAAATAACACTTTTACTTTACATTAAACTAACTAACTTAAACTTTTATTACAATCATGAGTAATTCCCGTTACCATGGCGCAATAAAAATAAAATTGTTTACTCATCGCCCAGTTGCTACTGCAAGCTGCAATTTGTACCGTATCCTTAAGGGAACAAAGTGCGATTCATTAGTTTACTGAGGTTGTATATAAGTAAACGTAACTAACTCTATACCTATACTAATACAAGTGTGGCTGTTATACGGCACTTGGAGTGGAGGTAATTTATACACATTTGAGAATTCGATAAAACAAGAATATGTGCCGTAGTGGTACCTAAATATTACCATACCTATATTAAATAACATTTTATGATTTAAGGTGAAACTGATGGGTTTAGTCTATTTCGAAACCAAATCTTCGTGGTTGAACGCGATTTCGTTTAGGCCGAGAGATGTGTGTGTCTATAGGCCGCGGCGGGGTCGGCACGCGCGGCTCGCCGGGCGCGGGCGCCGCGGCCTCCGCCGGCATCGGCGCCGCGGGGCTCGTGGGCGCGCTGTGCTGCTCGGCCTGCGTCTGCTCAGACTCAACGCCCACAGCTGCTGCCGCATAGCTATCTATAGCTACCTCGTCCGAATCATCCTGGGCCAAGGAGTAATCGCGGTGCAGCTGGTCTATATGTTTTTTAAATACCTTTCCGTCGCTCCGGATGTAATAAGTCAATGGACCAACTCGATCACATACAGTACCGGTTTCCCACGTAAACTTATTATGTCTATATAGTTTGAAATAAACTCTATCTCCTACCGCAAATTCTCTCATCGAACCTTTCTTATAATTAATCTGCGCGGTTTGTTTGCGTCGCACTGTCTCGTTCACACTGGGCCGTAACAGGTCAAAGGTCGTGCGCACTTCTCTTTTCAACATCAAACTGGCGGGTGTTTTTCCGGTAATAGTATGTGGGGTCGCTCTGTATATGGACAAGAAATCTTCCAACGCCGAATCAAGGTCAACCTTATCACGCATGGCCTTCTTTAATGCCGTTTTAATAATTTTTACGCAATTCTCGGCGCAACCGTTGCTGCTAGGTTTGTAAGGTGTTACTGTGATATGGTGAATACCCTTGCCCTGTATATAAGATGCAAAATCTTTGCTACTGAACGGGGGTCCGTTGTCCGAGACCAATTCAAGCGGAAACCCGAATTGCGAAAACACATGACGCAATTTCGCGATCGTGGATTTCGCGGAGGTACCGGCAACTCGAAAAGCCTCGATCCATTTGGAATGGGCATCGACGACAACAAAGTAATATATCGTATTATTCGCTAGTGAAAAAAAATCACAATGCAAACGGTACCAAGCTTCTTGCGGCCACACCCATGGATGCAGACGCGCCGGCGTAGGCGCCGCGCGCTCTCTTGCGCATGTGTCGCACGCGCGACACACGCGTTCTATGTCGGCGTCAATGCCGGGCCAGTACACAAAGTTGCGCGCCAAGCTCTTACACTTCACCATGCCTTGGTGAGTCTCATGCAACTGATTCAATATTTGCTCGCGTAATCTAGTCGGGACGATCACCCGGTGCCCGTATAAAAGACAACCTTGTTCGACGCTCAAATATTGCCTTAAATTAAAGTAAGACCTAAGATCACTGCAGTCACAGTACAGCCAATTAGTCTTAATAGCAGTGGTGAGTTGTTGTAATATTTTATCCGATGCTGTACATTTCGCGATGACTTTGTAATTTATCGGAGCCGCGTCTTCGACAAAATTTAGGTACGAATCGACACGGGACCGTTCGTTAATATCCGGAACCGGTATTCTCGACAAACTATCTGCCAGACAATTATGTTGTGTGCCTATACATTTGACTTCGTAATTATATGCGCCTAATATTACTGCCCATCTCTGAAGTCGGCTCGCGGCCATGAGCGGTATCCCTTTTTTTTCACTAAATATTGATGCCAATGGTTTACAATCTGTGACTAGCGTAAATTTTCGACCATAAATATAATCGTGAAATTTCGTCACCCCGAAAATTACCGCTAAGCCCTCTCGACAAATCTGCGCATAATTTTTTTCGGCTGTGTTGAGTGTGCGTGAGGCGTGCAGCACGGCGTGGTCGCGGCCGTCGGCGCCGCGCTGCGCCAGCACGGCGGCCACGCCGCCCGGCGCCGCGTCGCACGTCACTGACGTCGCGCGCGCGCTATCGAAGTGCGCGAGCACGGGAGCCTTCGCTAGTAACCGTTTTACCTTTTTAAATGCTACATCGCACGCCGCGCTCCACGTAAACTCATTTTCCACCTTTAAGAGTTCGTATAGTGGGCTCAACACGTCGCTCAGATTTCTTAAAAATTTGCCGTAGTAGTTTACTAAGCCGAGAAAAGCTTTTAGTTCCTTCACGTTTGTCGGCAGCGGTGTATTGTTTACTGCGTCTATTTTACTAATTTCGGTGTGCAACCCATTCGCGTCTATAACATAACCGAGATACGACACAGATGTTTGAAAGAAACTACATTTATTAGAGGCTACGCGCAAACCGCAATCAGACAAAATGTTAAGAACCTTTAACAATCGTTGCCAGTGATCCTCAAAGTCTACACCCGATACGTTCAAGTCATCTAAATAACAAGTCACATATCGCATTCTAAATAGTTTATCCATTAACCTTTGAAACTTGTTTGGCGCGCATTTTATTCCGAAGGGGAGCCTATTATAGCAATACATCCCCTGCAATGTCACTATAGTACATAACTTCTTCGAATCCTCATCTAATTCGATTTGCAAGTAAGCTTGACTAAGGTCGATCTTACTAAAATATTTTCCGCCTTGAAGAGACGAGAATATGTCATCAATCCGCGGGATAGGATACTTATCATCGACTAAAACCGGGTTAACCGTTGTTTTAAAATCGCCACATAACCGCACATCCCCATTTTTCTTGATGACAGGCACCACGGGCGTGCCCCAGTCGCTCCACTCGACCGGCGAGATGATGCCCTCGCGCTGCAGCCGCGCCAGCTCGGCCTCCACGGCGGGCCGCAGAGCGAACGGTACGGGTCGCGGGCGCCGCCACACGGCCGTGGCCTCACTCACTATTTCCAACCTTAATTTCGTTTTGTTAAACGTGCCTATACCGTCGGCGAAAACGTTTGGGAACCGTTTTATTAATTTCTCAGTGATATCCTCACTACGTAGTTTAAGGTCCAACGAGTTTACGGTCATGTTACCATTTATACTTGGGAAATTTATACCGAAAGCCCGCATCCAATTACGACCTAGCAACGATGGGCTGAAATGATTGTCTATGACTATTAAGTTAAGGTCGTTAACCGTTCGGCTATCTATTTCTACCGTGCAAATGATTTTACCCCTCGGTTTCACCTTTTGACCACTGTACATTTTTAAATTCGACTCGTAAGGGTAAAGTTTACAATTATTAAAATGTTCCTTATAAGTAGAATAGGATATAACAGTAATAGAGGAGCCAGTGTCTCCCTCCATGGTTAACCAAACATTGTTAACTTTTACCTTAACCATCCACTTAGTATCCGGCTCGGAATCGCTCAGCTGGTAGACCTGCAGAGGTCCGTCATCGGACTCCGACCCGTCAGTCGGCGCCCGCTCCTCCGCCTCCGCGTGCACCCGATGCACTTTTTTGGGATCTTTCCTAAAACGGCACATTTTCGCGATATGCCCTGCGTTACCACAGACATAACACTCGCTATATTTAAACGAACACTGTTGCTCTGGATGTCGTCCGTCACAACGGTAACATCGCCCTCCTGCTGACGCCGACCCTCCCCGGCCGTCGTCGCCGTAGCCTCGGCGCTGAGGTCTCTGGAAACCTCCGGCGCGCCGCGAGCCTCGAGCCCGCGCGCCGCTGGCGCCGCCCCGCTGGCGCGCCGCGACGCCGCCGACCGCGTACACGGGCTCCGCCTCGCCGCGGGCGCCCGGTGCGGTCGCTGCCGCTACCGGCTTAGAGTCTCGAACAGCCGCCTCCAGCGACAACGCCAACTCAGTGGCGCGTTTGAACGTGAGCTCGTCGTCCTCTGTGAGCATTCGCTGCCGAATGCGTTCGCTTTGTAACCCATAAACGAACTGATCGCGTAAGTTCTCCTTCAAAATGGCGTTACTCAAAAACTTGCAATTCTTACTCAGCTTTTTTAATTGCAGGAGGTACTCGCTTATGGTTTGACCTTCGACTTGCTTACATGACCTAAAAATCATTCTCTCTGCGATTATAGACCTTCTTGGTGACAGATGTTCTTCGACTAAGGATACAATTGTTTCAAAACTCACCTTTTCCGGTTTCTCCGGGTAACAAAGGTCAATAATTAAATCCAGGGGCTCGGTGCCTACCACTGCCACTAGGTATTTTGAAAATTCGGCCACTTTTACGTCTTGAATTGTAAACCACGCCTGGAGCCTGCTGACGTAAGTCGACCACACGTCGACATTTATTTTAAACTCCTTTAGGCCACTCAAATCGGGTTTTTTTTCTGTTGCCATGATTAACACACCTAAAACACAACTGTATATAACCAGATCTAATAACCGGACTCGTCGCCAATTGGTATATACTAGGGAAAGGTATCAAGGGACGGCTATTGAAACTCACGTATTTCGAGACTGGCATTTATTGTCACCGTGCGGTAGGCATCGGAAACCCAAGTACCCACATATATATTAATATACAGCACACTGCTGGACATAGGCCTCCCCCATTGATACCTACTACTGATGTGCAATATATTCCTGTTCCTATTTTTTATTATTTCAAATAATAACCTAAAAAATGCAAGTTGATGGAGTGTTGATGTCCCCACCCCGTGAGTTGTATTATACATATAATAATAATTAATTGATAAAACATAATGTACATCAGTTTTACTATATAGACTATACTTGAAAACGTAATTAGAGACCAAAAAAATAACCTTAAAATTGCCAATAAAATGAAAAAATAACCGACACTGGCTAGTTACACTCTTCCAAATGATGGACGTAGCTAAAAAAGAACGTATAATTGAAAATGTTATTCATATGCAAAATATAATAGAATATCATTCTTATTAACTACTACAAATAATAAGGAAGTTATAACCTAGCCTAGTCGGTATCTATAAAAGATAGAATAATAGTAGCTACATTACCACAGAGGCCGGGAAGTAAGGGGTTGCCGGCCGAGTACATATAGATGGCCGAGCGTAGCGAGGTCGGATAGTTATGAGGCTGGCAACCCCTTTTCACGCCGAGGTAAGTATGTATAGTGCTTTTCTCAAACATGCAATGAAATAAATAAATAAAACTCCAAGAAATCAAACTTAAATTTTCGTGGCTGAACGCCGTGATCCTGTGCCACAAATTGTGGAATGGAAATTAAAAAAGACCATCTTGCTAGGCCTCCAATTTTGTATGAAATGCCATTACGGGTCTCTCGTCTCGCTGCGCCCGAAACGTGACACTTCGAAGCCCATTATGAAGAACACAACGTCAATATATCATTGCATGTTTGAGAAAAATTATATAATAATAGTTGATGGGTACGGTAACGCTAGAAACAAAAGATTTTTCAAAAACCCAACTGTTGGTGAGGTAGGGCACAGCGAAATGTCATCCCGCTCGAATGTGGAGCAGCCCAACTGGGGAAGTACCTCCGCCTTGCAGAAGACCACAGCCATAATAACACTACTACTTACTCTGTAGTAGTGTTGTGTTCCTGGAGGTGAGCAAGGTCGCCAGAGCTCCCGAGGATGCGTTGTGTTGAGAGCGAGGGAATTTGTTCCTTCAGCTGTCAACACGTCGAATCCTCAAACATATCAAGGGTCGGCAACGCCCATGTTACTCCTTTGGAGTTGCATGCGTCTCTATAGGCCGCGGCGGCCGCCTACCATCAGGCGGACCGTACGCTTGTTTGCCACCGTCGTTGTTTAAAAAAAAAAAAAAAAATTCTCTCTCGCACGATTCCAACAATCCAACGACTCCTCAGATGCCAAAATCCATCAAGCCGCTTTTGAACTGTAGCCAGGGAAATATAATTTTCTTGTTTACATACATACAATTCGAAAAACATAACCGTCCTTCTGAGGCAGACAGGTGAAATGGGTAATGGTGAATGGATACTTGTTTCACCCAAGAAAATTACTTCGTATAAAATATTTCACCAAAATTGTCTTCGTTCGTAAATTTCGTAACGTAAAGCAAGTAGTAAAATATTTTACAAGCCGCTGGGGTAGCATAGCAAACATGATAATAAATAATCTTATCTTGTATTTTATTTTATTTAAGTATATCTATATAATTTAATAGATTACGCACTCTTATCGTCAACGTGTCTAATAGTATTAATATTATCACTCGGTATATCTTGTTATTTACCTAATCAAGGGATGTAGTTAGTAAATAACAATAGAAACGAATACAATACGTTTATATTGGATCAAAAAATATATAATCCATATTATCCATACTATCCATCCATCCATCCATACTAATAAATGCGAAAGTGTGTCTGTCTGTCTGTCTGTCTGTTACCTCTTCAATATAATAAAGGTTAGCTCGAAGAGATCCCTAAAAGGAGTCAGTTCGCCTTTGTACCTACTTTAATATACATCAGCGCGGTTTATGTTTCAACCTGCTGTTTTAACACTAAAGTACTTACATACATTATATACATACATACCTACATACATCATGTTAAAACAGTTTTGCAGGGATATGTAACGGATTCAGTTTACTATCACATTATTTAGTAATAATAAATAAATAAATATTACGTCATACAGGGCTTGAAATCTAGTAAAGAAATTAAGAATTGTCTCAAAAAAGGATTCCACGAGCAAGCATTGGTCGAGATACGAAGTGCAACGGCAACGACGACGCTGATTTTCAGTGTTTCGGATAGACTAAAACAAAATATAAGGAAAGTAAGATATAGGTACGACAAGGCATTTTTTTTTGAAGTGATAACTTCTTTAGCGGCGCTGTGCACTTTATGTGATGGGGAAAAATGTTAAACTCGCCACAGGTCACGTCACCGTAAGATGTGATTCGACTAACAAGATTCGACAGATTGAAAATTCGTAAGACGGACACGTGACCTGATCAAAAAACTGTTACAATGTCATTGAGTTTTCACTTCTGCCGGCACTCCCGGAGTGCAACCCGGTCTTTTTTTTATATAACGACGGTGGCGAACAAGCGTACGGCCCGCCTGATGGTAAGCGGACACCGCAGCCTATGGACGCATGCAACTCCAAAGGAGTAACATGGGCGTTGCCGAACCTTGATATATTTGAGGATTCACCGTGTTGACAGCTGAAGGATCAAATTCCCTCGCTCTCAACACAACGCATCCCCGGGAGCTCTGGCGACCTTGCTCACCTTGAGGAACACAACACTACTACAGACTACAGACAGCAAGTAGTAGTGTTATTATCCTCTTAGTTCGAATTTGACCCATATTGCTTTGACATAAAGTGCCTATGTCTTACACTAGTGACACGTCGAAGACTAGGACGTTTACCTTATATCATCATCATCATCATATCAGCCGAAAGATGTCCACTGCTGGACATAGGTCTTCCCCAAAAAGTACCAAAGTGACCGCGGTCCTGATGCGCTATCCGCACCTAGCGGACCTCCGTAATCTTTAGATTTACCTAATGTGACCTAAATGTACGAAACTTTACGCAATCAACCACTATTGGCACTAGACGACATATTTATTTACTCATATATGTAAACACATACGTACTTAACAACAAAAAATCATGAAAATTATATGTGCTTCAAGCTACATTGCCGCAAAAATTAATCCTGAACAAGTTCGTAACATGTAGCCGGCCGCGCCGTGACCGCGACCGCCGTTTTATTTTAAATATGTCTCACGAAAGTTTAAATTCGTCAAAGGCATGTCCTACCCGGTATTAGAATTCAGTTTATTTTAAGTTTAACTAACCATGATATCATCCTCCTCTTTTTAAAACTGATTCTAAAAGTTAAAAAAAATATTTAAGTGAATTTCATCGGTTAGGTAGTAGGTACATTCTATTTCCTATTGATTCGTTGAGATAACTAGACAATATTTCAATCTTAATACTTATTGCCATAAGTATTAAGATAGAAATAATGTCTAAATTTTTTTTTTTTAATTTTATTTTATTATTTTTTAGATAATCGATGTTTAATTAAATAAGACAGCGACTGAGCGGGCATAATAAGTCCCTTCCCGGGTCATCGCATCCCAAGGTTGTCAATCGCGATTCCGCGCGATAATACGGTGATCGTGATCGGCACCTTTGCACCGGCAATGTTACGGGACGGGCTAGACTAAGTATTGTAATGATTTTAATTGACATGTTAACTTATATTACAGAATTAACCATTAACTATTAAAAACATGATTTAATAATCAGAGATACCTACTTAAAAAGAGACAAATCAATAAACTCAACAAACCTATACACTCACAGTCATTACCCGCTTAAACAACGCGTGTGACAAAGCGCATATGAATATAAAATGCCTATTAAGACAAAAGAAAGTAGCGTGTTGTGCACCCCTCACTTGTAGGTGTGACCAGTGTTTTCTTGTCACGGCAGACTCGCAGTGTCGCGTCGATGCTCGTCTCAAGCACGTCCGCTAGAAAGTGTGATAAAAAAGTTTTTTATTTTTTTCGGAATTCGAAAAAGGTTGCGTGCAACTGATTTTCGGTTTTATTTACTTTGTGCGGTAAGTTGCGGGAATATCTTTTTTAGTGTGTGCGATGTTGATGTGTCAAAAATTATAAAAAAACTGTGATTTTTAAATTTCGCTAAATGATACAACTTTATAAAATATAACTTCAAATTAAAGTAAAACTTACAGTTCGTTCGTACTTAATTAATATTAAGAAATAAAGGTAAAAATAAAAAAGAACGTGTTTAAAATGAAAATTGTAAAGCAAATATGCACTAAAAGAGTGCTCAAAATGAAAATATTTTTAAACTTAAAAAACTACCTACTACTGTGTTAGAAAAAAAAATGCATAGGTTTAAATTAGACGGAGGAATACCTAAACTACCACGGCTCGAAATTCAAGTTTTATATGGATCGCGCAAACCCGTATTTCCTCTTAAAGCAATGAACCATTATAGTCTATTTGAAGATTAAATACATACTCAAACCTGCATTCCCAGAAAGGGTAGGCACGGCGACAATATCCATAGATTACCTGTCCAAATCACCTGTTGCCTGTCAATCATCAATCGCGTTTGTGCTATAATTAAAGCAGGCACAAAAGACACACAAACATAGGTTGTTTTAGTTAAAATGACGAAAATTCACTTAACGTGGGATTTTACAACTTCTTTTGTTGCTAAAAAAGATAGCAAAGAGACGTCATAAAACTGACCGAAGCACGTGTATGTGGGTAAGGCCGTTATTTCTTGTTCCTGATTAAGCAGCTTAAATCGTCTACATTTTAATCAATTCCAGTGTGTTACGAATATTAGTAATCCATTTATATCGCTAATTGGCGTAACACACTGGAAGTGATTAAAATGTAGACGATTTAAACTGCTTAATCAGGAACAAGAAATAACGGCCTCACCCATGTACAGTCAGGGAAATGTATTCACGTACCTTTTTATGCCTTATTGTCATAGTAACAAGAGCCAAAAAGGTACGTGAATACATTTCCCTGACTGTAGGTAGGTACCTACTGGAGTAGCCATGGTTGGTCCTATTATTTCTTCAGAGTATGTTTTTGGGCCAACCGATTCACCTGCATGCATAACAATTAAACAATAGCTGTGGGTAGCGGTTGGTTTTAAGTACTTTTTGTCTTAACTAAAACAAACTATAACAGGGAGACCGAGGTATATACTCAATACTCAATACTCAACCATTTATGTGATGAGAATAAAACTTAATTGTGGACCCCGTTGGGCACCGCAACATTAGTGAAGAGAAGACGACTTACATACTTATGTAAAGTTTTGCTTTTTATAATTTGTATATTCTGTGCAATGTGCAAATTATAAAAGGCATTATGTTTAAGTATCAATATCTGTTTATTGCACATTTATTTATACTTTTTTTTTTTTTTTTAGTAGGAACTTAGTTTTATATATTATATTTGTGTATAAGGTGAGTTTAAATTTTCATTTTATTTTATAGTTTTTCTTCTATGTATTCTCTTAGTGTATAATTATACATCAAATCAATACACATAGACGGGATTAATTCCCGTAGTAACTACACCGTGTTGACTAGACTATCATAGTCCCTGCGGGCGGTTACAAGTTTTCTGAATAAATTTGAAAGCAAATGATGGAAAATTGGAAAGGTCCGAGCAGCGACAGATTTACAACGGCCATAGTTTATGCGGCTTGGACTTTAGTACCCAGTATTTATAGCTTATATAATTACATTAATTGAATTATATACTTAATTGAACAAGCTAGCGAAACGGACGACTGTTACAACTTGGGAAAAAAATATTTCGTATGCCCGCCGTCTATTTCTGTACAGGAGTGAAATTCCCTAAAACAATGATATATTTCGTAACGGCGTCGCAAGACATCACCTCACTGGTCAACCCACCTCTCACCTCACCTGTCACCTCTCGCCTAATGCGACAGACTAGATAATCTTACCCCGATACGTCACATGTCTTTAATTTAACAAAATATTGGCTTCACTTATGTTTCACACATACGACTCATCATCATCATTATCATCATATCAGCCGAAAGACGTCCACTGCTGGACTGCTCCCCCAAAGAGTGCCAGTGACCGGTTCTGCGCCACCCGCAGCCAGCAGACTCAGGCAACCTTTACCAGGTCATCAGTCCACCTTGGGGGCCTACCCACGCCGCGCCTTCCGGTACGTGGTCGCCACTCGAGAACCTTCCCCCCGATACGTCACATGTCTTTAATTTGCAATTTGGCTTTGCACTTATGTTTCACACATACGATTAGCAAAGTTCAATTGTTACTTTAATTTATACATTTTTGTTGATTATAAGCCGCTTAAACTACTCAAATTGGAATAGTTTTAATACATACTTTCCGTCGATGTTTGTATCGATAACTAGAACGCCACTAGGGGTGAGATGATTTGACAGTTGTACCTTATTCACTAACCGTATTTGACAGTTAAATGATAGGACTTATATGGGCGGCCGGGCAGCCGATTCTCGTGAGCTAAAGGTTTTAGAAGGCAATAGATTTAAAAAGCGGCCAAGTGCGTGTTGGACTCGCGCACGAAGGGTTCCGTACCATTATCTATAAAAACAGGGGTCCTGCCGTTTCGGCAAAATATTTTTCGCCAAATTTCACTTCCCACAAAACTTATGGCAGTAGTTTCATTTCCCAAACGAACAAATAGCACATTTTTGTTTCGCAAATTGTTCATTTGGTCAAAATATCATCTGGCATCATTTTGCTTTGTCAAATGTTATTAAGACAAAAGTTTATTTAGCAAACACTTTGTTTGGGCTAATATTGTTTTCCAAACAAAACATTTGCTCAAATTTTCATTTCGCACACTTCACATAGCATAACTTTGGCAAATATTTTATTTTTACTACAAACTAAAATGAAAAGATAAACAAATGCACAACATAACAAACTTTAATTTATATTTTATCAATACACATTTTGATATAAGAAAAGTTTAACAAACCGTGTTTTTTTTTTAACTTAATAACGGCCATCTTTCATCAACGGCAAAAATAGACACAATAATTTGAGAAATAAAATTATAAGTAGGTTAGGTTAGGGTTCACTTGTGTCCCTTAGAGCGGAAATAGGCACCCCGCGAAGCGGGGTGACGTCGACACGCTGGCGGTTAGGTTAGGTTATAATAATTGCCAATATATTTGGTAAGCACTACACAATTAGGATATACATCGTATGCCATGCAATAATTTGGAAAACGAATGTTATGCCAAATAATATGTTTGACTAAATGAAACTTGACTATATAAAACTTTGCCAAACAATAAGTTGCGAAGTAATATTTTGCCATAGCGAAACAATAATTTGACTAGTGATTTTTTGCCAAATGAATATTTGGGAAAAATTTTTTGGGAAGCGACACTTTGGGAAATTATTTTTGCCCATACAATAGAGAACCATAAAAACGGTAAAAAAAAAATGTTTGTTGTATGGGGGGCCCCCTTATTATTTATTTTATTTTGTTTTTAGTATTTGTTGTTATAGCGGCAACAGAAATACATAATTTGAGAAAATTTCAACTGTCTAGCTATCGCGGTTCTTGAGATACAGCCTGGCGATACACAAAACGGCAAAAAAAACACCTTTGTTGTATGGGAGCCCCCCTTAAATACTTTTTTTATTTTGTTTTTAGTATTTGTTGTTATAGCGGCAACATAAATACATCATCTGTGAAAATTTCAACTGTCTAGCTATCGCGGTTCTTGAGATAGGTACAGCCTGGTGACAGACAGACGGACGGACAGCGAAGTCTTAGTAATAGGGTCCCGTTTTTACCCTTTGGGTACAGAACCCTAAAAACCAACTTAGAAACTGGCTTCAGACGATATTCTATAACCTTAGTGAATATTTCGAATATTAGCTGTAAGTTGGTTCAAGAAATAAAAATTGTTGTATGCCCGATAACTGTTGAAACAAATACACGCTCAATAATTATAGAGATTTTCTTTATCGATTCAGTTAACGAAATTAAAATAATAAGGATCGCGTGTTAGGCAATACACCAAGTAAATAAATAAAGTGAAACTTCATGTCTCATATGTTAAAAGAAAATGTCCTTCCGAGGTCGTGTCGAAATGTGAACAATGACATAGACATCTGCACATCCGGTAGCAAACAATCACATTTGCAAAACTCTGTGCGATAGAGTTCCTTGGGAAGGTGCGAAAATCTTCTCAGATTATTTATTGTTACGATATGATATACTTAGACAACAAATAAAATGCCAAAATAAATCATCGCCGTCTGAAGCTCAAGAAATATTAAATAAAATAATTTGTTTCGTTATGAGGGGTAGGTATGTATTAATATATCTTTCACTGGGCACATCCGTCATTTCCAAATATGGCTATAATAAGGTTTTAACGTGAGCAGTAAAAAGTTTTCGTTTCGGTTTCTATAACTATTTTTTTTTACCGGTTTGGTGTTTTATTCAAAGGTTTTTGGGAGTAATCGGTTTAGAACGATACAACTCGGTTAATACGGACGTGTACTGATTTCCACGAAAACGGTTAATTTAGGTTAGTACAAAGTTCTTAAAAAGTAAGCCTCCTTAAGAAAAATTCTAAACTAAACCGAAGTAAAACGGTATTTACCGGTATGTTTTAAACCGAGAGTGTTCGAAGACTTCTCGGATTTGTGGATATGCTTGATGTTATCGATATCTTATTGTCATTGTAAGCACTGAGTAAGTCAAAGACGTGTTCACAATTTGAACCTTATGCCATTTTGATAAGCCTAGAAATGCCTTTGGCAAGGTGTCTTGGCAGAACACCGTAGGTTAGGAAAACATACCCTACTTGCTTAGTAATTGCCTGATTATATGTTTAGTAAATATAAACTACCGGATTATGTGAAAAGGAGAAATCATCTCTCCATGTAAGTACTCAGATCGACCTAAGATCTAACTGCATACACATTTATGGAACTCCGCCCGCGTGGTAGAAACTCACGATTCTGTGCAACATACTGATGATGTGGGAAACAAAATCTATGTCGGACTAGATCGATTTGTGTAAGATTGTCCCCTAATATTTATTAATTTATTCGTCCCGTGTCTTTTTTCGCTCCTAGCACCTCGGAGGTGTGCGAGACCCCATTAGCCGAAGCGGCAAGAGGAACAGGCATGTTAGAAATAATCAATCCACAAGAGAACAAAAAAATGGCAAACAATTTCAGAGACATTTTTGTACCTACCTCCGGAACCCTCGTAAAAACCCTCAAACAATACGTTACCACACATTCGTCTGTCACACTCTGTTTCATCTCGTGACGGACCCAACCGGGGCAATTCGGACCTGCCCCCGTTTTCATGCCATGGCTACCATGTGGAGTTAAAACACTTTCTTAAATGTGGCTTTTACTTATGGCCGGTTCCAATAATCAATCCACCGATAGTTTTCCTTACAAACAGTTACATGTTGAGACATTTTCTACGGGTAATCTGTCAAAATGTAACTGCCGGTAAGGAAAACTATCGGTGGATTGATTATTGGAACCGGCCATTAGTGTATAACCTCACCGCCGGTGTGTAGCCTCAACGCCAGTGACGCACGAGAATAAATTAAAGACGTTTGCATGACGGCTTAGCATGGATGCTATTTTATTTACCACTTAGGTATCGCCGTGGATAAGACATCTGTCACGTTCTGACAAGTATGCGAGTGCGAGAGAGACGAATGTCTTATCCGCAACGGTCTACCCACTGCCGTACGCTGCCACTTAGGTTCGGAGGGCTATATCGGTTACCTTGGTTCTGCTGCGGATAGCCTCATTTCTGATGCGATCACGCAGAGAAACCCCCAGTAGGTACCTATAGCCCTCTCCATTGCCCTTTGGGTGACTTTGAGCCTTCTGATAAGGCACATGTGCAGGCAAGGAACTGACAACTTGTATGGAAAAAATGACAATTTTGGAAAAAAAATATTAAAGCTTATTTTTAGCGGATAATATTACCAATTAAATAGTTACCCAGCGACAGAATCCGACAACATTTCAGACATCAAAAAAAAAAAAATTAACTAGCTTTTGAAATGTCCATTTTTGAAGTGAAAACTTCTTAAGCGGCCCTGAGCACTTTTTGGGATGAGGAAAATTTGTTAAATACGCGACATAGTTTTGTGACGTCAGATGTGAAGGAGGTCACTTTTTGCTGCTAGCCGATTCGACTTCATTCAAAACTGAACGCTATTTGTAAGAGTATAAAGCCGTTAAACACTTTTTGCAATAGCATATTCTGGAAATAAATTTGTAATAATACCAACGCGTCCTTCACCGTTTTGCTATTGAGAAAATTCGAATAGTTCGAATTTGGGCGTTATTCCTAAAGAGATAAAGCTTAGAAAAATATTTATCAACGGCAAAAACAACACCCCAGCCTATAGACGCATGCAACTCCAAAGGAGTAACATGGGCGTTGCCAACCCTTGATATGTTTGAGGATTCGCCGTGTTGACAGCTGAAGGAACAAATGCCCTCGCTCTCAACACAACGCATCCCCGGGAGCTCTGGCGACCTTGCTCGCCTCCAGGAACACAACACTACTACAGAGCAAGTAGTAGTGTTATTATGGCTGTGGGCTTCTGCAAGGCGGAGGTACTTCCCCAGTTGGGCTGCTCCACATTCGAGCGGGATGACATTTCGCTGTGCCCTACCTCACCAAAAAAGTTTACTATTGACAGTCTGTGAGAGAAGAAATCTCATAATGCGAAGTCCCTTATTTTACCGACACACATTTCATGGACTGAATGTTACGCCGATTTTTCATTTCATCTATTTTTTCAAGAAACCGTTAACCTTTTAGGTAAAGCTGAAAGGTAGATGGGTAAGGCCGCCGACATTGTCAGTTTTGGTCGGAACAAAACTTTCCAGCACGTTTTCTCCAAATATGTAAGCACTACTGCCGTTGTTGTTAGTTGATTCTATAAAGCAATTATTGAGCTTGTTTCCCCATTTCGCAAACTGAATAAAAGTTGTTGTTTCTATAAAATACTTGCATTTATGTTCTTCAAACCCCCCTAATTTTGGTCGAAAATGACGTGTCGCTTTTTTCCGAGTACTTTTCAACTACGAATTATTTTCATATTTAAACATTTAGAAAAAAAACTTTTAAATACGTTTGAAAGGTGAGACACATTACTTTCTGTAAGACCAAGAACGGTGTTTAAATACTTTGTTTTGCGTATTTTATAGGTCTTTAGATTAGTGGGCAGAGTTTTGGCTTTCGTAACACAAATTTTTGTGTTATGCATAATTACCCCTAAATATTAACAGAAAACTGGGGAAAAACGTATTTTGGCACAGCAACACCGTAAGCTGTCAATCAATGTTAAAAAAAAGAAACTGCCATTTTTAGTTTGTCTATGAGAAAAGTTGAAAGTGAGTCGCATATTTTCGTCAGAATTTGTGTTGATGAATATCTCAAGTAAGTAAGCGTTTCAGAAGTTCACTTTACTATGGTTGTTTTCGTTTATGTTTAAAGCTTACATGAAACATGTACATTTGCGTCTAGTTTGACTTAATTTGGTTTTATAACCTAAAACGCTTGTAAAAAACTGGTTTTGTGTTATATTATGGCGTTTTGTGTTAGTTTTGTGTTATGCATAACACAAATTTTTGTGTTCAGTAGCACAAAACAAGTGTAAAGAGTCATGCAGATTGAGAATACTGTAATAGTAAAGAAAAACATTTTCATATTATCGTGAGATTTATTCGAATTCTTATTTTGAATAGTACTTGTCTAAACGTATTATTCTTACAGTATGGTCGTCGGGTGACAACCAAAACTCACTATTTAGTGCATTTGCAAAAAAAAACAAATATCAACTGTGTTTACGTAGAAATAAGGACGAGTTTTCATGTACCTACTACCTACTATTACGTGTAATTAGACAGTTTAGGTTCTCACCGGACGATGTACACCAGTGATGCCGCATTCGATCAAACTTAAATTAGGTCTTCAATTATATAATTCCGTGAATCGCGGCTATTATTATTTCAGACAACCACGTGAACTTATGAATCATTTAGTTTCTACTTGAAATATATTTTTAAATTCTTTTATGTTTGCAATAATTCTGGAAACTTTTTTGTTTCCTAGGAATAATGCTCATTTTGTGTTATTTTTTTATGATGATCTGTT
Source organism: Epinotia ramella (assembly GCA_947578815.1). Lineage (NCBI taxonomy): Eukaryota > Metazoa > Arthropoda > Insecta > Lepidoptera > Tortricidae > Epinotia > Epinotia ramella. Next base: position 10,241,032 of record OX388226.1, on the reverse strand, counting down.
TTTTATACAGAAAAGGAAATTATCTTTTTTTTATAAAAACAGATCATCATAAAATATACTGATTTAGTCAAATACCGATCGATCACGTATTCTAAAATGTTGTCATTATAAATATATTAACATACGTAAAAAAATGATATTTTTTCCTTAGCCTTTATTTTAATACTATTATGAAACAACCTTTACAAAAAATAGTGTTACTTTTGTGTTATATTTGTGTTACGGTATCACAAAAGTGATTGTGTTATTTTTGTGTTATAAGTGATAATCTCAACGGCCTTACCCAGATGTAGAACCCATTAGAAAGCTCAGGATTTTTATAACAAGGTTTACTGTTTCTGATAAGAATATTCGGTTAAAAATATTCGGCGAAACATTCCGTCGACGAAAAGTTTGTCGTTAAAACAAGGGTAAATCCTGATTACTTGTTGTGCTGACGTCAAGCACCTGCAAGCTGCGACATGTCGTTACGTCTGGACCCACATTAACGCCATAGTTTTGCAAATGTGATTGTTAGCCAGCGGATGCGCACGCGTCATTGTTACGTGTTGCGACACGACCTCGTGAGGTCCTTTTCTCATGCTCGTGACGTATGGAGACACGTTTCTCTTTTATTTACTAAGTAAAAATAAACTGTTATTGAACGAGTGCTGCGATTTAGACCAGCATCTATTTAATAAACAGCGTACACACTTTCAGGCAACCACTGTTTCAATCTCGCCTCGCGATAAAATACCTTTTTTTTTTTTTTTTCTATTTCCGCTCCAGTTGGGTCAGTTTGGGTTGCACAGGGCGGTTGCACAACCCTTCGAGAGCTCAAATACCGCGAGCCATCTGGCTATTATCTCGTGGTTTCGCTCGTGTTCGTCATATACGGGGTGGCAAGTTCCACAGGCAACTATACTCTGATTATTAATCAGACAGAAAAAATGTAAACACTGGTGTTGCCGCTAACAAGAACCATTTGCAGCAATGAGGAGATTTATACTTTTCGCAGTTAAGAGGGGGCGTATCGCCAGGGAAAAATCAGAAATCACCCGCGCGCCCCGTACCTGCCGCGCTGATGCGTCTATTGCTGCCCCGCTCCTTCTCGCATAGTATATGCCCCGACAGTCAGATGAAACATGATGAATACCTATAGATAATTATAATAAGTGGAAAGAAAGACAAAATCTGTAAGTACCTATATTTGAAGATATAATTTTCGCTAGTAGCTAAGTCAGTTTCGAGAGCTATAACTGAAATATGACCTTCCGTTTTTTTACTAAATCACGTAAGGGTTGTAATTTAGCATAATAATGTCTCGTAAAAGGCTAAAGCAAAAAAAAAACTATAATCGAATTTAAACTTTTGTGAGACATCTAAAATACTACTAATAAATCCACGGTTAAAAAATTAACGTAAATGTCACGGCAGGCGACATGTTTCGAACTCTTCGGGAGTTCTTCTTCAAAACAAACATCGAAAACACTAATCCTGAAGAAGAACTCCCGAAGAGTTCGAAACATGTCGCCTGTTGCGTCATTTAATACGTGAATTTATTAGTAGCATTAAAAAAAACTGTAATTTATTATGAAAACTTCGATCATAATGAAAGCCAGATTTTCAGGCCACTGTGTGGCGGCCAAATTTTTCAATTCTGACCCCGTGTCATGGTCGGCCTTATCACGCGATAAGTGACAGGATAGAGCGTCCGTCACTGGCTGACACCGTTTGATAGAACGAGACGATGCCCCTATCTTGTCACTTATCGAGTGATAAGGCCGACCATGATACGGGGTCTGATCTCGGATTCGTACTTGGAGACAATGGAGACGCTTTGGCCCTTTAGTTATCAATTTTTAACATACTCGTACTCGTATTAAAGAAAAACTGCAAAATTGTGTTCACTTTTTTTAATATAAAAATGTCCAACTTCGCAGGCAATAATTCGGGTGCAGACTCGAAAATTATTATTACTCCAAAAGAAAGAAGGCAAAAAAATATGCATAGTGATGAAAATCCAATTCAGATATCTCAAAGAATTACGAAGCTACAACCGTTTTAATATTGCTTGTTAGAGAGAGAAAACGCAAACGGTGTGTGACGTCACATTACAGGATGCTGCCGGCAGGCCGCGTCGACGGCGTCGCCGACCACGATGCGCGCGGCACATTGCCGTCTTCTGTGACGTCACATTCTTCCAGCGTCATCGTTTCATATGAAGTTGCGTTTTGCGAAAAAGGGACAGAACACATCCCTTCTTAAAACTTTGGACACTTATAACTTCGTGATTATTTAACCTTTTGCGTTGATTTTTTCTCCATTTGACAATTTTTTTTATCCTTCTTCGAGAAAATATCACATTATTTTATTTAGTGTCTACGCCCCTATTGTTGGAATCTAAAAGCGTCACCCGTGATGACTTTAAAAAAAAAAATGTCAATAATTACACGGTTCACCCACGTATTAAACGTCACTACGGGTGACATGTTTCGAACTCTTCGGGAGTTCTTATTCAGGATTGAGTGTTTTCGCGGCGGTGTCGCTTGAATCACGACAAGATTCAAGCGACACCGCCGCGAAAACACTCACTTTATAGAGTACAAATTACTTTAATTACCCAAGGAATACCACTACCTACATTTTGTAATTTGTTGCTTAAAAAACCACCGGAGCTATAACTGAAATATGGCCTTCCGTTTTTTTACTAAATCACGTAAGGGTTGTGAGCTAGCATAATAATGGCTAGTAAAAGCCTAAAGCAAAAAAAAGCTATAATCGAATTTAAACTTTTGTGAGACATGTCTAAAATACTACTAATAAATCCACGGTTAAATTCACGCATTAAATGTCACAACAGGCGACATGTTTCGAACTTTTCGGGAGTTCTTCTTCAAAACAAACATCGAAAACACTCATCCTGAAGAAGAACTCCCGAAGTGTTCAAAACATGTCGCCTGTCGTGTCGTTTAATACGTGAATTTAACCGTGAATTTATTAGTAGCATTAAAAAAAAACTATAATATATTATGAAAACTTCGATCATGTCTATGAAAGTCAGATTTTCAGGCCATTTTTCAATTCTGATCTCGGATTCGTACTTGGAGACAATGGAGACGCTTTGGCCCTTTAGTTATCAATTTTGAACATATTAAAGAAAAAGTGCATAATTATGTTCACTTTTTTAATATCAAAATGTCCAAGTTCGCAGGCAATAATTGTTGGAATCTGCACTCTCGATAACCCTAAAAGCGACACCCGTGATGACTTTAAAGAAAAACAATGTCAATAATGTCACTACGGGCGACATGTTCCGAACTCTTCGGAAGTTCTTCTTCAGGATGAGTGTTTTCGCGGCGGTGTCGCTTGAATCACGACAAGATTCAAGCGACCCCGCCGCGAAAACACTCACTTTATAGAGTACAAATTACTTTAATTACCCAAGGAATACCACTACCTACATTTTGTTGCTTAAAAAACCACCGGAGCTATAACTGAAATATGGCCTTCCGTTTTTTTACTAAATCACGTAAGGGTTGTGAGCTAGCATAATAAAGGCTAGTAAAAGCCTAAAGCAAAAAAAAGCTATAATCGAATTTAAACTTTTGTGAGACATGTCTAAAATACTACTAATAAATCCACGGTTAAATTCACGCATTAAATGTCACAACAGGCGACATGTTTCGAACTTTTCGGGAGTTCTTCTTCAAAACAAACATCGAAAACACTCATCCTGAAGAAGAACTCCCGAAGTGTTCAAAACATGTCGCCTGTCGTGTCGTTTAATACGTGAATTTAACCGTGAATTTATTAGTAGCATTAAAAAAAACTATAATATATTATGAAAACTTCGATCATGTCTATGAAAGTCAGATTTTCAGGCCACTACTGTGTGGCGGCCAAATTTTTCAATTCTGATCTCGGATTCGTACTTGGAGACAATGGAGACGCTTTGGCCCTTTAGTCATCAATTTTGAACATATTAAAGAAAAAGTGCATAATTATGTTCACTTTTTTAATATCAAAATGTCCAAGTTCGCAGGCAATAATTGTTGGAATCTGCACTCTCGATAACCCTAAAAGCGACACCCGTGATGACTTTAAAGAAAAACAATGTCAATAATGTCACTACGGGCGACATGTTCCGAACTCTTCGGAAGTTCTTCTTCAGGATGAGTGTTTTCGCGGCGGTGTCGCTTGAATCACGACAAGATTCAAGCGACACCGCCGCGAAAACACTCATCCTTAAGAAGCATTCCCGAAGAGTTCGAAACATGTCGCCCGTAGTGAAATTTAATACGTGAGTTGAACCGTGTAATTATTAGTACTGTTTCAACACGTCTCACGAAAGTTTAAATTCGAAAAGCAATGTCCGCCATCTTGGAATTCAAAATGGACATCATTTCTAGAATCTTCACCCTCGAGAAGCCTGCCAATGTATGTTGTTCTTTAAAAAAACGCGCATATTAATTTACAACGAATGTTTCAAAAAATTTAAATAATGCGACCACTTTTTGAAATATTTCTGACTATGAATTCGTATTTAGACCTCTCAGACATCGATTTTGAACATAACCGGATTTATTCTCAACTAGCGATCCGCTCCGGCTTCGCACGGATACTATATTATACATATAAACCTTCTTCTTGAATCACTCTATATTAAAAAAAACCGCATCAAAATCCGTTGCGTAGTTTTAAAGATCTAAGCATACATAGGGACAGACAGCGGGAAGCGACTTTGTTTTATACTATGTAGTGATAGTGATAATCTTTCATAAAGTAAATACACGATCGACAGAAAAATGTTCGTCTAGTTTTGCATGTACTGCACAAATTATTCTAAGAAGCCGGTCACCCGCCGATCGCTGTGTAATCTTATAGTTGTATTTTGAACTTTAAGATCTATATGTTAAGGTCGACTTTTAAATATATTATTTCAAAATGTAGCAAAATATCTACTGGAATGTAATGATACGTTCATTCACTGGACGAATATACTGGGTCACAATATTATTGAAATAATTATGTTCATCGTGCTGTCGTGAGAGCACAGAACGTAGTCCTCTCGTCTCAGCGGAGCGATTACGACTGACTCCGCCCGCGAACGGCAACAAAAGATATACAGAACCGCACGAAACACGCGACGGGAGAAAGGGTATCGCGCTAAATAAAAAAGGCCTATACGCCAAATACGTTTCACCTCAATAAGTCTGAAAAGGGACTACATAAAAATACCCCGCTAGTACTTTCATTAGGTAATGTGAAAAGCTATTATACACTCAACTTTTACTTAATTTATATGCACGGGAACCTCACACTATTGAAATTGAGTAAAAATAAGACATGTTTTGGCGGTTCTTTTCTATCGAGGCAATTTTGGTTTTGTATGGTTTTGTTCAGACGATTCAATTGCAAATATGATGTAGTTTTAGTATGTTCTTTTTCCTGGCATTCGCTTTAGTTTGTCATAGGTAAATATTCAATCTAAGAACCCCGATTTCGCGGAGCGCCCCCTCTTAAACGAAACATAGGTCCTATTTCAATAATATACACTCTAATTACAAAAAGAAAACTAATTTTGATAACGTATTTACCAAAATCCTCCATCATAATTATTTTAAAAGATAATACCGTTTTTATGTGTAAAATATATTTTTAGCACTGGTATCACTGCTGCGATACACCGGGATTGTGCATCTTTAAGTTGCTTACTATTTTTTTTTTCTTAATGCGAAAGGCAAATAATATCGGTAGCTGGATTTTTATTTTATTTGACGCCTGTCCTGTCACTCAGCTCACTCGGCTTCTAACAGCTTTATCCACTATACCAGTGTTTCTAAACCTGTGGTCAGTGGACCCCTGGGGGTCCACGAGTACCTATATAGTTATGTACGGGGGTTCGCAGCAGTCTCACCCATAGACCATTTCACAATAATAATTAAATGCCACAAAAATTCTTGCCTGTTTTTATTATTAATCCTTGGATTTGTGCTTGATTTCCTAGGGGTCCGTGGACGGAAAAAAGGTTAAGAACCGATGCAATTCATGGACTATAAAATTCAATGATTTACGAGTAACTAGTATACTGCTTATTAATGTTTATCATATTTATTTTCAATTTTGCTGTTGAAGTAAACTTTAAATAATATTGCATGACCGACCCGTACTTTCAGAACCCCTGATATGTCACTTTGACAGTGACATAACTTTGTTTACATTTTTTCTGTCTGATTAATAATCAGAGTATAGTAATACTAATGACGTTAATGAGCCTAAGTAGCGTCGCAAAAGGGCCCCTTAGAATGGCTGCCATTGTCATTATGCGGGGGTGGGGGCGGGGTGTCAAAACGATGCCAGGCAGCCGTTTAGTTCGAACATGCTGCGCATACCGGGTTTTAGGCTAGTGGTGTTTGGGTAGGAATTTGTAACGAGCTCGAATTCTATGGTTTTTTTCGTTCGCTGCTCAAAACAATTTTGTTTAAATCTCTACAATCTGAATCGACGAAAAAACTATATATAGGTACTACGTGTAACAAAAATAACGCAAAACCGTTTAAGGGCATAGGTGTTCTGATAAGAAAAAAATAAGAGATTTTTTTTGTTGATGCGATTTAATTTTTGGTTTTGTATGGAGCGTTGGCCTACTGGGGCGACCTGCTCCATACAAATGTAAAAAAAAATCGCGGCAAAAAAAACATCCTGTTAGTTTTTTCTATATCAGAACACGATACCTGTTATGCACTTAAACAGTTTTGCGTTATTTTTAGGGTTCCGTACCCAATGGGTAAAAACGGGACCGTATTACTAAGACTTCGCAGTCCGTCCGTCTGTCTGTCACCAGGCTGTAAGTATCTCAAGAACGGCGATAGCTAGACAGTTGTAATTTTCACAGATGATGTATTTTTGTTGTCGTTATAACAACAAATACTAAAAACAAAATAAAATAAATATTTCCCTCCCATACAACAAACGTGTTTTTTTTTGCCGTTTTTATACGGGTACGGAACCGTCCGTGCGCGAGTCCGACTCGCACTTGGCCGGTTTTTGTTACACGTTGAACCTGCTTACCAAATTTCACGAAAATCGATTGAGATATGCGACCTGTAGAGGAAAACAGCCGGACCGCCGGACATCTTGACATGCGAAAGAATTCTGGCCCAAAAAGACAAAGGAGAAATTCGTTCGCTTCGCTCGCTCGATCAAAAATTCCCGAGCTAACGAATGAGAATGTCAAAAATTCTAATTGATTCTCACAAATCCATTCGTGATAGCCTCATTTCAACTGACACGTTACGTATCTCCTTTTCTACTAAAGCAATTTTAATTAGGTGCCTAAATTTAATTAGGTAGGTATGCATTTCGTAATATCGTTATGAGTTCTGAGCATATCGGATAAGGATCTTCAATTTCAACTTCAATTCAATTGACTTTAGTTAATGTAAAATCATTTTGTAAATTTATAATAGGTACTTTAGAAAAACTACTATAAAATTCATTTTTAATTTCATCCCATCTTTATATTAGTGCGTCACACTGGGTCACATAGGGGCTTTGCACCCTTTAGTGATTACCTAATTTAGGTAGTGTGCCGGTTTCCAATCACATGGGGAACTGAAAGGATATTTTCTCGTTCTTTAGTAGATTCTATTATGTAACCACAAATAATTGCTAAAATTGATCGGGGCAGTTTTAATAGGATCGGCAAAATAGATATTATTTTTAATTTAATACATTTTGTCCTTCAGGTGGTCGCTAAATGAACCCGGTCGCAAAACCGGCATAATGATCCTACTTGCGTCGTGTACTCAAGAGAAAGCGCCTAAATCAAGATGATTAACGTATAAAAAAATTAATCAATACCTGCATAAAAAACGCGTTCCTTTAGGGTCCATGACTTATTATTTATTAGAAATTCGATAAAACCAACGACGTTAAAAATACAGCATCAAAAAAAATAGAACGCATTCCTTAATTCTAATTATTCGAATTTTAACGTTCGATTTTCGAACGTTCGATAAAAAACAAAAATAACTACTTTTATTTTTAGACATATATGTAATCATTTTAAATCGAATTTCGAATGTAATTGATTCTCTATTTAAGACGTTTCGTAAGTAATGGTCACGATTTGCGGGCGAAAGCGAAAAGGCGTGAATCAGCTGTCAAGAAGCCAAGACGCCATTATTATTTTGTCTGCGGCGTGTTCCGAATTCAAATCACTTTCGATTTCGGTTCGCTGTTACGTATTACATAAACATACATTGTGTAAAGTTATATGAGCGGAGTTTTTGCAAATACATTTACCAATATAAAGAAGCATACAAATATATTATTTAATTAATTTGAAAGTAGCTCATCCCTCGTAGAGAGAGAACCCAGGCGGAACCAGGCGATAAAATATAGCGTACATCTTTAAGATTCATTAATTCATACGGTAATATGAAATACTCGTATTACCTGAAAACATATGACATTGTTTACGGAAGCCTGCTGACTCTAACACCTATCTGTTACTTATACAAAAATAAAAACCAACAATGAAACAGATCCATTTAAATTTTATGTCATAGGTACCTAATGTATTATTCGAATTAGCACCAGAGATCCCTTCTGTATTGTCACTCTATCATCAACTTATCAATCTTTACAAAGGTCATAACTTCTATATCGTCATCGTTATAAAATTCGACCTTATCTTCAAACCTACAAAGTCTAATTCAGCATTATTTAACAAAAGATACAAGCAGTTTTGAAGAGCCTCGCAAGGCGCCAACTTTCGCCCAGCTTTCCAAAACACTCCTGCACCGTCGCTTAACGTCCTAAACGCATTATCATTCAGAGAAAATGCAACCTTAATCCAGGAATAGAGAGTTCAATTTCCATTGAATTTAAATATCTCTTAATGACATAACTTTATAGTACGGAGCATGTTGTACGAAATTAAGACTTTTTAAGAAGGGCGTAGAGTTTAAATTTAATTGATGTATTGGTAATGATATTCGTTAAGGCTATTTTCGGTTTGAGTTGCGTAAAATTGGCAGTTAATTGGTATTTGATAGGGCCAAAGAAATTGGCAGGAAGGAGGCCAATTTCACAAAGGTTCTATAGAATTAGTGAAAACGGAAGAAATTGTCTGTTATCGTCGTTTTACTAAATTGTAGGGTCAAGCAAAGGTATTGCATTGCCTGCCCAGATAATTCTTGGTCAGTTAAGATTTGTGTTTCACCTATTTTTATTTTTTGTGTTTAAAAGTACATACTTACTTAAACTAACGAACCGAATTTAATATTTAAGGCGCGTTCTATTAAAAAATATATCTAGATGTGTTTCTACTACCATCGATATAAAAATCACAAGATGATTAAAATATATACGCTTCTGTGTTAAATAACAATTAAAAATTGCGACAGTTTTAATCACATCACGCACACTAAACCATGATTTATGAACATTTAAAAACGAAAGTGATTTAACGTCGTTATAATTTCACAGGTAATGTTAAAAGCCATTAAATAATTATACAAATTCAGAATGGCAACATAACAGGAAAATATACCAAGAAAGTGAAAAGGAACACAGCCGCGCAGCGGCTGTTACTTCCGATTTCCATCGCCTCGCGAGCGGACGCATCGTATAAAAAAAATAAAAAGGTCTTTTATAGTCCGCAGTACGGACGCAGACCAAGTGAAAATAAACCTACTCGTATAAAAAAAACCTAAAATGGAACGTTGAGTGCCAGTGATGTGTTTCGAAATCCGAACCAATGGAAACGAAATTAAAAAACAAAATTTCAAAATTAGAAGAAGATACAGTGCAATGGGGTTCAGGGTATTTTTGTTGTTCGCGATATTGGGTGTAGTGTGTGCCGAGATTGAGAATGATGTGTTGACTCTGCAAGACGATTTGGACCTTAAGGATGACGAGATAAAGTCGGAAAGGAGACGGCCGGCTAACGAGCAGGAGAAGGATATATTAATGTTGGATGCATTGGGGCGAAGGAAAGGCTCTTACCATAGTTCCTATGGGTCTTCGCAGGAGGATGATTCAATTATGGATTTATTGGGAAAAAGTGAGTATTTATTTTTAATTTTACACGCTATACGACTATCTATTCAATTTGAAAAAAAAGTAAAAAATAGGGGTCTTACGCCGGTTAGCGACCACCATATTTAGTGTGCTGGTTTGCGACCAATTAGATGAGTTGGTGAACTGAATGGATGTATTCTCGTTTTCTTAGTAGGTTTCTATTACATCAATACTAGAAAATGCGCTGAATGTTTATTTAGGATCTGCGGAATATTTTTTTTTGTAATTAGTTTTAATTAAGTATTACGTTTGTTATTTAGTATTATTAGCAATTAAATAAAAATAAAAAAAATGTTTTTTTTTTACAGTAGGTAGCATATAATTCCAGAACCATTATTATCTTTAGTAACATTCTAAATCAAACAAAATTTTTAAAAACCTTGCCCTTCAAATAGTCGCTAAACTTAGACAACTCAAGAACAAATGTTATACAATTAGATAATCCAATACTGTTTTAAGTACATAGTACTTTCATTTGACCATATTATAACGACAATTCAGATTCATTATTTATACTAAACGGGACTTAATCGCGTATAATTAACTTATTTTTTTTTTTTCTTTTTTTAAATAAAATAAGTTAATTATACGCGATTAAGTCCCGTTTAGTATAAATAATGTGTGAGAATCGTGAAAGTTTAAATCAATTCAGATTCACGTTAGGAGTTCATTTAAAAAAATACAATCATCAAGATAACTTAAATATCCATCCGAATTTTAATGATCAATTATTAAATTAACTAGTGAGTACTTTAGATTAAACATGCATAGCTTCAGATATAATTGCGTAATGTTGATGTGACGAGTCGTGGATTACGAACACTTAAAATAAATAATAGTACATTGTTTATTGAGGGGCGTAAGTCGAAAATTGTGAACAAGAGTCTATCAGAAGAGGGCTTTTGATGACTCGAGTTTGCAATATTCTTACGCCCGTGTTATACACAATGTTTTTCATCACATTTGCGAGGAAATAAATACATTTTAGATGAAATTAATACAAATCGTAATAAAAACTGCAACATGATGTCAGTCGTCCATTTTGTTGAATTTGACGTTAGGCGCGTATGGCAAAGACCCTTCGGTATACAGCCACGATTTGAAAACACTGAAAAACATTTTACATAGACACTGTAAATAATTCAGTTAAACATGTTTAAGTAGTTTTTTAAGTATATATTTATTTATAAATACGTTTTCAGACATCGTATTTGATATAAAACCTCTTTGCTTTGTAACTGCCGCATGAATGACAGATACAATTTAAGAAAAAAAAACCATTACGCCCGTGGGCGTAACACAGGCTGTTACAGCTCTGTATGTCTGCGCATTATGAAGCCCTTTTCGAGCAAGTGTGATGAAAATAAAATACTTAATAAATATTGGGGGACAATCTCACACTAATAAAGGTAGTCCCAAACGAAGCAAAGCTTCTACTATTAGACCGTGGGCCCACTCCCAATACACCTACGTCACAATGCATGGCAGCAGGTCAAAAAAGTAGTGCTAAGCATGAAAAAAAAATGGCCGAAACTTTGAAAATCCTTCCGCTCAAAATTTGTGTATGGTATATATTTATGTCATGTGACAACAGTACGAGACATGTGGCATCATTTAGCCCTTTAATCGTAGAGAGAGTAAACCAAATCCTGTCAGTCCTGAAATGGCCGGAAGTACTTGGCAGACGGTGCCAAAGTTGGCAACTTTGACTTTTTTTTTTTTGCTCAGCACAACTTTCTCGACCTGCTGCCATGCAATTTATCATGTAGTCATGTGAAGTAGGTGTATTGGTAGTGGGCCCACAGTCTATATCGTTACTGAGCGACGATATACATACCTTTCTTTACATACATATTATAAATATGTATGTTTTTAAATATTAGTGGAGGAATCCCATAGTAAGCTCAATAAGCCTTGCGTTATGGGTATTAATCGATAGATAAATAATATTCGTGCTCATCACACAAATAAATACCCTCACCGGGATTCGAACCTGGGACCTCCGGCTTCGTAGACAGCGCAACAACAAGGCCAAAGTGGATTATGGGATTTTAACAGTGACTGGTCGTAACGTGGCTAGTAAGCTCAATAAGCCTTGCGTTATGGGTACTAATCGATAGATAAATAAAATTCGAGCTCATCACACAAATAAATACCCTTACCGGGATTCGAACCTGGGACCTCCGGCTTCATAGACAGGGCAACAACTAAGGCCAAAGGGGATTATGGAATTTTAACAGTGACTGGTCGTAACTTGCCTGTCACAACGACATGACTAGTTAATGTATACACTCAATATTTATTTATTTATTTAATCTTTATTGCACAAAAGAACAACTTATAGTACAAAAGGCGAACTTAATGCCGTAAGCATTCTCTACCAGTCAACCTTTGGGCAAAGCAGACAAATTGTGGGCGGTGCAACTACAGATATAAACACACATTAAACATACATTTATAATAAATAACAACAATAGACAAATAAATAAAAATACATACAAATATAAATACCTACATATATAAATATATATATATATATATATATACAAACGAAAATAGTGAACAGAAACACTAAGAATCTACGGCTCTGCTAGCAAACAACTTGCGTAAAGATCTTTTATCTACGCACATATCATTAGTGCTCTAAAATGCGTTCAGAAACCGTAGGAAATGACCAGCATTATTACAACCAATTTTACTATGAGAACTTTCTTGTATGTATGTATGTATGTAAATACTTTATTGTACACAAGACACAGGTAAAAATACAGACAAAAAAAGTTAATTCGGTACAAAGGCGAACTTATCCCTGTAAGGGATCTCTTCCAGTTAACCTTTGAGCAATTGAGTTGAGATCAGGAACAACAAGATAGACAAACTAACACGTGTACAGACGTATTTACCTAGACGCTACAGTAAATTAATCTTAATACATATATATACTACATATAAGTACAAATAAAAATAAATAGTATACACATACTATAACTATATATATATATATATATATAAATATATATATACCTATATATACAAATAAACATTTTTACACAATATACAAACAGTATCCTATTAAATCACAAGTCGTTGGAGAGCCACAACTTTTTCAACTTTTCTTTGAGTAATGCCACAGACTGGGACTGTCTAAAGGACAACGGCAAGCCATTCCACAACTTCACAGCGCGCACCGTGAAAGACTTAGAATAAGCGCGCGTCTTATTAGACGGTAATGCAAGGGTGAGGTTAGCGTGAGACCGCAGGCGGTGATTACTGCCATCAGCCATATAAGTAAAACGTTCAGACAAATAATGTGGAGAAGCAGGATTGAAGAGTACGTTAAAAAGCAAGGAGAGGATGTGCACGTCTCTGCGCCGACGGATCGGTAACCAGCCGAGCTGAGAACGAGATTCAGAGATGTGGTCGTATTTGCGCAGGCCAAATATATATCTTACACAGACATTTTGTAATCGCTCAAGTTTTCCAAGCAGTTCCTCTTTGAGATCTAAAAATGCTATGTCACCATAGTCTAAAAGAGGAAGTAAAAGAGATTGGGCAAGGGTCATCTTAGTATGGAAAGGGAGAAAATTCTGCAAACGCCTTAGGGAGTGGACGGAGGCAAACATCTTTTGACTTACCTCAGCAACATGGGGAGACCAAGAGAGCGTCTGATCAATGGTGATACCCAGATTCCTGACGGTAGAGGCAAAAGGAATGACAGTCCCATCAAAAAGCACGTCTGGAATCACCCCTTCCGAGAGTATACTTATGTAGTAAGGACTACCAATGACAATTGCTTGCGATTTCTTCGCATTCACTTTTAAACCGTAGTTGCACGCCCAACACCGTATAAATTCCAGATCACTGTTAATTTGACGAATTAGGGATGGAAACTCCTCAATACTAGCCGCTGCATAGATCTGTAGGTCATCTGCATACAGATGATAAGACGATCTAAGGGACTCGGTAATACCATTTATAAATATTGAAAAAAGAAGCGGCGAAAGCACCCCTCCCTGCGGGACACCAGCGGAAAGTTCGCACCATTCGGACATCTTGTCATCGATCCTAACGCGCTGGCGCCTGCCAAATAGGTAGTCACGAAACCATGACAATGAACTTTGACAAAGATTGAGTTTGTGGAGTATGCCAAGAAGTATATCAAAGTCCACTGTGTTGAAGGCACTACTAAAGTCAAGGAGGACTAGGACAGTGAGCTTTTTGCACTCAATATTATGGCGAATGTCATCGGTGACCTTAACCAAAGCGGTGACGGTGCTATGCCCGGGACGGAATCCGGATTGGAGAGGATTGAGCAAGGAATGCCTATTGAGGTGGGAAAGGAGACGACGATTCACATAATGCTCAATAACTTTAGACAAAATGGGCAGGATGGATATGGGACGATAATCGGAGAAATGAACAGGAATTGAGGTTTTGGGAAGCGGTATTACATGCGCATCCTTCCACGATGAAGGAAAAGTGCCAGAGGATAGGGAAAAGTTAATAATTACAGAGAGGATGGGAGCAATGAAATCCGCCACGAGCATAAGCATATCCACGCCGAGGCTATCTTCACCGACGGCCTTCGTCTTGATAGACTTGAGGATGGCAAGTGTTTCTTGCGGTGAAATATCTACAAATTCAAAAGGAGGTACGTCGGGGTGTGTGGCATTCGAAAGAAAGGATAAGGTTGACTGTTTAATGGGAGGGCTAAGAGTAACCGGCGAGGCACTGAAATGGGTATTGATAGCGTCTAAATCAAGATTGCTGGAAGAATTTTGTTGAGTTTTGCCCACCCCAAGTGACTTCAAGAATTTCCACAACTTTGCAGGAGGACACTCCTCGATAGACTTGTGGATATAGCAACGTCTCGCGTTCCTACAGACCTTATTACAGCGGTTTCGTAATGACAAGTATTTCCGGTGGTTTACATCCGAGGGATCACGACGAAAGCTAACGCGCGCCCTGTCACGTCTCGCCATTAGTAACTTAATGTCCGATGTTAGCCACGGAGCAGGATAGTGCTTAACCCGCATTGGTTTTAACGGAGCGTGCTTGTCGAAAATCGCAAGCAATATGACCTATATATCTTGTCTGTGGTAGTAGGTAAAATCTGTACTGTAATGTTATTACAGTACAGATTTTTGTAAGGTTATGAGTTTAAATTTGGAACAGCTGTCAAAACTCAAGTGGGTCTCTATTCTAGTATCCATAGATATTAAAACAGTTATCGATGCGAAACGTCAATTCAGTACGTTTTTTTTAATATAAACCGCACGACATTTGATCAAGAGTGACATGAGAATAGGGACTTAATTCGTTTGTCTATGATTAAAAAAACATTCGTCTTGACGTAGGATCGAATTGCCGCCATTACTGTTTTCATTTCTTTGTTGGTTTTTGCTGTTACGAAAGTAGAATTGTGAAAAGTTGTTTGTAATTCACATTTTAGTTTAAAATAGGAGTAGTAGTGACTCCGAGAACGATATGAACACTCCGCCGGATATCGTAAATGCAGCCACGATTGCAACAAAGATATTTTACAGGTAACACTATAGTAGCAATGCAGGTCATTTTCCTACGGCTTCTGAACCCATCTTAGAGTACTTATGATATGTGTGTAGATAAAGTAGTGTATGCAATTGTACATAATTTAGCCTTAAAACACTCGTGTGATCCTATTATGAAACTCGCTGACGCTCGTTTCATAAAACCACACTCGTATTTTAAGGCCTCTGATTATGTATCAGTTGCATAAACTAAACTGCATCCATAAATAAGAGTCTTAAAATGTAAACAAACCACTTACCGGTAGAAAAATACACATTCCTGGTGTAATCACACGCAATAACAAGTAGGCAATTGTTGTAACATCTAGGTAATCACGTGCAACACCATTATTTCTATAATAATATGTCAATTTTATCGTAAAACACTTATTTTTTTGCAGAAAACCGAGATCGCTGTAACCTCAAACCTACAACTGACATTTTAAATACTCTGTATTGTCTTTGGTGGATAGGGATGGGATGTTCTTTCACATCGATAAAAACTCGATGGCAGAGTAGTCTTTGATCGAGGCAGTGATGTTGAGCTAGTAAACAAATATTAAGTATTCCGGTGCGCCAAATTTCTAAAAAAAATAATTGTTTGCCGAAACATATTGTTGCAGACATGTCAGAGGCAAATGGCTGAAAATCAAAAAAAATGTACATAGTTAAGGGCCTTAATCTAATCTACGCTTAATTAACTTACTCTGGCTAACTTAAATGGTAAATGGTAATTTTTTTATTGTAAATGGTCATGTTTTCAATTCTGTCCGGTTATCTAGCAAAAAAAGCATTTTCAATGAGATTACTAGAAAACCGCACACAGAAAAAAACAACGCTACGCTCTTACACCGTATTGTGCCTTCTCTTTCACACTTAGAAAATTTTAATTATGCTGTCCTGCTGTCATAGTGAACGGAGTGCAGCCTTGGAACGAACTACATGTAATCTTTCGTTGCGATCTGTTTGGTTGCCAAAGATAACTTAATTATTTTGTTGAATATTGTATGCAACACCATGTTTGTTTTGTGTTTAGTATTGCTTAAAATCTTATTGAAAATACTTTTAGTTTTTACCCACCTACAATAATATTCTACAATAATTATATTGCACAATTTAATTAACCCTACCGGGCACACGGACGACAATAAAATTTATCAATAAAATTGACTAATCACTTATGTCAATATTCCCGTGAAAGCAACATGTCTGGTAAATTAAATTTTTAGGTTAGTTTTTTGTTTACATTGTAGAAAATTTCTATTGAAAGATGGTTTATAACCCTATACTCAATAAATTATTCACGTTTTTTATCATTTATCATCGTAATTCATCATTTCCGCTATAGTAATGTTGCCGACATCGACATTATTCGACATACACCACATCACTATAGTAGTCTATGGTTATCCATTCCGCCATATTTGTTTACCTTTTAAGACTCTTATTTATGGATGCAGTTTACTATTAAACGCGAATCTGGTCGAAGACTGTCGGATTTTAACGGGTAGGCCGTTCCAGAGGCGAGCGATTCGAATAGTAAACGAATTGGACATGAAGGCCATCATGTCAGGGTTTTGTCCCCTGTTATTGGATACATCGCATCAGCCAATTTTACTTCGTATTTACTCGATACACGACGGATTCATGCATCATACTTTTTCTGAACTCCATATCTCTAATAGGGGTGCACTAGAGCGACTCTCTAGTAAGTCACTAAATGTATGATAATACATTTACTCAAAAAGAAAGAAGGCATAAAAATATGCCTGCATAGTGACGAAAACCACATTCATATATCCATACTAGTTAATATTATAAATGCGAAAGTGTATGTGTGTGTTTGTTTGTTTGTTTGTCCGTCTTTCACGGCAAAACGGAACGACGAATTGACGGGATTTTTTAAGTGGAGATAGTTGAAGGTATGGAGAGTAACATAGGATAGTTTTTATCCCCGTAATCATCCCCTAAGGGGGTGAAATGGGGGGGTAAAAGTTTGTGTGGAGCTGCAATATAAACGAGTTCCACGCGGACGGAGTCGCGGGCAGAATCTAGTCTCAAATAATTACGAAGCTACAACCGTTTTAATATTGCTTGTTAGAGAGAGAGTCATAGTAAATGACAATCGTGTCATATGTAACGGTGCGTTTTGTGGAAAAAGAACGGAAATTACCCCGTCTTAAAACTTTGGATACTTATAAGTCTTATAACTTGTACTTATTTAATCCCCTGCTTTACTTTTTTCTCCATTTGACAATATTTTAATCCTGTTTCGGGAATATCAATATTATCGGTTATTTTATTTGGTGTCTTCACCCCTATTACTTACATCCGTGCGCATGTATTGACCAAGTATGAAGGCAACCGTCGTGTAAGTATATCATGGAGTATACAGATTAATGACGACCTCTGTAGCCTAGTTGGTAGTGACCCTGCCTACGAAGCCGGAGGTCCCGGGTTCGAATCCCGGTAAGGGCATTTATTTGTGTGATGAGCATGAATATTTATTTCTGAGTCATGGAAGTTTTTCTATGTATTTAAGTATTTATATCTATTATATATATCGTCGTCTAGTACCCATAACACAAGCCTTACTGAGCTTAATATGGGACTAGGTCGATTTTTGTAAGATTGTCCCCTAATATTTATTATGTGGTTTTACCCCAATTTGTCAGTACAACATGTCGAAGTCATAATTGGGTGTGGCGTACAGATGTAACAATCCGACTACATGTGCATGCAATTTCTCAGTAGATAGGTACAACTCGTTTGACAGTTGGGTCAGCAGCGCAACATGCCTCCAGAGTACAGACAATAGCAATTAGTCAGTTTCTGATAAATTGGGGCTGACAAATCATGACATGTATACAGGGCGTCCCAAACTTATGGGAAATGAAACCTTAAATATCGTAGATAGTGAATTTTGCTCAAAGAAGACTTTATGTTATTATTATTATTATTTTTTAACTTAATTTTCCAACAAGATGGAGCTCCGGCTCATAATAGTCGGAGAGCAGCAGATTTTCTAAATGAATGTTTTCCTACATGGATTGGTACAAATGGACCGATTGATGATCGACCTTACACCATTACATTTCTTCTTTTGGGGATACGTGAAAGATATGCTATAAGCGCAAAAAATGCAAAAAGCGATACGAAAACGTGGGCGAGTTGCAAACAGAATTGTGCCATATCACATCGAGTGTCACCATAAAATGATAAGAAAATCAACAGGCAGCGGGCTCATTAAAAGATTGGAGATTTGCGTAACACAAGAGGGAACACATTTTGAGCATTTAATTAATTAATTTACAAAAAAATACCTACTTAATTGACTACGGCAGTTTCATGTATGTTTTTAATTTGATTAAAATATTAATTTCACGTTGTTCCTTTCTTTTTAAATACAATGTTACTCAAGCAGAGTTATTATTTTTTAGCTATTCTTTCGATTGGCATCATAAAAGTAGGGTGATTTCTTTTGACATTTAAGTCGGTTCGATTCCCAGACGAAGCAAGTAATTTTTAGAAAATCTATGAATGCAGAATTACTAACTTTTAAAAATAACATAAAGTCTTCTTTGAGCAAAATTCACTATCTACGATATTTAAGGTACTTCCCCTTCATGTCCCGTAAGTTTGGGACGCCCTGTATACCTCATAATCTTCCTGCATAAGTATGCAGTGTTCAGACAACCGGATCGGCAAAAAAACCGTAAACGCCTCGGCGCTGCCGAGTTGGGCGTCCGATCCGATATCTGATCGGACGTGTATTGCCAGTGCAAAAAAATATATGGCGTTCCAATCGTCTGATCAGACAATGGACGTGTATTGCCGCTCTATACCCGGCAAAGTTTATATAATATGACCTATCATGAAAAGGGGCGCAGTTGTAGACTCTTGTTAAAATTGATAACGTAGTGATGCTAGATGGATAGTAAACCGTCAAGTTATTGTAAAAAAGTATATATTAAAAAATATGATTAAAATTATAAAAAGATATGGAACTTTAAAGTTTAGAAAAAATATGCATTTTTTTAACTAAAGAGAGTAAATTTAAAGCTACCACTGCTACCAGTATAATTCTTACGCTTTTATAGAAACAAAATTGTACAATAACTATGGACCTAAAGGCAGTATTTCGCGACCGAAACAGTAACTTACTTAATTTTCCATACAACGATTAGTACAAATATACAGCGGTGACGTACTTCTGTGTCAATTAGTATGAAGCGTTTCGTCAACCACCAGCGAGGTCCATCTTTGACTAATTTTTTTACGTATTTATGTACTTTAATTGTAGTTCCTCCCATACAAACATTTGTTCCTCTCTAAAAACTGGTTCGAATGGCATCGAAAAAAAACCGTAGAATCATGCTTATTGCACAAATATAGGACTTGGACTGTGCCAAGCGAAAAATGCACGCATTCAACACAATCTCGGTTCATAAGTGGGAGGACCTTGCCGTGGACAGGGACAAATGGCGCAAACTGGTGTTCGATGGTCGTAAAGTCTACGATGAAGCATGGTTTAAAAAGAGACTTGCAGATAAGCGAGCCAAGTGGCATCAACGTGACACCTGTCCGCCGCAGGCAAATTACACCTGCCAGGCTTGCGGTCCTGTATGCCGCTCCCGCATTGGCTTACAGCCATGGAAGACGTTGTCTCCCTTCTTGACACTGCTTGGATAGTCTGAAAGTAGTAGACTTAAAGGTCATTGATTGATTGATAGGTACCTGTTCACAATTCCATACATTTGATATCCTTATCGGATTCTACACCCACAAATATGAACACGCCTTAAGGCGCCGTAGGTTCAGCGAAGTTAAGCGAACAGAGTTTTTGAAACAATATAATGCGTCTGTTTATAATAATATGGTTTCAAAAAATACGAATAGTAATCTTGAGGCTTTTCTGCAGGCAAATCAGTGCTTCGAATCATGATTAAGTAAACTTCGCTCAATAAAAAAAAATCACGAACATAGGTCTAAAACACACAAAAATACACTTAAAATATTCGTAACAAATTATGCACAAAAGCTATAAATATTAAAATTTCTTCTAAAAATCGGCAATATCATGTTTGAGGTCATCTGTTGTTTGCTGTCAGGATCAGTGTTTACATTTTTATTTATTTAAACGGCCAAAAAATTAAAATTAAAAAACATGATATCCGCGCTTCCGAGCACGCACTTCCATCTCGCTCACGCTTATGTCTTGTATCTATTGTATTGTATGTGTATCTTATGCTCAGTGGAGGGAGAGAAGACCATGAACCTACGGTGCCTTAAGAGTTAAAAGGTGACAAACGAGTAGCTAAACCATTGTCGTGTTGGTAAGACAGTTCTAGAGCATTGTTTTAGTTTAGAGAACGGATGTCGTTACCGTGCGTATTGCTCTAACTCGATTATAATAGTGCAACGCAAATTGGATAGTAAATAATTTGTGATGATGTGATTACGTGAAAGTTAAGCTAATGCTTTTCTACCTAAAGCAAGCACTGGTAGTTGGGAGTTTAAACGTATTATTTGTCATATCATAACTGGGACCGCAGACCAATTAGGTAACGCAAAGAATAGTAGGTTATTTGTCCAAAAACATAATTCCGAACGCCATTTTCCGCTAAATGAAAATTTGAGGGCAGATGATTTAATTGAATATGTAAATAGGTTAGGTTAGGTTAGTCTTATATCCTAAAAAAATAAACATTGCTTCACAGGAACATGGTTTTCGGAATGGTAAAATTCGGATAAATATGCTTTTGGACAAATTACTCTTCGGAATAATGTAACTATAACTTATTTTTTTTTATTGCAAACTACCTGTTCGTGCGGTTCCCGTGTTTTATACAAAACCCAAGCGAAGCCGCGGGGTGAAATATAGCCGATCTCAATGCTGATAGTCAGTTTTATATACTGTTGAAAGAATTTATGAAATCGGATAAGTAGCTCCAGAGATTACCTCGTACATACAAACTTACACATTCGCAAATTGTACCTCTTCATAAGATTAGTATAAGCTACGAATATATCCCTGTGGTGTATTTCATCGAATGGCTTACATTGAATATGCTACTATAAAAATACATTAAGAGATCTAAGCCATTTGGCTGCATCAGGGGGAAGGTCGAACTGATCTCCGGTGGGTCCATTATAAGATGTCAGGGGGCAGCGTTGGAAAATTGTGCTCCATGGTCTAGATTTCTTCGCCACACTCACACATGCCTATCTTTCCAACCCAACTTGTGCCGGACACATTAAGTTAAAGTTAACTGGTTAATTCATCAGCCAAAATGACACTAGTGGTAGACCCGTTATGACAGGGTATATGTCTGTTAAATTTCCTAAAGTGTTCTAAACGGGTCATTGTCAGATTTAGGTGCGCGTCTTTTCGGTGGACATTGCCAAGGTTAAGGGCTTTAAAGCCTAATTTTTGGTTGAACTCTGAATCCGCATAAACGGCATCGCCTCTTCTATAATTCTATGCGATTAAAACATATTATATATAAACATAAGCCCTTAACTATTGCCCACCGAAAAGACAATTTTTGTTTTACTGACTGACAATGACCCAAACCAACAACCCATTATAATCCGGTTCAAGGGACCATATTTCCGTATTAGTTGTTGTTTACGAGCAGGGTTCGGTCCTAGTAGTCGACGTTATACTCGGGTATGACGGGCACTCTATGTCAAAGCAATACGGGTTAAATTTGAACGAAGATAATTTTTCTTAGTTTCTTAGGACGTTTACCTTAATTGTGTAACTTTCAAACATGCTATAGGGGGTTGCATGTTTGAGAAAAGTCAATTACCGTTGCTCATATTACCGTATTTGTATTTTTATCACCAATACCAATGCTTTAGTTTAGAGATTTATCCACTCATTTGCTTGTGGCAACCACAGTTGCGGTAAACTGATGGTGGCAACTGTGATAATGAAAAATATGAAGCAATTTATTAGCCTGTTACAGTAGCCAGAGATCACGGATCAGCACTTGCCAGGATCTTAACAAACCTCTCTTGCTTCATCTTCATACACTTTTTGGAGGTTTCCCCGGGATTTTCCCTTTCTCCATCCACTCCGATCGGTTTACTGGCCCGCAGTCAGGTTACAAAAATAACTTCATTCACTTTCATGACATTATTATTCTTGGCTTACTGACCTGACCTGTTTTAATAATTCCTCCGATTTGGTCGGAAAGACGCCTAGATTTCGACCCAATTAGTTTTAACTATTGGCCTACCAATGCCTTTTCGCTGTTTCAACAGTCAACTGACTCTATCCAAGTTAAGCAATATTTACTCCAGTTCTAGATGGGTGACCATTTCTTACCACCTATTAGTTAATTACGAACGACAGGCGGTCGTCCGTTACTATTACGAATGTCTATAGGCTCCAGTAATAAAAACCAAGTAGGGTCATAGCCCCGGCACCCGAATTTAAGGTGCCGGAT
The DNA here is from genome assembly GCA_947578815.1 of Epinotia ramella. Lineage (NCBI taxonomy): Eukaryota > Metazoa > Arthropoda > Insecta > Lepidoptera > Tortricidae > Epinotia > Epinotia ramella. The sequence continues at coordinate 10,217,955 of OX388226.1, read as the reverse complement.
AGCGGCCACCTTAGGGTGCCGGTTTACGACCACCTAATGAGCTGGTGAACTGGCACAATGGCATATTTTTTAGTTTTATTCTCAGCTCACTTTTTGTTTATGCGGTGGGGTTTTGTTCACTGAATTAAAACGGCATCAAATATAATGACCACCAAACAATGCTTTGATACCCTAAGCTCAAAAAAAAAAAAAATTCTACCATCACAATAGTACTAGCTGTTTTAGTAACGACTGCACATTAAATTGTATTCGAAGACCAAATTTAGTAAATGATCACCAAATCTTAGCGAGCAAATGAATACAATATTTCTACCTAAATAACCCACTATGATTGCCATAAAGTGTATGCATGTTACCACATAAAGTAGGTATAATGATGCCAAATTTACAAGTGCTTTTTTAACCTGATGGGCATTTGATTGAATAAACGCTTCTGTTTTTTTGGTAGTTGTTCATTAATTTAGGGAAATTGAATTTCAGGTTAGTAAACATTTTCTAGTAACTTAAATGATTCCTTCTTTATAATTTGGGTTATTATTTCACATTAATAGGAGATACAATTTTGGTGATCATTTACTATTTTTGGGTTAGCAATGATTTATTAGGATAGCATTTTCTTTAAGAGGCTCCCATACGCCAATGACCTTCGATCTGAATCCCTTAGTTTTCTAATGTTTTTTGTAGCTTATTATATTAACAACAACGGCTTTAAGCAATATAGTATCCCATATTTACTTCAAACTTCATTGTTTTCGAGATATTTGGCATCAAAGTTGAACAATTTTAGGCCAAAAAACTGGTTTTCTGGCCATAACTTTTGTGTTAATTGGTTTAAAATTAAAACCCTCTGCCAGTTTTTAGAGACGTCATAGACGAACCCAAATTTGTAGATTTCGTATATGTTAGATCTTTCACGTCAATAGAGATGCGAAATAAGTGTTTTTTTAGACAATGTTTAAAAAAACCATACAAAATTAAGTATTAATTTGTTTCAAAATCCGGTCAGTCAAAATGGAGATAAAAGATTGAAAAACCGATAGCCGTTTGATTTATGATTCTATCTGTAGTGCAAAAGTAGTAGATACGATTCAAAACTTGTCAAAAATCGATGAAAACCTCGGGTAGCCCCTTAATAGGATAGTAAGATGTTATAATTTGGGTTACTAATTCTCATTAAATAAATAAATTTTGGTGATCATTTACTATTTTTGGCAGTAAAAAGTTTTTTTTTGGCGTTATATTTTACTATATCTGGTGGTCGGTTAAACATATGCCAATTAAAACCATCTCGACATATAAGACTTCCGTTTAAACCAAACCGCTCTCATATCGGATGAACATCCACTAGGGAAGGCACAGACAAACACAATGATAAATCGAATTAAATATATTCGATGAATGCCCGCTCGACGTCCCGCTACCCGCTGGCGTCCAGATCGCGAACTTAGGGTGCAACCGGGAAAACGCCAGGAGGAATATGACAATTGGAAGGGTCTCTATACCAACTACAACAACGCTCGAGCATGCATGGACAAGGAATCGATTCCGTCTCATAATCATTGCCTTAATCGCGTTACACACGCGCACGCGACGATCCATAGATCAATATGGCGGTGAACGCCCTCGATAATTTTCACTATCGCGCGCATGCGCGAGAGCTACAATGATCTATGAGCTAGATCGTGATCTGTTCAATGACGTAAGTTATATGAATATGTTATGCTTGATGGAGCCTGAATTTGATAAGTTTAAGTGCTGTATTAGGTGCTATAAAAATGTAAGATGGCTATTAAGACTAATAATTACTCGCATTTGCACGTCAACCCGTTGTTCAAGGTTCGTGTCTGTGATAGCAGCAGTTTTTAACTGCCTAAAGAAATAAAGTCCCTAGAGTACATTCAATTTTAAAATAAATTATTTTAATGGTGCCTAAACAAGGTGTATTATAATTTTACAGTACACATGGTGCTACTTTCCCGCACTAGTGCGGAAAAGAGCTCTTTCCGTGCATATGGCGAAACTTTAAAGAGCCATATGTACAGTAAAACGTTGTACGATACACGTGCGAATAGGTAATTCGCAACTCGTGTCGATTTAAAACACTCCCTTCGGTCATGTGTTAATTTATCACCACTCGTTGCGAATTTCCTATTTTCGGCACTTGTATCGTAAATAACTATTAACGAACATTTTGAAAATAAGAATACTTAATATTATGACATGCGCATTATGCTACCTTTCCTGACATTTTGTTGTTAGTAATCATTAATTTTATGGTATCTCATTTTAAGTTAGTTCTATTATATAGATATATAGATATTTATTACATTTGATATTTTTATTATATTTTTAGGACATTAAACAATGACATGCTTGTAGAATCTTTAAATATTGTACGTCATATAATGGCTGATTGTGACGAGGTATGGAACCACTATCAACTTTATATTATTATAATATAAAGTTGATAGTGGTTCCATGGCTCAGCACCAGTTTTTTTTTTTTTTTAATTTATTGATTAAGACAAAAACAATGAATATCATTACAAAGCCCATCTAGGCAAAACCTTGGAGAGGTTTGTGTGCCGATGGGGAGTTCTTATTATTCTTTTGATCTCATTTATAGCTAAATTAAAAACTAAGTATTTTAAGTAGGTTATACGTCGACCAGACTATAATAGTCTGGTCGACGTAACTGGTGACTGAAGAGCTGGCGGCTTTCTCGCGCAACGCATCAGCATTGCAATTCAGCGAGGAAATGCCGCCAGCATCCTCGGTACAATGCCTCGAGGGCCTTTTTTAGGGTTCCGTACCCAAAGGGTAAAAACAGGACCATATTACTAAGACTTCGCTGTCCGTCTGTGGCGTCTGTCTGTCTGTCACCAGGCTGTATCTCAAGAACCGCGATAGCTAGATAGTTGAAATTTTCACAGATGATGTATTTCTGTTGCCGCTATAACAACAAATACTAAAAACAAAATAAAATAAATATTTAAGGGGGGCCCCATACAACAAACTTTTTTTTTTACTGTTTTTATAGATAATGGTACGGAACCCTTCGTGTGCAAGTCCGACTCGCACTTGGCCGGTTTTTTAGATTTAACTTAGTTTTAATTTAATTTAGTTAATGTTAGTTATCATCTTGTATATACTTTAGAAAATAAATAACTTTACAATCACTTACTTACAGAGCATAGATCATTTGTATTTGTAATGTCTCTTGTAGTGTTTGAAGGCGGTACCCTTCATTGAATGGCCAGTGCTGGCTGTAAAGCTAGCTTCATTCTGAGATGGCTCCATTTCGTAACACGATCATTATCCACGAATTAATGTTTGGAAATTAGAATTTAGGACGAGATAGAGGTCTTCAAGTGGTTTGAGGACTACTCGTTTAGCGGGCGGAACTCTGACATTTATTTTTGTGTTGTAAATTCTTATGCACTCGACTTTACTTTCAAACCCGTGGAAGTCCTTACTAATTGGTGTTCTATTCGTTCTTTTATTAATATTAAAAAAAACTATTGTGTGTGTATGTGTGTGTGTGAGATGTTACCCCTGAAGCATGAAGGTTCCATCGCAGATACTGACTGCCTAGCCAGGAAACTTATATGGGCCGATTTATTTGACCTCGGTCGGGATTTTAATAGTCGTTTTTTTACTCAGATTTGGATAAATAAAAGTGGGCAGGATGGAAGAGTTCTTGAGACTGTACAATATTCGCACAATTTCTTAGTTTCCTCCAATTTTTTAACACCAAGTAACCAAAACTATGGAATTTTCGTAACTCAGTGGAATTTTAAGATCAAAATTATAGGATACATATATATCCGACTTACCCACTTTCATCCAATTGTCATGAAAAATAAAAATAGGTCCTTTATATATATTTTTTCTTCCTTAATTATAACTTTGCTTTAAACCTATTTCTCTCTTTCCAGTGATCCCCCAAACATGCCGCTACCGTGGCGCCAGATACCCCTGCGGCCTCAGCATATCCTGTGTCCTGGGCGGAGGGAAACCCATGGATCTATGCTCAGGAGGCATGATCTGGGCCTGCTGTGTAGACCGGGAAACTACTGAGCGCCCGGCAGAGGTGGCGCCTACCGTGCATAATGCTAGTAAGTGGGCACCAATAGTGTAACGCTTGTACGCTGGCGCCAATCGTATGACAATGTTAATGATTGGTACCAGTAATTCTGCAATGACAATACTCACTCATTCTACGTTGATTTCACGTAAACGCCAATTAGGTAACGATGCAATTAAGTTGCCACCAATGATATAATGATGCTAAGTATAACATTATTTATGCGTACTTTGTTAAATTCAATAGTTATGCTATTAAGGGGCCATCAATAGCATAACGAAGGTAGTAATTTAATTACAATTATTTAAAGACTCTAGTGTGGTGGGTCCAAAATTATAACAAAGGTAAGTATTTGATAGTAAGATGGCACTAATTGTTAACGTTGCTAGTGTTGGCGCCAATGATGTATCGATGCTAGTGAGTTCCTCCCACAACACTTAACACACTACCAATTACAGTCGCTAACAGTCAAGATCTTAATCTTTACGTCAACCTAAATGTAGGCTTCTAACAATTGTGATTAAACCGTGTGAATAATAATGTAAAAAATAGTGTTAACATTGTCATATTCTAACTAGTTACTAAACATTGATAAGAAACAAATGATTCCCACCAACACACACGCATCAAAACAAAATATTATACAGGGTGCTAATGACCGGCTTTTAAATACAATAATAGACCTTCTACTTTACAAATGGAACAGCGAACACTCATATTCTTTAAGAAAAAACCGGCCAAGTGCGAGTCGGATTCGCGCCCGAAGGGTTCCGGACTATTAACTATAAAAACGAAAAAAAAAACACGTTAGTTGTGAGGCGGCCCCTTATTTTTTTATTTTAATATTATTTGTTGTTATAGCGTCAACAGAAATACATCATCTGTGAAAATGTCAACTGTCTAACTATCACGGTTCATGAGGGAGACCTGGAGAGACGGACAGCGGGTACGGAACCCTAAAAAAATCGACAACGCGTACACGGCACTCTGAAATACTAGCTGGGCCTAATATTCATTAATTTATGTCCATTTAACGGATAGTTACGGATAGTAACAAAACCGACAGTCAATGTCAATCGCATACATTTAGTAACACAACCGACAGCTTAGACGTGACTTAAGCTATTTTGGGCTCAGAGGCTCTAGTATAAGTTTTACCGAAACAAAACGTTACGACCGCGTTCGCGTTTAGCTGTCAAATCCCATACAAATTGAGGGTGAAACGCAAACGCGATCGTAAAGTTTTGTTTCGGTAAAACTTATACTAGAGCCTCAGGTTTGGGCCGTGCATTTCTGTCAGTGAGATTCCTCAACCCTGTAATAAGCCTTTGACATCAATTTCATCATCCTCCTAGCGTTATTCCCGGTTGTGCCCCTAAAGGAGCCCGGGGTCCGCTTTGACACCTAAACCCAAGACTTGGCATAGGCACTAGTTTTACGAAAGCGACTGCCATCTGACCTTCCAACCCAGAGGGAAAACTAGACCTTATTGGGATTAGACCGGTTTCCTCACGATGTTTTCCTTCACCGAAAAGCTAACGGTAAATATTCCGTACATAAGTTCCGAAAAACTCATTGGTACGAGCCGGGATTCGAACCCACGACCGCCGCTTAGCAGCCGCATGCCTGAACCACTAGGCTACCGTAGCTGTAGCCGTAGCTGCCGTAGCCTTTGACATCAATGTATAGGTATAACATTAGTATGTGTGTAATTGTGTAATTATAAATAAATAAATAAATAAATATTAAGGGACAATCTTACACAAATCGACCTAGCCCCAAACTAAGCAAAGCTTGTACTATGGGTACTAGACGACGATAAACATACTTATATAGATAAATAAATACTTAAATACATAGAAAAACATCCATGACTCAGGAACAAATATTCGTGCTCATCACACAAATAAATGCCCTTACCGGGATTCGAACCCAGGACCTCTTGCTTCGTAGGCAGGGTCACTACCAACTAGGCTAAAGTGGTCGTCAATTTGGTATTTGTTTTCAATAAATTGATTACTTTATAAACAACTAGCTGCCCGGCCCGGCTTCGCACGGATTACCCGTTTTCCCGTAGGAATGAAGCATTTTCCCGCGTTAAAAAATAGCCATGTTCATCAGGGATAATGTCTGCTTCTAAAGGAATTTTTCAAATCGGTCAGCAGTTTCGGAGCCTATTCAATACAAACAAACAAACAATCAAATATTTCCTGTTTATAATATTAGTAGTAGATAGGGGCTCTGAATCCCTTCGTTTTCTAATGTTTTTTGTAGCTTATTATATTAACAACAACGGCTTTAAGCAATATAGTTTCCCATATTTACTTCAAAGTTCATTGTTTTCGAGATATTTGGCATCAAAGTTGATCAATTTTAGGCCAAAAAACCGGTTTTCTGGCCATAACTTTTGTGTGAATTAGTAAGAGGTATGAGTTTCGGGTGTATAAAAGTTTTAATGAGGATGAAGTGTCGGGTTTTGTATTTTTACAGACCTTTCTTTAAAAATGGATCATCATCATTCTCCTAGCGTTGTTCCCGGTTATGCCCCTAAAGGAGCTCGGGGTCCGCTTTGACACCTAATCCCAAGATTTGGCATAGGCGCTAGTTTTACGAAAGCGACTGCCATCTGACCTTCCAACCCAGAGGGAAAACTAGACCTTATTGGGATTAGACCGGTTTCCTCACGATGTTTTCCTTCACCGAAAAGCTAACGGTAAATATTCCGTACATAAGTTCCGAAAAACTCATTGGTACGAGCCGGGATTCGAACCCACGACCGCCGCTTGACAGCCGCATGCCTGAACCACTAGGCTACCGTAGCTTTCTTTAAAAATGGATAATAATTATTAATTCTGTATTACAAAAATGTTAAACAGGAATCAAACTTTCCCATATCTGCACCTGCAAAGCTAGCTTCAATAAACCGAGGACGAGTGTCGAAATGAAAACTACTAAATTTCGTTAATTTTTGACGGGAGCCCCTTAATGCTGGGATTGTACATGCATACCTTCACTCTCTCGCTCGCTCACTACGTATAACGGGCCCCATTGTTGTTCAGAGAACAGATTATTCTAAAAAAAACTGGGGCACATAAGTATTAAACGAATTCACCGAATCTTATGTCACGGTGATGTATTCAACATTGTTTCACAATCTTTAGACATTTGCACACAATAGTTGTTATCGTAAATATGAGTGCTTTCTTGTGGTTTAAGTTAGAAGAGGTGGAGATAGCGAGTGCCGTTACATTTAATTAAGTAAATATTGGGGAAAATCTTACTGAAATCTTGACAATAAGTACTTAGAAAATCAATAGTCATAAGTCGGTTAAAGCTACGTTTAAAAGAAGGAATAAATAAAGGGTATTTGAAAACAGTAAAAATAAATGATCAAGCAATCCCTACAAATTCCATACTAACGGAGCGTTTTTGACGTTTCCGATTAATTTAAAATAATTCTGATTTGACTTTCGTCAAATAACCGAGCACCTTATTAATAATAATAAATAATAATAATAAATATTAGGGGACAATCTTACACAAATCGACCTAGTCCCATAGTAAGCTCAATAAAGGCTTGTGTTATGGGTACTAGACGACGATATATTTAATAGATAGAAATACTTAAATACCTAGAAAACATCCATGCTAATATATTCATGCTCATCACCATACATCGGGGTTTTCGGAGCGGGAATGATTTGAGAAAGAGTAGAGATAAACAGATATGTTAGTCTAAGAAAATATCTTATTATCAGAGATCGGATATTCGGATCGATATTTACCTAAACTTTGGCGGCGTGAACGGTATGGAGACGGACTCGACTTTATTTTCGTAATAAATTTCACGGAATTTCCCGGGATTTCTTAACTATGTAACAAGGCAATCTAAACTCATATTTGAAAATTTTAATACGCTTATTTATTATGTATTTAATGTAATTTACTATGGGGAAATATTAAATTCAATTTACCTGAGATTTATTCAACTAGCGAAGTATCATTATCATTACTTAGTTTAACGGAACTTGTCGTGAGTACTAGTACTTTTAAGAATTGTTTTCCTTCGACGTTTCAAGGACGACATTATCCCCGTGGTCTCAAATTTTTGCCATTTTTGCATTCGGGTGTCAGATTTACTTTGGTTTTACGTTTCTACTCGGCTATTCAACAACGGTTTCTGCTTTGCTTTATGATTTGGATTTTGGATTCTTTTTTCAACACCCACTTGTGCTTTGGATTCCCGGACCTGTTCCATAGAACTCTTGCTAAATATTTAATTTATTAATAAACATATGTGTCATTTTTGAGCAAAAGGTACTACTTTGACGCAAATCATAGAGTCGCGAATACCATCAAGATTTAACTAGACGTGAACCTTATTTACAAATTACAATCGACAAAATTGTACATTTTGCATGAAAACGTCACATATATGTGTTATACAAAAAAACTGTTTTATTATTCCCCTATAAGTATTACATAACCCTTGAATCTACTATAATGTATGATTTACCAGTTATGTAAGATATGTATAGAGAAATGCTTACCTTACTTTGCCAATTCACGCTGCGGCTACACTACAATACACTGTTCTTGTTAGATCTATATAACAACATATTTCCTTACAAAAATAGTCAAAAATAGCCATAAACTAAACATGTAGGTAAAATTGTACCATCTTATGTCATTTCGTACGATCCCGGAGTCCCGGAGCATATTTATTAAAATTATAATAAAAAAGAAGCCGACTCCATATTTTCCCAACAATTTCCGGTATTTTGCCAAGTTTAGGTAAATATCGATCCGAATATCCGATCTCTGCTTATTATGCCTAATGAATAACTACCTCTCTGTGAGTTGTATACAATCTGTGACAAAGTTTTATTTTAATTTCCGTAAAAGTCTTATAACTTATAAGGTAACAATTAAAATAACTTTAATTAATTACCTGCTGTAAATTGAATAGTTGACACGATTTTTCAGAATAAACTATTAATATTTTTTCTATATTTGGGACAGTTAATCTACGGCGTCTTGCTGTAAATATCCATTTCAAGGAGCTAAATGATCTTTCCACGTCGACAGTTGTAATAGGTGCATATTTAAATTTTTTGTAGGAATCAATTGATGCACGAGAAGTTTGAGATTGAAGTTCTATTTCTTTGCCTTGTACCAACTCATTTATAATTTTTAGTGTGCTATAGCCAGAATTCTTCTTTAACACCAACTTCAGTTTATCATAAATCTGTTTTCCTTTTACGCTCATGTTTAATTTGGAAACATCTCTATAGGTTTCATGAACTATTTTTAAACTATCGCTGATGGACAGCTTCGCATCCTGTAGTTTTTTAATAGCATTTGGGATAGTCATCAAATGATTTGCTATGAAATTTAAGTCGCTTTTTATATTTGCATTTCCAAACGCTCTTTTTGCCTTTCTAATACTCTGGGCTTCGGTGGGACTGAATGTATTTAGAACACGTTTCACTTCATCGTAATGTTTGCTGTAATACGTTGCAGCTTCTATCCAGGTTCCCCACCGAATAATTGTTGGTCGAGGTGGTAAAGGCACTCCGGGGAGCATTTCTTGAAACTTTTGTATTCTTTTAGGAGATTTCAAAAATGTCTTCTTAACATTTGCGATTAAATCATTCACATCTGGATAAAGTTTTCTTACTAGTTCAGCCACTCTATTTAAACCATGAGCCAAACATGTGACGTGCAAAAGATTGGGAAAAATACATTTTAAATTTCTTCCAGCCTTTAGCATGTAGCCCACACCGTCAGTTAAAAGTAAAAGTACTTTATTGTGATTATTATGGTTAGCACCCCATAATTCATCAAGAGCACTTGTGACCGTATTGGATATTGATACATTGTTCGTGCTGTCTAACCGTTTACTGGATATCAAGTGTTGAGTGCCAATGTGATCATCACGTAATGCTCCCACTATTACGTTAGCTATTTGACGACCATAATCATCCGTGGTTTCGTCAACACTCACATATATATATTAATTTTTTAGCTCGCTCCGTATTTTATTCATTTTTTCATCGTAAGCTTTATTTAAATATTCCCGTCGCAGTTGACATTCCGAAGGAACTTTTGCAGTTTTTCCAAATTTACCGGTAACACAATTTTCGATAAAATCTTTAAATATCGGATTGTTTACCTGCGTCCATGGTATATTACAGCCCACAACAAATTTCAAGAGCTCACTATTGTAATCATATTTCATACCTGTATGTTTATTAGATGCGACATGTCGCGTTACACTAGATTTCGTTTGAGCGAAGCTCACATTGCACTTGGTGCAAAATAATAAAGAATCTCGAACCTCTATCTCTGGATTATTTTCTATCCACGAACGCATAAACTCGTAACGAGTTATTTTTCTCGGAGGCATATTTGTGTTGACTGATTATTTACAGTTTTTTAAAATACAATTGCATATAAGTTTATCTAGACAAGCAAGGGTAACGGTTGACAATAGGTGTCTAATACAATGTCAAAGCTTGACGCTCGATATCTATGAAGCATTTTCTTATAAATGAATAGACTTAACTGAAGAGGTTGATAATGAATGACCAATATAAAATATGTACCTATATGTATGATTAATCTTTATTTATTTTTCAATCAATTATTCATTCGGTAGAAACCTACTAGGGTACGATCTGTTTTTAAGTAAATACCTTCTCTTTGGCTAATGTCAAACGTTCCCGCTCCGAAAACCCCGATGTATGCTCATCACACAAATATTTGCCCTTACCAGGATTCGAACCCAGGACCTTCAGCTTCGTAGGCTGCGTCACTACCCACTAGACTAACCGGTCGTTAAAATATTTTATTATCCTCAAAATCGAAATCAGAATACAAAAATGGTTTTTCTTGTGGTCATTACTTAAAACTCTCGCGCTTTGTACAGTCTAGTTCATAAATATATGAACTCGACATTACAAAGCGCCTTCCCAAAGGTTTCATAAATATCTATGCAACCTCTTGCCCTTAACAATAAAGGAATGTTCACATTTTACTAAGCTAAGCCTGTCCTGTGACACCACATTAAAAAACTAAATACATCAAAGATAATTTAACATTAGCATTAACACAGTTATTTACATATCCGATAAAAACATAATTGCATTTAGGTAGATTCTCATACATAATATTTGGAGTTTAAAAGTTAAGATATTTCAGAGTTGGAACTTCCAACTCTGAAATATCTTTGGAACTCGTCTTACCGTGTAAACAATAATTGAAATATGTGTATTAACTCATAAAATTATATAAACTGAGACATGGACGCGGATCAAGAGTCCACAATTTAGTAGCTAATAAAACCCTTACGTTGAAAATGTTCACAAGATTTTTTACAAATTTTTGTATTAAATGAGGGTTCTTTATGGGGTTAGTGGTTACTAAATAGATTCGCTATAGCCTTTAACTTGGACCACCATGTTCGCGCGCCGCAACCATTGCCTTCCGGACACTAATTCAACGCATTACGCAACTCTTTGTTTACTTTCGCGCAAGTCGACTTGGCAGAAACTTTTATAATTTGCACGTGTAAATGAGGTCAACTTGGAGAATAGGTACAGTTTAAGAGGCTAGTCAAAACCATGGTATAACAACACATGTACTCTCTTCCGAGACTCGCGAACCACGTGACTGACACAAGCCTACGTCATCATGCTGTTAAATGCCGTTTGATGACGTAGGCTTGGGTCAGTCACGTGGTTTGCGAGTCTCGGAAGAGAGTACCTGTGTTATTATACCATGGTCAAAATGAAGTTTATGGAGCCTATATCAACATAGCGGTTTATTTTTACAAAACGGGATTAAATCACGTACTCGACGACCGGTTTAGGCTAATTGGTAGTGCCCCTGCCTACGAAACAAGTGGTCCTGGGTGCAAATCCCGGTAAGGGCATTTATTAGCACGAATATTTGTTCCTGAGTCATGGATGTTATATATGTATTTAAGTATTTATTTATCTATATACGCGTGTTTATCGTCGTCTAGTACCCATAGTACAAGCTTTGCTTAGTTCCAACGCCCATGTTATTTTAAAATTCATAAAAACTAACAATTAGGTCGTTGTTTGGAGTTGCATGCGTCTATAGGCGTGTGTCCGGTTACCATCAGGCGGGCCGTACGCTTGTTTCCCACCGTCGTTGTATAAAAAAAAAGTTTGCGACTAGGTCGATTTGTGTAATATTGTCCGCAATTTTTTTTTTTACTTATATTATAATTAAGTTTATTAATATGCTGGCGAGACATAAGAGATGTCGAGTGCTTTTCCTATCGATTTGTTCAGTCAGCAGCAGAAGTAGCCACGCTCAAAATGATCTAGACAGTCCTTATTCTCTTGACATTAGAGTTCATTTTGAGCACCTAGTTCGCGCAGCTACTTTTGCCGCTGACGGTACCCTTTGACTAAAACGTATTTTTGTGATAGACTGTGGCTAACAAGGACACGATCTGCCTGATCCTAAGTAAATAGCGTAGCATATAGGCGCTTATGATTCTAGTGTCACAAGCAATGACGTAATATAAAAAACCGGCCAAGTGCGAGTCGGCCTCACGCATGATGGGTTCCGTACCATTATCTATAAAACGGTAAAAAAATCATGTCTGTGGTATGGGACCACTCCGACTCGCACTTGGCCGGTTTTTTAGTATTTGTTATTATAGCGGCAACAGAAATACAATAATCTGTGAAAATTTCAACTGTCTAACTATCATTCATTTTCATGGTTCATGATATCTCATAGTCATAAATTGCCTGGTGACAGACGGACAGGTGACACGTTACATTTATAACACACCTCTTTTTGCGGCGGGGTTTAAAAATAGAAATAATATTGGTCATTTTTACACAAATCGAACTTCACCTATAGTAAGGTCAATAAGGCTTGTGTCATGGGTATTAATAGATATAAATAATTAAATACCTAGAAAACATCGAAAACTCAGAAACAAATGTCATGCTCGTCACACAAATATTTGCTCTTACCGGGATTCGAACCAAGGACCAGCCTCATAGACAGCGTCCCTTTTTTTTTTTTGTTACGGTGGGGGAATGCTTTGACGCACCGTCCGCCCGGTCAGGGGGACCAGTGGTGTTATAGACAGCTTCACTAGGCTAACCGGTGGTAAGGCACCGCTGCCGCCCTAATTGCTCAGTTGGTTAGTAGCGGCGGGCCATGTGCAGTCAGCATCAAAAGTAACTTTTGACGTCTTCGATTGCGCAGTTACTTTTGATGCTGACTGTGGCCGCGGGTTCGAATCCGGCTCGAATCATTAAGTTTTTCTATTTTTCTTTTCATTTGAGATTTATAAGCCTTAAGGGGGTGAATTGGAAATTATCGCGTTCTTTAAAACGCCGTTCTGACTAGATTAAATAACAATAAGGTCTGATTTTCAGATATATGATTCTTGACTATATGATTGTCTATGTGATTTAATCGATACTATGATTGCCTAAAATTTTCTCGATAGAAAAAAAATCCAAAGTTGGGTCTTTATTTTCCTTTTTTTACTGAACCTACTCAAACAATACATTATTTTACGACATTTATCAAGTTAATACTATAATATTTTATCTAATCTAAAATCTCACTTAATGAAATATAAATAAAACTTCACTAAGGTAGGTATTTATCGAAATTTGTCCAAAAAAGCCATCCCCGAAGAGCATCTCTTTTTCTCGTGCGCGGAAGGCATAAGCGTGTGTCTCGGTGAAGGGGGCGTGGTCGACTCGAATCAAGGCATCCCCAATGATTACGTTTAACGTTCGCAGGGCTGGTAGGTACATACTAGATAGTAGTAGGTGGTATGTTTAACTAGATAGTCCCGTCTCCCGGGCCGTGAGTGAAACTCAGTGAAAGTCACTCCAGTCGAGCGTGCGGGGCTGGATTGACGGCTTTATTGTTATCCGCTAGCTAACTAAATAATACCTACGAAGCCTTATTCAAAGTACTGGCTTATTCTGCGATTCAAAGCACAATATCTGATCTTATGAGTGCCAAAGGTCGATTCATGAGAGCTGGCGGGGAAATGTATGAAACTGTCATCAATTTCATAGACATTACGCGCCAGCTCTTGTGAATCGACCTGTAAATCACGTTAATGAAAAATTGTGTGAGTATTTCATCCACGATATTTGACTGAAGGGGACGTGTTTCAAAATTGTTGTCTGTCTTTGAAACTTGTGACAGTGACATCTATCTGCTGAGGGGTAATCACGTAACTAGAAACGTTGCGTTACCCCGATTACGCGCGTTAGGTTAGGACAATTCAACTGCAATTTTTAGGGTTCCGTAGCCGAATGGCAAAAACGGAACCCTTATGGATTCGTCATGCCTGTCTGTCTGTCTGTCTGTCCGTCCGTATGTCACGGGCATTTTACTCGAAAACTATAAGGTGTATTTGAATAAAATTTTGAGGATAGGTGTATTTTGTTAGCCGCTACAGTTTTGTAATTAAATGACTAAAAAAAAATCTTTTTAGGGGTGCTCTCCATACATAAAACTGAAAATCAAAAAAAAAAAATCATTTCAAGCCCACGTGTGGCACAGCAATCGATAGGCCTTTCAAAATAAATATAAGGTTTCTAAGCAATTTTTTTGATTAAGTGAATAGAGTCGGAGATAGTCGCCCCGAAAGTCACTAAAATTGTGCCCCCCCCCCCTCTAACTTTTGAACCGTGCATTTTAATAATATGAAAAAAATCATGAACTTGGATGAAGGCTTATTAAATTCTTTCAGTGAAATTGTTTTGAACAAGATCGATTCAAAGGTTTTTGAGATATTTCTAAAAAACTGCCTTCCTTAAAGAAAAGGACCTAAGTGCCATGAGATTTCAGTAACGATACGACCTTTTTAACCCTTTATTTGATTACAAGCTTCTGCCCGCGACTACGTCCGCGTGGAACTCGTTTATATCATAGCTCCATACAAACTTTCACCCCCCATTTTAGGGAAGTGGGGGGGTTAAAAAGAGACAAAAAGTAGCCTATGTCACTCTTCATCCGTTCAACTATCTCCACTTAAAAAATCACGTGCAAACGAGGCTTGAATTCAAGATTTTTTTTTGTTTGCCAAATAAAGGGTTAATACGAGGGCGACACTGAAAGTCTTTAGAACTGGCCACTTGTAATAAATATAATAAAAAAATAAGATCAAAATTTGAAAATGGAACTCTTTCTTAATATTTTTGTGTACGAATTCCACTCGATTGTCATTTGTTTTACGATTTGGCGGCAAATTGAAAATTGTGTGTACTACGTGAGCATGAATTTAACGCGAGAAAATTTTCGAGCAATGATTTTTTACGACTTTCGATGTAATTTAAGTCAACAAGAAAGTTATGATAGACTTCGATTGGCCTTTCACGATGAAGCCCCATCTCGTGCTACTATTTACAACTGGTTTAATGAATTTAAACGTGGCCGCACTAATCTCACTGATGATCTGCGTGAGGGCCGGCCTTCTACGGCGACTACTGAAGATAACATCAGTGTTGTGCGGCGTATGATAGAGACTGACAAAAGAGTAACCTATCAGCAGATTCGTACAAGCTTAGCCATTGGTATGAGTCAAGTCCACAAAATCCTCCATGAACATTTAGCGGTGAGGAAGCTTTGTGCCCGGTGGATACCTCATAATTTGACAGAAGCCCAAAAAGTCCGTCGTGTTGATTGGTGCCGTGAAATTATTGAAGTGAATTGAAATTATTACGCTAAAATATAATATGTATCGCGTGTGCTAAACATCGAAAACATGGAAAAATATCTAAGACCTGAAAGATTCGAAGCGGATCCAATGGATAGTCAAAATCCATCAAAATGGCTCCATTGGAAAAAGACATTTGAAAAATTTTCTTTCAGAATGTAAAGCAGATAAAGACGAAATTAAATACAAATTACTTATAAACCTAATAGCACCGAATATCTACGAGTACATCGCTCAATCAAACGATTACAACAGCGCCATGTCCACGCTAGAAAATTTATTCGTAAAACCAAAAAGCGACATTTTCGCACGCCATAATTTGGCCTCCAGGCGCCAACAAAACGGTGAAACAGTTGATCAATACCTTCAAGCACTGAAACTACTATCCATCAAGGACTGCAACTTTAAAGCCGTTAGCGCTGATCAATATCAAAAAGATTTCATCAGGGATTCCTTTATCACGGGCTTAGCATCGTCCACAATTCGACAGAGGCTGCTTGAAAATATGACTCTTACACTAGATGAAGCTCACAACCAAGCCCGCGCATTAGAATCAGCCCAAATACAATCACAAAGCTTCAACCCGCAACAAACCGCTGCTGTCACGCAACCCACATCAGTTGGTGCACAATCCGCGTCTACCGCTACGGCTACAGCTTCATCTCGTAAAACCGCAAGCTTTACAAGACCACAAAACGATGAAAAATGCTACTTTTGCGCTAATCCTAGACACCCTCGTCGATTGTGCCCGGCTTATCAAGCTACCTGCCTCAAGTGTGGGAAGCAGGGCCATTTTGCAAAAGTATGCAGAGGCAGTGCTTCGCAAAATGCGGCTATCATGATTAGCGAAGATGGAGAGTCAGATAATGTATCTTCGTGTTTAACACTAGCAGCAAGTGGGATTA
Organism: Epinotia ramella; assembly: GCA_947578815.1. Classification (NCBI taxonomy): domain Eukaryota; kingdom Metazoa; phylum Arthropoda; class Insecta; order Lepidoptera; family Tortricidae; genus Epinotia; species Epinotia ramella. Next base: position 10,201,221 of record OX388226.1, on the reverse strand, counting down.
AGAAGTGCACTACGTATGTTGATGTAAACGGAATAAGTCTTCAAGCCCTGATCGATACTGGAAGTACAGCCAGCTTCATAGATGAAGAAGTCATTATTCAATACGGCCTGGCTACTAAACCTTGGAACCAAAGCGTGTCCATGGCGTCCTCTTCGCATAAATCAAATATTACCCAAGTCTATTCGGCGACATTAACCCTAAACAAGCAAATAGTTTCAGGAATACTATTTCGAGTTATGAAGAATCTTTGCTGTAATGTCATACTGGGCCACGACGTACTGCAACAGTACTCATCTGTTGAAGTTGGGTTCGGTGGACATATGCCGTCCTTAAAACTATTCGCCTTAGAAGAAGCCAATATCGACCCTGTAGATTTGTTTGCGAATATGTCACCTGAATGTCATCCAATCGCAGTGAAGTCTCGCAGGTTTGCACTCCAGGATCAAAAGTTTATAGAAGACGAGGTCAAGAAACTCCTAGCTGATGGAATCATAGAGGAAAGCAAGTCACCATGGCGAGCTCAAGTACTCTTAACGGCTGGTGCACACCACAAGAAACGGATGTGCATTGACTACTCACAGACTGTAAACAGATTCACCCATCTAGATGCATACCCCTTACCGAACATCGAAGAAGTTGTAGCAAAGGTATCCAACTTCAATGTATACAGTAAGATCGATCTAAAATCAGCCTATCATCAAATCCCTATCATTCCTGAAAATAAGCCCTTCACCGCCTTCGAAGCAGCCGGCAATTTATACCATTTCTGCCGTATCCCGTTTGGTGTCACTAACGGTGTTGCGTGCTTCCAAAGGGCTATAGATTCAATCATACGGAAATCGAATATTGATGGAATTTATCCTTATCTAGATGATATAACCATATGCGGAAAAGACAAAAGAGATCACGACGAAAAACTCAAGAAATTCATGGAAATCGCAGATAAGTATCACTTGACCATAAATAAGGAGAAAAGTCAATTCGAACTGACAGATATAAGTATTCTTGGGTACAATATAAACAATGGAATAGTAAAACCCGATCCAGAACGACTACGCCCACTACTCGATTTGGCGCTACCTCAAGACTCAGTATCGTTGAAGCGAGCCATCGGTCTTTTCTCACACTACTCTAAATGGGTGCCAGATTTTTCAAGTAAGTTGCATCCGCTAACACAAGTTGAGAGCTACCCAATGGATGCCATGCAAACCGCAGCATTTGAAGAAATAAAACGCATTATATGTAAATCATCATTATCAGCTGTAGATCCAGACGAAACTTTTACCGTCGAAACAGACGCCTCAGACTATTCAATTGCTGCCTCATTGACACAAAACGGCCGGCCCGTGGCATTCTTTTCCAAATCTTTAAATGACAGTGAAAAGAACTACCCTATCATAGAAAAAGAAGCCTATGCCATTATAGAGAGCCTAAAGAAATGGAGACACTATTTAATCGGACGATCGTTTTACCTGATAACTGATCAAAAATCAGTAGCTTTCATGTTACAAGGGCATGCTAGCAAAATTAAAAATGACAAGATTCAAAGATGGAGAATAGAACTTTCGAATTACACCTACGACATCAAATACCGTCCTGGGAGTCAAAACGATGTGGCTGATGCCTTGTCAAGGCAAGTGTGCTGTGCATCAACCGAAGATCGCCTAAAGGAATTGCATCAGTCACTTTGTCATCCAGGAGTGGTTAGACTAACACACTGGATCAGATCCAAGAACTTACCATTTAGTTGCGATGATGTAAAGAGAGTCGTCTCAACATGCCCAACATGCTCAGAAATCAAACCTAAATTCAATAATTCAGTCGGCATCCTGATAAAAGCCACTGCCCCTTTTGAGAGATTATCTATGGACTTCAAGGGGCCAGTACCATCAGCAACACGAAACAAATATATTTTGACCATTATAGATGAATACTCTCGATTTCCGTTTGCCTACGCTTGTGCGGATATGAGTACGGAAACAGTTACTAAGCATCTTAGTGAACTATTTTCCATGTTTGGATACCCAGCAACCATTCACACGGATCAAGGAACTTCTTTTATGTCTACTGAAATGAAAGATTTTTTACATTCCAAGGGTGTATCGACAAGTCGATCCTCACCATACAACCCAAAAGGGAATGGTCAAGTCGAGCGCCTTAATGGTACTCTATGGCAAACAATTCGTCTCGCTTTGAAGACTAAGAACCTGCCTATCACCATGTGGGAGAACGTGATGACACAGGCTTTACACAGCGTACGATCATTGCTTTGTACTACAACTAACCAGACACCGCATGAAAGGATGTTTCACCACCCTCGACGATCATCTTGGGGGCAGTCTATGCCATCATGGCTACAACCAGGGAAGATTCTGTTGAGAAAATTTGTACGTACTAGCAAGTATGACCCGTTAGTAGAAGAGGTGGACTTACTGGAAGCAAATCCTCAATATAGCTCCGTCAGGCTATCGAATGGGAAGGAACTGACTGTCTCCAATCGTCACCTTGCTCCCAGGGGCACCTTCCCTTTACTAGATGCTAATACAAATGGAGACTCCAGATCTACTGAGTTAAACCAAGAGAACGCACTACTGGACCCTGTCGCTTCACCTTCAGACCCATCCTCTCCCCCGATCCCGTCGACCCCGCCTCCTCTCTCAAATCCGGAGGCACCAGCAGGCCTAACTCCACCTCCTCTGGTCACAGACGAACCACGCCGTTCTGGAAGAGACAGGAGGCCACCTTCCTATCTCATCGACTACGTTCAGCTCTAAGGAGGGAAGAATGTCATGAATTTGATTGTCATTAATGTCAGTTTTTAGCGTAATAAAACCTAAGACTCAGGTTTAATCTTTTATTAATATCATCACAGCCTCGTTCTTCGGAAGGACTGGTCATTACGCAACAATTATTTTAGAGGATCAAAAAACAGTTACTGCGAAGTGGTACATTAACAATTGTTTACCACTTGTCTTGGAAAAAGTTCGAGAAAAACGGCCTCGCAGTAGGATCCCGCTTCACCACGACAACGCCTCATCGCACACCGCCAAGCAAACGATCGACTATTTGGCGACGGCAAACGTGGAATTACTTTATAGCCCCGACCTTGCACCTTGTGATTTTTATTTATTCCCAAAAATTAAAGAAAAACTTCGAGGAAAACGTTTTATGGACGCCGACGAAGCAGTGGCTGCGTTTCAAAAGGCCGTCGAAGAGACCCCTAAGGACGAGTGGGCAAAGTGCTTTTCTCAGTGGTTCTATCGAATGCAGCGATGTATTGATGTGAAGGGAGGCTATTTTGAAAAGATATAATAAAAGTAATAAGTTGCTTGATTGCTCAGTTTTTGATTTTCTAAGACCTTTCAGTTTGACCCTCGTATGCACGGAAAGAAAGAAAGAAAGAAAGAAAGAAGACATTTATTCACTACACAAAAGGAGTAGAGATGCAATACAATTGACACTTAATGTCTTCGCGGCAGTGAATCGGTCGCTGTCTCAGCATAATGCCGAGGTGTCAGACAGACACCTTACAGCGCTGATTTTCAGACAGCACCGTACGTGTAACGTGACCCACGGAACGCAACACAACATGCTGCCGATACAAACGCATACACATAATAAATAAATAATTAATATAATAAATTTGTTACGTACACGGAACCCTCGTTGTGCGTGGTCCGACACGCAATTGGCCGCTTTTTCATATAAGCATACTTTTAATGGTGCAAGCCAGCAGCCTTAATGCATTCTCTGGAAATCGGGGCTAAGTTCACCCGACATAGTGATGATACAACGAAGTATGGGGCAAAAGCTAGTGGATATAGGCCCTGAATGTTACTCTGGCATTAAGGCCACAGTCTGAATTCAAGCACAACTCAGTAACTGGACCACTCAAAAGCAAAAAAAAAACCTGCCAAGTGCGATTCGGACTCGCGCACGAAGCGTTCCGTACCATTATCTATAAAAACGGCAAAAAAATCATGTCTGTTGTATGGGAGCCCCACTCCGACTCGCACTTGGCCGCTTCTTTAGTATCTGTTGTTATAGCGGCAACAGAAATACATCATCTGTGAAATTTTCAACTGTATACTCGTAACTATTACGGTTCATGAGATACAGCCTGGTGACAGACGGACAGACAGACAGCGGAGCCTTAGTAATAAGGTCCCGTGTTTACCCTTTGGGTACGGAACCCTGAAAAGCTACACCCTTTGGTAGCAATTCGGCATAAAGTGTGCCGTTTTATTTGCTTGTGAGCGATTAGGGACTGAACTCCGTTCTGTGTAAGGCCAGCCTTACATATACAAGGTGGGCCAAAAGAAGTCATCCGATGTTGTTTGGCTCTCTTTTTTTTCCTAAATGAAAAACTTCGATTCTGTTTTTTGATTGTGTTTATTTGAACCTTTAGAATTTTATTGGTCAAGTCGAGAAGATTATATCGGCCTTACAATTGGTTGCTATACGGGCTCGTTTTATCGCATTTTTCATCACTTCGGCGAGAACTTCGCAGATTCTCGCACTCGTGTCGAATGTTGTCCTTGAGGGCTTCCAGAGTCTCGGGCTTGTTCACGTAAACACGGGACTTCAAAAAACCCCACAAAAAAAAGTCTGGAACGCTTAAATCGGGCGATCTTGGCGGAGAGATGAGGCGACCGGGGAACGCTGCCTTCAGAATATCGGTTGTGGCTCGCGCAGTGTGTGCCGGTGCTCCGTCCTGTTGGAACCACATGTCCCTCAGTCCTAATTCGTCCAATTGCGGCAGAAAAAACTCGGTCAATATGGCCCTATAGCGCGCACCGTCCACTGTCGTCGTTTGGCCAGCGGCATTCTCGAAAAAAATGGCCCGATGACTCCTCCAGCGTGAACAGCGCACCATGCAGTCACTTTGAGCGGGTGTAATGACTCCTCGTGCATCACTCGTGGATTTTCGGTGCCGATATGCGATGGTGCGATAGTTTTGCTTGTTCACGTACCCACTGAGGTGGAAATGAGCCTAGATTATGATTTTGGTCGAAAAATCGTCCACTACGCCAACACCACAGACGAATTGTTACGCAAAAAAATAGACACAATTATTCTGCGTTCTTGGGGAGGGTATCGCTCCATGGCTTGTTCACTTGTATTCTGCATCTGTCTAGTCCACAAATGTCAAAACGATTCGACATTGGCGGCCATTTGCAAAAATGAGAGCATCTTCCAATAGGCTGATTTCTTTTGGCCCACCTTGTAGCTCTTGCCAGGAAACGAACGTAACGAAACGTAACGATTGCGTTTGCTCTTGAATAAGTCAGGTAACGTTCTTCCCGTGTGTTACGTTGGCTGTTTGCCAATGATTTCCGACTAGGCTGCGTCTATCGCTGTTATATGTACATGCGTAGAATTTGCATTAACACTTTGACTATGCAAGTATGCGCCAAAGTAAGTGAGTGAAGTTCTCTCACTAGATTTCCCTCCCATTTTGGCACACGTGGCGAAGACAAGAAATCTGTGAATTGTTCTTCGTCTGTGTTATTACAAGTTACAATTTTACAAGACAACACTGAGGCGTTTGAAATGTAAACAAATCTTATTTATCTGCGTTAAATGCGGTTATACAACGTGTTAATAAAATAACGCAAAACCTGAAAACCGTTTGTTCATAATCAAAAGTAGAATGCGAAAAAAATAAAAAATAAATTTTTTGACGCGATTTATTTTTTTACATTTGTATGGAGCAGGTCGCCCCAGTCGGCCAACACTCCATACAAATGTAAAAAATTAAATCATGTCAAAAAAAAATATTTTTATTTTTTTCGCATTCTATGCTCGATTCTGAACAAACGGTTTTCAGGTTTTGCGTTATTTTATTAACACGTTGTATAAAGCTCACATGAGATGTGTAGGTAGATGTGAAATTGTCCAACACACTTACCTTATTTCCAGCATGCAAAAATTACGGCGTCACAAAATTACTACATTCAATTTAAATACATAACACGTCAAATTATTACTTCATTCAATTATATTAATTACATTAAAAAAAACATTCATTATACAGGGTGTGGCCTGTAATAGGAGCAAAAAATTAAACGGTGGCTTATTAAGTTAATCAGTAATTATTTCCAAGTGGTTAAATTGAAAAAAAAAATTGAAAAAAAAATAGAAAAAAAAAATAAGTAAAAGCGTACGTGTGTTCTTTTGCTTAACTGGAATGATATCCATTTTGTTTTACTTCAAAAACACCAAAAAATCTTGTAAAATTGAAAAAAAAAACAAAAAGAATTAGAAAACCAAAGTTAGTATATCGCAATTACGAAAGTGCCCAGTGTTCTACCAAGATAGTTAATGACTGGCATGCTACGATATCGAGATGTCGAGATCCATTACTTAGGTATCACAACTTCAGATAAGATTATTTCCGAATTCAAGAATCTTGAAACACTGGTACCTTTACAGAATCACTGCGGATAATACATAGAGTCAGCCCTTAAATTTATTGCTCCCATTACAGGCCACACCCCGTATAAAAACATTATTCTTTCAACGATATAAATAATTATTTTCTAAATTAATCAATAATATAGAGAAAATTTGTGTACAAGGAATAGCACACACTCTGAGGGACTCGTACACTCATGGGTACACAGATGAGAGACAAAGATGTAAGCATAGACGATAACACGAGTGGGAATGAGATACAATGTATCTTCTGTCCCTCATCATGTATGACTTTTTGTTTGCCAATAGAATGACAAAAATCTACTGAAGCTGACGTCACTTACATAACACGACTAAAGTATGTAGGACATGAGATATCAAGGATGTATTAGTATTGGTACTTCAAGTTTAGTCAGGTTGATTCTTCGCTTCGACCTGAAATTTAAATATTGTGGCAGCTCTTAATATTTTTGATTTCAATGGGGCTTCTAAACGGGCAATATTTTTACGGCAATGTGTGGCCGGCAAGAACGTGCATCTTGCTCTAGCGTACAAAGTCAGCGTAAGACAGCAATAGTTGCCGGCCAGAAATTGCAGGAAAATGTAGCCCGTTTTGAAGCCCCATAATACCCGTTGCTTCTAGAGACTTCCAGACTCTTTGGCCGTAATTAGTAGTATCTCTACCGGTTTCTTATTATACGCATTCTAACTATGATCCAGAGAAGTCATGTTTGCAAGGGAATAAGAATAATCTTAGTGTAACGTACAATATACAATTTCAATACTCCACAGTGACGCCACTTAACACTTAAGTTACCCACGCACTACAACATAACCGTTAACCACAGGTGACCTAATCGAACTCATCGGAACATTCCCCCACGAAATCGACTATCAGAACACAAACCAATTCGAGGACCCAGTAATCGTGTACACAGACAACAGGCCTCACCGGCCAAAACCCGGCTGGGAAAAACCCGACCGGCCTAAACCCGACTGGGAAAAACCCGATTGGGAAAAACCTTGGGACACAACACAAAAGCCGTGGGACAACACTGACTACAACCAAAACCACTATTTTCACGTCAAGCCGAGCTATCATGAGAGCACGACGAAGCCGTACGATTACGGACATAATGGTGATGATGATTATGTACCGGTGGTGACCAATGAACATACGAGGCCTAGTTATCCGGGTGAGATTTTGGGTTTTTTGGATTTTGCGGTGGCGGGTTCGCTCAAGTGTTCGCTTTATTTTGTTATATCTGGGTCAATTTAGGATGACGAAAAGCAAAAGTATGATTAAAAATTCGTGAAAAAAGATGTATAAAATATAAGTTTGACCACACAGGAATACTTGTTACATATTTATGAGACAAAACGCGATTTCTTACCGAAATAAATAAAGAACATTGACATATTACAATATGATTGAATCATTTAACAATATCATGTTTATCGAAAAATGTTATTGAAAATACCTCGAAAATAAACTTCAAGTATAATCATTTTGGAACACTTGAGTCGGCTCACCGTCATCTTTCTCGCTTCATCTTCAGCACTGCGTCTTCATAATCATCACGCACCTATATTTGTATCACCTGCATTGACTGGCTCCACACAAGCTATTCCATATTCAACTGTGTAAGGTTACGGTTGCATTTTGATTGATTTTTTGGAGTCGGGTTTTTATGTGCATCGATTACGAGTACATGCTGCACTTTAAATGCACCAACTGGCTTCACAAACGTTACTTAATTTTTGCCGTATGTTTGTTGAATATTTAATGATTTTTTGGAGTCGGGTTTTTGTGTGCACCAGTTATATGTCGCACCATAAATGCACTGATTGACACCTTACATTTATCGTGATTGAATATTGAAAGATTTTTATTGGATTCTGGTTTCTGGGTTTTTTTATTTTTGCGCTTTTCTTGTTTAAACACGCTTTTACTAGTCTATATCAGAGTAAATGTTGTTAGTGCAAGGTAGGTAAGCACCTTGTGTACGTTTTTTCATAGTTTGTGTACAGATAAGTGTATTAAACATGTAAATATCACAATCCGTAATCGAATTAAATGACATGAATAGATTTTGTACCTACTATGATTCTGTGCAAAAATATTTTCAAACAAACGTTTGTAATTTTGTTTTTAAAACATTATCTGCAATCGATGCTGTTTAAGTGATGCTTTGTCGTGAAATATCGACACAGTATACAATTGTATAGATAATTAAGAATAATAGAGGTACTTACTTACGTATTTCACACATCAAACACATAGGTACGCATTAACTTTTATTTGGATTTTTTATATGGTCGTGGAATACAAAATGTTTAATTTTAGGTATATGTCATCATGGTTTGTATAAATTTAATTTCATCATGGGTCACAAAGACGTCATATTGAATAAGTAATTCACTGGTTCATCTTAGTAAAAGGCATTTGCAAATAAGTGGTAAACCAATAATTTGTTAAATAGCCTACACAAGACATGACACGTGGATTTTAACTGGCACTGGACGAACTTGGGAGCTAGAACCCTCCCTTGATGAGAAGGAACCTGTGTTCAGAGATCTAACTTTGAGCACATCAGTGACCGAGTGTAGACATCAACCTGTCACTGTCCTGCCAGCTATAACACAGCGAAAAACCGCATTACATTCCGTGCTATAAAGCAGCGAAGCTATATAGCTTGCTTCATTTGGGGCGGACTACCAAGCAGGACCGTCAGTGGCCCGTTTTAGGAAGCTATGAGTTACAATTTTCCAAGTCTAAACTAGAGTGAAGCATTCGATCTGGCCAATTGACTAGTGTTGCCAGTTAAGACTCTCAAAATTAGTTTCATGAAACGGGCCACTGTCGCCTATACACCTATTAATTATATTTAAATCTCCCCTACACGTTTCAGGTTGCGGTGAGCACTTCACACGCTCCAACCGCATAGTGGGAGGCCACTCGACCGGGTTCGGCTCGCATCCGTGGCAAGCCGCGCTCATCAAGTCGGGGTTCCTGAGCAAGAAATTGGCGTGCGGCGGCGCGCTGATCTCGGACCGATGGGTCATTACTGCTGCGCATTGTGTGGCCACGTGAGTAAAAACTAACAAAACGACAGAGTGAATATTTAAGTCAGTAAATCTATGCAACGCACTGAAACGTGGTGGCTTCCTATGGACCTCAGAAGAAGGTTCAAAGTCACCCAAAGGGCAATGGAGAGGGCCATGTTGGGAGTTTCTCTGCGTGTTGCATCAGAAATGAGGCTATCCGCAGCAGAACCAAGGTAACCGATATGCCCCTCCGAATCGCTAAACTTAAGTGGCAGTGGGCGGGGCACATGGCACGTAGAACCGATGGCCGCTGGGGCGAGAAGGTTGTCGAGTGGCGACCACGTATCGGAAGGCGCGGCGTGGGTAGGCCCAAGACAAGGTGGACTGATGACCTGGTAAAGGTTACGGGACTCCGCTGGATGCGGGTAGCGCAGGACCGGTCACTTTGGCACTCTTTGCTTTTTTTTCTTGGCCCTATGTCTAGCAGTGGACGTCTTTCGGCTGATATGATGTTGATGATGATGATGAAGTCTATGCAAAATAAACATAGTCATAGGACTCATTCCCAGATAAGACTAGCACAAGAGCAGAATGACTGGCTTACTAGGATCTGGGACGCATATGCCTCTCTTCAGCCATTAAAGAGATCGCACCGAGCATATGCTCAGCAGTGGGTGATAACAGGCTGAGAATGATAATGATGGTGATATTATAAATACGTCTGCTTTTCATAACATGATTTTACAACGCTATCTGTGCTTCCATTAAGTCCTCCTTAACATCTCGCTATATCTAAGTGGCTTATCCTGGTTCGCTGATTCCTTGGGGATCGTTAGCCGAGTGATATGACCTCCACAGATAGGCGACATCTATGACCCCCTTTAGTCACCCTTGACACTACGCACTATCCGTCTCTCTCTATTAGAAAACTTAGAAAGACAAGTAGGTATAGAGCGAGAAAAATCGAGAGAGCTCGCGCGCCGTCGTGTGATAGCCGTGCTGGTGAGGGTACTGTATACCTATTCTAGACTCGGGACTACACCGATGAACACAACATCTTAATGAGCTTGTGCTGCTCAATGCTAGAAACATTACATAAAAATAAACCAGATATTCTGCAACGTGTGTATTCATAAAGTTTCTTATCCTCCTAGCTGTTTTGCTGGCCACTTTCCTGCTGCTTAAATACATACTTTTCATTAGCACAAAATTTTAGCGTCTAAATCAAGCTTGATATGGTCATGAGCATCCTAAAAGGAAGTGAAAATCTAATAAGACTTTTTAACGGATTAACTGCGTGAATTAAAAATTACGATCATTATATACCAAGCCAATAATGCTACATAATCAGCCAATACACTAAATATAAACTATGACGCAATGAATCATTACGAGGCACTTTCACATCAGTAATGGCCGGATTACCGAATGCAATTGTAAAATACATTTTTGCTATACTTTCTCTATTAGTCATACGTTTCGTAACGCTAATTGTATGGAAGGTGTAATTTAAGCTAATGTACGCATATTTATCGCGCATTTGAAGAAGAATTGGCGAAGTTTTAACAATAGGGTTTAAGTGTGCCAATTACGCGTTTTGCGAAGTGCTTTAAGCGTTATGTCGATTAACATTTTGAATGAATATGCATGATATAAGATTTAAAGTACAGGATGACGTCAGATAGAACGCTTAACTTTTTAACATTGACATAGTAAATATTAAGGAGCGTTATAAAACCAAATGGCATACCAGTGAACTTGTGCGCCACCAAATAAGTGTTGGATGGGGATCAACTTGACACATTGCCATGTAATTTATCTGGCTATATCTATAATCTGGCAATAGTTATTCCGACGCAAGAACACCTGAGGGGTGATTGCGTAATTTTTAGAACAAACGTAGAATAACCTAACTTTCCGTTTCCCATACATATTTAAGTACCTAACATACGAAACAGCCAACCCAGAAGTGAAATGTGTATATAAAATATTATTAAGGTGAATCAATATTTGCCATGTTACGTTTGCCAACTAGCTGCCATGGTTACGTCTCCTGGGTCACTTTGTAAAACTGCGATTTTATGGGTTTAAATTCACCAAAAGTGCATTCTTGTCATGTTTGACCCCCTTTTGTATGGACATAGACACTCTTCCAAGCATGTTAGAAGTCCATGTTGTAACATTTTTTCTAAGAAACGGGACAGAATAATAAGAAGAAATAGTTGACTGACCCACGCATCCTTTTTCAGCACGCCAAACTCGCAGCTGCGCGTCCGCCTCGGCGAATGGGACGTGCGTGACTCGGGCGAGCGCTACTCGCACGAGGAGTACGCTGTGCAGCGCAAGGAGGTTCACCCGTCTTACGAGCCCGCGGACTTCAGGAACGACGTGGCGCTCGTGCAGCTGGACAGGGGGGTGGTGTTCAAGCAGCATATACTACCGGTGAGTGAACCCGAGTGGAAAAACCCGAGCGAAAAAAATCTGATGTTTGGCATGAAAAATGTTTGGCTTCTCACAATGGGGATGGCAAGAGAAAGTTGCTTAGTTGTGGCGATGCTTCCCTGATGGATCTCCGCTACTGTCTAAATTGAAAGCATCAATGGCAGTGTTTTCTATGATGAATGGCCTAATCTCGCAGTAGATCTATGACAAGCTGGAAAGACAGGAGGGCCTTTTCACTCCAGTACAGGCTAGACACGATGGAGGTAAGAAAGGTATCCAAGTGTAATTTATTATTTATTTATTTATTTAAATCAGGCAACAAGGCCCATATTACAAATACCTTAAAGACATACATATCATATCAATATAATACATATCAATATAAACTTATTAATAACTACAAAACACGAAATGACGCAAATGTGACGTCAGTGACGGGTGAGCTATTGCAAGGAGGACGAGGCGGTCGTCCAGCTGAAGAGAACCGTGGTGTTCAAGCAGCATATAGTAGCCGCATAGTCATCAATTCCTCATCATCATATTCGTGATTAAAGCGCCTATGGCGAGGCATCGGCTATCATCCATGCGTAAGTTACATGGGATGTCCAGGACTCGGGCGATCTACACCAACGAGACTAGTGAAAAATCTAAGTACAAGGACTGGTCTCCGCTTCGTGTCTGTGACGGCCAGTGCACCTTACTGTCCTAAACAATGTTTTTGAAGTGAAAACTTCTTTAGCGGCGCTGAGCACTTTTTGGGATGGGGAAAAATTGTTAAATACGGGACAGATTTTTGTGACGTCAGATGTGAAGGTCACAAACTTTTACATATTGCTGCTAGCCGATTCGACTTCATTCAAAACTGAACGCTATTCGTAAGAGTATAAAGCCGTTAAACACTTTTTGCAATAGCATATTCTGCAAATAAATTTGTAATTTTGTTCACGCGTCCTTCACCGTTTTGCTATTGAGCAAATTCGAATAGTTCTAATTTGGACGTTATTCCTAAAGAGATAAAGCTTTGAAAAATATTTACCAACGGCAAAAACAAATTGATATTTTGTTCACCGCCGCCGTCCGCTGTTCTTGCAAATTCGAATAGTTCGAACTTGAACGTTATTCCTAAAGAGATAAAGCTTTTAAAAAATATTCGGCAATGTTTATAAATTTGCGTCTAATTCATTTTTAGGGTGACACCGTAAGATGTCACGTGACCTGATCGAAAAACTGTTACAATGTTATTGAGTTTTCACTTCTGCCGGCACTCCCGGAGTGCAACCCGGTCTTTTTTTTTGCAATAATCCGGTAACAACGTCTACGGTGGTATGGCCATGTTATGCGGAGGGATGACAGTCATGTTACTACAAGGGCATTAAGTATGAATGTGGAGGGTTGTAAGAGAAACCAAGGTAAAGGTGGATGTACTGCGTGGGAGACGACATGACCAGGAAAGATGTGTGTGATGAGTTGACGGGCGATAGAGAGGTATTGAAGAAAAAAACATGCTGCGCCGACCCCAAGTAAATGGGATAAGGTCAAGCGAATGATGAATCATCCGGTAACAAAATACTATACATGATCAAAAGACCATTTGGAAATCAATTTTTGTTTTTTTTTATTCCAGGTGTGCCTACCTCAGAAACAGGTAAAGTTGGCGGGGAAGATGGCGACCGTCGCGGGCTGGGGACGAACGCGGCACGGACAGAGCACCGTACCTTCAGTGTTGCAGGTGAGGTCCTATTTATTTATATATTTGGAGAACCAAGAGCTACAGCTGCAAGGAAATAAGTTTATTCACCTAAACATGCTGTATCTAGCTGTGGCAACTGCAGTTTCAAAATCGTCTATTCCCGTCAGTGACTGAGATATAAACAATATGAAAATGGAATAATATAAGCGCACCCTAAGGGGTTATGTCCGGGTCTACTAATCTGATTTCGAAAATTATTTCACTAGCATACAGAGTAAGCCTTTGGTATTGATTAGATTTAGATTAAGATTTCTTTGTTTCATAATATGAAAATACAATATAAATTACCCTAGGTCAATTTACACTACTTGATATTATGATCGTCAATTGGATGGCTATACTTATTTTATCGCACAAGTAGCTATTCTGTACGAATTAAAAAAATATTATTTATTGTTTTCCCGAACCATTTTGTAACTGGGAGAGATCCCTTAATGGGATAACTTCGCCATATCTTTTGTTAAATGTGTTATTTAGTTATCGTGTCCAAAAAAAGATTTTACGTCACACCGGCCGCAATGTGAGGTTTACCACACGCTGCGCATACGGTAAAACTCGCATTGTAGAAAATTGTGTACTCACCACGGGCAATAAAAAATTAAACCCTCTATCGCATATTTACAACCCTCGCGTGCGGCTTGGGTGACAATTACCTGCAACTTCGGGCTTTCTTTCTTTTACAGCCCTTGGTAAGTAATGTACTATTTACTACTACTACTACTAAAGAAGTGAATGTCTGTGTTACAGGAGGTAGACGTGGAGGTGATCCCGAACGAGCGTTGCCAGCGCTGGTTCCGCGCCGCGGGCCGCCGCGAGACCATACACGACGTGTTCCTATGCGCCGGATACAAAGAGGTAAAATGATTAATAGTACATTATTTAACGAGGGGCGTAAGTGAAATATTGGGAACAAGAGTATATGAGAAGCCCGACGCCGAAGGCGGAGGGGTTTTTATGACTCGAGTTTGCAATATTCTTACGCCCGTGTTATACACAATGTTTTTCATCACATTTGCGAGGAAACAAATACATTTTAGGTGAAATGAATACAAATCGTAATAAAAACTGCAACATGTCAGTCGTCCATTTTGTTGAATTTGACGTGAGGCGCGTATGGCAAAGACCCTTCGGTATACAGCCACGATTTGAAAACACTTAAAAACATTTTACATAGACACTAAATAACTACATATTAAATCTGTAAGTGTAAATAATTCAGTTAAACATGTTTAAGTAGTTTTTAAAGTTTAAATTTATTTATAAATACGTTTTCAGACATCGTATTTGATATAAAACCTCTTTGCTTTGTAACTGCCGCATGAGTGACAGATACAATTTAAGAAAAAAACCATTACGCCCGTGGGCGTAACACAGGCTATTACAGCTCTGTATGTCTGCCCATTATGAAGCAAGTGTGATGAAATAGTACATTGTTTAACGAGGGGCGGAAGTGGAATATTGCGAACAAGAGTCTATCAGAAGCCCGACGCCGAAGGCGGAGGGCTTTGGATGACTCGAGTTTGCAATATTTTTACGCCCGTGTTATACACAATGTTTTTCATCACATTTGCGAGGAAACAAATACATTTTAGATGAAATGAATACAAATCGTAATAAAAACTGCAACATGTCAGTCGGCCATTTTGTTGAATTTGACGTGAGGCGCGTATGGCAAAGACCCTTCTCTATACAGCCACGATTTGAAAACACTTAATAAAATTTTACATAGACACTAAATAACTACATATTATCTGTAAATAATTCAGTTAAACATGTTTCAGTAGTTTTTTGAGTTTAAATTTATTTATAAATACGTTTTAAGACATCGTATTTGATATAAAACCTCTTTGCTTTGTAACTGCCGCATGAGTGACAGATACAATTTAAGAAAAAAACCATTACGCCCGTGGGCGTAACACAGACTATTACAGCTCTGTATGTCTGCGCATTATGAAGCCCTTTTCGAGCAAGTGTGATGAAAATTATATTTATCGTCGTCTATTACAATCGAGTTGCCCACTCACTTGACAAAGGGGGGACAACTGTCACTCGCGTCCGCAGGAGCTACCTACCACAACCCTGCACGTGTCCCCTGGGTTAAGGCCAAAATAATGTATGACATACGATTAAATAAAGTAAATCATATTTATATTAAACTAGCTTCAGCCCGCGACTCCGTCCGCGTGGAACTCGTTTATATCGCAGCTCCATACAAACTTGTACCCCCCATTTCACCTCCTTAGGGGATGATTACGGGGATAAAAACTATCCTATGTTACTCTCCATCCCTTCAACTATCTCCACTTAAAAAATCACGTCAATTCGTCGACGTCAAAGACGGACAAACAAACACACACATACACTTTCGCATTTACAGTATTAGTATTACACGACTGTACGTCACGAACAAAAAACATAGGAAACTGAGCTAAAAATAAGATGAACAAATTAAGCTTAATGAAATCTTAAGCACATTGCGTTAATTCCAAAAAATTCTTGACATTTTTGCCAACAATGACTTTCTTTTCTATTGTTACTTGTGACGGAAATAAAGGTTGCTTAAATTCAATTATGTTGCCCTGAGCCGCCTTCTTTTCTGCTAATTCAGCTTAATTAGAAGCATAATCAGAGGCTCTTGTATAAATGACGAAGTTACTTGGATTATTACACCACATATTGCCATATATTTATTCCATACGCCATAAATTAAAGCCCCAGAAGAGTTTCCTGTAACAGTGGTTGCTACATGAAAAATAAAACTTAATCGTCGCAAAACGAATGAAATACACAAATTCTAAAATAAAATAAACTAGTGACTACGAGCGTAGAAATCGCGAGCCTGTCTTTTTTTTTAACTGATACCTATAGAATAACCACGCATTACTAAATTCAAAAAGTCCTTAACGGACGTCCTCTTCTCTACTCACCCTGAATAATACTAAGTTGTTACTCTAACTTTTGTTTTAGATTTGCTTAAGTTCGTTTCAGACGTTTTTAACGTTTTTAACATTTTGGACTTGTTTTTGTGATTTATACTTACTGCATATATTATGATATTAATATTCAATGCAGATTCGTCGCTGTTGCTTGCATACGCGCTAACTTGCTGATCATGCTGTGTGCACTTGCCTTGGATGTCATGCTAGTCTATAAGCTATTCATAAAGAACCATTGTATCTCATAATGTATGATATCTGTAAAGTGTACCTAATAAATAAATAAATAAAACTATATAATTTTTAAACCAACTCAAAAAAATCCCGAGATCGTTCACTACGCTCGCTCGTTCAAAAACACGAAAGAAAATTTGAGAGAGAGACTAGATTGATTTGTGTAAGATTCCACGCATTTTTTTTTTAAACGAAATATTTTTCAAAAACCCGACCTGGAAAAAGGTTTTTTCCGAAAACCCCGACTCAGCAAATCGATGTTTCATGGGCGCCGGATACAAAGAAGTAACATAAAGAAACATATTTCAATAAACCATGACGTTTTAGCAATAAAATGATTTGAATTTGAATTTGATTTGAACCCGGCAAACCACACTTTCAGCAAAAAACCCGATTTGGCAAAAAAAAATTTGGACTGACATGGTATAATTAAAAAACAAATAATGTTCATATGTATGTGTATGTATGTATTAATAGGTATATATTTATATATCATATTATATTATATTGTATCGTATTCGACTATATTATTCATCCCATCTTTAGACATGTTAAAGAGTTTTTGTTTTAAATTAAGTTGCACTGCCCACATTTTATCTACTTTGCCTTAAGGTTGACTGGTAGAGAATGCTTTATAGCATTAAGTCCGCCTTTTGTGCCATAAGATATTCTTTTGTGCAATAAAGATTAAATAAATAAATAAATGTCACTGACCTAAGAGTCCGCAGTAAGCTCGGCCGAATTTCATCTTCCCATACAAATGGAGTTTCGTTCTCATTTCAAAACTATATGTTGGATTATAATGAAACTTTGCATATACAATAACATGAGGTATATCTATGTCTGTAATTACTTTATATGGTTCCAGTTCATAAAACAAATGAAATACAGCAAAAACAAGTTTTGTATGAAAAACTTAAATTCGCTGTATTTTTTTACTATGGTATCTGAAGCTACATAAACTAATTACAGACCTGGATATACCTCATGTCATTGTACATGCAAAGTTTCGTTACAATCCAACACGTAGTTTTAAAATGAGAGCGTAAATACGTTTGTATGGAGAATCGAGCTTACTGCGGACTCTTAAGCTATGTGTCTGTTTCCAGGGCGGGCGCGACTCCTGCCAGGGCGACTCGGGCGGGCCGCTCACCATGAAGCTGGAGGGGCGCAGCACGCTCGTGGGCCTCGTGTCGTGGGGCATCGGCTGCGGCCGCGAGCACCTGCCCGGCGTCTACACCAACATACAGAAGTTCGTGCCGTGGATAGACAAACTCATCGCTCCTTAAGGACTTAGTGCCGACGAACTCGTAGCGCTACGCTGTACATTGATATGTACAGAAATCCGTTTGTAGTATACACTAACATAAAGAAGGTCGTGCCGTGGATAGACAAGCTCATCGCCCCTTAAGGACTTAGTGCCGACGCACTCGTAGCGCTACGCTGTACATTGATATGTACAGAATCCGTTTGTAGTATACACGAACATACAGAAGTTCCTACCGTGGATAGACAAGCTCATCGCCCCTTAAGGACTTAATACCGACGAACTCGTAGCGCTACGCTGTACATTGATATGTACAGAAATCCGTTTGTAGTATACACGAACATAAAGAAGGTGGTGCCGTGGATAGACAAGCTCATGGATCCTTAAGGACAACATTTAGTGCCAACGAACTTCGAGGCGCTACGCTGTAGGTACATAACATGCAGATATCTGTTTGTAGTACTACTCGTAGCGCTACGCTGTACATTGATATGTACAAAAATCCGTTTGTAGTATACACGAACATACAGAAGTTCGTGCCGGGATAGACAAGCTCATCGCTCCTTAAGGTCTGAGTGCCAACGAACTCGTAGCGCTACGCTGTACATTCATATGTACAGAATTCCGTTTGTGGTATACACGAACATACAGAAGGTCGTGCCTTGGATAGACAAGCTCATCGCCCCTTAAGGGCTTAGTGCCGACGAACTCGTAGCGCTACGCTGTACATTTAAATGTACAGAAATCCTTTTGTAGTTTACAGTATACACGAGCATACAGAAATTCGTGCCGTGGATAGACAAGCTCATCTCTCCTTAAGGACAACATTTAGTGACAACGAACTTAGTAGCGCTACGCTGTAGGTACATAACATGCAGAAATCTGTTCGTAGTATACACGAACATACAGACGATTACACACTTAAGTGGTAAAAGCAATGACGCGTAATTTCGGCGTCCGAGAGGCAACCGGATGGCACGCGGTATTTGAGCTCCCGAAGCGTTGTGGAACTGCCCTGTGCAATTGGAGGGGGGGGGGGGGGGGGTGAAGAAAAAATGTCGCCAGGTATTTCATTTAGACCACCATTTTATTATGTAAACAGCGTATAGACTTTCAGGCAACCGATGTTTGAAACAGCTGCCTCGCAACAGAAAAAAAAACATATTTTTTTTCTATTTCCGCCCCAGTCCAAGTTGGCTCAATTTGGGTTGCACAGGGCGGTTCCGCAACATTTCGGGAGCTCAAATACCGCGAGCCATCCGGTTGCCTCTTGGATACTCAACTACGCGTCATTGCTCTGAATAAAGGACTTAAGATCAAAAACCCGAGGAAGAAAAATGCTTAAGAGATATTCATGTAGCTGGCACTGTCTAACCCAATTTTAGAATAGAATAGAATAGAAAGATAGAGATTTTAGTTGGGTTTCAATCTAAACTGACAGTTTTGTTACTTAATGTATGTGTCTGACCATTAACTGGCCATTAACTGGCCTAAATTTACACTTATTAATGGTGCAATGAATATCTCTTAATAGTTTTTAAAAATCTTAAGAAAAATAATGCTTGACTTAAACTACGAGCTGAAACCAGAAAGAAAGTGCTGAAAAGCAAGCGGTAACCATAAAATGAAACTTACCCAAGGTAACATGGAAATGGCTTATAAAATAAAGCATATGTAAATCAGAGATATTAATAAGTTACATACAATAACGAGAGCGAAGATAAGCAGGACCCTGCTTAGTTATTTTTTTAATAAAAGCTGAGAGGTACAGTAGATTTATTTGGGGTTTACCACTGACAGATAGTTTGCCTTCATTTAATTTTCAACTTTAACCTCATACAAATTAAGTAGTTATTTCTAAATCGGTAGACGTGGGTAACAGTATTCTGAAAATTGCTTTATTTTATGACTTTGAAGTTGAAAATTAAATGAAGGCAAACTATCTGTCAGTGGTTAATAACAGTTATCGTACGTAAGTGCTTGTACAAGCACTTTTGTTTTTATAAATGAAATAACAAAAAGTTCTTACAATTTTATAAGGATAAATCCACGAGCAGAAACATATATGCCTATAATAAACGGAGAAAAACTATGAACAACGTATGAAGAAACAACGAAACGTAGTTCTCAAAAAAATCTCATATGCTCAACGAATTTTGAAATTATTTCCATTTATTTATTTAAGAAACAAACAGTCGTCTACAAAACAGGGTTATATAATTATTGCTTACAAATAAGACCTGGAGTTTCCTTATTTTCATTGCTTTTATATTTGTTTTACAATTCCATAACATCATTAATTACGTTAATTTCAAATAACTTAATTCTTTTCACTCCTACTCTTATTCAAATTTCACCTTTACTCTTTTCATTGTTCATTTGTCATTTGAAATCCATTCACCTACTCGTACTGTATCATCCCACATCGTTCTGTGATTAATCATACACTTATGTAGACGTTCAGATACAATTAATTATTTCTTCCACATCTCATTATCATCTGTCTAGCACTAGTTATTTAATTTTCTTTTTTTAAATAACCAGCCCATGTTATAAAGCGACAAGATACAATTTTACAGGCAACACTGGTTGAAAATGTTGTAGAATTACATAATTGTAACTTGTAGCTTAGCAACTGCGTCGTAGAACAAAAACAGGGTGCTAAAATAATGTCAAAAACTGTTTTTACAATGCATGTGCTCGAAAAGAGCGTTTTCCAAGCACTAAAATCGTGCGGAAAGTGCCACTTTTTCGCACTAGTGCTTTTTACTTTTCAATTTTTTTTAAATTTTCAAGTCCGTTGTCAGCCCGACACAAAGAGTTTTTATTACTCGAGAAAAGTTTTACAAATATTTCAATTACACGTTTTCTTTCATATAAAAGGTACATAAATACTAATAACGTTTAAAATGATTTATTAATGTTTATGAATTTTGAATTTGGTCAATAAATAAATTAATGTTTAATATTCATTTAATGTGTTTGGCTGAACGCATATCTTTCTTATGCCTTTTACAATACGACAGTATGGCGGCTTGCACATGCGCAATGCGCATATGTTGACCGCGCATGTATCTAAAAGCCCGCCATTGTTGTTTATTGTGAGTTTTGTGCAGTTATTTTATGTAAATATGTTAAAAAGGTCGAGTGAAAGTGAGTAATCAATAATAATAATGATTTATTGCGTTTCAATAGTGTCAGTATGTTTCATAGAACTACGACGGTACAGCGTCTTTTTGTTGTTTAATATAATATTGAGTTACTCAAAATTAATTGTGTTCCAAAACCACAATACAATGGTTATAACTTTTAAGTGAATAAGCTTGACAGCAAAAGATGTGTAGAAGTTGTTAAATGCAATTCCAGATAATAAGTAGGTATGTGACAATCTACCTGGGTTCCTCAAATTTAACCTAGATCTATTTTAAACCAACATTTCACCATTTAATATATTTCCTCACACAAGGCATAGTAAAATGTTGTATGATACACGCGCGTAAAGATGATTTCCGACTCGTGTCGAATTATACATTCGCTCGCTTCACTCGCTCATGTATAAAAATGACACTCGTCGGAAATCACCTACTTTCCACACTTGTAGCATAAATAACTATTACAGTACATATGGTGCTACTTTCCCGCACTAGTGCGGAAAA
The DNA here is from genome assembly GCA_947578815.1 of Epinotia ramella. Classification (NCBI taxonomy): domain Eukaryota; kingdom Metazoa; phylum Arthropoda; class Insecta; order Lepidoptera; family Tortricidae; genus Epinotia; species Epinotia ramella. The sequence continues at coordinate 10,179,471 of OX388226.1, read as the reverse complement.
GAGTACTTTTCGTGCATATGTCGAAACTTTAAAGAGCCATATGTACAGTAAAACGTTGTACGATACACGTGCGAATAGGTAATTCGCAACTCGTGTCGACTTAAAACACTCCCTTCGGTCGTGTTTTAATTTATCACCACTCGTTGCGAATTTCCTATTTTCGGCACTTGTATCGTAAATAACTATTACAACAACCTTGGAAATCGCTTTTCACCCACTTTTTGTGGTTGTATTGACCAGAATTTTTGTAAGCGTGTGTCCGACGACACCACAAACTTTGACATATTTTTTATCAAATCTTTCTGAAGATTGACACATGATTCTGTAATTGTCATTCATGACAACATTGATTTGACATTGATTTTGTGAATATTTAGTTTTTAAGCTATTTAAATGATAATTTTGTTAAAAGTCCTAAATTAGGATTCTGGACTATGTGGTCCGTTTATTGTTTTAATTATAGATTTTTGTATTATTTATTTGTAGATTACATTTAGTTTAACTTTTTTATGTTCGTAAAATAAACCATGGAAAAACGAATACATATTTTATTTCATCGATTGTTAGTTACCTAAGTTTGAAGACTGGTTAGGCTAGTGGGGAGTGACGCTGCCTCCGACCGAAGCATATAGGTATCATGGTCGGCCTTATCACGCGATAAGTGACAAGATAGAGCGTCAGTCTCGTTCTATCGAACGGTGTCAGCCAGTGACGGGCGCTCTATCTTGTCACTTATCACGTGATAAGGCCGACCATGATACGGTGCCTGAAGCCGAAAGTTATTATCTGTCTATCTACACAGCATTTCGGCCTTTAAAGCCTACGCCAAAACCAAACACCAACACGAGTGGATGAATGAGGCGGGCTTAAGGCACTCTAAGCTCTTCATAGAAGGAGTGGACTCGGGCTGGACTAACAAACTCTGGAAATCCAGTAGGAAGCAACTCGGAATCATATCTGGGGTGTTCACAGGTCACTTCGGGGTCAAGGATCTCTTGGCCAAGATATCTATCGGATAGTTTAGACTGTAGAATGTGTGGCGAGGAGGATGAGACTATGGAACACTTATTGTGTGAATGTCATGCCCTTGCCAGACAAAGAATGAATTACTTTGGTAACGGCTATCCGCAGAAAGGCGTCGTATTTATCGTCGAAATCACGAATGAAAATGTACTTCAACTGGATCCGTTACCAAAGGAATTCAAGGTGCTCCCGCTGTGCTGCATCAACCGTTTCGTGGAAATGATGGAGCGACCCTGGGAGTAGGCATAAAGGAGAGGGCAAATGCACAAAAGATCCCATTGGGTCGAAGTGTATCCAAAAGGGCCCTCATCTAGATAAGATAAGATAAGATCTAGCAAGTGGTGGTGTCCGCACTCATCAATGTGTTTCGCGCATTAAACTGGCATTACCAGGCCAGGCCATATCATCATCATCATTATATCCGCCGAAAGACGTCTACCGCTGGACATAGGCCTCCCGCAAAGAGCGAATGCAGGTGGCGCGGGACCGGTCACTGTGGCACTCCTTGGGGGAGGCCAGCCAATATATTGATGCCATATTGGGAAGTGAAATGTCGAGGCAGGTTGACCACCAGCGAAATTAAATTAAAAATATGTTTGTTAAAAGTTTCGGCCACCCATTTAGAATTAGTTAAATGAGCGAGCGACGCGAACGAACTTCTTCGTTTCAGCTGTACGGCTGTTCTCCCCTACAGGTCGCATTAAATTTCTCAACCGATTCCCGTGAAGTTTTTATACAACGACTTGGCAAACAAGCGTACGGCCGGCCTGATGGTAAGCGGACACCGCAAGCCTATAGACGCATGCAACTCCAAAGGAGTAACATGGGCGTTGCCGACCCTTGATATGTTTGAGGATTCGCCGTGTTGACAGCTGAAGGAACAAATTCCCTTGCTCTCAACACAACGCAAGTTTTGTGAGCAGGTTCAAATACTTCAAATATGACGCAGAATTTTATTGTAGATTCAGTTTTTTTTAATACTTACGGTCTTTAGTGCTACAGCTCACAGATCCACTTGTATAAGTAGAGTCATACCGTAAAATGGGGCGAGTAGGGTTCACGGGGAGAGTTGGGTTATCAATGGGGAGAGAAGGGATGAAAGGGGGGTGAGATGGGATTTTAAGGCTACTGATACAAAAATAATGTATTCTAATTTAAAATGGAGCTATAGTAATACTCATAATAGAAAAAAATCGATCCAACAATCTTACAAAATCCCCTTTATATAAAATCCCATTTCACCCCACTTACGAGGGACTACGGGGTGAGGTTTTCCTGTTTATCGTCATCAAAGTTATGAAATGAAACTAAGTACCAAAAATAAAATATAAAATAAAATACAAAGGTCCGGAACACTTATTATAATAACATACACCATTCAGTTTGCATATGTTGTTATCGAGGTTTGAATGTCAGTTTTGCCCCTACACACCCCATTTTACGGTACGAATTAGCCAGTAGTTATAATTATGAAACCAAAAATATTGCTAGAAAACTGAACTAAACTCGTTTTGTAATTGAATTTGTTGTTACAAAATCGAATTTGCTTTGGTTTCAAAGACAATTATTTTCGGTGAAGGGCAACATCGTGAGGAAACCTGTCTAATCTCAATAAGGTCTAGTTTTCCCTCTGGGTTTTTTTTTTACTTGTTGTTGTGTGTTGTTGTTTTTATTCAAAAAATAATTTTATGCTAACACATTTATTGCTGTATTCTTTCGTAAAACCAGTGCCTATGCTAAATCTTGGGATTAGGTGTCAAAGCGGACCCCGGGCTCCTTTAGGGCACAACCGGGAATAACGCTCGGAGGATGGATGGACAAGACAGCTAGATCTCTACAAATCAACGCCATCTGCCACCAACACTTGGAACTTTAACGGCCGTTTTAAAACAGCTTTCACTTAGTCTCGCTAGGTGATTCAACGAATTGTTCTAGTAGTTCAGTTAGAAATCGCCAGATGTAGATGGTGTGTTGGAGGTTTAATTAAAAGGCCGCCTCGTTTGTCCTAGTTCTATCCTAGTTTCCTATTTTGGGATTCCTATTTAAGGCTGTGCATTGGAAATTATCGCGTGCTTTGAAACGCCGTTCTGACTAGATTAAGAAACAATGAGGTCTGATTTTCAGATAAATGATTGTTTATCTGATTTTATCGATACATGATTGCTTAAAATTTCCTCGATAGAAAAAAAATCCCAAGTTGGGTCTGTATTTTCCTTTTTTTACTCAGCCTACTCAAACGATACATTAGTTTACGACACAATCAAGTTAATACTATCTGTTATGTTGACGTTTGACGTCTCCCGGCTATTTTCAATTTTTAAATAGTGTATACCTATTAAATATAAAAATACATGAGCCCGACATGCATACAAGATACAAGTCGGTAATGCAGCCCTGTGACTGTGGGTGGCTCATAAAGTGGCGTTGATCAGCGGTAATCCGGAAAGCTATAATTTGAAAGAACGCCATTGCCATAAGTCATAAGTGTCATAACATATCATTGATATTTATTTACGTATCCGGTAGCAACAAGTTTTTGGATCGTTTTATTGGCCGAGAGGCTGCGTCTCTACGGGAAACGCCAAGCTACGCCTGCGCGCTTGGTCAGTTTCGTTCAAGCGTCACCCAACATTTTTTTCTGTTGACAGTTGACTTTCATTGTGAATGTTAAATTTACTTAGTTTTAGATAGTAATCATTTATAAATACGTTTAATTTTGATAGCTTTAATAGGATATTTTAACAGGAAAACCATTTGTTAATAGTTTAAAAAAATATAATCTTTAATATCAGTGAGTGCCTGTTGCCTCGGATGGAATGCTGTGTTTGTTAAAAGATTTTTTCATCGGTAAGAGGTCTACATATCCACCAGGGACGTATACCCATCAGGTCCGTATAACCTCTGTTCCATGTACGCCGCACGTCCCGGCTCCCATTCCCACCCTCGACACTCCTCTCCAGGCTCTCCTCGGCCAACTTAAGCAGTCAACTTCTATTATAAAACGTATACCACGCGGCGCCCGGTCGACGGTTTCAGAGGCATTAGCGGACGCAATAAATAATTGCGTTAGAAACAACAATAGTAATTCTTGGCATGACCTCCTTACCTTTTCGTTTAAAATTCTCCATGTTTCAGAAGAATCCTACAGTAATATTTCCCTAACGCAAAAAAATAAAAAACAACGTTTTAAATCCGTCTATACCCATTTGCGCTGCTTCGTCTGGAACCCACAGACATAAGTATGACTTGTTTGGGAAGGTCGAGGAAAAAATACACGATGGTGATCTCAAAGGAGCAACACGCCTGTAGTTCTCAAACGACACCTTAGCACCCGACACAACGGAGACCTTAGCCGCATTACAGTCCAAGCACCCTCCAGGCCCTTCCACCCGATTTTCGTGGACCCTCCATCCGACCCCTCAGCCTGCCTCCACGCCACGGTAAGAGACGTACTAACAGCCCTCGCCTCGTTTCCAAAAGGATTGGCGTCTGGTCTAGACGGCATATCTCCTCAGCATCTGATTGACCTCACCAGCCACGGCACAGGTGTAGCTGGTGAACAGTTGACCACAAGCCTCACAAAATTGGTCAATCTCATGCTTCTGGGTGATGTTTGCCCGGATGTGACGCCGCTTATATATGGAGCAAATCTTATTGCCTTGGCAAAAAAGGATGGTGGCGTACGCCCCATCGCAGTAGGCTCTACATTCCGACGTTTAGCAGCCAAGATCTGCATCCGGCTCACTAGAACAAAATTACAGACCCGCTTTGGAACCCGTGGAGGATGCGAGGCCGCAGTCCACGCTGTACGTACCTTCGTAAAAAGTGATTCGTGCGAGGTTCTTCTAAAATTAGACGTAAAAAACGCATTTAATTCGGTCAACAGGGACACCCTGCTAAACGAAATTAAAATACATGTCCCAGAAATGTATAACTTCCTTCTCCAGTGCTACCACTGCCCCTCAAAACTAGTTCATAAATCCAATGAAACTCTTTCGGCCGTAAGTTGTCAGCAGGGTGATCCACTCGGTCCGGCGATATTTAGTTTGGCAATAAATCCGATAATCCACAACCTAAATTCAAAATTAAATGTCTGGTACCTCGACGATGGGACCTTGGCCGGAGACGCGCAGTCAGCCCTAGCAGATTTGGTACATGTTAAACGGCACTTCAATCGCATCGGTTTAGAATTAAATTACGACAAATCTGAATTATATATTGCGGATAAAGTAAATCCACTAGCCGCTTCCCAAATCGCTCAAAATTTTAACAACGTTGCTCTTAACATAAAAATAGTATCGAAGGACTGTCTGCACCTCCTCGGCTCCCCCATCTTCGAGGAGGCCGTCCCTTTTCTGTTAAATAAATCAACAACAAAATTCAGCAAGTATTCCGACCGTCTTGTCAAAATTAGTAGCCACTCAGCTTTTTTTATTTTAAAATTTTGTCTATTACTGACGATTTCTCAATATAATTTGAGACGTTGGTGCCGTTAAGAAGCCTTAGTCTTCTGGTAGATGTCGCTACACGCCTCCCTAAGGCGTTGTAGGAAGGAATTGATTGAAAGATTTGGTGGCCGAACCGGATTGTTCCGATAGCTCAGTTAGTTAGTAGCGACGGGCCATGAATGCCTGTGGTCGCCGGTTCAAATCCGGCTCGGAATATTAAATTTTTCAATTTTTCCTTTATTTAAAAATGTATAATTTCGTTAGCAGCGTAACTGCTTAATACAAAATTAATTTAGTATGGGGTGGCGCATCGTTACTGACGATTTCTCAATATAATTTGAGACGTTGGTGCCGTTAAGAAGCCTTAGTCTTCTGGTAGGAACGGCGGCTTGGGAACCCGCAAAATTTCAAGTGGCTTTGCCGGCATTCCTGTCTTCAATTCACAGCACGCTAGATCTCGCAGGTAGAATACTTAAAGCCCCAGCGGGCGTTAACTTCGAGATTGCATGTTTGAACGAGGCCACGAATGCCTGGCTAGCTGGGCCGAGTCCAAATCTCCCGTCCAAACCACATAGGCAAAGGGCCTGGGATACAATAGCCTCCGTCGCCACCTTACAATCGTTAATAGAGCCCTTAACAGGCAGGGATCGGGCCAGGCTGTTAGCTGTGTCCAAGCCAGAATCTGGTTACTGGCTCCATGCATATCCCTCGCCCAACACTGGCACTTTTATCGACCCAGACACTCTACGCGTAGCTGTCGGTCTCCGGCTGGGAGCTGGGATCTGCACAGGCCACAACTGTGTTTCGTGTGGGGCTCCAGTGGACCGACTCGGCCACCATGGCCTCTCCTGCTCTTCGGGCGCCGGCCGCCTGTCCCGCCACGCCACTCTCAACGACATTCTCAGAAGGGTGCTCGTCAGTGCCAACGTTCCTGCTGCTCTGGAGCCCCAGATTATGCGGAGCTATGGCAAGCGCCCTGATGGAATGTCGTTGATACCCTGGAAGACGGGCCGTGCGCTGGTGTGGGACGCCACCTGTACTGACACCCTGGCGGCATCCTACCTACCAGCAACTACCAAACGTGCGGGGGCGGCGGCAGATGCTCGAGAACGCCTCAAGGTCTCAAAACACAACTGTCTCTGCGCCCAATATCAGTTCTTCGCTTTCGGCGTCGAGACACTAGGTCCTTGGGGTAAGGGTGCGCTGGAGATCCACAGGGAGCTCAGCAAAAGGTTGAGAGAGGCAACAGGCGACCCACGCGCCGGCAGCTTTCTCGCGCAAAGAATAGCAATCGCAGTTCAGCGCGGGAATGCTGCCTGCGTGATGGGCACCCTGCCAAGAGGCCCAGGTCTTTTATATAATTAGTTACTATTTTAATATTTTTAAGGTTTAGTTTTATTTATTTTACATTAATAGTAGTTTTAGTATTGTATTGTATTACAGTATCTATGTTTTTTATTGATTAAATTGATTTTTCATAAAAAAAAAAAAAAGTTAATACTCTAGTATTTTATCTCATCTAAAATCTCACTTTATGAAATTTAAATAAAACATATCTAAGTTAGGTATTTATCGTTTGTCCAAAAAAGCCATTTCCGAAGAGTGTTACATCTCTTCTCCTCGTGCGCGGAAGGCATCAGCGTGTGTCTGTTTAGGGGGCGTGTTCGACTCAAATCAAGGCATCGCCTTAAGAGTCCCAGTCACCAACAGAAACTTGTCTCTGACCTATATACAACGACGGTGGCAAACAAGCGTACGGCCCGCCTGATGATAAGCGGATACCGCAGCCTATAGACGCATGCAACTCCAAAGGAGTAACATGGGCGTTGCCTTGATCGCCGTGGATCCCATTGTATGTATGGAGAGTCAAGCGTTCTGGCGACTCTTAGAAGGGAAGTATAGCTGCAGCTCGCGACTGACAATAGGTACTTTTTATATGAAATTTCCATTTCGGGAGAAAACGTTTTCCACTAACTAAATCTTAACAAATCACTTTGATTTGGATGTCGATCGCTTCAGCGTATTATAATAATCATCATCATCATATCAGCCGAAAGACGTCCACTGCTGGACATAGGCCTCCCCCAAAGAGTGCCACAATGACCGGTCCTGCGCCACCCGCATCCAGCGGACTCCCGCAACCTTTACCAGGTCATCAGTCCACCTTGTGGGGGGCCCGATTTTTGATACAGCATTGAGCAGATTGACATAGATACAGCATAATAATATGTGAGATTATATGTTAAGCTATTTAAAAAAAAATTAGGTACCTATAAATTTTAATTTATTGCAAATTTTGAAAAAAGTAAAACGTTTACACCTATGTCTTTCATTGTGTCAATAACGTACTAAAAAATCATTGAGATTGGAAAATATTTAGAAGTGGAAAAACGGTTTCTCTTTTTGTATGGACAAGTATGTGGTATTCCAAAGGTATACTTCCCTCTTAAGGAGTCATCATCATCGTCATCATATCAGCCGAAAGATGACCACTGCTGGACATAGGACCCCAAAGAGTGCCAAAGTGACCGTTTCTGAACCACCCGCATCCAGCGGACTCCCGCGACCTTTACCAGGTCATCAGTCCGGTACGTGGTCGCCACTCGAGAATCATTCCGCCCCAACGGCCACTGGTTCTACGTGCTATGTGCCCCGCCACTTTAAGTTTAGCGATTAAGGAGTGATATATTACAATTTACATGTGTGTCTATCTGTGGCATCGTAACTTCCAAACTGATTTTTGAGTTCGGTTTACATAGAAATTGACTATATTTCACACTTCAAAAAGTTACACAGTACAGAAAACATAGTTTAAAGTTGAGGTAAAGTAAAGCCTTAACGCTAATTAGCGATCTCTTCCAGACAATCTTTGGTTAGCGGAGATAATGCAACATATCCATCAATTTGAGTAGGTGGCAAATCGAAGTCTATATATAATAAAAAGTCTTGTTAGTTACACCATTTAGATCTCAAGAATGTCTGGACCGATTTTTATGATGTTTGATCCGTTGTTAGCAGAATTACTTTGAAAAAATGGGAAAATGTATCAAAAAAATACAAATATTTTATAGGAAGTTCGCGGGGCCAGCTAGTAAATAATAAACATACATATATGCAAATAAATACTAATAAATATAAACAAAATGCCAGCTAAAAGTATTACTTATACCTACTTTTATTGCAATGAGTTGATGCAAGTGCATGGCATTGAACTTGTAACTCGTTGATGTCTTTTCTTAGAAGAAAGCGAGCGAGCGGCCATTTTGAATATCCACTAATGTTAATGTTTAGTTTTTTGAAAAATATACATCACTAAACTAACTAACATACAGTCAGCAACAAAAGTTGCTAAGCGGTCCTAGTGCTCAAAATGATCTACACATGAACTCTAATGTCAAGGGAGTAAGGTTCTGCGTAGGTCATTTTGAGCGTGTTATTTTGCTTAGCTACTTCTGATCTACAAAAAACAAAACGGATATTTGACATAAAATATCAAACTCGCATAGAAACTTAACAATAACGCTGTTTTTTAGAAAAATGGTTACAACATACTCTTAGAAGAACGCGATAATGAAACCCAAACCGCATTTGGCTGATTAAAACCCTTCATAGGCTTTGAAAAGTTCAAAGAACTGTATCGACAACGATAATTGTTAAACTCGCCACAGGTCACGTGGCCGTAAGATGTCACGTGACCGTAAGATTCGACAGATTGAAAATTCGTAAGACGGACACGTGACCTGATCGGAAAACTGTTATAATGTCATTGAGTTTTCACTCTGCCGGCACTCCTGGAGACCAAGTTTTCGGTTCTTTAGTCGGGCAAAAAGTTATCCAGGAGACGCAACCTTGTATCATAGAAAAAAAGTCGATTCATCAATTCCAACACATACCTATACCGATCTCTAAAAAGACTATAAAATAATATCTTTCCTGACTAACATCAAATTAAATAACTCCTTATACAAATACATAAATTAAGCATGATTCAAGGTATAAAGGCGGCCATGCAAGGGCGCAGAATTCCGCAAAAAAACCCGTTAGTGCAGGCTTTAAATATCCTTCTGACATCACCGAAGACTAGCATGGTGCGTGGCGCCTTTAAATACAAATAGTTCATAGTTCAGTAATATGGGTACAAAGGTGTGAAATTACGTTATATGTAGTAGATACGAGTATTAAACATTTTCCTGGCTATTAAAGGTTGTACCAATATGTCACTACGGGCGACCTGTTTCGAACTATTTATCGTGTGACGCGATGCGACTGCGAGAACAGTCACCCTGAAGGAAAACTTCCGAAGAGTTCGAAACATGTCGCTCGTACATTTACGTGAGTTTAACCGTATAATATACCGAATAACTAAACATGGCTCATGAAAGCTTAAATTCATTATTATATGGGTTTCTTATAATACTACGTCGGTTGTAAACAACGGGTGAGCACCAAATTCTTGGCCAGTAGTAGCCTGGTTAATCGGTAGTAGTTAAAAAAATTCGTTGTGACACTAAAATTAACCATAGAATTGTATGGCAAATTTTTGTGTCACAACAGATCTTTTTAACTACTGGCCAAGAATTTGGTTCTCACTCCTGTGCGGCCCGCCTGATGGTAAGCTACCTTAGGTCCCAAATAACTATAAATTATGACATTAAGAGGCTGACAAGACCTAATTTGGTGAAATTCATGTTATTTAAGCAGTTTTTTAAGAAAAACTATTTGTTCTAGCCAAGGATAGGACAAACGCCCGTCATTTTGAAAACTTAACCCTGTTCTGTACAGTAGAGACTTCCTAATTATATATTTTTTTTTTGAAGTTTACTCAAAATATTATAATTTAATGTACTTCAACACATTTATCAATAAATTACCTATTCTTCTATCATCGCATTAGACACTACTTGATTTCAATGACTTTGTTTACTACTGGCCATTTAGATAAAATAGGTAATATTCTAATCATCTTTGTCAAGCATTGACGTTGTCACTTTAGAAACGTGTAAAAAAAAACAAAACAAAAAACAATACATAAAAAAACAAAAAAAATAAAAACATAAAACATTACTTTTGTCCTTTGTTTTGTATTGTCACGAATAAACTATTCTTATTCTTATTTAGTACCTATTTTTTTTTATTAATATAAGGAGGATTTTCAAAATGACGGGCGTTTGTCCTATCCTTGGTTCTAGCACATCAAATAAAATATATGTCAATATTCACTATATTTCAAAGACCGTGGACGACCTCGATACATAATTGGACCAAATCGGCTCGATAGAGAATAATTGAAAAGATTGGTCTTAAAATCATCTTAAACGGTTCTACGTATGGGTCTGCAATTAAAAACATGAAGTCAACATATTCATACCTAAACCGCTAGCGAGTCATATTTCACAAATAATCCACCCTTTTTTTTCATCATCATTTCATCTTCAAAAACCGGGCCGCCCAGTGACACTCGCTCTCGTTTACTCCGATGCAAATAGACAGTGTGCGCGCTATCCGAAATCCTCAAGGGCATTTTGGTGTTGGCAGCGTCTTAAGGCTGGGTTGCCCGAAACCGTCGGTAATCCGTAAGCGGTGTTCGTTAAAATCCGAATGTATGGAAAGTTTGACAAGTTTCTATGTAATGACTGCTGCCGGCGCCATATTTAACGTTGCTCGGTCTGTAATAGTAAATTGGTGCAACTCGCCCTAAATCGTACGCAAGAAAAAAAAAGAAAAAATGTACCTGTTTTTGAAATGAATAATTGAATTTATTGTAAAATGTACCTGTACTTTTACCAATAAATTATCTGTATCTATATCTGTAGAAATGTTACGCAATCGCCCAGCAGAGGGATGATAACTCGGCTGTCATTTTCCCATGCGAAAAGTAACATTTAGATCTACATGCAGTACGGCGTACAATGTGTTTCGTAATCGACCAGCAGATTATATCATCATCATCATCATTATATCAGCCGAAAGACGTCACCTGCTGGACATAGGCCTCCCGCAAAGAGTGCCAAAGTGACCGGTTCTGCGCCACCCGCAGCGGACCCCCGCGACCTTTACCAGGTCATCAGTCCACCTACCCACGCTGCGCCTTCCGGTACGTGGTCGCCACTCGAGAGCCTTTCCGCCCCAACGGCCATCGATTTTACGCGCTATGTGCAGCACGTAGAATATATACAATATGCCTGTCTGCCTCAATCGTATAAAAAAAAACTAGTTTTCAAACAACCACGCATGGTGGTCATATACCAATGTCATTCAAACATGAATGCGGGATGAAAGAGAAGGAGAATACGGCAGCATGCTAGCCCGCTCGCCCGTAAAGACGAGAATCGTTCGCCGTAGCCGATACAACCTTCGATGGCGGCGGCTTGGCGGGGTTGCCAGCTTTAGCGATATTACCCGATTTCTAAGGATTTCTTGTTCTAAAAACTATATTCCTTTAGGTATTATTCGTTTACTGTGTATATATCTAAAATGACGCCAGAACGTTTTATTTTTTGTTATTAATTTAGAAGTAGTACTTTAACGTAGGTACAAATTAATAAATACTCGATTTGTAATAAAAACCACTCAATAGATAGTTTTTGAACTTTGCATTTATCAGCGGTTTAATGTCTTCCTCAATTATTTTTCAACAAAAGTAAAACACAGCATTTTTGCAATGTAAATTAAACCTTTTTAGAGCAGTTGTATTAATAAGTAGGAAGTTCTTTAGAAAGAAAGAAAATAATGTACTAGCGCTTAAATCAGAACTAAGGAAAGGTAGGATTAGGAAGGTTAACTGAAAGAGATCCCTACTGAGCTAAATTCGCCTTTGGACATGTGCAAGCTCTTCTGAATTTCAATTTTGTCGAGTGCTCAATAAAGGGATTAGGACGATGTAAATTGCCCCACGGCCATATCAACATAAGCAACACATTATAATTATTTCCACGCAAATTTCAACCCGCCCCTGGCAACACCGGCGCTCGCGCCGCCAGTACCAACCCGACCCCCGACCGCGCGGCCGCCATGCCAATCGCAACGATCGAAAACGAACTTACAAACTCAAACTAAACAAAACACAACCGCGTTCCAAATTCAAACGTCATTTCAAATTTGGAACCGTACTTTGGAAATTCTTCTTAAAATCCCTATGGCCAGTTACCCAAGGATGTGAACTTTTTTTGTTTTTTATCTGGTGTCAATGCAATGTGGATCGTAAGTGCAGTGTGTTGAGTTCAGTTTTGTGTGAGTGTTTGTGTAGGATAAAATAAAAAAGGTAAGGTGACCTTTGGAAGGAGTATTTAATGTTCTTATTGGTTTTAATTGTGGAATGTGGTTTTTAGCGAAGTAACAGATGGAGGGATAATATTGTTTGTATGACAATGGAGCCCATATCTTCGTAGAAAAGTATTATAAAGTATATCGTTAGCTTATACCTAAACAATCTCGATTATGAAACTTAAACTACTCGCCAATAGTTCGTCCTAGGGGTCAATTTTGCACTTACATCTAGCATTCAAATTGGCTCCCATTCACGAGTTAAAAGAGAACGCGTAAAACACATTTATATCAAGTTGAACTGTTCAATGTGATAGATGTCATACACGATTATTCATGTAACTCTACAATCTCTACATGTTAAGTAAAAAGCATGAACTCTATCTAGAAACGTAACCCGAGACACGACATAAATGACACAAGTTAGAAACAAAAATGGCAAAAATAGAAGTTAGGCTCTTCCATTTTTGCCAATGTTCGTCAAGGCATGTTGAAGGTTATGGCCGTTATGAGTTCAGAGACTTGAAACGAATACCTGAAGTTACATTTAGAACACTTTACTGTCCTGCAAAAAACAAACCGCCCAGCGAACCTCAGTCTTAAGGGGTAATTACATAACTTTTTGAACCAGCAGCAAACCAATCAACAGTCATTTTCCTGTAAAAAAGTGTCATAAAGACTCACCCTGGCCCAGTAGCATGATACGTTTTATGGTTACGTTTTACGTGACACATACATTTAGGCCGTAAACCGTGACCATAAAACCTAGCGTGCTAGCCGTGCTTATAAAGCGTTACGCATTCAACCAACTGATACAAATGAAACTCAACCGAAATTTTCAATGCCACTGAGGGGTTCCAGAATGCAGATGACAGCACTGTGGCGAGAGATCTAGGAGTCAAAATCCACCAACCATGTTTAATGATCATCAATTTGATTACTGGATTTTAGTAACGATTCTGTCGGGCATAGAGCATTCTTGTAAGTGAAAATGCGAGCGGGACAAATGTTTTATATCCGAAATAATCACGACCATGCTAGCTAACTTGGTGGCATAATGCTTTAAATGTAGAAAACCCTAGTTAAATGTAGGTAAACTAACATTAGTCATATACGGTTGAATGAAACTCACGCAAACATGAGGTAAGAACTTCTGAGGTTAGAGGTGTGCTGTTTTAAGATTTAGCTGCATTTGTTGAAATCGAGTTTTCCACACAACGAATCTTCAAATCTATAAAGGGTTGGCAATGCACTAGCGATTCCTCTGGAGTTGCAAGCACCTAAGCTTATTTGTCTGCCTATCATCCGGCATGCCGTATGCTTATTCGGCACCGTTATAAGTACTAAAATAATACCCAGACCCCTTTTGGACGCAACTGTCGTAACGCTATGAAGGCAGCTCGCTTATTTGCCACAATCGTGATAAACGTTTACGTACTAGTAAACGTTACTTTACTAGAGGTCAATTCCGATAATAGTCTTAAACCATTCAAACAATGTGTGGTTAAGTATTATTTCCGCACAACAATTGCCCCGAACAGTAGACAATTTAGCTATTATCACATTATCTTATTTTTGTGGTTACGTAACGTAACCAACAAGGTCTTAAAAGGCAACGGAACTCTATTTAAATTTTCGTACACATGCAAATTTATATTTTCACTTTTAAACCACTGAACCGACTCAAATGCAATTTGGCATGGAGATAGTTCGAATCCCGGGAAAGCATATACGACGTTTTTATTATGAGGGACAGAAGTTTGTATGAATATGAAGCTTTAAGTAAAAGATCGGGTATGAATTTAACTTAAACCTCAGAGCAGTGTAAAGGTACGCCCACGCCGCTGCTCAAAATACGCTAACGCACCGTAAACGCAGCAATGAATGAAGAACACGTGACGCATTCGACACGTCAACGCGTATATAACCGGTGTGGTCGCTCCCTTATAGCTCTTAAAAGCTTATTCTAAGCTTATTATAGCACACAAGACTACATGAATGATAAAACTCCATGGAACTAATTGTGACCTAATTTTTAGGCGGTGCATTGGAAATTATCGCGTGCTTTGAAACGCCGTTCTGACTAGATTAAGAAACAATAAGGTCTGATTTTCAGATATATGATTCTTGACTATATGATTGTTTATCTGATTTTATCGATATATGATTGCTTAAAATTTTCTCGATAGAAAAAATAACCAAACTTGGGTCTGTATTTTCCTTTTTTTACTCAGCCTACTCAAACAATACATTATTTTATGACACAATCAAGTTAATACTATAGTATTTTATCTCATCTAAAATCTCACTTTTTGAAATTTTAATAAACTTCACTAAGTTAGGTATTTATCGAAATTTGTCCAAAAAAGCCATTCCCGAAGAGTGTTACATCTCTTTTCCTCGTGCGCGGAAGGCATCAGCGTGTCTCTGTCTAGGGGGCGTGTTCGAATCAAATCAAGGCATCCCCTTAATCAATAGATTAATTCTCGTTATATTTTGTTTTTTGACATCAGATTGTTTTTCTAGAAACATTCACTAGTATTTTCTATACAATTTTTACTTCATATAATTTTTATTTTTTATGTTTAATAAATTACTTTAAAAAAATAACTGACGATTTGAAAGTGCTTGTTATTAGGCTTACTTGAAAAAGATCATTTTGAGTTTGAGTTTTGAGTAAAGCCTTGGTAAAATGGTTTCGGAAAAAATATGGATTGGAACTAATGACTTCGGAATTATAGAGCGTTCCCTATTTGTATTTGACGACCGGTTTATCGAAGCGTGTAAGTGGTTGTGTAAGATTGTCCCCTAATATTTTTTTATTATTAGTTAGTATCAATAAATCACATTTCCAAAACTTGTATATATACAAGTTTTGGAAATGTGATTTATTGATACTAAGATACTAATAACTAGCATTATTGATACTAACTAATATTTTATATGCTATGCAATCAAAAGAACGACATATTGTTTTCGCACTGAGTTTACAAGTAGTACAAAACGAGTCAAGGCCCCGCCCACTACTATTGCGTCACAGACGGAACTTGGCGAACCTTCGATCTTGCGTTCACTCTGAGAGATACGTATCAGTCTGAGGAATTGTTGTAGAAAGGTCTATAGGAACGACAATCTCCAACATTTCATTCCAATTCCTAGCACCTACGTAAATCTACCCTATTAAATAGCAAAGTAAACTAAAAGATACATCATTTTTAACCGACTTCAAAAAAAGGAGGTTCTCAATTCGGTTGTTTTTTTTTTGTTTTTTTTGTTTCAAAGTTTGTTACCTCAGGACTCCGTCATTGATGAGCCGATTCGAATTTTTTTTTTTTGTTTGTAAGTATATGCTTCCAGGTGGGTCCCATTTTTTCAAAAATTCAATTGGATGATGGGATCTATGAGGAATTGAGGGGACTCCTCAATTATATTAGGCACGCATGTAGTGATTTTGGTATTTTCTATTATAACTCATGTATTTACACCCGGAAATCGTAAATTTGGTGGAGTGGAATTGATGATGAAGACCACAGATGACTTATGGAATTCCTCAATTATGTACTTAAAATTACAAAAGTATATATCACAGATTCTGATAAGATTCCGTTGAAATAGGAACTAATAAAGTGCCAAAGGTGATGATAATCTTTGGGAATCGACGGAAGTCCTCAAATATTATCGGCCCACATACAGCGATTCGGTTTTTTTTCTAATAATCAACGCATTTGCTCTCGGAAATCAGTTCATGTGGTAAATTGGAAAATAAATGTGGAATTGTTCTCGTAGCTTGGCGGAGTACTAAATTGAAGTCGGTTAAAACTTTGTTGCAAAGTAAATTATACCTAGATACTCATTTTATTTATTCTTTGCTCTTAAAGCGCAAACGAGGCTTGAACTCACGATTGTCATTAACTTGCTGTGTATATTGTATCCGTATGCCATGACTTGACTTGCCACCAACTTCCCGAAGTCCAATCGACTTGAAATTGTGTACACTTATTATGTTATTACCATAAGTATTCAGGTATGAAAATATTATCTGCAAGCATGCACAAGTTCACCTTATTATCGACAATAAAAATTCTAAGATATAGCAAATAAATATGCTTCTGATAAGTAATAATACTTAGCTACTTGATAACAATACTCATGCAATTATGTACATACAATTAAATGTATTAAACAACAACGCGACCTTCATGACATCATTGGCATTATAATAGCTTTAAGCCTTCATCGCCTGATAATAGCATCTTTAGGCCAGGTTAATCGAAGCGGAGCGGAGCAGACGAGTGTGGAAACGCTCACGCTTAGGCAACGCCATGTTTGTGTTATAATGTTTCCGTGGGCCCGGGTCGCCCATCGCCTCGCTCGTCCATAAATACGGCCTTATTCCGCGAAGGGCTGTTAATACCAGTTCGTAAATCTCTATCACTCGAATATAACAACAAAACTACAACAAAATTGAGAACCTCCTCCTTTTTTGGACTCGTTTAAAGAAGAAGGTAGATGTCGCTACACGCGAATGACGCGAACTGATTGAAAGATTCGTTGACCGAGCAGTGGTTCCGATATTTCAGTTTTTAAGAGCAACAGGTCGTGTTTTCCAAAAGGTCGCATATTCTAATGGTATATGGTCAATATGAATTCGCTAAAATATAAAAAAAAAAAACATTTGGATAGTAAAAGTGAAAAAGAGATAGAGATATTCGAAAGACTTTCGGGGTTAGACGCCAGCGGGCAGCGCAGCGTGGCGAAGGGGCGACGTTTATAGAAATACCTACATTTGATCGAGGTCAATCTATAATATAGATTGACCTCGATCAAATGTAGGTATGAACTGCCGCTGGTCGCACCGTCACCCGCTGGCATCAAGACAGCGGCCTTATAGAGGCAACATTTTGTTGTAAATACTGCAGACACAAACATAATCTATGTGTGAATCATTAGTGACGTGTTTCTTTATCCGGTTAGGCATAAAAATAATATGTTCTGCTTAAACTTGTGAGAATGAATTCTACTACTTACTAGGGAAATACAAAAAACGGACACACACACAAAGTATTATACTAGTTTGGGCATTAACCCGATCTGGTTACTCAAGTCACCAAGTTTTTTTCTTGGCAAGTGGTCAATTCATGGGAGCCTTGCTAATATTATAAATGCAAAAGTAACTGCCTCTCCGTTACCTTCTCACGCCAGCCCCGTATTCGGCCCCCCTATTCTGTAACTTGTTTTGAAAGGCGTTATCACACGATAAGTGACAGGATAGAACGTCCTCCGTCACTGGCTGACACCGTTCGATAGAACGAAACGACGCTCCTTTCTTGTCACTTGTCGCGTGATAAGGCCTACCATGATACGGGGTCTGAACGCGTCTCTAGATTCTGGGCTATTACGTGTTAGTACTACTGTCAACTAGTGTAGGTAATACGCACAGTTGTTGCAACATGCGGCATTAGCATGCCGATTGGATCCTTAGTTAATGATGCAAACAACGGGTTAGACACGTCTGTCCGCCTTCGTAAGAGTTTTGAAATGTCCTACGGGAATATTGAATTAATCTGTGATTGATTAAAAAGTAACATGATATCATTTTAGAAGGCTAGAAGTATTTAAACGTCAAGAGCGAGTACCTTAATTGGCGTACTTAACTACCCCCTTTCTGAATATCCATACTAATATTATAAATGGGAAAGTGTATGTGTGTTTGTTTGTCCGTCTTTCACGGCAAAACGGAGCGACGAATTAACGTGATTTTTTAAGTGGAGATAGTTGAAGGAAAGGAAGGAAGGAGAGTGACATAGGCTACGTTTTGTCTCTTTCTAACCCCCCACTTCCCTAAAATGGGGGGTGAAAGTTTGTATGGAGCTACGATATAAACGAGTTCCACGCGGACGGAGTCGCGGGCAGAAGCTAGTATTATTATAATACAGGCTTGATTTTATGAACGCTGTTACTATGTTTGATAATTTAGGTCCTGTTATTTTCGTTTCGTGGTAATTACAAAAAATATAGACTAAAGCTTTTGGTACCATATAGGTATACAGGCGTTATTTTATCTATATCCGCTGGATGCGGGTGGCGCAGGACCGGTCATTGTGGCACTCTTTGGGGGAGGCCTATGTCCAGCAGATGATGATGTATGGCGCTTGCTTCGTCCATCTTTTCCACGACTAAAAGCAATTTAGTACTTAACCTTTCCTAACAGACCAAATACAATGTAATCTTTTATACGCGAGGCCTCATCACAAAAGCATTAACTTTTGATCTATCGACGTACGCGCGTGGCGTAATATTAACTGTGGGAGGTTTGCAACATCTTCCAACGTTTAGAACAAGTGTATACGATATCCAAAGAGCTTGTATGTGGAGCCACTATAGCCGAGTTGTATGGAACAAGAAAGAAAATGCTCTTGGTCTGAGTCCGTGAGTTCGATCCACAGCTAAAACTTATGTACGAAACAGGGATGTTGCAGACATTCGCATCCGCACCCGCAACCACGGATGATCCGCAACATTTTCAACATGTTATTGCGGATGCGGATGTAGTACAGTTCGCGACAAGAAAGGGGCCAACGCGGCGTGTTCAGTATTTTCGTCATTAGCCAATAAGAATCTTCATTTCGTTTCTGTAATCTGACGATTCACCGTATTCGCTGGTATGAGAGTACTACGACGTGATCCTAAAGACGTTTTTATGTTTTTAGTTTGCCTCAAAATCCGCATCCGCGGATGTGACCCTCGAAATTATCCGCATGACCGCATCCGCGGATGTCTAAAAAGTCGCAGCATGCCTAGTACGAAATATCATTTTTACACTAGATTTCCCGTAAAGGAAAACATCGTCAGGAAACCAGTCTAATTTTGGCAAGGTCTAGTTTGACCTCTGGGTTGGAAGATTGCATGGTAGTAGCATAATAGTGCCTTACGCAGATCTTGGGATTGAGTGATATGCGTGCCAAATCGGACCACGTCCTCCTTCTGAATACAACCGGGAAAAATTACAGGACAGCACAACTCTCAGGTCATTAAGACGATTCTAATCACCCCGAAACAATTTAACGACTGGAAACAGATTATAATTTAACTGATTGAGTGCACGTAAATTTTCCTATGTTATGGTTATGGTAGTGGAACGATACCACTTTTATCACCATCCGCAATATTATGCTATGTCAACTATGCTCGACAAATAAATATTTGTATAAGTGTTCCATTTTCCCGCATCACATTACATTGTCACTATCATCGTCATATATTTAAAGCTAAGCTCTTGTCGGTGAAGAATTTCCATTCCTCTCCATTCTCAGCTTTCTTCTTGACATCCTGATACGATACGCTGTTTACTTTATCCTTGATATGGTCCGTAAAAGATCTACCTGGTCTCCCTCTCTTCCTCTTACCTTCTATCTTCCCTTTTATTATGTTTTTCATGTTATCATCGTGTACCTAGTATCCAAACTATTGCTACTAGGCTATTTGTTGACGCTCCAGAAATCAAAATCCTAATCCCCGGCACTGTGACAGCAAGAAATATGCCAATTGCTCGCTTTTTATCTAGTCTTTGTTTTTAATGTGTACTGTAAATGTTAATATTTTATTGAAGGTGCATCTAGGTAGCGTGTACATGTATTATCTCACTTTGTATTTATGTTTATCTCTTTTTCGCCTGTCCCAATAATGTAGGTAGTGTTTATTATATTTGTATGACGTTTCCGTGAGTCACCGACGGAGCTGGCTGAAAATCAGCGCTGCAGGTGTCTGACACTGACACCTCAGCATAATGCTGAGCCAGTGGGTTCACTGCCGCAGAGACACACTTGTTTCATGTTTTACCTGTTTTTCGTTCATTTTATTGTTTAATATGTATGTCCGTGAATAAATGTATCTTTCTTTCTTTCATACATCTTACCTCTTCTGTTCTCAATGGGTTTTAATAACGTCCTATTTCTTTCACCATCTCAAGCACTTCCACATTCGTCCTTTTGTCCGTCCAACCAATCCTCTCCAACCGCCCCCAGCACCACAGGACTCAGCATGATAAACAACGGTTAGGAGCTTTTGAAATTGTCACTATACGGTGGCTTAAATAGTTCATAGTTATTTTGTCACACATCGTTTTTGTGTCACAAGTCTTATTTGCGTATGAATCGCACGTTGGCACTTAAGGCTCGAGTCGTGGGTGTGTTTGCGCCCGCGCATGCCCTTGCGACGCCGTAGCGGTTCGTCCTTAGCGTTGTGCAACAATAGTAAAGGATGACTTATGGCACAGATTGAATAGTGGTAGTACCTACGTACAGAAGCTCCACGCCGTCTAACAATATCGATCTTTGACAGCTGGAAAATTGTAAGCATGGCATCCCGCTCGCACACGCTCGTCGCATAGCACCTACCTACGCGCGTACTCTAGCGCTATCGCTAGTGGGTGTATCACCACCTTGGAGTTGTGCGAGAGCCGAGTTTGGCCGGAACGGCAAGACGAACAGGCCTGTTTATGGCCACATTACACTTGATAAGTACAGTAGCAAGGCAACGGTGGTTTTTTTTAGAGAGGTAACAACGGAATGTCATCTCGCTCATGTTTGGAACAGCCCAACTGGGAAACACCTGACCCCCTATCATGGTTGGCCTTATCACGCGACAAGTGATAAGATAGAGCGTCCGTCTCGTTCTATAGAACGGTGTCAGCCAGTGACGGACGCTCTATCGTGTGATAAGGCCGACCATGATACGGGGTCTGAAGCTTAAAGAAGACCGCAGCCATAATAACACCTCTGCTCTGTAGGCAGTAGCGGCGTTAGGGTAGGGCTCCGGCGCCCGTTTATGTTCTCTCGCTCATTGAGTTAGGGGGCACCCTAGAAATCTCGCCCAGCTGGTAGTGCTAAAACCAGCACTGTCTGTAGGTGTGGCGTTGGCTATGGTGTTGTGTTCCTGATGGGAAATAAGACCAGAGCTCCTGACGATGCATAGTGTCTAGAGTGAGAGATCTGCATTTGTCTCATGCTCAACTCAAGTACCTCAAATCAAAAAACATTCGGCAATGCGCTTTGTGATTCGTCTGGAGTCACAAGCATCCATATACTACAGTGTCTGCATCACTCTGTGTCTGTGTCTGTGTGTGTGTGTGCTGTGTCTGTGTGTCATCATGCAACCTGTTAATTTGTTTGTGTAGTGTGGTATGAAATATACTCATATATTGAGAATCAAGAAAGATCCAGTCAGCATCGAAACGTTCTTAGAAGCAATCAGCGGAAAAACCAATTACTCTAATAAGGCACTTCGAATCACTTAATGTCACAACATTGATCCGTATATAGCGTGTTACAACACAGCTATGGTTCTTATCCCTTTCGCAATAAGGACTGGTATAGAATGATAGCAATTTGAAGTATCCCAACCCCCAGCCATGGGTTTTATTGCTTTCGTAATAAGGACTGGTATCGAATGAATCAGTTGCAAGTATCCCTGCGTAACGCCATGGAACTTATGGGTTTCGCAATAAGAACTGGTATCGAATGACAGCAGTTGGAAGTATCCCAACATGACACCGTGGTTCATAGGCCGTTCGTAATAAGGACGAGTATCGAATGACAGTGGTTTCCATGTTTTCCGTGGACTTTGTGGTCAATTGGCCATTGAGTAATTGTGGTACAGTCCGTAACAGGTGAAGTACATGATGATTTTAAGCTGACAAGCCAGAAAAAAGTATGTTGTTCCAGGGATAATTGTCTTCCCGGATATCTAGGAAAAAAGCTAACTAGATTGAGTCAATAATCTTGAACCAAAAATTAATTAGGAAGATGTTTGTCGTGCGTCAAAAGCAGCAAATTAAGCAGCGCTAATTGCCAATCAGTGTTGTCTTCTTGAGCCTTAACAAACAATCTCTTTACTGTCTGTACATTGCGCTCAACTAACCCATTAGAACGGGGATACATAGGTGAACTCGTTACGTGGTCAAATCCGTAATATGCAGCAAACTGCTTAAACTCTTGCGAAGAGAATTGAGGTCCATTATCAGATACTACTTTCTGAGGTATTCCTAATCGACCAAAAAAGTTCTTAAGGTGCATAATTACAATACCACTCGTCAAACTGTTTAATGACGCTACCTCGAAAAACTTCGAGTAGTAGTCTACGACAATTAGATATTGTTTCTGTTGAAATTCGAAGAGATCAGCAGCAATCACTTCCCATGGCAAGTTTGGTATGGGATATGGGCTCAGCGGTTCGCGTGTCTGCGCCGCGCGGTGTCGCTGGCAAGGCTCGCAGCGTTGTACGGCCTGTTCGATCTCGACTCCCATTCCCGGCCACCACACCAGCTCCTTAGCACGCCGCTTGCATTTCTCGATTCCTAAATGCCCCTCATGGATTATTGAAATTATTTCCTTCCGTAACAAAGTAGGAATTACTATTTGGTGATTGCGAAATACTATGCCGTCGATCACGTGTATCTCATTTTGAATTGTCCAGTATGGCCCCGTATTATCTTGACTTTGTTTTTTATTTGTAGGCCAGCCACTCAAATAGTACTCTTTTACACGCTGTAGGATTTCATCTTTAATTGTTTCTTCCCTAATTTTGGTAAGTTTATCCTTGGACACATTAAGGCACTCCATTAAATTATTCATATGTATTGTGACATCTGCGTGCACGTCATCGTCGGAACCATGTTCTGAGGGGGCCCGCGATAATGTGTCTGCCAAGTACATGAGTTTCCCAGGCCTGTACTTTGTCGTAAACGCATAACTGTGCAACATCATAAGCATGCGCTGTAATCTCACCGGAGTGCTATTCAGTGGTTTTTTAAAAATAGATTCCAGTGGTTTATGGTCTGTCTCAACAATAACTTTGTTATGACCGTAAATGTATTGATGAAAACGCGTGCAACCGAACACAATCGCTAGAAGTTCTTTTTCTATCTGCGCCCACCGCGATTCAGCTGGTGTGAGGGTTCGAGCCGCGTAAGCCACAGGCCGCCCGTCTTGTAATAGAACAGCACCGAGTCCCCGTGAACTCGCGTCTACCGACACTGTCACCTCCTCGTGTGGAGAATAGTACCGCAGCACTGGTGCAGAACAAATTCTTCTCTTCAACTCATCAAAAATCCGTTGATGTTCACCACACCATCTGAAATCACAATCTATCTTCAACAAATCACGCAATGGTGCAACTATGTTTGAGTGATTAGGTATGAAACGGGATACATAATTGATCACACCTAAAAATCTCTCCAGCTCTTTCCTATTTGTAGGCGCGGGCATGTCATTTATTGCCTTCACTCGTTTTGGATCGGCACGCATTCCTTCAGCATTAAACAGATGACCAAGGTATTGTACTTCCTTAGTGTTAAAGACACACTTCGCTTTATTAAATTTAACACCATTAACCTTGGCTTTCTCAAACACCTCTCGTAATCTTGCGTCATGTTCATTTTTAGTGCGACCGAACACTATCAAATCATCAATATAAACAGCAACTCCTTCTGTCTTGAAAATTTTAACCATCTCACTGTGAAAAATCTCTGGCGCGCAGTTTATTCCGAATGGCATCCTCAGGAAGCGATACCTGCCAAAAGGAGACGCAAATGTGCAAAACCTGGAGCTAGCCTCATCGAGTTTTAACATCCAAAACCCTTTACAAGCATCCAGTTTTGAAAAATACTTTGCACCACTCATTTCACTCGCGACTTCGTCAAGCGTCGGCAGTTGGAAGTAGCTCCTGCGTACAGCCTTATTAAGATGCAAAGGATCGAGGCAAATGCGCAACTTCTTGTCTGGCTTCTCCACAATAACTATAGGAGACACCCAATCCGTAGGACCTTCCTCACGTTTAATAATGTTCAACCTTTCCATCTCATCTAATTCTTCCTTCAGACGAGGCTGCAAACACATCGGTACCCGCCTAGAAGCCGAAACACCAGGTAGTACTGTCTCATCAATTGATATTTTAATAACTGAAGGCAAGCAACCTATACCCTCATAAACCGACTCGTCATTTTTTTGTAATTCATTAATTCGCGTGATAAGTTGCAACTCGGTGCATGCCTTCAGTCCCAATAAGTTGTTACACTCTATATCTAGAACAAACACCTTTTGAAATGAAGTAAAAGTTTTATACTTCATATTTGCCATGAAGTATCCTACAACAGGCAAGTTGTTACGACTGATTTCTTTAAGCACTGTACTTGTTTTACGTAATATACTAGTATCAAAACCCGCCTGTGTAAAACACCTCAATGACATTACAGACGTGTCAGCACCGCTATCTAATTTAAACCGTATAGACACATTGTTGACCAAAATGTCTTCTGACCAAAAAGGGCCAGTGCAGTCCATCGCGTTGACAGTAATATTTTGAAGGAAAAACTCACCACTGTTCTCTGTATAGTCCTCACCTTGAGTTTCATTAATATTAACCTCTCTTAGCAGCTTCTCACGACAGGTTTTAGCAAAATGTCCTACCCGCTCACACCTGAAACAGCGAACATTAAATGCTGGACATCTGTCATCGGCGGAGTGCCCTCCGCCGCACTTGTTGCACTCGGCGCCATAACGTGGTGCACGGCCTGGGGGAGCAGCAGCAGTACGAGCGAAGCCTCCACGGCCTGCGCGTCCTCGTGTTCCTGCACCTCGCGACCACATTCCAGCGCCGTAGCCACTACCGCCAGGCGCACCACGCCCGCGCGCTAGTTCCTCTAATGCAACCGGCACGGTGTGATCAGTTTTCGTACTCCGACACGTTGCCGCTTGTACGCTGGCTCGCTCCGCTGCGCGACAGTATGTCACGGCCTGCTCCAGGTGTAGTGATGATTTCGAAAGTAACCGTTCACGCATATGTCCGTCCTTTAGACCTCTTATTATCTGAGTTAAGATTAAGCTATCTTTCAACTGACCGAACTCGCAACTTTTGCTTTTGATTTTCAAGTCGCTCAAGAATTTATCAAAAGAATCGTCCTGGTAAGTTTCAAAAAACGTATGACGTTCGTAGTTAACGTTTTTTTTCGGGTCAAAACGCTCTGAAAATACTTTTGTTAACTTGTCATAGTCATCAGTTTTAACACAGACTTCGAATTCATCTAATGTTTCTCTACCGTATTTTCCGATGACGTGTAAGAATAATGCGCACTTTTCCTTCGACGAAGCCGTTTCTCTGCCCGAAGCGATAAGAAAAAAATCAAAAGCGGATTTCCATTCTTTCCAGTTGACCGCCATGTTCCCGTGGTCTTGCAAAGGACCGGGTTGCTGTATTGCAGCATACACACAATTACTATTTTGCGCTTGCATTTTTTTAGGATCATCTACCTGATCCGGCATTTTTTACATTAAATTCACTCAATTTTTATTAATTATATTTTGAATAACATTTTTTCACACCTGACACCATGTCGTGCGTCAAAAGCATTGACATTTATTAAAGAGGCTACACTACAACAATGTTAAATTATTTCGACTGAAGCGAGAGAAGAATTGAATCTCTTGGTTCTTGAGAATCATGTTAATTCAAGATGATTTGTCACGGCCACGTTGCCGATAGGTTATAAGACTCCATTACTAGAGTCCATGCACTTATTTGCGTATAAGTTTACAATAATTAAATTAAAACATTAATCCTCTTTGACAGTATAAAAAATTACAATATCATTTTCTTGTGACAGTTTCAAAATTGAATAGTATAAGTTCCTGTCAAAAAAATATTTTTAGGTGCAAGGTTTTATTGCCGACTATACTTTTCTGTATACCATCATCAACTACTCATTGAGACGATTCTAACGAGCCTAAACTCAACGGGGTTACGTCTGTTAAATACTGAATTCCCATAGCCACCTTTTCTCTCCATCATCAGATCAGCTCGATGGTACCATAATATTGAATTGTCATCCAAACTATACTAATACCCAAAATTTCAGCTCAATCGGATAACGGCAAAGTGAAAAATGTATTGCAAATTTTGACGGACTGACATACGAACAGGTCAAGTTAATATAAATCTTGTAAAAAGGATGTCAGGATGCTGGCCAGCGAGCACGTCATCGCAGCGATACATGAAAAGAGGTGTTAACATGATTCGTGTTTCATTCAGGTGGTCTTCCTAATTATTTCATGATCTAGTATATTTCGGTATAAGTATATATAAACTTTACACTTTCAATATGGTAATTTTTGAAATGGTCATTATGTGCCAGGGCTAACACACAAGACATGATGTTAGTCTCAATAAAGGTCGGCAGCGTGCTCATGATTCCTCTGGGGACACAAGCTTCCATAGCCAACGGTGTCTGCTTACCATCAGGCAGGCTGAATGTTGGTTTGTCATCGTCGTATTATTAAAAAAAAACATAGAAGCAATCTACAAAGCCTTGCCAAATACATGCGCAAAAAAATATTTTTACTTCTAAAATTGCGAAGGTGTCAATTAATTACCAGAACCAAGAAATTTGCCATTAATTTCAAACACCTTATAGTCTTTGACATAACCTGTATAATTTTAATTTATAACTTTCGTAACCCCTCCGACTTCTTTAAATGCCACTAGATTAATGCCATACCAAATACGTGAACACGTTGAATCATTCTGACCAAAACGGAGAACTTGACGTTTTAATATTCAGAAGTTGCGAAATTACATCTGCCAACTTTCATTATGTTACATTTGTTATGTCTTTTAAAGTGCCGCAGCTAAAACAAGTGGGCAATTTCATTTTTCCTTCACTGGAAAAAAAGTATAAAAGAAATGAAGTAGGAATACTTAATTGTCAACTTGGAAAAAAGGTCCCGACATTTTCATTTCAAAATTCAATATCTCACGCCGGCTGAACCGATTTTGTTGATACGTAAAGAACCATCTCGATCACGTCAGCTTTCGGACAAAAAACCGCATTAAAATCGGTCCAATCGTTAAGGCGCTGTAGGTTCATGGTCTTCTCTCCCTCTCACTGAGCATAAGCGTGAGCGAGATGGAAGTGCGTGCTTGGAAGCGCGTATATCATGTTTTTTAAATTTAATTTTTTTGCCGTTAAAATAAATAAAAATGTAAACACTGATTTCCCTCAAACATGATATTGCCGATTTATAGAAGCAATTTTAATATTCATAGCGTTTGTGCATAATTTGTTACGAATATTTTAAGTGTATTTTTGGGTGTTTTAGACCTATGTTCGTGTGTTTTTTCTATCGAGCGAAATTTACTTAATCATGTTTCGAAGCACTGATTTCCCTGCAGAAAAGTCTCAAGATTACTATTCGTATTTTTTTGAAACCATATTATTCTAAACAGACGCATTATATTGTTTCAAATAGGTACTCTGTTCGCTTAACTTCGCTGAATCTACGGCGCCTTAAGCTACGATGCAACAGACAGACACACAGATACACAGATACGTCAAACTTATAACACCCCTATTTGCTTCGGTGGTTAAAAATAGGATGACCATTTCCTAAGTAAAGTTATGAACATAATATATTTTGGCGAAAAGTGACAACAAACTCAAATACTCTTAAAAGTCATAGAAATGTGCAGTTACTTGTTTTGATATCATCGCCATATCACAAGTATATAATAGCATAGCAATGTCATCCGCCGTCAGAACACTACGTCGAATTTTGCCGCTGCTCTTTGTAATGGCAAAAAGATTCTTAGCAATTCTAGAATAACTCACGTGTCCTAAATTTCTTCATGTTAAGAGCACTCCCGACTCTCCATACTAAATGTAGTTTAGTCACAGAGTATACAACGTGTTAATAAAATAACGCAAAACCTGAAAACAGTTTGTTCAGAATCGAGCATAGAATGCGAAAAAAATAAAAAAAAAATTTTTTGACAAGATTTATTTTTTACATTTGTATGGAGTGTTGGCCGACTGGGGCGACCTGCTCCATACAAATGTAAAAAATAAATCGCGTCAAAAAATGTATTTTTTATTTTTTTCGCATTCTACTCTCGATTCTGAACAAACTGTTTTCAGGTTTTGCGTTATTTTATTAACACGTTGTATAATAGGTTTAGTTCTTAGTTTAAATCGGCTGGAATAACATGAAGCTTTGTATTTACAATGGGATATGATATGGCGGATATCTCTTCATCCTCCTAGCGTTATTCCCGGTTGTGCCCTAAAAAAACCCGGGGTCCGCTCTGACACCTAATCCCAAGATTTGGCATAGGCACTAGTTTTATGAAAGCGGTCACCATATACTCAGACAAAAACCAATTTGTACATATCTATAAAAGTCCACCCATAAAAACCACTTCGCATAAAATTTCGCCAACGTCTACATTTTCCTTGAGTTCGAACCGTGGGCGTTAGATAACCTTAAATCCTACACGAATTAAGTAAATATTCTTTATGGACATAGCAGGCGTTGCAACATGTTATTCATTCTGCAAATCTATGTAAGATAACGTTGAACACCTATGCCACAGAATAAATAATAGAAGGAACTTCCCTGTAGATAGAACGCGTGCGTGCCGTAGCAGCGCTAACATACCGGTACTTGTAGCGGTGCGACTAAATGTAGTAGTGAGCCGACTGCTTATGGCTAAGGGCCCCCCCATACTACCGGCGTCTTGTGAACGTTCTCATACAAAATTGTGCGTTGCGTCGACGCGGCGTCGAACGTTCTCAAGACGCAAGTAGTATGGGGGGGCCCTAATATGTAGTTGAATACTATATATGTTCACCTCTAAGTCAAGTCAAGTTTACTATGACAAACTAGTCTCTATTTTGTGTCTGTTATAATTTCTAGCCAGATAAACTAGTTTCCGACTTAGATATGGCAGATCTCATTATTCCAGTATGCCGTTGTAAAATGAGAACCAAACTACATTTGTATGGAGAGTCGGCTTGAGTCGACCGCGCTGTGTGACGCCTCTTAAATCGAAGATAAATAATAATAAATATTAGGGGACAATCTTACACAAATCGACCTAGTCCCATAGTAAGCTCATTAAGGCTTGTGTTATGGGTACTAGACGACGATATATATATAATAGATATAAATACTTAAATACATAGAAAACTTCCATGACTCAGAAATAAATATTCATGCTCATCACACAAATATTTGCCCTTACCGAGATTCGAACCCAGGACCTTCAGCTTCGTAGGCAGCGTTACTACCCACTAGGCTAACCGGTCGTCAAAGAAGATGGAAGTTGTCATGGGATTTCACTCAGATGACGCAGACGATGTCGAAATGCTAAAGTCATGTAAACGATTCCAACCATATCACGGCAGATGGGGATATCCCCATTTTCTTATCTGTGTCATTCTGATTTTGACAGACAGAGATGATTGTGTGTGATATGTTCCCTTCCGTCAATATCTCCCGCCATTTTTCCCTGTTGGCGCTGCTGCCGCAGTCAGATACGCGGTCTACTGCGGATTTCACTAGGTCAGTCCAGCGCATAGGTGACCAGCCCCCTTATGCTGTAACTGGTTTTAAGCTCACCTCAACGCTCACCCACAAGTATATCTTGACACCGCGATGCGTAGTAACTAAGGGTAGGTAGAGGTCTAGTTTCGTGACGGGTGAACGGCGGGGTGAGCCGCATTAGCGCGTAGCGAATAACAGCCCTGCTTCGGTACCCTCCACCTGTCTATGTACGAGCCGATGGAGTCATTATCCCGCCTAGATACGTAAATTGGTCTACATACTGTTAGAATAAAAGCGCTGGTTTACTAGATATGTTTTGACATTAATCACAAATCATCGACTCGCAGACGCTATCGACGCTATCGTTCACGTAGAAGGGAGACCGCCATATTGATTTACAGAAGGCGCGTTCGGAAGCTCCGCTACAATACATATATATATAGACTCACGCCTGTATTTCCAAAAGGGGTAGGTAGAGCACATGAAACTTATGTTCGATGCAACTTTTAGCATAAACGAGGGTATAAAAGATCGAAAAAATGTGATATCGCAGTGATAGGTTGCCCATCGCCCATAACACACTTCAACCCTGCAGTCGACTAAATTAGATTGGTCTAATTGATGTTAAATTGCTTATACTCCAGGCAAAATAAGGTTTTGAAAAACATTAATTTATAATAGCGTTTTTATTGTTGATTTCATTTTAAAATATTATTCCAAGATGATTAATTCAAGAATCCGACAAAGTTCCACCCGGAAGTAATTATGTATATTTAAATGAAGCATGCATTGTCTTTTTTGACGACCGCTTTAGCCTAGTTGGTAGTGACCCTGCCTACGAAGCAAGAGGTCCCGGGTTCGAATCCCGGTAAGGGCATTTATTTGTGTGATGAGCACGAATATTTGTTCCCGAGTCATGGATGTTTTCTATGTATTTAAGTATTTATTTATCTATATAAGTATGTTTATCGTCGTCTAGTACCCATAGTACAAGCTTTGCTTAGTTTGGGACTAGGTCGATTTGTGTAAGATTGTCCCCTAATATATTTTTTTTTATTTTTTGTTCGATTTATCTTGAATATTATAGAGCAAAATGTAAATGAACCAAAATAAAGACAAAAATATTTATTAATATTTTTTCCGACTTTTCAGAAGTTACTTAATTTATAATTTTTTTGATATCCTATATTTTGTCGGATTTTTTCGCTGGGTAATTATTTAATTGATAATATATCCGTTACACATTAAAAATAAGCTATTATAAATTATTTCCAAATTTGACTTTTTTTTCATACGAGTTGTCAGTTCATTGACTGGACTATTAGTAATTTATCGTTATAGTATTTACAACGTATAGTTACTAGTGTAAGTATATAGTCAGCTTAATTTCCCAGTTTAATAATGCGTGTATACTTAGATATGCATCAAGGAAAATGAAGAATGGACGAGCCGTGAGAAAAACGAGATCAAAAGATACTATTGTAAGTATCTAAATATTACTTCAGTGTTAAGTATACTTGAGATGATTTGAGTTGGCGGAATTGCATCAAAGTAGTTCATCCAAAAAGGATATCTACCGCCAAGGCAGAAGATTCCAATTCCAATAAAAAAATTATAAAAAGTCGGTCTCGTTAAATAATCTCAACTTTATACGCGCTAACTTTATTACATTTTCTCACCAAATCAATACGTATATCCACTTATAAAGGAAACTATAAAATTAAAACTGTGAGAGATTTGACATTAAAAGTTAAAACGCAAGCAAAACTCACCCTTATCAAAAACAGTTACGGTACACACACAAACTTAAAGTGCAAGGTATATTGGTTTTTCGACAAGTTTCCCGTGCGGTTTTTCAACCGATAATGAGCTTTAACGTGACGTAATAAGGTCGCAGCTGATGGCAGATCAGTGTGGCCTCGAGGCGAGGCCGGGCATAATCACTTGTGGCTTCTGCTGTAATATGAATATTGGGAACGACGTATAGTCAATATCACAATTTTACGTCGTTGAAAAGATGTACCTATATCATCATAAACATCATCATATCAGCCAAGAGACTTCCACTGCTGGACAAAGGCCTCCCCCATTGAGTGCTAAAATTACTGGCCCTGCGCCACAGCGCCCAGCGGACTCCCGCGACCTTTACCAGGTCAATAACTACCTATATGATATGGTACAAAAAAAACTCAATCTTTAAACTTTTTTTATGTTGACTTCATGTTTTTAATTGCAGACCCATACGTCAAAAAAATAACGACAAAGGACCGTTTAATGTGATTTTAATTGAAAACCAATCTTTGCAATTATTTTCTATCGAGGCGATTTCGTCCAATTATGTACCGAGTCCGTCCACGGTCTTTGAAATATGAACAATATTAACATACATTTTTTTAATGAGCTAGAGCAAATAGTTTTTTCTGAAAAAACTGCTTAAATAACAACAATTTCAACAAAATTAGGTCTTGTCATCCTTTGAACCATTTTAATAGCAGCGTATTTTTAAATGCACACTTATTTGGTCACCTCTTTGCACTTATTTGAAGAACGATCTGTTAGCTCTATACAGTGCGACCGACCCTTAGACTCACAATATGTTTAATTCCGCCAAGTTAAGGATTAACATGACAAAAGTAAAAAAAACATGTCAAGATTATTGTGCTCGTTTCGTGACAAGTGTACGCTTCACCTGCTGATGATGTCAGTGTGTCGTCACACCGCTGCGTGGGTAGACATGTTCTGATTTACCAGCTCGTCAACATCTCAAGGTCTACCAGTGGAGGTCATCCGTCAGTGACATATGTAGTAAATATCTGACCGAATAAATTTAAAAACAACCCCATATGGCACAGACACAGATAAGAACCGTCGCGAAAGACTTTCAATTTAAAAATACCACTCAAGGTCTGTTCGAAATACATATGTAGTAAATATCCGAGTATTTGCTTTGAAGGACAATATTTTTCATTGAACACACAATTTTAAGAACAGCAATTTGACTTTAAAATCAGTTGTATTCGATTTTAAACATAATATTCACAACGCTTTTTGTGGTCATGTGAAACCATTCCTAATTTAATCACGGATTAAAAGCGGCATGCGTCTACCACACTTTAAATATGGCTGTCATTTCATATACAACGTGTTAATAAAATAACGCAAAACCTGAAAACAGTTTGTTCAGAATCGAGCATAGAATGCGAAAAAAATAAAAAATGATTTTTTTGACAAGATTTATTTTTTACATTTGTATGGAGTGTTGGCCGACTGGGGCGACCTGCTCCATACAAATGTAAAAAATAGATCGCGTCAAAAATTTTATTTTTTATTTTTTTCGCATTCTACTCTCGATTCTGAACAAACTGTTTTCAGGTTTTGCGTTATTTTATTAACACGTTGTATAACTGTCAAACTACAGTCAGATTTTGACGGACGTTATTTACGATTAAGTAAAGAAGAAAGCTTTGAAACAACGACCTTAGTCCTCAGTCCCCCTATTCTGTAACTTGTCTTAAGCTCACCTCAACGCACAAATATATATTGACACCGCGATGCGTAGCAACTAAGCGTAGGTAGAGCTCTAGTTTCGTGACTGGTGACCGGCGGGGAGAACCGCATTAGCGCGTAGCGAATAACAGCCCAGGTTATGTAAGATATAGGCACTAAGCTAAGCAGACAGCCAGACAAATAGTGCAACACATTTGTCACAAACGTTATAGTCAAACCGGAACTGTCACGATTGACAATAACATATTACTTCGCTAAACATTACATAAGCGTTGTCACGGTAAGGCCACGCCGAGGTCAATATGGAACAAATCTATAGCTCTTGGAAATATGAATCAACTTGATCTTTGTGTGCGTTAGTGTCCAGTCTTTTCTGTGAACACATGCAATGTTTGAAGGTATTTTAATACCCCTCGGTGATCCCAGGAATTATGGATTTGCCCTATTGTGAGCTATATCGCTGGCTAGGCCAAACTTACTCTCTTTTCTATCTTAACCCTTGCTGAAGGATAATACATTTTTCGCTTCTGTCATAGAGTCAATTTTCAATAGCACTGAGCAGTGCTAAGACATACGAAGGCTTAAACTCTATTACATGGGGGGCAGTAGAGTTGGCCAGTTGTCTTAGGAAGGTGTAGGCCTCTCTTTTCGCCTTTTTCTATAATGATAAGTACATATTATGTAATCTGAGTGTCTGTCTGTGGTATCGTAACTCCAAAATTAAGGAACTGATTAAAATGCGGTTCTTTTAATCGAAAGTATTGTCTATCGCGATGGTTCTTAGCAATACAAACATTGCTAAGAACCATCGCGATAGACAATACGGTCCTGGGGTGTTTTAAAATTTTTGTTTATGTTAGTAGCTATTGGGGCGGAAAGGTTCTCGAGTGTTGACCACGTACCGGAAGGCGCAGCGTGGGTAGACCCCCACAAAGTGGACTGAGGACCTGGTAAAGGTCGC
Organism: Epinotia ramella; assembly: GCA_947578815.1. Taxonomy (NCBI): domain Eukaryota; kingdom Metazoa; phylum Arthropoda; class Insecta; order Lepidoptera; family Tortricidae; genus Epinotia; species Epinotia ramella. Next base: position 10,144,897 of record OX388226.1, on the reverse strand, counting down.
GGGAGTCCGCTGGATGCGGGTGGCGCAGAACCGGTTATTGTGGCACTCTTAGGGGGAGGCCTATATCCAGCAGTGGTCGTCTTTCGGCTGATATGATGACGTAGCTATTGCTTTCGATATTGACCCTAATCCAATAATCCATATGCCACAACGAATATATCCAACCTCACATTATAAATGTCAACGTTTGGATGTTACTCAATTAAGCAAAACGACTGAATTTTGTGTAAGGTAAACACCCAGTGCCTGACAATGGCCATATACAGGACACTTTATATCTTATGACAAAACTATAGAGCTGAACAAAAGGTGTCAACTAGTATTGTCAAAGGTGTCGATTGAGAACTTACCTTTCTGAGATGAAATTTGGTATATTGATAGTTTCCTGGCCCCGTATCATGGTCGGCCTTACCACGTGATAAGTGACAAGATCGTCCGTCACTGGCTGACACCGTTCGACAGAACGAGACTGACGCTCTATCTTGTCACTTATCGCGTGATAAGGCCAACCATGATACGGAGCTTGGATTAAAAGTAAAACGCAGGATACCCACTATTCATCCCGACAATCTCCCGTGAAAGGAAGGAAAGAAGTTGTTACGAGGGTTGCGGGCTAAGTCGGAGGCAAATGCTTGTGAATCGAATATATTATTTGTCACCGGAAACTACGTCACGATTATGTCTTACAGATAAACACATGTTATGTAGTATTACGCTAGTAATATAGCCTTGAAGTTGTCTTCCTAGTGGGCGGAGTATGAAATAAGTTTTGAATATCATTGTACATAAGCGGCATTGGATGCTGTGCGAATGTTTAGACCCTCGCTTCCTTATATTATGACCTCCCATTAATGTTCATACAGAGTGTACCAAAAATGGGGTGTGAACCGATCAAGGGTAAAACAGGTATTGTTTGGCTCGCCTGCGTTTCCCTAGCCTAGCTTGAGTTTCCCTTATTATTTCAATAAAATTCGTATTGTCGTAAAAGCGTATTGTTTATTTTCTGACAAGGTAATGTGACACGTAATTTTCTTGATTCTATTTGACGTAACTAAATTATGAATAGAAAAGTAAAACTAGCTAATAAGGTTTCATAACACGTTGTACAGACCCCGTATCATGGTCGGCCTTATGTATGTATGTATGTATGGAAGCACTTTATTGTACGCAATAACAGGTTAAAGAATATACATGTCACACAATAGATCAAAGTACAAAGGCGAACATAAGCATAGCAGGGACATAAGCATGATCAAACGTAGGTAATGCAAATTTTCACATGCCTTTTTGGGCTAAACATATTAAGGAACAAGGAAATGACTGTAACATCTGTGCTTATACCATATGTTTAATGTGAATAAACGACATTTCATTTCATTTCATTTCATTTCATATCCCTATAAGGGATCTCTTCCAGCTAACCTTTGAGCAATTGAGAGGAAGGTAGGTAGAACGAGATTATCACACGATAGGTGACATGATAGAGCGTCCGTCACTGGCTGACATCGTTCGAAAAAAGAAAAAACGAAAATATTTTTTTGACGTGATTTTCTTTTTACATTTGTATGGAGCAGATCGCTCCAGTTGGCCAACGCTCCATACAAATGTAAAAAAACGCGTTATATTTTTTTTCTCTTAGTTTTTAGGGTTCCGTAGTCGATTAGGAACCCTTATAGTTTCGCTTTGTCTGTCCGTCCGTCCGCGGATAATCTCAGTAACCGTTAGCACTAGAAAGCTGAACTTTGGTACTAATATGTATATCAATCACGCCGACAGTGGTAAAATAAAAAGTGTTTTTTTTTTGTTAGGGTACCTCCCCTCCCCTATACGTAACGTGGGGAGTGTTTTTTTTTTAATTTCAACCCTAACGTGTGATATATTGTTGGATAGGTATTTGAAAATGAATAGGGGTTTGCTAAAATATTTTTTTGATAATGTTAATATTTTCTCTAACTTTTGAACCATAAGTTTTAAAAATATGGAAAAAATCTCAAAAGTAGAACTTTATAAAAACTTTCTAGGAAAATTATTTTGAACATGATGAGTTGAATAGATTTTGAAAAAAATTACAAAATAATTTCTGGACGAAAACTACGGAACCCTACACTGAGCGTGGCCCGACACGCTCTTGGCCGGTTTTTCTTATAAGAACACGATACCTGTTATGCCCTCAATCGGTTCACACCTTATTTTTGGTACACTCTGTATAATTACATTAATTACATATGTAGGTTTCAATTATGTGGTCAACATAATATCTTCGTGTAAAGGATCAAGTTTCTCGTCGTGTTTTTTTTACTTCAGACGTATTCGTAAAGCTAAACGTCCGAGTGCTAGACACTGTACTAGTATATGGCATTACCAGACTTTTATGTTAACTCATTTAATTTAATTTGTTTTTGGATAAAAATGGAGGGAACATCTCAAGATTATTATTCATTATTCGGAACCAAAAAAAATATTCTATACTAAGATTTTTTTTACTGGATCTAAGAAGTGCTGCCACCTTGTATACACTAGTTATATAATTAGCTTTTTAAGTGTCGTACCTTAATTAAGCCACTCGGCAAGCTTCGTGGCCTCGACTGAAAAAGCATACATTATAATAATACATAACGATTGCATAATAGTAGTTTATGTAGAGTTAAAAAGTTAATTAGATATATAACTACTGCATACAATGCTTTTTCTGCGAGTTAACGGAAATATTAAAAAATTAAACAAACTTGGTATCTATTGAAAATCGCCCTGCTGAAACGAAGTGCAACCGCTTTTTTTATTTTATTTTTGCGCGTCTTCTGGAAATCGAGCCTCGTGATTGGTCAAAATTCATATTAGTTCTGTACACAGTCATCTTATACTCATAAGATGACTGCTAGCAGTCATTTTATGAGCCCAACTCAAATGAAGTTGATTTAGATATCGCTGTCAGTAGTCATTTAATTGACGGATACAGGTCGCGTCACGTAAAAAGAACGCTGGCTGCCATACACTTTATATGGCATCCAGCGTTCTTTTTAGATGACGCGACCTGTAGAAGTGCTCGAGTAGAAAAAATACTATTGTATTGTAACGTAGACTTTAGAAGGTCTGCATCGTTCCAAATCTGTCAGGTATCCATGTAATTTACTAAAACCATGAAAAACCTAAGACTATTACACACAAGGCCAACTAAATGAAATCTCTTATATATTTTTTTCGTTCTCGCATTATCCATTGTTGTATCAACTCTAACAACAATATGTAATCATCAGAAAACCAACCTTATTCCATTGCATTAGACTTCAAAATCTAATATCAAGCTTTGGTATTTAAATTTCGAACTGATAGACTATTACGACCATTGTTTACAACGATATCTACTGCGGTTGACAACAACCCTATCGGCTTATAAATAGGGCGCATTTTTCAATGAGCGAAGTGTAGGACTAGTTTGGAATGAGATTTCACACCATTCAATTGTTTTATGGGCATATTGGGAAACAAAACAATCTGTTGTACTAAAAGTAAAAGGTATTATGTAGAAATGAATCGTATACAACTTATTATGTTTCTCAATGAAAGTCTTACATTAGATACCTTCCTATTCATCAAATATTGCGCGAATCTGAGTTCGTCCCTGGTGTAAGTTGACCGTTTATAAAATCGACATAATTATTACTAGCTTCTGTCCGCGACTTCATCCGCGAGGAACCCGTTTATCTTGTCATCTATGTCCATACAACATTTCGTCCACGTTTTCATCCCCTTGGGGGTTTCCGGGATAAAACCTATCAGATGTAAGTACGTAGGATAGGTCCTTAGATAGGATAGGTTTTAGTTAGGATATCATAAGGGGGAGAAATGAGGGATGAAAGTAGTTCGTATCCGGACCTCCGTACTACATTTCATCTTTATCGTTTCGGTGTTTTAAGCATGAAAAGGCAACAGACAGGCAGACAGACAGACAAAGTTACTTTCGCATTTATAATATTAGTATGGATGAATAATGAAAAATGCCAAGTACGTAAAGTGTCCATGGTAAAAATAAATTAAGTCAAGAGATGTGTCTCCAGTGCGAAAAAAAGATTTCCAATAGTTTGTACAGAGGTCCAAATTAGCTGGCTCGCTTATCTATGCGATTGGTAATCATAAGAAGGGAAGCCCGTTGGGTGGGACCGTTTGGGATGTCGCCTATACTCACACATATTATGTTTAAATCCATAGTTCCATACTAATATTATAAATGAGAAAGTCTATCTGTCTGCCTGTTCTGTTACCTCTTCACACTTAAACCGCTGAACCGATTTAGATGATAGAGATTGTTTGAGTCCCTGGGAAGGACATAGGATAGTTTTTATCCCGAAAACCATCCCCTAATGGGGAGAAATGGGGGGTGAAACTTTGTATGGAGCTACGATATAAACGAGTTTCACGCGGACGGAGTCGCGGGCAGAAGCTAGTATTTATTTATTTAATCTTTATTGCACAAAAGAATATCTTATGGTACAAAAGGCGGACTTAATGCTTATAGCATTCTCTACCAGTCAACCTTAAGGCAAAGCAGATAAAATGTGAGCAGTGCAACTTAATTTAAAACAAAAACTCTTTAAACATGTCTAAAGATGGGATGAATAATATAGTAAAATACGAATACAATATAATATGTAATGAAATTTCAAAAATGCTCATCCGATCCACTGGTGACCATTCAATTCAATTCAATTCATTTATTGCATACATGTTGTTAAGATAGGGCTGGCTCGTTCCTCGCTCAACGCATTGGCATTGCCATTCAGCGAGGTAATGCAGCCAGCCTTATGGGCACCCTACCAAGTGGTATTGATCTAGGGGATATATGTAAATATAGTGTAAATACCCCATAGGTTAAGTTAGGTTTAGTCATTTTAGTAGTTTTATAGACATTTTTTTAATATATTGTATACTTACATTGTTTCATGCAATAAAGATACATATAATATAATATGATATAACAGGTATGTTTATAAGCAAACGTGAGCGTCTCCACAGTCCACACTCACTTGACAGCCCGACTCACGCGCCGCTGCACGCTTCACATGTCAACACAACCTTACCACAGCCTTACACCGGTTCGCTTATAACAATGCGATTGGCAAGCGTTGTGAATAAACCTGTTGTTAGATTGTAACTATAGTAACGGCGACAATGGAGTTGTAATTATATTAATCTGTATTTTCGGTCACAAATGAGTAGGTACTTTTGTCACGATTGTCGTCAGAATTAATGGCAGTTTGTAGAGATATTGGCGAAATTATGAAGCATGTAAAATCTGGTTTTATATCCACATCGAATACTGGGTTGCGATCAGTGAAACTTTATAAATGAACTTATTAGCTGCGCTTGAGCGGCTTCTCCATACAATAAACCCAGGCGGTGCCACGGAATAAAATGAAGCCTACATAATGTCCTTCCCGGAGGCTCATTCTATATACTGGTGAAAGTATTATTTTTATTGAATGGGCAGATTCGGAGATTGCCCCCTACATAATGCCCACCAAGCTTCATAAAATGCTCTTTCGTAAATGCGAAATTCTCCTGGGAATCGTATCATTCGTATGTGTGTTTATCCGATGCACTGTACTGTATGTATATAATAAAACCGACTTCAATTCGGTACTCCGCCAAGCCACTGGACATTTCCACATTTCCTTTCCACTACCACAAGAACATTGATTATTACAGAAAAAAAAAACAAATCGCTGTATGTGGGTCGATAATATTTGAGGAGTTCCGTCGATTTACCAAGAAAGGCGATTCCGAGACCTTTGACACTTCATTAGTTTTCTAAGTACATCATTACGCAGTTGTCAGCTCATAAATGACGGAGTTCTGATGTAACAAACATAAAAAGTAAATAGAACCGAATTGAGAACATCCTCCTTTTTTTTGAAGTCTGTTAAAAATATATGCATTCGGTACTAGCATTTGTAGCAACGTATCAACCTGCATCCCTAATATCAGTTGAATCAAAAGTATCCTATGTTTAAATCTAGGTTATAAACTATCCCTATGCCAAATGTCATCCAAATGCGTTCAGCCGTTTAGGCGTCTTTGCGTAACAAACATCTAAACTTAACATAGGATATGTACAGATGCAAGGAGCAGGTTTGCCGGGGTCGCGGTCAGAAGGTCAGGATCGATGCACATCGCTGCGCAAGCTACTCTACTATGACCAAATTACACTTTACTATACTGAGTATTAGGCTCGGTTATTCGAACCACTAATGGTCGTTAGTTAGGAGTACGTTACGACCGCGTTCGCGTTTAGCTGTCAAATCCCATACAAATTGTATTGAGGGTAAAACGCAAACGCGATCGTAAAGTTTTGTTTCGGTAAAACGTTTACGGTACATGGTACGTTTGGATTTCTTGTAGAACTATGCCTAAAAATTCTTGAAATGAGGCTGTTTTCAACGTAAATTTTTCTCCTGCTTCATATTTGGTACGATTCATCCGAAACGAGATTGATAATTCATGCGGGGGGTGTTTCCCGTCCGTCCGATTGCTCGATCGGTCAATCGGCCCAATGGGATTTCTTTAACACCCTTTCCCAGAGAATAATGAATAGTTTAAAAAACACTAGAAAAACACGCTTTTAACCTAATCGTGGTCAAAGTTTCATTACAAGAATTTTCTAACAAATCCAAACACAGTTATGATACGATGTTCCATCATTAAGTTCCAATTCATATCCTCCGGCTCCATCATCAGATCAGTTCGACAGAACCATATTATTGTATTGTCATCAGAACTACATACAGCTGCCAATTTTCATGACGCTACGATTCTTGGAAGATGGTTAAATTAGTTACCTTAGATTCCATTACATAGTTAGTTACATGCAGGTCGATCTAATAAAAGCGTGTTAAAAAGAAGTGTCACTGGACCGATTGATCGGTCGAACGATCGGGCGAACGGGAAACACCCCATGTAGGTATCTAAAACGTACGCTTTTTAAAGAACTATCAAAAAAGCTAGTTGACGCAACTGGTGACCAAAGAGCTGGCAGCTTCCTCGCTCAACCCATTAGTATTGCAATTCAGCGAGGTAATGCTGCCAGCTCTTTGGCACGATGCTGCGGGGCCTTATTTAGATGTTTTTTTAACCCCCGACGCAAAGAGACTCCCAAACGGATGGACCGATTTGAATGCGGTTTTTTTTTTGTGCCCTAAATAATTTTATCCCGAGTGTTCTTAGCCATGTTTCATGAAAATTTGTTCAGCTGTTTTTGAGATATTGGACTTTGAAATGAAAATGTCGGGGGTTTTTCAACTTTTCTAAGTTGTAGTTATTAGTATCAGTAATCAGTAATTTATTCGCTTAAAATTACAAATAGGTGGAAAGAAATACAATAGAGCTACATGTTTGGTCACAAGGACATGCAAAATATATGTAAGAATGTCATGTGTATCGCATGCATAAGTTGCTAATAAGTTTTAGCTTCTAAGTTTAGCTTTAATTTCTAATTTTTGAAAATATTATTTTAAGTAGTTTTTTAATTGGTTTTCACTTTCATATTTATTGTTTTCAAGAAATAAATGTATCTTCGTACCGTTTGATATTCCGAAATAATCATTCGTTTTGACAATATGAGCTTTTATTCAATATTCGTAAGTTGTCCCGTGTCAAAGAGCACAATAACATCATAATCAGTTATTGGGTCAAGTGTGGAACCATATGAAAGGTCTTGAGTTGCACATTCTAAAACACTTTACCACTATTTTTAGCGTCTAATTTAGTTTAATGAATAAAAATTACAGTCCAATACCCGCTCACTTGATTTAAATATAAAAAAATAAAATTTTAAAAAAGGTTGGCTAAATTGCTTCCAATTTTTCTTTATCAAAGAAGTCAATACTTCGCTTGGGGACCACAGTTTAGGGGTGCGCGAAATTGGCTACTGTGGTTGCCACAAGCAAGTATTAAAAAAAAAAAAAATAGGGGACAATCTTACACAAATCGACCTAGTCCCAAACTAAGCAAAGCTTGCACTATTATGGGTACTAGACGACGATAAACATACTCATATAGATAAATAAATACTTAAATACATAGAAAACATCCATGACTCAGGAACAAATATTCGTGCTCATCACACAAATAAATGCCCTTACCGGGATTCGAACCCAGGCAGGGTCACTACCAACTAGGCTAAAGCGCGCGTCTAATTTTTTTTTTTTTTGTGCACGTGATGAAAGAACATGTATTTTATCTATTTCCATAGTGCACGGGTTGTTCAGTGAGCAGCCAGGCCACAAGGTCATGATCGATGCACACCGTTGACCTGCGCGCGCGCACTGACTGACACAGAATAAAATAATAGTACTAAGTACAGTTCTAAGCTATGGATTATTGTTATGAGGAAATTCCGTAGATGTAGAGAATTTTCATAATCCAAAAAAGGTGTGCTCGTGCTTTGGACAACGCATGGTTTCTTGAAAGATGCAACCCAATTAAAAAAATAAAAAATTCTCCCACTTCCATGCATGTAGATAAAAGAAGAGTGTCTTTTTGGCAAGAATAATCTCTACTTCCACTCAGCGTAGAGAGACCACGGCAAGACACACCCCAGCACAATACGATGTTGTCCACTAGAATCCCCTAGCCTGATCCCTGGGGGAAAAAAATACTAAATTTATGATTTATTCATTTTAATTATTTTATATTTTTTGTAGTCTAAGGCAGGTTGGTGTAGGTAAGACGACGAGCGAAACGAGGAGGAATGTTAAGGTGAACTGCGACTCTACAGCGCGCGAGCCGAGCGAGCGAAGCGAGCGTGACGCGGTAGCGTTCGGCGAAGCGCCATTGGCCAAGCGTTCCTAGTTGAATATATAATAATTGCCGCTAGGTTCCCCTGGGTGATCGGGGTCAGGTGATTAACGTGGATAACGTGCACAATACAGAGACCATTATATCAGCCTCCTTGCAACACTTAAATTTATAAGAAAAATTGTTATAATAAGTGCACATATAGTCCTAAATAAGTTACCTAAGTAAGATGACATTTAAATTGAAATTGACTAAATGGCTTCATGAAAACTGCTAATATAATTTTTAAAGAATATCTGACACGCTAAAGGCTTTGTTGATAATTTAAAATGAATATTATGGCATTGTAATACTTTTGACTTCCATTTAATGAGAAACATTTTGACATTGCCAATACCGTAAAATGGGGTGAGTGAGGTTCGCGGGGAGAGTTGGCTTATGAATGGGGACAGAAGGGATGAAAGGGGGATGAGATGGGATTTTAAGGCTACTGCTACAAAGATAATGTATTTTCAATTTAAAATGGAGCTATAGTAATATTAGTACCTAATACTCATAATAAAAATAAAAAATCCAACAAGCTTCCAAAATCACCTTTGTATGAAATCCCATCTCACCCCAATTACGAAGGACTACGAGGTGAGGTGGGATTTCTACCCAAAATAATATAAAAACTAAAATACAAACGTCCGGAACACTTATTATATACACCATTCAGTTTGCATTATGTCTTTTTATTGTTTTTCTTTATTGCCTAAGTTTATATTTTCTTGTTGTTGAAAATAAATAGAATTTTGCATATGTAAAAATAAAATGTTATCGAGGTTGAATGTCAGTTTTGCCCCTACTCACCCCATTTTACGGTAATTAGAGTTGAGAATAACTGAAATTATTGCACACCTGAGGGGTAATCACGTAACGTTTTGAACTGAAAAACATTGACTCCATTCTCTTAACTTGCCAAAGGCTGCTGTGAAACATTTTGTCTCTAATCAGCACAGAATATCTAATATCCAGTGGCACTTGCTTGTGGCAATCACAGTTGCGTATGGGCTACTTTGATAATGAAAATTTAGAAGCAATTTAGGCTACCTTTTTGAAAATCCAAAACCAAGTGAGCGGATAGGCCTACAAAAATTGTCTAGAGTTAACTTGATTAAATACTAACGACTTACGAATAGTCTTATCTTATTGAGACGCACGTTTGCTCCATACCTTAACCAGGTTATACCATTGCTATTTGAGGCAATGTCAGTAAAGGCAAAACCAGTTTAACTTCGATAATGGCGGCGATAAAAAAAAGGCTATCTGCCGATCGGCGGTGAGTGCGGGTTGCTCCGCTTGGCGCCACGGGGCGTACGAATATTGCCATTAGGCATATCGCTTAAGAGGATGCCTCGATTTGAGTCGAACTCGCCCCCTAGACAGAGACACGCTGATGCCTTCCGCGCACGAGGAAAAGAGATGTAACACTCTTCGGGAATGGCCTTTTTGGACAAATTTCGATAGATACCTAACTTAGTGAAGTTTTATTTAAATTTCATAAAGTGAGATTTTAGATGAGATATAATACTATAGTATTAACTCGATTGTGTCGTGTAATAATGTATCGTTTGAGTAGGCTGAGTAAAAAAAGGAATAAACAGACCCAACATTGGAATTTTTTTCTATCGAGGAGGTTTTACGCAATCATGTATCGATAAAATCAGATGAACAATCATATAGTCAAGAATCATATATCTGAAAACCAGACCTTATTGTTTGTTAATCTAGTCAGAACGGCGTTTCTAAGCACGCGATAATTTCCAATGCACCGCCTTAAGATATTCCCGTCACTTTCGCACTTGCATACTGGTCAGACCATATCACAGACAGCCCCATGTGCAGAGCGTGCATGGAGGCGGAAGAAACTACTAAACATATTCTACTGGACTGCAAGCAGGTAGAAGTATACAGGAAAAAGCACCTAGGGTCTCCAGACACACTCCGGCACGCAGTCAGAAACAGAAAGGCACTCACCAACTTTCTGGAGGAGCTGGGGTGGTTAGAGTAGCGCTACCCCACCAAATATTCTACTGGACTGCAAGCAGGTAGAAGTATACAGGAAAAAGCACCTAGGGTCTCCAGACACACTACGGGACGCAGTCAGAAACACAAAGGCACTCACCAACTTTCTGGAGGAGCTGGGGTGGTTAGAGTAGCGCTACCCCACCAAATATTCTACTGGACTGCAAGCAGGTAGAAGTATACAGGAAAAAGCACCTAGGGTCTCCAGACACACTACGGGACGCAGACAAAAACACAAAGGCACTCACCAACTTTCTGGAGGAGCTGGGGTGGTTAGAGTAGCGCTATCCCACCAATTCACGCAAAATAGGCACACTGGATGTCGACTTGCGGAAAAGAGCCCAGGATAACTAACTATTTAACTGGTCAGACCGTGACAGATGTCTTATCCACAGCAATAAGTTACCAAATGGTATTCATGCTGCTGCAGTGACGCTATCACAATAATCGAATTTCCCCGTAGTAGTAGCAGGGTAGGTCGCCAGAGCTCCCGAGGATGCGTTGTGTTGAGAGCGAAGGAATTTGTTCCTTCCGCTGTCAACACGGCGAATGCTCAAACATATCAAGGGTCGGCAACGCCCATGTTACTCCTTTGGAGTTGCATGCGTCTGTAGGCTGCGGTGTCCGCTTACCATCAGGCGGGCCGTACGCATGTTTGCCACCGACGTTGTATAAAAAAAAAATAGGTTAATGATTTCTTTTGTGACGTTTTGGGCCAATACAATCTGTCGTTAGCTGAGCAACTGTATGTCCATATGTAGCCAAAAGCGCCGTACGACTCTGAAGCTGATTTTCCATCGGAGGGGGGAGACGAGACGAGGCGAGGCGTGAATTGAAATTTGTATGGCACTTACTATTCCCACCGAAGATGCGCGAGGAGAGAATTGAAAAGCCATACGAATTTCAATTCTCGCCTCGCCTCGTCTCGTCTCGCCCCTCCGGTGGAAAATCAGCTTGATGCATGATGTCACTAAATGCGTGTGTTTTTGTGCGTATGTCTAACATAAGGGCCTTTGCAGACTGTGCTTTTTCGTCACTAGTGATCTGCGGTACAGTGCGGAGCCGACCCGTCCGAAACGGTCGTACAGTGACGTAATCCGAACAGCCTTGTGCAACCCGGCGCAGGCAGTACACTCGCGCGCACAAGTGTTATCAGCACATGGTGGTTAGTTCTAGACAGCGAAAACGGTGAGCTCTAGTGCAGATTATGGACACAGGGCGCTGCTAAAAATCCAAACATATAAAGAAAGAAAGAAAGAAAGAAAGAAAGAAGACATTTATTCACTGCACAAAAGACACACAGAGACAAAGGGAGTAGACATCCAATACAATTGACATATATTGTGTGTGTCTTCGCGGCAGTGAATCGGTCGCTGTCACAGCATTATGCCGAGGTGTCAGACAGACACCTACAGCGCTGATTTTCAGACAGCACCGTACCGGAACCCAACACAACATAACATATTTCGTCATATGGTGAAGTATGACGGCTAGTTTGATTTGTGTCAGGGGACAATCTCCCTTAAGGGGACGGGTACACCAAGGCATTCTCCATACAAACGTTGTGCAAGTTTTTTTCGTCAGTTTTGGCACTAGAGAATATTTGTTTTTTTTTTCTTGTTCATATATTGAATTTACGCAGAGCGTGATTTTAAAATTTTGTTGCATTAAAAAAAATAAAAAATATATAAAACATAATAAGTAAAATAAAAATAACAACAGTAAATAGCTAACAGAAAAATAAGTATTCTGACTAAAAATCATATTTGTGGCGCACACACAAATGAAGAAAAACTTGCACAAACTTTGTATGGAGAAGGCTTGCCCTACCCGTCCCCTTAAGGGGACGTATACGTATTTACTAGTGGCTCTGTGAGTTGTAGAACTCGCAACAATTACGAGCACTGTCTTGACAAATATTAAGACCATGTGTGTAGAACTAAAAAAAAAAAATTTTTAAGGTTTTTTTTTGTCTATTTTAAAATCTCTTTTGAGAAAAAGAACTATAAATTACTACGGTATCCGGCCAAACCACTATTCGTTGCATCTCTAGATTTCATACTCGCTTAGTGTCCATCCTAATATATTAATAACTGATAACAAACACGCATTTTACTGCATTCAATGATTCGACTACTGACTTGACTTTGACGTTGTACGTCTCAATAGAATAAGAATTTGTAAGAAGGTAAACGAATAATGTGATCAGATTATCGCTTTTCTGCACGACTGTCCTGCACCGGCTTGGGTACAGTTGTGTGCATTTCGATATAATACACTAATAACTTGTGTCTACACCGTGTTATTGACTTTCTCGGGGTTTGTCTGACGCTTTATTTAAGTGAAGAAAGGTATTGTTTTCTTAGAATGTTATCGTTTGGCAATGTTACTATTACGTAGTTTCATTATGATACAATTACATAAAATAGTGGCACTTTTAAGGGATCGTCTTCGTCCTAATACAAAGCGACTACGCGATTATCGCAAGTTCGCGCGAATTTTACTCAGATCTATTGGACTTGAAACTCAAATAGGTGTCCTAATTGATAATTGATAATCGCGCGAACTTGCGATGTCGATTAGGACACCCATTCGAGTCCAGGAGCCTTAGCATGGATGAGGTTTTATCACTTATCACGGCGTGACAAATGACAAATCACGTGATTTGTCTACTTAATCACTCAACTTACCGATTCATAACATGGTTGCACGTGTCAAAATGGAGTTATCCAACTATGACATATGACAGCGATATATGACATTTGCATAACATGGTACGTGGTTAATGTGGTAATTTGACGTCTCAACTTGGTTTATTTTATTTATTTATCTAAGTGTTTCCGAGGTATTAACGATAAGCTATTTTAAACTTGGTTTTCACCAAAACTACGAGTGAATATTCGATTCTAGTGACAATAATGATAGTTAACTGTGATAATGGTAATTTTTTCCCTATAATCAAACATAGATTTGTTTGTTGAACTCGCACCTATTATTGAAAAACTAGTGAAATTTCATCATGGAGAGTTTTCAACAAACGCTGTTGGCCCTTGGACTTGGAGTTCCTAAACCAGAAATTTCGCTGCTACTTATCGAAGCGGTACTTAAGGTAAGTAATGCTATTTGAATTAATTAATAAATTGTATGGACCCCAAGGTTTGTTGGGAGGATGGTGTTTAGTACCTAACAATGTTATCCTATAATACAAATGTAGCCAGTATATTTAATTTGGTTTGAGGTAGCCAGTGATTATTTTATTAAACCTAGGTACCTACTTAGGTACTGTAATCAACCTGTACTTGGGAATCAGTCATTCCTTAAAATTTTTCATTGAATTTGTCATTCTTATTTATCTTATACCAGCTTCTGCCCGTGACCCCGTCCACGTAGAACTCATTTATAACACATTTCCATACAAACTTTCACTCCCGTATGGAATGATTTCCGGGATAAAAATTATCTTTTGTCCTTTCCCGAGACTCAAACTACCTCAATACCAAATTTCATCTAAATCGGTTCAGCGGTTTAAGCGTAAAGAGGTAACAGACAGACATAGACACTTTCGCATCTGTAATATTAGTAAGGATAGATATTCAGGATATTGTGATATAATACGTGTAATTGTGCTTCAGGCTAAGTACTCATGACTTGTATTTTATCTTCTTTTCAGATCTATTAGCGAAGAAAGAAAAGAAGATTACAACCGATGGTACTCAAAACATACCACATGTTCAAAAATCGAATTACATAAATACATGAATAAGTTACCGTTTCATTGAAATTGATTGATTCCTTTACTTATTATGCCACCTATATGCAGGGAGTGTTTGAAAGGTGAGGTTCAAGACGGAGGACAAGACAATCCATACTAACATACCTACAACCTTCAAACACTTTGTGCATGACAACCATTTTTTAAAGATATTCTCAAGATTTTTAAGAATCTAACATTTGTGACACAACACAACACAGTATTACAATACAAACACAAAATAAATTTACTTTATTGATGTCCTTTCTTGAAGAACTACATACATAGAAGGAGAATTGGCAACGCAATTTTCAAGCTTCAATAGGCAACGATGCCCGCTTACCTTCAAGCGGGCCGTACGCTTTATTGCCAACGATGTGGTATAAAAAAATACACAATATAATGATCACATTGAATTTATTACTTTTATTTCAATTTGTCAATTGTGCAGAATAAACTCAATAGGTATACAATTTACAAAAGAGAATGTAAGAGTAGGTACAAACACAGATTTATCCATTTCAAGTCCAGTCAAACTTTGAGTAGATTTGAGTTAATTTTTAATGTTTAGATGTCATTTCCACCATTCTGAAACATAAAAGTATTGTTAAGTACATTCTTAATAATAATAATAGACTGACTTTTGTGATAGGTATAGATATAGACAGGGGGGTAAGGTGGCCAGACCTCCCAAAGGTGTGATTAGAGTAAGAGACTTGCATTTGTCTCCAACTATTAAAGGATTCAATCTTGGATTTCTTTGAAGTTGCAACCAACCATTAGTGTCTGCTTATCACCAGACAGGCCATATGCTTGTTTGCCACTCTTTGTCCAATAAAATTGCATGGTATGGGAGTCAAATTGAGTAACATTTCAGTAGTCTAGAAACAGATATGAAGTTAACTAATAAATTTTAGTTTTATTTCACTAATCCACAGTTGACTGGATATTTATATCTTACCTATTCCAATATAATTTAAATCACAAAGTTGTTGATGATTAGTATTTTTTTACAAGTAATACCGGTGAAATATGATTACATGGATACATATTTCACACTAGTAGACATTATATATGGGTGAGGCCGTTATTTCTTGTTCCTGATTAAGCAGTTTAAATCGTCTACATTTTAATCACTTCCAGTGTGTTACGCCAATTAGCCATATAAATGGATTACTAATATTCGTAACACACTGGAATTGATTAAAATGTAGACGATTTAAGCGGCTTAATCAGGAACAAGAAATAACGGCCTTACCCATATATTAACTTAGATAATTTACCACCAACTTCCACATTCAACTAGTTTTATCAAAATTGGTATTGAAACTGTGTAACACACAATTTGGTACTTACACAAAATTTGTATTTAGCCAAAATCTTAGAACTTAAAGGCTAGTACATTTACCTACTTAATGCTATCTAAAAAAGGTAGGATTTCAGAAAGAACTTGCCTGGTTTTTTGACAAGGAATGTTAGGTTAACCATTTGGGACTGAAAGAACTATAGGTATTACACAGCAAAAACTTTTTTGTCTCTAGTGTAGATCCGGGGTCTGAAAAATAATTTTAGAAGTTAGTATTTGCTTGGGCAAACAAGTATAATCACTGTAAATGTCAACTTACCAATTCATTTTTGATTCTCAAAGGCAATCTTATGTTTCCAATAAAATTATTATTTCTATCATCGTCTTGAAGTCTGTAAAAAGAAGAAATACAGCGGTACACTCGGTAAATAAGCATACTTTTGATAAAATGTGTTGGTAATAGTAAACAAACATACAAACCTCTGAATTAGCTGTATTTCGGCTCGCTTAATTCGGCCTGGCTTTTAAAGCACTGCCTTTCATTGATACGTAACACATATTTGCCATAATTCTTTGCAGGTATAGCAAAATATTCACAAGATTATTCTTAGTTTAGTAATAATCCAGCGTAACAGAAGCATTTAACAATAACATTTGACATTTTTCAATGTTGACGACATCACGCGCCGCTAGCGCCTCTAGCGGTTCTTCACTCGTAATTCCTTATCGTATCGATTGTGGTTAATTTACCAATAATCCAAACATGCTTTCATGTATGATAAATTTAATCCCACGACAAGTGCCAATTGGTCGAGCTTCAAAAACTCTAGCCATAAAGCCTTTTTTATACATTTGTTGGTAATATTGGATGACTGCTTGCTCATAAATAGTACGCTTTATTATAATGCCATCAAACCGAGAGGTAATAAAAATGTTTCACCTTCACTCATAGTAGACTAACTTTTCAAAATATTTGGGTTTTCATTGTATTTTGCATCTGTGTGGGCCATTTTCAAAGGCTTGACAGTTGACAGCAAGCAAAATAAACCGTCGCCGTCAAGCAAGTTAAATAACAGTGTAATATCATCATTCTCCTAGCGTTATTCCCGGTTATTTAAGTTTAAAACAGTATATAAGTTAAATTCAGTTTACACGACGATGAAAAATGCCACGAAAAGTGTAAGTAACAAACAAAATAAGTTAGTTTATTATTTCAACGTTGGTCGTCTTACTTATTTGTGTGATGAATACGTTTTCAGCCGTTCAAAAGAGGAAGCTTTGCGAGTACATGGCGACGCACGCGCTTTTTGCCAACGTCGAGTACGGCGTGCCCCTGGGTGCTCACCAGCGCCAGCACGAGGCTCAGTGGCAGGAATTGAAGTGGCTGAAGGAGTTCGGCCCTTAAGGTGGATGTCACACTGCGACGCATCTCAGGACGGAGGTGCGTTTCTCGTTGTATCCAAGTAAATTCCGTGTGGTACGACACACTGCAACGCACCTCCGTCCAGCGAAATTTGTCGCAGTGTGACGACCGCCTAAAAGTCGGTGGCAACGTGGAAAACCGCAAGTAATTAAAATTTTATCTATAAGATACATGAATATATAATGAAATCGTAATGAGATTTACTTAAGGTGGAATCAGACGGTTCATTTTTCGTTCATTTTTATGTTTCATTCCGCACCTTTCACCCGAAGTGACACGTCTGCTCATGAAGTGAACCAAAAGTGCCGAATGAATTGACTAGTGAACCGATCCAACAATGTTTGATATTTTCATTCGGCATCTTTCACTCGCACTCCAAATGACCGAAAAATGAACGGTCTAAACAAGGAAAGAACGTTCACTAGTGAATTCATTCGGCACTTTTGGTTTACTTCATGATCAGACGTGTCACTTCGGGTGAAAGGTTCGGAATGAAACATAAAAATGAACGAAACATGAACCGTCTGATTCCGCCTAGAATAGTGAATGTTAATTTATATGTCATTTTACCTGAGTTGTGTGAACATTGAGTGAAAGAAAAAAGAATCAATCACCCGAGGGAACATTCATCCGAGTGAACCGTCTGATTCCGCCTTTACTACCGAGTACCTATGTTATATTAAATTTATATGTAGGTATATTTAATCATGGCACTATACTTAATCTGTTTAAGGGAATAAGTGTATTTTGCTTGTATTCACTGAGCATATAAATAAAATAAATAAATAAATATTAAGGGACAATCTTACACAAATCGACCTAGCCCCAAACTAAGCAAAGCTTGTACTATGGGTACGAGACGACGATAAACATACTTATATAGATAAATAAATACTTAAATACATAGAAAAACATCCATGACTCAGGAACAAATATTCGTGCTCATCACACAAATAAATGCCCTTACCGGGATTCGAACCCAGGACCTCTTGCTTCGTAGGCAGGGTCACTACCAACTAGGCTAAAGTGGTCGTCGGTATAGTGCAGTGACTAAGGATTCAGTTCAATAATGAGGCATATTTAACTATGTTTACTATTTTTAACCCCCGACGCAAAGAGAGGGGTGTTATAAGTTTAACGTGTCTGTCTGTGTATCTGTCTGTGGTATCGTAGCTCCCAAACGGATCGACCGATTTGAATGCGGTTTTTTCGTGTCATAGATAATTTAATCCCGAGTGTTCTTAGGTATGTTTTATGAAAATCTGTTCAGAAGTTTTTGAGATGATGGACTTTGAAATGAAATGTCGGGGGTTTTTCAACTTTTCTAAGTTGTAAAATATTATATTACTATAGTATTTGCATTCCTATTTGCATTTTGACAGAGCTGTCATCCTAGTACAAATTATGTCGTCATTGACGTTTATGGTACTGGGATGACAGCCCTTGTTATATAAAGGTATAAGGTCCAAATATCATACATTTTCATTATGTTTACAGTACAAGTCACCAAAACCATACGAGTACATGCTCAAAGATGCAATCAAAAAGAGCTCAAAGAGGCCAAGAACTGGAAGAGCTGCAGGCAAAGGAGATCACTACCTGCCGTGCAAGCAGGCGCCGCCCGCGCCGCCGTAGACTGCCGCCGAGCCGACACTAGACGACCGCTGACCCATATGTGCGTCAGAATTTAGTATGGAGTACAAAATATATTTTTTTTGCCGGAAGAGGAGGGATTGAAAGGATAGTTTCATTCCTTTATTAAGTATAATTTAATCCTGTAAATAGTGAATCTTAAATATTTGTAGTTTTTTACACTTCGGAAATAAGTGAAATTACAGCCTCGGCTAACGTCATACTAAATTTATGGGAGCGTTTAAACTTAATATTTTCGATATTTCTAGGTTTATTTTTAAAAAGGTATTGATGTGATTTTACTTATTGGGTAACGTACTTTCGATATCAGTTTAAAGTTTTCTGAAATCTACACTAATAAAGAGGAAAGATTTAATTGTTTGTTTGTTTGTTTGTTTGATAGATGACAAAAGTAAAGATGGATGACAGTTGTGTCCCGCTTTTTAGGAAGCTAAATATTCTGCCATTACCATGTTTGTATATTAGAGACGTGTGTGTTTTTGTCAATTGTCAATATTGTCATCTTTATCAAACGTAGTGTAGCGATACCAAGGCAGACAAGACTATACAAACCACCCTGGCGCAAAGACGTACAAAAGGAATATTGTAAATATGAGCACAGTTTTGTATAATAAATTACCAAATGAATTAAGAGCACTGTCGGGACAAATGTTCAAGCGAAATATGACCAAATGGTTTATAGAAAAATATTTTTACAGCGTCAAGGACTATTTAAATTATAAGAATGTTTGACATACGACATTATTATTTGTATGCTTGCTTGAATACGAGGACTTTTACACCATAACCTAAGACCATTTATGTAACTGTATTCTTACAAATAACTTATTTTGAATTTTTAGAATTTTGTATTGAATTGCAATATTCAAAAGGAAGTAATAAAAATTATTAATAGATAAATGTTATTATTCGCTTAAGGATTTCATAAATTATAGTCATTTATAATTTGAATTTGAATTCTATTTTAAAATATATATATTTTGTTTTTTTTTTGAATCTCAAGATTTTTTATTTAATTTAGAAGATGTGTTAACTTGGATGTTTTAATTACGTGTAATAAATAGTAATTTATTATTTATTTCCGGTAAAAGTATAGGCTTATTTATAATGTATTTCAGACATTTCATTAATCAATTTTGAATTGTGTATTATGAATTTTTGTCAATATTTATTTGAAATTTTATTAGCTTTAAGATATATTTATTGTTGTGGGCGTCATGGACCGACTTTTTAAAACTTGTAACACCTTGATAATTATGCGTGTACATGACTTTACAATTGAATAAATGAAATGAAATGAATAGGCTCTGAAACTACTGGACCGATTTGAAAAAATATTTTACCATTAGAACACGACATTATCCGATGAACATAGGCATAGGTAAAAAGTATTACCGCGGGAAAATGCTTCATTCCTACGGGAAAATGGAATCTGTTATATTTAGGCGATTCACCCACTGCACCGCGCCCCGTCGCGTAGCGCGGCGCCGCAGATTTTACCATTGTATGAAATAATCTCAATTTATATAGAAAACACGCCTAGTATCTAGTACTACACACTGCCGACGCGGCAATGCGCGGGACGGCGCCTCGCGCTCCGCGCACCGCGGCGGGACACATCTCTAGTGGGAGAAACGCCTTACGGAATAATCGCCTTGCTACACTTAACGATTACACCCTGTATATATAATTATTCTGTAAGTACGTGTTAGTCACCTAACTCCTCCTAAACGGCTGGACTGATTTGGATGAAATTTTGTGTGCACATTTCAATGGGTTCTTGCATGGTTTGAAACGTTCATGTGGGTTTGGGGGTTGGTTTTGGGGGACCCGCTAGGTGGCGCTGCAGTTGGTATGTCACTGATCTCCTAAACGGCAGGGACCGTTTTTAATGTCATTGCAAGCTTTTATTTAGTTTCACCTGTCCCGTTGTCTGTCTGTAATCAAATCTTGCAAGTTAAATTTGACCCACTTCCCGGTGACCGATTGAGCTGAAATTTAGGGTATAGTTTGAATGACATTTCAATATTATGGTAACATCGAGCTGATCTGATGATGGAGACAGAAGGTGGCCATGGGAATTCAGTAGGTACTTAACCGACGTAACCCCGTTGAGTTTGGGCTCGTTAGAATCGTCTCAATGAGTAGTTGATGATGGTATACAGAAAAGTACAGTTGGCAATAAAAGCTTGTATCAAAAAATATTTTTTTGACAGAAGCTTGTTATTTGTAAACGTGGGTCCCTGCAAGGTTTGAAATTCAGATTCAGATTCAATAATTTAGTTTTGAGCTTTATTTTTAAGTAGAATTCAGTAACATGGTGGGTTGGTTACCTTTAGTACAATCTTTATTATTTAAGATTATTTCCTAACTTTTATTCTTAATAACTAATTTATAACTACTTTTTTTGTACTTTTATTCTTAATTATTTTACTGTAGTAAATTATTATTTAAATGATTGGGACATTCTAATGCGTAAATGTTAATTTCAAATGCAATGAATGTTGCTCATGAATAAATCAATGAAATAACAACATTTTCTTAATAATATTTTTAGTTTCTGTAGGTTTACTCTCTATGTTATTTAAACAAATTCGATTTAGTCTAAGTGAGAATGGTCACTCAGACTTCGATCCATTCGAGAAACAATATACCTAAGTTACCTTTATATGGACCGGCAACACGTCGGCGTAATGCGGCCGGAAGTCCTCGTCCAATTCATCAAATAATAGAGTGCCATCTCTTTGCGCACTCTATATATAAGGTCAGTTCGGGTATGTGCGCCACCGGGGAAAGTGCGCCCCCTGGGGTAAGTGCTGATATTGATTTAAATGACTGACTGAATGATGAATGAGGCGCACTTTCCCCGGTGGCGCACATACCCGAACTGACCTTATGTGACAGAATTCGGCACCCGGCAATTCAAACGGGCTGCTGGCATCCCGGATGGCCCGCCGGTGCTGGTTTTCGGCAGCAGCAACCGACAGATCTAAAAATAAAATCTTGACATATCAAGTGTTTGTACGTTATTCTCGTATAAAAAATATACTTAGTTACTTGAAACGGTGCGGAAATTCAGGTTTTCTTCATGCACAATATAGGTTATCGTCACTAATCCAAATAGCATTACTTACCTTAACCTTAAGTACCTACCGTTTCGAAAAGAGTGTCATCCCCTTGCACACTAATGATATGCAGCGAAATTTCTGCTTTAGGAACTCCCAAGTTCCAACAGCGTTTGTTAAAGACTCTCCCTTCTCTTTCAATAAGGTGTGACTTCAACAAACAAATCTGTTTTTTTATAGGGAAAAAATAACTTATCACAGTAACAATAATTATTCATCATCCTCCTAGCGTTATTCCCGGTAATGCCCCTAAAGGAGCCCGGGGTCCGCTTTGACACCTAATGCCATGATTTGGCATAGGCACTAGTTTTACGAAAGCGACTGCCATCTGACCTTCCAACCCAGAGGGCTAGACCGTATTGGGACTAGACCGGTTTCCTCACGATGTTTTCCTTCACCGAAAATCATCCCTAAGGCGTTGTAGGAAGAAACTGACTGAAGGATTTGGTGGCCTAATTGCCGTAATTTAGTATGGGGTGGCGCGCATCGTTACTGACGATTTCTCAATACAATTTGAGACCTTGGTGCCGCTAAGAAGCCTAAGTCTGCTGGAAGATGTCGCTACACGCCTCCCTATGGCGTTGTAGGAAGGAACTGATTGAAGTATTTGGTGGCCGAACCGGATTGTTCCGATAGCTCAGTTGGTTAGTAGGTAGGTCAGTTAAAACAAAAATCGTCTTTCCAGTGGTCAAAAGTTAAGGGCTTATGTTTATATATAACATGTTTTCATCCCATAGAATTATAGAAGAGGCAACACCGTGTATGCGGATTCAGAGTTCAATCAAAGATTAGGCTTCATAGGCCTTAACTTTGACAATGTCCACCGAAGATACGCGCACCTAAATCTGACAATGACCCAGTAGCGACGGGCCATAAATGCCTATGATCGCCGGTTCGAATCCGGCTCGGAGCAATAATTTTATTTTTTATGTTTTTCCTTTAATTTAAAATGTATAATTTCGTTAGCAGCGGTACTGCTTAATACAAAATTAATCATTATTATCACTAGAAAATCGAATATTCACTCGTAGTTTTGGTGAAAACCAAGTTTTATTACATCCGATATAGCTTATCGTTACCTCGGACGCACTTAGATAAAATAAACTAAGTTGAGACGTCAAATTACGATAATTTATCACATTAACAACGTACTATGTTATGCAAAACGGTAATGCCTGTCATTTGTCATGTATCCCTGTCAAAGTTGGATAACTCTATTTGGACGATTGTGAATCGGTAATTTGAGTGAATAAGTAGACAAATCACGTGACTTGCTATTTATCGTATCCTTATTGCTTGCGTGCCTGTATTTAAGTCCCCTAATATTTATTTATCTATTGACTAGCTTCTGCCCGCGACTCCGTTCGCGTGGAACTCGTTCATATCGTAGCTCCATACAAATTCTCACCCCCCATTTCACCCCCTTAGGAAATGATTTCCGGGATAAAAACTATCCTATGTCCTTTCCCGGGATTGAACTATCTCTATACATTGGCGCTACAAAAATGTATCTCTAACCGTACATTTAAAAAAGTAACTTAAGATTATTACACTCAAGACATTTCTAAATCGTCTTAATTTGGTGGTATAATAAATAAAGCATTCTATTTTTGTGCAAACATTCATCCAATATCACCTAAATAGCCTCTATGGCTAGAGTTGTCACAAGTCGTGGGATAAAGCGACAAACTGTCATCTTATCACTCCTCGTGGGATAAGCGGTAAGCTGTCGACTGTCGTTTGGTTAACGTATCCCATTGGATAAAGAATCATATCCACTATAGCGTGACAAGCGATAGCAGCCATGGTAGCCCCGCAATATGTTTGATAGCGCGAACGCGCGTGTAAAATTCGCGCGAACTTGCGATAATCGCGTAGTCGCGTTGTATTTATTAGGACGATCCCTAAAGTAAAGTACTGGTCAGTGCCCGACACCGGCATGCATTAGCATGACATTATAAATCTTATGCCAAAACAATAGAGTTGTACAATACGTGTCTACTATTAAGCATTAAGTTGTCGAGTATTGGGACGTTTACCTTATGGTTTTGCCGTCCAAGGGTTAACTAAAAGCTACCAATGGGATTCATCAATAAAAAGCAATTAAAAAAGAGGCAGTCTCGCAGTATTTCACGACGAAAATGTTACAATTTTTTCCACACCACGGTTAGTACGGATTTCAGATGCACTCTTTGAGTTATGTGATTATAAATTTGTGACGTCATAATTCTGTGTGAATTCGTATGAGCAGTTTGCGTTGCGCTAGCAATGTCTGATTTGTACCACAGAACAGTATACCTAATACAATGGAGCTCCAATCAGTCAAATTCAAATGTCAAGGTATAGTTGACAGAATATAATTTGCACTAATACCTCACACAACTTGTCTGGCGAATCGGTTCAAAATCAATTTAGGGAACTGTACCTTGACATTTGAAATTAGCTCATTAGAGCTATAGACTTGAGATTATTTGAGTTGGCCGAATTGCATGAAAGTAGTACACTCAAAAAGCGACTCTAGCGTCCAAGGCAGAAGATTCCTATTCCAATGTCAGTTTTATAATAAGTCGGCCATTGAATAATCTCAACCATTCAACCGGTCCTGCGCTACCCGCATCCAGCCGACTCCCGCGACCTTTACCAGGTCATCAGTCCACCTTGTGGGGGGCCACCCACGCTGCGCCTTCCGCACTCTTTAGGGGAGGCATATGTCCAGCAGTGGACGTCTTTCGGCTGATATGATGATGATGAACCATACATACATATTTTCCGTCTCATATTGTTTTTTTTTTATACAACGACGGTGGAAAACAAGCGCACGGCCCGCCTGATAGTAAGCGGAAACCGCTGCCTATGTTTGAGGATTCGCCGTATTCACAGCTGAAGGAACAAATTCCCTCGCTCTCAACACAACGCATCCTCGGGAGCTCTGACGACCTTGCTTACCTCCAGGAACACAACACTACTACAGAGCAAGTAGTAGTGTTATTATGGCTGTGGTCTTCTGCAAGGCGGAGGTACTTCTCCAGTCGGGCTGCTCCACATTCGAGCGGGATGACATTTCGCTGTGCCCTACCTCACGTATTGTCCAAGTTATACCTCAGACAGATACACAGACAATTCTCAGATGCGTCACGTTCTTAAATATGCAGTCTTGACCTCCCGACACAGTTTTACAGCAGAATTACATAATGTTTTACTTTGTATGTTAATTTACTTAAATACTATGTTTTCGGGATTTCAATGAAGTGTTTAATAAACCTTTTGGAAAATCGTTATTGACTCTATTCTCACCTAATAGAAAGCGAAACTGGGATTTAAGAAAAGTGTTGTTCCTAATCAGAAACCAATTCAGTATGGTTTGTGATTGTGATCTGTTAAAGCGAAAGATCTAAAAGCATATCCCACTGGCATGGAAACTTGTTCTACCCCCCTTTTCACATCTTTAAGGAAGGAAGTTATTCCCGGTGTGCCCCGAAAGGAGGCCGAGGTCCGCTTTGACACCTAACCCCCAAAATTTGGCTAGGGCACTAGTTTTACGAAAGCGACTGCCATCTGACCTTCCAACCCTGAGGGCAAACTAGACCATATTGGGATTAAACCGGTTTCCTCACGATGTTTTCCTTCACCGAAAAGCGGTAAATATTCCGTACATAAGTTCCGATAGACTCATTGGTACGAGCCGGGATACGAACCCACGACCGCCGCTTGACAGCCGTATGCCTGAACCACTAGGCTACCGTCTCTAATGATTTCCGGGGTAAAAACTATCCTATGTTCTTTATCGGCAGACCCAAACTATGTCCAGTATAAATTTCGTCTGAATCGGTTCAACGGTCTATAGACCGCCTTCACCTATAGGACCTGAAAAGGTAACGAACAAATAGACAGAGTTACATTCGCATTTATTGTATCAAGTACTATGAGCTGCCCGACCCAACTTCGCATGGATTACCCGTTTTCCCGTAGGAATGAAGCATTTTCCGCGGTAAAAAGTAGCCTATGTTCATCAGGGATAATGTCGGCTTCTAATGGTAAAATGATTTTTAAAATCGGTCCAGTAGTTTCGGAGCCTATTCAGCAATACAAATAATCTTTTCTCTTTATAATATTAGTGTAGACTAGAGCTCTTTCCCGCGTCTTTGTCCGCGTGGGCCTCAGTAAATCCCCCCCTGATTGAGTAACAACCGTCCAAACATCTGAACTTTCGCATTGTAGTACGATACGATAAGTAGGATTACTATTGGAAGGTATGAATTCTGTGGTCAGCCTTAAATCCCGTCCTGTGCCAAGTTTCAACACTCGTGAGATGGCCGGCTGCAGTTAAATGTTGAATAAAACATCCACTTTCGCCGTAATGAGTAATATCTGAAAGTATGTCAATGATAAGTTGGTCCTTATGTAACAGCGGGTCGAATCGAGGTCTGTATGGCAGGGTATTGGAGAAATGTAGGTGACATACAATACAATGTATTTTCGTGAATTTTGTGTATTGTTAATGATAATTTATTAGGTACTCACTGTTGTGAAATAACGTATTGGTTGCATTCAATTTTGTTGACTGATAATGGAGATTTCAGAGATTTTTACGCCTCCATTTTGTTGATCGGACTTGTCATCATCAACCTTCTAACGTTGTGCCCCTAATTGAGCCCTCGGTCCGCTTTGACAGGCACTAGTTTTACGAAAGCGACTGCCATCTGACCTTCCAACGCTAACCGTAGCTTTATTGATGGTACTTGTATTGTATTATATTTAGCAACGATACATCATGGCGTCGAAGAAGACGTTAGATCATCTTCCTGTTAAAAGGACACAAAAAGTTTATTACCAAATTACCACCTAGTCACTGTAACACGGTAAGTATATTAACAGTATTTTAACTTACTTAAATTTCTTGTGTACCTTTATTCTGACGTATCGACGTGGGTTGCGCCTTAACCATTTTCAATTCTACGATTCTGCATGTATAACTTAGTCTCAATTTATCTATGGTTAGTTAGATTATTGTTTTGATAAAGGTCACTGACCCTTGTGTTATTGTTAAAATGTTACTGAACCTAATGAGGGTTGTCACTTGCAGTATTTTGCATTAAACGTTAACTGCCTATAACTTCAAAACGCTTACGAATATGAGCCTAGTTTCTTTAGAGAAAATACAGTACTAAATCTAAACCCCAGCTTTTGCGGAGGGGATCGTCTGCCTTTCCACCCTGTATAAGCGTAAAAGATTTTATTTCCATCGACGTAGATGCAAATCAAATTTGAAACAATCTATGCCGGTTTGCAGACGGCAAGTTAAAGTACTGTCACGGCGTCTACATAACTTTACCGTGGACTTACCTATGTTTTTTGCCCTACCCGGAAACCGGCAGCTCCGTCGGGCGAGACGGTGGGTGCGCGAACGCAGACATCATTATACGCACATAATAACATATATTTACTTACTTAAGTATTCATATACTATGTCCGAATTTAAACTTTCGTGAAACATGTTGAAATCACGTATTAAATGTCACTCGGGCGACATGTTTCGAACTCTTCGGCCCATAGTGACATTTTTTTTTAATCGTTTGTCATACATTATTTCGCCTTTAAAGTAGTGACATTTAATATGTACGTGAGTTGAACCGTGTAATTATTAGTGATATATGTCTTATATTTAAATACAACTAGCTTTTGCACGCGACTTCTACATAATACTCGTTAATCGATGGCAATTTCGTAAAATTAACAACTTAGAAAAGTTTTAGCTACCATGCCACAGACAGACACAATGACACGTCAAACTTATAACACATCTTTGGATTAGGTACAGTCAGCATCAAATAGTTAGTAGCACCCATAGTAGCCAAATATATCGTAACACTTCCTTACTCCTATAGTAATAAAGACGTGTTCCGATATATTTGGCTACTTTGGCTGCTACTAACTATATGATGCTGACTTTACCAAAGCGGACCTCATAACAAAAATAAAAGCAAAAAGATCTCTCCGGCGGGGAATCGAACCCCGGTCTCCCGCGTGACAGGCGGGGATACTTACCACTATACTACCGAAGACTTATGTTTGCAGGCGAAATTAGTTATTATAAATATTGGCATGCCCCTTTCTCATAACTCTCGTCATCTTCTCTTACTTATCATTAATTTTGCTATTTGAATTGACACCTTATCCAAAGCGGATAGAGTACATTTTAAATGGAAATATTCACTATTAACAAGCCATCTACGCTTTTTAATGATTTAGGTATCGCCTGTTTTTTTAATGAGACTGATAAAACTGTTATTTGGCCATTATTTTCTCGGCATGAATTTTAGCACACTAAGAGCCTTATCACACTTGCGATTTGCAAGCGTATTTTGTATGAAGGCGATGACGCAGCGTGTTCGCCGCGACTGATAATTGTAAAGAAAATACGCTCGCAAATCGCAAGTGTGATAAGGCTCTTAAATAAACATATTTTACGTTACAACTGGCCATAATAGTAGGTACGTATGCGGTAATTATCTATCATTTCCTGGCTAGGAGGAGAAATATTGAACAAAACGCCACCTTTGGGTCCTTCGTCAACTAACTTCGGATATTCTTTGTTTACTGCCCTAAGTAAGTAATGTACTGACTCATCATCATCCTCCTAGCGTTAATCCCGGTTGTGCCCTAAAAGAGCCCGGGGTCCGCTTTGACACCAAATCCCAAGATTGGGCATAGGCACTAGTTTTACGAAAGCGACTGCCGTCTGACCGTCCAAAGAATAATAAGTGTCTATCAAAAATGTCATTTTGGTACAAGCTTTAATTGCAGACTACTTTTCTGTATACCGTCATAAAGTTACTCATTGAGACGATTCTAACGAGCCCAAATTCAACGGGGTTACGTCGGTTAACACTTTCACTGCCAAGACCCCGCCTAGCGGGCGCCTACGCCGTAGTCGCTTTTCGCTACATACGAGGAAAACCGGACAGACAGTGAATGTGTTAGGGGGCTGACAAGACCTAATTTTGTTGAAATTGATGTTTTTAAGCAATTTTTTAGGAAACACTACTTGTTCTAGCACATCAAAAAAAAAATATGTTAATATTCATCATATTTCAAAGAGCGTGGACGGGCTCGATACATAATTGGACGAAATCGGCTCGATAGAAAATAATTGCAAAATTGGTCTTAAAATCATCTTAAACGGTTGTGTTGTTGTTGACGTATGGGATGAAGTCAACATATTCATACCGAAACCGCTAACGAGTCACATAATTGATTCTAAAAATCGGCAATATCATGTTTGAGGGAAATCAGTGTTTGCATTTTTATTTATTTAAACGGCCAAAAAATTTAAATTTAAAAACATGATATCCGCGCTTCCGAGCACGCACTTAAATCTCGCTCAGTGCAAGGCCTGAGTGGACGCCCCGCTCGGAGCGGGGCGTCGAGCGTCCATATAAATTGCATTTGTTTTATATGGACGCTGCACGCCCCGCTCTGAGCGGGGCGTCCACTCAGGCCTTGCACTCACGCTTATGCTCAGTGAGAGGGAGAGAAGACCATGAACCTACGGCGCCTTAATATTTCGATACCATAAGTTACTTCTTAATATAAATATAATTTCAGAACAATTAACGTTCAGATTAGATAAATTAATTAATTATGAAATATTCCCAAATTAGCATTACATTTTGATTACATTTTTCGCCGGTTCATATTTAAGGCGCCGTAGGTTCAGCGAAGTTAAGCGAACAGAGTATTTGAAACAATATAATGCGTTTTTTTATAATAATATCGTTTCAAAAAAATTAAAAAAGTAATCTTGAGGCTTTTCTGCAGCGAGATCAGAGATTCGAAACATGATTAGGCAATTTTCGCTCGATAGAAAAAAATCACGAACATAGGTCTAAAATACGCTTAAAATATTCGCAAACAAATGATGCACAAAAGCTAAAAATATTAAAATTGCTTCTAAAAATCGTCAATATTATGTTTGAGAGAACTCAGTGATTACTTTTTTATTTAACATGATATCCGCGCTTCCGAGCACGCACTTCCATCTCGCTCACGCTTATGCTCAGTGAGAGGGAGAGAAGACCATGAACCTACGGCGCCTTAAGCGCCTTGGGCCTGAAACACAACATATTGTATTCCTACTCTACTTAAGTGTACCCGAGACATTCAATTGCGGTTTGAAATCAATTCTACAATCCTTATCCTTACTAATGCTTACTAATATTATAAATGCGAAAGTGTGTGTGTTTGTATGTTTATCTTTCTTTCACGTCGCAACGGAGCGTCGTATTGATGTGATTTTTCGTATGGAGATAGTTTAGAACCTGGAGAGTGACATAGGCTACTTTTTCCAGCGGGAAAACATCTAATTTCCACGGGAAAATTCAATATGTTACATTTTCTTATACCCACGCGGGCGAAGCCGCGGGCATCAGCTAGTCATTAATAAGTACTCATGTAGCAATAACAAAACGCCGAGGACTTAACCAACGTTTGCATAATAACATTTAAGTATAACGGTTACATTAATCTAATAAGAATAAAAGATTTCCGTTGCGGTCACGACTCACTTTCGTTTGGAAGCGACTAACTAGGCTCGATATCGTATTACGATGACTTGAGTTTAGAGGAGACACGGTACATTTTAGTTTCTCTTATAATTATAAATAAGCAAACATTATATGTACGAAAATCGGTGGAAACTGTACTTGGCATTGTTGTACAGTCGACAACACAGCTAACTGACCATCGGAAATCTAATCTGACCTTAAGTGCATTGTAATAAGGTTCTATATAAACACGGTATGGTCAGTTAGCTGTGTTGTTGACGTCACGTTGTACGTCTATTTGATTAATAAAAAAAAATGCTCTGCCAGTGCGACCGAGGCCGAGTCTTGAACGGACTTTTTTTTTGCAATTTCTGTTGGTAATATGTATTTATGGAAATAATGGGAATGTTTTACCGACAAACGATTCATCGAATGCATTGCTTCGCCGAATTTTCATTCCATCGAACTTTATTTTCTCAGAAACTGTTAACTATTTGGGTACCTATAAGTAAAAGGTACTTAATTACCAACCCAACCCATTAGGTTAGGTTACGTTTGTTTTATAAAAATCCTGAAAAGTGAACTGTTTCTGAAATAAAAATGCTTTTGATGAAATGAAAATTAAAGGGTTAATTGAAATATAAATACTCAAACCACACGATACAGACAACTTTTTGGAGTAGGTTAATAAAATAATGTATCTCAACATTTTATTAACTGACAGATTTAAAAACACCTGTATAATTAAGTACATAATATTGCCAAACCAAACCCAACTAAACTAACACAAACCAACTAAACCGAAGTATAATGTATGTCTATGTGTTTAAGGCGCCGTAGGTTCAGCGAAGTTAAGCGAACAGAGTTTTTGAAACAATATAATGCGTCTGTTTATAATAATATGCTTTCAAAAAAATACGAATATTAATTTTGAGACTTTTCTGCAGGGAACAGTGCTTCGAAACATGATTAAGTAAATTTCGCTCGATAGAAAAAAATCACGAACATAGGTCTAAAACACACAAAAATACACTTAAAATATTCGTAACAAATTATGCACAAAAGCTATAAAAATGAAAATTGCTTCTAAAAATCGGCAATATCATGTTTGAAGGAAATCAGTGTTTACATTTTTATTTATTTATACGGCCAAAAAATTAAAATTAAAAAACATAATATCCGCGCTTCCGAGCACGCACTTCCATCTCGCTCACGCTTATGCTCAGTGAGAGGGAGAGAAGACGATGAACCTACGGCGCCTTAATTGACCTAGATTCTATAACGTCTACTTATTTACGCATGTGTTCAAAGTTGGACGGCTGACAGTTTCAGTAGTTACCTAACTGAACGCTCCTATACTTTGGAGTGGTGGTTGTCTACGAACGAAGACAGCAGCTAAACCGAATAAATTCGTTCATCGCCACGCTACGCTCGTACTGCTACGCCGTAGTCCGTAGCAGCTTGAACTTAATATGTAGCGAAAAGGGCCCGTAGCGCTCAGCCGCATGTGTTGTGATTGGCCTTGAATGGGTTAAGTTAAATGCACACTAAGGGCAGGGTAATGTGGGGGGGCCCTTACCGTTTGAGATCTTATAGCAGTTAAGTTGGCAGCTCAATTCACAAATAAGGCTTGCTCACGAAACAAAGTAGCCATCGAAAATGAAGTCTCCACTGTAGGTAGTTCAAACCGCACTTAGATTGCCGGCTGAGTATTCTTTTTTATGTTTTAGTATTTAAAATCCATATTTTTTTCCTTAAAAGTTGTGAAAGCCACATAATTCCAGTTAAGCGTTAAAGCTAAAATTATTGCATAGAAATGTGTGTAGTTTTGGCATGATTATGACCTGCATACGGTAATTAACAGTTAGAAAGATATTCGCGGAACATTAATAGCATCGATAATTTATTTGAGTAAAGATAAAAAAGATCCTCTATGAGCCAAACGTGAAAATTACAAAATGTGAGACTCAAATCTACAGATTTGGAAAGTGAGCCCGAAAATGGATAGCAACTGCTATAAATATCCAAAACGCAACGCTACTCAAAACAAAAGAATAATAGAAATCTTGAAAAAAAAAAACAACAGTACCTACTTTTTTTCGTCTTAGTCTAATCCCAATACGTCTAGTTTCCCCACACTACTACCCCAACAACAGTAGCTACTTTTTTTCGTCTTAGTCTAATCCCAATACGTCTAGTTTCCCCACACTACTACCCCAACAACAGTAGCTACTTTTTTTCGTCTTAGTCTAATCCCAATACGTCTAGTTTCCCCACACTACTACCCCAACAACAGTACCTACTTTTTTTCGTCCTAGTCTAATCCCAATAGGTCTAGTTTCCCCACACTACTACCCCAACAACAGTACCTACTTTTTTTCGTCTTAGTCTAATCCCAATACGTCTAGTTTCCCCACACTACTACCCCAACAACAGTAGCTACTTTTTTTCGTCCCAGTCTAATCCCAATAGGTCTAGTTTCCCCACACTTACTATCATCCACATTTCCCCACGACTGTCGCTGGTGGAAATGTGGATAGTATTGCGTTAATATTGCTTTAGCCTTATTTGGCGTTACTAAATAAATAACTACCTACATCTGGACTCAGCAAATTGGGGCAAAATTGGGCGCGCACACTTGTTAACATAACTATTGTTTTGGTTATAAGCATTACGACAGTGTTTAAGTAGGTATGTTTTACGAGTAGGTGTATGTTTGTAGAACAATGAAATTTATAAAAACATGTTCAAATGCGATTAAATACAAGCTTTTTTGCCAGGCAAGTACTAAGTAAGTAGACATATATTTGGGTATTAATTTACAGCAGACAAAAACTGAAATGTACGAGTATGGCATCAAGAATTAAAAAAAAAAACACTTGTGATATGAAAAACTTCCACGTGCAATTAAAGACTTCATTAGATCGATTGATTTATTTCACAACATACAGCTTCATTGAATGTTGATTTGATCGGTTGACAACCCTTTCTTACGTCATCGTACTCTAGCATTGTAGGTATATTAGTGTGTGGGTGTGTGTAGGGTTAGTTAACGACATTAGAAGGCAGTGGGCCTTCGTAGTAGAGATTAGGCTTTCATATAACGTGATTTGTTGTCTTTTGAATGCATTGCTGACTGCAATCCTTGCGCGTTGCCTCTAGGGTATATCATAGTTATTTTCATTTTCACCGTTACGCAACACGCCTGATACGTAATGAAAGGATGAACAGTTATGGATAAAATCGAAAGCATGTCCCGTGGGCGTGAATCTATTAGCAGCGGTAATGTTTGTTATTAGTTCTAATGAGGCCAGTAAATAGTACAAACACTTGCATGCTATGAATAGTTATAGAGGTGGGGCACTGTATTTCGGTCTAGGGGAGCTCAGGGTGTTTATCCACCAGGGCTGTGAGCGAGAAAAATTGTATCGTAGCCAGCCACGCTATTGGTGGATATTTTCCTCGCTTGCCACCTCGCAACCTTGCACGGTTCTGCTGGATACTCATCCTTACCACGCTAAAAAGGAAGGATTCTAGTGCGTTGGGCTGTTTCAGTTAAGAGGGCTGCCAAATGCAGTCTTTCCCATGCAGTCCACTTGACAAGGAACCGAGCTGCATAGCTTGTGGTCACGACGCTTAGTCATGTGGGATTGACTAAGAAGGAGATAAGACCCCGCTAAGGTTAGAACATAGTATGGAATTGGATGCTCTTGGCGAAGGCACGAGAGCAAACGGAAGAAGGCAAATGTGATCAGATATCCGACCAGTTGGAGATTCCTCCGAAAAACTCCACATGACAACCAGGAGAAATGGAGAGCTGATATTTAATTCTAGCGACAGGGTCACGATCCTCAGCAGTGACGGACCGACTTAGGAGAGTCCGCCCGTCCCCTGGAATTGCTAGTGTTCGCCCATATTTGGAGAAGGCCAACTGGGGAAGCATCTCCATCTTTCAGAAAACCGCAGCTATAAGGCGAGGAACACACAGAGAGGTGCGGCGCCGCGGCTCCGCGCGGTCGAATGGATTCAAATTTTGGGAGGAACAGCTCGCCTAATCCACTACTCGCTGTAGGTAGGTATGCGGTGTTGTGTTCCAGGGGGGTAAGATCACCAGAGCCACCGAGGGTGTGCTGTGTTCAGACTTGAGAGTGAGGAGTCTGCATTTGTGTCTAGCTGTCGACATAACGAATCCTCAAATCACGAAGGGTCGGCATCGCGCTAGCGACTCATTGGCACTGTACTACACCGTGCGCGATCTGTCACGCGCCGTCTCTTTCTAATGAGAACAAGTTTCTGTCAAAAATTTAATTTTTGGTACAAGCTTTTATTGCCGACTGTACTTTTCTGTATACTATCATCAACTGCTCATTGAGACGATTCTAGGTTACGTCGGTTAAGTACTGAATCCCCATGGCCACCTTCTGTCTCCATCATCAGATCAGCTCGATGGTACCATAATATCGAATTGACATTCAAACTATACTTATACCCAAAATTTCAGCTCAATGGGTCACCGGGAAGTGGGGCAAATTTAACTTGCAAGATTTAATGACGAATATCGGGATATACTTAGGTGAAACTAAATCAAAATCTTCTAAAAAGACGACTAACCGTGCTGACCCCGTACCCTGGTCGGCGTTATCACGCGATAAGTGACAAGATAGGAGCGAGCGTCGTCTCGTTCTATCGAACGAACGGTGTCATCCAGTGACGGACGCTCTATCTTGTCACTTATCGCTAATTGGCTACATGTTTTTATTATTTTGTCTATAAATATGTTGCGCTGTTGGTTTTCCATGTATCAATAAATAAATAAGTCCGACCATGGTAGGGGTCTGGGTTACACAAGCTTCCATAGGATATGGTGTCTGCTTACCATAAAGTAGGCCGTATCCTTGTTTGCAACTGTCGTGGTATTTAAAATTATAGAGGTGAATATTGACAATAGGGATGATGACAAAGTTTTTTTTATGATGTCATTCGAACCAGTTTTTGGAGAGGAACAGATTTATTTATTTTATTTATTTTTTTATTATTAAAAACAAGAACGGTTTACACCAATTACACTTGTAGACTTACAAATTATATATTACAGTAATAATTATTATACATTATTATATTTATTCGTTACGTCATCCATCAATTCTCACACATCTCACAATAGGTAAGGCATCAAGACAGATTTTTCTTCCCGTTTCTCGTCGAGATTTTGCGTGCGGACGCATAGATACTATGGCGCACACATACAAGCCGCGCGCGGTACGTTTGTATGAAGATAACCTACTTTCCACTCTTTCTACTATGGTCGTACAGTCGAGTACAAAGATATGTATACTTACTACTTACTACTTCGTAAATATTCAATTATGTAGAAAAATATCGGAAGCCCCTGGGTACGAATAAGAGAGTATAAAATCAACTCGAATATCTATACTTATAGTTGCTTACACAATATTGAAAAAGCGATTATTTGTTTTTGATTTATACTTAGACAAGATAATATCCCCAAAAATTCTTACTCCATGTGGTGAAAAAGCATTATATAGCCGCGCAAAAAAATCAAATGGGTTCGATGCCGCGAAACTTATGGTTAGACAAGTCCCGACACTAAAGCCGGTAATTTCCTTCTTTGAAACCCCGCCGCTACCACCAATAGTTTAGGAATTATAATGAGAAGAGTTTGTATGAGAGCAACTACAATTAAAGAACATAAATACCCAAAAAATTGAGACAAAGATTGACGTCGCTGGCGGCAGAAACGCTTCATAATGATAGACACACAGGTATGACGTCACAACTGACATTTGTACTACGTTGTATGGAAAATCAGGTAAATTGTTGTTTCGGTCGCGAAATACTGCGGTTAAGTAGGTACATATAGTTGTCATACAATTTTGTTTCTATAAAAGCGTAAGGGTTCTATTGGTAGTGAATAATTTTTTAGCACTAAAAATTTACTCTTGGACAATAAAAAAAAAATATATAACTCTAAACTTTCATGGTTCATATTTTTTATGATTTTAATTAAGTATAATTTACTTATACTTTATTACGATAATTTGATGGTTTACTATCCATTTAGCATAACCACGTTATCAATTTGAACATGAGGCATCATATCATGCCTATTACTATATGAATGCAAAAATATTTTGATTGATAAAAGTAGATTGCACAATTAAAAAAAAAAACATTTCGCCTGCGAAAAGATACGAGTAAAAACACCTCGCAACTATTAATAGCTAATTTCGTCAGTTTCAACAAGTCTTCGGTAGTATAGTGGTAAGTATCCCCGCCTGTCACGCGGGAGACCGGGGTTCGATTCCCCGCCGGAGAGATTTTTTTGCATTAGTATTTTTTTTATATACAACGACGGTGGCAAACAAGCCTGACGGTAAGCGGACACCGCAGCCTATAGACGCATTTAACTCCAAAGGAGTAAAATGGGCGTTGCCGACCCTTGATATGTTTGAGGATTCGCCGCTTTGACAGCTGAAGGAACAAATTCCATCGCTCTCTACACAACGTATCCTCGGGAGCTCTGGCGACCTTGCTCACCTCCGGGAACACAACACTACTACAGAGCAAGTAGTAGTGTTATTATGGCTGTGGTCTTCTGCGAGGCGGAGGTACTTCCCCAGTTGGGCTGCTCCACATTCGAGCGGGATGACATTTCGCTGTGCCCTACCTCACTAAATTTATCTTGTGTTTTATTGGGTTATCGTTGCTTTACGTACTATATTTGCGTGCAAAAGTTTTACGACCATATTGTGCAAATACGGTTCGTCCTAACTGTAAAAGCATTTCAACAGAAATAATCACAATTATAAGACAGTTAAGTTTGCACATCGGCAGTATGGCGTTGTTCCATACTAACGAGGGAAATACTTAACTGGGTTGTAGATTGTATGCGATTTTGAAATAATTTCTGTATGTCTGCCAACAGACCACTGAATAAGTGTCGATTAGGAGTCCCCGGCATGGCCGACTCTCCATACAAACGTGATTTGGCTCTAATATTAAAACGGAATACTGGAATAACACTTTTTATACACAATGGGATAGCCACAGATATAGATACCTATACATAGATCACGCAAATGCATGTACATCGCGTGTCAGAATTCGAACTCCGAGTTGGCAGTTGTCCTTTTAAAATGAGAATCAAACTACGTTTGTATGAAAATGAAAATGAAAATAGTTTATTACACAAAAAAAGAATACAATATACTTATCACGACCCTGTGTCCTGAGCTAGGAAACCCTGTGTTACAGGACCCAGTTTCGTGTCAAAGTTTTTACACAGTTAGGTACTTATATTATATTTAGGTTGCACAGAGCATCAGTATCTTAAATTAAATCTACTTTACTTGTTTTAATATCCTTTACAGTTTTATATTAGCATTTTGTTTGCATTGCGTGTGAGTGTGTATGTGCGTGTGTGTGGGTCTGTATGTGTGTGTGTAAGAGTGTGTTAATTTGGATATAAATATGTATATATATATACGTGTAGTAGGGGCTATAATATATTTATACTTTACTACAGTAGCAATACTTATTTTGTCACGACTAGTAGGAGTTCAGTTTCGTTGTAATCTAGTTGCCTAAGCCACTTTGTCAGGAAAGATTTACTGGGGGGCCTTGTGGTACGGTGGAGCTTACTAAAAGTTTTCAAGACCAATGGAGATATGAAAGCGTGGAATTTTTGGGCAAATCTTGTAGACGTTTTTGGGGTTTTCCAGCGCTGACGGCGTCTTGTGTCCGCTAAGAATATTTTGTCGTGCAGTTTGCTATAATGGTTTGGTATGGAGAGTTGACCGTCCTGGCGACCGTTAATGTCTACTGTTGCCAAATTCTTGAATGTACAGATATTTTTGCAATTACCTACCTACATATACCTATAGGTAGATAGTAACGGTCGTATTCTTAAACGTTCTACAAGCCTATTTTAACTAAAATGGCATTAAAATTCGTTTGTCCTTATCTGACACTTTGACTCCGTTTGTTCGTAAGAGACAAAGCACATTTTATTTAGCAGAAGCATTCTAAGTTTTATCAATAAGGGGGTAATTAATTACAATTTGGCTCTTACTAACGAGGAGACCAAGGCTAATTTACGGATGCCACCAGGCTTGTCTGTTTGTCATGTTTTATGTACGTCTGTTTGTTTGTTCCAGACTGAACAATGTGGAACATACTTCTAGTCCTGGCGCTGCTGGCGACCGCGCGCTCCAAGCAGCTCCCAACCGCCACAGGTCAGTAGACGTAGTACTATTACTTATTCCGTGTTAGTAGTTAGGTATTGTCGTAGTACTGGGGGGCTAGCACAACAGACGCCGCGCCGCGACGCGAGTCGAGACAGATCTACCCTCCTCTTTCGAATTTGCACGGTGCGAATGAGACAGGGGACGCTCAGTCGCGCGAGAAGCGGCTTTCCAGCAAGTTGTGCTAGACGTACAGGGAACCGATTTTTGACTTTCGAGCGCTCGACTCTTTCACTCGAAAACTGACAAAAATTATGAAATGCTATTTTGAAACAGCGATAGAAAATTTAAAAACGAATGGTATTGACCACTCGTATTAAATCCTATTGGTAGAAAGTAAGTGCCTGCCATTTTGACACTACAAACGTATTTACTTTTATTTGATTTTCGAGCGCTCGAAAGTCAAAAATTGGTCCCCAGGTCGGCGAATCACTTTCGCAACCGGACTAAAATTGGAACAATTCACCAGAAACCGACAGAATTCGCTAGGCGTGTAAGTTCATATTCATACTAATGCCCGCCTAGCGGGCTCAGCCGGCATCTGAGCAAACATTACGAGTGCTCGCTAGGCGGGTTCTTGGTTGCGAACGTGTTAATCATGCTCACTAACCCTGCCACTCACTCGGCGAGTGACGTGAGAAATAGCGAGATAAGCACCCTTATTCTGTAACTTCTCTTAAGCCCACCTCAACGTTCACCCACAAATACATCTTGACACCGCGATGCGTTAGTAACTAAGCGTAGGTAGAGGTCTAGTTTCGTGACGGGTGACCGGCGGAGTGAGCCGCATTAGCGCGTAGCGAATAACAGGCCTCGTGTCGTGTTTTATGGTGTTTCTGTGAAAAGTGAACCCGTTTCGTTAGCTTATTTTGTAGATGATTACCATCGCCGACAACAAAAAATGACCAGCTGATTCACAGGCTGTTTCAAAGTTTAAAAGTGCATTTAAGTTTTGAAAAAAAAAAAAAAAATAGTTATAGGTACGGATTACGGAATGAAGAATAACACTCTCACAAAAGTCCTTTGGGTGGTCCACTATAATACTTACGAGTATACTTAGACTTAATATCGTACACACCGCAGAGTAGGTAGTTAGGTGTTACTAACCACACAAGTCACACAACAGTCTTGCAATAGTTATGCAGCCTCGAGACAAGTTTAATGGCCCTTGGCTTGGCTTGGCTCGGCTCGGCTTGGCTTGGCTTGGCTTGGCTTGGCTTGGCTTGGCAAATAAACATGCAGACAGACGGTGTCACTGTGCTAGGGAGGAATCCAAATAAGATTATAACAGCGTATTTATGAGGTAAGGAGTGCAATTTTATATAAACGTAGAGCACCTAGGCTAGGTCCAATACTCCAATGCTGTTTTCGTTTTTGCTTGCTTGTCCAGTAAAAATATGACTTAAAGGAGATGGTAACATTTGTTAGGTATTGTTATCTCTTTTTATTAGGAGATAAAAGATATATAGGTAAATAGATATGTACACGCAAAAATACTGAGCCGAATCTAGCTTACTTTATTTATGACTTAGTCCCTGGGCGACCGAGCTCTGCTCCGGTGAAAATAGATAAGATACGGAGAAAACGAATTTTCCAAGAAATGAGATCCAGCTAGATCGATTTTTCGCGCCTGTAAAACCCTACATTCCAAAAATTTAAATCGTTAGAGCCGTTTTCGAGAACGTTATTTCAAATATATATACAAAATATTGCTCGTTTAATAGTAGGTATTGGATGTAGACAAAAGATGTTTTAAGTTTAACATGTGTATCTGTGTGTCTGTCTGTGGCATCCTAACTCCCAAATGGATGAATCGATATATATGAGTGAGGTTTTTTTTTAATCTAAGCTAATCTTCTCAAGGTTCTTATCCTAGCTAAATATATTTGTTATGTCGGGGATGTATTCAATTTGTGTAGTACTCGTAAGTTATCTAAACAGTCAGGGATACACTGGTTAAGTAAATGGTTACTTGATTAGGTAATTACGGTTCGTCCCGAGTATCTTGTAGGTACTTATATATATATATTTTTTTACGAATTACTTTATTCCAAAGGCTCTTTAGCCCAACGGCCTAAGCCTCGTTCGTTCTTAAAAAAGACAATTCGAATGGCAAGTCCCGCAACGACCGGACACGGGGTCGTTGACCCTGCGCCCGCGCCGCCGAGGTATTTATTGAGATTCGTTTAATACCCCTTGACGAATGCGAACTTTGACGATTTTCACACATTTTTATACTAGTCTACCTACATAATTTATAGTATGAACGTTATTAAAAGTGACAATGGTTTAACCGTCGTCACCCCATGTTTGTACATTTTCTTTATGAATAAATATATTACCTTTTCATTTCTCATGCTCTTAAAAAAAATAAAAAAAAATGGTTTAATGGTTTGTCATAATCAGCCATTTTATTATGGCATAGGTTCAATATTAGGATTGTATACTAATCTATTAGGTACTCATAAATATTATAAACAAGTCGCTGGACTCCCTGGGCGACCGAGCTCTGCTCGGGTGAAAATTGAGAAAATACGGAGATACAAATTTTCCCAGACATAACAACCGGCTAGATCGATTTCTCGCCCCCGTAAGCACCTAGACCTATTCCAAATTTCATCGAAATCGTTCGAGCCGTTTTCGAAAACGTGATTTCGTGATTTACAAATATTTCTCGTTTAAAAGTATAGGATAAACATAATATTACTAGAGGCTCTGTGAGCTGTAGAACTCGCGAGCCTCAGCTCGAAAAAATAAATTATTGACTTTTGAAAAATTTATGGATAAAAATCTATTTAGGTAAGTAATTATGTCCCCGTGTGGCGTCAGGTTTGAATTTCACCACCCCCTTTCTTCCCGTGGGTGTCGTAAAAGTAGGCTAAGGGAGCAGGGTTGAAGTGTTTTGTGGGCGATATGGGCTAGCATTTAGCAACCTATCACTGCGATATCACATTTTGACACGTGCAAAATGAGTCACACGCCTCTTGCAGACTTTATTGAGTTAAGATGAGTTGTCGTTAATTTGAATCCGGCGCAAAAAGATCCGCATATATTATGTTTTGGCGTTTTATTGGCTTTGCAAAAAACCAGTCCGGTAAAAATATACCGCTAACGTCAATAAACATTTTATGTTTGCTTAACGTTACATTCGCAGTAGTTACCAACTTGATTTCCACAAAACATCTACATTTTTTACATACTACAAAGGTGGCAAAAAGGCATACGCCTTGATGGTAAGTAGACACCGTCGCCTATGGACTCTTGGGCGGGCGGGCTACGACTCTCCACCAGGAACAACACCACGTACCTACTTACAGAGCAAGTATAGGCCATATTATGACTGCGGTCAAGGGGGAAGTTCCTCCACCTTACTTCTGTCTATTGAAAAAAAGACCGGCTCGCGAGGTGTACAGCTCTGTAGAGCCCCTGGTTGGTAATTCAATGTATTCCTCTTAAGGGGCTCCCATACGCTTTTGTAGCTTATTATATTAACAACAACGGCTTTAAGCAATATAGTATCCCATATTTACTTCAAAGCTCATTGTTTTCGAGATATTTGGCATCAAAGCTGAACAATTTTAGGCCAAAAAACTGGTTTTCTGGCCATAACTTTTGTGTTAATTGGTAAGATTATAAAAACGAATATCAAATTTATAGGTAAGTTCAGTATGTATGAGTAGGTATGAGTTTCGGGTGTATAAAAGTTTTAATGAGGATGAAGTGTCGGGTTTTGTATTTTTACAGACCTCTCTTTAAAAATGGATAATTAATTCTGTATTAACATTTTTCAAGTTATTAAATATCAAAAATGTTAAACAGGAATCAAACTTTCCCATATGTGCATCTGGAAAGCTAGCTTCAATAAACCGAGGACAAGGTGTCGAAATGAAAACTACTAAATTTCGTTGATTTTTGACGGAAGCCCCTTAAGGGGCTATACTGTGGTAGGTATAATTGGAAACAGTAAAAAAAACCTTACATTACCAATCGACAAAACTCAAGAAAATACTCAGAAATCATTTAGCCAGATCTACGAGTACCTATCCTCGATCCGTTTTCGATCTTACAGACAGCGACATCTAGCGTGTAATTGCGTAAATTTTCACAATCCGCAGGTGTTGCCTTACTTCTGTCTTATCTTCCCCCGTTGGGCTGCTCATAATATACTTACTTTACTTTTTGGGCTGCTCCGAATACGAGTGAGATTCCGCTCTGTCGTACCTCTCTCAAGGCTGCCTGCGTGTTACAAAGAACGCAAGCAAGTCGGTATAATATTTAGCATATATTATAATATGTCCATCCAGAAAGTACATTCTATACACATGTGTCAGATTTTTTGAAATCGGATGAGTAGTTCTGCACATTACCGTCTACGTACAAACTTACAAAATCACTACACCCTTATTGCAATTCCAACTACATGGCTACTCCGTATCATGGTCGGCCTTACCACAGGATAAGTGATAGAGCGTCCGTCACTGGCTGACACCGTTCGATAGAACGAGACGACGCTCCTATCTACAACACTTATCGCGTGATAAGGCCGACCATGATACGGGGTCTGGGCTGTTATTCGCTACACGCTAATACGGCTAACCCCGATGTTCACCCGTCACGAAACTAGACCTCTACTTACGCTTAGTTACTACGCATCGCGGTGTCAATATATATTTGTGGGTGAGCGTTGATGTGAGCTAAAAACAAGTTACAGAACAGGGGGGGCTGGTCGAACACGACCGTCAGCATTGAGGGCACGGCGGATAAAATAATGACAAACTAACAATAACAAAGCTACAATTTTCCTCTATAATATTTGTGTCGATTAGTATAGTAATGATGGTAAATGCTTTTTTTCTTTAAGTGCTGTTTTGTGTTACTTACAACAGATATTTAGTTCGTAGCCTATGAATGACCAACCAAGTCGACCAACGGATCTTTCCAACATAAATGACTTCAAATTGTATGTCATACAATATTATTTAGACCATAAAAACAACTTGAAACTCAGAAAGCATCACAAATTAATAACTTGCGTGTATGCACAGTTTAAAAAGACAGTTTATTGTCCTTATGGCGCAGCGCAGACCGGGGAAGCGTAACGAAGCGTATCTATTTAACTAGCTTCCGCCCGCGACTTCGTCGGCGTGGACCCGGGATACAAATTATCCTTTAATTTAAACCAGGGTATAAACTATCTTCTTGCTAAATTTCAGCCAAATCGGTTGAGCCGTTTAAGCGTCATTGAGTACCAAACATTTAAACATCCAAACTTTCGCATTTATAATTTTTGTGGGATACTTAGTAGTTTTTGAAATCTTAGTGTTGTGTTCCGAGATAAGAAGGTATTATATGGAAAAGAAGAAAAGTTTCAGCAAAAAAAAAAGTGCAATTGTTCTTGCTGTATTCAGCTGCTCTTTAATTGACGGGTTTCCAAGGGCATGAATTCCGGAATTCCCGAATCGTGTATCAAGATTTATTTTAGAAACGAATACGATTTTCCGTTTTTGGAGGTTCAGTAGCAATCAACATCCTTGTGTGCAAAATGACGTGATTTGTACGTCAGCGGTACGAAAAGTCTACGAACACTGTTTATTACTTTACACTACATCAATATACTGTTAGCATATTTACACTCTGAGTAGGTACACATATAATACATATTAAGGTAGAAAGCCCACAGTTAGTGGACGCGAGGCGGAACCGAGGTGCGTTTAGCGATGATAGCAGTTACGGGAAATGAGGCGTTTCCTAGCTTTGTATAACATAACGCCTTGATTACACGCGGCAAGTACAGTGGCGAGATTGGTAGGTGAGTAAACTCATTAGCAAGGGCTCGTTCTGGAAGAACACATACATACTTACATACAAAGTGTAACAAA
This sequence comes from Epinotia ramella, assembly GCA_947578815.1. Lineage (NCBI taxonomy): Eukaryota > Metazoa > Arthropoda > Insecta > Lepidoptera > Tortricidae > Epinotia > Epinotia ramella. The sequence goes on along the minus strand of OX388226.1, from coordinate 10,100,096 downwards.
AATAACGCAAAACCGTTTAAGGGCATAACAGGTAGGTATCGTGTTCTGATGAGAAAAAAACTGAGATTTTTTTTTGACGCGTATTTTTTTAAACATTGGAGCGTTGGCCGACTGGGGCGACCTGCTAAATTTTCTTCTTTCAAAAATTTCGCTCATGATCATGAACAATAGAAAAAAGTACGTTTTTTTTTTCAGAGCTATCGACGACAGCGATAGCAACATTGACAGATGAGGACACAACGCCGTGGCCAGGCGCTCTCGCTCCTGCAGACACGCTCGCCGTCGCGTGCGAGCGGGACAGCATGCATATCACCATCACGTTAGCGCACAATGACGTGTATGGAGACAGGTCAGTTCAAACTGTTGAACTCATTGAAAGCTTCAGGGAAAACAGCCGCCATTTTGATTTTTTTAGCAGCGCGATGGCGTTACAAATGGATAGCTACGAAGCCTACGAAGGCCGTTTTCAATGCGTGATAAAGATAATATAAAACAATATAACCTTCTAACACTATTTCCCACTTACCCAGACGGAATCGGATTACTTATCTATAATTTGTTGCGATATAAATTCCCCTACGGCCACGTGGTTCGACAATGTTCGTGTCGGACGATGAGGAACTTTATGTCCTTGCTGTATTGTATTTAAGTTTGAAGTATAATAAATTAAAATAAAAACCAAATATAGATATAAATACTTAATTAATTACTAGTAGGTAGATATCTTTTAAGTTTCAATAAAGAATCACGTGACCGTATAGGTATAAATTCGATCACAGACACTTAATACAGTTTTTGAGGGTCCAAGATGACCAAGATGTACAAGTATATTTTTTTTTTATACAACGACGGTGACGTACGTACACAACGCATCCTCGGGAACTCTGGCGACCTTGCTCACCTCCAGGAACACAACACTACTACAGAGAAAGTACCTAGTAGTGTTATTATGGCTGTGGTTTTCTGCAAGGCGGAGGTACTTCCCCAGTTGGGCTGCTCCACATTCGAGCAGAATGACATTTCGCTGTGCCCTACCTCACCCCAATCCCATGACTGTGTTAAAACTTAAAAAGTAGCCGCCATTCTGAACTGATGTTGATTCAAGATGACAGAATGAAGAACTTTTAATACCAGTGGAAGCCTCTTTTCGACTCATTTTATATATGAGAACCAGACTTCCGCTGTTTTACGATATCATGCATAAACTTCCTTGTCTTTGCCTACAGTGCCTACGATACTTTCAACGGCATCGTGTACCCAGCGGGTCTGGGCAGCAACTCCTCATGCCTTCGGGAGTACGTCGCGGCGCGCGGGGACCTGCAGTACACGCTACCTTTGAAGGGATGCAACACCATGTCTACTGACAACGTGAGTGATTTTACTGATTTTCCACCAGTTCCTGATATAGTCTCGTCTGGAAAGTCTAACCTATTGGTGAGGCAAAGTTTTCGAGCAGCGACCACGTGCGACAGCGTGGGCAGACCCCATTTTCTACTTGTCCCGTCACTGGCTGACACCGTTCGATAGAACGAGACTGACGCTCCATCTTGTCACTTATCGCGTGTTACGGGGCCAGGTCCCTAGTTCACCAGCTTGACAATGAAAAATCGACGTACATTGCTGGATCGACAGGTTAAGATAATGCATGCATACTGAACAGCAACGTTACTTACCAAATGTGTCTACCGACTAGCAATGTACGTATTATCATCATCAGAAGCCATTGTAATACGAGTATTGTTGAAATCCAGGGGCCAATCGAGGGCCCAGAAGTTCCTGATATATTATCGTCGGGGAAGTCCGACCTGTGTTGGAGCAGTGTTCCTTTTACTGCGTTGTGCTTCAAACAATATACCTGGAAGAAAGCCTGCAAGAACCATATCTTACCTTTCAAGGGATGCAATACTATGTCTACTTACTGATAACGTGAGTTCATATCTTCTATCCTTACCGCTACCCTTTCACCACTTGGCGATCTAACCTTACTTAGCTAAATGGTGTAAGTACGGTACGGTTTCAGAGGCTATAAAGCTATGTTAAAATGTGACTAAACAGTCAACAGAGGCGCTTGTCCAAGATACGATCTTGGGTAAACACTAGCATAACTCTTCAATGTCATAGTAGGTAGTTTGAGAATCGTCGTAATCTAGCGAGTCCAGCCTTTCACCAGACAATTTTATTTCATACTTTGCATTAAGTAATTCTTCTAAACCTTTATGCTGCGCGTTACCGGTTGGTACGGTTTTACATAGAGGCATATATCTTGATTAAAATGAAGGGTCACTTCCTCACGTACCAAGCCGACTGCTAATTTCGGTTTCTGACAGACGCGTATATTAGCGGACATCTTGACAGGCCATTGTCCTGTCAGCGGCGGCGCGCGCGCATCGGTAGGCGCAACGCACAGTGAATGTGCACTGAATTGAAAGGTGGATTTTATACATCTTTGAGGATACCTAATCTGATGATTTAACTTTAATTTTGAGGTTTTTGCGGCGAGGAAGGCAAGAGGGTAACCAACACACTACAGTTCCCTAAATTGGAGTAATGGAATACTGTATATAGAATGAGTTGGAAATTACTTCACTGGCAAGAGCCTAGCTCTTAAATATATGACGATGAATTTAATGAATTTGATCCTACTTGATAATTAGTTGTTTTTAGACTTTTGAGTTGCAAAAGTAACCTTGTAAATAGCTTATTTATTTGTAGAATCAATGTTGGGAGTTAATAGCCGACCAGTCTATCAACTTACAGGTTTCCAACCGCATCGATTGTTTACTTGGATGGATTTGGATTGGAGAAGACATCCGTTTCTCTCTTTCAGTCTGCAGGACATTTCTTTTCTTTTATCCCAGGCTGTGTTTTTGATAGGTCAAACCATAAAGCGGTCAAACTCCGTGGTTGTTGAGTAGCTTGAGGAAAATCCAGGGGATGGCAGGACTTTCGATCGTTTCGTTTCTGATCCGCGAAGGGCTGAACCAAAACGAGACTCTCGAAACGAAAACGAACTTCGTTCGTGAATCTCCGTCTCTGCCACACTTGCCAGTTCGAGTGACAGAGATAGGGTTGGGTTACTCACCTCATTTGTCATACTCATTTCATTACATTGTCGCATCACTTCACACATGAAAAATGTACTACTTCATTCCTCACGAGTCACCGCGACTCGCTCCTCATTCGCTCAGTCATCACCTCACGCTTCATTTCCCTCAAACCTCAAAGCCTCGCCCCTCGAGCTCCGGACTCACCACTCGTGCCTAACTCCCCCATCTACAATACAATATTGTATGTAGTGGAGAGAGGTAAGTAAGAATATTGAACATGAAATGATGAATTGATGGTCTACTGTACACTTGAAAAAAACCTTGATTTTACTGCCGATAGATGCTAATTATTAGATGGTACCTCACCTCATTTGAAGTAGGACATGGTACCACCTCATTTTTGGAAATGAGGTGCTCATACAAACTCATTTTAATTTCATGTCCTACCCAACACTAACAGAGAGGGAGATACATTTTCGTTTCGCGGTAGCCCCTCAGTGCGCAGTGTGCGGTGCGCATGTTGGGTTCGCGACGGTCACATTACGTAAGCGGGAAGCGTGATACGCATCTACTCCGGCGCATCGGTCATGACGTCAAGATCGCGACTATACTAGCTATGCATGGAATGCTTGGAGGTGGGAATATTATCGCGTTCATACAATCAATAATTTATCAATTTGTTTTGCGTTTTCGTCCACACGACCGGGATTATTTTTCAATTCAACTATGTCCCAAAATGTGTAAAACTTAAATTATATTGATACATTCGCATGATTAAAATGACGAATTCTCAAAATACCCAAAAGTCAGTACTTACCTATGGAAAAAATTTTAAATTTCGAAATAAATGATTTTGCTTCTTAGTCAATATAAGATGTAGTTCAATATAAGATGTAGCTGCATAGTCATATTGCCAGATAGGCAAAATGCTTTCAGTTCAATATAAAGTTTAGGTTAAAATCACGTAGACGTTTTGATTTTTAGGCAGCATGATCAAAAATAACTTTATGGACCTGTTAGATTTAAAGTGAAAATATATTTTAATATAACTATCTCTATTTGAACTATTTGAAGAATGATTGTGGACGATAGGCTAGCAACTAATCACTGCAATCAATGATGTAAAACCGGCCAAGTGCGTGTTGGGACACGCGCAGTGTGGGGTTCCGTAGTTGCTTGTCTTAGTTACATCGACGTGCGGTGCGGTTGCGTCGGCCGAATTTGTACAATTGGCCTTTCCAAGTAGACATTAAGTTCGTCGACTATTACTCGGTAACTACTTATGCCTTCTTGTCCGTGATAGTTTTCCTGTTAAATGCATTATATGTATGTACTACTACCACGATTTTTTTCACATCCCCAGTAGTAGCCACTTAGCCAGGGACACATGACTCGAACAAAAATTAGGGCTTTAAAGCCCAATATCTCGCAAACGAATCACTAATTTCAAAAATGGTTATAGGAAACCCATAATAGTTTTGAACGAGCTATCCAACGATACCCCACATCATGGGTTTAACGAGAAAAAAAATTACATCCCCGCTTTAGGTACCCTAAAAAAATTTTTTTTTAAAGATTTTATTGCTTTTATTGTTACTGTTTCGTCGGTGTAATTGAATTATATACCCATGCCGAATTACAGTTTTCTAGTTGTAATGGTTACTGAGCTAAGCCGAAGACGGACAGACAGACAGACAGACGGACGGACATGGCGAAACTATAAGTATTGTCTACGGAACCCTAATATAAAAAAGAGGAAAGTAGGTTATAAGCGCTCCAAAAGTGGCACACTAAAACGGAGTCAATTGCACCAACTTGCGTGACTGACGGACGGACAGACGGACATCGCGAAACTATAAGGGTTCCTTGCTGATTACTACATAAAAACGGACCGTTCTTTTGCTCTTGAGAGTACAGTCAGCAGCAGAAGTAGTACGCAAAATAACACGCTGAAAATTATCTACAGTGCTTATTCTCTTGACATTAGAGTCGAGTGTAGTTCATTTTGAGCACTTGACCCGTGTAGCTACTCTTGCTCCTGACTGTACTTAGATGTAGACGTATCGATCATTGAATTAGTCAAACTAGTTACATTTAAAGGTCAAATTACCAACCAAATATGTCGTCGACATTGACAAACCACAAACCTGCGACTTGACGTCAAAACATGAATGGTTGTTCGGTACGACTCTAGAGGTCAAATTATAAGAGCAACGTGTTCTTAGTCCATATCTTTTAGGTAACTATTTTATATTTTGAATACTGATAACTATCCATACTAATATTATAAATGCGAGAGAGTGCCGTCTGTCTGTTACGTCTCAACGCTTAAACAGCTGAACCGATTGAGACGAAATTTGGATGAAAGTGGAACTATGGTCTTAATCCCGGAAATCATCCCCTGATGGGGTGAAATTGGGGATATATTGAGTTTGTATGGAGCTACTATACATATAAACAAGTTTCACGCGGACGGAGTACGCAGGAAAAAGCTAGTTATTTCATATTTCTACGTCTGCTGAATTGTAGAAGCTAACGCGACAACGTAAGTTTACCATTTTTTTTACCACGGAGACAACGTAGCTTATAGACGGCCGCGACATATATCTTGTTCTAAGTGTACTAATAAGAAAGAGACGGATAGTGCGAGAAAAATCGAGAGCATATCATCGCATGATAGCCGTGCAGAGAGAGGAATCGCAGACTCAAATCAATGGTCAGTCCCGTATGAATTATGATTCACTAGCTTCTGTCCGCGTGGAGCTCGTTTATATCGTAGCTCCATACAAACTGTCATCCTCCCTTTCACCCCCTCAGGGGATGGTTTCCGGGATAAATGCTATCCTATGTCCTTCCCCAGGACTCAAACTATCTCTGTACCAAAGTTCATCTAAATCGGTTCAGCGGTTTAAGCGTGAAGAGGTAAAGTAACAGACAGACACACTGTCGCGTTTATAATATTAGTATGGATATTATGGATTGTGTAGGCTAACAGACCTAGAGGCTACTGCGGGTCCCTTACTCTCAACACAACACAGCTGGGGGCCTAGACAAGGTTACAATCGACAAACGTTGCTTGCGTTGCGTTTGGGCTATTGGCGTTAGCGCTTGTCGATTGTCACCTTGTCTACGGCCCCTGATCTTTAAGAACTCTGGCGTTATTATTCACTGCCAGGAACACAACACCACATTATCACCTAGGGGCCATATCGTATTCAAACCAATTTGAGCTGAATAACTTCGGTCAAAAATTTCATTTTTGGAAATTGTTTTTGTTGCCAATTGTAGGTAGTTTTCTGTATACCATCATCAACTACTAATTCCATCGACCTCATCATCACTTACCATCAGGCGAGATAGGGGTCAAATGCGTACCTATGCTTAATAAAAAAAAAAAAAAAAAATTGAGACGATTCTATAACGAGCCCAAATTCGACGGGGTTGCGTCGGTTAAATACTGAATTCCCATGGCCAATTGGCCACCTTCTGTCTCCATCATCAGATCAGCTCGATGGCACCATAATATTTAATCGTCATCCAAACTATACTTATACCAAACATTTCAGCTCAATCAGTTGACTGAACTGGTCCAAAATTCAGTTCCAAGATTTGTCCCACACTAACAAACAAACAGGTCAAGTCAAATAAAAGCTTGTAAAAACGGTCTCCATACTCTCCATTGACGAAATGTTGGTTCCGTTTGTGTGTTCGTTTTTCGTAATATTCGTGGTACAGAACTAAAGTTGGTTTAGGCGTTAGTAAACAATTAATCTGTTTGGTTTGAGGTGCGAAGGCTGGCGACGAGGTAAGAGAATTATGTAGGCTGGGAGTCGGAGGATTCGAGAGAAACCAAAGAATGCGAACTTAAATTCCTTTAATGACGGAATTACAAAAAGATTAAAATAAATCAATTAAAATTAATTATATTTAACAGGTGCCTAATGGTCGATGTGAGAACCAAGAGTGACGAACACTAGTCTTTTTGGGAAACGGGGCACGGTGTTGCGAAATGCAGAGTCGGCACCACCTGCATGGCCACTTGGGCGGTCGCTGGTTATGCAAGCATGTAACAAGAGTCTGTTGAAGGCGTGTTTTTATTATTTAAACTCCTACTTTTTTTATTACAGACCGGTATTTATTGGTCATTTTTTGCCCGACTACGGCAGCGCCGAAAGAAAGGAATATGTTTTTGGAAGTCTTTGTAGACCAATCGAGTACTTTGACCGGCGTGCCATTAACTGTGCTATAGTCTGTTGATTTTCGGTCAACCTTAAAGATTAATGATGTATCATCGGCAAATAATACTATACTTATCACAGAGATTGCTTACTATAGACGGCAACTCATTTATAGGTATAAACCAAAAATAGAAATAGTCCTAAGATAGAGCCCTGGCACTCCTAACGTTACTGCAGCTCCACTAGACTGGGTTCCTTTTACAACAACTGTTTGTGTACTATTGCTGAGATATGAAGACAAGACTTAATGCATTTTCAGACAGACCATAATGCTGTATAGTTTCAAAATGAGCGTTCCACGCAATCAAATGCTTTAGAAAGGTCACAAAAAATACCAATTGCATCACAAGAATTCCCCCAAATATTGTAAATATGTTTAATAAGAACAGATGCGGCATCAGTCGTGGAACGTCCTTTTGTGAAACCAAACTGATTATTCGTAAGCAGTTTATTTCTATTGAAGTGCATTATCATATCGGTTAACATTAGCTTTTCATTAACACAGGTAGTATAGATATGGGATGAATAAGGTATCAATATCAATCGATTCGAAATTATGCTCCGAGTGACATAGGGTACCTTTTGCATTAAAGTTATAGGCGATACAGATGTAGACTTATTACTATAACTACAACTTAGAAAAGTTGAGGAACCCCCGACATTTTCATTTCAAAGTCCAATATCTCAAAAACGGCTGAACAGATTTTCGTGAAACATAGCTAAGAACACTCGGGATGAAATTATCTATGACACAATAAAAAAATTACGAAAATCGGTGCATCCGTTTGGGAGCTACGATACCACAGACAGATACACAGACACGTTAAACTTATAACACCCCTCTCTTTGCGTCGGGGGTTAAAAATACATTGCCACAGTAATCGATGATGTAGGAATCTCGGTCCTGTCTGCGAGGACAGAGGGGTTGTCACGTAACGTTTCCAACGTGCGTTAGGACAGTGCAACTATCATTTTTACACATAAAAATTGACATTTAGATCTACCTTACCGTACAATGCGTTACAGTCAGGTCTAAAGTGGTTAAGTTACTCGGCCGGCCGATTTTTTGACATATCTTAGGTAGAATAAAAATTAGTAAGATGAACTCAAGTTGGTACTGAAACGTGGTCGCTTACTATGGGCCTCATAAGAAGGCTCAGTCACCCAAAGGGCTATGGAGAGGGCTATGTTGGGAGTTTCTCTGCGGGATCGCATCAGAAATGAGGCTATCCGCAGTAGAACCAAGGTAACAGATATAGCCCTCCGAATCGCTAAACTTAAGTGGCAGTGGGCGGGGCACATAGCACGTAGAACCGATGGCCGTTGGGGAGGAAAGGTTCTCGAGTGGCGACCACGTACCGGAAGGCGCGGCGTGGGTAGGCCCCCCGCAAGGTGGACTGATGACCTGGTAAAGGTTGCTGGAGTCCGCTGGATGCGGGTGGCGCAGGACCGGTCACTTTGGCACTCTTTGGGGGAGGCCTATGTCCAGCAGTGGACGTCTTTCGGCTGATATGATGAACTCATGTTTAATGTCCTTGGTACCGTTTGCAACGCTCCCTAAAAGTCCCAACATCATGGCGATGGCGTGCGTGGGAGCGCTGCGCGTGAGTTGAATGAAGGTGAATCTGCGACGCGACAGTGACGTCATAGAGACCTTAGAATAGATAACTGGCCCCGTATCATGGTCGGCCTTATCACGCGATAAGTGACAAGATAGAGCGTTCGTCTCGTTCTATCGAACGGTGTCAGCCAGTGACGGACGCTCTATCTTGTCACTCATCGTGTCAGTCATGTTAATATTTATGTTTCTAGGAGAAAGGGATAAATGTCTAATCTTCGGATTAGATGTCAAAGCGGACCCCGGGCCCCTTTAGGGCCACAACCGGGAATAACGCTAGGAGGATGATGAGAAAGGGACAAAACATATTACCTACTTGTGGCTTTGAGAGCTGAAGAAGACGCAAGCACGTCTTTTCTACCTATATTTAATATTTTGAGAAACTTAATCGACAAGAAAAAATACCTATTGACCCTGCCCACAAAATTTCACTAGAATCGATTGTGAAAATCTGTAGAACCCACCCAGTGACCAAAGCTATAACGGCTTCGTTCGCTTTGCTCGCTCGCTAAATAAGTATTAAGGTTTGTTAACTTTTATGAATAATGGGTAATAATTATACATTGAAAAGTAACTGCGGGCGTAGCATGGCATTATCGTTGTCGATAAGACATCCGTCGCTCTCGCACTCGTATACTTGTCGGAACGTGACAGATGTCACCCACAGCGATAAGTGATAAATGCTGCAATGCTGCAGCGGGCGCGCTACTGATTTTCCTGCCTAAGATAAATCAATCTCTCTATCTGTTTCTACCTTGATTTTTCGACAAATGTAAGAAAAGGCTCTACTCCTTAAAAGTCCAAAATTGCGTAGGAGCGAGGCTGCGCGTGCGTTGAATGAAGGTGAATCTGCGGCGCCGCATGACGTCAGAGTGAGTAAGCAGGCTATATATGGAAAATTACGACCTTAGAGTAGGTAGGTGCCTCTCTGATCTCTGAGGTTCTATTAGACTAGATGAGTTGAATTGAAAACAAATTGGTAAGTACTTATTAACGTGCACTGCAATTCACGATTTCACGTTTACTCAATTAAAGCCTCGGGTCTATTTTGTCTTTGCAATTATGTTTCAAGGGCAGTAGGTAATATGAGCAAAAAGTTATTTGTATTGTATGTATATATTTTTACACTTGACTTGAATTTTTGACCTTAATTTTTAACAAACTTTCAAAGAAACTTAAATCAAACTTCTACTTTAACTTAAACGCAATTTAAAAGATACGGCCGTTTGTGCCGCATAATCTGTTTTTGCTACGCTATGTCCTCGCCGAGCTAAAGGGTCCTGTGTGGCCCGGCTTGAAGAAAGTCAAACAAAAAAAAAAAAAAACCGCAACATCTGTCACTCGCAATTTCGCAAATAATCAAAACCTATTTAGAGTAGGTACCTATATTTAACATTGCCCAATGAAACATGAATAAAGTACCTAAGGTAGATTGTGTTACTCGCAATTTCTTGAAGTGGCCCTGAAAATTAAATGTAATGCGATTTACCTAACCCTTTTGGAAACACCGGGCGTGAAAGTATACCTGTCTGTAAGTAATTTTGTTTCATAATTTCAACCCGTATAATATCTAGAATTGAAGTCCGTTTAACTCTAATTCCTTTTAACTAAATTTAACAAAAATATTTATATTTGAAAGAAAGAAAGAAAGAAAGAAAATACATTTATTTAACGTCACAACTTACACAATAAAAAAACAAAGAACAAGCAAAAGAAAAGGCTTAAATACGCGGACGTTAAACAGGAGCCCCACTCAGCATAAAGCCCCTGCAAGACACGGCAAGCAGAGGCGCTGATTTTCGGTGGGGACCTAACTTAAAACTATTATAAGTGGCGGCACAAACGCCAACAACTGGTATTAACTAAGAACAACAAAATAAAATAAACCTAAACAATTGACATACTTAAATAACAAAATAAAAAGAAAACATTTGGTGTATGTAGACTGTGTTTCGGGCTCCATGCACTTGACCGGTATACGCGGTGAACACACAACACAACCTACTTTATGTCACGTAACGACCTCGGCACTCGAAAGGCTTTATCATGTTAAGTAGCTTTAAAACGCAACGCCGCCATTACGTTTTTCAATGCAGCTGTTGACATTCTTAAATTGGTTACGTTAAATTAGTTGTTATGCTAGGTACCTATACCTATACCTCGTGGTTTGAGAAGACCAATTTTGAGAGGGGATGCACGCCTTCCCCGTCAAAAAACCTTCTTCATCCCAATAAAAAAGTCATGAAAAACCCGTCTTTTGTCTCCCGTAGGTCTAAGCTCCATAGTCCATATAAGTTGTCAGGGTAATTGTAACTGAATATCGCACTCCGCCGTACGTATGTATTAAAATTTTACGAAAACGGTGAAAGAAGTGAAATAAATTAAGAATTTTACGTGGCCGAGGTAGGCAATTATGTTTTGGCTTTAATCAGACGAGCAATAATATACTCAAGAATCATAGGTATATATATATATATCCGAAAATCAGTCCTTATTGACCTTATTGTTTCCTAATCCTAATTTCTTGGAGAAGTTTCTGCGTCGAAAGTTCACGGTAATTCGGGCTTCGGGGCTCGTGAAAAGTCCCAGAAGTTTCCTAAGTACTTTCTTGAGAATGTTATGCTATGCTACTTGTACTTTACTTGTCAGACCCCGTATCATGATCGGCCTTATCACGCGAGAAGTGACAAGATAGAGCGCCAGTCTCGTTCTATCGAACGGTGTCAGTTAGTGACGGACGCTCTATCTTGTCACTTATAGTGTGATAAGGCCGACCATGATACGGCTTTTTGAAGTGAAAACTTCTTTAGCGGCGCTGAGCACTTTTTTTAATGCGATATTTTCCAATTCCCGCTCTTGAACAGTAAGTATAAGATCGTAAAGCGTAGGAGGTAGGTAGGTGAATATTGTATTTGTGTTCCTACGTATGTAAACAGGATGCATGACACATCCATTTAGCAACCATCATGTAACATCCAGTGTTATGTAAAATTATTAGACAGAGAGAAGGCTGAATCAATTGGCGTCTCCTACACACGTTAAAGGTCTGTCGTTGTATAACACTTAGAATCTTAGTTAATAGATTGCCTCTTCCGTGCAAGACCAATCTGGACCATCTTGCATGGCTATCACAAGGACGGCCCGCGACTCGTGTCGTGTCGCGGCGACATAGGCCATTCGTCTCTTAATTTTGTACTAAGCAGTAACGCTGCTAAACAAATTATAATATCTTTTTTTAAGAAATAAAGATCTTAAACCCGAAATCGGCAGTAATGATTAATTGACGACAGATTGTTCCGAAAGCTCAGTTTGTTACTCAGTTGGTTGGTTGGCCATTTAGGGGTCGCCGGTTCGAATCCGGCTCGGAGCATATTTTTTTCCTTTAATTAGAATGCTACCAAATTAAACTTTATCATACAAACATTTGCCAATAGTTAGTTGTCAAAGTGAATCATCGGCGAAAAGTTGGTTACAAAGTTAAAATTTGGACAAAAAAAGTTCGGAGAAAAAGCAGAACACCCTTTACAAGCTTAGTTTTGACTCTTGTTAGAATATAAGAACTTCAGTATGAAGCGTGTTAGTCGAAGAGACCGAAACCCATCTCGTCTTCAGACTCCTCAGGGTCCTCCTTCTTCCCCCCTTGGCGACCTCAGCGGGCGAGTCCGCCTGATAATCCGCGTCCCCTTTTTGTGGACTCGGATTATTGGGTCGTGCATTATCAGCCCGGACAAAAGTGGCTTCCAATTATTGCCCCGGACCAAGTTTGCTCAGGGTGATAATGCACGGCCGAATAATGTACAGCCTGTAGTAAACTTTATTATGCTAAATAATACATCATATTAAATAATATCAGAAAAAGAGGAGGAATTTAATGTTCTATAATGGGTAATACACAGCCGTCTCGCATCCAAATCTTTCTATTCTTCTCGTTCCTCTAATTCTCATAGAGACCGCTCTGATGATTGATACTTGTATTTTGACTTTGATCCAGCTTAATTGTGTTGTGAGTATGGTTAGGACCATTTTTCACATAGCTTTAGAGATGTTAACATTAATTGTTTTATTAAGCAGAAACGTCCGCTAACGAAATTTCAAATTTCGATCATAGTGGCAAATTGAAAAATTATTCGCCACGAGCGGGATTTGAACCCACAACCTCTGGAATCCGTCCATCGCTCTGCCAATTGAGCTACCGTGGGTCCGCTAGTGGCGACGAATCTTTCAATCCCTTCCACCCACGGTAGCTCAATTGGCAGGGCGATGGACGGATTCCAGAGGTTGTGGGTTCAAATCCCGCTCGTGGCGAATAATTTTTCAATTTTCCACTATGATCGAAATTTAGAGATGTTTTCTTTATAAAGGATTGATATTCCATTCCGACAATGCCATCACAGGAGACCACAAGCGGAGCAGAACAGACACTTTTTGTGGACGTGGATTATTGGGTCGTGCATTATCAGGGCGGACAAAAATGACTTGTCATAAGCGAAGACATGTCTTAGGTAATGTACAGCCCGATAATCCATGTACAGTATGGACATTAGTTTGGCCGTGCATTAACATGGCTGTACATTAACCGGCGCCAGCGGGCGCCGCGGCGGCGGTGTGGCATGTTTGAATAATAATACTTTCAGAATTAATTATTGCTCCCGCCAAACATCAGTAAATCCATTAAAAACTTAATTGACTATACCATAAATCATCACAATACTCATCCATGAATATAAGGAAATCCCAAACCGGGCTAATGGTCAAAAAGAAATTAAGGTCAGCGAACTCTTTATTGAATTGTGTTGCCATTAATATTTGTCCGACTATACTTTGCAACGGTTTCGGATGAACCAGTATTACCTGAGCTCTGGTTACGTACAGTTATTACGAAGCTAGAGGGGTCAATCTATGTTGGACGTGTGTACAGTCGTGTACAAAGTGGTTTGTGATGGTACAGTCGTGACTTGTTATTGTCAATGGCCTATTGTTCGGCAAAGTCATTTTTAACTGCATTTCCTTAAATCGTGCCGGTGATTTTTGAATATTATGAAGGCTTGGTCATTTGTGGTGGTACAATACGCTGTTGTTTTCATTTCTGCACGAGATATAGATAAGTTCAATTTGATTTGTTAAGAACTTTAATTACTGACAACTGTTTAATTAGGTACCTTTACCTATGTCCAATAATTTTATATTCTAGTCATAGAGATCGTTTAAATTCCGGGTATGAGGATACAGAATATTTTTTAGCTCGGATAAATTCTACCGCATGCTCGAATTTAAACTTTCGTGAGACATGTTTTGAATCATACTAATAATTAAATATTTAAACTAACGTATTAAAAGTCACTACGGGCGACATTTTTCGGTAGATCATCAGTCCACCTTGTGGGACGCCGCGCCTTCACCACTCGAGAACCTTTCCGCCCCAACGGCCATCGGTTCTACGTGCTGTGCCCCGCCCACTGCCACTTAAGTTTAACGATTCGGAGGGCTACCTTGGTTCTGCTGCGGATAGCCTCATTTCTGATGCGATCACGCAGAGAAACTCCCAACACGGCCCTCTCCATTGCCCTTTGGGTGACAATGAGCCTTCTTATGAGGCCCAATAGTAAGCGACCACGTTTCAGTGCCATATGTGAAAAGTATGCGTCACTATAATAAAACAGTATATGTATTTTATACCTTATTTCTTCAACAGTAAATGTTTATTAAGCAGAAACATCCGCTAACGAAATTCCAAATTTCCATCATAGTGGAAAATTGAAAAATTATTCGCCACGAGCGGGATTTGAATTTGAACCCACAACCTTTGGAATCCGTCCATAACTTCGCGGTAGATGTCGCTACGAGCCTCCCTAAGGGTTATTTCTTCAATTCTTTGTGCCAATCTCAGCAAGGACTATATACACTTTCCAACCGTTTTTAAAGTCACAGAACCGGACCACGCCGCCTGCCGGTCGCAAGGCCACGCGAAAGGTCACTAACTCCCACTAGTCCGACCATATGCAGCTCCTGTTTGCCGTCATCTGTACAATAGTTCTATAGTAATTATAAAGAGGAAAAAATCTTTGAGAAGTAAGTCGTAAGTTTGTATGTAGGGGGTCCGGAGCTAAACCTACTGATCCGATTTCAAAAACTCTTTCACCAGACGTTATCAGATCGACTCGAACAGATTTAGGTATCCTGCGGATTCGGTGTGTTTAACTACCTGCCCCGCGCGGTAGGTAGTTAAACAAATATATCTGTACTCTTCAGTGCTCTAAATATCTAAGACTAACGTCTTGCTCAAAGTGGTCGTCAACTACTAAACTAATTCATATGAAATAAATTAATGAATGAATGAATTTTATTCTGCAAGTAGGCCATAATGGCACTTTTACAACTCAAAATTCTAACAGCGTTTCTGAAAAAGAAGACTATTGTTAATTATATACGCCGAAACAGACTCAACATTCAGTCATTTTTTGCCAAAAAAAACTTATAACAATGATAGTTTATAACCTATTTAAAATAAGACAAACTGAATACAAAGAAAAAAATATAAGACTAACACTTTGCATCAATAAGAGTTATTTTAAATAAACACCGCTGTAAATCTGGCATATGATTGATATATACATGTAACTACAGTCAGGGAAAATGTATTCACGTACCTTTTTATGCCTTACTGTCATAGTAACAAGAGCTAGCTTGTACATGGTTTTCATAAGATTAATGTGCAGCGGAATAGTTTGACGCCTTAATTTTTGAAACTCCATCTCTAGGTACTCTACCGTGTGGCGAACGAGTAGCTGTGTGCAAACCTATTCTAACGCCATTTTGTCATAGAAATAAATACATGACAAATGTAACATGTCACTTGATTTAAGACGACTAATACTTTATAAAACTTTTACAATACGGTAGAAATAGCCAGTCGCTAAAAGTCGTGAGCAGTATTGAAGTGAAGGTGATGTCAATGATATCAGCCGTGAAATATTGTGAGAAAGGAAATGACATACTTATGAATAACTAACAGTTGTGTCTGTTAATTCTGATTACCATAACATGGGGTGAGTAGGGATCACGAGGAGAGTTGGGTTATGAATGGAGAGAGAAGGGATGAAAGGGGGGTGAGATGGGATTGTAAGGCTACTGCTACCTAAATAATGTATTCCAATTTAAAATGGAGCTATAGTAATATTTATAATAAAAAAACTATCCAACAATCTTCCAAAATCACCTTTGTATGAAAACCCATCTCACCCCAACTACGAGGGACTACGGGGTGAGGTGGGATTTCGTGTTTATCGTCAAAATTATGAAATGGAACTACCCAACGTCCGGAACACTTATATTATATACAACATTCAGTTTGCATGTGCAAAAATAAAATGTTATCGAGGTTTGAATGAATGTCAGTTTTGTTCCTACTCACCCTGTTTTACGGTAGACCCTACAGGGGATAGATTGAACAAAATAAAGTAGCCAATGTCCACTCCACGCCTAGGACTTCAGCTTCCTATATACATTCCAAACTTGGAGACAATTTGTTCACTGACTGTGGTAAATTGGAAAATAAATGTGGAAATGTTCTCGTGGCTTGGCGGAGTACTAAATTGAAGTCGGTTAAAACTTTGTTTTTAAAGTAAATTATTTGCATTACAGTTTAGGCATGCATTTAGTAGGTAGTTTCTAGTAGGTACCCTATCCATTCAGATACCAAAGTCACAAATTGCTTCGGAAAAAAAACTTGCAAATGTTATATTTTATCAATAAATGAGTATGAGTAAGAAAGAAGTGAGGTCCACGCTGTGAGTTGAGTTATCCTCAAGAAATCTTCAGAAAACGAACTTAAAGAGTTAATAGATTAATTGTTTTATACAATTCGTGCTAGAAAAAACAAACAAACCAACAGACTAAGTACCTACCATAGACTGCATAGACAAAAACCAAAGACAAACAGGTGAAGAAGAAATTATAGAACAAGGTTCCATGAAACGCAAACTCGCGTGACCACTGCAAAACAATAGAATAACGACGAGAACAAAACAACATTCAAACAAAACTAGACTTTATTTGAATAGGTCAAAAGCTACACCGAAAGCATTTACTATATTGGCTTAACTATTTCATAGAAGGATACGAATTATACGAAAATATGCTTTATGTTATTGTCGTTAAGAGTGATGAGAATTGCTTTTGGTTTTAGAGGAATTTTAATTCGAAGCTTTAGCATTTCGTTAGGTTTCTAACGAAGTTATGTAATACGTTGGTTTCTCACGAACCTTAACCTTGGGTGTTTGGAAATGAAAGATTGATGTGAAATGACATGTCTTTACTTTAGAACTATCGGCACTATAACGACCATTTCTTTATCTTTTTTTGTTGTGCGTAAGGTAAAACTCGATAAATCATCTTGATTTATTCTTTTATCTTAGAAGACCGCAGTAAAAGAATAAAATTAATATATTAGGTACTTACTTGTCATCCTATTTCTAATTTTGTTCCTTGGTGGTGGATAAGATTGGAAGACCTGAATAGCCCGATTCTAGATTCAAAACCTGACAGGTCACAGTAGGTAATATCCCCACTTTCACTCTCTTTATTTCAGCATCAGAATGAAAGAGGACATGAAACAAAGGCCATACTAGGATATATGGCCTTTCTCTCAATTAACTTTTCAACTCCCCTGTAATCTTCTCATTCAAACAATGACATTTAGACCCTGAAGGCGCATGCAGCCTGCATTTGTCCCTCTAACTGTCAAAAGACTCGCTGGATCTAGAAGGCATTTGGACGAAAATATTCCAGTCGTATAATACTTACGTAAATTAGCGCTCAATCGCTAACTGCGTGGCCACCACGACTTTGACTTAACATGTGTGATTTCCATTGCTCTACAATATATCACTTGCAGACTCGTTTAAGAATTCCTTCGATAATAGGGGCGTAGACACTAAATAAAATAATCAATAATGTCATATTTTCTCGAAAAAGGATAAAAAATGTCCTGGAGCATTGCACCCGAGATAATTCATCTGGGAGATAAGAACACTATAAAAGAGAACTTAATTCTCCTCAAACAATCTGGGGGGTTTAAAGTGTACTTTTTAGTTCTCCTAATTCACCCTTAATTTATTTATTTATTTATTTATTTATTTAAACTTTATTGCACAAAAGAAAACTTATCGTACAAAAGGCGGACTTAATGCCATATGGCATTCTCTACCAGTCAAACCTTAAGGCAAAGCGGAAAAGATTGTGGGGCAGTGCAAATAACAACTAAAAAAAAATAACATTACGGTATTTCTATATACAACATATTTACACAAATACATATAGGTACATAAATAAAATAAATACTTACATACACAAATAAATATATATACATAAATATACACTACATACATACTTACAAGCGAAATTTTCAAACCTGTAACCTTTAGTCTACTCGGATCTGCCTGCTTAATTCACCTAGGTGAATAAGGTTCACTGAAAGTATACTTAATGCACTCGTGTCCAACCCCTCGTGAATTAAGTTAACTGAATGTGTACCTTATTCACCCGTGACCTGCTAACGGTGTATTAGGTATACTTTTTTGACATCTTTATTCCCCTGATCGGTAATAGTAGATTATACACTAAGGGGATAAAGCACTGTTTTATGTCACGGGAGCGAATTGAATCCCGAACGTAACGAAGGACTCATAATTTAACTGCTGAGCGTAGCGAGGGAGTTATAAGTTAATTCCTGAGCGAAGCGAGGGAATTAAGACTGAGTCCTGAGTGCAGTGAGGGGTTCAACCGCCCAAGACTAAAACAGTCTTATCCCCGAGGTGTATACTCTACTTTTCACACCTTATGCGAGACAAAAAAACAGGCTCAGTAGATAAATAATATTGAAGAAGCAATACCAGAAGCACTGATTCAGACACAGACTTTACGCCTTTTACAGCTTTCCATTTGTCAAAATCGTTGTAGGCTTTTAGGTATTTTTCTTTTGACTTCTCTGGCAGCAGATTGTTGACAATGCCTATGGCATCTAATTTGATAAACTCAGGAGTCAAAACACTTTCATCACTCGACATTTTCAATATTATTTTTGAAATTAAATCTTCTATAGGCACCTACAAGAACTCGATTTGTTCGTCACGCGTGAACAAATGAAGGCGCGCGACGTTCCAAATTCGAAAGCACAAGCCGTGGTCCTAGATTCGAAATTCGAATTTCGAACACCGCGCTCGTCCGGACCGGGGTTCACACGGAGGCAAACTTCATTTATTTTGTCAAATCAAGTAGGCCATGGCCTAGGACAAATTGTGTTTAGCCAAATTAAACTTTATGCATATAGTAATAAGAATTATGAAAAGTGAAATCATATTATTAACCAGCGGGTTATAATGAAATTCAGTACAACATTATAACCCGGCTAATACCAAGGGATTTAATGTCTTGCTTTCGGTAGGGTTTACATGACCTATAATTCGGCATTGTCGAGCATGTGGTTTGAAAATTAGGTTATCTTATCTGTGAGTGGATTTTGTGTGCTTTGTATTTCCCTGATAGGTGCTTTATTTTTGAGCTAGATTAGAACTTTATTCCCCTGATAGGTGAATTAGGTTAACAGAAAGTGGGCAAGATGTTCTGTCCCTTTTTCGCAAAACGCAACTTCATTTGAAACGATGACGCTGGAAGAATGTGACGTCACAGAAGACGGCAACGTGCCGCGCTGCATCGTGTTCGTCGACGCGGCGCCCCGGCAGCATCCTATAATGTGACGTCACGCACCGTTTGCGTTTTCTCTCTCTAACAAGCAATATTAAAACGGTTGTAGCTTCGTAATTCTTTGGGATATCTGGATGAGATTTCGTCACTAGGCATTTTTTTTTGCCTTCTTTCTTTTGGAGTAATAATAATTTTCGAGTCTACACCCGTATTCATTACCTACCTAGTTGCAGCACCGATTTAATAAATCATAAGCTTAACACGTAACAATGTCGTCATTCCTGACCTGACCTTTGTCTAAGTCTTGTTCCCTCTCCAAATTCTAGCATTTGCCTTCAACAAAAGGCCGGGTGTTCAATATCTGCTTCTACCCTCAAGTTAATTCTTTTAGAAAATGATTTCTGGAGTAAAAAGTATATCTATAATAATTAACACATTCACTGCCAAGAACCGCTACGCGCTGCGCTCGTAGCGTCCCGTGGTTTTCCTCGTATGTAGCGGTAAGCGACTACGGCGTAGGCGCCGGCTAGGCGGGTTCCTGGCAGTGAAAGTGTTAAGGTTGCCCTGCCTGTAAAATGTGAATGCAACCCGCCCTTAACACATTCACTGCCAAGAATCGCTACGCGCTACGCTCGTAGCGTCCCGTGGTTTTCCTCGTATTAGCGGAAAGCGACTACGGCGTAGGCGCCGGCTAGGCGGGTTCCTGGCAGTGAAAGTGTTAAGAGGAAACACAAAGGTCGAGATAATTGAGAAATAGGTGTTTGTAAAATGTATTGCTGTCGCGCCAACCTCAAGCCTCCCCCCGCAGAGCGCGATAGAGACAACTGCAGCTTGGGCCGAAAACACCTATTGAAAGTATATAAAATCAACGTTTCGTAGTCCCCTGACTTCTTCTCCAAAAATTGACCTATTTAACTATATTTTATTAAAAATTAAAGAAACGCTTTGGCCGTGTTCCTACGTTTTCTTTTTTTAAATAATCTAGTCAAAATTGTTTTCTGGATGTTTGAACACAGCGGAAAATCTGGCATTTTTTTTAAATTCAAATTCAAATTCAAATTCAAAAAAAATGCCAGATTTTCCGCTGTGTTCAAACATCCAGAAAACAATTTTGACTAGATTATTTAAAAAAAGATTTAGGATTTAGAGATTTTTTTAGGTTTTTGAAGGTTTTAGGTCTTTTAAGAATAACTTTATGAAAAAAAAGAAATAATAGGAACATTTCAATAGTAAGTAGCCATAGATTTATGGAATGCCGTTATCCAGGGAGAAAACAGGATATTATTACGTTTCTATGGAAAAATGGCCCTTGTGTTTCCTCTTAAGGTTGCCCTGCTTGTAAAGTGTGGTTGCAACCCGCCCTTAAAATACATATATCTTTTCCAGGAGGACGGCACAGTAGAATACTTCAACAACATCATCGTCCAGCCCCACCTCCGACTGGTGACCGGGCAGGGCCGCGGGTACCACGTCCGCTGCCGCTACCGGCGCCGCGACCTGACGCAGTTCCACATCTACCCTCGCGCGTCTGCGCTTAGTTCCAACGCCCTGGATGAACAGTAAGTCCTGACCCCGCATCATGGTCGGCCTTATCACGCGATAAGTGACCAGATAGAGCGTCCGTCACTGGCTGACACCGTTCGATAGAACTAGACGACGCTCCCATCTTATCACTTATGAAAGAAAGAAAGAAAAGAAAGAAAGATACATTTATTCACAAACAGGACACACATATTAAACAATAAAATAATCAAAGAACAGATACAACATGAAACAAGTGTGTCTCTGCGGCAGTGAACCGGACACTGGCTCAGCATTATGCTGAGGTGTCAGACACCTGCAGCGCTGATTTTCAGCCAGCACCGTCGGTGACTCACGGAAACGTCATACAAATTTAATAAATAAACTACCTACATTATTGGGAGTATTGGGACAGGCGAAAGAGAAATAAACATAAATACTTAAAGTGAGATAATGCATGTTATCGCGCATCTTATCGCGTGATAAGGCCGACCATGATACAGGTCCTGGTTGCTTTTCTGATTCTTACAGCAGAGCCTTCAAGACCCAGTTCCGACAACCTGGAGGAACATTAACTACGATTGTAACCCATGAAGAGTCAGATGAACTGGTTCCCTCTTTTTTCTTGAGCCTCCATTCTTCCGCAATAAAGACCTAGCAACACCGTTTATGATTCTAGTATTGAATTATCTGTCTTTTATCCTATTTCTGTGTGCTCGGGAGCTTCTGTCTTCAGCTGTAACATGAACTTAAGGCCCATTTAGATTATGCAAGTTTCTTGTACAAGAATCGGCAATAATTGTATGCAATTATTGTGTTTCAATAATGGTATTCAAGAATTGCACGAAAAAGTTTACACATGGGCAATATTCGCAAAGTTGAATACAATTATTGAATGCAACTATTGACAGGAAAGAATTGCTACCCTCTTTTGTTTACATTTATGCAATTATTGCAAGGAAAGAATTGCATTCAAGTATTGAAAAGTCTAAACCTTTTTGTTGTACAATATATTACGTATTGCTGCAATTATTGAACGTTCGGTGTCGGTGAGTAAATGAGTAAAGTGTCGAAATTTGGGTCTTCTGGTGTGATCAAATTTCTCGAAATATACAGAATCCATTAATGTCTGTGGAATACTGAACATATTAATTATAAAAATTGAGATGCCCGGGAATCTGCACTACAAGCGCTTTCCGTAGAATTTGGGATGGAAGGATTTGGTCCCAAGGAAATTAGTAACAAAATCAAGAACGCAGTAAGTATCAAGCCGAAAAAAAGAAGGTTAAAAAATCTATGGGTACTGGATCCGGTAGTACCGATGTTGGTCACAGAAGGTAAAGTTGTGACTATTGAAATATTTGATAGAAACCCAAAAATTGTTAAAAATTCCTCCGTCTGAAATTCTTCCTTTTGCCCCAACGTCAATATAAGTTCACACACGGAATCCATCTTTTGGTGGAGAGGCAATTCTTGCATTCAATTGCCTCAGCCTCAGTTTACACCTATTCCAGAATTGAATTCAAATTGCTTTCAATATGCAAGAATATCACGTTAGGTTTAGACTGAGCAATTTTTGATTGCTTCAATTTTATTGTATGGAATGTGCAAGAAAGTTGTATAATGTAAATGGGCCTTTAGAGCTAGAGACTTGTAAAGGAAATCGAATATGGAAATTGACAATATTTATTTACTTGTCATCTACAATAGACACTCTTATTGTATTCCGCACGACCTTGGCACTTACTCTAAACGTTGCCAATTACCATGTCTAATTCCGATTCATCTCGGTCACCAAGATTGCGGTAATCTGTCTAATTGTTATTCGAAGTCTGAAGTCATAGATGATCGTGGAAATATTTTTCGTGATTTAATAATTTCATTAAGCCTTCACAAGGTCTAGTAAGAATTCGCTCTGGGTTGGAAGGCCGGATATATGGCACTGCCATTGGCAGTCGATTTCGTCAAAGTAGTGACTACACCAAATCTTGGATTTCTTTAGGATACAACCGAGAAAACCGCTATACTTTATCATCACTATAAAGTAGAAATTAGACAGAGTAATAAAGAAACTACCTACCTATAAAAAAGGACCGGGTTGCACTCCGGGAGTGCCGGTAGAAGTGAAAACTCAATAACATTGTAACAGTTTTTCGATCAGGTCACGTGACATCTTACGGTATCACCCTAAAAATGAATTTGACGCAAATTTATAAACAATTATCAATTATTTAGGCGGACGGGCCTCGGGCGTGTTGGATGCGACGGGCCGCCGGCCGCCGGCGGGCGTCGGCAAACACAATGGCAATTTGTTTTTGCCATTGCCAAATATTTTTCCAAGCTTTATCTCTTTAGGAATAACGTCTAAATTCGAACTACTCGAATTTGCAAGAACAGCAGACGGCGGTGGCGACCAAAATATCAATTTGTTTTTGCCGTTGGTAAATCTTTTTCTAAGCTTTATCTCTTTAGGAATAACGCCCAAATTCGAACTATTCGAATTTTCTCAATAGTGTAATTAGTAGTTTTCGTTTGGTAGAATAAAAAGGAAACTCTAGTCCTGTGGTAAATATTTATATATTTAAAGAAAGTTAACGGAGGTTATAATATAGGTGTCTTAATACCAAACTTAAATTAGGGTAGGGTTGTTGATGACGTTTTGGTCGATTGCGCTAGTTTACAAGTGTAGGAATTAAGCTTAGCTGGTCTCCGGGCGGTGCTCCTCAATGTCCCTCGGACGCAGGGCGCTAGCTCGGTTGATCTAGGCGGCCTGGCTACGAAGTGGCCCCGACCAAACACCTCCTGGAATTGGCCAGTATGATAATACGGGTTACACTACAGGCTGTGGGGAGCATGACTGTCCGGGACGGAGCGAGCATGGAATCCAGTCCAGGTTAGGCCCGGGCTTCGCGATAGTTCAGTGAAACGGTACTCATTGTCTAGTAAAGTGATTGGGAATCAGTAAGCTACTATAAAGGGGGTTATCACTGTCGCCGGTACCACATTTCATGATTGTAACACGCCACGATGACGGATACGGACGATTATCGAAGCACCAACGTGCGTAGCAACGCCTAAGGTTATATGAAACTCACCTTTTGGAGGAAAATCGTCCCGCCTGGTGGTCAAATATTGACGAATGTCGACTCCGGGGCGTAACTAGCCCTCGGGTCCGTCTGTGACGCCTTTCCGTCGCGCCAAACTGCAAGTTTGTAACGAAATCACGCTATAATATTTCCAACAAGGACACGATCTCACAAGGCTATTCACGACACTTGAGAACACTTACGGTTATCGAGAAAACAGCTCGCTGGAGCAATCGGCTCCCAACAACTCGGGGGGCCCGATGCGGCCCACGCGGTCCAATTAGTATGCCGGTACGTCAGTCGGGCTGGTTAGCTGGAATACGACAATTGATATAATACGATGCCAAAAATAAACGATACTCCAAGAATTGTACCCGGATTGGGCGGAATACTTACAGAGGAAGAATTACAATTTAACTTTAATAAGCGAGGCGTCTTGCCACGCGTTCTCTTTTACTTCTTTCTTTTTCTTAAATCTCGGGTTGCCAGCCTTCCAATCGCAACTCCCCGGGCGTCCGAGCGAACGCCAATGATCGCCGAGTCTAAGTGTGACAAAAATGTATCGTTCCTCACACGAGGGCTTGGACAGCTGAAACGAAAATAACACAAACCTCCTTGGCTGTCGCATTGTCGAGTTTATTAGTAACGAAAGCTATTTATGCCCGCTCCTTCAGCGGTCAGGGTAATCGGAATTAACAACCTGGCAACACCGAACCACAGACTAAACACACCGGACAAAGGCAGGTGCGCACAGATACGACGAGAATGTAACAACGCGTTATAGGTTGGCCAACATTAGGAATAATATCGGGCCAACAAAAAGAAAGAAAAGGAACGCAATATCCTAGGTGTGACAAATTATATATTACACCCCCTTAACCAGGAGAATTTTACGAGGAAAGATAACTGAAAGAGTAAAATTCCGGCTCGCCCTCGAGCTGCAAATCAGCACTCGGTCAGGACTAACCCTAAATCAAACAAGAATTAAAACTAGACGAAATCCAAGTATTCCCGGCCCGGAATCACAAGGTCTGCAGCACCTTGGCATCAACAGAATCCGCGTGGCCGACGCTGGAAACGATTGCGTCTAGGCCTGCGGCACTACAGAGAGAGAGACACACAACAAAACGGTAGCAATGGCCACAACTAACTATATGTAATCGACAGCACATGTCAATCAGTCTTGTGGAAATAAGACCACACTTACTTCACGGCGACTTGGTACATTGCCGAGTCCCAGTTAAGGGAAAGGGGAGAGAAGAGGAAAAAAAAAAAAAGGGAAAAAAAAAGAAAAAAAAAAGGAGACCCATCACGCAGGCGCAGCTGAAGCGGTGAGGGTCAGCTGACGTCGTCAGACAGCGTTCGAAGACACCGGTTTGCAGTCCTTGATATGCCACTTCCCCAGCCGTTTACCGTTTTCATCTTCCAATTCGTACACTAAACGGGACACTTTTCGTATGACGCGGCACTTCTCATACTTGGGAGCCAATTTGGCCGCAAAATACTTGCTGGCCTTACTTTGTTTAAAGGTACGTTTCCAAACTTCGTCTCCAACTTCGAATTCGATGTCACGGCGCTTATCGTTGTAGTACTTGATGTTGCGATCGTGAGATTTCTGTAACAGCTCTCTCACGGTGGGATAGACATCTCTTAAGGTATTGATTTTATTCAGGTAATCACGTCTAGATGAAAAAACAATTTCGTCGACCTCCTCTGGTTCACCATAGATTGTACCATCGGGAACCGCCTCCCGTCCGTGTACTAGTAGGAACGGGGTGTAAGAAGTAGAATCGTTCACCGAAGTATTCACTGCAAACTGAATACGCGAAATGTTGGAATCCCACATGCGGTGGTCTGACTCAATGAACGTGGAAATGGCTGTTACGAGGGTCCTGTTGTAGCGCTCCACTGTGTTGACCTGTGGGCAATACACAGGCGTGTAATGCAGCTGTGGTATGTTATAATTCGCGAACAACCTTTGAACGTCGCCGCCAGTGAAATACGAAGCGTTATCTGCAATAATGGTTTGAGGTATTCCGTGGATCATGAATACGTGGTCCTCTAGCCTTTGGGAAATGACTGCTCCAGTGGCGCGTCGCATGGGAAACAGCATACAATACTTGGTGAAACAGCACACTACCACCAGCAAGTAAGTGTTCAACTTCCGCGAGGGGGGTAAAGGTCCAACAAGATCCAAGCTCAGGCATTGGAAAGGGCGACAACAAACCTTCGCGCTTCCCATAAAGCCTGGGGTGGGAAGCTGACTATGCTTATGTGCGGCACACGCAGAGCAGTTTGCTACGTACCGGACGACGTCCTGATACATACCTGGCCAAAAGTAGCGCAATTTTAGCCTTTTGTACGTCTTTGCTGTGCCCAAATGCGCAGCGGTTGGAACCGAATGGTTATTCATCATGACCTCTAAGCGGAAGTCTTGAGGGATAACTTCTTTCCATTCGAAGTCCGATGACAGCGCGTTGTTTGATTTAGTGTAGCGGTACAAGCGCCCGTTCATTATTTGAAAATTGGGAACGGATCCCGGTCTAGACTCGCACCTCTTAAACAGTTGTAAGTACCAGGTATCATTAATGACGCTTGTATCGATCAAGTATACTGGGACGGCTCTCGACAAGGCGTCCGGTACGATATTCTCCGAGCCTCGACGGTGCTCCACCACAAAGTTGTAAGGTGACAGTCGGCAACCCCATCTCTCGAGGCGCCCTGTAGGGTTCTTAAGGTTGAGGAACCATTTAAGGCTGGAATGGTCCGTTATTATCTTAAATTGGCGATCTCCTTCTAGATACGGTCTGAAATGTTCGACAACGTTAACCACAGCTAGGGCTTCCCGCTCCGTGGCTGAGTAGTTCCTTTCCTGTGGCGAGAGAGATCGACTGTAATACGCCAAAGGGTGCTCATCACCCTCAAACACTTGGGTTAGGGTCCCACCAATACCAAAATCTGAGGCATCACAATGTACAGCGAATGGTTTGGAGAAGTCGGGACAGGCGAGGACCGGCGCAGTTGTTAGGGCGACCTTGAGCTCGCTGAAAGCCCCATCCGCTTCCGGAGACCAACGAAAGGATGGTGCGCCTTTCCGAGTCGACGTTAGCTGGTTGAGAGGCCCTGCTATGTTGCTGAAGTTCTTAATAAAACGGCGGTAGTAAGATGCGGTGCCAAGAAAACGTTTCACGTCCTTTCGACATGTGGGAACAGGGAAGTCAATAATTGCCTTCACTTTGTCGGGATCTGTCCGCAAACCATATTCATCCACAACGAAACCCAAGTACTTGAGTTGTCTGCGGAAGAATTTACATTTAGGTAAGTTAATAGTCAGGTTAGCGTAACGTAGTCGCTCGAACACCGTACGCAGTAGGGCCAAATGCTCAGTAAACGACTCCGAAACAATAATAATATCGTCTAGGTAGATAAAAATACGGCCGTTGTACTCTGGGCCGAACAGGATGTCCATCAGACGTTGTTGCGTCGCTGGAGCCGACGTTAGACCGAAACACATTACCTTAAAATGGAACAAACCGCGGCCCGGCACCGTAAAAGCAGTCTTCTCCCTAGACGCCTGTGAGTCTAGTCCAATCTGCCAGAAGGCTGATTTCAAATCCAAGGACGACAAAAACTTGGCGTTCCCGAGTTGACCCAGAATCTGGTTAATCAGTGGCAGCGGATAAGCATCGTGCTTTGAAATCTCGTTCAGCTTCCTGCTGTCCAGGCAGAATCGGAGGGTTCCGTCCGATTTCTGTGCCATGGTTACGGGGTTGTTCCATGGGCTGCCACTCGGTTCCACCACATTCTGCTCGAGCATTTCATCCAACTGCCTGTTCAGCTCGGCGAGCCTTGACGGTGATAGCATGTAATGGCGCTGCTTGATTGGTCTCGCGTCGCCAGTATCAATAGTATGAGTAAGGAGATGGGTCCGCCCCAAGCCCTTGCGCTCAGAGGATATGGATTCGAATTCCTTTAATATACTCTCCGCTTGGCGTTGTTCCTCCGACGACAGAGACTCAAAGCCTTGTATAAACCTAACTTCCGACGTAACGGTATTTATGTGTTCTTCATCAGACAAAGAGCAATCATTTGGCAACAAAGACAGCACATCCCGGCCAATATTAAATGCTTTCCAAAAATTTATACCAAATAATAGCTTAGTTGGTATCTCCGGGATTACGTAGAATTTGACTATTGCAGTCTTTCCGTCGACTGTGACTGGTAAGAATATATGGCCCATGATGGGGGATGAGGAGCCGTTTGCCGTTACTATACGGCTCAAGTCGTGTGATTCCTGAAGGGTAACCTGCTCTTCAAAATGTTTCCAAGTATCGCCACCAATAATAGATAATTCCGATCCGGAATCCAAAAGGCCCGTATAAGAAAGACTGTAAATTTGTACGGTAAGGTAAGGACGCAAGTCTGAGCCATCTATATAACTGTTTAATTTTGTAGCAGCTCTGCCACTTTCGAAAAATGAACTAATCGTCGCCAGCCAGGACCGCCACTCTTCCCAATCAAAATTTGGTGGTAATGGGCCTGCTGCACTACGTTGGCATGATGAGTTATGCCTGCTCATAGTACTAAGTAATGCCTGTGGGACTTGTAACTCATGAGGGCATTCTGTTGGGACGGGCGCTTTATTGTTAGTCACTGGGTCGCTAAAGGCAAGCAAGGCAGCAGCATCGTCGGTGGTTACCGGATCCAGGCATGGCGCACAACTCTCGTGGATTGCGTTAAACGGGTCAGTCGGGTAACCGGTTGTTACTGATGGGGAAGCAGTTGATATTGAACCGGAATTTGCGCTTGGGTAATTTTCGGTGAACCGGTTATTTGGGTAAACTGCGTTAATTGGGTGAGTAGTGGTAGCGGGAAGTACTATACTTGATTCTGAACAAGAATTTCCACTTTGGTTATTTTCGGTGAACCGGTTATTTGGGTAAACTGCGTTAATTGGGTAAATAGTAGTTGTGGATGGTAATGTAGTTGATTCCGAATAAGGATTTGCTATTTGGTAATTTTCGGTGAACCGGTTATTTGGGTTAACTTCGTTAATTGGGTAAATAGTGGTAGCGGGAGGTACTATACTTGATTCTGAACAAGAATATCCATTTTGGTAATTTTCGGTGAACCGGTTATTTGGGTTAACTTCGTTAATTGGGTAAATAGTGGTAGCGGGAGGTACTGTACTTGATTCTGAACAAAAATTTCCACTTTGGTAATTTTCGGTGAACCGGTTATTTGGGTAAACTGCGTTAATTGGGTAAATAGTAGTTGTGGATGGTAATGTAGTTGATTCTGAATAAGGATTTGCTATTTGGTAATTTTCGGTGAACCGGTTATTTGGGTTGACTTCGTTAATTGGGTAAATAATGGTAGCGGGAGGTACTGTACTTGATTCTGAACAAAAATTTCCACTTTGGTAATTTTCGGTGAACCGGTTATTTGGGTAAACTGCGTTAATTGGGTAAATAGTAGTTGTGGATGGTAATGTAGTTGATTCCGAATAAGGATTTGCTATTTGGTAATTTTCGGTGAACCGGTTATTTGGGTTAACTTCGTTAATTGGGTAAATAGTGGTAGCGGGAGGTACTATACTTGATTCTGAACAAGAATATCCATTTTGGTAATTTTCGGTGAACCGGTTATTTGGGTTAACTTCGTTAATTGGGTAAATAGTGGTAGCGGGAGGTACTGTACTTGATTCTGAACAAAAATTTCCACTTTGGTAATTTTCGGTGAACCGGTTATTTGGGTAAACTGCGTTAATTGGGTAAATAGTAGTTGTGGATGGTAATGTAGTTGATTCTGAATAAGGATTTGCTATTTGGTAATTTTCGGTGAACCGGTTATTTGGGTTAACTTCGTTAATTGGGTAAATAGTGGTAGCGGGAGGTACTATACTTGATTCTGAACAAGAATATCCATTTTGGTAATTTTCGGTGAACCGGTTATTTGGGTTAACTTCGTTAATTGGGTAAATAATGGTAGCGGGAAGTATCGTTGGTGATTCTGAATAAACATTCGCAATTTGGCAATTTTCGGTGAACCGGTTATTTGGGTAAACTGCGTTAATTGGGTAAATAGTGGTAGCTGGAGGTACTATACTTGATTCTGAACACGAATTTGCACTTTGGTAATTTTCGGTGAACCGATTATCCGGGTAAACTGGTTTATTTAAGGTTTCTTCATTTGAGTATGTTCGGTTATTATACACAGTAGTGATTGTGTTTATAAGGGGAAGGGAGGGCGGGGATGAGCAAACAGGCAGGGGAGGAGCGTTGTACTTGTGAGCAGTATGGCGTAAAGCGTTAATAAGCGGGGAAGAGAGGGTTTTATCTGTGTTAGTTGGAATGGGGACAGGATGCAGGGTATCAGCGGGGGCGGGGAAGTACGTGGAATTAGTTGTATGGAGTAAAGCGTTAGTAAGCGGGGAAGAGAGGGTGTTATCTTTGTTAGTTGGAATGGGGACAGGATGCGGGGTATCAGCGGGGGCGGGGATGTACGTGGAATTAGTTGTATGGAGTAAAGCGTTAGTAAGCGGGGAAGAGAGGGTGTTATCTTTGTTAGTTGGAATGGGGACAGGATGCAGGGTATCAGCGGGGACGTTAGTAGGGGATGTGAGGCTGTGAGGTATTGTAATCGGAGTAAAGTGACGGTTGTTGTTGTTGTCAGTATCGGGTAAAAATGTATGGGTTTTGTGTATTGAAAATCTTTGTTTATTAATTTTAGGTGTTGGTATGAATATTCTACTGTTATATACTTTATTGGTTTTTATTGAAACCGGATCAGCCATACTCTGATTCGGTATCACTCGTTTTTTGAAGTACTTGGTACAGGACTGCATTTGGGACACGTTCGTGCTGTTACGTTATTCTCGCCACAGCGATAACAGACTAGTTTGGGTGCCGCCTTACATGCCTTCAACGAATGTCCCTCTACTCGGCACCGTACACAAAAGTCAATAGGGGTTTGTACCGCCGATACCGGTTTTGTAGAATTAGGTTTATACACTAAGTCTTGAGCAAGAGACTTGGACAAGTCTCTATTAGGCTCAGCGAAGCGTTTTGCACGTTGAGTTGCTGCCTCCAGCTGGCGACAACGGTCTTTAAGGTCAGTGATTGAGTTTATAGCAAATAAAGCTAATTGTTTTGAATAAAACGGTCTAATATTTTGCAATAAAATGCTTAACTTTTCCGCTTCAGGTAGGGGAGTCTCTAGGCGTGAGTAGTAATTGAGCATTACACTAACATAATTGACTATAGATTCGTCAAATCCTTGCGTCCTCGCCCTTATTTCGCAAAGTAGGCGCTCGTTGTAGTCCACCGGCAAGTAATCGTGGAGCATCACACTCTTGAGGTCCGTCCAGCACTGCACCTGATCACAAATGCCATCGAACCATGAGGATGCCTCGTCGGTGAAGAGCTCGCACGCCGAGCGGAACAGAGTCGAGTCGGAAATCTCCCGGGAGACACGCACTTGCTCCAGTTTGTGTAGGTAGGCCTTAACGCAGGTCTTGCCGTCATATTTAATATTTAATTTCTGTACTGCATTATTGTTATGTGGCGCTGCACACGTAGGAATAGCGGCAGGAATGACATCCTGAGCGATGCTCTTTGTCAGTGCACTTTTAAAAGTGAGCAATATATTATCCAATCGCACCAGCAACTTGTCTAGCTGTTCGCTTAGCTCGTAATGCCTGGTCATTTCTGACTCTGAAGGTGAGAGTCGAGTCAGGCGATGGTATAGGTGGTGTGCAGCCGCTTGTACGCGATTGAGTACCTTTAGCGAGGTGCGAGGTTGTGTCGACTCTTGTAGCAGCCTGCGCAGGTCGTCCATCTTCGACGAGATTGCATCCAGCTCGTCGGCGACATCTCCCTCGTAGTCCGCGACCTCATCCGTGGGGGTTTCCTGGTTCAGCTTCCGCAGTTGGCTCCGAAGTTCCATTACTGTAGGTAGTGGCACCCCCTGGCGCACCCTGACTTCGTACTCGAGCTCATCCTTCTTTAGTAGATTGAAGGCTATTGGGCGCTCCTCTAACGCTGTACTTGAAGACATCTTCGCGTGCTACTAATTTTTCAATGCAATGGTACAATCTAACGTCAAGCTGATGACCACCAATCAGCCCGAGCGCGAAACCGGAGTTGCAATTTGAATGCGACAAGACAATTTACCTCTGAACCACCCTTGCTATATTAAATATTAAATAGCAATGTCAAAACGACGTGTTTTTCCTTTGTAGAAAATTAGTCGAATTTAATTGTGCAATTTGAATGCAGCATGTGGATAAATTTCCGAATCGCCCCAGTTATAGTGCTTGCGAAGTTGGATTTATGTTTGTGGTTTAAATTGTTGATAAAGCAATAAAATCATAAAGGTTTAATTTGAATGCAATTAGCAATTTAATCTCCGAACCGTCCCGGGTGTAGTGAACGCGTGATGAAACTTATACGTGTCTTTAGATACACTAGCGTGATCGACCAATCACAGGAATGCGTCAGCAAGTTCGTGTCACTGCCTTACTTTGTGACACAGTAATATTGGTTACTCTTAAAACAATGTAAACAATAAAAACAGGCATGCAACCAGTGCAAAGTACATTAAAAAGCAGAAGTATGTAAGTACCACTAAAATAAATAAAAACTCAGTAATTCCTCTCCAACCAGCTCAATGCTATGACACACTAAAAGGGCTTTAACACAAAGTAGTGTGAGACATATGTTATGCAATAATATGCCACTGCCTGGAAATACTTATTCAGGTGTGTTATTCACTAGAACCCTAGCCTTGTTATGGCAAAACAGACGTTACAATCATTAATATTCGATAGTTGCTCATAAATTCACAAGGTGCACTTTGTGTCATGCAAATCAGTTTTTACTTTGATAGTTAGGGCTAAGACTTGAATGCTAAGATGAATATAATTATAATGAAATAGTGTCAAACAATGGAAGTTATAGCGCAAGCAACCAGACTATGTCCTTCATTTCAAATAAGAGGAAACCTAGTCAAAACGTCATCAACCCGTCGGGCGCCATGTAATTAGTAGTTTTCGTTTGGTAGAATAAAAAGGAAACTCTAGTCCTGTGGTAAATATTTATATATTTAAAGAAAGTTAACGGAGGTTATAATATAGGTGTCTTAATACCAAACTTAAATTAGGGTAGGGTTGTTGATGACGTTTTGGTCGATTGCGCTAGTTTACAAGTGTAGGAATTAAGCTTAGCTGGTCTCCGGGCGGTGCTCCTCAATGTCCCTCGGACGCAGGGCGCTAGCTCGGTTGATCTAGGCGGCCTGGCTACGAAGTGGCCCCGACCAAACACCTCCTGGAATTGGCCAGTATGATAATACGGGTTACACTACAGGCTGTGGGGAGCATGACTGTCCGGGACGGAGCGAGCATGGAATCCAGTCCAGGTTAGGCCCGGGCTTCGCGATAGTTCAGTGAAACGGTACTCATTGTCTAGTAAAGTGATTGGGAATCAGTAAGCTACTATAAAGGGGGTTATCACTGTCGCCGGTACCACATTTCATGATTGTAACACGCCACGATGACGGATACGGACGATTATCGAAGCACCAACGTGCGTAGCAACGCCTAAGGTTATATGAAACTCACCTTTTGGAGGAAAATCGTCCCGCCTGGTGGTCAAATATTGACGAATGTCGACTCCGGGGCGTAACTAGCCCTCGGGTCCGTCTGTGACGCCTTTCCGTCGCGCCAAACTGCAAGTTTGTAACGAAATCACGCTATAATATTTCCAACAAGGACACGATCTCACAAGGCTATTCACGACACTTGAGAACACTTACGGTTATCGAGAAAACAGCTCGCTGGAGCAATCGGCTCCCAACAACTCGGGGGGCCCGATGCGGCCCACGCGGTCCAATTAGTATGCCGGTACGTCAGTCGGGCTGGTTAGCTGGAATACGACAATTGATATAATACGATGCCAAAAATAAACGATACTCCAAGAATTGTACCCGGATTGGGCGGAATACTTACAGAGGAAGAATTACAATTTAACTTTAATAAGCGAGGCGTCTTGCCACGCGTTCTCTTTTACTTCTTTCTTTTTCTTAAATCTCGGGTTGCCAGCCTTCCAATCGCAACTCCCCGGGCGTCCGAGCGAACGCCAATGATCGCCGAGTCTAAGTGTGACAAAAATGTATCGTTCCTCACACGAGGGCTTGGACAGCTGAAACGAAAATAACACAAACCTCCTTGGCTGTCGCATTGTCGAGTTTATTAGTAACGAAAGCTATTTATGCCCGCTCCTTCAGCGGTCAGGGTAATCGGAATTAACAACCTGGCAACACCGAACCACAGACTAAACACACCGGACAAAGGCAGGTGCGCACAGATACGACGAGAATGTAACAACGCGTTATAGGTTGGCCAACATTAGGAATAATATCGGGCCAACAAAAAGAAAGAAAAGGAACGCAATATCCTAGGTGTGACAAATTATATATTACAATAGCAAAACGGTGAAGGAGGCGTTGGTTAAAATTACAAATTTATTTGCAGAATATGCTATTGCAAAAAGTGTTTAACGGCTTTATACTCTTACGAATAGCGTTCAGTTTTGAATGAAGTCGAATCGGCTCGCAGCAAAAAGTGGCCTCCTTCACATCTGACGTCACAAAACTCTGTCGCGTATTTAACAATTTTTCCCCATCCCAAAAAGTGCTCAGCGCCGCTAAAGAAATTTTCACTTCAAAAATATAATGTAAAAGGAATGCGTTTACGCATCCCCCGGGTTAAGGGTGGCCTGTTCAGGGGGGAATGTGGGACTCACCCGTAAGGGAAGGGAATACCCACTAAACTCTCTGTGGCGATAACCCTCGCGGCCGTGTAGGGGAGCACAATGGGGTCGCATGCATTCTACCACGATGCTTCCCGGCTGCCCCGACTAGGACACCGGGTTCATTCGCGCGCCAAAGGACAGAGGGGTTGGTACAGTTTTAACCTCAACCAAACATGTAGGGCCTAGTGGTGTGGGCCTCAGCTCACGACCCTACTGGGGGATCAGGCGGTTTATATTTTGACGCTTAACCTAACCAAACCCTTTTTTTTAAGTGTCCGCAGTAAGCTCGGCCGAATTTCACCTTCCCGTACAAACGGAGTTTCGTTCTCATTTTAAAACTACGTGTTGGATTGTGAAGAAACTTTGCATATACAATGAGATTAGTTTATATGGTTCCAGTTTATAAAACAAACTAAATACAGCAAAAACAAATTTTGTATGAAAAACTTAAATTGGCTGCATTTTTTTTACTTTGGTATCTGAAGCTACATAAACTAATTACAGACCTGGATGTACCTCATGTCATTGTAAATGTTTCGTTACAAACCAACACGTAGTTTTAAAATGAGAGCGTAACTACGTTTGTATGGAGAATCGAGCTTACTGCGGACTCGTAAGTTGAGGAAATACATTTATGCATCCTGCCCATAAAGTAAATATAATAAAGAGTAACTAACCCATACTGCGGTCGAATAGTTCTGAGGAACTCTAAGAGATGTCGCTTGGAGCACCACTGACGGATATTAATAGTTTACGTTATACGAAATCTCAAATATTATCATTAACAAATATTCATTTTCACTTATCGAAATTTTTCAAATAAAAACAACCAGAAACAGTCCTTAAAAGATCGTAAATCTATTGCTGACAGCAATTTACATAACCAGGTTACTAACGCCCCCTGGTGCTCATAGCAAATAAGGCGGATGGCGTTGACATATCTTCTTATACTTTATTTATGATCCTGCCCGATCGGGGGCTCCAGGGGAACATCGGACTACCGGAGGGATATGGGTAACGATACTTTCATAGAATTTAACGTATTTTTTCTGTTACAGGGAGGAATTTGACGAAGAATCCGGCTTGCTGCCCTCCGTTACGATGAAGATTTACAAAGGGGACCCTAAAGATAAACAGGTCAGTATTCAATTCACTATTTATGGTAAACGTCCCAGTGTCTGACACTTAGCCTAAATGGCTACATGACACTTTCAATCTTATTCAACTATTGGGCATTAAGGTGGTGAGCATTGGGATATAGGTACACCTTATGAATTAAGTCTGAAATAAAAATGTTTGGTACAAGTTTTTATTGCCGACTTTACTTTTTTATGGACAGCGGTGTTCGGTGAAGGAAAACATCGTGAGGAAATCGGTCTAATCCCAATTAGGTCTAATTTTCCCTCTGGGTTGGAAGGTCAGATGGCAGTTGCTTTCGCCAAACTAATGCCTATGCCAAATCTTGGGATTAGGTGTCACCGCGGACCCCGGGCTCCTTTAGGGCACACGAGAAGAGACAAACGAATAGCTAGTAGACGTAAGGATCTACCACAGACCTTTGTAGCGCGACTCAGGGTAGTTAAGCACTCCGAGGACTACCAGGCAATCGGTCTATACAACAAACTGCCGCGTGACTTGAAGTTACTCACAAATGCAAACATGCTTGCAAATAAACTTAAAATAATTTTGTTGGAACAATGCTTGTATTCAGTCGACGAATTTATGAAAAATGTGTGACCTAACTATTTAATGGGACTACGATACGCTAGTAGAGTACCTAAAAAGCTGTTTGACATTTTATATTTAAATTTTATATTGAACTTTTATTTCAAATATTCAAATTGTACTATTAATTTTACTGAAATTAAGACTGAAAATGTAGCTAATTTTTATTATGATTCTATGATTTGATGATTTAATATGATTCTATTTCTAATGTATTTTAATTTATCTGACTGATTGATTTATGTATTAGGAAATTTATTGTGGTTTTTAGTCTTAAGTAAGTTCAAAATGTTATGTTAAATGAATAAGTAAATGAAATGAAATTATATTAGAATTTTGACATTATACATATATAAATTATGGACATATCATTTTCAAATTGTATTGGTGTTGTATTGTATTTTAAATGAATTTATGCTTTGTTATGCTATTGATTGTGATTATATATTTTTTTAGTTTAGTACATTCAACATTTTTATTATTTTAAATTATTATATTCAAACATAATGTATATATAATGTATATGTAATGTAATGTATATGTGAATAAATGACTATGACTATGACTATGCACAACCGGGAATAACGCTAGGTTGGCTTTTTATGGACAGCCGTCAACTTTGATAAATCGTTCCAATTAGCGGAAACACGATGGATTTATCTTGTATATTATGTTTAGGAGTTGCTATGACCACCTTCTGACTCGATCATCACATCAGCTCGGTGTATGCTAAATTTCAGCTCAATCGTATACCGACAAGTGGTTGAAAAGTTTTCAAATGAAGGTCGTCGCGGCCGAGTCCTTTTAAGAGTTTGAGCTAATCATTAGGATTAATTGGTGCGCGCAGCGATTTTTGACAATGTTCATTTTAATAAGTTAGTGCCGTTGGATAGCGGATTATACCGCTAATACTAATTATAATTCAGCACAATTTGAGTAGTACATAGTATTAAATAAATTCATAGTAATTAATTAATTCACTGCTTTATATAAATGAAAAACTTCCAACTTATGATCAGGGGGCCTAGACAAGGTTACAATCGACAAGCGCTAACGCTAACGCTAACGAATAAAATGTATGGGAATGACAGATGCCGACGAAAAGACTTTCGTCGGCATCTGTCATTCCCATACATTTTATTCGTTAGCGTTAGCGCTTGTCGATTGTAACCTTGTCTACGGCCCCTGTTCAGTCTATGGTGTGTGAAAAATATAGTTTAACACAGCCTAGCGAGCGGGCGCTCTGTTCGCACGCGCTTTCCTCTGGATACAGCATTCTACGGGATAATCACCGCTACTTTAGTTTTCGTACCTAATCGGCTTATATAAAGGAATATTTTTTCTTCAGTTCGTAACTGGTTACTAAACGGAATTTCGTATTTGGCTACGATAAAAAAATCCTTTGATTCCTGCTGATTGTGACATAATACTTTTTGTTTCATTCTTGGTTTTGGTTTTTATTATCTATCTGCTATGATAAAGGTTTTTATTTCGTAAAAAAAAACATATTACTTAGATTCAAAAAGTGCCTAGATTATGCAGACATAAAGGTGATGATGTTGGATGCGGTATCTACGGTGAGAGGCCAAAGCTCAAAGCTAGCGTCAGAATGACGAAAGAGGCCTCAATCTATCAGGCTGCTCAACTCTTCGCAATAAATAAATGCGTGGAAAGTCAAGTCAATCTTAAAACAAAGGGCTGCCACAATAGATCACTTGCTGGTCGAAGCGGTAGGCCCAAAATACCACACAATAATAAAAGCAGACATATTTTTGAGTCATAGTTTTTACTTGATTACATTTAAAAATATGTTTCTAATACTTCCAGGTGGCGTCCAACGTTCGTATCGGAGACACACTAACACTAGTAGTGTCGTTAGAAAAGCAACGGCGCTACGGTCTCCTTGTCTCCGAGTGTTCCGTGAGAGACGGTCTGGGCTGGGCGGAGCAGAGCCTCATCGCTAACGACGGGTAAGTCGGGTAACCCCGGTGAAGTCGATGAAGAGCTACATTCCTTACCTTAGGCTCATAAGCGTAGGGTAAGCGGGGTAGGTCGTGCCCATCCCAAAAGGGTCCGGTGCCCACCCCACGATGCTCGGATACCGACTCTAAATTCCCTCCCGGGCCGAGCCACATTTCCCCTGGAAAATAGACCTGGACACACTCATGATTAAGCTTAAGAGGGCACAGCGCGGAATGTCATCTCGCTCATATTTGCGCAGCCCTAGTCGGGAAGTGGAGGTAGGTCTACCTTCCAGAAGACCGCAGCCAATAATACCACCACTACTTGCTGTTGTGTTCCTGGTGGTGACTAGGATCGTCATGGCTCCCGAGGATGAGCTGTGTGGAGATTGAGGCACCTGCATTCGTCTCTAGCTATCCACACAACCATCACACAAATATTTGCCGTTCCCGAGATTTGAACCCAGAACCGTTAGCGTCGTAGGAAGGGTCTACTCACTACCCATAGGCTAAGCTGATTGTTCATACATGATTGTTATTTTATTTTCCAGTTGCCCATTAGACGGCGATATAATGGGCCTGTTCCAATACGGCAGCGAGAGGCAGGACGCACGGGTGTCGTTCCCGGCACACAAGTTCCCTTACACTGCCAGTGTGTACTACACTTGTGAGGTTAAGCTGTGCGACCTGAACCATCCCACCGACTGTGTAAGTAGTATTCTATTTAGAACGTATATGTGTTGTTCTGAGACATGAGGTATATCTATGTCTGTAATTAGTTTATATGGTTCCAGTTTATAAAACAAACGAAATACAGCAAAAACTGGTTTTGTATGAAAACCTTAAATTCGCTGTATTTTTTTTACTATGGTATCTGAAACTACATAAACTGATTACAAACCTGGATGTTTCGTTACAATCCAACAAGTAGTTTTAAAATGAGAGCGTAACTACGTTTGTATGAAAAATCGAGCTTACTGCGGACTCTTAAAGTGAAGATGAAGATGTTGGTACAGTAACATTAAACACTGTTTTACGTTGTCGTCACAGGAGCCGTGTTCCCGCACCCGGCGCGTGCGCCGCGAGGACAGCACGCCGGCGACGGTCGAGGTGTTCTCGGGATTGTATGTGAACGACCAGGACTCGCTTGACAACGACCAGGTCACTAGCGAGAAGGTTGGTTACTTTCTATTTACCATTGACTTACTGTTACTACGACTGGCCAGTCAAGACGACAAGAAAAATGTGCTAGGTGCTGGCCACCTAGAACATTTTTCTTGACGTCTTCCAAGGCCGCCATCTTGGAACTCAGCAAGTTCACTTTTTCAAGGACCATCTTTTCTTTCATGGCGTAACAATTCTTTAAGAAACTGTGATATTGTATCCTGGCACTCCTGCCTAACTGGACAGAATAACAAGAAATAGTTGACTGACCCAAGTATCTTTTCTTTCAGAAAGAAGACGAAATCTGCATATCTCAGCGGAACTTCGCTATAGGGATCTGCATAGCTGGCGTCATACTGATGGCTTGCGTAATCGCGGCCATCGCGTGTATCCTAGCGCGCAGGCGCGGAAAGAGTCACTCCGGCAGTTCGCTGTACAGCGGACCTTACACTAACACTGGGTATTCGCATGCTAGCTAAAATTATCAACTAAATATGTAATGGCCATATTCTTAAACGTGCATCAAACCTATTGTAGCTAAAATGCCTTTACAATTCATTTCTCTTTATGTCCCTTTTACAGTTTTTTTCTGAGAAAGGGACCAAACACATTTTAGCTAACAGGTTTGTTAAGTTTTATGAATAAGAAGTGTACAGTTAGTTACAGCCATTTTCTATATTCAATCTATGGTCGGAAATAGATGCAGCATCGGTAACCAGCATCGTCAATACGTTTATTAGGAAGAAAGATAACTTATGATTTTATAAAGAGAACGGCTGTTAATGTAATGTACCCTAAATGAAACATGTAAGGGAGAGTATGTACCTAATGATACAAAAAGTTTACAAAATTGGGGGGTGGTTGTGACGGTAGAAATGAAATTGTAATTCATCTGCTCTGTGTTTTACTACAGTTTACTGGAGTTTTCTTTATATCATGACGTAAGTCAAAACCCCCTATTATATTAGGCCAACCATGACTGAAAAGCGGTCTTATTTCAGAAATGTAAACCTCGCGTGGGTTTTATGCAAAAAACATACGCTTCTGATATTCAAGGTTTTCGTAAAACATTACGAAAACCAATATTATACGCATAAGCGTTAGTTGGTTTCGAAAACAACGAATAAGGTACTGGATAGTCGGGATGAGAAACGAATTAAAATACGGTATAAAATTTTAAGATAGGTGTTCCTTGTATTGTGTAAGAAAGATTTGCGCAGTATTTTGGGAATTGGTGGTTTTGCTTTCATGTAAAATTTAATCAAATTATAACCATTTCATTTATAAAGTAGCTATTTGACATAGTCAAACACAACGAAATCGGTTGACAGATAGTGAATAGGTACGCATATTTTAGTAATAAGGTGTTCAATATTGTTCAATGTTAATCGATAGATGTCACTTATAGTGGATTAGAAAAGGGAATGATCTGGCGTCTAAACCTTATTCTACCTCTTTTACAACTTCAGTTTCTGAAAAGAAAAGAGGTACAAATTAGACATTCTCGACTCTCGAGCATGAAATGCCTATTTCTGTGACCAGTTACGAAAAATTATTTATATTTCGTAACTAATTACGAAAATGTGCAAGCAAGAATATTTCCCTTTATCGGCAATAGCGACATCTACCGGTTTAATGTAGGAACACCTCATTCAGTCATATCTAGGATTAGTTTAGTTTTACAAATATGTATTAGCAGTACCATGGAATTTACATATTTATATTGTGATAATAATATCGAATCCGTCCTTCAGCAATATTTTTAGTTGCATTTTGTTTTACACTAACTTTTTTACAATTATACTTACTTTTTAATATAAGGAAAGGTTGCCTTGA
Source organism: Epinotia ramella (assembly GCA_947578815.1). NCBI lineage: Eukaryota > Metazoa > Arthropoda > Insecta > Lepidoptera > Tortricidae > Epinotia > Epinotia ramella. The sequence continues at coordinate 10,058,388 of OX388226.1, read as the reverse complement.
GCTACGTAACTATTTAATGTTTGTATAAACTTATAAAAGTATGTAATTTCTTGTAACCTAGGGACTTCTCATACAGACCAGTTTTGCGCAAATATGTGCAATAGGGCTTTCATTCTCCTTCCAAGGTGGTGGGATTTTCCTCTTTACACATTACTTCAGTTAGTTCTTCTACCAAAAAACTATACTTCATCTCAATTACATTGTTTCAAAAGTTCATTCAGAGGTAAATGCCATTGTGAGAAAAAAGAATTTTCTAGCAATTTTCTTTCAGTTTAATTTGTTTTATTTAATTTCTTTCAATTCAATATAAATGTCTGTCTTTTCTGCCGTTTTAAATAATTTGTGGATGCCATATTCCTTAAGTTATCATTAAGTCTTTCTTAAATGCCATTTAAGTGATCGGTGCTAAAACTTATTTTGCTTTATATTTATACCTTTTTTAATAGAAGACGAAAAAAAAATAAAAAATAAGATGTCATAACTATTCTCGTATTAATAAATGGAAATTTCGTAACCAAATACGAAACAATAACTCGTCTTATATTAAAATAAGGTATAAAACGCTGCTTATCCTGTGTATTTGTGTGCAAGAATGAAAAATCGGTATGTGTTTCATAATTACTTCATTGTGTAGGTACTAATCCCGATCTTAACTAGATTTAAATACAATGGGGTTCTGGAACCATATCGGCATGAGACTGTATGCAATATTTTTTAACAAATATACTGACTTAATAAAAAAAATGTTTTATTCTACCAACCCGATAAAGCGCCTGCTCGCCAACACGTCACCAACTAGCCTCCGATGGCGCGACTTTCGTCGGTGGGTCGTCGTGAGTTTTCTGGCTAGACGGTCGGCCGACCACGCTACACTCTATCGCGTGCTCAACAACCAAGGGCGTCCGAAGGTCAAACTAAATTTTGCTGGAAACAACTCGTCTTCACGGTCCGTCCGGAACAAGGTCACTCTGTCTGGAGGGGCTTGTTGGCGACGCATAGCAGGCGCTTTAGATCAACCTCCGAGCGTTTTACCCTAAAGGTATAAAGGGGTGCGCTTCGTGACATATTCCTAAGATTTGGCCTATCACGACAAAAATCTAAATAAATATACATTCAGCGCCAGTGACTCAGCCTATGGGTCATGTACGAACACGTCCGCCAGGCCAGTGACTCGCATGTGGGTCATGAATAAATCCCTATTTAAGAGCAAACGGAAAATAATTAAGGTAATAAGTAAGGTATAGTAATAACTTAAGCTAATAACCATATTTACAAGATGTGTTAGGATTATGAACATGATTTTTTAAATTAAAACTGGGCCTAGAACATTTGTATGAACGAAGCCATATAATGTTTAATTTGGAATATTAATAATAAATAAATAATATAAATATTTGGGGACAATCTTACACAAATCGACTTAGTCCCAAACTAAGCAAAGCTTGTACTATGGGTACTAGACGACGATATACATACTTATATAGATAAATTATTACTTAAATAAATAGAAATCATCCATGACTCAGGAACAAATATTTGTGCTCATCACACAAATAAATGCCCTTACCGGGATTCGAACCCGGGACCTCCGGCTTTGTAAGCAGGGTCACTACCAACTAGGCTACAGAGATCGTTGATATTAACGTTGTCTAAATAAATATTTACAATTACCGTTCCCAATACATCTCGGATTTGATGATAAAGCGATTAAATTTCATGTTGAACGAAACCTTTGGCTTTGAATTTGACTAGGGGAGAATAATAACGTGCTCAATGCTCTGTGAGCGTATCTAAGGCACACAGGGTGTTAATTGTCTGGCTAAATGACTAATATTCGAGATAACACGGTACCGACCACTACCTGCTAACAATGGATCAGCATAATGACGTTTACTCGAACAGAGATAACGGCACAATGGGTGCATCCGAGCGGCGATACTTTGTATTTTTGTGGTGCTTTGTATCTTGCATCTGGTATTTTGCACAAACTGCTTATTAAGTGATTCATCCCATCCCCCCTATTAGCAACTTATTTTTAAGTAATTTGGGAACCTCAATTTAGTCACGATTTATTCGTTGACGGGTTTATACATCTCCAGCTCTGTGTAGTGATTTCGTGTTTTGTGACCTTGGCTATGGATTACCGGAATATGAAATCTCCTAACTTGACCAATTGTGCTATGAACTGGACTCCGAACCTGCTTTCCCCGAACGACCTGGCTACGAATTCTGGAACTCTGAACCCGCCTACTTGGACTGACACCGCTATGCACCCTGATTTGACAGCATTACAGGAAGAAATACATAATTTTAATGTGGATGCAATTGAACCTACCGGTTCTAATATCGAATACTTATGTACTGTTACTGTATGTTGTTCTACTATACTTAATCCGGTACGCGAAGGCTGCAATTGGTCGTCAAACTAACATAATTCACAACTTTGTTTTTTTTTATATGTTTTAAGTACATTAAGTATATTATCTAACGGTTTATGATTTCGGGTAATGTATAATTTCAATTTTTGTATGGAACACGTGTAAAACTTTGAAAAGATTTAAGATACTGTTTTTTTTAATCGAAACTGCCAATAACCTTGTTCATCATCTGCTATAGATGATGTGGATGCCTCGGACGCAGTTCTGACGGAAACGGCTATTGCTATTGAACATTTTACGATAGACAAGCAACATTGAACCAAAACAAAATAAGTAATTAAATTACCGTACCTAGACAATACAGTTTAAAATTAATTATTGAATTATACACATTTAACCTACGCGTAACACAATATGAACATTGTGGCCTTAGTGAAATCATTCAGGGAGCACGTGAAAATGTCCAGGTTGAGCGTAACTTTATTGATTGTCCGAAAAGCCCTCGTAAGTGGGGTTTCTTTCAGCAGCTTTGTGCGAGAGACGGGCACGGCCAGCAGTGGCGGCCGGCGGCGACGCCCCGCGTGCCCAACTGCCCATGGGCCACGTACAGTGCCACAGCGTGCAGGACCCCGGGGTTGCACAACTCGCCTCTCAGCACTCACTACATATGAAACAAGGGCCAGTTCCCGCCTCGCCTCTAGTTTATCATATCCCACCATTCCTAGCACAAAGAGCGTGGGATACAGCAAAGGATATCCAGGATACACATCGTATAGTTTTAGGTAAAGGAGCCCAACAAATTTGTTGTGAATGCGTTCCAACATGAATTTGTATTTAGCTTCGTGTGGACACCAAATAATCGCGTTACACTCGAGATGACTCTTTACGAGAGTCATATACAGCTCTAATTACAAAATTGTATGACAACTAGTCCCTGGCAGGATTTAAAAAACAATATAAAGCTTGTATACTGGATTCCGAAAAAGCAACAACATTCACTTTTAAATAATTGGTCTGTACCTGACAGCATAACTACTGTGTAGCTTAACTATTGAGAATACCCTGTGCTATTGTACTATTGTTGATTTCGATCTTTCATATCATTATATGAGTCACATTTGACTAATGTGTATCTTGTATGTATGTGTGTGCATCTTTTAATTCTGACAAGTGTCACCTTGCTAGATTTTACCACGGGGATGGCAGAATAACGGCGTCTGAGCCAGAGTCCCCGAGACTCTGCCGTCTCGAGGGCTACTTGGCGCAGGCATTAGCTGAGCCATCTTCCTTTTCAACTGTTTGTATGTTTTTACTGTTTAAGTTTAATCTAAATTGTTCTGTTAAACGATCATAGTGTATGCAAACTCATTGAATAAATGTATATTATTATTAATAGCTGAAATATTCGAAAAATCCCTTGCTTGTCGCATCGAAAAGCCGAGGTTACGAAAAGCCTTCTTGCAGACATCAATAATGTGATTACGAAATGACAAATCGGCAGTTAGGCGGACTCCTAGATCACGTACCCTCCGACACTCGCTGCATTGCCTCTCATACGATTTCATATTGATGGTTCAGTGGGCTGCGTGCTCGACTAAACGAAATTACCGTACACTTGGTTTCGTTGTAAAGTTTATTGTTCACACTCCAGTGCACAACTTTGTCAATGTCCTCCTGCAATTTATGACAGTCCGAGATATTCCTGATTACTTGGACCAGTTTTAAGTCATCGGCAAACAAAAGGCATGTAGAATCCATCACCACATCAGGAAGGTCGTTGATCATGACGATTAATCCCAACGGCCCCAAATTACTACCTTGAGGCACACCTGATCTGACATAGTAAGGCTGCGATTTGCTTCTAGAGCAATCCACAAACTGCTGTCTATCGCGCATGTAACTAGCGAAGAACTCTAATGTATGTGGCGTGCAACCTGCCCTCGCAAATTTCGTCAGTAAAATGTCATTGTCCACCGTGTCGAATGCTTTACGGAAATCAAAGTATGCTACGTCTATCTGATGTCCCGCATCCAGTGCCGGGACTACTAGGGTCATAAGATGCAAGAGGTTTCCTGTTGTGCTGCGCGGTGAGAATATAGGGTTTTGTGTAAAGCTGACTCGAAGACCTTATATATACAACTTATACTGTGTTAATATGATATAATTATAATGATGTATTAACGTTTAGTAATATAAATTAATCATGTAATTTACATCAAGGTACTAGCGTTGAAAATGAATGCCTCATTTCCCCGTTAAACGTAAGTTTGGCGAACCTAATTTAAGCCTAAAATGTACTATGCTTTTTTTTGAGAAATAAATTAAAAAAAAAGACAAAATAAGGAATATGGTAAGTAAATCAAACCAGTGTCTTATTTATTACTGTGGTATATTAAACCAATCATATTGGTCATAAAAAAGGTATTGGAAGCATAAAAAATGGAATCATAAAAACATGAAACAATACATTTGCCTTAAGTAACATCACAAAAACGCAATTTATAATAATCATTAAGTTACAACTTTCCCTACATACTTTTGCGAGCCATGTGCTGGAAAATACAAAAGTTAACCTTATATTAAGGAGATAAGGTCCGATATAGTATTCGTGTATACTTACCACATATATTACTTATTGGCTCCAAGGCACAAAAAACATCAATTAAACATTTTTCAGGCAGAGGCGTTTTATAGCCCACATAGTCCACATACTGCCTCAAATATATACCTTAATTTGAACGAGTAAGACTGACATTCGATTGCAATTTTTGATCCTTCAACAACGGTTAAAACATTGATTGGCCCATCATGCCAAACAAAATGAGTATAACATTGAATTTAATTGTTAAAACATTCTTGTTACAGTACAGATTCAAACCCGCTAGATCTAATCACGCATCAATCCAAACGCATTTTAACTAGAGATGGCCGACTATGGGTTTGGGCGACTAACGGACTAGCCGACTAGTCGGCCGCCTAGAAGGCCGACCAATGGGCCGACTAGTCGGCTAGGCCGATCGTGGACTTCGGCTAAGTGCGGGTGCAATCGGGAAACTTCGTTTCGCTTTGCCGCCGTCGCGCTGTCTGCATGCGTTCGCGTCGTGACAAGTTTTGTTAACATTTTACCGGCGTGTTTCATTTCGTGATCAAAATAAAACAAAAAGTATCGACTAGCGCAATTGATCTGTATAATGTCGAAAATATAAAATGAATGGTACAAAATTTCAGTTCACTTATTTTATATCTCGATTTCCTGTGATCCATAATGTGCCGACTAATCGGCACATTTTGCTGACTAGTCGCCGACTACAAATGAGGCCGGATAGTCGGCTTTCCCGAATAGTCGGCGACTAGTCGGTACATCTCTAATTTTAACCAACAGTCAAAATATATGCATACTAGCTGATGCCCGCGGCTTCGCCCGCGTGGTTATAGGAAAATTTAACATATTGAATTCTTCCGTGGGAATTAGATGTTTTCCCGCTGGAAAAAGTAGCCTATGTCACTCTCCAGCTTCTAAACTATCTCCATACAAAAAATCACATCAATACGACGCTCCGTTGCGACGTGAAAGAAGGACAAACATACAAACACACACACTTTCGCATTTATAATATTAGTAAGGATAATGTTAAGTGTTGACGTGTAATTGAATCTAGTGGGTTTAACTTGCCTTCACCAGACTCCTCTGATAGAACTTAAAAACGTAGTCAGAAAATCATTTTGTTTTGCTATTGTGACTTTCGTTTCTTAAATATTACACTCGATACACAAATTATGCTAGATACAATGCAAAATAACGAACGTTTCAGTCTCGCATTAAGACATTAAAAACGGAAGCACAAATCACAGGAGTAAATTTCATACAGAAAAAGTTTTTAGTGGATGTACCACTAAAAACTTTCGAATCAATGTAAGTATCGGTAATTTTACACTAAATGTAACAGCTGCCAAAAACCCTTCCCATTTATGGAGTTTCACTTTATTCAATAAGGATTATTTAGGTTTCGATACAAACCGAAAGTTAAACTTATAGAACTTATTACGTATAACAGGTAGCCAGAGGCCCTAGCATGATAGGTCTTATGGTCAGTACATTTTCGCCGTAAAACGTGACGGTAAAACCTATCGTGCTAGTTGGGCAGATTTCGTTAATGTCTGATAATTTTCTTATTCGTATTTAATGACTAAGTATTTGTAAAAAGTCAAGCAGGGCTATTTCCGTCATAGGAGAAGATGCAACAAACTTTTATAACTCCTATGGTAGGCATTATACAATAAAAAATTAGGTTGTTTAACGTCGTTTTATACTGTAGTAGCTGATGCCCGAGGCTTCGCCCGCGTGGTTATAGGAAAATGTAACATATTGAATTTTCCCGTGGGAATTAGATGTTTTCCCGCTGGAAAAAGTAGCCTATGTCACTCTCCAGCTTCTAAACTATCTCCATACAAAAAATCACATCAATACGACGCTCCGTTGCGACGTGAAAGAAGGACCTCGCCAGCTACGTGTCAAATATAATAAGGAAGATGCACCTATAATATTTACCATTATTTTGTGACCAAAATGTTGAAAAAACACAAAATAATAGCTACTGAAACATTTTTACTTTAGTTTATTCTAATTTCAAACAATAATTACGATTTGAAGTAATGTGAAACGGAACGTGTTTTAATTTAATCCAACAATCAGCGTCTGGTGACGTCACTCCTGTCAAAAGTCAAAACTTAGGCAACTCTATGACATCTAAGGACGAACCACGGACAAAAAAATATGGCGAGTGACACACACATGAGTGACGTCACAGGAACGGTAGATCCGGTTAGGCGCGAAAGTTTAAATTGCCAGTTTATGACAGGAATTTTTGACTATAAATTATAGTACATATTAATTTTTTTTAATACTTTCGTGGTCTAATCTACATGCGATTCTTTCAAAGAAGAGCAAAAATTAAAATATTGCACCTTCCCTAATTATGAAAACAGCTTCTCATATATCTGGAATGGAATGGTCCTTTACGTGTGAATTTATGGGCAATTTTTCAAAGGTGTAAATTTAAAACGGGAATTGTGACAGTTTTATGTAATTGCCCCTATGACGGAATAGCCCCGCCACTAGACGTTATATCAATCTCATCATTGTGACCCATTTAATTAATTTAATTTTTTGTATGTTCCTCTTTAAGGTATTGGTTATATGGGCCTTAGATAACTGAATTAAATGAATTATTATTAAAGCGTGGAAATAATGTGCTGCGAACTGAACTCGCTGACGTACAATAAATATTTTCATATCTAACTAAACTAAGATATAACATCGTAAACAATCCTATAGAAAACTGATACATGGGTCAATCAATTTTATCTTGTTATTCTGTCCCGATACGTAAACAATAGTGACTGAGTTTCTTAGAAAAAAAAAATATATGGACTCCTAGCATGCTAGGATTATTAAATCGAATATTATTGTTAAAATAAATTTCTATATCTATACCAAATTTCAGCTTCCTATGTCAAACAGTCTTCGAAAAAACTGGCTGCGACAGCATCGCATAAGTGTTCCGTTGGATGAATTTTGGTACGGAACACTAAAAACAGATGTTTCCGTTTAGTGGATGTCATAATTTAAAAGTCTTTCGTGAGTCTGCTGGATGCGGGTGGCGCAGGTCAGGTTATTTTGGCACTCTTTGGGGGAGGCCTATGTCCAGCAGTGGATGTAATTGCCGATATGATGATGATGAAAGAGTATTTGGGGAGACATTACAATTTGTCACGACAACAAGTCATCAAGTTGTTGTGACATATTGCCAGGCGTGTAATGGCTTTCACGTAACCATGGCAATAGTCAATAGGAAAAAGATTGACCCATAAGCAAACGAAATAAGCAGAAATGCGGAATAAAAACATTGGGTAGGTATGAACATAAACACTCTTTTTTACACATTACATATTACACTACTTATTTAATTTTTCATATTGCAAGATCCCGATAAGGCAGAACATTTTGTCATTCAAAATTATTTTCAGATTACATTGCTTGATTACAAAACATTTTCATATCATTCTTTTTTGTATTTAGTAAATCCCGAGTTCAAGTTTCTATGAATTCTGCAAATAAAAAAATACTGCGCATTTTTATTGAAAAATGTAATATTACACTATCGCCTTATTCATTATCTATGAGCATTTAAAAATGCTGAAATAAAGTAAGTATTCCGGGCAATATTTACCTACTGTTATATTGCTTTTCTCAATTTTGTAATAACAAGACGACGAAATAGATCTTTCACTTTTTAGATAACCATTTTCAAAACATCAACGTATGAAAAGTCCACCGCGACGATCCTTGAGACCAACAATTCAGCTGAACCTACTATTGTCCCATTCTAACTTATTTCGAGGCAATAAGTGACAATACAGCACTGAGTGCCAATAGCTATAATCTCAGGTGCCAATAAATGGTTGTTAATCAACTTACTACCCACGGGCACTATAAAATACAGCACCAAGTGCCAAGACCTGGAATTTCAGGTGCCAATAAATGGTTGTTTCCTAAATAGGTCACTTACCCGCGGACGCTATACGCGCGCGTTGGCACCAAGTGCCAATACCTAGAATTGTAGGTGCCAATAAATGGTGGTTTCCTAACTTACGAGCCAAAAACACTATAATCAATACGGCAGCGAGTCATCCATATGGACGGTCATGAGGGCATCTTCCGGGTGTATTTCCAATAGGGCTTCGGTGCCGTCGTTGAAGGGGAATGAGACGCTTCCGTCGATCACCAAACCTGCAGACAATACAAAATAATACAATAATAATATAAATATTCTTTTCTCAAACATGCAATGAAATACTGACGTTGTGTTCTTCATAATGGGCTTCGAAGTGTCACGTTTCGACAGGAGCAAGACGAGACCGTTTTTTTTTTTTTTTTATTGATTCATGAACAATCTTACAATTGTATCTGAATGTAACTACTTACTAAAGTTTCTTAATCTAACAATAGGCATGGTGCCTCATGTTCAAATTGATAACGTAGTGATGCTAAATGGATAGTAAACCATCAAATTATCGTAATAAAGTATAAATTATAAAATATAATTAAAATCATAAAAAGATATAAACCTTGAAAGTTTAGAAAAAATATGCATTTTTTTTTTATTTTCCGAGAGTAAATTAAAAGCTACCAATAGAATCCTTACGCTTTTCAAGAAACAAAATTGTATGACAAATATGTACTTAAACGCAGTATTTCGCGACCGAAACAACAATTTACCTGATTTTCCATACTACGATTAGTACAAATATACAAATGTGACGTCACACTTGTATAGACACACAGTATGAAGGGTTTCGCGCTGCCGCCAGCGAGGTCAATCTTTATCTTAATTTTTTAGGTATTTATGTTCTTTAATATTGTAGTTGCTCCCATACAAACATTTGTTCCTCTCCAAAAACTGGTACGAATGACGTCACAAAAAAATCTTAGTCATCTCATCATCCCTATTGTACAGTGTAACACATTAAAGCAGAACAATATCAGGCATGTTTATTTTAATTAATTACGTTGACAGATTACTAAAGTAGGTCGTAAGCTCTTCTATAGAATAGAAGCACTCTATCAACAGCAATGTTTTTAATTTATTTTTGAAACAGATTAAGGCTAGTGATATTTCTCCACTCGCCGGGAAGCTTGTTGTAGAGCTGTACACTCCGAAATTCTGCACAGTGAGAGGCTATTTTAAGTTTAGGCTGGAGTTTACAATATAGGTATTTCCTTCACGAGAAGGAAGCTGAAGAGAGATGAGGAGCAGAAGAATGGACAGTCAGTATTTTTACAAGCTTTTATTTAACCCCCTGTTAGTATGTATGTATGAACTAATCTTGCTTAATTTTGACCCACTTCCCGGTGACCGATTGAGCTGAAATTTTGGGTATAAGCACAGTTTGGATGACAATTCAATATTATGGTACCATCGAGCTGATCTGATGATGGAGACAGAAGGTGGTCATGGGAATTCCGTACTTAACCGACGTAACCCCGTTGAGTTTGGGCTCGTTAGAATCGTTTCAATGAGTAGTTGATGACAATATCGGCAATAGACGATACAACTGAAGACTATGCGTATTATCGTTAATGAGCGATCTATACCAGATAACCTTTAACTTTTAACGACTGGTTTTAAGGTGATTATCGATCAGAGGTACAGGTATACCCTTAGAGTGCCAATTGATGGTTAAACTATGTCAATAAATTGTTAAGGTGCCGAAGGCTTTAGGGTGATTAGCGATCAGAGGAGCAGGTTGTACCCTTAAAGTGCCAATTGATGGTTACTGATTACTGATAGCCGTTTCCCTCGGACATTGTCTGGTTGCCTTTGGCATGGGCCTCCCCCTCCAATTGATGGTTAGACGGTGCCAATCAATGGTTAGGGTTACCTGCGTCGATGCAGTGTGACTTGACCCTGACGGCATCTGCTCGGTCCCTCACTCGCAGTCCTCGCGGCGCCGGCCACTCTTCAAATGTGATGTATTCACGGACTGAGTAGGCTAGTTTCTCGCAGTCTGTAAAAAGAGATAAATAACATAAATAAATTGGAAGACAAGCTAAATGTAATCGAGCTAACCAAACCAAATATAGTAACAAGGAACTGAACGTAAAAATAAAACGGCTGAGTGATTAGCTTTTCATGTCAGCATGATTAGTGTCACAAAAACCCATGTTTAGAGGATGTTAATTGCGTACAAACAAACATCCCCCTAGGCACTTAACTAACAATGATAGAATCCGCAACAGGCTTCGTCAATAACACGTTATAACCTTAAAAGAGTTCAAAACAATTACAAAAATAATTATATTTATTTATACAAAATACAATTGAATTTACAGAATATACATGTCACACAATAGATTAAAACAAAACAATACATTAAAATTAGAAACCTAAGCCTAAAATTCCCTACTAATCTAAACTAAAAACTAAGTATCGAATAACCCGCTCGCGCCACTCCAGGTGCAAAGGTTCCCATTACGCTAGCCGCATTGCCGCGCTGCACAGCTACGGCTAGCCTTTGCACCAGGAATGACCCAGAGCGGGGATCCAGGCCTCTCTCCTGCAAACGATGCCCCACTTCCCTAAAAAAGGTTTTGGCCTCCGAACACCAAATGTTATGGATGTTAATTGTAAAGAAAATTAAACCTTTCCTTGACATTCTATATTAGAATAGAACATTTTTGATGACATTTATGATTGCTATTAGTGGTAAATGCGAATCACCTAGTCTCTATTCCGCTGATGACTTTACACAAGTATTATTTCGACACTAGAAAACAGGTGGTCACGAAAACGACACCAAATTTAACAACCCTTAACTAAAATATGTTTTATCCCTTTCGCACAACCAGTAAAGAAAGTCAAAGTGACAGAAAACAAACGAATGAATGGCATTTTAAACGATATGCATCATCATCATCATATCAGCCGAAAGACGTCCACTGCTGGACATAGGCCTCCCCCAAAGAGTGCCACAATGGCCGATCCCCCGCATCCAGCGGACTCCCGCGACCTTTACCAGGTCATCAGTCCACCTTGTGGGGTCCTACCCACGCAGCGCCTTCCGATTTGATGCATGTATCAGAAATCAGAAATATTTATTTGCTCCGATACAGTTAACAAGGTCTTACATTCAAATTTAGGTACATTGTATCAGCCCGCGAGCAGGCGTGCTAATAATTAACATAATACAATTTAAGAATAACATCAAAAATAATTAATAATTCAAAATAAATAAATTCATGTCACACAATTCAAATTAAAAATTAATAGTTACAATAGCATTGAGTAATTGATAAAATAATTAAAGAGGCATTATCGAGGCGGGAGTAGGTAATAATAATAAAAAAATATTCATAATTCCTTTTCAGTTGTGCTCCAGGTAAGCTTTCACGCTATAAAAACAATGCTCTAGGAGCCAATTTGTGAGGCTGCGTTTGAAAGCGTTACCTGCGAGCACTTTCAAATCTTCCGGGAGCCGCTTGAAAATGATTATGCACATATTATAAACATTCCTCCTGTCACAGATTAAAGAATACAAGTACAGATACCCAATCTCATAGAGCAAAAGCGTACCGTCCTAATGTAGGCAATTCTGTATACAATTTTAGTCTCGTAGCTACACCAGTAGATGCAGTATCCGAGCTACCACGGCTATGACGCTGTCAGCCTACCTGATAGTTTTAGTAATACATTGAGATATCACCAGATGGCATTGACTTCCCGGGCAACAAATAGAGTATTTATGATTTTTTTAATATAAAAGTAGTATTTTCGAGACAATATTACACATCACACAAAATTATACATAACCAAACGCTTGGAGCCTGTGGTTCCATAGAACTTTCGCGACCAGTGATGGCGCCATCTAGTGACAGTACCCAATAATACGTGTAGCAAACTTAGCAAACTTACTTAACTCACACGTATGTACGAGTTACATTGATTTAGTACCAATTTTATTGCATTTACTAAACTTATACAATTTACCTTTATTTTATGTACGGAAGGATGTTTGCGATATACGAGGTGCGGTCCAAAAGTGTCCGGGCTAACAAATTAAACAAGTAGATATATTTACAAAACCTTTTTTATTTTTCGATATAGTCCCCTTCTATTTCAACGCACTTTGCAGATCTCGTGATAAGCATTTCTATCCCCTTAAAAAAATACTCTGGAGTTTTGTCCTCAAAATGGGCGAAAACAGCTTGAGCCACTTCATCATCCGAAGAAAATCGTCTTCCCCTTAAGTCTGCCTTAAGTCTCGAGAACAAATAGTAGTCGCTTGGGGCCAGGTCGGGGCTGTAAGGCGGGTGGCGAATTTCCTCGAAGCCACATTTTGCTACAGCAGCTTTGGCAATTGCAGCGGTGTGAACGGGAGCATTATCGTGGAGAAGCCGAACACCTCTACTGCGTTTTCCACGTCGCTTCTGCTTGATCGCCTCTCGTAATTGCTCAATAAGGGTGGCATAGTAGGTGCCATTTACCGTGGTATTCCTTTCTTTTATGTCAATCATTAGTATTCCGTGACAATCCCAGAATACCGTTGCCATTATCTTTTTGGTGGATTGCGTTACCTTGCCTTGCCTTGGTGCCTTTCTAGGCGGCTTTTCACCAAGACGACGCCAATCCATCGATTCCCTTTTCGACAGAGGATCATAGTACAAAACCATGGTTTCGTCTCCCGTAACAATCGACTCCAAATAACTTTTTCCGTAACGCCTATACGCATTTAAAACTTCTTGAGAACACGCTTTTCGCTCAGTTCGCTGCAAGCTCGAAAGAAGTTTGGGTACCCACCTAGCACTAACTTTATTCATGTGAAGATGTTCATGAAGAATCCTAAGTACTGAAGTTTTCGAAAGCCCGGTTCTTGCCGCTATTTCTTTAGTCTTAAGTCTTCGATCACTCAAAACTTCCTCTTCCACTAATTTGACACAGTCCTTGGTGAGTACTTCCACAGGCCGGCCGGAGCGAGGTTCGTCGTCAATGGCCTCCCGCCCTAAACGAAACTGCTTACTCCATTCTTTTACCGTGGAAAATGACGGAGAAGTATCCCCGTACACGGCATCTAACCTTTTTTTTATATCGGTCGGGCTGACCCCTTCCTTTGTCAGGAATTGGATCACGGAGCGATATTCCAATTTGAACATTTCGAAAAATTTCCGACTTACTATCGTTAAAACGCCGTGAAATCATAACAACGACCAACAGAAACCACAGAACCATATACGAAAAAGCAGAATAAATGACAATCGCGATGTCATTTTTTTTTTTTTTTTTGTAAGCCGCCAAATTTCTCCAGCCAGAAAGTTTTGGACCGCACCTGGTAATTAAGATACGGTGAATTTATTAAGGTGTAAAAATCATTCTATCTTCACGATTACTGGTTCAAATGTTTCGCTCGGTACCTGTGTCGCCATCTATGAGTTCTCTTTTGTTATAATTATACGTTGTTCGAGTTGGGAGGGCATGCCCCTGTATATCATAATAATACAATAAACTATAATAGATACAATAAACTGTTAAAAAAATGCGTGTTAACATCTAGAAAGTTAGAAAATAAGGCAATATTGTATAATGCTAAGAATATCTCAAAAACAAGTTGGGAGGTCATAAATAAAGATACAGGTAAAATAAATAAGAGAAATAAAATCATTGATAAAATTATATGTAATAATCAAAGCATGTATAAACCAATTGACATTGCAAATGTTTTTAACGACTTCTTTATCAACACCACCCATAAGAACTATAACTTCAATAATAATGTAAATCAATATGACTATTCTCTTCAGTTCAACAATTCAAACATGTTTCTTTTTCCCATTGACCCAATCGAAGTAGTTGATATAATAAAAAAACTGAGTAATACCCGTTCGGTTGGCTATGATGATATCCCTACTCATATAGTTAAGTCAACAAGTGACATTATTGCCCCTGTACTTTCGCACTTAATCAACATGACCTTCCAACAGGGAGTGTTTCCTGACAAGTTAAAGATTTCCATTGTAAAGCCTATTTTTAAAGCAGGGGACAAAAACCTTCCCGGAAACTATAGGCCTATCACGCTCGTACCAATATTTGCAAAAATTCTGGAGAAAGCAATGTACACAAGGCTGATGTCTTTTATTAAATCAAGCGAAATAATAAGTGACCACCAGAATGGCTTCCAAAAAGGTAAATCTACCTCATTGGCCACGTTTAATTTAATAAACAAGATAGTTGATAACGTCGATAAAGGTCGCAAAACTGTAGCCATTTTCTTTGACATGAGCAAGGCATTTGACCATGTATCACATAAGTTACTTCTAAAAAAATGCGAGACCTATGGCATGAGAGGACTAGCGTACTTGTGGCTGGAGAGCTATCTCAGCAATCGACGCCAAATAGTAGAAGTAGTAGGCTCAGGCACTGACAAAATGCAACAGAATTATAGATCAAACGTGTTATATAATAGAGTAGGGGTACCACAAGGGACTATACTTGGACCTATATTGTTTTTATTATATATTAACGATTTGCCTTTAGTTACAAATCACAGTTGTACCCTATTTGCGGACGACATCTCTATCGTTATCTCTGACATGAAAAATCAAAATTATGAGAATGTTATTAATAATGCTACAGCTGACATAATTAAATGGTTAAATTATAACAATTTACAAGTTAATGTTGACAAAACTAAGTACATCCAATTTATTAATAGCAGAGGTAAGAAGGAGAAACTTAATATAGTACAAAATGGACAGACTCTAGTAGAAAGTGATACAACTACGTTTCTTGGATTTGCTCTTGATGATCGATGTACTTGGAAGATGCATGTGGATAAAGTTTGCTCCAAACTAAATAGATTTGTATATGTTTTATGGAGATTGACACGTATAACTGATATAAAAACCGCTTTAATGGCATATCATGCTTTTGTGGTATCTAATTTAAGGTATGGTATTTTGATTTGGGGAAATTCGTCACATGTGAGTCGAACCCTGATAGCACAAAAGCAATGCATTAGAGCAATATGCAACATACCTCGAAGAACATCCTGTAAGAGTTATTTTGTTGAGCTGAAGTTATTAACGGTGCACTCAATTTATATTTACGAGGTTTGTGTATTTGTTAAACAGCACCCCGATATGTTCATCACGAAAAGAGACATAACGCGTTTTAATCTTGTAATTGTTTATCCTGACAGGCTAGTACTCCCTAATATGCATACAGTCATGAGAAGTAAAAGTTGTTACGCAATGTGCATTAAAATATTTAACCGACTGCCTGATGAGCTTAAAAAACTACCAATCACGACATTTAAAAAAAAACTATTCTCTTTTCTTGTTGAAAAGTGTTACTACACACTGAATGACTTTTTATGTAATAATTGACCTTTTCATAACTAAAACGACATTGTAACAATATTTATTAATTAATTTTAATTTATAAAATAATAATGTTCTTAATCTTAATTTTAATATAATTCAAATTTGCATGGCTTTTTAAAGTCTAAATGTGTACGGCTCTATAATGTATCATTGTAACACCATATGTATACCACATTTAATAGCAAATAAATATTTCTATTTCTATTTCTATATCATTTTGTGACAACAATGTTTATGAATAATGGCATTCGAGTGTACTGACCGGGTGCGAACATGAGTTTCTGATTGTATCTCTCGGCGACTTCCCGCGCTTTCTCGAGTGTGGCGTCCACGGCCACGCCCTCCGCCGCGAGGATCTTCATCAACTCGAGGACGGAATGAGTGCGGAGGCAGTTTATACTGAAAACAAATAAAACAAAAAACTCTTTGTCATTTTTGGTACAAGCTTTTATTGCCGACTCTACTTTTCTGTATACCATCATCAACTACACATTGAGACAATTCTAACGAGCCCAAACTCAACCGGGTTACGTCGTGTAAGTACTGAATTCCTGTGGCCACCTTCTGTCTCCTCATCAGATCAAATCGATGGTACCATAATATTGAATTGTCTCCCAAACTATACTTATACCCAAAAGTTCAGCTCAATCGGTCACCGGGAAGTGGGTCAAATTTAACTTGCAAGATTTGATTACAGACAGACAGACGATGGGACAGGTGAAACTAAATAAAAGCTAGTAAAAAATAAAAATAAATGTTATTCTTACATAATAGAATCATATATGTATTTCTGACTCGGATTCTACTCAAATGTTTTATTAGCCAATGTCATATGTTAAAATCTAAACATATCAATGATATAATTGATTGACGCTTGGAGTCTAGTCGCATTTCCGAGTTTTCCCGAAGGAAGAACTTCACTCAAACAAAAAAAACGCTTTTTCATCATCAAAATCACTTTTGTTTTAACATGAGACATGCAGTACTCTAAGTAGTTTGCCACCGCTGTGTTATAAAAAAAATGGTGTTTATTTATTTATTTAGGCAACAAACAGTCACATAGGTATCTTTAGAAAATACTCAAACATTAAAAAGCTAGTAGCCCTGAAGTGCCATTTTAACTAAAATTATATACATATAACACTTATAAATTAAGAGCGGGAGATTTTGATGTAGACTTTTTAACAATACTCACGAAAAGCTCAAAGACAGGAATATCCATAAGATAAATCACACACAAGTCACCTGTGAACGAAAGAGCGGAACAACACGGAGCAGTACCACTCCTGTTGTCACGCTCTCCCCTATGCGTATCTGGTAAAGTTCGAGTGAGATACCTGTAGTGCCACGAAGTACTGCCAGTGCCTGTAGTCACGCAAAGCCCTGAGCTCTTCGTGTGAGTCCACGAGCCCTTGTCTATTTGGAGTCGGAGCAGAGATACTCGCGATGTCACGCTCTCGCCTATGAAGACCTGGTGATGAAAGAAAGAGATATAATACCTGGAAATCGTAGTTAAGTAAGACCTATTTTGTATGGATGAAATCGTTTGAACTGAACGAACACTTACTAATACTACAGCTATTCCTGTGGATATATAAATACATATATACATTTATTTAAATAAATTTATAAACAAATATTTGGTTAAGAAGATATTTTATTTCTTTCTGAGGGAACAGCATAAAAGTTTTAACAAAAGTGACGTTCTGCGAAAGGAGTAAGACGGTTTGTGTCACGTACGCAAAACGTTTTGCGAATGCAACGTAATTTCAATCATCCCCTGAAACCTTTCTTGGGTTTTTGAAGGGAAGTTTAGCCATCGGGGCATTTTGTAGATGCGACTTTACGGGAAAGGGTCATAGACATCGGATAAGGGACCTTTTGCGAAGTGGACCAAGGATCGGGAGATTATGCGCCCTAACCAATTCAGTCAGGGTAATAAATAAATGAATATTTGCGGACAATTTTACACAAATCGACCTAGTCCCAAACTAAGCAAAACTTGTACTATGGGTGCTAGACAACGACAAACATACTTATATAGATAAATACATACTTTAATACATAGAAAACATCCATGACTCAGGATAAAAAGGATTTATATACAAATAATAGGTTCTAATTATTTATTTAGTGTTTCAAATTAAAGCTTGAAAACCTTTTCAGGTGCTGCCGGTTCAAGTGTTTCAATTACGTATAGTTGTATGATGCGAACTATTTTTAAGTAATTAAGATATGTGTAACGTAGCTTAAAAGTTTTCTATATTCCTACCAAAATTTTGTTTGGTTTGAATTTGACATTGCTGAATAACCCGCAAAATTAAATGTGTCAAAATCACAGTTTTCATAAAATTCTCCATACAAAACGCCAATTTCACAGGACCTGTTCAACTCCTCGCCTAGTGCGAGTGGAGTGAACTGCCACGCGTTTCGCGGGTCATATAAGCCAGTGGATTGGCTACAAAACTTGTTCAACTCACCTGATTCCGGGAGGCGCGATGTTCGCTTCAACTCCGGTTAGTATCTGTCAAGGTTCAGTCAACTGTCAGGTCAAGTCAAGTTCAATCATGAGGGTCACCGGGGCTGAAGAAGCAGCCGTTGTGTTCCGGGGCAGTATCGCCAACAATCCGCGGCGTCAAATCACCAACTCTTCCGATGTCACCGAAATATCCACACAAAACACTCGGACACCCGTGTGTCTTCAAAGCGAGCGATATTACACAAAACAAGGAAAATGCGTTTCCAAATTATCCAAAAACACTCGTTTTCTTTCTGGTCCGCAACCACGAGGTTATATCTATTTTTTTCTCCGCCTTGACAAGAAGTGTCACTGTCAAAAACCCACAGACTCAAAAGAGGCGTACACACGTGAGGAGTTTAAGGGGGCGGGCAGACGGTCGGCCCGAACAATCACCCGCCTCGGAACGGCCTCTAAGCCGGTCCGCTATACTAGGGGAAGTCGCGATAGGGTTGCTACCGCTCGCTTCAGAACCGAGTCCCCAACCATGACCTCGGCAAACCGAGGGGTCCCGTCTTTACCGGGAAACAAATTAACGATGCGCCCCCGACGCCATCGCAGTGGCGGAAGGTTAGCATCCTTAACTAGCACAAGGTCTCCAACTCTGGGGGGACTGGTTTTGTCAGTCCACTTGAGGCGCTGCTGCAAAACATGCAAATACTCTAATGACCATCTGGTCCAAAAGTTCTGAGCCATTTGTTGCAGCATCTGGTAGCGCGACAAACGACTGGAGGGTACGTCCCGGAGGGGGTGCTCCGGCAACGCTGCAAGTGGCTGACCAATCAAGAAATGGCCTGGAGAGAGCGCTTCCAGGTCATTTGGGTCGGAGCTGAGCGGACACAACGGACGGGAATTGAGGACGGCCTCAATTCTACAAAACAACGTCGCGAGTTCCTCAAAAGTCAATACAGTTTGACCGACTACCCGATACATATGGGCTTTTGCTTGCTTCACGCAAGCCTCCCAGATTCCACCCCAGTGGGGGCAGCCTGGCGGATCGAACGTCCAGGTGATACCCCGACGGGAGAGGTCTGTTCCAATATCAATCTTATTTTCAAATAAAAATTTTACAACATCTTGTAAATAACGGTCGGCACCCTTGTAATTGGTTCCACAATCTGACCGGATCAGAGATGGGAGTCCCCTACGGGATACAAATCTATCCAATGCCGCAATAAAAGCCTCCGTCGTAAGATCACCAACAAGTTCAAGATGAGCAGCCTTGGTCGACAGGCATACGAAAACGCACAAATACGCTTTTACAACCTTCGCATTTCGAAGTCGCGACGTTTTCACTAAAAAAGGTCCCGCAAAATCGGTCCCAACCCTAGAGAAGGTCCTAGCCTCGTTGACCCGATCAGGAGGAAGGTCCCCCATCTGGGGCTGCATCGTGGCTGCCTTGAGCCGAAAGCAAGGCAAGCACCGAAACACGATGCTCCGAATAACCCGTCGGCTGTTCAATATCCAAAAGTCTCGCTGCAAAATGCCCAAGAGTGCATTGCAGCTGGCATGCGAGTTCTTTATGTGGCGGTCAATCACCAACAATTCCACCAGATGCCCCTTCTTAGGCAGCAAAATGGGGTGGCGCACCGAGTACGGCAAGCTAGCGTTGCGGAGCCGTCCTCCAACCCGGAGTGTACCCGACTCGTCAATGAACGGGTTGAGGCGTGCTATCGCCTTCGGTAGCTTAGGACGTCCCTGCCGCAGGGGCTTCAATACGTCCCCAAAGTGTTCTTCCTGCACAACCCTAATCCAATGATGTAGGGCGGCATTCCGCTCTTCTGTGGCGAGAACTCTAACGCGTGACCGGTTGTCAGAGTGGCGACAATTGTGTATAAATCGCTTGACCCAGGCGGTCACTCCAACAAGCTTGTCGAGAGAGCTATACCGTTCTAGCAACCAAGCAGTGTCTGACACTGGAGCGGTCTCGACAAGGTGGACACCCAAGCCAGAGGATGGGGTCCCAATCACACAACTGGCAGGCCAGAGTGTCTCCGGTTCCAACAACCAATCTGGTCTCCACCACAGTGAGTGGGCAACAAGCTCAGGTGCCGTGCAACCCCTGGACGCCACGTCCGCTGGGTTCAGTTCACCTGGCACGTGTCTCCAAACCAAGGCAGTCTCCGAATTCTGGATTTGCGAGACCCGGTTGGCCACAAAGACCTCCAAAGTATGGAATGACGACTGCAGCCAACACAATACTATTTGGCTATCAGTCCATGCGTAGACACTCTCCTCAAGGTTCACGGTGTCCTTCAAGGTAGAGGCCACGTGGTTCAGTAGGCGTACAAGAAGAGCCGCTCCAGATAATTCCATTTTTGGGATTGTCAAACGCGTGCGAAGGGGAGCCACCTTGCTCTTCGCCATTACCAAGTGCAAATCGACCGATCCGGCGGAGCTGACCGTCCGCAAGTAAACGGCAGCTGCATACCCTCGCTCGGAGGCGTCGCAAAACCCGTGTAGGGTTACTCGGCATTTCCCTGCCGGCAACAGCTTACGCGGCAGTTCGACCTGATTTATCTCCGGGAGCGTGGAGAAGAAAACCTCCCAATCGCTCAACAAATTTCCGGATAGTGGATCATCCCAACCCAGTTGGACCATCCACAGGCGCTGCATAAATGCCTTCGCCGTGAAGATGACCGGCGCGATCCATCCATTCGGATCGTACGTCCTGGCCACCGTGGACAGCACAAGCCGCTTCGTCCAGACCCTCGGGGAATCCAGTTCCACCCGATAGGTGAACACATCTTGGACTGGTCGATATTGCACGCCTAGGACTGATAACATGTGCGGGCTCTCAACATTTTCGAACAGGTGCGGATCCTGCTGGTGATCCTCGGGGAGGCCGGCCACCACGGCCGGTGAGTTGGACATCCATTTGCGCAATTCATATCCACCCGTCCGCAAGAGTTCCACCAGCTCATCCCGCAAAACCAAAGCCTCTTTGACACTGTTTGCCCCGGTGCACACGTCATCGACAAATAAGTCCCGTTCCAAAATGGCGGACGCTCGAGGGAACCTCAGTCTCTCTCGAGACGCCAATTCTAACAAAGTTCGAATTGAAATGTACGGACTGCTCTTCAAGCCGTATGTATTCGTATTCAGCTCGTACACCAACATCGGTTCATCAGGGCTCTCACGCCACAAGATCAGCTGATACCGACGATCATCAGGATGGATCACTGTCTGCCGAAACATCATCCGGATGTCGGCGACGAACACCACCTGATGTTTCCTAAAATTTGTGAGGATATCCGTGATATCCTTGTGCAGCTTAGGACCTGCATGCAAACACTGGTTCAATGACACCCCAGTCGAGGTGGACGCGGACCCATCAAAGACCACACGAATCTTGGACTCCGGGGATTTTAGGACCGCGTGGTGCGGCAGGAAGCAGTGCTCCACTGTACTCCAGTCCGTCCGAGCCACCGACATGTGTCCCAAACCCTCGTACTCCCTCATGAAGTCCACATACTTCTGCCGGAAGAGCGCATCTCTTCTCATTCGGCGTTCCATCGACACCAGCCGCTTCTCAGCCATCTCACGTGACGCTCCAAGAGGAGGTCGGTGGATGAGCAGAGGAAGTCGTGTTATGAACCGACCAGAGCAGAGGCGCCCAGTATTATTTTGGTAAAACCGTTCGCACTCTTCCTGCTCGGGGCTCATACGCGACGCGGTAGGTGGTTCCTCAATCTCCCAGAACCGTTGCACGGCTTCTGAAAGAGCAGTTCCAACCAGACAGCCCTCCTCAGTAGGAGGCGGTGGAGCCGCTAACACCAAACCCATTACAGCATAGCCAAACACCGTTTCCAGTGTAACCAGTCCGCCAGGCTGTAAGGTACGGTTGCCGCTCAACAGCACCCGCCCAAGAACGTCTGCACCCAGCAACACGTCAATCGGACCAGGTCTGTCAAATCCAGCATCCGCCAGAACTAATCCAGCTGTCAAACTCCGAACCTCTGGAGGCAGCTTCACCTGGGGGAGTCTCCCCACCACTTCATCCAATACTAACGCGGGAGCATTAATCCTCGCGCGTGAAGTGGGACCCGGTCCAAAGGTGAGTAAGGTCTGCCCTACCAGATTTGACACTGTCACATTGCCTACCCCACGTATACTTTCCGGGTGGGGTTTCACAACCAAGCCCAACTGTCGCACCAACCTACTGGATACCATGCAGCCTTGCGCTCCCGTGTCAAGGAGAGAGCGCACGCAGGCTGATCCTCCGCCAGGGCCCCAAACACAAACCGAAGCCGTGGGCAATAACACGGTCTCCAAGGGCGTGGCGGTGGCTGGTGCGTGGGCGGCGTATCCCTAGCAGGGATAACGCGTTGCATCCTGTTCCGCATGGGCGGGCCGCTCGTACCGCTCGAGCGGGTCCCACTCCGGCTGGTACTGCCGTCGCGCCATGCGTGCCGCCTGCGGCCCCTGGTATGTCCTACTCCGGCCGTACACCGGAGGTCCCGACGCCCCGCGGGGTCGCTCCACAAGCGGCGGCGACATCCGTGGCGCCTGCCGGGGTGGAGGCGTTTGCGGGCACCCGCCCGTAAGGACCCCCCGTTGGGGCACGGGTGCGTGCGAAGTAGTCGCGTAGTTTTGGAGGGGGGGGGGAGGGGGGTGTTACCCGACGTCCCCACTTCTCCTCGGCCATGGGCCCCTGGTCAGCCCGCTGCTGACTCCGAACAGGGGAGCATGACCCCTGCGCAGGGGGGGGGGGAGGTGTATCCCCACTGCGGTTCATGCATAAAATGGGGTGGTGCTTCCCACCACAGGACTTACACGCCCGCGGGTGGGCACAATCTCGCACAAAATGTGGGCCCAAGCAAACAAAGCACCATTGCCGCTGCTTAGCAATGTTGCGGCGTCCCACAACCCGCTGCGCAAGAAACTTCGGACACGCTGGCACCCGATGGCCAGGGTTCTTGCAGCATAGGCAGACTTCAGGGTCCAATGCACTGGTATTATATTGGTGAGGACCCGCTGGTTGTGGGGCCGATTTGCCCCACCCTCCCCTTTGAGGTGCAACTCGCCCCTGGGCCCGCTGGGCCCCAGGAGGCCTCGGGGGTGGAGGTAGATCCGAGGTGTCGGCCCGTCGACACTCAAGTTCCAATTGGTCGATAAGATTGGTGAAGGTCGGCAGATGCTGAGCACTTTCACCACCATACCGGTGCTCAAACCTGGCCCGTACATCAGCCGGCAGCCGGTTCAACAAAAAATTCAACAGTATGTAGGACCACTGGTCCACCGGCAAACCAAGGTTCTCTAACCCTTTGGTCGCTGTCAAAACAGGATTCAGCATTTTCAGCCGGATGTCTGAAGCCTGAGCGATCCGAGGGATATTCCAGATCTTAGTCATAAGAGTATCCGCAAGTCGCCGCACGTTCTGGTATCGGTCCCTCAGCAACGTGCGCGCGATTTCATAATTGTCGTCGGTGACCGACAAATGCGCGATCAAGTCGCGCGGCTCCCCGACGAGAGCAGACATCAGCTGCGCCAACTTCAACGCCGCTGGCAGGTCCGTCCGGGCATGCACCAAGCTATCAAAGAGGTCGATGAAGCTGGTCCACTCGTCCAGGTCTCCTCGGAAGACCGGCATCTGTATGGCTGGCAAGCGCGCTGCCAACCCTGGGTTATAGATAACTGCGTGTTTCGGAACGTCCCGGGCCGCACCATTCCGAACCCGCAGTATCTTAGAAGCCCTCTCGACAATCCTGTCCCCAAAATCCATACATTGCTCAAAGTCCCGCTCCACCTGCTCGGTCTCCGGGGTCGTCCGGCCGGGCTCCGCTAGGTAGAGTTCAACCTGGAACTCCACAGCCTTAAGACGTTCTGACACCTCCTCGTACCGGGTCAACAAAGCCTCCTCCCGGTCATTTCTGTCAACCAAAGCTGCTGCAGATGAAAACCAACGCAGTGCAGACTGGATCTTAGCCTTAGGTGTAGATCCCATTTTAAATTAATTTCCAACAATACCAGAGAAAATTAAAATTAATTTAATTAATGTGGAAATTCCAATCTCTTGGTCACCCTAGTGAATCAAAACCAAATATCAACTCAATTACAGAAATGCCTTACAATAACAACCAATATAGATTCTCAAAACGCAGTGGAAGCTCAAATTATAATCTATAATTGGCTAGTTACCACTTCTACAATAACTTCTAGCTTACAACTAATATTTATGGTATTTTAGCTTATATTTTTAGCAACCTTGGCCGCTTATAGCAAACTGAATAAAACAAATGCCTTATTACCAAACAACAAGCTATGAAAGGCTTTCCAAATTACAATCAATCAAATATGTGGCTTATATTTGCCTTCAACTATTCTCCAAATTAAATTGTACCAAACACTGGTAATCACCTTCCGGAGGTTGTAATCTCACTAATTTGCACTGCAAGTACAATAATTTCGTGAAATCTACAGTACAAAACACTTGCAGTGCCACAAAATAGAGGTTTTAAATAATTGTAGCTAAATTTGGTTTTAACAAATAACCTCAAAATGCCCTTTTTTACCCAAAAGGAAAAAACTATCAAAATTCGCGTTTTTTCTTTGTGAGTAACCACGTTCTGCTACCAAAAGTTGTTCAACTCCTCGCCTAGTGCGAGTGGAGTGAACTGCCACGCGTTTCGCGGGTCATATAAGCCAGTGGATTGGCTACAAAACTTGTTCAACTCACCTGATTCCGGGAGGCGCGATGTTCGCTTCAACTCCGGTTAGTATCTGTCAAGGTTCAGTCAACTGTCAGGTCAAGTCAAGTTCAATCATGAGGGTCACCGGGGCTGAAGAAGCAGCCGTTGTGTTCCGGGGCAGTATCGCCAACAATCCGCGGCGTCAAATCACCAACTCTTCCGATGTCACCGAAATATCCACACAAAACACTCGGACACCCGTGTGTCTTCAAAGCGAGCGATATTACACAAAACAAGGAAAATGCGTTTCCAAATTATCCAAAAACACTCGTTTTCTTTCGGGTCCGCAACCACGAGGTTATATCTATTTTTTTCTCCGCCTTGACAAGAAGTGTCACTGTCAAAAACCCACAGACTCAAAAGAGGCGTACACACGTGAGGAGTTTAAGGGGGCGGGCAGACGGTCGGCCCGAACAGGACCTAATACGATGTTTACCTCGTTGAGCGCCAGAATTGGCAACAATTTAGTGTGCAGCAAGCAGTTCCGTTGCTCCGTGGTGAACTGCTCCCGGTGAGGGGTCTCCGGGCTGTCCAGGGGCTGGGAGACCGCTGGATACCTGGAACACAAACAGGTTTCAAATCTTAACATTTACCATGATCGTCAAATTTGGCGCCGGAAGCTGGCATTCCATAGAAACTTGTCAAACTTACCATACATTCAGATTTTAACGAACACCGCTTTTACAGACGATTTTGTGCAACCCACCCTTAACTAACCCCTAGTTAGTTAGCCCCTAATGTATTGTAGTTAAGAGTCCGCAGTAACCTCGATTCTCCATACAAACGTAGTTACGCTCTCATTTTAAAACTACGTGTTGGATTGTAAAGAAACTTTGCATGCACAATGACATGAGGTATATCCAGGTCTGTAGTTAGTTTATGTAGCTTCAGATACCATAGTTAAAAAAAATACAGTGAATTTAAGTTTTTCATACAAAACTTGTTTTTGCTGTATTTCGTTTGTTTTATAAACTGGAACCAAATAAACTAATTACAGACATAGCTATACCTCATTTCTTCGCAGTCCAACACGTAGTTTTAAAATGAGAACGAAACTCCGTTTGTATGGGACGGTGAGATTCGGCCGAGCTTACTGCGGACTCTTAAGGCGGTGCATTGGAAATTATCGCGTGCTTTGAAACGCCGTTCTGCAATAAGGTCTGAATTTCAGATATATGATTCTTGACTATATGATTGTTCATCTGATTTTATGGATACATGATTGCTTAAAATTTCCCCGATAGAAATAAAATCCAAAGTTGGGTCTGTATTTTCCTTTTTTTACTCAGCCTACTCAAACGATACATTATTTTACGACACAATCAAGTAAATACTATAGTATTTTATCGAATCTAAAATCTCACTTTATTTTAATAAGTTACTTCACTAAGTTAGGTATTTATCGAAATTTGTCCAAAACAGCGATTCCCGAAGAGTGTTTCATCTCTTTTTCTCGTGGGCGGAAGGCATCAGCGTGTCTCTGTCTAGGGGGCGTGTACGACTCAAATCAAGGCATCCCCTTCTCTTCTTCTTTATCCTCGCCTTATCCCATTTCAGTTGGGGTCGGCTCTCCTAATCATTCTTCGCCAGGACATTCTATCCTGGGTCGTCTGTGGGTCTATTTGGGCTGCACGTAGGTCCTTGTCAACAACTGATTGCCACGTGAGTCGGGGTCTGCCACGGCCTCTTGGACCAGCTTCTAAGTCAAGCACTCTTCGTGTCATATGGTCATGTGGTCTTCTCATGACGTGCCCGTACCACCTCAACCTACATTCGAGCAGTTTTTCCGGGAATGGCCTCACCCTGAAGGTGCCGCGAATGTGATCATTGCGTACTTTGTCAAGGAGCGTCACTCCTCCTGACCACCTGAGCATCTTCATTTCGGCTACATGCATCTGATGTTCCTGCTGCTTTTTCAGTGGCCAGCATTCCGCGCCATATGTTAAGGCTGGTCTGACGGCGGCTTTGTAGACTTTTCCCTTAACCGGTATGGGCATTCGTCGGTCGCACAACACTCCTGACAATTCCCTCCACTTCATCCATCCGGTGTTTATGCGGTTTGCGAGATCAGTTTCTATAGATCCGTCACTTGACAATATAGAGCCCAGATATTTGAAGGACTCTACCTTTTTAAGAGGAGTGACCTGCAAGAGTATTGTGTTGCCTGTTGTATTGGAAAAGCTACATTGCATGTACTCCGTCTTTTGTCTGCTGATGCGTAGTCCCGCGCTTTCCAAGGCCTCTCGCCACTGCTCCAGCATAGTCTGTAGGTGTTCCGGGTTGTCGCTGATGAGAGCTATATCGTCTGCGTATAGAATGTTCCAGGGGGGCTTCTGCTGGAGGTGGGCTGTAACGTGGTTCATGACCAGGTTAAAAAGGAGGGGGCTGAGAGCTGAGCCTTGGTGCACCCCAACTTCCACACGAAACTGGTCACTGAGCCCTGCGGGACTCCTCACCTTTGTTTTGACCTCTCTGTACATGTCTACTACCATTTGAATATATCTTTCTGGAACGTTCTGGGCTCTTAGCGCTTGCCATATGAGATTTCTAGGGACACGGTCGAAAGCCTTTTCCAGATCTATGAAAACCATGTGTAGGTCACTTTTCCGCTCTCTATGCTTCTCCATTAGGATTCTTATTGAGTGTATGGCGTCCGTGGTGGACTTTCCTGCGACAAATCCACATTGGTTTTCAGTAACTCTAGTGATTTGCTGAAGCCGTCTGCTGATTATTCTTTCCCATATTTTCAAGGCATCCCTTTAAACCACAGAATAAATAATAGTACATTTATTCACCTAGGGCAGTAAAACAAAGACTGCCTCAGATCGCAGGTATTTCCGAATTATATATGCAATCTAAAGCTTTCTTTATTACCACTCGTGGTGAGTGCAAAATTAGACATCTCCCCCTGGCTTCTCCGGGATTTTCCGCAAACAGGGGTGCGAGAGCCGAGTTTAACCGAAGCAGCAAGTGGCCTGGTTACACCCTGGAGACATACCTGCTGTAGTGAAGCGTATGCAGGTCTACTGGGGTGATGGTATCCAGCAGTTTAGCCTCGCATGTGACTGTCGTTCGTATCCGTGACCTCCGCATCCATCGGAATCGGCCCTATACGTGATCGAAAAATAAATTAATAATAATAATAATAAATACTCTTTATTGCACCACTACAAGAGAGAAACATCTTACAAAAAATTTTGCTTAATAAATAATGGTAACAACAGGCGGTCTTATCGCTTTAAAGCGATCTCTTCCAGACAACCTTTGTACAGCAGAAAGAATTAATTATGGACACTAGGAAGATAGGAGCCACTGCAAAAGGATACGATAGTCGCTCTCAGTAGGTAAGTAGGTAGGTAGGTAGGTACCTTTTTTCCGATGTTTGCTCATATCTCGAATATCTGTACGAATAGCATTATGATTACTTCGGTTAAACGTTTTTCCATAAAATTTCCTACAAAATTGGTCATATTTATTTTTACTCTACGATAAATACTTTAGGAGCTACAGGATAAAATAAATAAATATCAGGGGACAATCTTACACAAATCGAGCTAGCCCCATAGTAAGCTCAATAAGGCTTGTGTTATGGGTACTAGAGGACGATATATTTAATAGATATAAATAATTAAATACATATAAAACATCCAAGACTCAGAAACAAGTATTCATGCTCATCACACAAATATTTGTTTGCCCTTACCGGGATTCGAACCCAGGACCTTCAGCTTCGTAGGCAGCGTCACTACCCACTAGGCTAACCGGTCGTCATAGTCGGTAGGATGTTTAAGTTATTATTTACGATTTAAGAAAACGTCGTATTGTTATGTCTTTGTTAACTTAAATACCCTGTAGATGTTATGTATAACGCTATTCGTACTGATATTCGAGATATGTACGAAAATCTGAAAAAAGGTACCTTCAACCCCCTCTCTAACAAGCAAGCTAACAAGCAATATTAAAACCGTTGTAGCTTCTTAATTCTTTGAGGTATCTGAATGGGATTTTAGTCGCTAGGCATATTTTTTGCCTTCTTTCTCTTGGAGTAATAATAATTTTCGAGTCTACATCCGTATTTACCCAGGTGTCAGTGATCGTTGGAGTAGTTGAAAATATGATCCAGAGCACAGTGGGTGATTCAAAGGCACAATAAATGACGTCATAGGGCATTCGCATTTCTATAACGTCTTTATTGAGCAGAAATATTTAATTCTGAGCATAGCGACGGATTTAATGGCATGGCCTATGCCTGAAATATTGCCCTAGATAGGAGTTATTTGTTTAAAGCCATTAACGAGAACGATACTATAATTCTAAGCGCTGTGAGGGATCCTAGGATTTTCACTTAATCCTGAGTGTAGCGAGGGATTCAAAGGCATAAGAAATATTCACCTAGATAGGAATTATTGGTCGAATCTAAAGCCGTTGCCGAGTACGACAATACAATTCTAAGCGCAGCGATGGATTCAAAGGCAAAAATTGGAAGGTATAGGCGTATTACCTCCTTCAAAGCGTGGAGCGCACCTTTGACGTCGTTGGAGCACCATGTCGGCAGGCAGAGCCGCCCGACGGACTTGTGCGGCGCGCTGTTGAACCCGATCACCGGTTTACTGGAACAATACAGTACCATTACTAGGCTTGAGTTTTGGTAGCAGAGCGTGGTTCTACAACCCACGGAGTCACCATGTGTTAAAATATAATTCTTTATAATTATACGCCAAGCCAAGTCAAAGTCTAAAAATATGATTTTGTATCAGATTCCGTTCATTCACGAAGGCACTCAGCCCTCTTTGTCTTGGCACGGCGTATAATTTGACAAAATGTTATGTCGTTTTCGTCGCGAGTTAACAGTACAACGAAAGAGAAAATGTGCGATGAAACCCTGTGATGTGCCGACCATAAATCATAGACTAGACAAGTAGATAGCCATCAGCTTATAAGCAGTATTTTAGTCACAAGGGATGAGCTGTTAGGCAATAAGGGTGTAGACACTAAATGAAATAATCAATAATGTCATATTTTCTCGAAAAAGGATTAAAAATGCAGTCGAATGGAGAAAAAACCAACGCGAGTGGTTACATAATCACGAAGTTAAAAGTGTCCAAAGTTTTAAGAAGAAAGAAAGAAAGAAAGAAGACATTTATTCACTACGCAAAAGACACACAGAGACAAAGGGAGTACAAATACAATACAATTTACACATATCTAATGTGTGTGTCTTCGCGGCAGTGAATCGGTCGCTGTCTCAGCATTATGCCGAGGTGTCAGACAGACACCTACAGCGCTGATTTTCAGACAGCACCGTACGTGACCCACGGAACGCAACACAACATACCGCCGAAGGGGTATGTTCTGTCCCTTTTTCGCAAAACGCAACTTCTTATGAAATGATGACTATAGTGATAGATAGTTAGTGACGTCACTAATAGACGGCACACTGTTTGCGTTCTCTCTAACAAGCAATATTAAAACGGTTGTAGCTTCGTAATTATTTGAGATATCTGAATGGGATTTTCGTCACTAGGCATATTTTTTTGCCTCTCTCTTTTGGAGTAATAATAATTTTCGAGTCTACACCCGTATTGGGAGAATAGCCAGGAGAAAGAAGAAGAATGTTTGGTAGCAATGATGTACTTACTTAGCATCGCGTACACGAGAAGCGGCGAGTAAAAATGTACCATCTCCTCCACAAGGCACGACCACGTCGCACCACTTTATCAGGTCTTCGTTGTACGTCAGCCTG
Source organism: Epinotia ramella (assembly GCA_947578815.1). NCBI lineage: Eukaryota > Metazoa > Arthropoda > Insecta > Lepidoptera > Tortricidae > Epinotia > Epinotia ramella. Next base: position 10,027,121 of record OX388226.1, on the reverse strand, counting down.
AAAATAATATAATTATAGTAGAAATATTTTTCTATTTTCTCTCATACTTTTCTGAAGGCTGGCTGCAATATGTAAAGACAAGTACTTTAAATTAGGACCCACTTAAGGTTGATAGTCCAATATTTTTGTGTAATGGGTCATACATTAGGACGCTACCGTACGCATGGACGCCGGGGTGATTTAGACGGGCGTACTTATTACTTATCACATCACTGTGTGCTCAAACCTAGCTGCATCACCACCAGGCTGAGCTTGGTCTCCGACGCTACTGCTCAGCCTGCTGGGCGCTATATAATGTCAACACAACACTTATAAGGAACGGCCAGAAGGTCCGTGGCTAAGTCAATTGTGGCTTGTACATAAAATAACTATGGGATATCGTAATTAAACTTTAAATAATAAAAGTATGTAGGTAGGTTAGGTTAGGTTAGGTATGTATGTTATCATGTCAATGAAGCATCACTTTGGGTCATGGTATCGTGCTGTACTGTGTCATATAATATTGTATCATGAAGACGACGCGACATATTATAGTGTTTCATTCCGCGACAAATAGTATTACTCTATGGCAATGAGTTTGGGTTTGTAATACATGTCAGTTCATATAAACTTCAACGTATTTATATGGCAAACTGTCACCTCCAATACTTGAACGGTATCGCGGTTTGATAATATCGTATGACCGCATCATTTTGCACCACGTTATATAATGAAGTGTCATGTTATGTCATATGCTGCTCTGTCACCTGCTAGCCATCTCGACGCGTCGCCCCATCTCCCGCAAACTCCTAGCCACGCTCTGCTCGAACGCTTTCTGTTCCCTATGGCTCTGCAGCATGCCGTCGAAGTCGGAGCCTCGCTTCCGGAGCACAGCTTCCAGTTCGCCGTCGGATATGTTGTCGAGACTGTGTCTGCAAAAAAAAATTGGTTAGAGAGAGCTTTAACACGTTCGCAAGCAAGAACCCGCCTAGCGGGCACTCGTAATGTTTGCTCAGAAGCCGGTTGAGCCCGCTGGGCGGGCAGTAGTATGAACTTACACGCCTAGCGATTTCTGTCGGTTTCTGGTGAATTGTTCCATTTTTAGTCCGGTTGCGAAAGTGTTAGGATATCATTTGACTTGTCAATATCACAGACTTCTCTTCTTTATGATATTAGAACCGTGTAGACTAGTGATATATGTTATTTTAGAGACTAGTCTATGAGTATCAGTCTTAAGATTATGAGTATGTACGTTGGGAGTAATCTCCACTCTTCCGATACAAAAATCCCTTGTGTATAGACTGGGCTTTCTGTAACGCGGGATTGGGTGCTTTGCAATACGTGAGCGAAAACACGTGAGCATCTAGTAAGTTATAAACACTGCCAATGTATATACAACGTCGCTTTCCTGTAAAATAAAGCCTGCTATTATTAGTTTCACTATAGAGAGGACCCTGACAAATAAATTTTGAATGGCACTTAGAACTTCACACTGGCGCCATCAAATTGTATTGTGTACGTGTTGCGCATTTTATAGAGTTCATAGATATAAGCAGAGATGTTATTCAAGACTAAGTCTTAGCGTTATTCCCGGTTGTGCCCTAAAGGAGCCCGGGGTCCGCTTTGACACCTAATACCAAGATTTGGCATAGGCACTTAATTCTTACGAAAGCGACTGCCATCTGACCTTCCAACCCAGAAATAAATACATAAGTTTTATCTTTTTCTCTTCCCTACCTTCCAACCCTGACGGAAAACTAGACCTTAATGGGATTAGACCAGTTTCCTCACGATGGTATTCTTCACCGAAAAGCTAACGGTAAATATTCCGTACATAAATTCCGAAAAAACTCATTGGTACGAGCCGGGATTCGAACTCACGACCGCCGATTGACAGCCGCATGCCTGAACCATTAGGCTACCGTAGCTTTCATTATTCAAGACAAAGTAATCCCATTAAAATCTTGTGTATTCTAAGGGTGGCTCATATCTAATTTTTTGACTGCTTTTGATGCTTTCTAGACTTTTACTAGACCTTTTTTCAAAGTTATTTTCATTCTACGGAATTTTTCAAGCAGGCAGGGTTTTGTACAATATTTGAGACGATATCATCAAAATAACATCTAACACGTGAAAGCAAATATAAACCAAAAGGTTATCATCTCATCAACGATTCCAATATTTTCCTGTTTACAGAAATATATCAGTGCAGCTAATTATCGTAGGGTCACGAACCAGTAGGAACTAGTGAAACATTCCACTGTGTATTTAGAATGATAACATGAGTAAATGACGATGACTGGTTGCAGCTGAGTGTTCTAAGAGTGCCTTTCCACCAGTAATTTTTAATTTAAATTTGAAACGTAGCTTCAGCTACAGCTACGTTTCAAATGTATGAAAACATAGCATAGCGAGCATAGCACATCTCTGGTGGAAAGGCACCGTAATACATGAGCGTGAACCCCTCTAGGGCCCACAGCATGAAAGCACTTTAGGAAACTTATATAATTTTCAATTGGAACCGAGTTGTATTTGATTTGACTCGGTCGTTCTTTGAAACAGAAGAAATCCAACTCTATTTCCTGCCCTTGTTGATTCAAAAATTTGACTATATTGCCCTTTCCGACACTTAATTCTTAGAGAAAAAGTCTGTAAGTAGGGGTGGGGTACTCTCCTGAACTTCTCATCCGATTTCAAAAAATATTTCACCTATATAGTATATAGGATAAACAGCTAGGCTATATTTCATCCTGCGGGCAGCTAGTAACTTCTTCTTCTCTCTCTTCTGCTTATTTAAGAGCTAAGCTCTTGTCGGTGTAGCTCAAAGTAAGCCCTCCATTTACTCCGATCCCAGGCAACCTCTTTGACATCTCGATACGACCTAGCAACAACTCTTTTTTTGAGCTGCCCTATGTAGTTTACTCTTGGTCTTCCACTTCCTCTAACTAGCTAGCTTAGAGGCCTTCGGGCGGCATAAGAACTTCTAACAGTCGAGTTGCCCACTCACTTGACAAAGGGGGGACAACTGTTACTCGCGGTCCGGAGGAGCTACCTACCACAACCCTGCACGTGCCCCCTGGGTGGTACTAAAGAGTGATAAACTTTAAAGGCCAAAATAATTTATGCCATACGATTAAATAAAATATTAATTATTTTATTTAATCGTATGGCATAAATTATTTTGGCCTTTAAAGTTTATCACTCTTTAGTACCACCCAGGGGGCACGTGCAGGGTTGTGGTAGGTAGCTCCTCCGGACCGCGAGTAACAGTTGTCCCCCCTTTGTCAAGTGAGTGGGCAACTCGACTGTTAGAAGTTCTTATGCCGCCCGAAGGCCTCTAACTCGGCTTAACGACTACTGTCATAGACATCAGCTGCTTAGCGTGCCTTCCAAAGCACGGAAGCGCTCATTTATATTAACCACTCAAACATGAGGCGGTCACCTATCCTAAGACTGACCGCTGCCATCTTTGTTTGCGTTATCGTTTCCGACTCGCAGGCGCCGCTAGGCTATGAGCGCAACAGCTAGCTAGTAACTTCTAGTTAAACGTAAAAAAAATAACAGGTTAACGTACGAAATGGCTCGCATTCCGTGACCGTGTTTTTATTGTTTATACACAAATCGGAAAGTAGAACATTACGGTTATTAAGTCGTAGTACACTTGATGGACTTATCACCGCGTTAACACACGATTAAGTGCAACCGATTATAACTGGTAGCGGTCACTCTAGATAGCCTGGGAGTAATTGTTTTTGTACAAGATTGGTGATTTACAAGAGTTAACTTTTCATCTGTAGAAATGGAGAGATTGGCAAAATCAGAGATGCTATCTACATATTTTCAAATCAAATATCAAATCAAATCAAATATTTATTCGAGACACAACACAACAAAACACACAGTATTATAAAACAAAAGAAGAAGTAAATCTGTGCAGTGTCACGAAATTGAATTTTAGGATCGCATATCGGTTTTAGCAGAACTCGAAGATTACCCCTTCCTCCCGGTCTTAGTTCATATCATGCCTACGTCTCATCCATATTGTGGTATGGCACACTTTTATGGGGTAATTATGTTGATACAGATAGACGTGTAACGTGCTGGGCCTTTTTATCATATAGAGGCCAACAGGTATCAACATAAATTACATTCATCATTCCTATCAAAGAATGTAGTATATACGTAAAGGAGCGTCCTGATTTCTTAAAGCCTAGGTACAGACTTTCGTGTTCCAATTCTAGATGGAAATAAAAACAATCCATGGCCAAATACGTTTAAACTAGTAAGTTTACAAATGTATGTAGATATCAGTCATTGACGTCCGGTTAGCCTAGTGGGTAGTGACGCTGCCTACGAAGCTGAAGGTCCTGGGTTCGAATCCCGGTAAGGGCAAGTATTTGAGTGATAAGACTGTTTTTTTTTTTGAGCCTATTGCGTGTCCAACTGCTGGGTCCCCGTGATCTCCATGCGTCCCTACTAGGTGCCTCTTCCGCCCAGTTTCTGACGAATACATCCAGGGCGTCCCGCCATCTCCGTCTAGGTCGGCCCCGTCTGCGTCGCCCGTCATGTGGCACCCACTTGGTAGCCACATTAGCCCACCTGTTTGGATGCATGCGACAGACGTGGCCGGCCCAGTCCCACTTGAGCCTGGCAGTTTTTGCACCCACATCAGCTATGCGTGTTTTGGAGCGTAGTGTAGTGTTTCGGACCCGATCCGTCCTTTTGACACCTAGAATACTGCGCTCCATAGCGCGTTGGCAAATCTTCAATTCAATAAGACAATAAGACTGATAAGCATGAATATTTGTTTCTGAGTCTTGGATGTTTTCTATGTATTTATATTTAAGTGTTTCTCTCTATTAAATATATCGTCGCCTAGTACCCATAACACAAAGCCTTGTTGTATTGAGCTTACAATGGGACTAAGTCGATTTGTGTAAGATTGTCCCTTAATATTTGTTTATTTTTTTCCCACCTGCTTGCCTAAAATTTATTTTTAATTATATACGCTAAACTCTTTCATAGTTTTTTTTTTGCTTTGGATTGCCCATCGAATAATTTCACGCACCGTCATTGGTAGGTATGTAAAGTGCTTCCTAATTATCTCGATTACAAACTAACACGTGTATGATATTGTTTATCTGATAATTTTGTTTTGTGCAAGCTTCTCATTAATTTCGACGTAAGTGTATTTGTTGTTGTTACAATTTTTTGTGCTGTTAACCTTTGAGATAAAATATACACATCGCTCAGGCGATAGAGTTCGTAAATGTTTACTAAGCAGAAACGTCCTCTAACAAAATTCCAAATTTCAATCAAACTGGAAAAATGAAAAATTATTCGCCACGAGCGGGATTGGAATCCGCGACCTCTGGAATCCGTCCATCGCTCTTGCCAACTATGCTACTGTGGGTCCGCTGGTGGCCACGAATCTTTCACTGTTCTAATTACCTACACCTTAGGGAGGCTCGTAGCGACATCTACCGCGAAGTTATTACAACTTCTGAAACGGCACCAACGTCTCAAGTTACATTGAGAATCGTTAGTAACAATGCGCTACCCCATATTAACAGTAAATGTTTACTAAGCAGAAACGAGCGCTAACGAAATTCCAAATTCGATCAAAGCGGGATTTGGGTTCAAATCCCGCTCGTGGCGAATATTTTTTTAATTTTCCACTTTGATCGAAATTTCATAGAGTACGTATTCATTTCAATTGTATATCATTTATATTTATTTTCACATCATAATCATTACCTTGCCCTTATCCCATTTCCTTGGCCGAGAATGTTTGGCATAATGTTAAGTGGCATACTACTTATTACCCCTATTTATTTTTGCGCATACACATTTAACAGTTCTAAAGTATGTTTATCCTAATATTGATTACTCGAACATCGAATTACCTAAAAAGTAATAGTCCTAATTTTCATTGTCATAGTAATTATTTTGCCTATTATTAAATTAGCTAAAAATACACCACCTATACTATTTTTTTCCTAAATTTTATACTATTTTTAAACTCTGAGCAGACCCGACCTACATCTAGATAAATAAGATAGGTTCGTTAGTTGCCTTTTGTCCCTCAAAGCAGAAATAGGGGCCCCGCGAAGCGGGGCTCCGTCGATATGAGGGCGGGTCATAGGTTATTCAAGTATTAGGCAATTCTCAGTAGAGACAACCTTCATTTACATCAATTAGATAGGTTCGTTAGTTGCCTTTTGTCCCTCAGAGCAGAAATAGACACGCCGCGCAGCGGGGTGGCGTCGACTCGCCGCACGGCTATCAAACAACACACACAACCGAACGCTGTTTTAGGTCGGTTAGGTTAGGGTTCACTTGTGTCCCTCAGAGCAGAAATAGGGGCCGAAGCGGGGCTCCATCGACATGAGGGCGGGTCATAAGTAATTTAAGTAATAGGCAATTCTGACCAGATCCAACCTGCATTTAGATTCGGACAATAAATATTTAGGACAATCGATACATATGCGTAAAAAAATGTATGCGCAACATTTTTAGAACATTAAATATTAGTAAATTCAAAGTTATGCACATCAATCATTCTAAAACAAAAACTGCGACACAATAAACATTCGGACAATAAATATTTAGGACAATCGATATTAGGAACAACCATTTCGGCAAATAAAAAATATGCACAACAATGTTTATGCCATACGTTATTCGGCATAAAGTTGGTATGGGGCCAAATAGTAGGACCAACAATTTTATGCCACCCGATATAGACCCCTTTTTCTTCCATTGTTGTACCTTGTTTTACCGACAATTGTTCCATCGAATGTATGTTTCGCAGAATTTTCATTTCATAGAAATTAGAGAATCCGTAAACTTTTCAGGAATGTTATAAAACAAACTTAACCTAACCTAATGGGATCTACAGATTACCTTTTAGCTGTACCTAAAAAGTTAACGGTTTCTGAGTAACAGCAATTCGATGAAACGAAAATTCAGCGAAACCATGCATTCGGTGAACCTCCCTGTCACCCGTCATCTCATCAGGCACTTATTTCCTCTTCATTTCGTCTCTCACACAGTCCATCTACCTTTTCCTTGGCCTGCCTCATCTTACATCCACCCACATTATACCTAATACGCTTTTGGTGACATGACTTTCCTTCCGCATCCAATTTTTTAAATAAATGATAACAAGTCATATACGCAATTACACTAACTAGATAGGTATTCATTATACCCTTTTCACGAAACACACCCGGCTATAATGTACACCAGCGCCATCTCTCTCGCTAAGTCCGAAACTACCTGATGTGGTTCGATTAGAATGGAGCGAGCGCATAGCTCGCCCATTAGAGTGGTGCCAAGACTGTGAAACAAGTCTATAACTCGATACAGAGAGGGCGCTAGTCTTAGCGGGAATATAGTGGAAAAATATACAACTTGCGTCACTGTCCTCGTAGCTCAGTTGGTAGAGCAGTCTAGCGTTAATAGAAAGGTCGCAGGTTCGAATCCTGTCGGGGGCTACAGACGAAGATGGTTTATTTTTCCATTATATTCTGTCTCTGTATCATATCGTTTAGGTATTCATTATGATGATTATTTCGATGTTTAGATGGTTATTACTCAATCACGCTTAAACGGCTCAACCACCGATTTGGATGGAATTTTACGCGAATGGCGTGGATTGAAATATAGGATAGTTTTTATCCCGGGTCCCCGCAGAAGAAGTCGCGGGCGCAAGCTAGTTTATTTATATAGGAATATCATCAGCTTAAATAATACACAGCAGAGTGACCCTCACCAATAGCAATTTATCATATTCTTAAGCACATGAAATTGAAATTATTTATTTGCATCGACACAGTACAGGGATGTTTCAATACATTACCGTCATATGTATCTAGCTTGCATGCAAGCGTGCAAATATGTATGTGTCAATTTAATTATCAAAGAGTACAACATAAATTGAAATAACTATACAATGTCAAATTGAATTAATATACATTATTATTAGGTTGTCTAGAAGAGATCGCTCTAAAGCGATAAGACCGCCCGCCTCTTGTTACCTTTATTTATTGAATGTAATCTTGTAACATGTTTTTCTTATGCTGTGGTGCAATAAAGAATATTATTATTATTATTTGTATGTTTTTTCCATATCTCAGGACCATGGGGTCCCGGACTTTTGGAAGGCATGCGTGGGGCCGAAGCCAACAGCGCAGAGGCCCTCTAAAACAAATATAATATAAAGCGAGGGATACACATGGCGGATACCATCTCCGAGCGCACAACATGATACACCCGGTGATGGTTCCCGCCAGGTGCAAAGACTATTGCAGTGCAACACAGTGCTGCACTTATTATTATTATTAGTTACATATGCAATCATAATAATCTTCAAAGATGCAGAATAAAATTATATAACTAAATACTACAAATTCCAATACTATTGATACGCCTTAACGCTATAAAAACACCGCTCCAGAAGCTAGTTTAAGATAAGCTACACGAGTAAATTAAGCATGTTTGAGATGAGTGATAGAAGCGTGCAAGTACAATGGGATTCAAGGTGACAGTGTTGCCATATAAATACGACAAAGTTTATATGAACTGGCCGCGAACTAAGGAACCATAGAAGTCTAAGTAGCGCCGCAAAATGGCCCCACAGAATGGCTGCTAGTGCCATTATGCAGGGATGGGGGGCGGGGTGTCAAAACAATGGCAGGCAGCCGTTTAGTTCGAAGTTTCAAACATGCGCATACCGGGTTTCAGGCGCGTGTTTGGGTAGATTTTTGTAAGGAGCTCGCATTGTATGGTGTTTGTTGAACTGGCAGTTATTCCAATCCCGAACTCATCCGAAAGCTGATCCTTTACGGGTAAAGCCTGTTACTGTGACCGGTACATACTACGTGTAAACGATTTGCTAAAAATAAATGTCTTGTGTCTGAACACTCGAGGAAAAATAGCGAGGAATATATTCCGCAGTAGGATTTTGTGCATAACTTGACTAATAGAGATAGATACACTTTGTATCGTCTGCGTCCAAAAGTTCGTTAAACGAAATATGGCATTCGGAATTTTGAAATTTCGGAATAATTATGCTTTCGGACAAAGGACCGAAATCTGGTACAAAACTCACCTTGAAAAAATCATGTGATTGAATAGGTAATATCGCGTACGAAATCGCCAAGGGCGCTATATTATTTAGTTCATTTTTAGGGTTCCGTAGTCAAGGAACCCTTATAGTTTCGCCATGTCCGTCTGTCCTTCTACGACTTAGCTCAGTGACCCTCTTTACTATTATTGCTTTGTATACCCATGCCGAATTACAGCTTTCTAAATCTAACTAGTTACCGAGTAACAGTCAACTGTGCCATCACATTAAGTTGGTCGACTATTATTAAGACCAACTTTAATACAAATTCGACCGACGCAACCGCACCAGTTAGTTGGCGCGCGCGTGTCGATGTAACAAAGACAGACAGGTAACTACGGAACCCTACACTGCGCGTGGCCCGACACGCACTTGGCCGGTTTATTTTATCTGATAAAGTACCATTATCGGCACATGTTTGTACTACGTTCTTATCAATGATATTGTATCTAATTATAATTATGATTATTATTTACTTCCTGATTACATTTTGTTTTGTCAACCTAGTTTATCTTTTTTGACGTCAACAGTAGGCACTGCCTGTTAAAGGTGTTGTGTGATCGATATTGTCCCTTTGAATATAATTAAAATATAATATTATTTGAGGAGACTATTCAAGCTTTTGTAAAAATCCATATATGACGTATTTTTGATCGTACGTTGTAAAAGAACCTTAAAAAAGATATTATTCCAAAGAAATACGTCTTTCGAATAATATCCTTTTCAGGGTTCCGTACCTCAAAAGGAAAAAACGGAACCCTTATGGGATCACTCCGTCTGTCTGTCAAGACCCTTTATCTCGGGAAAGCGTGGAGGTATCGAGTTGAAATTAAAACCATATACTCAGGTCTACAGACCCTTGAAGCTGAATAAATCAAACTTCTAAGTTAACGTAAAAAAAAGGTTACGTCCGTTTATGCCGCAAAAAACGTACTATATTTCGACACTCAAGGGAATCGAAATTTATAGGGTACTTTCCGTTGACCTATAACTGTGAAATTTGGCAAATAATATCGTCTTATACTACAAGTACAGGGAAAAATCAGAAAACTATTCATTTTTAATATTCTACGAAACCCTCGGTGGGCGAGTCCGACTCGCACTTGTCCGTTTTTTTTCTACAGGACATCATTACATATTAACGACCGGTTTAGCTAATAGTGGATACTGACCGTGCCTACGAAGTTGACGGTCCTAGATTCGCGTCTCGGTAACGGCAAATATTTCTGTGATAAGCATGAATATAGTTAAGATGATATAAGCTGTACGTTTAGCACTTGAAAGCTTATCTTGTGAACAATGGCCTGTTTCCTATTGTATAAGCCCACCGCAAATCCTCCGACCAGATAAAATTAAGCAAGTAATAATAAAACTCATACAAATTAGCTACCATCTCCTCTAAGTCGCAAGGTTGAAATTGCTATAGCTTAACACTTTCGATAATGACACTTGGACATTGAAAGCCGCAGTCAGGTAAGTCACCGACGTTTTAGTGCGTCCACAGAGATTGTTATTAAAACTATCTTAATGAGACGAGAGATAATTAAGACTTTCTTAATGAGATAATGAGTTAAGCTATAGCAATTTAGACTGTTAGATTGTGACTTAGAGGAGATGGTAGCTATTTCTATTGTTACTTGCTTAATTTTATCTGGTCGGAGGATTTGCGGTGGGCTTATGCAATAGGAAACAGCCCATTGTTCACAAGATAAGCTTTCAAGTGCTAAACGGACAGCTTATATCATCTTTTATAGAAACAAAATTGTATAACAACTATGTACTACAGTATTTCGCGACCGAAACAACAATTTAGCGGATTTCCCATACAACGATACAACTACTTTGTACAAGTGACGTCATACGTGGGTGCGTCATCAGTCAGTATGACGCGTTTTGCGCTGCCGCCAGCGACGTCAATCTTTGTCTCAAATTTTTGGGTATTTATGTTCTTTAATTGTAGTTGCTCGCATACAAACATTTGTTCCTCTCCAAAAACTGGTTCGAATGGCATCGTAAAAAAATCTTAGTCCGCATCCCTATTCGCCTTTGCGCAGGCAAGGTCAATTGCTCAAGTTGTTTGCCGGGCATTGTAAAAATATAGGCGAAAAATCGCCAAACTTACTTCTCATACTCGTATCGGGTGACCTTGGAGACTATGAGGCACTTATCCATGAGCAGACGCGGCTCCGAGCTGGCACTGCGCACCACATTCAGCTTCGATTTGCGCAGACCTGGAATGACAATAATACATCAATTAAAATACAGCAGTTGGTGTAGTTTTTAGGTAAAAACGGGACCCTATTACTAAGACTTCGCTATCCGTCTGTCTGTCTGTCACCAGGATGTATCTCAAGAACCGCGATAGCTAGACAGTTGACATTTTCACAGATGATGTATTACTGTTGCCGCTATAACAACAAATACTAAAAACAAAATAAAATAAATATTTAAGGGGGCCTCCCAAACAACATTTTTTTTTTTTTACAGTTTTTATAGATAATGGTACGGAACCCTTCGTGCGCGAGTCCGACTCGCACTTGACCGGTTTTTTATCGTATACCACGCCATTGCCATTGCCGTGTATAATTTTAGTTATTTAGTTGAATGTTTCAATAGGGTATTTGAGTACAGTGAAAATTAATTGTTTTTTCATTAGTAGCAGATGAACGTTACGAAATGACTCGTAGAAAAAGTATTGTATAGAATAGTTATATTAGCTTTTTAAGTCTCATGCCTTAATCAGGCCACTCAGCAAGCGTCGTGGCCTAAACGTGCTACTCGACTGAAAAAGCATACATTATATAACGATTGCATAAAATAGCTGACTCATCGCGGCATCGCTCACAGCTCGTTGTTACACCCGGTAAACACGCTTCTAACACACGCGGCTTTACTTAGAAAATTTTAATCATTTAAGCTATCCTTTATCTCCTCCGTATCTCGGCATGCTATGCTTCATTGCATTAAATACCTATTGTAAGATATTAATAACATCGCTGAAGGCAAGGTCCCGTTGACCTACTGACAGTGCCGATTGGATGCAACTGCCTATCAGTAAACGTCCAGGAATACTCCACGGAATTTTTATGCATTGTTTGTACAAGATGCTCGGGAGAATTCCAATATTTTTACCAGCTTATAAGTTTTTTTTTCTGGACCTGGAAGATCAGATGGCTTTCGTAAAACCTACGGATCCCGGGCTCCTTTAGGGCACAACCGGGAAAAACGCTAGGAGGATGATCATTATACAATAAAATGTTATATAAAGTGAGACATGTTGGCTCGGTTTGCTCGGTGTAACGGGGATGTCAAGATAACTTTGTTTAGGTCATCTTGTCAAACCTTTTATACGTGCAGTCAATGGGCTAACAACACAAACAAGCTTCTGTCAAAAATTCCATTTTTGGTACAAGCTTTTATTGCCGACTGTACTTTTCTGTATACCATCATCAACTACTCATTGAGAAGATTCTAACGAGCCTAAACTCAACGGGCTTACGTCGATTAAGTACTGAATTTTCATGGCCACCTTCTGTCTCCATCATCAGATCAGCTCGATGGTACCATAATATTGAATTGTCATCCAAACTATACTTATAAACAAAATTTCAGCTCAATCGGTCACCGGGAACTGGGTCAAAGGCCGTGCCAGGATAAGCTAAGTGATTCTGCCCCCATCGAATTTGGGCTTGTCATCATGCTATGGAAACTTAGAACCTATTGCAAATCCAGATTTTGATTGAAAACGGTGATGCCACCTTCTCGCCAAATTTCTAGGTAGCTGTTGCTGTAGCGAACTAAAATATCAGTGTTGTTACATTCAAATATTTTATTTGATGTAGGGAGATTGATACGTGCTACGTAAATGAATATGAGGAGTTAAATAATGAGAAAACCTGTAGTATTCAGGTTTTAATAAACATAAAATTGTACATTATTTGAAATAATACACGGAGAAATATTGAATGACAATGACATGGCAGGCAGGAGTAAAATTAGAGGTTGGCAAGGAAGGAGGTTGCAAATAGATCATATCACGTCAAGGAGAACAGTATATTGTATAATGGTAACACAACATTGTGTCTGCTTGACATAAGTATAATGTCGTTTTGTGTGAAATATGTTGACATAATTTGTGTCAATAAATCCAATTAAAATTTTAATATTCAACGAAGTTTGTTTGTGATTTGTGCATTTATCTATTACTGGAGGACCTGGAAGGGCTATAGACACCGCTAGTCGACCGAGCGCGGCGGTCTGTTGAGAAATATCTAGGAAAATGTAGTACCGAGTGACCTTGGTTTTGGATGAGCGTGTCGTTTTAATGTTTCTTGCTTTATATTAATAATATGCTCCTTTCCATGCATGAAGTTACTAATGTATTGTTAATACCTTAAATAAATCTGTGTATACCTCATTTTTACGTTTCATTTCACAACAGTTATTACAAACATTTAAAATACTGATTAATAAAATACGACCGAATTGAGAAGTTCCTTCTTTTTTTTTATCGTTTGAAAAGTTTTATACGCCAAAGCACAGATGGCGCTTGTACGCAAGCATAAAATGCCTTTGCTTGTCATTTTTATGGACAGTGTGGCTGTTTTTTTTTTAAACCTAACGAATTGTAAGTGGCCAGTATTTAATATGTCATGCACGTTTCTCTAAAGAGGTTTCAATCATTCCTTTTTATATTATAGCGGTTCTAGGAAATGTATGTAAAGTATTTTATGTAAAGATATCTCCATGTTTTCCCACTGCTATAATTTAGAAAAAAATACATATTATAGGTCGTTAGTAGGTGTATTATTGGTGAAAAAAAATGGAGCAGTCTCTAACCTGGAAGCAAATAAAAAAAAAATTTGAAAAGTTTTTTTTAACTTTTTTTCTATGACATAATGAAAATATACTTTATGTCATATAATCATCTTTAGTAAGTGTACAATATATGTAAAGCACACTAAACTCGGTTGGCTAAAAAAAAATCGAAGGAAAATCCTATTTAGTTTTTTTTTTAAACAAAAACTATAAAGTTTAGGGTGCTCAAATTTTCACACCGTCAATAAAAATTACAAGCCCAAACTCGATGGGGGCAGAATCACTTAGCTTATCCTGGCACGGCCTTTAACTTGCAAGATTTGATTACAGATTTAGACAGACAACGGGACAGGTGAAACTAAATAAAAGCTTGTAATGAAAAGGCGTACAACGCTCTGCGCGTCCAGTACAATAATGGATTTAGGTTGCTGCTGATGCTGAGATTATCGCATTTTTATAGCGCATTTTTTTCGCGGAGGCGCGCGTGGATAGTTGTATATAGCGCTATAATTCGCAAGAGGACTGCCTCCCTGCGGCGCTACCACGAAGATCGAAACTCGAAGTTCGCATACATGCATCCCTGTCACTCGAGTTATGTGAGTGCGATAAAGATGGAAATACCCGAACTTCGAAGGTCGAAGTTCGTGGTTACAGCTCTGATGCGGCGCGGGCGCGAGAGCCCCAACAGTCTCCTGAAGTTAGTGGTAAAGTACCCGGCCAGTGCAATGCCGAAACACTGGGATACTATCCACATGGAGTCCAGAGGGAGGTCTATTATAATTTATAAATTGATGAATGATGTTCTAACATAGTGAGTGAGGCTTGGTGTATTTTTACTAAGATATTTTATGGATCTGGTCCGAAATAAATGAATTTTATTGAAAGTAAGCTTTATCTAATCCGTTTTCTTTGTATGTAATTATTTATGTAGTTTTAACTAGTCTCTTCTAATAAAAGGATATGACAATACCAACTCTTTCTAAGGAATACTTTTAAATGACAAGCAATGGTTTGCTGGGTAATTGCACTTCAACATTTTGGTATAGTTTGCAATCCACGTCAATGTTTTGCATAAATAAAAGTTTATATGTAAATAAAATGTGTAAAATACGGTATTTACATAATAAATAAATAAATAAATAAATAAATAAATAAATATTAGGGGACAATCTTACACAAATCGACCTAGTCCCATAGTAAGCTCAATAAGGCTTGTGTTATGGGTACTAGACGACGATATATTTAATAGATAGAAATACTTAAATACATAGAAAACATCCATGACTCAGAAACAAATATTCATGCTCATCACACAAATATTTGCCCTTACCGGGATTCGAACCCAGGACCTTCAGCTTCGTAGGCAGCGTCACTACCCACTAGACTAACCGGTCCGGTCATGTTATCATATATTATTATAAGCTATTTGCACACCTGATACGGTGGAACAACAGATGAACGTAAACATCATAAAAGTACCCTTTATATCAGCAGGGTCTAGACTAGACTAAACAAGACAGTTAAAAGATTTTTACCCGGCTGTTTTTTTTCGTCGCAGTAAGTCCTAAGGTCTTGACTTTAGGCCGCATTTCATACGGAAATTAAATCACGTTACGCGTTTTTGACTATCTGCTTCTATAATAATTGGAGAATATGATTGATTTTATCTCTAAATGCATCACCTACACCGTAGATCAATATTTTATTAAGGTTAACTCCAACGTACACTTAAGATAAACAGATATGTTATTGGACTTGTTATCGTGATACAGAAATAGACTAATGAGGAAGTGGCACAAACAGTCTATCTATTCACATAGCTATGAACTCTCCCAATATATCTTGATCTCTCCTTTAATTACAACTATGGATCAGGGATATTGCAGACATTCGCATCCGCATCCGCAACCGCGGAAGTTCCGCACAAATTTAAACATCAGCATCCTAATCCGCATCCGCCAAAATCGACGCGGAGTATTTGCGGATGCAGATGTAGTGTAATTCACGACAAGAAAGGAGCCAACGCGACGCTTGCCGCGCGAGTTTTAGATATTTTCTGTGACCAAGAGCAAGACGCGTTTTTGATTTGTTTGCTACGATTGTAATTTAGTCTCAACGTGTTTGATTATTGCGTGATATCATAAAATGGACGTTGTTTATTTACTTTTTTGAGTGTTAGACCCCAAAATCCGCATCCGCATCCGCGGATGTGTGCCCCCAAATAGCCGAATCCGCCTCCGCATCCGCGGTGTTAAAAAAAAATGCATCCGCGGCATCCCTGCTATGGATAATCGCAGTTCAGACTAATGCTGGTTCGGTGGATGCGCTCGATAACGCCGTTGTGTTGAGGGTGTAATTTATTAGCGCTAGGTCGCGACTCGCGAAGATTAACCTTAACATCATTACATGTTTATATTGTACTGGTGTAAATAATAATAAAACCGTGTGTTATTTTTAAGTAGTTATTGTCCTTTTCAAAAGTTGTAATTAGACTATTTCACAAGAGAATATAAAATGGACCTCCATTCTTTCTTAGTAAAACGCGGACAGTACGATACGAGTAACTAGTTTTATGTAAAATGGGTACTAACGACCGAAACAGGAATGAATATTGCTGTAAATATAAATCCATGCTTAATATTATCAATGGGAAAGTAACTCTGTCAGGTACATTTTTACGCTTAAACCACAGAGCCGATCAAGATGAAATATGGATGGAGGTATTCATGTGACCCCCTTAGTACAGAAAAAAAAAATCGCGACCCCCCATCCTACGCTGTTCAAAATACTTACAGCACTTTAACTTTAAAAATATGAGCAGCCGCGACCCCTTTTAGAAGGCATCGCGACCCCTAGGGGTCGCGACCCAGTTTGAAAAACAACATATGAGAGTTCCATGCAGCCGAAGTCGCGTGTAGAAGCGAAGCTATTAACATCATATTATGACATAACAACTATTCAAATAAACAAACTACAAGTATGTACTCAAATTAATGGAACAATTGTAGATAACAGCACTTGTGAAGTCAACAATCTAGGAAATGGAAGCTAATGATGCTTCCTTATTGGGGACTTCTAAACGATTTAGTGTTATCTTTGAGATGAGATCGATTACAGAAAACTATACGAAACAATGAATAAGTTTCTGTAAAAAAAAACCATTTACTGTCAATTGGAAATGGAAAATCGTCAACACAAATAACCAATTTGTAATTGGATCAAAAGTAATACAAATACAAAACTGAATTTGGTTAAATGTGTCTATATTTTTTTATTCCAATTTTTTTCTTGTTTAAAATGAATCCAGCCATATGTGCAAAGAGAATGTTATCTTATTTTAATTTATATAATAACCATCACTGTAATAAGGTTTTTTTGGTAAAAAAATACTGACTGTTGTTTGTTTCGGCGTTTCTTCTTAACAGTGGTCTTCTTTTTCAGAAATGCTGGTAGAATTTTGACTTGTAAAAGTGCCATTACGGCCTACTATAATATGTAATAGACTGAGGTCTGTATTGGCAAAATTCTATTAACTCAATAGTAAGTTAAATAAAAACACATTACGGGTTGTGTATTACGCGCTCGCTGATTCCCTGATGAGCTACGGTCTAATTGTTTACGGCCGAACATTTATAACTTACATTAATGATGTCAAAAAACTACAAACTCAATTAATAAAGTTCCTCGTTAGCAAAAAAGTTAGAAAGAAATGCAACAAAGAATATGACAAGTTATTTCCCTTATGTAAGATCTTACCGGTTGATAAAAAAGTTGAATATTTAATAGGGTTAGAAAATTATTATAGTGATGATCACAAAATAAAAATTAGTAATAAATATAATACAAGAAGGGTTAGAGAAAACTAGAAACTATCATGGTAAAAGAATGTCTAAATATATTGTTCCAAAAATATTTAACAAAATTAATATCCTAAGAGAAACTCCCAAAGTAAGCAAAACTGTGTTAAAATCAAAGTTAAAGGGCTTCCTCCTTGATAACGAGTCACCATCGACTAGCTAGATAAAGTTAAACCTTTAAGCATAAGTACTCACCTAATACGAGTATGCCTAGTTGTTTATTGTTAAGTTGAATGCATGACGTAAGCACTTTATTGTACACAGAAACAGGTTAAAACCATACACATATCATATAAGAGGCCAAATTATCCCTATAGGGTAAATAATACTGAACTTATAAGAATGTTAATGAAAATCTTATTAAAAAATGTTAGATTTAAGTACTTAAATAGGTTATTATATTACAGTATAAAATATGAGCGTTTCTCGCCATCAAACGTCACAGTTTGGCGAGTTTTTATGTTATGTATAAAATATATATATTTTTTTTTATATAAATTAAAATAAAAAAAAAACTTGCAGAATAAGATTCATTATTTTGTACAAAATTCATATACCTATCACATATTTCTTATTGGTCATATTTTACATATTGGGAACTTACGAGAATATTCCCAGGCACCCAAATAATTTCTGGGATAAAAATGATTAACCGATCATGCATTCTAAATGCCGGACCTAGTTATTTTTTCTTACAGATTTATATTTTTTTTTTTAACAAACATGACACCTTAAGGGGTAATGTATGTTAGGTAAATAATGTTCTTCTCCTGATCTCAAACTATTCCCAAGTCTTTCAGTTTATTTATTAAATAGTAACAGTGTTCCATTAATATAATGTTAGTTTGGCTAGTACAGTAGCTACTATGGTTTAATTTATATAATGGGTACTTATCTCTAGAGGTGAAATGTTAATGAAGAAAAAATCAACTTAATTATTCATATTTCCTTTATCTTAAATTAAAAAGCGGCCAAGTGCGTGTTGGACCACGCACAACGAGGGTTCCGTGCCTATTAAAAAGGTCGTATCGTTACTGAAATCTTATGGCACTTACGTCCTTTTCTTTAAGGAAGGCAGTTTTTTAGAAATATCTCAAAAACCTTTGAACCGATCTTGTCCAAAACAATTTTCGCTGAGAGAATTTTATAAGCCCTATGAGCATGATTTTTTTCATATTTTTAAAATACACGGTTCAAAAATTAGAGGGGGGGGGACACACAATTTTGGTAACTTTCGAGGAGATTATCTCCGACTCTATTCACTTAATCAAAAAAAATGCTGAGAAACCTTCTATTTATTTTGAAAGGCCTATCGATTAATGTGCCATACGTGGGCTTGCAATGAAAAAAAAATTGCCTTTCAGTTTTACCTATGGAGTGCACCCCTAAAAAAAATTTTTTTTAGTAATTTAGCTACAAAACTATGTAGCGGTTAACAAAATACACCTATCCTGAAAATTTTAATTCAAATACACCTTATAGTTTTTGAGTAAAATGCCTGTGACATACGGACGGACAGACAGACAGACAGACAGACAGACAGACAGACATGACGAATCTATAACGGGTCGGGTTCCGTTTTTTGCCATTTGGCTACGGAACCCTAAAAAGAGAAATAAACTTACGTCTCAATCCTTTACTTATAGATAAACTGAAGTTATTCAGCACTGACATCGTTAAAACTTTAAAACTAAATTCCACTTAAGACAAAGTTAATGTTACACTTATAAGAAAAGTCACTGATTAGAAATGAAAAATCAATAACAGCCGTATCACTTCGTTCCTTAGGCACGAGAAATGCAATTAAAAAAGATAAAAGTTCGCAATCTCAACGAGTTTATCGAGTAGAAAATTGTTATCGACTAAGAATGACGACGATTAAATGGATACTATTATAGTTATCGGATGAAGAGGCGTGGCGCTGACATTGATACGTTCTAGGCTACGCAATTACTTGTTTTTTTTTAAAGATAAATTGAGGCATTGCAATGTTCTTCGGTGTTCATTCAATAAATGAAATTACCAATTGACCACTACCTACATGACAATGTCATGACAAATAAAGCGACAGCGACAGCGGCCTTTTGACGTTTTAGAGGCGTATTTCATTGCGGTTTTATTTCAGCACGGTTAGCACAACCACAAGACGGCGCGCGAGCTCTCTCCCGCTATACGTCTCTCTCTTATTAGAAAACTTAGAAAGAGACGAATAGTGCGAGAGAGTTCGCGCGTTGTCTTGTGCTAGCCGTGCAGATCCATTCGTTAATCACAAATATTTAATGTAAGTAATAGTATTACTTTGCAATTAAATTAAGGAGTTTTTTTTTTTTTTCGCATTAAGACTCCTTTATTTTGAAAGGAAAAGCCAGCAATCCACAAGGTTTTCTTCAATAGTACAAAACCTATTTAAGGCCTGAATTTAAAGCTTAAAGAAAACCATGAAAACGTTTTATCAATGTCAGTTGCGTTTCGTTTCTGCATGCAGTTTAAATACGGTGAATCTTTTGTGACATCAACATTTGTAAATCAAAACACTACATACCTCAGAACATCCTCAGAATTTAAAGGTGCTGATAGCCAGATAGACTTGAGCATCCACTTCTAATGATCATTCTAACGAATGCTACATTATGGTGGCACTACACTTGGGAATGCGTGTTCGCGTAGCGTATTCGCCGTGTTTGTCCAAATATTCGTTGAAGTCCAAACATCACATCACAAATACGACATCCACACTTGGGACAGCAACAGAAAATATAGCAAATGTTTGCAGCAATATTGCATTTAGCACATTTTGGGTCCCAAATACACCTATTCATTTGGTACAATTCTAAAAATCGCATCACGACATCATTTGTCCAATCTATTTCCTTCCACGTCTTGACTTGTTGCCGTCGCTCACACAACTGACCTGAGTGAGCAAAGTGTAGACGGTGAACGCAAATATTTGCAACATTTGCGTCCTTTGATGTGTGACAAAAACCGACAGGGCGGGCGGATACGAGTGTTTGTTTATTTGTATGTTTGGCTATTCGTACAAATATGCCAAATATATCCTCCACACATGGTCATATTTGGCCAAATGAAGCAAATACGCGAACACGCATTCCCAAGTGTAGTGCGACCATTACAGTTACAAGCTCACAAAATAAAGCGAAGCGAAGTTTTAGCGAGGATTGATTCTAGAGAAACGGCGGTATGCGTGAACCTTTCTGCCGAGCCGAGCAATTTTGTAAGTGTTCCGCCGCCGTCCCTCTCCACCGACACCCGCACGCCGTTTACTAGAGCGTTGGCTAGAATAATCGTGAAAATGTTTGGCTCTGTTCGTTGTTCAGTTAAGACACTTTTAAAAAACCGGCCAAGTGCGAGTCAGACTCGCGCACTAAGGGTTCCGTACCATTATCTATAAAAACGGCAAAAAAATCACGTTTCTTGTATGGGAGCCCCCTTAAATATTTATTTTATTCTGTTTTTTAGTATTTGTTGTTATAGCGGCAACATAAATGCATCATCTGTGAAAATTTCAACTGTCTAACTATCACGATTCATGAGATACAGCCTGGTGACAGACGGACGGACGGACGGACAGCGGAGCCTTAGTAATAGGGTACCCTTTGGGTACCTACGGAACCCTAAAAACGGCGAATGCTCGATGTGTGGTTGCTCAGTCTATCAAGACCTTTAATCACTCAAGAGAGCACCATCCTAGCTTTCATGGCGTTTACGTCCGACATAAAAGCGATCATGCTACACAGTTAGTCACACGACAGTTAGTCAACACTAGCGTGGTGGTCCTTCGAACCGGATGTTTTCATCAAACGTATATTGATCATTTGGACGTTTGGAAGCCAAGAACTAAAGTCAATGCGTGTTGTCGTGCCATCTTCGCGCTTTCAATCAAGCTTCATAGTCACAATATTAGAGTTGGGTTGAAGGTGTCATTTATGTTCATGTAAAATGGTGTTTAAAAGATTAAACATGACTCCTTATCAATCAACCTAAAATCTATCGCCAAAGTGATAATAGCCTCCTTGTCGGAAGCGGTGTTGAAATATCCATACTAATATGTATTATAAATGCACTGTCTGTCTCTTCGCGCTTAAACCGCTAAACCGATTGAGATGAAATTTTGATATGTAGACAGTTTGGAACCCTAGTTTAGTTTGGAGTCCTAGGGAAATAAATCGTTTTTATCCTGACAATCACCCCCTAAGATGGTGAAATGGGAGGCGGAAGTTTGTATGGAGACACGACATTTTTAAACGACTTCAACGCGGGCGAAGTCGCGGGCAAAACCTAGTAAAGGAATAAAACACAAATAAACCGGGTACTTGTATATTAGTTCAATATAAAATACCTAATGAATACAAGCATAAATAACAAATTCAACAACACTATTCACTTGACTTCATTATTTACAAACATGAAGATTCATTCCTTAGTTTTTACACACAGATATAGATATACACCAGATAACTTAAACACCTCAATCTGTATGAAAACCGACCGTGTCACTTTTTTCTACCTACTTTGACGTCACACGGGCGAATTAGTGATCTGAATTCCCCATTGTCCGCGGAAAATCGATTCTGCAATAAGGAATTTTCTTAATAATCACGGACAACCGGCCACCACAACAGACGCGCGCGGAATGTAAATCGGAGTGCCAACTCGGAGTCCGAATTCTGACACGCGAAGTACATGCACATGCGTGATTTATGTATATCTATATCTGTGGTAAAACCTCATTATTGAACACTAAGAAACATCGCACATAGCGTTTTTTTGCAACAATACTGTCACAATACAGCACCCCACCCACCCCGCGAAGCATCACGCGATTGCATCGAAGTTCAAGCATAAAACGCAAACCACTGCAAAAAAGCGCCTTGTGCAATAGGGTCCGTGGGGATATCTAACACTGCCATAGGGACAACCCAAGTAAACTATGTCAAGGATATGACTATACATTATTAGATAGCTAAGACCAAAGAGCAGGGAGTTACAATAATAGAGACCAGTTAAGAAGTCGTACAGTCAGAATTGTAGATTCATCACTTCAAATTTGAAATTTTCGTTGCCGTTTAAGTTACAATTTTACTCGTCTAATCTGACAATACTGAGGCATTTGACCGCTAATAACGTAACGACTGGCTTGGCCTGTAGGCAGTTTGGACTTGTAACTGGCTACCCAAGGACCTATAATACTCAGGACAAGCTATACGTGTTGCCACAATGAGGGACGGAAAGGCTCTTATGCAGCTAAATTAAGAACCGGACTTAAAATAGCTGACCATAAACAACCTACTTATTTTGAGCGGGTAATGGTTTATTTGCCACAAATTCATACTAGTTAAATCAGTGGTAGCAAAAATAAATAAAAGTGGAAGTATGACAAGGTCAGCGAATGACATTTCCCTTTCTGTCGCACTTATCGAGATTTGTAGTACCATTACGCTCCGACGTGGTATTATTATTGCCATAGCCTGTCTTGAGTATTATACTAAGTATGTGAAAAGTGTCACTGAAAGTACAATTTTCACGACATGTTGTTCTTTGACCTGCATTGCAACTATCTAGTATCAAAATAGAAACATAAGAGACTAAAAAACATTTCGGCACTATATGGCTTTACAATGCCAAATATACTACATAAACACCAGGGAATGTCTAGGGAATAAAATTAATACAAAACATAATTTGCTCAGAGTATTAGAGCCATGAAAAAAATTGGTAACAAAATAGGGGAATTTAACAAAAGGTTAAAATATTAATATTAGGTTAAATTCCGTTAAATTTTAGAACAGTGCTTGTATTAATAGCTGGTGATCCAGAAAATATATTTAATGTAAAATTTAAAATAAGTCATGATTTTATTACAATGCATTTGGTTATTAAATGCGCTTTCGGGATCACCATGGACCGTGACTAGAAAAAGCGTTTGAGTATAATTAGAAGAGTAACTTTATTTTATTCTTCAAGACGCAGTATTTCTGACATACTGTGTCATGCAACCCTCAGGAGATCTTAAATAGTCTGAAATAATATTAAACACTCAATCATGAAATGCTTTGATCGACGGAGAAGTCGGTGAAGATCTTTGTTTTCCCATATAGCAGTAATTTCTCAAATTATTCTATTTTCAAGTGCGTACCTTGTGATAATATCACAACTTTTTGTTTAACTATTATTTGAAACCATTTAAAAATAAAATAAAGTCACTAGACAATTTCTAATATTGTTAGTAATGTATCGATTGAGATAAAATGCAGGTAGTTATCGGAATTGTTAGTACAAATTATTGTTTCAGGTTATATCTGGCAACGATGTAGAGCACGAGCGAGGGAGATCAACGAAATTAGGGCGGCGTGAGGGATTCAAACGCACTAATTAAAAATCGACATATTTTATATAATAAATAGGGACAATAAATGAAAAAATATTGAAATAATATTGCCTCAATAATGAAGGGGTATTGCGGTCATATAATGTGTAAGTATTATATTTATCGATATACCAAATATAACCTCAAACTAATTTAAGTAGCGGGCCCAGAATAAATTATATTTAAAATTAAATTACGTTTAAAATAAATTATCTAAACCAGCTTACACTAAAAACTATGAAGATTCAAAATAACTTACTAGTGACAAAAATTAAATTAAAATAAATATTCGTTCGCATCGAGTTAAATATAAAACTATAGGGAAAATACTTAAAAGAAAAGGCATTTTATGTAGCAATGTACCAATAATTGGTAAACAAATTACGAGTAATGTTGCTAAAACAAGACTGCTACAAAAAACTATCCTTCTATTAAGTTCATTT
The DNA here is from genome assembly GCA_947578815.1 of Epinotia ramella. NCBI lineage: Eukaryota > Metazoa > Arthropoda > Insecta > Lepidoptera > Tortricidae > Epinotia > Epinotia ramella. The sequence continues at coordinate 10,002,509 of OX388226.1, read as the reverse complement.
ACCCATAATAGAGATAAAGCAAACGCAATTATGAATATTAACTTGGCAATATTGGGAGTTTAGTCGGAATATGAAACGTCGAAATGGAAGCGGGGAAAAATAGGCCACATCGTTTTACTTTTTAAAACCTGAGGCTTATTTAGAGACTACGGCCCTGAATTTGGCTTAAAAAGAAAAAGCAATGGCAATTGTTTCTTTAATGGATACATGTTAATATTTGCATGTAATTTATCTCTTTAAGACTAACCAAATATCTTTTAACAAGGCACGATTGTGTTCCTCAAGATTAAATAAATTAAGAATCCCATTTAATTTTGTATTTCAATTTATTGTATAACAAATCACAAAAAAATAGAGCCATTACAAATTTGGATACTCAATCTTCAATTGTACAATTGCAAAACCTACAATAACCCATTGAAATAAAATTTATTGCAAAAATTGACTGACTTTTCCGTCATTAAAAACATGTCAAAGTCAAATATGGCGCGAAACTTACTGAGGCACATGCTCTCTAGCGATGTAAAGTGAATTTAAAATAGTTCCCTGTGAGCCTGTGGAAGCCAATATGAATCTACAAAAGTTACACAAATTTCATAAGATCAAATTGCGATATGATTTAGAGGCGTTTTTTTTTGTTTTTTTTTAGTAAACTAAAGCCTAAAACGCCGCCAAAATTTAGTTTTAGCTTCCTGTTAACTTACATTGAACCAAACTGATAGTATCTCTTTAGAATAAACATTTGAAGAGGTGAGAATAAATGGCCATTTTACTCGTCACATAGCGAACAATGAGGCCATTATTCTTCTAACCTCTTAAATTCCAAGACTTGCTATATAGCTTAACGCTTGCTACATTGTCATAGCCGCAACTAGGATTTTTAACCTTTTAACCTATATTTAAACACTAACTACTTTAAACCTGACCTATGGCTGAACATGTCTCAGAACATGAACAAGAACATGTGTCCATGTTGAGCACGTTGTTATTTCGATATAAATCAGCCACGGTTTAGCTTAAAATTTAACCCTGACAATTTTACTACTCACTTGACTACCTTATCAAAAAGTACTAATTTTAAGAAAAGGTTAAAAGGTTTAAATCACTAACCTGCCACAGATACATTTTTGACAGTCATGACAGACCAATTCGCCACCTGGAAAACGTGTTTTCCGTACAATTACTTCGAAAAATTTCGCGCTCCTTATAATGAACATGAGGAACTTGTTAAAAGTATTTAGCCGTTCAGTCTTTTTTCTTTTCGACGGGGGATTTCGGGGACCCTTCCAGGGAGGAGGGGGGCCGATCCGATTCTGCTTCTGAACCTGAAATACACATATTGATTACATTTTTTACATTTTTGGTACAAGCGTTTATTGCCAACTGCATTTTTCTATATACCGTCATCAACAACTCGTTGGGATGATTCTAACGAGCCCAAACTCAACGGGGTTACGTCTGTTAAGTCCTGAATTCCCATGGCTACCTTCTGTCTCCATCAGCAGATCAGCTCGATGGTACCATAATATTGAATTTTCATCCAAACTATACTTAAAACCTAAATTTCAGCTCAATTGGTTGAAGATATCTGCTCAAAATTGAATTGCAAGATTCTACCCGAACAAACAGTTACATACATTGCAAGTTGAATAAAAGCTTTTAAAAAACTATCTTGAAACGATTTAACACAATCAGTGCCAAATAATTCGTAGCGCTACGCTCGTAGGCGACACCGTGGTGTTCTGCGTTGTACAGGAAAATAATCACGAGCAGAGAGCCAGCTGAGTGGGTTCCTGCCATCGAAAGCGGGAAATCGTAAATAACGAAGCAACAGTAATGCTACTCAACTGCATTTAACGAACTTTACACCAATATTCATATTTTATTATAGTACCAGAATTTGCCCGCGAGAGCTATCCCGGACTGGTGAAAAGTTGCCGCTTCCAATCTTATACATATTTTTAATGATAGATCAGATTAAAACCATTAATACTAACTTCCAATTTCACATATCTTGACTTGCTTGTCATCATCGCTGTCACTGGAACTCGTTATGGAAGAGTCGTCACCGTTGCCTGTGTCACACGATTAGGATAATATGTAAAATGACATGCATTATGGTATAATTGACAATTATGCGATTTAAAAATGGTAAAAGTTATTTCACATGGGATATATAACATTAGGTTAAACGGTAAAAATGTTGCAATTACATGCTTTCCATTTAGACCGAGCCAAAATCATCGGTCTTAAAATGCATGTCATGTGCAGTGTCTCATGTTGCATGGAACATTATTTTAAGATTGGGTTAAAAGGTAAAATTAATGTATATAGTTACTAATCGTGTAATGCGAGAATGGGGCCCATGAAATCTGACACAAAGTTCATGTTGCATGTACTATAAAAAAAGGGTTAAAAATCGTCACCATAAAACATCATATCAACAGTACTTTAACATTAGGTTAAAAGGTTACCGAGCCGACGAGGTATGTCAGGAAGAGCGCGGGGAGTGGACAACAGCGGCGCGGCCGGACGCTGCTTCCGCGCCGGGTTGAGGCGGCCGCAGTACGCACACACGTAGGAGACGAAGTCGAATTCTTCTACCATTGCCATGCCTGTGGAGCCAAAATAATGTGTCGTACGATGGGAAAATGGATTTTGTTTGAGTCAGCATAAGGTTCCTTTTCCCAGGGAATATAGTATGTGACCAGTCAAAACTCAAAAGGTACCATATTGTCCGTAGTCAATGAAGAATTCTAAAAAACTAGAAGCGAGCGACTTACTGACAACCGAGAAAGTAATAGCAGAATATTTTTTATATATTTTGTTTTGATATGATATTAAAGTAGTATGTTTGGCTTTTTATAGTTTTAACGCGTTTAGTTTGTACGCCTCATCCCAATGAGGTAAGCATGCTAACTGCTAAGATCCTAGTCAACTTCATGAGCTTCAAATGCAACTAAGATCTGCTAGTAGTTTTGTGGCCTATGTATACTATATATTCACACTCTCTAAAGATGGCGACATTGGCGACTGTTTTGCCTTATGTCTCCGATAAATTAATTCGCCGGTTTTATTACGAATTAACAAGTGTACTTCTGTAGACGGTGTTGTGGACTTATTACTTACCATTATGGGAAGAACACTCCTTGCAAATCAGCGCCATACGGTGGTTGGGTCCGTCCTTCAGCAAATAGTCCACCACCTTGTCGAGCGCTGAGCGGTTCTTGTCAATTAGTGGTCGCGGTAATTGGTCCGACTATAAACATATTTTCTTAGTACGGTCGGCTTCACTAGGGGCTGAACACCTTCGTCCCGTCTCGCTTTAACCCAATGTTTTAACTGTCATACGAAATTAAGCGGGTGAAAGCGATAAGGTATCAAGATGTTCGGCTAGTTACGAGTTCAACTGGTTCTAAAAATAAATTAATACAGAAGACTTTTTACACTATGATGGTGGAATGATGAGGGAGATAGAATGACTGGCAGGTCAATTTTACGAGTCTATGCTGGCTACATTGATCGGAAAGACCAAATAAAGAAATAATCATAACACGCATCTTAAAGTTCCCAGTTTAGATCTGTAAAATTATTATTAGTTTCAAGAAACGAGCTAGTTACAGTATGAGGTCAGCTTAAAACTTCCGGTGGCATGCAGCTTGTAGAGTTTTTTCATTGCACTTGCAAAACCATTGTCATGTTAATCTAACGCAAACAATATTAAAAATAAACAAAACACCGACTCAACAAACATAGCTAAAAATCGTATCGACAGAAAGGCTTTCGATTGAAAAAAAAACAGCACCCATATTAATCGATTCAACCGTTTGGGAGCTACGATGCCACAAACCGACACACAGATCACATGTTAAACTTATTACACCTCGTTTGCGCCGCTTAGAAAAGTTGGAAAACCCCCCGACATTTTCATTTCAAAGTTCAATATCTCAAAACGGGCTGAACCGACTTTGTGGAAACGTACCTAAGAACCATCTCAAACACGTCAGATTTTGGACAAAAAAAAACTCATTCAAACATTCCATTCCATTCGTTCCGTCCATTCGTTTAGGAGCTTCATTCCTCTTTTTGCGCCAGGGGTTAATTAAAAGGAGAACAAAATCTGCCATTCACTGTTAGTCTTACTTGTGAAGAACATGGTAATATTTACACATATGGAATACATTTCAACATATAGGATAATATTAAACTGATTACTGATTTGCAGTCATCAGCAAACCGTACTGTGGGCTGACCAACATCTCCATTGCTACAGGACATCTGACAAATAGTAAAACAGAGTTGTGATTCCTGGATAATGCAGCAAGTGGATTTATAGTGACTGTTAAATAGAATACCAACATACATATGATAACTTTGATTTTCAATTGTCAATATCGCAAAACTAAAAATTGCATAAACATTACAGACTTAAAGCCGTTCCTCCTCTGTTATGGATGAGGACCAAATACTTGGCCAGTAGTTAGCCTGGGCTGTCGGTAGTTAACCATACAAACTGAAGAAGTGAACAAAGTTCCGTTGTGACACAAAAATTTACCATAGAATTGTATGTTTAATTTTCGTGTCACAACGGAAAACTGATAATTTAATTGGGTGATTTAATCTGGCCAAGAATTTGATCCTTACACTTATAAGCAGTTAAAGCAGCCCTGGAAGTATAGTCCATTTACTGTTTTTTGTTACCAATTTTGGTCTCCGATGGACCCATTCACTTTTTTGCAAGGCTTCTCACGACAAGAAAGAAAAGAAAGGAAACATATTTATTTTCCTGAATTCACATATCAGCTAACTTACCCTCAACCTCGCTCCCTTGAATCCCACGCTCATCGGCATTAGCTCCCTGTTCGTGTTGATCGGGGTCGACGTGAGCGCCAGTTGCCGCTGCCGCAGCTGGCCAGGGGTCGCTGAAACGAGCATTTTGCCTCCTAACTCGATATAAGATAGATTTGTTTGAGCTTTAAGCATGGTAAAAGCAAATCAGGCAGTTGCAACTCAGGGTAAGTTGCTGTTGCTACGTAAGTATTCACTAAGTATACTAAGTATATACTTAAAATACGTAGTATAATTACTTACATACATTCAGAGTTTAACGAACACCGCTTACGATTACAGACAGTTTGGTGCACCACACCTTTAGAAAGGTGTACTCTATTTCAATCTACGCTATAGATATATTTCACAAGGTTATATACTGTTCTAACTTGGCCTTTGACAAAAGTTCAGAAATCCGCCCTCAAGGTTTGCCAACGAGCCATGGAACGCAGTATTTTGGGCGTGAAATTAACGGATCGCATTAAAAATACAATACTGCGTTCCAAAACTCAGATAGCTGACGTAGCACAAACAGCCGCCAAACTTAAATGGGACTGGACCGGGCACGTCTGCCGCATGCCAGAAGCGTTGTGGGCTACAATTACCACCAAGTGGGTCCCACAGCACCGAATACGGCGTCTCGGTAGACCACGTAGGAGATGGCGAGACGAGCTTGACGTCTTTGACCAAAACTGGTGGGGGTCTGCCCAGGACAGGGATGTGTGGAAGAAACAGAGGGAGGCCTTTGCCCAGCAGTGGGACACTTAAGGCTCTTAAATAAATAAATATATACTGTTATTGATAATATGTAGGAGCGTAGAATGACGAAACAATAACTTATTTGAATTTAATAATAAATACCCCTCGCTTTTAGATGCGCTGCGTTAAAACATAGAAATAAAGACAACAGTCCTTAAGTAAATTTCCATTTAGAAATTAGAAGATTTTTAACCTTAATTACGGATTTTACGCTATTGATGATATAGAATGTCGTGGACCACACAGTTCGTTATTTTTATTTTTATTTTTATACTAATTTGTTAAATCATATCTAGGGTTTAGGTTTAAACACCAGCATAAAATAGGTTGGATTCTGAAGGATGCGAGACATCAATAATTAGCCACTTATCAAATAGTTTATGTCCAATAACTAACAATAAAATAGAAAACCGTAAGTGGCCCTTATTTTGTTTTGAGCAGTATATAAACCTATAGAAAGCTAAAAATTCCAACGAAAAAGTTCCAACAAATTTCTCATCATTCTTATTTGCTATGTATGATAGCCTCAAACAACTAATAACTTTCCCGCAGTCAACACCTTTCCATTCGTTCCATTATCAATATAAGAAGGGCGCAAGCAATTAGCATGGAAAAGAGTCTATATTAAGTGACTACCTGGGGGCGTGCTAGGATTACCGGGCACATTCATCGTCGGCGTGAATGGCTTCAGGGCCTTCGAGTGGTCTTCGGGGCTGCCGTACTTGTCTAGGATCCCTTTCGCTACCTGGAATACGATTTTCACCTTTTTTTAAACACAGGTTAATGTGAAAAAAAATTTAACTTTTCCTTAAATTACTAGATTACATATTAGATACATATTTGTTCCTTAATTATGTTATGCTCCGGCAACTTATGCTAGGCTAAACGAAGTCTTTGCATTCACTATCGATTATCACAAAGTTTCCCCCACGGTTTATCAAATGACCAACTGGAACTAAAATGTAACATTTTTTATCTGTGTTTAACTTGGAAAAACTTAAATTAAATATAGCAGAAGGTTCAGAAATATTATTTAGCCTATCAGATCTTTTAAGCAGTAACAAATGACGTTCTAACTCAAGTTCTAAGTTAAGTGACTTACCTTGTATGTTTCAGTGTTCATAACCTCTTCGAGTAGTTTCTTTTTCTCTTCTTTCATTTTGTTTAGTTTTATCCTGTTCTTGCTGATCGTCCAATTGTAGTACCACGAAATTGCGGTGCGAAGGAAGATCACACTGAAATATGTCATATACTCCTTTTAAGTATACATAAAGTTTTTTTTTTAGTTAATGAAGGGAACTTCATAAAATCTGAGACCATGTGAAATTGAAGCTAGTCGGTGGTATAGTTAATTATCTTACGATTTTTCTTGATACAATACTCATTTGATAATAAAATGACAGTTGTGTTAATAGATTTGAACGCTGAATTGTAATCTGTACAGCACCGTATAACTCAATTTTTATTCAATTGGTGTGAGTACAGACGAATTAAAAAAAAAGGTTAAAATACTCACACCACCCGTAATACCAAGAGTGGCGAAGCATGCAGCACGGAGTTTAACCAGTGTTGACTCTACCCACATACTTGAATTGGTACAATATCGCAAACACGTCCATAGTAATCACAACCAAATCGATTGACTCAACAAATAACGCATCATTAAATTAGTGTAATTCAAACGACTTTAAAAAAAGGTTAACGTTTAAAAAAAGGTTAAAATACTCACACGACGGGCAACACCAGCAACGGAGACGCGTGCAACACCGAACTCAGCCAATGCTGACTCTTCCCGACATACATGAAGTAGTATAGTATCGCGAACAACACGTAGATACCCACGGAGTACGCCATGACGTAGCCGATGACCCGTTTGTGTTTCTGCTCTTTGCTCTGGCCATCTTGTTCGATCCGTTTGATGTTGGTTTCGAGTTTCTCTAGGACTTCTGTTGTCGTTTTTTTGCGCTGCAAGCATAATTAATACATATTTTTATCACACTTGCTCGTAAAGGGTTTGATAACGCGCAGGCATACAGAGCTACACTAGCCTTTATTACGCCCATGGGCGTCATGGTAAAACGGAACCCTATTACTAAGACTCCGCTGTCCGTCCGTCTGTCCGTCTGCCACGAGGCTGTATCTCATGAATCGTGATAGTTAGACAGTTGAAATATTCACAGACGATGTATTTCTGTTGCCGCTATAACAACAAATACTAAAAAACAGAATAAAATAAATATTGAAGGGGGCTTCCATACAACAAACGTGTTTTTCTTTGCCGTTTTTTATAGATAATGGTGCGGAACCCTTGGTGCGCAAGTCCGACTCGCACTTGGCCGGTTTTTACTAAAATCGTAGCTGTCACTCATGCGTCATTTATAAAGCAAGGAGTTTTTAACTCAAATACGATGTCTGTAAACGTATTTATAAATTAATCTAAACGTAAAAACACATAAAACAGGTCTGAACGTAATTATTTCAGAAATAAAAATTAAAATGTAATAATTTCATCATCATCATATCAGCCGAAAGACGTCCACTTAAAAAAACAATAACACGTTAAGACGGCGACGCGCGAAGCATTTTCCGGGAGTCAAATAACCAGCCTCGAAACCGCCAGAAAAGTACCCCCTTTTCGTACTACGACCGTGGCAAATAAACATACGGTCTGCAGACACCGTAGTCTATGGACGATTGCGATTCTATAAGAATCACAAGCGCGTTACCAACTCTTCATTGATTTGAAGATGTTCGTTGTCCCCTTCAGCCAAAACTCTCACCACAAATGGGTTGAAATTACTTTGTAGCAGTACGAGTGCCAATTGCCAACCTCTCCATCTTTAGGGAGAGTGTCCACCACAGCTGAGGTTGCGACGCGGTGAGCGAGAAAAACATGAACCAATAGGAAGCAATGCGACGCGGTGAGCGAGAAAAACATGAACCAGGAAGCAATGCGACCCGGTGAATGAGAAAAACATGAACCAATAGGAAGCAATGCGACGCGGTGAGCGAGAAAAACATGAACCAGGAAGCAATGCGACCCGGTGAGTGAGAAAAACATGAACCAATAGGAAGCAATGCGACCCGGTGAGTGAGAAAAACATGAACCAATAGGAAGCAATAATGTAATAGTATCTAACTATAGTTATTGTTTTTTTTGTTTGTTTTGACTGTATCATTTTTTTTAATTCGTAATTGTACATCTGTTTGTTAAATTTATTAACATACCTATCCATATTTAAATGCATCGCTCGAATTTCATCCTTTTTTTTTGCCCACCGTTTTGCGACCGTGCCAGACGTTTGCGTGACCGTAAGATTTCACAGATTGAAAATTCGTAAGACGGACACGTGATCTGAACGGAAAACTGTCACAATGTCATTGAGTTTTCACTTCTGCCGGCACTCCCGATTTTTTAACCTGTTATTGTGTACAATAAAGTGCTTACATACATACATGCGTGTCTCTGACTTAGGGGCTTTAAATGCAAATGTCCATTACGGTCCTGAAACTGAACCACTTTTGTTCCGCAACTTTGTAAAATAACTATTATTTCTATCATTTATTCGCGTTTGAACTTTAACTGTACCATCAATGTATTGCAAACACGGCCTCATTATTTGACATCCATGACACTGACAAGTATGAAAACTAACTAATGGATGATGTACATACATTGAACATTTTATTTTATTTGTATGGAATAATGAAAATATAAAAAGAACGTATTTTTGAAAAGTTGTAGAGCAAAAGTAGTTCCGTTTAAGGAGCATAATTGACATTTGCATTTATAGCCCCAAAGTCAGAGACACGCTGTATATACATACAACTGACTCGAGCAAGACTTGCATCAAACACTTGCGTTTTCTAATACAATAAGCCGTTATCTATTTTCTTCTCCCTCCCACGCAACTTTCTGAACCAAACTAATCATCTGAGATCGGCAAAGATGACAAATGACACTTTTTTATAGAGAGTACAGGTACCTATTATATTAAATGTCATTCAAAATTAAACCTAATTACCTAGACGATAAGAGCTCCAGAAACGAGACAGCTATTTGCCTAAAGTTTTTGTTGAATTTGAAAGCAAGTCTGTATTATTTGGAGCGTGACTATCTAAAGTGTCATACGATTTTGGACTTTACTGGGTTGTGTTAAGGTCTATAATTATATATAAAGTAATTTAATATAATTTTATGTACATATATGTAGTATGAAATCACATCCTTGATCATCCTTTTTATATCCGTGTCAGGGATAAAAATTTAAATATGTTATTGTTTCAACCCTTCCGGTTCAAAAGAACCCAGTCTCAAATTACACTATTTTACAATACAACTGATTCTCATTTAACACCTATGGTGATATGAACATCAACTCAAAATAGCCCAGTGTCTATTTACCTTAGTCCCAAAATACCCTAAAATGTTAAAACCAAAACGACCTATCTCTATTAAGAACTTATGTCGAAAGCACCTAATGTCATCAAAGCATAAACTCAAAACACAATGTTCCCAAAATACACTAATTACAAAATACGCTACTCTCAAAATACCCTAAATTATTTATTTATTGATTTTCGTTTTGTGCTATTATGATCCATTTGGTATACAACTGATAATAGCCAAAAAAGTTGATCCCTTACTCGTGTACGCGTAAATTCGTCCCAGAAGCCGACATAGAATTAGGACCTGAACTATTTAGAGTATTTTGAGAGTAGTGTATTTGGCCAATGGTGTATTTCAGGATTAGTGTATTATGGGAATAGTTTGTTTTGAGCTTCAGCGTTTATGACTTTAGGTAATCTTGGTAATAGTTATAATATAGACAAAGTCGTTTTGGTTTTAGGGTATTTTGGGACTAAGGTTAATAGACACTGGGCTATTTTGAGTTTATGTTCATATGACCATAGGTGTTAAATGAGAATCAGTTGTATTGTGTAATAGTGCAATTTGAGACTGGGTTCTTTTGAACCGGAAGGGTTTCAACTAGTCTTGTGTTTATAATATAAATATTATTCCGTCTGTCTGTCTTTCTGTCATCCTATTCTCAACCTAAAGGGCTGTAACTGCCTAACACCCTCTAAAGTGCTTACATAGGTAAACTTGAAATGATTGGAGATACTAATTGCATCAACGTAAGACCGCATGTGACTGGCGCTCTTTGGGGGAGGCCTATGTCCAGCAGTGGATGTCTTTCGACTGATATAATGATTATGATTTTGACATACACTTCAGTCTGTCAGTCATACAAGGTTCAAGTATACAAGGGGGAATCCTTACATAGGCCAGTTACGGCACACAGCTACTGTCTCCCTTGTCCAAGAAAATTATCATAAGCAACCATGCTTTAATTTCGACAATAGCATAAATATATTTTTGAATAATAAATACGGTCAATACAAAAACATTTCTTTAGGAATACGGGTGTATACTCGAAAATTATTATTACTCCAAAAGAAAGAAGGCAAAAAAATATGCCTAGTGACGAAAATCCCATTCAGATATCTCAAAGAATTACGAAGCTACAACCGTTTTAATATTGCCTGTTAGAGAGAGAAAACGCAAACAGTGTGCGACGTCACACGGCGGGTTGCTGCCGGGGGGCCACGTCGACGGCGGCGCCGAACACGACGGGGCGCGGCACGTTGCCGTCTATTAGTGACGTCACAATCTTCCAGCGTCATCGTTTTATATGAAGTTACGTTTTGCAAAAGGGACATAATGCATAATATACCCCTTCTTAAAACTTTGAACACTTGTAACTTCGTGATTATTTAACCTTTTGCGTTGATTTTTTCTCCAATTTGACTACATTTTTAATCCTTTTTCGAGAAAATATGACATTATTGATTATTTTATTTAGTGTCTACAACCCTATTCTGGAAATGGTTCTACAATTCATTCAATGATAACAAAGCTAGATAAACTATTGGCAATAAAATGAAACCAACCAATCAATATTTTTATCAGTAAATGATACTACTTTTCTCAATTCTGGATGTAACAATTTTCATTGAAGATATCATCATGAAAGATTTGGACGGCAGTCGGCAGGTATAGCCTAGGGGGTAGTGCCCTGCCAATGAAGCTAATGGTTCTGTGTTTGATTTGAATCCTCGTAAAGGCAAATATTTGTATTATGAGGTAGGTTTATTGGTGAGGTACGGCACAGTGAAATGTCATCCCGCTCGAATTCGGAGCAGCCCAACTGGGGAAGTACCTCCGCCTTGCAGAACACCTCAGCCATAATAACACTACTACTTGCTCTGTAGTAGTGTTGTGTTCCTGGAGGCGAGCAAGGTCGCCAGAGCTCCCGAGGATGCGTTGTGTTGAGAGCGAGGGAATTCGTTCCTTCAGCTGTCAACACGGCGAATCCTCAAACAATTATCAAGGGTCGCCAACACCCATGTTACTCCTTTCGAGTTGCATGCGTCTATAGGCTGCGGTGGCCGCTTACCATCAGGCGTGCCGTACGCTAGTTTGCCACCGTCGTTGTATAAAATGAAATAAAATTATGAATATGAATATTTTGTTCCTGGGTATTGGATATTTTCAATGTATTTAAGTACTAGCTATAGAAAAGTACTGGTTATAGAAAAATGTAACATATTGAATTTTCCCGTGGGAATTAGATGTTTTCCCGCTTGAAAAAGTAGCCTATGTCACTCTCCAGCTTCTACACTATCTCCATACAAAAAATCAGATCAATACGACGCTCCGTTGCGACGCGAAAGAAGGACAAACATACAAACACACACACTTTCGCATTTATAATATTAGTAAGGATAAGGATAAGGATGTAGTTATCTCCATAAGTGCAGTCAAGAATCACTAAGAAAATATCCGAGATTCACAAACAAAATACTCAAGCTTATCACACCCATGACCACTATCATTGTAAGCAGGTGCACAATCAACTTTTGTGAAATGGTTGTACACAGGGCCGTCTTTAACCTGTTGGAGGCCCTGGGCATATTAGGATAATGGGGCCCCTATGACTTTGTATTTGATCTGAGGGGGGCCCCTATCAATCGTGGGGCCCTGGGCACTTGCCCAAAGTGCCCAGTGGGAAAGAGGAGTCTGGTTGTACACGGATTTAGTAGTACTTAGGGATTGCAAACCGGACTGATTTTGAATCCGGCTGGATCCGGCCGGATTTTGGCCGTAATCCGGCGGATCCGGCCGAATCCGGCCGGATTACACTGGCTGGTTTTAAATAATTAAATGTCACGTGTTTTATTTATTTTTTATCATAATTTGAGAAACGACGGATATTTTATCCTAATGGATTGTTAAAACTGCAGTTTTAAGTTTCAATTATTTTTAATAATCACAATCTGAGTAAGCCTAGGAAATATTATGTTATTTATAATCAGTCATCAATTGAGATCTTTTCTAAAATATCTACTGAAGGAGTAACAAAAAATAAATCTAAGGTTATCTTTACCAACTTGACATAAAGTCAAAGCCAAGCGACGTTTGAATATCGACGGAAACATTCAATCTTAGCAGTGCTTTACGCTAATATTTCGTGTTTTAGCTGGGTGATTAACTTTACCGGATCCGGTTGCGGATCTGGTGAATTTTACCGGATCCGGTAACCACAAAAAAGCGCCGGATCCGGCCGGAATTCCGGTCCGGCCGGACCGGATTGCAATCCCTAGTAGTACTATTTGGCTGTGGATTTGTTATTAGAACAATCCTTTGCATATTATTCATGATTGAAAGCTATTCAGCAATAATGCATTGTTTTGAAGGACAATAGCATACATCAAAATATATTACAATGGGTAGAACATGCATATAAACTGAATTAATTAATGCACTTGACATTGCATATAGTCAATAGTTAGTACTATACCTATTTCATTATACTATATTTTCCAGTTGAAGAAAGTGACTGATATCCACAGTTCCATACTAATATTATAAATGCGAAAGTAACTTTGTCTGTCTGCCCATTTTTAGGGTTCCGAAGTCAACAAGGAACCCTTATAGTTTCGCCATGTCCGTCCGTCTGTCTGTCCGTCCGTCTTCGGCTTAGCTCAGTAAACATTACTACTAGGAAACTGTAATTCGGCATGGGTATATAAATCAATCACGCCGACAGAACAGTACAATAAATCTTGAAAAAAATTTTTTTTTAGGGTACCTCGCCTACACCTAAAGCGGGGATGCAATTTTTTTTTCTCGTTAAACCCATAGTGTGGGGTATCGTTGAATAGCTCGTTAAAAACTATTATGTGTTTCCTAAATTCATTTTTCAAATCAGTGATTCGTTTGCGAGATATTGAGCTTCAAAGCCCTAATTTTTGTTCGAGGCATGTGTCCCCCCCCCCTGCCCGCTATATGGCTACTACTGGGGATATGAAAAAATTCGTGGTAGTAGTACATATAATGAATTTAAAAGGAAAACTATCACGGACAAGTAGGCATAAGTAGTTACTGAGTAATAGTCGACCAACTTAATGTGTACTTGGAAAGACCAATTTTCGTACAAATTCGGCCGACGCAACCGCACCGCACGTCAATGTAACTAAGACAGACAGGCAACTACGGAACCCTTCACTGCGCGTGGCTCGACACGCACTTGGCCGGTTTTTATGCTTAAACCGCTAACCAATTGAGATTTTGTACTTTTTAAATTTGTATGGAGATAATATGAATTTCAAGGAAGGACATACGAAAATTATTATCCCTGAGAGGAGGAAATGGGGGGCGAAATTTTGTATGGGGGGACAATATAAAAGAGTTCCAAATGGTTGAAGGCACAGGCAAAAGCTAGTTGTAAAATAATTAAAGGTTATAATTTTAAACTTCTAAGACCATATACAAATAAAATGTATATGGAATTTGAACTGAACACCTTGGATACTTACATACATACATACACGGCTTTATCCCTAAAAGGGGTAGACAGAGCACATGAAACTTGTGTCTAGTGCCACTGTTAGCATAAATGTGGGTATAAAAGATCAACAAAATATGATATTGCAGTGATAGGTTACTAGCCCATCGCCCACAACACACTTCAACCCTGTTCTCTTAGTCAACTCTTACAACACCCATGGGAAGAATGGGGGTGGTGCTATTCTAACTCGACACCACACGGGTTAGAATAGCACCACCCACACACACACAAACACATGGCACGCAACAGCTTGGATAATAGACTTAAAATTACATTTGTTCTACAACCACACTAAGCAAAACAAATGCAACTCTCTCATTTAATATACTCCAGGCAAAATACGGTTTTGAAAAACATTAATTTATAATAGCGTTTTTTTTGTTGATTTCATTTGAAAATGTTATTCTAAGATGATTTAGTCAAGAATCCGACAAACTTTCCACCCGGAAGTAATTATGTAGATTTAAATGAAGCATGCATTATCTTTTTTTGTACGATTTATCTTGAATATTATAGAGCAAATGTAAATGAACCAAAATAAAGACAAAAACATTTATTAATATTTTTACTGACTTTTTAGAAGCCAGTTAATTTATCATTTTTTCGATGTCTGAAATTTTGCCGGATTTTGTCGCTGGGTAACTATTTAATTGATAATATATCCGTTATACATAAAAAATAAGCTATTATAAATTATTTCCAAAATTGACATTTTTTCCATACAAGTTGTCAGTTCATTGCCTGGACTAATATGTGAGTTACATTCAGACCATCCGGTTCATTCTGTAGAAACCTGGGACTAAGCATATAACAATTTAATGAGGTGTATATTTCTCACTTGTTTTATTAAGTAGGGTTTGTTGAAATGTTATTATTTTTAATTGAAGCAACCTTGTTTTCAGGTGGCCTTGGACCAATTTAGAGAATATTTACTATATACAAAGAAAATTTGCATTTGTTGTATATCTGTTGTGCCTGTAAACCTGTAATTATTTATTGAATCTCCAAGAAAAAAATCATTCAGTGTTAAATCAAAAGAAAATAATATAGAAGGGCCATTAAGCATACTGTATGATTACATTTTTATATATATTAAGTAATTATTTAATAAAATAAAGATGCTAATGCTAATTATATCCTCATGTAATATCAGTTATGGCAGCAGAATGACAATGTTACATGAAAATGCAAGTTAGATTCACACAGCTTCAAAATTTGAAAGTAAGTGTTCTTAATTCATAATGAAAGTAAGACTAGGTACAAGGTGGGGGGGGGCCCATGGCCCACGCAAAAAGTAGCCGACAAACAATATACATACAAAACTAAATCAATTGAATAATAATAATTCATAGGTCATGGTCGAGAGCTTGAACTGCTGCCAGGGGATTATTAGACATATGTTCAACTATCGAAATAGTTCTGGCACAATTACAAACTCAAAAATATAAATAAAACCAAGTCCAAAGTACTTACTCGAAATCTGGAGATAATTAAACCCATTTTCACCGGCGAATCACTGCGGCGTGTTAACGGCTGTTAATTTTAATTAACACCCGAAACATAGGCTTCGTTAAAGAGTTATAACTATCTAAAAATAGGTTCGGCTGAGCCAATGAAATGATGACGATACTAAACAACGAATATGTACACTTTATAACCTACAATGCCGACAAATATTGAAGTTATATGCGTTTTACAGCTTGCAGAACTGGCTACATGTCAGGGAAGTTGTTTTCAGTATTGCCTTCGTACATATTAAATGGCTAAACGAAACAAAAAGACGCGAAATCGCGAAAAAACATTCACTTTTCTAGAGACTTGACAGATGGTTGTCAGTTTTGTTTTTTATGTGAAGTCAGCACAGTGCCTCGACTTCTAGTCATTTCAGCCAATTGTGAGGATTTAATCTTAATAAAGCAGTAACGAAACGCAAATACGCACAGAGTAAAAATAATAATGGCACAGGGCTACCACAATGTCAAAATAATCTTAGCGCGGGAGGTTCAATAATACCTGTAATACTTATTGTATTATTATTAGGTATTTACAGTTTCGCACACTTTGTAATAGTTATGTACAATTCATTATAGTCAGTTTGGCGTGGATTGGCATTAATTCTTACTTCATTCATAAGCACATAGGGTCCGTTGTGCTGTTAGTCCCATTACCGTACCGGAATCCTTAAACTATCGGCATCTAAATTCTATAATTTAGGTTTTAAAGCATCCCAAGGTGCTGAAGGGTCTGGTAACAAATAATCGTCTTTTCTTTTGGGGTGATCTTCGTTGTAGTTTGTGGGTAATAGTATAGCTGGCTGACATAATAATAATGAAGACATGATGAATCTTTAAGCTCCTACACACAGACACTAATGTTTGGCCAGGCTGGTAATCTGCAATACAAAACGTAAAACCCAATATTGTAGTGTAACAAAATATTTATTTCATAATTAGTACGCGAGTGTATTAACATATTTTCCAGTCGTCGTTCCCATCGTAGCACGACAGTTCGGCCAAATTGCTAGATTCCACGCCGACCTGCCGCCCGTCGCTGTCCACGCATCTGCAGGCTCCTCGGCGACACTGAATCCTCCTGAAGTTGCCGTTCGTGCAACAAACTGGCTTTTCAGGCTGTGATGCCATTATCACCTCAGTTAGGGCACAGTCTGGAAAAGAGGATATGTATATATTTTAGATATAATTTCCCTCCCATCCATAACACAAGATCAATTTCTAAGCCTGATAGCGGATGACAATAATGTTCGCCTTGGTTCTCAGGGATTTACATCACTAATTTGAAATGTTGCCAATTATTGCCTTAAACCATAGCCGAGAATCGAACCCAAAAACCTGACGTACTTATACATGTATAGCCCGACAAGTTTCCATTTGACCCTGAGATAGTGTTGTTGTATACCTACGTGGTTAGGGTGAAATAGAAACTTGTCGGACTATTAGTAATTGTTTAAGAGAGGCTATGTTCTGTCCCTTTTCCGCAAAACGCGCCTTCATATGAAACGATTGTCATTTAATATGACGCTCGAGAATCGTGACGTCACGATCTGCTAGCGTTTTCTCTCTAGCGCACCTAAGCAACATTAAAACAGTTGTAGCTTCGTAATTTTTTGAGACATTTGAATGGGATTTTCGTCATTAGGCATATTTTTTGCCTTCTTTTCTTAAAGTAATAAATTAATAATACATTTTAAGTCTACACCTCTATTCTTCGTGATTGTCATTATTATATGTTGATATAACTTACTGCAGTTCATTTCATCGTACTCTGGAGTGCCGGGCATCGCTTCGTATTCGTTTATAGGCTGCCCGCGCTCGTCTACGCAGATTGTACTGCAATAATGAAAAGCAAATCAATATCACCAACCAACAATAGTACATTGTTGTAGAGGCTAGAAAGTAGGCAATAGATGGACGATGGATTTGTGACAATGTGGGATCTCTTAATAAGGCTAGGAGTCCATGCTATAATTTTTTTTAAGAAGTTCTGTCACGTTGTCTCCTAGCTTATCAGGACAGAATAACAACAAGAAAAAGTTGATCGACCTAGATAAAAGATTGGTGCTCGATTGCTACCTTGGGGTACACGGGCTCAATGGCTTACTTTGCTTATACAAAACCTTCCTGCTGGGTATATTCCCTCGTTCTAAGGTAGGTAGTTGGAATAAATAATTAGCAGGTGCGCATCTAAGACCAAAATCATGACCAATATGCCTTCGTGAAATCGAATTGTGCAGCATTTCCCAACTTGTGCGTCGCTTACTCTCCTTAGCTAAATTTAGCATCGATCTAGCGCGAGGAAAGGTCGATTGTGTGGGTCTCATCGATGCATTCGTGCGTCTCTTTGTCCCTGATCGGTACGTTCGCGCGCGAAGTCACCCCTTGCTGGCCGTGCCGGGCGCGCGCACGCGGGCGCACGCGCACGATCCCATTGCGCGCGCGTTAGCGTTCCTCAACTCCGTGCTCCAAGAGCACCCACAGTGTGATCTGTTTGTGAGTTCGACCGCGCGACTGATGATTGGATGCAGGAGGGTGGCAGAATGCGAGATGCCCGCGAGTACTATAGTTTAACCCGCTTAAGAGCCGTTGTTGTTTATGTTTTTCTTTTTCTTTTTCTTAATATTACATATTTATAAGTTTGTACCGCTTTGGCCTTGCTGTTAAGGTATAAATGTTACTATATAAATAAATAAAATAAATAACTTGTATGCTCGATCGGCCATCTGAGAACAGATCATGTATAATAGAGAAGCTTAAAGCCTGTCACAGACTGGGGCGGTCTGGCCGCGGCGGTCACTAGTAAACTTGTCACTAGTTGTCAAATGTACTATTGACCGCAAATTGTGGCAAAAGATGGTCAGAATTCAGGCTTCTGGGGTTAATTGGACATCGCACGAACAGGCCAACAAAGTTATTGTTGGACAGTTTCAACAGCGATACCATCAATCACGGAAGATTTTTGGCTCGGACCTCTAACTACTCGAACTCGAACGAATATTTAGTGGATTTAAACCCAATAAAATCATAGTTTTAATGTTTGTCCCACCACGGCTCGTGAGCTGTGTCGCGATAATATAGACTATATCCTTTTAATTAGAACGCTTAGAAAGAGACGGATAGCCTATGTCGCCGCGACACAGCTCGCGGGACATTTTGTGATAGCCGTGCAGGGACGGCCACGGCAACAAGTAACAAAAAATAGTTGATTGTCCCATATAATATTGATGCACAATTTACTTACGAGCCATTAGCAGTCTTCACCACCCTACCATACGTCGCGTCTGGCATACACTCCGGTACAGTACTGAAGAAGTCGACGTTGAAGCCGTCCTGCTCGCTCTCCTCTAGGAACTCTATCCTCTCTCTCATGTCCTCCAGACAGGGCGACGTGTAGTTGTAGGGGGGAGCGCCGATGGATGGGAAGAGGTCGAGATGTTCGTCGTCTGGAATTAGAGGATAGGTAGGTACGTTCTAAAATTCTTGTTTAGTCGCTTTTGAGGTACTTTTAAAATACTAGTCATACGCAAGCATTTCAGCGGCGACTATACTGCTTCGTTCGCGTACAGTTATATAGTACCGCAAATATAAGTTACAACGATTTACCTGCGCAGAAAGCATTTTTTGGAAACACTTTAACCAATCGTTTGCGCGGGTAAAATCTTCAACGCCCATTGGCCTAAATTTTGCGCGCGACGCCGGCAGCTTCTGCGCCCGCCATTTTGTCTTGCGCCATGAGCGGGAAAGCACGAGTTCACCTGTCATTGCATATTGTACCTTACGAATAGTGCAACAAGGTCTTTTTTGAAATGGTCATACTTTCGATTTCATTCGGTACTTGTCAGCACTCGGCGGCGTGGACGAAGATTGCCGATGTAACTTATATTTGTGGTAATACTGTAATGCGGTCGCCGAACTTGTTTCAAACTAGGAACTTCGGCCAACGACTATCGTCTTCTCATTAGTCTGTCCGACTGTCGGTCACATAAACAGGCGATTGCAACCGTCGTTCACTGAATGCGGCTGATTTTCATCGTCTTCTTTTTTAACTAAAATATAATGTAGCTTGTCACTGTTATATACTGACTGACTGGTATGCCAAAAAGTGAAGAATATGGAAATTTGAACAACTTTTCTCAAGGGACCATCCACGAAAACGCGAATAAAATTTGCTAAGTGGGAGTTCATTCAGAATTCATGTATATAGCCCACTTTTTCAAAAGTGATTGTGTTCCTGAAAAAAAAATATTATGCAACCACTTTTTATCAACATTCCTGATCATGACCGCCCCAATATGGATACAAACGCCAACACAGTAAACTGACCATCCTGTGTTTACAAAGAACCTTATTACAATGCGCATAAAGTGCACGGACGGTCATCAACAGATTGCGACCTGTTTGCCGGAAAAAGGAGGAAACTTCGCCCTACTCTTTTACAGTTTTGTGAAAACCATTTTTAATTGTAACTACTCTCAATCTTTATGATTTAATTTTACAAATTGTGCGATGTATATGTACTTAGTAGGTACTTACTTAATATATTACTTTAAGTTTACCAACGCCATAGTGTAAGCTGTTATGTTGATAAATCGTATTTGCAAATAAATAAATAAATAAATTTAGCTGTGGTGTCGTGTATTTAAACTAGGTACGAACACTTACAGCAAGACAACTCTGACAGCGGCTCAATATCCAAGTCGATCGTCTCATCCCCCTTTATCACTCCAGTGATCTCATCCACGCAATAACAGACGTTATTCAAGCATTGCATAGGGTTAAAATTGCCGTCCGATGTGCAACGGAGACCGACCACAGGCTGGGCGACTCCGGGGGATATGGTGGTCTTGATTTTGTGGTGAAGGCGGGAACAACCTATAAAAAAGAATAGTAAGTTAGGCTTACCAGGCCTCATAATACTAGTGGCTGTGTGAGCAGTGGAACTCGCGAGTCTGTCGTTAAAAAAAAACAACAATGAAGTTCTATGTAATTATTGGATCTGCTCACACAATTTCACGAGAATCCGTTGAGAAAGGCGACCTGTAGATAAGAACAGCCGGACGCCTGACATACGAAGGAAATTGCAATCTTGGCCCAACCAAGCTGAAACGGAGAGCTTCGCTCGTTTCGCTCGCTCGTTCAACTAGACCAGCGGTTGAACAAAAATGGGTTATTACAACATTAAAGTTTTTTCTTTTTTGATATGTCGTTGGAGGCATGTTAAATAATACTTATGTAAAAAGTTAGAAAATTTTAGGTGGAGCTTTCGGCTATATTGAAATATTTTTGTTTTTGCCAATAACTATGTCAATATAGAATTAGAGTTACAAAAAACTGTAACATATCCAATAACACTTTAATTTATATACGATATTCTGTTTTTAGAAATCTGGGACTTCTGCATCCTGGTGAACGTAAAAATGCAAATAATTTTGTAAATAAAGAATTAGAGTAGCTGATATTGCAAAGTTACGATATTGTCGATCCACTTAACATATTGGAAAAAAGTTAGAAATGTAGACAATCGGCTTGTCTAGATATTGATTTCCGGTTAAACAGTATAGCCAATATTGAATTAAAGTTTGTAGAGTTAATAGTAAACGATCATGACAATGATATCAGTTACCAAACAAAAGTTAAGAAAAATAAACTTACGGCGACACTAAATATTGATACCTAAGTACTCCGTGCGTAAATGAATACATTTAAAAAGCGCGGCATGTATGCGCGCGCCGCGCTGTGCGCTGTGGCAGCAGGCAGCGATCAACGCAACGGTAGAGGAGTGCCCTTGATTGCGTCCACGATCCATAAAAAAATCCACAAAGAATAAATATCAATGGCAAAACACATGTTATTTTGTTATACGTACGTTAATGGAAATACAAAGAGGAAATGTATCCTTATTTATTACCAACTATACTAGGGATTGCCCGCGGTTTCGTCGAACTGGTTATCGCGTTATACACATAATTTAAAAATATTTTAGGGATCGCCCCTTATACAAATGACCACTCTTCCATGTTTTACTCCTTTAAGCCAGCCGCATAAATACCTACTAACAAATAACCTACATGTATTTTTTTGCGACGTGGTCAGCAGTAAGCTATAGTTAAACTCAATATACCTTAGATGAAATTGTATATTTAGGATGTAGGGTAATTTCACCGGTTAGCGACCACCTAATTTAGTGTGCCGGTTTGCGACCACTCGGGAGTAATGGTGAACCGAGAGGATAATTTCTCGTTTTTTAAGTAGATTCCTGCCTAATATCTGCTTTAAAAATTGCGTACGTACCGAGGCATTTTTACAGCCGGTTTAAATGTTATTATATCTTTAAATGAAAAAAAAAACCTTGTCCTTAAGGTGGTCGTTAACCGAAGTTGGTCACGTAACCGGCGTAATGACCGTATAATATGGTGGGGTAAGTATAATACATGACGGCGAATAGGACTGGACAAGATATGACAATAGGAACCAGGATAAACAGAAATAATAAAAATAGTTGTGAATAGCTCGTATATTTTTATTACAATAACAATCAAAAAAAATAATTGTAACTTTTTTCACATTATAATATAACTGACAGCGAACTTTTATTAATACAGTATAATCTCGATTATTCGAAGTGTCAAAGAATAAAATTTTCAGTCGAAATATTATAAATTTTCGACGTTAAGTCCTTTATGAAGTAGGTACTTATTGTTTTATATTAAAGTCAGTATGGATGGCTAACACAATAGTAAAAAATTACAAAAAATACAACCATTTACGACAACATTATAATAAAATTGCAAGTAGGTATTGTATAAGTATTAATCATTCATATTTGTTTACCCCTAATGACAATTCTAGTTAACTTCTGCGACTTCTCATTATTCTGTGCAGCTTTTTTCACAAAATAACTAAAATAATTAATAGACGGAACTTTTACTTTTTTTTTCATTATTATTAAAATTGAACTCTTATTTTTACAGTCTAATCTCGATTCTTCGAAGTGCAATAGAATAAAGTCTTCAATTCTAATCTTACGACTTTCTAGTAGTAAGGGTGACTGAGCTAAGCCGCAGACGGACATACGGACATGGCGAAACTATAAGGGTTCCTTGTTGCCTACGCAAACCTGAAAAGGCTACTGGCGATTTATTTTTTATTCTGATCGAAAAAACACCGCACGTATGGAAAAAAAGAACTGAATATTTTGAATGAAAAAAAAAACGTTTGTGTATTTAAGTATGTTTAAAAATAATGAAGGTGCAAAAACTTTTTAAGTAAGGATTAGTTTTTCAATAACATATATTTTGTGAAAACTGTTAACTGAACCAGAATTGAGCTTCATAGTAAAATGTAAAAGAAAAAAAAAATAAGTGGTTAGATTCTTCCTACTTTTACCAGTAAGATTTTTTTTCAAGTTGTTTTTGAAACGATTCTTATGACATACATTATTTTAATGTCAATCTGACCACTTTTTTTTTCTCCATTCATTTTACTATACAGCTCAAATCTGGGTCACCATTCACATTTCTTTTCCTCAAAATGTAAAGGTACTCACTTTTTTTGAAATAATACACATTAATACGCAAAATAGTTTTTTCAACAAAATTTTCAACTTTTTTTTTATCCTAGGGAGCGTTGTCCTTTAGAACTTCGTTAGCAGACGTTTCTGCTTAGTAAACCTTTAATTGTCTCGAATATTCCTAACAAGTAGGGTAAATCGTCAATAACTGGCCACCTCATACTATCTATATCTATTCTATTATACGTGAATAGAGTTAATTTTTAGTATGAGGGGGCCGATTATTCAAGGGTGGCCAGTTATTGGAGATTTACCTTACTACAAATAATATACATACATACATACAAATGTACATCACGCCTATTTCCCGGAGGGATAGGCAGAGATCACGGATTTCCACTTGCTACGATCTTGACAAACCTTTCTTGCTTCATTCACTATCATTACATTCTGCATACAAATAATATTTGTAATCAAAGAATATATTTCTCACTGTTTTGATTTAAATTATGCTCTACTTTCTAAGTTTTCTTTAATCAGGTACTATTAGAGCAGAAACGGCCTATTTTAAGTGTTAACGTAAATTGGAATGTTTAATTTAATAACGTTGGGTCAATACGCCGCCCCGGTTACGCGACCAGCTTCAGTTAGCGACCACGTGAAAGACAACGTATTTTTTTTTTCAATTAAATATACCTAATAAAATGACATTACAACGCACTCTAAATAAACCGTGCCCCGCATGTATTATTTAAAGTAATTATTAAACAGGAATCTATTGAAGAAGTATTTAAGGACCGTAGTATTTGGCGTTCCTTAGTCTCTGCCTACCCCAATGGGATACGGGCGTGAGTATATGTATGTATGTATGCAATCTATTGAAAAATCTGAAAGGATATATTGTCGTTTTTTGCGGTAGATTCCTGACACCAATTGAAATGAGTGGACGCAAACCGGAACCATAAATTAGGTGGTCGCTAACCGGCGATATTACCCTGCTACATCACCCTGGTGTTCGTAACAGCAATCCGTAATCAGGGGCAAAGTAACATTGGTTTGCTTGCGGCGAGCAGCTATAGCTGCGTTTAACAACATCTGTGTAGTACATTTCTTTATTTCGCTGACAGTGATTCTGACTTGAACAGGGCGTTTGAGTTGACCCTGTTTAAACACTTCGTTGGCAGCTTCGTTGCAAAAAAAAAAACAAAAGTTTTGAAAATCAAAGCATTCCTCATCGTCACTAGGCTGTGCTACTGGTGCCTCCATCTCCATTCTTCTTTTGTGCGCCGATATAGCCTTTGAATCAATGTATAGTAATCTACACAACGACGTTTTTTAATACAGTTGCGAAAAAATAAGAAAAACAACAAGTAAGGAATTCGAAACTTTTATATTATTAATTCTGTAACGTCATTGTAATACAGTTGAAAAATGATGAAGTTCAAAAATCATTTTATTTAATACAGCTCTATCTTATTTATTTTTTATTGACATAATAATTAATGGTACAATTTGTACGATTATTGGTAAAGTGAAAAGCACTAGTTCGTGAAAATCAACTTTCCGCACGCTAAACAGCTACGTAAAAGTAGCACTTTTTGAGCAAATGTATTAAAAATTGCATCTAATATGTGCACGGTAAACAAACAAATGAATGATTTGAAAGACAACAGCAGCGCTTGCGCGGTAATGCGGGGAGGGCGGGGCGAGGTATCGCTCGCTAGGTCGGCTACGATCGGCTCCCGCGCGCCGCCGTTGAAGGGCCAGCGCGGCGTGGTTATGAATTTCGCGCCATTTTAAATAAATTATACTATTATTAATGCAAGCAATACACAGAATTTTCTTACTTTTCATAATATGGTTGCATATATTATTTTATAGTATTATACTTATTTTTACAGACTCTAATTCAATATTAGATCTTACAGGACAAAAAACGCATATTACTTTTATAGCATGTATCCTATTCTTCTACATTTTTAGCTTTGTCTATTAACTTAAGAAATTAGAGATATTGTTAAGGATTTTTAAACTTTAATTCAATATCGACAAAGTAATAACCTAATTCTGGTTTGACAAAGAAGCTGCGTAAAAAAAGTTCTACAAACTTAATAACATATAGCGTCATACATGTTATAAACGATGAAGCTAAAACTTTGCACTTTAATTCAATATTCACAAATTATAAATAAAAATATATAAATACCTAATTTATACCTAACGCTCGTTCTAACTTTTCATCATATATTGCAAATATACTTAAAAATATGTCCGATGTCATATAAGCATCACTTTTCCATCTTTAGAATTATCAAAACTTTTAGTGCAAAAATCCGGTCCCACTATTGATCTAAACAACAATTGATTCTTTACTTATATGGTCCTTCGAACCGGATTTCATTATAAGCTTGGTCCAGGTAGGCATCGTATCATACTATAACAAAAATTCAAGCGAAAACAAATTTTTCGTCTGTTTGAATTTTCGTAGCTTTCATTTGCTCCGTTTACGTGCTTCGATCATGTTATTGCGCTTATGTCGGGCATATAGCGTTCGTCTCTCTCCTACTTACATACTTGGGATGAGAGGAAATGCTTTGATAATACAAATAATACAAAATGACAAATTATACAAACCACAGTGCATATTCCGTTCAGTTACTGCACCCTGATGAAGGACCTCACCAAACAGCCGCTCTCCTTCGTCTGATTGGCAGAAACAACTGAAAAAAGCAGTTTTTTCGTATAATACTGACTTACGGCCGTATTCATAAACATACTTCATGCTTATTTTAACTAAAATGGCGTTAAAATTCGTTTGTCCTTATCTGTCACTTTGACATTTGTGGTCGTAAGAAAGGGACAAAGCACATTCTATTTAGCAGAGGCATTTTAAGTTTTATGAATAAGGGGGTTAGTGAATACGGGTGTAGACTCGAAAATAATTATTACTCCAAAAGAAGGAAACAACATGCCTAGTGACGAAAATCCCATTCAGATATCTCAAAGAATTACGAAGCTCCAACTTTGTTAGAGAGAGAAAACGCTCGCAGATAGTGACGTCAGAAATGACACAATCTGCGAGCGTCATAGTAAATGACAATCGTTTCAAATGAACGTGCGTTTTGCGGAAAACGGACAGAACATACACCTTCTTAAAACTTTGGACACATAACTTTGTGGTTATTTAACCTCTTGCGCTGCTTTTTTCTTCATTTGACTACATTTTTCGAGAAAATACAACATTATTGATTAATATATTTAGTGTCTCCCCTATTCGTTGTGTTGACAGGCCCTTTGCTCTCAACACAGTGCTTCTACGGGAGCTCTGGTAAGGTAAGGTAAGGACTCACCACCTGAAACACAATACCACCTACAGAGCAAGCAGTGTTATTATGGCTGCGGTCTTCTGTAAGGTAGAGGTACCTCACCAGTTTGGCTGCTCCAAATACGAGCGATATTAGCGTGGCCACAATTCATTTCCACTCGTCTAAAAAATGGCCATTACTATATGGCGGGGGTATGGCGGACCGCGGTCCGCATCCGGACCGTCGACCCGTTTTGTGCGGACCGCGAGAACACAGCAACTTGCAGTACAGAGTACCTACGTAATTAAATAAAAATGTATCCCCCCGCATCTTTTTTCTGTAAAATGTTGTGCGGACCGCGATGGCCATTTCATTTCTTAAAACGGACCCTGAGCGAAACTAATTGGTGGCCGCTGCTATATGGTCTATCGCTCAGGCATATCAATCCTGCTATCACTCCACTTCTTGGTAAAAAGAGCGTCGGCCATCCACTACCTCGATGGGTTGACGTTTGACGATATTATGAAGATCACGGGTCACTCCTGGATAAGACTAGCTCAGATCGACACGCTGCCGTACTCGAAGACAGCCATGTTCAACAGTCGGCGATTGACTTGTGACTTAATGTCCTGCCTGTGGCCCCTAGATGGAGGGCTTCCACTCGTTCTCCGCCATTGCGTTCTGTCATGAGCTACGCGCTTCGCCTCGGAAGACGTCCGCCCGATTGCCTCAAGTTCCACTGATGGGCGATTACGTGCAGGCATTACACTGACGCACGCATGGCAGAAAATAATGATGATGACGAAAACTTCACAGATACTTACGTCTGCGTAGGCACACAGTGGAAATGCTGATACCGGCCTTTCCCGTCGCAAGCCGGTCGCTGCTCCAACGAACCGATCTGTCCCAGCTCGTGTCTATTATCATACTCGTCCTGTGCTGAGTGGCATTCCGATTCCACTGAAAACAACAGAAATTTACTTCAGGTTTGAGTAAATAATATCAAGGAAGCTGTAATATACGACCAAATATGGAGTAAGTATAGTCCACCACAACTGGGCGGGGTAGAAGTGCGGTAGGCATTGTCATCAGGTTTATTTAATCGTATGGCATACATTATTTTGGCCCTTTTAAAGTTTGTCACTCTTTAGTCCTGCGGACGCGAGTGACAGTTGTTCCCCCTTTGTCAAGTGAGTGGGCAACTCGACTGTTAGAAGTTCTCAAGCTGCCCGAAGGCCTCTAACTCGGCTTAACGACTACTGTCAGGGATTAACTGCTTAGCGTGCTTTCCAAAGCACGGAAGCGCTCATTTATATTAACCACTCAAACATCAGGCGGTCACCCATCCAAAGACTGACCGCTGCCATCGTTGCTCTTAACCTGCGTTATCGTTTCCGACTCGCAGGCGCCGCTAGGCTGAGCGCCATTCATTCGCTTGTCATCAGGTGGGTTCACTTGTCACCCTACTGGGTCGTCTCTTTGAAGTACTCGAAGGCACACCCAAACGAATCCTTTCAACCCACGCACAGTGAAAAGTTAAACTGTAAAGCTACGTTAATACTAACTCCTTCTACAAAAGTTGCCGCCCTCTTCTTGCACGCAGGTCAGCCCGTCTCCACAACGGCCCACGGTCGTGCCAGTCCCTGGTCCACCCATGCTGCAGTGATCGCCTTCCACTGGAATCACATAATAATTGTGTCTTGTGAACATTTCGGTTTATTATGCCTGGACGCCCTTCCAGTAAAATGTCGCACTGTTGAGGGAGTTTGAAGGAGAATGTGCAACCTTTGTCTCCTCTGAAACTAGGCAGTTAAACGTCTATTGCAATGATCATTTATTCGCGATCCCATGAAGCGGAATAAATGCACCACCTCAGGGTAAAAACTCGTAAAGGATCAGGCCGGCTGAGGCTAAGGCTGACCATAAGGGCCCTGAAGGCATCCCAAGCAGAAAAATTGAGGTCGATTGTTCGTCCTCTTAATGGCCCGATTCATATTGATATCTGCTGCGATAAGAATCTAGGCCAGGCAAATAATTAAAACTACCTGCCATTAGACCTGTCTTGCTTTGCTAGTTTAGTTTTAAAATTGTTACTGTAGCCTCAGAACAAGAAAAAAGATAGACAGATCATTACGAACACCCTAGTGAAGTCGGTTTTCAAACAGGCCAAGTAAGTTTATCACACACTCACACACATATATCTACAAACAAAATTGTACAAAACTCTTCAGCTCGCGTCGCAATGCTGTCAAGATCACCTATTTACAGTTTTGTGCAATTTAATTTGTTTTGTGAGCGTGAGCGCGAGCTTAACTTATTTGGCTTGGTTGGAACACCGGCTTCACTAGGTTGTTCGTCATGCTCCGTCTAATTACGTTTTGTTCTTGGGCTGAGAATGTAGCTTCCTGAAACGGGTCAGTGATAAGATTCATAATGATTCTTATGTAAGACTGGGAGCATGAATTACTTTGGTAACGGCTATCCGCAACCAAAGGAGTTCAAGGTGCTTCCGCTGAGCTGCATCATCCGCTATGTGGAAATGATGGAGCGAGCTTGGGAGTAGGCATAAAGGAGAGGGCAAATGCACAAAAGATCCCAATGGGTCGAAGTGCATCCGAAAGGGCCTGCATCTAGATAAGATAAGATAAGACTGGGAGCATTACCGATAAAGGGTAGGCAGTAGTCGCAGCAGTTGCAAGTCGTCGGCGACAGCAGCCGGATGCCAGTGTGTGTCGCATTGTTGATATTGCAGTGTTGAGAGGTCGCTGTGCAGCCTACGTCGAAACTGTACGACTGGAAAGCAGTATAATAAACAGATAAAGTATTGCTGCACACAGTCATACTATAATCTTATAAATGCAAAAATAATAGTCTATCTGTCACCTTTTCACGCTTAACCGATTTAGACAACATATAATAGGTATGGAGATATTTTGAGACCCCGGGAAGATCATAGGATATACCTATTTTATCCTAGAAAATCATCCTTGAAAGGGGTAAATATGGGAGTGGAAGTTTACACTAAAACTGCACCAAGGATTGATTGCAGTGCAGCACTTTATTCAATTTTTATCCATTTTATTTTTTTAAACAACCAAACCGATTCGCGTTTTTCGCATTGTGGCTTGTGGTCACATATTTAACAAAAGTATATTAATTATTTATTTATAATGTGTATACGTTTGTATCGGCAGTATGTTGTGTTGCGTTCCGTGGGTCACGTACGGTGCTGTCCGAAAATCAGCGCTGTAGGTGTCTGTCTGACACCTCGGCATAATGCTGAGACAGCGACCGATTCACTGCCGCGAAGACACACACATTATGTGTAAATTGTATTGTATTTCTACTCCCTTTGTCTCTGTGTGTCCTTTGTGTAGTGAATAAATGTCTTCTTTCTTTCTTTCTTTCTTTCTTATCTACCAAACACTACGGACAAACCAGAATAATAACTAGCTGAACACCTTGTTACCTTGTATGACTTTAAAGCGCCACGATATACAAAAGTTTTTACAGCGCCACGATACAAGTGTTCAGACCCCTGTGGGGTCGACTGTACGCTATGAGAAGAAGTGAGGCGCTTTTTTGTTATACGGGGTGTGTGTTCCACTGTAACCGAGCAGCGGCTTTCAATTTGGAGGTCGCGGGTTCGAACCCCGGCTCTTGCCACTGGGTTTTTACATATAATAATATCCTTTGATATATGTGGCTTTACGGTGAAGGAAAAAATCGTGAGGAAACCGATCTAATCCCAAAAGGTCTAGTTTTCCCTCTAGGTTGGAAGGCCAGGCGCCGTCCCGCGCATTGCCGCGTCGGCAGTGTGTTGTACTAGGCGTGTTTTCTATATAAATTGAGATTCTTGCATACAATGGTAGAATCTGCGGCCCCCACAGACCATATATCCTAGGTTTACTGGTCCCAGGTTTACTGGTCTGTGGCGGCCCCTCAAACCGCAAATCGCGTCAAATCGGACCCAGGGTTCCTTTGGGGTACAGCCGCGAAAACGGTAGAAGAATGAGGATGAGATATTCAAGCGGGGCATTGAGGGGGTAATGTGAAACTACGAGAAACGAGAGAAACGCCTAGAAAATTTATTAATAAAGATTTTATTTTTGTGTCGTGACTCCTAAGACCGTATCTCTTACAGTTTCGGATTTTCCGTCACTGGCCCGTTTGAATAACACATCCATATACTAATATTATAAATGCGGAAGTTTATCTGTCTGTCTATCTGTTACCTCTTCAGCACGTCTATCACGGGACGGCCGCGACATACTCTCGATTTTTCTCGTACTCTTGTTCTAAGTGTAAGAGAGATACGGATAGTGCGACAAAAATCGAGAACTCGCGCGCCGTCGCGTGATAGCCATGCAGGCTTAAGAGATAGTTTGAGTCCCAGGGAAGGACACAGGATAGTTTTTATCCCGGAAATCATGCCCTAATGGGGTGAAATGGGGGGTGAAAGTTTGTATGGAGCTACTTTATAAATGAGTATCACGCGGACAGAGTCGCGGGTAGAAGCTATCTTGTATATATCAAGATTAAGTACTCACCCTGCAATATCCATCATCACACAATATCTGACTGTGCACCACATAAAAACACGCAAACAAAGGGATCAACGTGTATAAAGCCATTTGTTTAGCATTGCTGTTCGTGTCCTACTGACTCATTATTTGTCTTATCGGCGGGAAATAATTATCGACTGATAATTCATTTATAGTTAAAGCACATTAATCAGCAGATCTTGAAGATAGTCTACGTAAATTGCATTGTAAAGGACAAAATTAGAGAAATCTTTTTTAAACTATGTAGACCAGAGCGGTAGGTAATCACGTAACGTTAAGGCGCCGTAGGTCCATGGTCTTCTCTCCCTCTCACTGAGAATAAGCGTGAGCGAGATGGAAGTGCGTGCACGGAAGCGCGGGCTCATGTTTTTTTATTTTTATTTTTTGGCCGTTTAAATAAATAAAAAAGTAATCACTGAGTTCTCTCAAACATGATATTGCCGATTTTAAGAAGCAATTTTACTATTTTTATCTTTTGTGCATAAATTGTGACGAATATTTTAAGTGTATTTTAGACCTATTTTCGAGATTTTTTTCTATCGAGCTAAAATTGCTTAATCGTGTTTCGAATCACTGATCTCGCTGCAGAAGAGCCTCAAGATTACTATTCGTATTTTTTTGTAACTATATTATTATAAACAGACGCATTACATTGTTTCAAAATCTCTGTTCGCTTAACTTCGCTGAACCTACGGCGCCTTAACGCGTGATGCCCGGAATACACGAGGCTAGTTTTTCAAGCTAGGATAGCAAGCTAGCAAGCTAGTGCTGTCCTATATACTTAACTATCCTGGCTTGCTATCCTCGCTTGAAACATGCGAGTGCTGTTTACACGACACCAGTAAGTTTAAGCCAGTTAGTTCCATTGCAGTGACGGTAACAACGCGGCCGTGAAGTGGGGGCGCTACTAACTCAAAAAATAGAACGGCGAGCTATTAAAACTATCCTGGCTTCAGCATTTGCTTACTAGCTTTCTCGCTAGCTTACCAGCCTGAGAATAAATAAATAATATAAATAAAAATATATATTTTTTTTTTTTTAGACAATTACAGTCCATAGTTGTTAGTAATTAACTTACAGGCTATGTTATGTACAGTACCTACACTAAACTACACAAATGAAATTACACTTTACACTTTAAAATTGCAAATTATTGTGGCCGATCTACCGAACTGCATGATTTAGAACATGCAATTTGATATATCGTCCCAAAACAACAGAATCGAACGTCTCGGCTATCATTCTCAGGATGCCGTTGGAGCTCCCACGCATACGGTGTACCACTGATGCAATATTTTTGCGCATAATGGCATAAAAATCATCTACGTGCGCGTCGGCAAACATGCCAGAAGCACTACAGTATCGCGGGAGCCTCACCCGGGCCCTGAAAATGTTGTTATACTGGTCCCTCAGAGAGTGAAAGGATTTCTGCTTAAAATTAGCCCACAGGCCAGTAGTATAAAAACATTGGCAATACGCACGAAATAAGGTAATTTTGACCTCCGTGCTACACTTAGCGAACCTGTGCGCCAACATACCGCTAGTTA
This sequence comes from Epinotia ramella, assembly GCA_947578815.1. Taxonomy (NCBI): domain Eukaryota; kingdom Metazoa; phylum Arthropoda; class Insecta; order Lepidoptera; family Tortricidae; genus Epinotia; species Epinotia ramella. Next base: position 9,969,564 of record OX388226.1, on the reverse strand, counting down.
CCATACCATAAAGCTAGTTCTGTATACAACGTGTTAATAAAATAACGCAAAACCTGAAAACCGTTTGTTCAGAATCGAACATAGAATGCGAAAAAAATAAAAAATAAAATTTTTGACAAGATTTATTTTTTACATTTGTATGGAGTGTTGGCCGACTGGGGCGACCTGCTCCATACAAATGTAAAAAATAAATCGTGTCAAAATTTTTATTTTTTATTTTTTTTGCATTCTACTGTCGATTCTGAACAAACGGTTTTCAGGTTTTGCGTTATTTTATTAACACGTTGTATAAGAAGATAGACGCACTAGCTTGCTAGCTTACTAGCACTAGCTTGCTATCCTAGCTTGAAAAACTGCCTCGTGTATTCCGGGCATGATAGGTAGATACAACTAGCTGTCATTTTTCCATATACAAATTGACATTTAGATCTATCTAACGTACAGTCAGCATCAAAAGTAACTGGGCAAACGAAGACGTCAAAAGTCTTTGTTAAAACTAACATTTATTGATAAAATTATAAATATTTTTTGAAGACGTCAATTGCGCAGTTGCTTTTGATGCTCACCCTATGTACAATGCGTTACGTGATCGACGTGCAGACTTCTGCCCCGCTATTCTGTAACTTGTAACCTCATTTCCAAGCATTCTAATTAGTCTATCTCGCCTGCTGTACCAGAGAAAAAATACAAAACTTGAAAAAAAAAAGTATTTTTGTAACATTAAGACGCTGTCAACACCAAAATGCCCTTGAGGATTTTGGATAGCGCGCACACTGTCTATTTGCATCGGAGTAAACGAGAGCGAGTGTTGCTGGGCGGCCCGGTTTTTGAAGATAATATTACATAAATATTGAAATAAAAAAAGGGTGGATTATTTGTAAAATATGACTCGCTAGCGGTTTAGGTATGAATATGTTGACTTCATGGTTTAATTGGTAATTTCATAATTTAAAAATAATAAAATAAATTTAAGACCCATACGTCAAAAAAATAAAGACATAGAGAACCGTTTAAAGCGATTTTAAGACCAATCTTTGCAATTATTTTCTATCGAGCCGATTTCGTCCAATTATGTATCGAGCTCGTCCACGGTCTTTGAAATATAGTGAACATATATTCTATTTGATGTGCTAGATAGACAAATAGTTTTTCTTAAAAAACTGCTTAAATAACATCAATTTCACCAAATTAGGTCTTGTCAGCCTCTGGCGGGGCTACGGTAGCCTAGTGGTTCAGGCATGAACGACTGTTATTTAAAAATGTGAGATCTTAAAGTAGGTTAGATTTGACTTGGCCAGTTTTCATTACATCAGTCATTTTATAAAGTTATTCAACATATATACAGGGTGGAATCTTGTACGTGATCCAAAATAGCAAAATGTGAATCTATCCATGATTCTGAGCAACTTTTATTATGGGACCAACTTTGTGTTATGCCAAAAAAAACACACCTGTTCATACATTCTTGTCAGTCTAAAATGAGCAGAGTTAATGAAATAGTTGGATTTTTTTGGCATAACACAAAGTTGGTCCCATAATAAAAGTTGCTCAGAATCATGGATAGATTCACATTTTGCTATTTTGGATCACGTACAAGATTCCACCCTGTATATACATATATATTTTAATTCTGATAAAAACTGGCCAAGTCAAATCTAACCTACTTTAAGATCTCACATTTTTAAATAACAGCAATTGTTATAGGTATCCAATAAAGCAAAGAAATAGAGTTTAATACTTGTTCATAATGTTATATTGTTCACTAGCTTCCGCCCGCGACTTCGTCTGCGTTGACCCGGGATAAAAACTATCCTATATATTAATCCAGGCTATAACCTATGTTTGTGCCAAATTTCATCCAAATCGGTTGAGCTGTGTAACAAACATCCAAACATCTAAACATCCAAACATACAAACATTCGCATTTATAATATTATATTGTGCATATAAATACACATTCATATGAATTCATTCATATATATCTCTTATTATCCAATAAACATTGACGATCCTCATGATATCTTTGTTCGGGTACATTTAATTGTATGTATTTATGTAAGTATAAGTAAGTTTATATTGTATGCATTATATATGTATGTATATTAATTAAATGAATTGATTTGTGTTTCCATTCGAGTCTCTGTACTTAGGATCCTGCACCACTAAAGTTTCTGTTTAGCCCAATGGTTGACTGGTAGAGAATGCCTTTAGGCATTAAGTCCGCCAATTGTACTTCTATTTTTATATTTGTGCAATAAAGTTTAAATAAATAAATATTTGGATTTTGCATACAACTTGGCACTCATTTAGATCTCCATTCTTTTTGCGGCGAAGCCCACAGCCAAGCATAATTTTTGTATTGAACTTGGCTCTCCTTTTTTACATTTATGTTTTTGGTGGGATATCATTACTTTTTGTGAAGAAAACTAGGCAGGTATTGAGATTTAATGTTTTTTCTTTAGCGCTTTTATGCAGATTAACTTACTTCTGTTCTGTGTATAATTATGTGGTGCCGCGCACCGCCGACGACACACCGTTAGCCGGTTGTTTAGCGCGTATTGCAAGTTTTTTGTATGGGGACACCACTTATTTTTTGACTTAACTTTTTTTTTTTTTTTATATAGCAAAAATACATATATTGCGATAGTTTCAAATATCTGCTTGTAACGGTTCCAACGCTACAATTAAAAAAAAAAATTGTATGGGGACCCCCCCCTATTTTTTACCTTTTTTATTTTTAGATTTTTTCTTACGCTTACACACAATTACCGAGCTGTATTCCAAATTTCATCCTTCTAGGTCATCTGGAAGTAGGTTAGGTTTAGGTACTATATGTCAGTGAGTCAGTCAGTGCTAAAATTTACGACTTTTTGACCTTCATATCTTTATTATAATCGTTTGAGCTAGCTACATGAAATTTGGGCTTCTAGATGTCCTTATAGATATAATTAAACACACGCAGTTTTATGTGTTTACGTTAAAGAGGTTTTAAGTTATAGAAGGTTCAAAAGTGGCACCAAGTGGTTCGTGTAATATTTATTACACTCGGCGCTGGCTAGCCAGTCCCTTTGCTTGAACTTGGCTTGACAGCCTACCGCGTGTCTAGATCCCTATTATGCCAAATCTTGGGATTAGGTGTCAAAGCGGACACCGGGCTCCTTTAGGGGCACAACCGGGAATAACGCTAGGAGTAGATTGTAACATGAAGTCTACTCAACTTCTCATAGGAAATCAACTCAAAAGCATCGCTTCCTTGACAGTAGCGGCGTTAGGGTAGGGCGCGGTGGGGCGACCGCCCAGGGCGCCGGATATAAAGGGGCACCGGCGCCCCTTTATGTCCTCTCGCTCATTGAGTTAGGTTAGGGGGCACCCTAGAAATCTCGCCCAGGGCGCTGGTAGTGCTAAAACCGGCACTGATCCTTGATTTCCTCGGCCTCGTTATTAGGCAACGCTAAGATTCAGTGCCGCTGTTTGTTCAACTTTGTTCCCTATCTCTTATCAGTGAACTCGGCTATCAGTTGATAAGGATGTTTGAGTAGTTAGGTAAGATGAGTTTGATCAGGCTTACGCTTACGTCTGTGACGCACTTGAGTATTGAGAGCAACTTTGTCTGAGTAGTTACAAGACAAATCTACTTATCAGCTCGAAAAAGCATATTTTGCTGCTTGAAACAGTGGGATTCTTCCTTTGAACGATTCGCTACGCTCGTTATTCAATTTTAGGATCGTTCGCTTGCTCTGCTTTCTCGGGACTGAAAATCAGCTCTCACAGCAAAAAATATATTATTGTTGCACAAATAACTGCTTAGTTATTATTTTTGAAGGAGCCAGCTAAGTGAATTAAGTTTGCCGTCCATAGGCGACGGTGTCTGCTCAAGCGATCTGTATACTAGTTTGCCATCGCACATAAAAAAATAAATTAAAAGGGTTTTAAGTATCAGCCCACCTTGGCAGTACTGTGGCGAGAAGTGGCAGCTTATCCCACCAATCAAATTAATGATGATTAAACACGATTGTTGGATTTCGACACAGTGCTGCCATCTGGTGACATAATGCATTCCGAAAAACCCTCATTAAGCGACATTCTCGTATGTTTGTTAACAAAATTCCTTTTCTCTCTGTATCTTGTTTGAATTAAAGATAAGGGACTGTGAACACGTACCTAAAGATACTGTGATGTCTGTGATGCCATTATCTCAGCGTAGACAAATAAATGTTATTTAAATGATCTAGATATTACACACGGTTGTGAAATTAATCAAATAGTTTTTAATTCCCTCGGCCATGGATCTTCGAACTGTTTAAGATTTAATGTAGCGTAAAATGGGGTGAGTAGGGGCAAAATTAACATTCAAACCTCGATAACATTTTATTTTTACATACGCAAACTGAATAAGTGTTCCGGACGTTTGTATTTTAGTTTTTATTTCATTTTGGGTAGTTCCATTTCATAACTTTGACGATAAACAGGAAATCCCACCTCACCCCGTAGTCCCTCGTAATTGGGGTGAGATGGGATTTCATACAAACGTGATTTTGGAAGATTGTTGGATCGTTTTTTTTTATTATGAGTATTACTATAGCTCCATTTTAAATTGGAATACATTATTTTTGTAGCAGTAGCCTTAAAATCCCATCTCACCCCCTTTTCATCCCTTCTCTCCCCATTCATAACCCAACTCTCCCCGCGAACCCTACTCACCCCAGTTTACGGTACCTAACATCTTGTTCTTCTAAGGCACTCTTGGCAGCATGGTGTGGTTGTCTAGGTGTGGTACTTGGAGTTATAAATGTTATAATGCACTGGCTTCTGCCCGCGACTCCCTCCGCGTGGAACTCGTTTATATCGTAGCTCCATACAAACTTTTAACCCCATCAGGGGATGATTTCCGAGATAATAACTATCCGATGTCCGTGTACGGGACTCTATCTCTGTAACAAATTACATCAAAATTGGTTCATCGGTTGTAGCGTGAAGAGGTAACAGACAGACAGACAGAAAGACAGACACACTTTTAGTTTATATTTTCCACGAGGTTATTGAGATATTTTCGATTTAGAAAGAATGAAAGAAGACATTTTATTCACTACACAAAAGACACACAGAGACAAAGGGAGTACAAATACAATACAATTTACACCATAATGTGTGTGTCTTCGCGGCAGTGAATCGGTCGCTGTCTCAGTATTATGCCGAGGTGTCAGATTTAAAGTTTTTTCAAACATCAAAGATCAGTAAGTATCACACTGCAATGCACACACGAGAACTTTCCAAAGTTGCGAAACTTTCCACATGAGAATTTCTCGGTAACTTCTGAAAATGTTCTCGAGAACGAGAATTTATTTATTTATTTGACACGAGTGACACGACGCGATCAAAGAGTCCAAAGACACGCATCAAGAAATAGTTCGGTAACTTAGTTTAAAAAGACAGGGCTAGTGTAAAGTGTGAAGTCCGAAAGTCCAAATGTTCTCTGAAATACAGTGAGAATTTAAGCAACTTATTGGTAACTTATCACTTATCAACAAAATAGCTAACTGTAATAGACAATAACACATGCATAATAACATTTAGTTTTAAGTTATGCCTATTTAAACTTTATTTCAAGTAGATTCTCTTGTTTAAACAATAATTTCCATAATCGATATGATACAGAGAATGAATATAATGGAAAAATAAATGATCTTCGTCTGTAGCCCCCGACAGGACTCGAACCTGCGACCTTTCTATTAACGCTAGACTGCTCTACCAACTGAGCTACGTGGACATTGACTTACGCTGTGTATTTCTGCATTACATTCCCGCTAAGACTAGCGCCCTCTGTATCGTGTTATAGACTTGTTTCACAGCCTTGGCACACCTCTAATGGGCGACCTCTCTCGCTTGTCCGAAACTACCTGATGTGGTTCGATGAGAATGGAGTGAGCATAAGCTCGCCCATTAGAGGTGTGCCAAGGCTGTGAAACAAGTCTATAACACGATACAGAGGGCGCTAGTCTTAGCGGGAATGTAATGCAGAAATACACAGCGTAAGTCAATGTCCACGTAGCTCAGTTGGTAGAGCAGTCTAGCGTTAATAGAAAGGTCGCAGGTTCGAGTCCTGTCGGGGGCTACAGACGAAGATGGTTTATTTTTCCATTATATTCTTTCTCTGTATCATATCGATTATAAAATGATCGGGGTAACTTCCTCGTTAAAAATAACACGAAAACAAAATATTTAATTAAAATAATTTGTTTCGTGATAAGGGTATTTAAATAGTTTCCATGTTGCAGGAATGTTCTGAGAACATTCTCGAGAACGATTCCGCTTTTTGGGAATGCTATGCAATTTGTACATTGCTGCACTGATATTATAAATGTGATAGTATGGATGTGCCGTGCTTTCTTGCCAATGTGCTTCCATTTTTGCCGATTAGAGCAACGAACGATAAAACTATAGAGGTCTAAGTAGCGCCGCAAAATGGCCCCGCAGAATGGATGTCATTGCCATCATGCGGCGGGGTGTCAAAACGATGCCAGGCAGCCGTTTAGTTCGAACATGCGCATACCAGGTTTTAGGCACGGGTAGAAATTTGTAAGGAGATCGCATTCTATGGTTTTACGTTCGCTGGGTTAGAGGCATTCCGTTCGCATTGGTGCCACCTTGGTCCCTTAATTCATAAGTTAATTCATTAATCCTGACTAGGTCTGTCCATTGAGTGGGGGAGCGGCCGCGTGCCACTTGGCACTGGACCATCAATAATTAAATACATCGAAATTAATATGAAATACCATATCAGCTGCTGGGCCTGCTGGTGCTGGTCAATACGGGTGTAGACTCAAAATTTATTATTACTCTAAAAGAATGAAGGCAAAAAATTATGCCTAGTGACGAAAATCCCATTCAGATATCTCAGAGAATTACGAAGCTACAACCGTTTTAATATTGCTTGTTAGAGAGAAATGACAATCATTTCATATGAAGCTCTGCGTTTTGCGGAAAAGGGACATAATATACCTCCTGCCCTAATATACCCTACTTATAACTCTGATTATTTAACACGTTCGCTGCGTTATAACTGTTATAAGGCCTAAAGGCCTAATACACGTCACATAATAGTACGTCGACTCCCACTCGGTGCGGGAGCAAAATATTGTGTACTCGCGTTCGTGCGAAGCGTATATCTCGTAGATTGTTCAGAGTACGAAAGAGACAAATATAGCTTTGTACATATTTATTAAAGGGCTACTAGTTCCGACAATAAAAATTGTATTACGCCTTTAGACCTAATATCGCACTAAACAAAAAAATTGTAATTACTTGCGAATATTAGGTCTAAAGACCTAATATGGAATAATAGGCGTATCAACCTACTGTCGCACTGATTGGGGGATTCTTTTTAGTTAGTGTTGTGCTAACGGTCGATAGTCTATGACGTAATTACGTAAAAGGAAAAGAAAAAATGAGTGGGGCGAGGAAGCGTTGCCGAAAACTGCTGCAATTATCTTTAAAAGAAAGAAGTTCAAGTGATGATTAAATTTACATATTATATAACAACAGTGCTAGTGCAAAACGTAAGACATTGAACAGCCGAGACGCCCAAAAAAAATCTAAAAAAATTAAATCTTTTGTGTTCAATGCCAAAATGGATATTGTGTAAAATGCTTTTATGATGAACATTTGTGAAACTGTGTATATATATATAAGCCATTTTTTTTAATCACTATATTATTATGTAACCTGCAATAAACAGAATTTGTTTTTTTTAGTTATCGACTATTTATTTCCCATCACTAATATAAACCTTAAATGTACCATTGATTAGGTGCGGTATTAGGTCTAAAAACCTAATGTTTATATTGACGTTTTTTTCAAATATGACAACTGGGAGCCTCAGGCGAAGCCAATGGGGCAAAAACATACTCTATTACAACAGCATAGATACAAAATTCGCGTGATTTTATTAATATTCAGATAGATAATTGAGGTTAAATCAACCTCTAACTCACTAGGTCTTTGAACCTAATGCCGCACCAGCCGAAAGTGTACGTCTTAGGCGTTTTGACCTATGAACGCACTGGAGGGAAAAGTTGTAAAATTGTTACCGCAGCGAACGTGTTAATCCCCTGCTTTACTTTTTTCTCCATTTGAAAATATTTATCAACCTTTTTCGGGAAAATTCAACAGTACTTATTATTTTAGTTGGTGTCTACACCCCTATTGCGTAACGTCTCGTACGTACGTACATTAGGTAGATCCAAATGTCATGACAGTAATGCTCGTTCGAAAAGTTAAGTAACACCAACTAATTTATGTAATTAACACCTCAGAGAAGGTCGGGACGGGATTGTCCGGAAGCTTGGATAAGGGCCGAGGCAGACAGCTCGTTGTGGAGATCCTTTGGGGAGGCCTTGGTCTAGCGGATGGACGCTTCTGGCTGATATGATAACCTAAAATGTTCGTGGAGATGCTGGTCGGTAGGCTACGTACCATCTGACCCCGTATCATGGTCGGCCTTATCACACGATAAGTGACAGGATAGAGCGTCAGTCACTGGCTGACACCGGTCGATAGAACGAGACGACGCTCCTATCTTGTCACTTATTGCGTGATAAGGCCGACCATGATACGGGGTCAGGTCGTGCGCTTTTTTGCCACTAACGTGGTATCTTAAATATACGGGGTGGGCCCTGTAACATGAGCAATTTTGATCTAAAGTTACGACCTCCAAGTAATCTTGGCACCACGAGATCATAGCACAGCAGTCAATGCAGATTTTGAGGTAACATCATGTAATGAGTTATAATAATAGTTTTTGCATTTATTTGAGTAATAAACTACTGAATGAAAAGTTTTATTTTTATTTCTATTGAAACCACTTGAAAATAGTTGCTCAGAAGCTCAACTACCTACCGTTTATTTTTTTGGTCCTGTTACAGGGCCCACCCTACGAGTATATACCTAGTTACCTAGTGCTGTCACAGACGGTCAGAGACAGAAAGAGTTACAACATTTGTTCTCTTTGTACATTCGACGTCTAAGATAGGTTTATGGTACGCACAAATATTCATGGGAAGCAATGGCCTCCTTCTGCAAGTCCGTAATGGCGCAGAAGGAGGCTGCGGAAACAGCGCGGGAGGCGACCGTTCCCCCATATCGCAGACGTAGAGCGGGGCGCACAGGTCGGCGTTATGGGCACTTGCTCCCCCCGCCGTAGTGGACCGGGTTGAAGGTTGAAGGGCTAGGGGACCCCAGCTACCCAATAGCTCCACGTCCACGGGATTAAAGCGCCAATCAAAGTAGCATGCGTAAGCGAACCTTTGACCCTCCTTGTAAGCGAAATAGCTGGACAATCGTTAGGGGTTTAGTGGGTAGTCTGGGCCTTCTGCCCTGGAGTCCCACACACGCATCCGGTCCCGTGCATTCCCCAGCGAAATAGAGTACGAATGTCCGGCATTAGGTGACGTCCGGCGTTAAGGGACTTCCCAGCAGTTCCCACTAGTAGGTAGGTAGGCCGTACCGAGGAACATAGGTATTTAGTATAGGCACATTCAATAAGGGATGGTGAGCATTAAAGGTTTCACAGAAACTAACTAGGGGCTGCTCTGTGGTCTCCTCCAGAGCTCAGTCAAAAAGCTACGTTTCTGTACAAGTGGAAAAAGTACTGGTGGAAATGCAGCCTTAGGTATACAGTATATGTTTAAATATGTAATTTGTTTCTTGTCTTCCTCGTCGAAATCAAGCAAATTAAACTTCCTCATCTCATAGAATAAGGCAGCTTAACACACTAGAAAATTGTTCGTATGTGTCCATAAATTCTGTAAAATAATGTGTTAGTAAGGCCGCGGTCGGGCGCCAGCGGATAGCGCGATTAGCGCGGCGACGTGCGGTAGTTCGTACATTTGATCTCTTGTCTCACCCGCAGCGAAAAAGGATGGTAGATCTTTCTCGACTCGCGTCGCGGCGCGGCGTCAGTTGTGCTAGCCCCGCTGTGCGAGGAAGATGAGCGAGGAAAAAAGGCCTCCTAAAGGCGCTGGTTTTCAGGGAGATACAGATAGGAAGAGATACCTACCTGCGGGAGGCTAAAAATTTTATTCTCTCCGCTACCTTGCACACTACACGGCTAACAGAAGACGGCCCGCAAGCTGTGTCGCGGCGACATAGACTATCCGTCTCTGTCTAAGCGTTCTAATTTGAAAGACGGACAGTTTGTCTCATCTCAACACAGCTGGCGGGTCGTCTTGTGATAGCCGTGCTGCTCTCCTGTCCCTGGTGTGGTCGCCTGTACCGTGGTGGACACTCACCCTTAGAATAGAACAACAATATAGTTTTGTGACACTGGAATACAGAAAACAAGCAACAAATAAGTTCTTCTCTTCTCTTCTCTCCCGTAGAATAAGCATCCGTTCATAAAGAGAGCAACTCCATGACAGTGTTTACTGGCAATACTGTCGACGGATAGCTCTCTTCATTAACAGAATATGCGCTGGTCTTCTTTCTTCTGTTCCTATTGCCTAGAATGTCTTACTTACCTACTCCGTTGAGAGTGCGCCACTCTTCCCGGTTCTACCTTAGTTCTTGCCAGTTGGTAACTTGGAGTTCACGCAGATCCGGCTAAACCATGTCGCTCCAACGATACCTAGGAAGGCGTCGACCTGTTGGACCACCCAACGAAGCCCTCTTCACTTTCCGAATTTCCTCAATTTTTTTAAGTTGGCTAAGCCAATGGAGTCTGTGAGGTTTTGTTTCCCCTATGATTATGATGTCCAGTTTAATAAAATAATAATAGTTAAGTAAAATGGGCATTCCCCAGATGCCAGGCGCGGCTCACTCCGTGATTTCGTCGCGCCGCTACAAGTACATGCCGCGGCCGGTATGTTATGGCTCCTCTACATGATGGCCCATCCTGCTGGCCCACTAGGATGGGCCAGCGTGTAGAGAGGGTAGTGGTATCGGATGGCTTATGGCGCGGCGGGATGGCGATGGGATGGCCGCGGTGTCGATTTTTCGGCCGCACATCAAAGGGAGTGGGCCAGCGATGGCGGTACGCATCTCTACACGTGGCCCATTCCGCAGTGCGCGGTCGACCGCGGTTGAGTGTGGACATCCGTGCTGTGTATTTTTTTTTATAGAAAATGACGTGTACGTGGCCTCAACACGAAACAATAAAGTTTTTGGAATTATATGGTACGTGGCGTACAGGTAAATTGCCGCAGCGGCTAACGCTTCGAGGTCCATCTCGCAAAAAGATTCGCTCACAACTGAATGTCGCCATCGCGTAGTGGCGTTCAACCATCGCATGGCCATAGCTGGAAGCGATGCGTGAGTCGCGAGCTCGTCCTGCAATGCTGTTAGTGGATTTTTTCTTTAGGCCGCGGTTAGGTAGCAGGTAATCAGCGAGTCATAGTCATAGTCATGTGAACTCGCTCAAATCCTCCAATGTAAACGTCCGCTCAATTTAGTAATGGCAGAAGACCGAAGAAACTGGTTCCTGTAGGACATAACTTAGAAAAGTTGATGCACCTCCAACATTTCAAAATTCAATATCTCAAAACCGGCTGAAACGTTTTTGTTGAAACGTAGCTAACAACCATCTCGATCACTCCAGCTTTCTGACGAAAAAAACCGCATTAAAATCGGTCCATTCGTTTAGGAGCTATGATGCCACAGACAGACACACAGACACGTAAAACTTATAACACCGCTCTTGTAAACTTTAACCCAAGCAGGACACTATTTTTACCCGACTGCCAAAGGAGATTAGGGTTATTAGCTTATGCAATGAAAGAAGTTAATACGGTTCCGTATTTCTGTGTTGTATTCACCCGTGTGGGTTAGAATTTCACCCCCTTTCTTCCCGTGGGTGTCGTAAAGTCGACTAAGGGTGGGTTAAAGCAACCTATCACTGATACATCACGATTTGTGGAACTTCTATACCCACATTTATGCTAAAAGTGGCATGAACATAAGTTTTATGTGCTCTGCCTATCTACCCCTTTTGGGAATCAAGGCGTGAATCTATGTATGTATGTTATAACTTGTATACATCACATGATCTACGGCTAACTTTCTATAGCTACAACAGTCTGGTAGAGTCTTAGAAACAGAGCCTGATTAGAGTTCTGACCGCCCTAGGGCGGTCTTAGCCTAGGCTAACTATGAAAATGTAAGTAAGTCTCAGCTCAGTGCCGCGTCCCCGCCGCCCCTTTACTTGGTCCTTGCGCCTAAGGCTAGCCTTGTTAGCCTGTGGGTAAATCAGGCCCTGCTTAGAAACCCGTTTCCCGTGAGAAACCGTTCTGTTGACCGGCTCCTAACCCGGAACAAGCGGTGTAAATTGGTGCAGCACGTTTTAAGAGTACCGTCGCGTGTTAATTGGACTTGAAAGACCGCGCTACGTTGGGACATTTGACAAGTGGAGTTGACGAACATTCTTTGATTTGCAGGACACGATCGCTTTGACGGTTCGCGTTTCAATGTTTAGTTAGACTATTCATGCAAGTATTTATATCACGACGGTGGCAAAGCATACGGTTTGTCTGATGGTAAACAGACATTGTAGCATATGGACGCTCGCACATCCACTGGGGTTGCAACACTTGCAACCGCGTTGTGAAAACTCAGCGAGCGAAAAAACCATACGAAATATACGAAAATACAAATTTCTACCCAAACACGTGCCTAAAACCCAGTACGCGCACGTTCGAACTAATCAGCTGTTTGGCATCGTTTTGACACCCCGTCCATCGCCGCATAATGGCAATGGCGTTCTGTGGGGCCGTTTTGCGGCGCCACTTAGACTTTTATGGTTTTTTCGTTTCGCTGTTAAAACTAAGTACTGTAAAATGGGGTGAGTAGGGGCAAAACTGACATTCAAACCTCGATAACATTTTATGTTTACTTATGCAAACTGAATGGTGTATATAATAAGTGTTCCGGACATTTGTATTTTAGTTTTTATTTTATTTTGGGTAGTTCCATTTCATAACTTTGACGATAAACAAGAAATCCCACCTCACCCCGTAGTCCCTCGTAATTGGGGTGAGATGGAATTTCATACAAAGGTGATTTAGGAAGATTGTTGGATCGTTTTTTTTTTATTATGATTATTACAATAACTACATTTTAAATTGGAATACATTATTTTTGTAGCAGTAGCCTTAAAATCCCATCTCAACCCCCTTTCATCCCTTCTTTCCCCATTCAGGTCTGATTTTCAGATATATGATACTTGACTATATGATTGTTTATCTGATTTGATCGATACATGATTGCTTAAAATTTCCTCTATAGAAAAAAAATCCTAAGTTGGGTCTGTATTTTCCTTTTTTTACTCAGCCTACTCAAACGATACAATATTTTACGACACAAACAAGTAAATACTATAGAATTTTATCTCATCTAAAATCTCACTTTATGAAAGGCCGTAGCAGGATAAGGGAAGAAAATATGCCCTTTTGTTATTCAGACCATAGTTTTTCTTCTATAGTTCCTTACATCTAGTAGTACAATTGTGCCAAGTCTAGTTGAAAAATTCCCAGGGGTTTAGCCGGAAAAAAATAAAATCCGAATTTATTAAATACGTTTTTTCTCAAAAACTAATAAACTTTATTATACCGTCCTTTTTTCATTTTGGTTTATTAAATACTATGTATATCCTGAAAATAAATTAAGTCTCGATCTTTAACATTTCTGTAAAAAACATGTAAGTTAAATTTTCAAAATATTTTTTTTTCATTCCTGGAAAAGTGACCACTCTAATTATCTTTTCTAAAAATGCCTTATTTAACGTTCTGTCAGTCATATAAGTTTGATGGTTAAAATCGAAAAGCAACAGTATCAAAATTTAAAAAATACGTGGGTTAGAATTTTTACATTTTATTAGTACCTATACTATAATAAAAACTAAGACCGCCAATAAAGTTAAGCATAAATCCTCTTTGTAAATAAAGTAAAAAAAAAACTATTTTTGACATTTTCATTAATATTGGTGAAAATATACTTATGTCAGTTGTCGCCATTTAAACTTGTTTATGAAATAAAAGTATCCTTACTCTAATCGTCATCGCTGTCTTCATTCACAGTGACACTAATTCCATTTTCCAAGAAAAGTCCACTTAAAATTTTGGCAGGCCGTATGATTTTTGACAAATATCTCGCGTGCGATAGATAATAAATAATAGCGGCAATGTGTGAACAACACCCTACTGTCCGCATTCCATTCGCACATTCACAATAATGCCTCGTAATTGATCCAAATCCTATACTGTTGGGAACATATTCGACGAAGCATCGGTAAACTTTTCTGGAAATATGCCGGGATTGCACCTTCATTTTTAATATGTTTGAATGGTCTTTTACATATTCCAGATTTAATGAGCCATCTTCATTAAGTACTTCAGCGAGATATGAAATTGCTTGACTGTATTGATAGGTACCTGCATAGAAATAAATACATTTCGTGATTGCAACCCATAATATTGAAATGAATATTTAAAAAGAAAAAATATACCTGTGAAAAAAAATTTCAAATCGGATTCAGTCATTTCAGGAAAATCAATTATTCTGTTAGATGTGATAGCTTCGAATGGCAATTTCTTGCGAAGCCATCCTTTGTCTTCAACTTCTGTAGCTAGAGTGTTTTCAGTATTCAGCTTACTCGAAAATTGCTCTAGTATTTCTTCAGGTACAGTAGCGTCTGATTCTAGCTCGCATTTAATAAACCAAAATGAAAAAAGGACGGTATAATAAAGTTTATTAGTTTTTGAGAAAAAACGTATTTAATAAATTCGGATTTTATTTTTTTCCGGCTAAACCCCTGGGAATTTTTCAACTAGACTTGGCACAATTGTACTACTAGATGTAAGGAACTATAGAAGAAAAACTATGGTCTGAATAACAAAAGGGCATATTTTCTTCCCTTATCCTGCTACGGCCTTTTAATAAACCTTCCCTATGTTAGGTATTTATCGAAATTTGTCCAAAACAGCGATTCCCGAACAGTGTTACATCTCTTTTTCTCGTGGGCGGAAGGCATCAGCGTGTCTTTGTCTAGGGGGCGTGTTCGACTCAAATCAAGGCATCCCCTTAAGAAAGAAAGAAAGAAGAAATTTATTTACCTACTACACAAAAGACACACAGAGGAGGGAGTAGACATACAATACAATTGACACATATTGTGTGTGTCTTCGCGGCAGTGAATCGGTCGCTGTCTCAGCATTAGGTATGCCGAGGTGTCAGACAGACACTTACAGCGCTGGTTTTCAGACAGCACAGCACAGGGCTGTTATTCACTACGCGCTAATGCGGCTCACCCCGCCGGTCACCCGTCACGAAACTAGACCTCTACCTACGTTTAGTAACACGCATACACATCGCGTAGGCAGAGAGAGATCTATTTTCGCTAGGCGTGACGGGTGGGGTGAGGCGCTTAAGGGGATACCTTGATTTGAGTCATACACGCCCCCTAGACAGAGACACGCTGATGCCTTCCGCCCACGAGAAAAAGAGATGTAACACTGTTCGGGAATCGCTGTTTTGGACAAATTCCGATAAATACCTAACATAGGGAAGGTTTATTAAAATTTCATAAAGTGACATTTTAGATGAGATAAAATACTATAGTATTTACTTGATTGTGTCGTAAAATATTGTACCGTTTGAGTAGGCTGAGTAAAAAAAGGAAAATACAGACCCAACTTTGGATTTTTTTTATATCGAGGAAATTTCAAGCAATCATGTATCCATAAATTCAGATGAACAATCATATAGTCAAGAATCATATATCTGAAAATCAGACCTTATTGTTTCTTAATCTAGTCAGAACGGAATTTCAAAGCACGCGATAATTTCCAATGCACCGCCTTAAGCGCGTAAAGAATAACAGCCCAGGAGAGCGACACAGAATAAGCAAGAAAAAAAAAATGAAGTCGTTTTGCTGTACACCTACATGAAGCATAGTATAGTAAAGCAATATACTACGAACTTTACGCGACAAATACCGCTAGCATAGCTAAATTCATCACCTAAACACCATTTGACCCTCAACGAACATACATTTCTAGTATCGACTTTATTACATAAGTCCCAATGTTGATTATTCAATATCAAACTATATCACTTACGACTTTGCTAGACTGTTGTTGTAGTTACAAAATTGGAGTTACCCTTGTACCTTATAAAGCTGGCAGTAAAGTCTATAATGCCATGTCTGATTCTTCAAGAAGTTGTTTGCTAAAACAATCGCGTATAAATTTTAAGTATGACTGATTGTTTTGTAGTAATGAGTAACTTATGGACTAGGTTCGCTGGGATGTTTAAGTCAAAGTCTAAGCTAGAAGCTATGGTACCTAAAACCTAACGGTTCTTTACAAAATAAAATAATGATACATACTCAACAAGTTTTAATAGATGTTCTTTTACTACATCCATTCCCAGACACACTCACGAACTTTGCATGGTATTAAGAACAGCCTTTGACGCATGCTGGTAAAGCCTTCAGCACACTGAATGCTATTTGCTCATCAAAGTGTGGCACAATAACCCGGTCCAACGCAACCCGCATCCAGCGGACTCCCGCGATCCGAGCTCACGTTACACCAGACATGCCCCAAAATACGGTCTAATTAGCTACACAGCAATCAATCATGCGAGTACAGTACGGAACCCTCGTACACGAGTCCCACTCGCGTTTATCATCATCATTAACTTAAGAGTTATCCTCTTGTCGGTGGAGTATTTTCCATCTCTCTCTGTCGTACGCCAGCCCTTTGATTTGCTGATACGACACGACACCAGCTTTTTCCTTTATTTGGTCCATATAACTGCGTCGTGGTCTTCCCCTGCCTCTCCTTCCTTCTATCTTTCCTTCCATTATGGTTTTAAAGAAGTTGTCGTGCCGTATCAAATGACCAATCATTTTCCCCCTTCGAGTGCTGATGGTGTTCAAGATCGATCTCTTCTCTTTTACCCTTCTCAAACCATCCTCATTTGTTACTCTCTCAGTCCAGCTTATACCTTCCATCCGTCTCCAACACCACATTTCAAACGCTTCCAGTCTTTCTCGGTCCCTTTGTGTCATTGTCCACGTTTCGCTGCCATAAAGGGCAATACTCCAAATGTACATTTTTATTAGCAACTTTTTGCTCCTACATGACAAACTGGATCTTAAAAGTTGTCTCTTTTCGTTAAAAGCTTTTTTCGCCATGGCTACTCGAGCGACAATGTCTGGTGTGCATCTAGAGTCTCTTGTTATCAAACTGCCTAGATATTTAAAACTATCGACACGTCGCGTTTATAATAATAATAATAAATCAGCCTATATACGTCCCACTGCTGGACACAGGCCTCCTCTCATGGATGAGAGCCACGATATTTAACTGGCTGGCCACTCGCGTTTGGCCAGTTAAATTTCATGAAAAAACTATGAAAACTGTAAAAGACACTTACTTGGTTTGCAACTTGAGGTTTCTAACAAATGGGCGCACCTTTGAATGGTGTGTCTGTGATATAATGTAATTTCATTTGATATTATTAAAGATGGATGACGTAGACCTTACGATATGTCGTCATACCTAAACGTAACCTAGAATCACATCAGTGAAATCGTCGCGGCAACCGCATTTGGTACGCCACAGCCTTACTTACATTCGTGTTGCTTTAGTTTGCGCTATTAGACGCTGCTCGATAATAGACAGTGAGGTTACGGCTACCATGTGGAGTGATCTTTCATGTAAAATCGCACGGTATACTGAGAAAAACAACTGTGTACTTATTTTGCATAGGATTCAATTCCTAACCAATAGGGCGCGCTTCTCTGGGGTAATGTAGAGAGATGGTACGACGGATGCGGATTGAATTTCGATAAAAAACAAAAACTGTGGCAAACAAGCATACGACCTGCCTGATGGTAAGCAGATACCGTAGCCTATGGACGAATTTAAAAGAATTATAATATTGAGGATTCGTTGTGACAGCTCATGCTCATTCATGGGAGCTATGGCGACCTTACCACCACGAACACAACACGAAATACCCACAAAGCTAGTAGTAGTGTTATTATGGCTGCGCTTTTCTGTAAGGTGGGTATTTCCCCAGCTGGGCTTTTCCAAATATGAGCGAGATGGCATTCCGCTGTGTGCCCTATTAGCTCTCTTGACTCTAAATTTATTTGGGTACATTATGCGTTCTAATCTACCCAGCATAACCTAAAAATAAGAATAATACGGTCAAAGGGAAACGCACCAAAGGCCGGATTCCAAGTATTTCAACAAGGCCTGAAACCATGCATATGCAGCTCACATGGCCCATGACTGCATCGCATGGAAGCATCGTGTCTGATCCCGATCCTCAGTCATGCGGTAATGACGAGGGGGAAGAACGACTGTGTATTTTGCTTACGATTTAATTTCTAACCAGTAAGGCACGCTTTTCTGGGGTAGTGAAGAAGTATGCTAAAATGGGTGCATATTATTGTATATTATATCCATACAGTTCATGTTTTTCTGATAATACTCTTACGTGCATGTATCAGAGAACTATTTGTGAACCGGGAATTTCGCATTGCAATGCTATGGACTGTTTTTGTAGATTGTTTTAACTTTGGCAAACCTAACCACAGTTCTAGTTTTTAATCGCGACTCGTGACTTTAAAACAATAAAGTATAGTTACACCATGGCATTAAACACAGCAATATGGCGATTCGTCTTTTATGATTTACATAAGTGTTACGTATCGTATTTGGGTCACTGTCAGATTTAGGTTTGCGTCTCTTCTGTGATGGACATTGCGCCAACGTTGGCCCAGTGTGTACAACACTGGGCCAACGTTGGCGCGGAGCAGAATGCAGCTATGCGTTAGAGGAAGAGTTTATTTCCTTCTCATGCGTTTGCATAGCTGCATCCTGGTCATGCCCCAACGTTGGCCCAATGTGTACAGCCGGCATAAAGGCTATAAAGTCTAATTGTTGGTTGAACTCTCAGTGTTAAACGGTGTTGCCTCTTCTATAATTCTAAGCGATAAAAACATCCATACTAATATTATAAATGGGAAAATCTGTCTGTTACCTCTTCACTGAAACCCCTGTACCGATTGAGATGAAATCTGGAATTCCTAGGGAGGACATAGGCTAGTTTTTATCCCGGAAATCATCCCCGGACGATGTCGTGGGCAAAAGCTAGTTAAATATATAAAACGCACGGATAGCATTATACTCGTACAAAAGGCTCAAAATACATGTTTATGAGATTTTATAGTCTTTGCAGCTTTACAATACATAGGTACCTCCATTCACAAAATGTTCTACAATCGTGTGTGATGTGAACCCAGACTTAATCTTATTTGGCCGGTAATTCATACTAACTATCTATAAGTACGAAATAGTACTAATAGTACTTAGGTAAGATGTACAGCAAACGCAAAGCAGTACACATACTTGACGACCAGATAGCCTAGTGGGTAGTGACGCTGCCTACGAAGCTGAAGGTCCTGGGTTCGAATCCCGGTAAGGTCAAATATTTGTGTGATGAGCATGAATATTTGTTTCTGAGTCATGGAAGTTTTTCTATATATCTAGTATTTATATCTATTATATATATCGTCGTCTAGTACCCATAACACAAGCCTTACTGAGCTTACTGTGGGACTAGGTCGATTTGTCTAAGATTGTCCCTTAATATTTATTATTTTTATTTTTTATTTATTCTACGCAGAAAGGGTTTTCGTTTCTCTGCAGCTGATTGTACACAAGCCCCTATCAAAGGTTCTTTGAGACGTACTTGAGCCGTCAAACTTCACCCATCACTTTACTAGTCAAAAATTTAACAACATACTTACTAATTAACTATTAAGTATAGAATAATTATCTCAATAAAAGCAGGACGCGCGATTTGGCTATAAGCTTATATGAAAGAGCACGCATGAACCAAGACGATTTACACATGATTTCAACGCAATCATTTTAACTGTGCAAGGGTTTTTTAACAGTTTGAGACGCCTTTACTTGCCAACTTACTTTTGCTCGCGACTTCGTTCGCGTGCTTCTTTTTGTTGGTCTTTTAGTGGCATAAAAAGTGTTCAATATGTTCATCCAGACTATATACTATATTAATAATTAAGAAATTGACATGTAAAATAACACTAACCAACAAACTTTCGCATTTCTAATCGAGAAGTTTCATTGGAATCTTTTCAAGTTGGAAACTAAGATCGTTTCAGCTTCAAACTTCACAATGGCGTATTGCTAGCTATACGCATCTTCCTACAAAAAAACTTAATTCGAGGCCAAATATTCTTGAACCAACATATTCATCAACGAAATTACCTTGAGGGAAGAATCTTTTCTCTTGTTTAGAGTGAAGCATCTTAATTCAGAATGATTTCTGTTCAAGACAATCTTCCGAATGAATTTCTTGAATCAAGTATTTTTCTCAGTCATTTTAAAACGTGCCACGAACACGATACTTAGCTACTTCAAAATGGGTCAGTTGCATAACTTATTACTATTCCTAACTCTTAGCGGTGACAATAGGGTAGTTATTGATATGTTAATGGCCAAGTCCGGACAAATCAAGTGTGTCGGCTGCTTGCGAGCCATTTGCGTTTCAAAGGAGTTTCTAATGTTCGTTTAACAGTTTAAATGGTACTAGTGAGAGTTCGTACGTAAGTAAACTACATAATACATCGTTCCATAGTTTTGATCAACGAAGAAGCTGTATGCTATGCAAAGGCCTATTAAAAGGCATCCTTCCTTCAATATAAAAGGTTGGTGATTGGTGTACAAAATGCGAAATGCTGGAATAACATCCCACCACTCGTTAAAAACGCTTCCACTTGGGATTCATTCAAAAATCTTTAAAAACATTTCTATTAGATCAACAAATGATTAGCACGGCTATCACGGGACGGCGCGCGAGCTCTCTCGTTTTTTCTCGCACTATCCGTCTCTCTCTTATTAGAAAACTTAGAACAAGAGGCATAGTGCGAGAAAAATCGAGAGTATGTCGCGGCCGTCTCATGATAGACGTGCAGGTACAACAGATCCAGTATTAGCCTTCCAGTGTCTCCACAGAATAAGTATAGTAATTTTGTTCCTCTTCGATACTTTGCTATTCAATTGAATGTAGTCAATATATACAACTTAAGTCTGTAATGGAATTTTACCATTTTAAATAGAAACAGAGATGCACTTGTTTTGTTTTTTACATTGGACTTTAAAACAAAACCAACTGTACTGTAGGTAATTCCTTTTGTAGTTGATTTAAATGTCAATGTCTATTTTCTAGTTAGTAGTGGCTCTTAAATAAGCAGAAGAAGAAGAAATTTGGCTAGAGGCCATAAGTAGCTTAATTTTTTTTAAGGAGATGCCCAGGGATTCGTGTAACCCACGTCTCCGTGATCTCTCTTTCTAATAATCTATGACCATCACTAGATAGTATAAAACAAATTCGCATCCCGCTGTCTGTCCCTGTGTATACTTAGATCTTTAAAACTACGCAACGGATTTTGATGCGGGTTTTTTAAATAGATAGGAGTGATTCAAGAGGAAGGTTTATATGTATAATATAGTATCCGTGCGAAGCCGGGGCGGGTCGCTAGTTAAACTATAAGTTAAATAAATGTATACCTAAGTGGACAGGCGTGATCTACTCTACACTGTTTCATAGTAACTTCTTTCATTTATTTCATTTAAAACACACTTTAAACTGCACATTCCTGAATCATATCCGATCTCAGACACACACGTTTCTTAAAACAATTGGATCATACCACCAACACGTATAATAAGCTGTACTACGTTGTAATAAAGAGTATTATAGCAAAGCAAAGGCTAAATCAGCTGTGCATACAGCAGAACAGACGGAACACCTAATTTGTTAACGAATTTTTAGTGACGTGTGTTTGTTCGGAACTTCATACAGTTTTGAAAGGTTCTTGTGATGTTTCTGGGGCATTTAAAATACTTACACGTAAACCAGGGGCTCATCTCAAATCTCAATATATGTAACTAATGTAAATTTATGCGTCGTTACGAAACATACGCTACACAAGTATATAACAATTAAGTGGACATAATACATATAGCCAATTTCCTTATGTCATAATCGGCGTTACTCTCAAAATAATTATTTATCCCCCTGTAATCGCGTCCGTATTCGCTTTGCCTAATTGCAGCTAATTGATTTCAAATTAACAAGCATCTCATCTGATGGTTAGTAGACTCTGGTGCCAATGCCAATTTTCATAGAGAAATTCCTACATAGGACATTTTTAATCCTGGAAATAATACCCTAAGGTGCGGTAGTACAGTCGCCATCAGATATATCGGAGCGGCCAAAGTGCTCACAAATATCTGAACACGTCTCTAATGCCTCGACAATAGCGACGTGCTCAGATATTTGTGAGCACTTTGGCCGCTCCGATATATCTGATGGCGACTGTATAAGGGATGTTAGACTGGTTGTCAACTCAGCAAAATATGATACGTCAAAAACGCTATGTTATTACGAAGTTTGTAGAGTAATAGGAACAATCCAGTCTTTGTCGTGTTTTCTATGGTCCAACAGCGTCCAAATCTTGAACATCATAATGAATCTTTTAAATAGCACAAATAAGTTGAAGTGCGATGTTTTCTGTGTAAGTACCCTAAGTATATGTGAGAAACGGAACGCAAGTGAGTGAAAGGGACAGAAAGAGTGAGATAGATATAGAAGAGTAAGATGGCGGTTACCATATAAAAGTGTAACTATTGTGTAGCTCCGAGTAATAATGGCAATAAATAATTGTTGAACAACAAGCAGTTTCACTGAGGTCACATCCCAAACTACATATATAGGAATATATTATATTACCTATGGTTGAAACAAAACTTCTGAGTCCTACGTATGACTCAGGAGTTTTGTTTCAACCATCCATACTTCCATACTATTCCATTCATTCCATATTATAAATGCGAAAGTGTATGTGTTTGTTTGTTTGTTTGTCCGTCTTTCACGGCAAAACGGAGCGACGAATTGACGTGATTTTTTAAGTGGAGATAGTTGAAGGGATGAAGAGTAACATAGGATAGTTTTTATTCCCGTAAAAGTTTGTATGGAGCTGCGATATAAACGAGTTCCACGCGGATGGAGTCGCGGGCAGAAGCTAGTGGGTAATATAAGACTAATTTATTTTTACTATTGTCAACTACCAGTTGCCATTTTGCACGGGAGTAGGTATTGACGACGCTAAACGAGTCCAACAAGTGAATGCCAAAATATGCATAGACCCTCAACGTGTGTGCAAAATCAATTACTATAACCATGCAACCGCATATTATTGCAAAATACTTATTGTTAAAGTAGGAGGTCGCTGGTGACTTACATAAACGCTGCGTGACATTTTGCGTGTTATTTCAAAGCGGACTTAAATATTCAGTCTTTACTCTTATGAGTTTTTACGTCACTCTGGGCGGAAAGTTAGATTTACCGCCTATACAGGCGCAGCGAAAAATCTCACTTCACACCCAGGAGAAGACGTAAAATTGTGTACGTACCACGGGCGGTAATTCGTAAAGCCCCAGCACGTCTAGCACACGACGGCCGCGACATACTCTCGATTTTTATCGCACTATACCTCTTGTTCTAAGTGGTCTAATAAGTGAGAGACGGATAGTGCGAGAAAAATCGAGAGAGCTCGCGCGCCGTCGCGTGCTAGCCGTGCAGCGGGCGTAGCACGGTTTTTTTCACTTATCGTTGTGGATAAGACGGATGTCACACTCGCACTCACATACTGGTCAGAATGTGACGGATGTCTTTTCCACAGCGATAAGTGATAAAATGGCAACCATGCTACGCCTGATCGCATATTTATCAAACACCTGCGATAGCTGGCATTCACGAATTCACCGCCCGCCCTAGGTACGTATGTACTATACTGCACCGACGTTAACGTAAATCGATCACGCGTTACCACAATAAAATACGTTTGCGTTTGCGTTTGTCTTCATTTATCATAAATAATGCATTTAATGATCGCTCTGCCCACTGTCCTAAATGAAGGACAAACTGTCGAGATCTCGGTATTAAAATTCCATTTGAATGACAATATGTTCGAATCCACTATAAGATATCGAATAGGAATCGTATTTCTGTTTCTGAAGGTGTAAATTATTAGGAAATTTTAAGTCCGTAGGTTGTGAAAGTGGACCATTTAAGACGTAATTTAGGAGCTAATACGCCAAGTGGAAATTTTAGGAATAGAACATTCAACGAAGGAGATAACACATGGTTGGCAGTCCTCAACTGTGCGCTTCTCCAGAAACTTCCTGCCTCGCACAGCTAAACTGTGGAATGGATTGTCGCCTGCGGTATTTCCGGACCGATACGACCTTCAAACCTTCAAGAAAAGAGCGTACTCCCATCTTAAAGGCCGGCAACGCACTCACAACACCTCTGGTGTTGCAAGTGTCCATGGGCGGCGGTAATCGCTTACCATCAGGTGATCCGTCTGCTCGTTTGCCTCCTATATCATAAAAAAAAAAAAAAAAAAACATGCTAGATCGCAAATTAAATCTGTAATTTACAAAAAAAAACTGATGGGGATTTTAAGCGATTTACTTCGCCCACGCGCTGAGGCTGAGCATGAGAGTATACCCAGCCTCTACCTAAGTAGAGACTTAGGTAAAACTAGAAAACGCGGCAAGTGAACACAGTGAACAACACCCTGCGAAGGATGCCCCGGCAGCCAACGTTAGAGTATGTAGAGGCCGGCTCATTTTTAACCCCCGACGCAAAGAGAGGGAAGTTTAAGTAAGTTTAACGTGTCTGTGTATCTGAGTTTATTTCTGTGGTATCGTAGCTCCCAAACGAAAGGACCGATTTGAATGCGGTTTTTTTTGTGTCATAGATAGTTTTATCCCGAGTTTTCTTAGCCATGTTTCATGAAAATCTGTTCAGCCGTTTTTGAGATATTGGACTTTGAAATGAAAATGTCGGGGGTTTCAACTTTTTAAAAATGATATTATAAAGAGGAAAAGGTAAAGTAGGTATGATGTAGCTTTGTAAAATGTGATTTTGTATGAAATGAGTAATCGATTTCAAATATTATTTCATCTGCGTGTGTAGAATGAACTTTCTGGATGGTAACAGGATATATTTTTATCTCAGGGTTTGCCAGCGTTCTTTACAATTCGCGGGCGAAGCTAGTTATGTACTAATATATTATAATCATCTACTAGCGGCACCTACGAGTTGGCAACGATAACGCAGGTTAAGCAAAGATGGCAGCGGTCAGTCTTTGGATGGGTGACCGCCTGATGTTTAAGTGCTTAATATAAATGAGCGCGTCCGTGCTTTGGAAGGCACGCTAAGCAGTTGATCCCTGACAGTAGTCGCTAAGCCGAGTTAGAGGCCTTCGGGCGGCTTAAGAAATTCTAACAGTCGAGTTGCCCACTCACTTGACAAAAGGGGGACAACTGTTACTCGCGTCCGCAGGAGCTACCTACCACAACCCTGCACGTGTCCCCTGGGTGGTACTAAAGATTGACAAACTTTAAAAAGGCCAAAACATAATGTATAAAATGAAAATGTTTTGATCGCAACTAGAAAGAAAATAACCATACCTTAAGAGGCACTTAACTAAGTAAATAGAACGCACTGATAAGCGGTATCAAATGTAGTTTACTGCTGTGTAATCTAAGATTAGGTTTTTATTTATAACTTAGCAATGTGACCCCGAAAGGTATTTAACTTTTCCGACATATTTGGGTAAAGTCAACTGAGGTTTAGACGGAACAAACTCCCAAAAAACCGGCCAAGAGCGTGTCGAGCCACGCTCAGTGTAGGGTTCCGTAGTTTTTGTAATTTTTTTCAAAAACTATTCAACCTATCAAGTTCAAAATCATTTTCCTAGAAAGTGTTTATAAAGTTCTACTTTTGAGATTTTTTTCATATTTTTAAAACTTATGGTTCAAAAGTTAGAGGGGGGGTGACACATTTTTTTTAGTTCTGGAGCGATTAACTTCGAAAATATTAACGTTATCAAAAAATGATTTTAGCAAACCCCTATTCATTTTTAAATACCTATCCAACAATATATCACACGTTAGGGTTGAAATGAAAAAAAAAAAACACTCCCCACGTTACGTATAGGGGAGGTACCCTAATAAAATAAAATAAATCACTTTTTATTTTACCACTTTGTCGGCGTGATTGATATACATATTAGTATAAAATTTCAGCTTTCTAGTGCTAACGGTTACTGAGATTATCCGCGGACGGACGGACAGACAAAGCGAAACAATAAGGGTTCCTAGTCGACTACGGAGCCCTAAAAACGGATGATAAAGATATGTCTCGTGTATAAGATTTTTTTATTGTTTAGATTAACTAAAATTAGCTACGATAAGTTATATTCTGACAGTTTAATATAATACATCTACTTATCTAAGAATGAATATCTTGAAAGTACCCACTGAAAAACTCGAAGTCATACATCGGTAAGTAAAGAAAGTTTAATTTCAAGAATTGTTGCAAATAGAGATACAAATAAAGTAAATTCAATAAAATGATGTCCTAACTCGTATTGAAAAAGAAAATTCTTACCACAGAAGTTATTTTCAGCGTTCAAAACTGAAAGCGTCCGCCATCTTGAATCACATGTTAATCTCATAGTCAAGTCTGTACCTACTTCTATACTGTTCTCATCATGTGACCAATCACAGGGCACAAGAAAATTAAACAATTAAAGATAGAGCATTATAATAATCGCGACTTTATCAGTTAAAATCGATATATTTTAAACTGCCGCTTCAAATCGACAAGCCGTGACGATCAACTAAAACACTTTTAACAATCCATACTTACGTAATAACGCCGAAAAAATATCGAATACTGACTCTAAAATAACAATTACTTATCTAATTAAATTTAAACATCAATTCGCACTAATGAGGAGATAATTACTATATAAAAGTTACAAAATGGTACGCACGTGCTGGTGCCTAAGTTAAAATGGCGGGACATGGTTAGTCCTCTGTTGTTATATACGTTCACACCTGTTACGTCACACCTGTAGCATTATTCATATTTTCTTATCGGTTTTCGACCGTTTACGGGAAAAACAGCCTTAAGACTTTACACGGAGCAACATAAGTGGCATCTGAACAAACGTTTAAAACCGCCGTTTGCGTTTAGAGTTTAGATTTAAATTTGATCGCTCCGGATTCTAGCAAGTTGAGCTTGCAACGGTAGGACTATTTACACTGTTTAGAGCTTTTAGAGTTCCGCGGGTAAGAGCAGGAGAGGTAGTAGCTGTTACGAATTCGTGCACTCGTTTTAACAACGTTTGTGTACAGCTACTGTACGTTCAGACCATTTAAGTAGTAGCCATGGAATTTGGAATAACAGCACTTTGGGAGTTCCAATTTAGAGTTTTCTTTTGATAGCGTCTTTATAAGAATTATGCCATTTTAACATTGTTATAAAGACCAGTAATTTTGCAAGAATACTTTTGATTTCAAGCGTTTCACAAACAATTGTTCGTTTTTGGAAAATATTGCCAACTAAGCCAAGTAAAACTCGGAAAGACGGCACGTAGGTACCTACCTATTCTCAAAGCATTGTCTCAACTGTGAGTACTCGTAGGTACGTTCGTAAGGAGGGCCGCCATTAACCACGTGTGCCGATTTTGGGCGATTCTTCGCCCTCTTTCTCCCTACTAGTTTCATCCCGTGTGCAGTGAACAGGGATATATGATGTTGCCCTGTCACCACTCTGAAATGTTCACATATGGCTAAAATTAAAAACGGTAGGTAAAAGTGAATTATTCTTTTATGCAATTTAGTCTATATACAGGGTGATTCAGGAGACATGAGCAGGATCAACCCTACGGATTCAATAGTTTATAAGCTACTCAGTCGTACCAGCATTGGTAAGATTAACGTTAATTTTTTTTTAGTTGTGTAGGGTGACCTTGATTTATTGTGAATGAAACTTTTACACAAAATGTAAAAAAAAACTGTGGGCGTTTAACTTAATTACGATGGTAAACGATCCATTAACATTAACTGTATGTGTAGGGTTGCTCCTGCTCGTCTCCTGAATCACCCTGTATATATATTATTCTTAAATTAGGTTTAGTATAGTTATTATATTAGTATAGTTAAGATTATTTCATATGGCAGAGTTTTTGTAGAGCTGGAGTTGGACCTATTTAGGACAATATCGACGTCGTGGTTGTTCTATTTTGTTCGCAAATATTACGATTCAGTCGCAACGTGTTTGATTATACTGCGCGATATCATGTAGGGTCATTTCGCTGGTTACGCGACCACCTTCGGTTAGCGACCACCTGAAGGAGAAGGTTTTATTCTATTGAAGATAACATCAATTCTACACACCCTATTGAGACAATTACTTGTAAATGCATTTTTTTGTTGTTTTAGAATAGAAATCTACTAAAAAACCGAGAAAATATCCTTTCAGTTCACCAACTCAGCTTAAATGGTCGCCCACCGGCACATGAAATTAGGTGGTCGCTAACCGGCGAAATGACCCTATATTTGGACGCGGTTTATATATGTTTTTGGGTGTTTGACACCAACATCCGCGTCCGCGGATGTGAGCCTCGACATATCCGCACCTGCCTCCACATACGCGGATGTCTAAAAAATCGCATCCGCAACATCCTTGGTACAGAATCACGAGTTCCTCCAACCTACCAAATGTATCCAATTCTGAC
The DNA here is from genome assembly GCA_947578815.1 of Epinotia ramella. NCBI lineage: Eukaryota > Metazoa > Arthropoda > Insecta > Lepidoptera > Tortricidae > Epinotia > Epinotia ramella. Next base: position 9,940,868 of record OX388226.1, on the reverse strand, counting down.
TAAAACAATATCGACAACGCTAGAAAAATTGGCCCTAATTACATGGCTTACGAGGTTAATAAAGTTTCGATACTAAGTAATTATAATATTTTAAAGAGGAAAAGTCTGCAAATTGTAGCTTAGTATGTAAGTTAAGGGTAACCTCCGAAACCAATACCTAATTTGTTAAAAAAATTACCATATTTTTCTTTACGATTTTATTTAAATATTGTTATATGATATATCTACTCAGAATCGCGATCTCTTTCCATCTTTAATAATCCTAATAGAAGAAAAAAAGAGTATGTAAGTTAAGGGTAACCTCCGAAACCCATAATTTGTTAAATAAATACCATATCTTTCCATCTTTAATAATCCCAAAACAATACATTTTTGAACTTTACAAAATGGTAGGTAGGTACAAATGGCAAAAAAAATTGTGGGACATTTTTTGTCCTATATGTAAAAATCGAAAGAGTTCGTGATTTAAGTAGATAGCTGTAGTGGAAATAACTGTCATTTTTTTTTTCGCTTACTTATCCGTATTCTAAAATTCTTTCATCATCATCATATCAGCCGAAAGACATCCACTGCTGGACAAAGGCCTCCCCCAAAGAGTGCCACAACGACCGGTCCTGCGCCACCCGCGTCCAGCGGACTCCCGCGACCTTTACCACGAAAATTCTTTCAACTATTACCTATTCTGTGCCGGTGTATACAATTTTCTTCTGGTTTTCTGTACCACCTCTATACCTAGTCATTAACACTTTCAGGTGCTTTCAGTGCCAAGAACCCGCTAGATCCATTGGTCGCTCTGCTCGTTGGCGCTTTCCTCTGCATACGGCTTTTCCCTTATAAGCTAGCGTAGCGCTACAAAATCGTTGACGGAGAATCTATCATCATCATACTTCATACTATATACTATATACTATAATATTATAAATGCGAAAGTGTCTGTCTGTCTGTCTGTCTGTCTGTCTGTCTGTTACCTCTTCACGCTTAAACCGCTAAACCGATTGCGATGAAATCTGGTATGGAGATAGTTTGAATCCCAGGGAAGGACATAGGATAGTTTTCATCCTGGAGATCACCCCCTAAAGGGATGAAATGGGGGGTTGAAGTTTGTATGGAGCTGCGATATAAACGATTTCCACGCGGACGGAGTCGCGGGCAGAAGCTAGTAGTAAATAAACGCGAAAGTAACTCTGTCTGTCTGTCACCTGTTCACGCTTAAACCGCTGAACCGATTGAGATGAAATTTGATGTAGATATAGTTGAAATCCCGGGGAAGGACATAGAATAGTGTTTATCCCGGAAATCAGCCCCTAGGCCCCCCTAGGGGCTGATTTCCGGGCTGACAGTTTGTATGGAGCTGCGTAAACGAGTTCCACGCCGACGGAATCGCGGGCAGAAGAAGAAGCTTGTTGTAATTGTGATATTATACCACGTTTAGGCCACGAAGCTTGCTGAGTGGCCTAATAAAGGTACGAGCCTTAAAAAGCGAATTATACAACTATTGTATAAAATATTTTTTCTACGAGTCAACGGAAACAATAATTTATACAAACTCGGTAGATATCTATTAAAAATCGCCCTGCTGAAACGAAGTGCAGCCAACCGCTTTTTTATGACGCGTTGATGTCTTTCTGTAAATCGAGCCTCGTGATTGGTCAAAATTCATTTTAGTTCTGTGTACAATTGAATTATTATTATTTCGATTGTCCATAGAGCATAAACTTTTGCATCAGAATAAAAGTATTCAATTGCGTTATGGTTTGCGAGTTTCTAATTTAAAGAATATATTTAGTCGACGAGTATAAAATAGTTATTTACGATACAAGTGCCGAAAATAGGAAATTGGAGTGTTTTAAATCGACACGAGTTGCGAATTACCTATTCTCACGTGTATCGTACGTTTTACTGTACATATGGCTCATTAAAGTTTCGACATATGCACGAGAAGTGCTCTTTTCCGCACTAGTGCGGAAAAGTGCACTTTCCGTGCATATTTCGAAACTTTAAAGAGCCATATGTACAGTAAAACGTTGTACGATACACGTGCGAATAGGTAATTCGCAACTCGTGTCGATTTAAAACACTCCCTTCGGTCGTGTTTTAATTTATCACCACTCGTTGCGAATTTCCTATTTTCGGCACTTGTATCGTAAATAACTATTACGTCACACCTGCATTGTGGCCAGGTGAAGACGTAAAATTGTGTACGCACCACGGGCGGTAATTCGTAAAGCACCAGATCGCATATTTATAATAATAAATCATTTATTACAGGCAACAGTCCATTCAGCTTGTTAGTTACAATATTTTGCTTAATCTAAACACCTCTATTTATGCGACAAACATCTGTGCGATCTGGGCCATTCACGAATTCACCGCCCTAGGTACGTAATGTACCTACTATTATAATGTAAAAAAAAATTAGTGCCCTGGCAGGGTAGCATATACCTACTTATTATTACATTTCGATATCCATTGTACAACATGGTTAATTGGTTAGACACAACATGGCAATAATTAACAACTTAGAAAACTTAAAAATCCTTCGACATTTTAATTTCAAAGTTCAATATCTCAAAACTGGCGAAACCGATTTTGTTGAAACGTAGCTAAGAACCATCTCGATCACATCAGCTTTCGGACAAAAAAGACCGCTTTAAAATCGGTCCATTCGTTTGGAGCAATGATGCCACAGACCGACATACAGATATACAGACACGTCAAACTTACCGTGACGACCGACCGCTTTAGCCTATATAGTTGGTAGTGACCCTGCCTACGAAGCAAGAGGTCCTGGGTTCGAATCCCGGTGAGGGGTTTTATTTGTGTGATGGATGAACACAAATATTTGTTCCTGAGTCATGGATGTTTTCTATGTATTTAAGTATTTATATCTATATAAATATGTTTATCGTCGTCTAGTACCCAATAGTACAGCTTTGCTTAGTTTGGGACTAGGTCGATTTGTGTAAGATTGTCCGCAAATATTTATTATTATTATTTGACGACCGGTTAGCCTAGTGGGTAGTGACGCTGCCTACGAAGCTGAAGGTCCTGGGTTCGAATCCCGGTAAGGGCAAATATTTGTGTGATGAGCACGAATATTTGTTTCTGAGTCATGGAAGTTTTTCTATGTATTTAAGTATTTATATCTATTATATATATCGTCGTCTAGTACCCATAACACAAGCCTTAATGAGCTTACTATGGGACTAGGTCGATTTGTGTAAGATTGTCCCCTAATATTTATTTATTTATTATTTTATTTATTATTTATTTTATTTATAACAACCCTCTTTTTGCGTTTAGGAAAATAATTGAATTTAATAAAGTATCATCGGCACGAGACTCGAGAACTTGGAGATCCGCTCCCAATCGCTATCAAGATAGCGAAAGCAAACGCCCTGAGCACACAAGATACGGCTCTCGGGAGTTGCTCCACGTTTAACTAGAGCAGAGATGCGAAGTTATGGGGTACTATTAGCTTGTGCCCGCGACTCCGTTTATAGTACGGTACGTAAAATGAATGCACCTTCGATAATTCCCAAGGTCGCGATTTTTTTGTTAATATTTAGAATATGATGAGTACTACTAGTAGTAAAAAAAGATAGGGAAATTTGACGTTGCTTTAGGTATTACACAGCGTTTTCTTAGCGACCCTTGTAAATCCAGGGATAAATTATACAAGTGGTATTTTTCCTCAATAGAGTATCGCATTTTAGTATTATAATCTCCACTTTAATTTGCTAAAACTTTCGTCAAGTGCTTACGTCAGTATAATCCGAAACGAATAAAAAAAAAAATCCTCTAAAAGATTATACAAGTGGGTTTTGATTACTGAATACTATTAAAAACTATATAAGATAACCTAAGTTTGAATTAATAACATATTTTATCAATAGGTTAAATTTGTATGAACAGTTTAATGTTGAAAGCCTTCTAATTATTTTAAAATAAATCTCAAATTTTTTTAAGTCGACACATATAATCCAGCTTTATCATAGTCATCTATTGATAAAAAATCTAAGTAATTCATCAATAGCTCCACATTGTATTCATTTATCAATTATTTTTTAAATTTGAACGCACGACGAACTGCGCGCGAGTCTAGTGCGCCGACGGCGAGAGCGTCATGACCAATCACAGCACGCCGTCGTCGTTGCTTGTTTCCTACGCGGTAGCCTCCCCTCTGTTGATCAGCTCACTTGCAAAATGAAAGAATGTTGATATTACGATTGTGTTAATTTATATTAAGTGTTGAATTTATAAATAAATCTTTGTAATGATGAATGAATTTATAAATATATCTTTGTAATGATGACTTTTCCGTCTATTAATTATACACTCATAAGCTTCATCAACCTAAAGAGTAACTATCAACGTACTTATACAATTACTTATTCAATAATCAACTTATTGTGTAGCTTTAACAAGCTAGGTTGACCCACTGAAACAACGTATGAGTGACCGGTAGGTAGATCTAAATGTATTTTTTTATATCTAAAAACGACAGTTGAATTGTCCTAACGCGCGTTTGAAACGTTTTGTGATTACCCCTCAGATCTCTAGCCGACCCAGCCGCGGCCCGATTTCTTACAGTCGGTTAACGGGTTTCTTCGGTTTCGGTTAAAACCGGTTTTGCATTCCCTACTCTCAACCAACTGAGCTATAGGAACAATCCACCTCGGTCACCTTTTTTTTCAATCAGTTCATTCTTACAACGCCTTAGGGAGAAGACGGCATTACATAAGTTGAAATAAATATGAATTATGCCCAGCCAAATAAGTGGTTTTCTTTGTCCAGCGTATGTATGTAATCATAGTATAGCCATTTGGTTTCGTTGCTATATTTGGTAAGGTTAGCCTTAAATATGATTGAAGAGAATGCTTCACCTTAATATGATACAATGTGTATGTTAACTTAACATACAAAACTAAAAGCAAGCGTTTACGTAACGTATGTAAGAAATAGGGAATGCAATATGCAATTACCGAGCAAAATTCAAAACCGGTAAATTACCGACTTGAGTAGGACAAAACCTATTAACCGGTAAATTACCGGTAATTTCAATTTGGTTTATAAGTAGCGTTATTTGATGTTTATTTATCGTAAAAATAAGCTAAAAGGTAGTATAAAGAGTAAAAGGTGGTTTCATGTTCCGTAAATGTCGTAATAATCATTTTCTTTAATATTTAAAACTTGCTCCGTGGTAGGAGGGCTAAAACACAACTGAAAACGTTCCTTGGGGATTAACAGGTCGGTAGGAATGGGAATTGGTCCCAGTTTTACAGATTACCATTACAACATCAGTAGTATCAGTACAATACAAAACAGTACCAGTAGTGAATATGGAGTGACGAAGGTTAACGTGAATATTAGTATTATGGTGCATTGCCTGTTCCCCTTCACCCATCATTGGCGTCGGCGGGTCACACAGTGCCCTCGGTCATTATTTTGACTCCTAAATCTACAGATACGCAACCCTACGGATTTACAATCCTAAAAAACAATAATTTACTGAATAAAAAAACAATCAAAATAATACAACACAAACTGACTAGTTGACTACAAGCCCACGTAGTAGTAAAAAAAAGTATTTTACCAAATAGCTGTTTCTAAGGAATGTTCAAAGGACGTAACCAACCATACCAGGAGCGAAAAGATAGAGAAAACGGTACTAATAGTAACCGAACATTTTACTAAAGAGCGTTCGGACAAATGGTTTATTAACTTTATCTAGGGAACCAAACTATTAAAAAAAAAAAAAACGTGTACTGTTGCTCATGGGGTTCCAAATTGTGGCATCGGTTTAGCGATTTGGGGGGGCTAGGTCTGTATGTATACTTTCTGTATCCTAGCTCTCCTGCGGATAACCTAACTTCTAATGCGATCACGCAGAAAAACTCCCAGCATAGCCCTCTCCATAGCCCTTTGAGCCTTCTAATGAGGCCGATAGTGCACGAACACATTTCAGTGTCATATGCCATCACTGGCACCACACATGGGCCCAAGACTCTCGTCTTGAGACACTTCGGAATACTAGACGAAAAGATGTGTCGTAGCTTCCCGAACGAACGCTGCCCAGCTGAGTCGACAGGAGACAGTTTGTCCTACGTATACCAGTCCAACTTCGAGCGTAAAGCGTCCGATTGTAATGAGAGTCGGTAATACACGGGCATCAGATGATCTTCGTCTTATCCATGTTAATTCTTAGACCAACCCGCTCAGAGGCTATTCAAGTCCTCCATGGTATCCGAAGGTGAGTGATATACTCGCCTTCTCCAGTCCAGTCTTTAAAGCATCCACCAGTGCAGCGGTGAACAGTTTTGGAGGAATAACATCTCCTTGATCGACTCGCTTCAGCGGAATAGGTTTCGCGTTCCAATTCTGGAGTCAGATTTACACAGTGAAGCGGCATTCTCGTTTGACTGATTGATTAAAACTTTATTCATTCCCACAACATACATGGCATTGATAAAATACGACATTTAAACAATAAAGGTAAAAGAAAATAATAATAATATACATATCTAAAGAAAGCATGCAAGAAGTACATTCTAAAGAAGCCATGTGTCGTGGCTGAGAAATGGCGCTGGCTTAGCGAGCCATACCATGCCCTTGAACTACAAAATTGAAATATAAAATACTTGGCAACGCTGGAGAAACTGTAGTACAGCCCAGGTTTCGATTGAATCGTAGTCCAGAAACGCTAAGCAAAAGGGCAGATTATACTCCGCAGCCTTCTATCTAACTTGACGAGTGGTCTTATTTTATCTTATCTAGGTGAGGGCCCTTTCGGATACACTTCGACCCAGTGGGATCTTTTGTGCATTTGCCGTCTCATTTATAACTACTCCCAAATTGCTCCATCATTTCTACAAACTGGATGATGCAGCTCAGCGGAAGAACCTTGAAATCATTTGGTTGCGGATAGCCGTTATCAAAGTAATTAATTCTTTTTCTGGCAAGGGCATGACATTCACACAGTAAGTTTTCCATAGTATCATCCTCCTCACCACACATTCTACAGTCTAAACTATCCGATAGTCCCATCTTGGCCAAGAGATTCTTGACCCCGAAGTGATCTGTCAAAACCCCAAATATAATTCTGAGTTGCTTTCTGCTGGATTTCCAGAGCTTTTGGTCAAGCCCGAGTCCACTACTTCTATAAGCTGGCTTAGATTGCCTTAAGCCAGCCTCATTCCTCCACTCATGTTGGTGTTTGGTTTTGGCGTAGGCTTCAAAGGCCGTTATCATGGTTCCCTACGAGAATACCACAAATTGTTCTGGACCTACAATAGTACATTACTACAGAGGCCGGGAAGTAAGGGGTTGCCGGCCGAGTACATATGCCGATCATAGCGTGGCCGGATAGTTATGAGGATGGCAACCCCTTTTTACGCCGAGGTATGTATAGTGCTTTTCTCAAACATGCAATGAAATAAATAAATTAAACTTCAAGCAATCAAACTTTAATTTTTATGGCTGAATGCCGTGATGCTGTGCCACAAATTGTGGAATGTGATGCCCATTATGAATAACACAACGTCAATATATAATTTCATGTTCGAGAAAAGTAATTTGTAGACCCCCTTCTTGCTTTAAGCTCATCTGCTTTTTCGTTGCCGATGAAGCCTTCGTGCCCTGATATCCAAGCTAGTTGGTTATCTATAGTGCTAAAGCCTCTTGGGAAACTGGCTTGTTCGGGAGGCTGGAAGCCATCTAACCTGCGCACGAGACGATTTGTAATTACTCTCGAAAACAGCTTTTACACACGGCTCAGAAGTGAGATGGGTCGGTGTTTCTTAGGCAGGGTGTTGTCACCATTTTTAAAGAAAAGCACCAGCACACCTCTGTTCGATGCCTTTGCCTTTCATCTTTCACTAAGACAAAGAGAGGTATTTACTTGTTTTGAAAATGAAATGATTAGTATACCTATTACCTACAAACTATGTTAAATAAGGCGCTCTCTGTCGTACTTATCCAAGCAGATCATTATTCATATTTTATAGAACGGAACCGTGTTTGTATTTTAAGAAGCTTCTGCAAACGATATTGTATTAATTTGGTACTATAACGCTAACCAGTTAATCAATTGTCATTTTACATGACAAAAGGAGGGTATTGATTGAGATATAATCATGACGATCAAGTATTAATAATTGTAAAAAAATATTATTTTACTAATAATTCAAGTTTAGGTAAATTACCGGTTTTGATTTAAACTTACCGGTTTTATACCGGCCTTATACTCAGAAAATTGAACGGTTAACCGGTATGCATTCCCTAGTAAGAAATATGGATCGAAATTCTATAATTTCAATAACTCCGGATTTTTAGTATTAATTAATTAAAAAAGTCCTCTTCCGCTTCGATGAACAACAATTTTTTTTGGTAATTCGATCATTTAGTGTTAGGCTCTAATCGGAATTTGAAAGATTCTTGAGTACCTAACTTTCGGAGTTTATCTCCTACCTACACCCTAATTTTACTACCTACTACTACTTAGAGAGATAACTAATACTAATAACCCTGTATATATATATACTTTCTGTATCTACTTCATATTAGTAACATCAGATATGACATCGCGACTAGTAAATAAGTACCTACAAATAAAATTGAAGCTAATTTAAGTTTTATACTAAATAACCCTATATAACTTTCTTTATTGGTAAAATAAAATAGATAATTGCAACCGAAAAACAACTAGTAACTAAATATAAAGTAAAAGTACTAAAAGTTTGTACCTACAAGTTTGAGCGTACGCACGGCACGGCCTTGGAGAGGTACTTGGCTGCTAGCACGCTGCACACGAATCGCGCGAGTCGCGCGCGAAAGATTTAAATTGCGGATAATAACTGATAAGCTAATGCAATTAAGAGCTGTTGATGAATCCGTTAGAATTTGTGTTTATATATTCTTCGATAGAACTGAAATGAATTACGCCGACTTGAGAATTTATGAGATTTCTTTTATGGTAAGGAGAATGGTTTCAAGATATAATTCCTAATAAAAAAAAAGACTTGATAAATCTGTTAGAAATTTGTCTGCAATATATTTTAGTAGTTTTGAATACACTATAGTAGCCACTAGTCACTTGAATATTCTTTCAGGAGATTTATAATTTTTTTAATCGTATCCTTTTTTGCTGACGTAATCTCTTGACAAAACTATTAGAAAACGATAAGTAAGGTTTGAATAATCAAATGCGATGCATTATAGGAAAAAACAATAACTTGTATAATCTTTGCAAAGTTTTACAAGTGTTCCTTACAAAAAAGTTAATTATTCGTAAACCAATATCAAAAACTGTTAGAAATTATTTTTCGCTGTTAGTACTTAAGGTACTCTCGCTGATAACAAAAAAAAATCAAACTTGGGAGTTATGTTAGTTTGACGACACATTACAGTGTTCGCGTACCGGACTATTATCTCGACTCGTTTTATCGCAGCTCCATACAAACTTTTACCCCCCATGATTACGGGGATAAAAACTATCCTATGTCCATCCTTCCATCCCTTCAACTATCTCCACTTAAAAAATCACGTCAATTCGTCGCTCCGTTTTGCCGTGAAAGACGGACAAACAAACAAACAAACACACACATTCACTTTCGCATTTATACCCTACTAGCTGATGCCCGCGGCTTCGCCCGCGTGGTTATAGGAAAATGAAACATATTGATTTTTCCCGTGGGAATTAGATGTTTTCCCGCTGAAAAAAGTAACCTGTCACTCTCCAGCTTCTAAACTAACTCCATACAACAAATCAGATCAATACGACGCTCCGTTGCGACGTGAAAGAAGGACAAATATACAAACACACACACTTTCGCATTTATAATATTAGTAAGGATGGATGGAAGTATGGATGTCCAAAGAATACAGCTACCGTAAAACGGGGTGAGTAGGGACAAAACTGACATTCAAACCTCGATAACATTTTATTTTTACATAAGAAAACTGAATGTTGTATATAATAAGTGTTCCGGACGTTTATTGTATTTTGGTTTTTTTATATGATTTTGGGTAGTTCCATTTCATAACTTTAACGATAAACACGAAATCCCACCTCACCCCGTAGTCCCTCGTAGTTGGGGTGAGAGGGTATTCACACGAAGGTGATTTTGGAAGATAGTTGGATCGATTTTATTTTTATTATGAATATTTTTTAGGTAGCAGTTGCCTTAAAATCCCATCTCACCTCCCTTTTATCCCTTCTCTCCCCATTCATAACCCAACTCTCCTCGCGATCCCTACACACCCCATTTTACGGTATATCAATATATCCAAAGAATACCTATTCTGTAACTTGTTTTAAGCTCACCCCAACGCTCACCCACAAATATATCTTGATACCGCGATGCGTAGTAACCAAGCGTACCGTAGAGCTCTAGTTTCGTGACGGGTGACCGGCGGGGTGAGCCGCATTAGCGCGTAGCAGTAGTTGACATTGACAACGGTAAAAAAATATACCCCGTGTGGTGTCGGGTTAGAATAGCACCACCTTTCTTCCTGTGGGTGTCGTATGAGTCGTACTAAAGGACAGGGTTAAAGTGTGTTGTGGCGATGGGCTAGCAACCTATCACTGCGATATCACATTTAGCCGATATCTTATAACCACATTGCTAAAACTGGCACTGGAACATAAGTTTCATGTGCTCTGCCAACCCCTATTGGGAACAAAGGCGTGAATTGATAAATAGACGCCGTTTGACCATATTTGGGGTTGTCCATATATTACGTCATTTTGAAATGGGGGGGGGGGGGGTCTGAGCATTGGATGACGGTAGTCATTTTATTAGGCGGGGAGGGCCCATTCAAGGAATTAATGGGATGATGATAGGAAAAATCGTCAAAAAAAACGATGTCGATCTCTGTCGCACTTGCTGGTTCGAGCGACAGAGATACACAAAAGAACTTCGAACGTTTGGCGGTTGGTAGGTCCTTTACTCAACAGCAACACAACACAGCAGTAGGTATCATGCAGTAGGTACCATCGCCAACACAGCGGCGCTACCACGAAAATCAAACTCGAGTAAATGTTCGTATACATGCATCCCTGTCACTCGAGTTCAGTAAGTGCGATAGAGATGGAGATACCCGAACTTCGAATTTCGAACTTCGTGGTTATAGCTCAGTTAACTGACCATCCGTGCACTGTATGCGCATTGTAATTCAATTCAATTCAATTCAATTCATTTATTTACTCAGATAACAAGATCCAGTTTTTGTTAGTAACAATTATCCTTAAAAAGAGACTATGTTAGTAGTTAGAACACCAAATTATCAAATTAAAAGAACATTAGGCCTTTGGCTTTATTGAGTACGGCGCATGTAACCGACTACAATGAAGCAAGTAGGGGCAGTCCAATCTGTCCCCTATCATCATTAAGATGGTGTTGGGGCTGGCGCGCACCCGACGCACCAGGGATGCAGCTCTCTTGCGCACGGTGGCATAGAAGCAATCCACCCTAGCTTCTGCAAACATCCCTGATGCGCTACAGAAGCGCGGCAGCCCCACCAACACCCGGAACGCGTTGTTGTACTGGACGCGGAGGGACCCGTAGGCCCGTTTTGTATAATCACGCCATAAGCCGCACGAGTACAGGGAGGTACAGTAAGCTCGAAATAACGTACCTAAGTTTCACCTCCCTTGAACAGCGTGCAAACTTACGAGCTATCATATTGGCCCGGACCGACAGTGCCCTCCGCTCCCGCTCAATATCTTTGTCGTCTTTGAGGTCGGACGTGACGATGTGTCCTAAAAGAAGAAGAGAAGAAGAGAGAAAATGTGTGTAATAAGGTTCAATATAAACATAGGCTGGTCAGTTAACTGTGTCACACTGTGTTGGCGTTTGTACAACCCCTCATACCGCATACCTACAGAGTAATCTAATCTAATCCATAGTCCATACTAAACACACTAATATTAACTACGGCCTCTGGGAGCTGCAGAAATCACGTTTTTTTTTTAATTCCTTAAATATGATTCGACAAAAAAGTCTATATATTGTCGTTACATCACATTGACTGATTACTGCTGATTGGTAAGAACTGAATACTGACTATGATTTCTTAATTTGTAATGCTTAATCTTAATGTGCAATCGTACTGAAAGCTATTGGTGCATGTCGTGGTTACCTTTAATTGGATAAGCATCCAGTCAGAATAAAAATAGAACTTAGATATTTTTTTTTATACAACGACGGTGGCAAACAAGCGTACGGCCCGCCTGATGGTAAGCATACACCGCAGCCTATAGCCTATATATATATTGTAAGATGTGTTATCTGTTGGTAATCCTAAATGAATAAATAAATACGTACCTGCAATATAATTCACAGGTACTTCTCTGACTGATTATTTCTGTATCTAGCATAAGAATCCATAGCTATCTGAATGTGGATGAAACATCCATTATATAGTGACCTCCAACCACCCCTTATAGTCACCCCTTTCCTCACAGAATTTACCAGTTTACCACGCGTAGGTTACCGCACTGTATAACATGTGCAACTGAATATTCTGAATGTCATCTTGTTAATGTATTGTATACTAATTGTATACACTGAATCGCTGATCTCTGATATTGCTTCACTTCGCATCATTTGCCATAGCTTTCAAAGATCCAAAGATTTATTTGTCCAACATAGGTAGTTATTAGGTATTACATTAGCTAAAAGCACGGCGCAAAATACATAACGCAGAACTAGTGAATCATATTAAAAACTCACCAGGAATCACAGGAACAAACACTAATACATATAATATAGCTGTTCGTAAGCTTACCGTCAGATAATAAAATTGACACACCTCTATATTGACATTTGGCAGCTCTGATTTTAAATTCACCGCTCACCAAAGAGTACGGATAAAAACCGAATAAGTATTACCTATCATTTGACCAGACCCCCTAGCACACTAATGTCGGACATAAAGCATTCGTCCCTTTCTGGCAAATATGCGAGTGCGAGAGGGACGAATGAATCCGACATAAAACTTAGAGTGCTAGGGGGTCAGTTGATTCTTGGTCTCATGTTTTCTTATACATAAGCTTATATACTTACTGATTTGATACTTAAATCCCGGATCTTCGCGACATATATAGTCATAGGTATAGGTGAACCAGGATCTATTGAGGGTGCGCCATGTTACGGAAATTTGTTGGTACTAATTTCTAGCAATCGCAACAATTTTAATAATAGACAACATCTACCCTCTATGATAGTTGTCAAGGTTGTCAATATAGACCCTATATAGACAATGTAAACATCAAGTAAACATTGCTTTGTCTAGTTTCGTGTGAATTATTATTAAACTGCAATAATCATGCCGAAAGTTTTAGATTTTACAGAGAAAAAAGTTTCTGGTTTACCTTTACTACGGGTGTAGACTCAAAATTTATTATTAACTCCAAATGAGAGAAGGTAAAAAAATATGACGAAACTCCCATTCACTCTAAGAAAGAAGAATTACGAAGCTACAACCGTTTTTAACCCCCCCGACGCAAAGAGGGGAGTGTTAGTTTAAGGCAGTGCATTGGAAATTATCGCGTGCTTTGAAACGCCGTTCTGACTAGATTAAGAAACAATAAGGTCTGATTTTCATATATATGATTCTTGACTATATGATTGTTCATCTGATTTTATGGATACATGATTGCTTAAAATTTCCTCTATAGAAAAAAAATCCAAAGTTGGGTCTGTATTTTCCTTTTTTTACTCAGCCTACTCAAACGATACATTATTTTACGTCAAAATAAAGTAAATACTATAGTATTTTATCTCATCTAAAATCTCACTTTATGAAATTTTAATAAAGTTAGGTATTTATCAAAATTTGACCAAAATAGCGATTCCCGAAGAGTGTTACATCTCTTTTTCTCGTGGGCGGAAGGCATCAGCGTGTCTCTGTCTAGGAGGCGTGTACAACTCAAATCAAGCCATCCCCTTAACGTGTCTTTCTGTGTAGATACACAGACAGATTTCTGTGGTATGGATGAACCGATTTTAGTTTAGTTTTTTTTGTCATAGATAATTTTATCCCAAGTGTTCTCAGCTATGTTTCATGAAAATCTGTTTAGGCGTTTTTGAGATATTGGACTTTTAATCTGCAAGCGTCATAATAAATAACAGTCGTTTCATAGGAAGGTGTGTTATGCGGAAAAGGGACAGAATAACCCCCTCTTAAAACTTTGGACACTTAACTTTGTAATTATTGAATCCCCTGCTTTACTTTTTAGGGTTCCGTACCTCAAAAGGCAATAACGGATCCCTTATACTTTATAGGATCACTTTGTTGTCTGTCTGTCTGTCAAAACCCTTTATCTCGGGAACGCGTGGAGGTATCGAGTTGCAAATTAAAACCTTATACTCAAGTCTACAGTCCCTTGAAGCTGTGAATAAATCAAACTTCTAAATTAACGTAAAAAAAAAGATACGGCCGGTTAACCCGCAAAAAACGTATATTTCGACACTCGAGGGATTAAAAATTTATAGGGAACTTTCCGTTGACCTAGAACTACGAAATTTGACAAGTAATATCGTCTTATACTACATGTACATACCTGCAGGGAAAAATCTGAAAACTATACTTTAAATTTTTTAAATAAAGGAAAATTGAAAAATTCAATGCTTTGAGCCGGAAAATTTATAATTTCGTTAGCAGCGTAACTGATTAATACAAAATGAACTATACTTTTGTAATTAAGTACGGAACCCTCCGCGGGCGAGTCCGACTCGCACATGTCCAGTTTTTTCTCCATTTGACAATTTGATTTATTTATTTATTTCCATCAAACATATTTTACGTCACTCTGGGCGGTAAGTGAGATTTACCGCCCACGGGCGCAGCGGCAAATCTCATCGCTTCACATTCACATCCAGCACGGCTAGCACGCGACGGCGCGCGAGCTCTCTCGATTTTTCTCGCAATCTCGCAGCGGGGCTAGCACAACTGACGCCGCGCCGCGACGCGAGTCGAGAAAGATCTACCCTCCTCTTTCTAATTTGCACGGTGCGAGCGAGACAGGAGACGCTCAGTCGCGCTCGAAGCGACTGAGCAGCAAGTTGTGCTACGTACAGAGGTATAGTGCGATAAAAATCGAGAGTATGTCGCGGCCGTCCCATGCTAGACGTGCTGGAGGAGAAGTAAAATTTTGTACGCACCACGGGCGGTAATTCGTAAAGCCCCAGATCGCATACACACCCACAACACCTGCGATCTGGGGCATTCACGAATTCACCGCCCTAGGTACGTAATGTAATGTACTATTAAAAGTTTTCAAAATACAACATTAGGTATTGGTCATTTTATTGATTGTCTTCACCCCTGTTGTCAAACCAACTCACAACATTTCACGATGATCGGTTGGGGAATGCGACCACTCGACCAGCAGCGGCGCTACCACGAAAAACGAAACTCGAAGTTCGTATACATGCATCCCTGTCACTCGAGTATTGTGAGTAATGTGAGTGCGATAGAGATGGATACACCCGAACTTCGAATTTCGGAGTTCGTGGTTATAGCTCAGCACAGGAGAACAGCCGGACAACGAAAGTAAGGCCCCAGCTGAAACGGAGAATTCCGTCCGCTTCGCTCGCTCGTTCAACAACGAAATAACCTCTCTTTCTGTTATGTCTCTTATGTATGTACAGTCGCCAACAGATATCGCAGCGGCCAAAGTGCTCACAAATATCTCAACACGGCTCTATTGTCGAGGCATTAGAGACGTGTTCAAATATTTGTGAGCACTTTGGCCGCTCCGATATATCTGATGGCGACTGTACCAGCACAGAATCCACTCATGTAGGTAATAAATCAAAATACCAACGCAATGCAATACTTGAGAAAAAGATTGTAAAAAAATTCGCTTCCCGCATGTCCTCACTTTTACACGAACATGTGAAAAACCTGATAAAACTACGAGTAATAACCTTTGTTTTTCAGTGGATTAATAACTTCACGTCCTCCAGTGTAACATTGGATGAAATGGTACATTAATTACTAGTATTACTACAGAGGCCGGGAAGTAAGGGGTTGCCGGCCGAGCGTAGCGAGGTCGGATAGTTATGAGGCCGGCAACCCCTTTTCACGCCGAGGTATGTATAGTGCTTTTCTCAAACATGCAATGAAATAAATTAAGAAAACTCCAAGAAATCAAACTTTAATTTTCATGGCTCAACGCCGTGATCCTGTGCCACAAATTGTGGAATGGAATTAAAAAAGATCATCTTGCAGGCCTAGGCCTCCAATTTTGTATGAAATGTCATTACGGGTCTCTCGTCTCGCTTTGCCCGAAACGTTACACTTCGAAGCCCATTATGAAGAACACAACGTCAATATTTCATTGCATGTTTGAGAAAAGAACAATACGCGGCTGGATTTCAAACGGCCCGCGACAAAATTTTTTTTTTGGATACAATCCGATTTCACACTTACTCCGATTTTTATCATTATAAGTAATTTATAAGTAAGTAATTATAATAGGTAATTTTTTATCCAGCATTTTAAAGATAACATTATATTATTAAATTACATTACAAATAGCGGTTTAAAAAGTACCCGGAACAGCGTTTTGCTTTGTTGTGTTGGCAGCATTGTAAAATAATGTTGCCCTCATAGGAGACTACCCCTTACAAGCTGTAAATATTATATCTGAAATACAACGAATGTCAGTACATAATAAATTAAATAGGTACATTATTGTTATTTCTCATATATTTAAGCCATTCAACTAACTAATGAGTACTACATAAGTGGATATTTTCAAATTACCTGAACTAGTAGCATAAATGCGTTTGCTTCCATTCGGCACTCTCTTACTTTTACATTTGCTAGTGACGGATAGAACAAAAGCTTTACGTCCGACATAAAGCGATCATACCATATTTATAGCACATTTTCAGTTTCGTTTCAATATAGTTATATTTTGTTTTAGTTATAACAAAAACAATTTATTAATGTCATTTGCTTCAATTTTCTATATAAGATGCAATCCTTACCAGGGATCTAAATTAAACTATTAGAAACCAGATCAGAAACCGTATTTTAAGTAGTAATAAAATCAATACAATTAAACGATGAGGAGAAAACCTAACTCAGTACTGGCAACACTGTTCAGAAATGTCATTGACCTGTCAAAATCTTGCAAAAGATCTCGCTGGTTGATTCTACAATTTTCTTTCATTCGCAGAAGCTAGCGGGTGCAAGTACGTAAACTTTAATTAATGCATTTGTAGTTAAATATAGTGTGAAATCAATATTTTACAATATCGGAAGACTCAGGGCTCCATCCTCGTATTAGTTATCAGTTTAAATTTGATGTTATAAGTGAGAAAAAAATGTTGCATTTAGGTTATATAAGGGTGCATTTTAAGGTGATATTGACAGTGATCCTTGATAGGTGTTTTATTGTTTGTTTGTTTTCCAGCATACACACTGATTTAGACAATGAGAACGACTCAAATTGCCCAGTACGCCCTTCGACTCACATATTCGCAGGTAAGAGATTTCTTTTTTATGCTAATTTTAAACATCCGTCCCGGTTTTCTGCATTTTAACGGTATATTTCTTACCACATTTATAATATACCATCTCTTGCTACATCTGACTATAAAAGTCAGAATTCTAGATTAAGTTTCAACATTCATGTACTGAATGATTCCTAAATGCCAAATTTCTAGTTAGAAATATATACCCAATAATAATTTCTAGAAACTTATCATGAATTTCCGCGAACTAACGCCTGCACGGCTAGCACGCGACGGCGTGCGAGCTCTCTCGATTTTTCTCGCACTATCCGTCTCTCACTTATTAGACCACTTAGAACAAGAGGTATAGTGCGATAAAAATCGAGAGTATGTCGCGGCCGTCGTGTGATAGACGTGCTGGTACCATCAATTACTTAAAATGCTAAATGCTTCTGAGAATTCAAGGAAGTTGTAGCACATTTTTTTGATAGTCCTACATATTATTTTTCCGGTATAGTTAAGTGTTATAAATTGCAGCATTTATAATACTAACCTCAACAAATTGGTATCCTAAGAATGTATGTATGTATGTAAGCACTTTATTGTACACAATAACAGGTTAAAGAATATACATGTCACACAATAGATCAAAGTACATAGGCGAACTTATCCCTATAAGGGATCTCTTCCAGCTAACCTTTGAGCAATTGAGAGGAAGGTAGGTAGAACGAGATAGGCAAACTTATACCGTGTACAAAAACAGAGAAAATGATAACAAAACCTAATAGGTATTAATCCTAGACAAATAAAAACATGCCAATACATATATAAATATACAATATAAAATTTAATACACACTATCATATGCAATATATATATCGCAAATATACAATAAATCAATAAATAAATACTATATTCAACCAATCCACAAGTCATTGGAAAGCCACAACTTCTTCAAATTCATCTTAAGTGACGCAACAGACCGCGACTGTCTCAGCGACAAAGGCAACTCATTCCACAACTTAACAGCGCGCGCGGTAAAAGATCTAGAGTATGTTCGCGTCTTTTTAGACGGTACAGCAAGAGTAAGGTTAGCACTCGACCGCAAGCGGTGGCCACTGCCGTCTGCCATATAACTAAACCGCTCAGAAAAAATGAATTGTAGTCTAGGAACAAATGTTAGACCATTCCACAAGCAGCATTATTATATTTATTTATTTGTGTATAAATGGGTCCTCAACAAAGGGCTCTAACTAGTTCGACAAAATATAAAAATACAGGGGTGAAAAACGGTCAACCTAGGTCTTTTCTCTTCAGGTTTTCTATGTTATCTAGGCTCACTTCTCCCTAGCTACTGAGACTGATGCAGCCACATAGCTAGCATGGGTGCCATCTGGGGCAGAGATTTCTGGGTGTCACTAGGTATAGCTCCGTAGCTAGAAGGGGGTGTCTCATCAATGCATTGATTGTGGCAGTCCGGTGATCCCCGGAAGCTACTCAACAGTAGTTGGGTGAATACTTGCGGTTTAAACAATTTGTGTATGTGTATCGCTGTGTAATCCTTAATAAGAAACTTAATTTTGGCTAGAAATAGAGCCAATATCCATTATGTTATGCCGTTTAATAATTATGGAAGTTAGTATTGATTTGAGTTGCTGTCAGGACCAACATTAGTAAATGATGTTGATTTTTTAGTCATTAAATTTTAATGCAATCATAATTATTGGCTTGAACATACCACATCCCAAAAGAGGTCGACAGAACACATGAAATTTAATTTTCGGTGCCATTCTAACAATTGTGGGTTTAAAGACAGAAATTGTGATATTGTAGTGACAAGTTGCGAGCGACAGCCCACAACACACCTCAACCTTATCTCGTAAACAACTTGTACGGTAGAACAATATATGCTTTGATTGGTCAAATTTAATGCATAGACAAAGAAATAAAAGGTTTGTCACTTTTCGACTTTATTTCAATAGTATAAAGGTTCAAAGTAAGGATCATTTTCATTCCGCAAATTATAGTCTGATTTGTAAGTATAGTCACATTTGACACTAACAATATTAGAGATTCACAAGTACCTAAATAACAAAACGCTAATTTGGAGGTCGAAATTAATGCTGTTATTTTTTCTTCTGTCTTAGTTTAAAAAAAAAAAGTGTGGTGGCTCAACCATTGCGCCACCAAAACTATCTATCGCAAACAATTATTTGTGATACTCATTTACATACAATAGCCAACAGCCCAGCTACCTAGCAACTAGCACGATAGGTTTTATGGTCAAGTTTCACGGCGCAAAATATCAGGTAAAACATGACTATAAAGCCTATCATGCTGGCTGTATAAATATAAATAGCAGCCACATTGCACTATTAATCCTTCCAGGCGAGAAAGCCTTGCAGTAAGCCCATTAAATCACGTTGCAAACAGCACGCTCCACATAAACCGGACAGAAACGTGATGTCCCACATTAGCGTGCGTAAACTGCATACGCCATTGAAGTAGCCATAGTAGTTCCCTAGAGAGAGAAAAACTGCATATATTGCATAAAATTTCAGAATCAATTTGATGATGATTAAACATGATTCCCCTATCGCCCCAGTGCTTCCAGCTGGTCATATTGCGCTCTGAAAAACCCTCATTGATAACCGGCTGAACACATAGTTACGAGTACATACTCTTTCATAACTTCTTTTTGCTTCGGTTTGCCCATCGGAAATTTATTTTATATCCTACTAAATATTATAAATTCGAAAGTTTGGATGTTTAGATGTTTGTTACTCAATCACGCTTAAACGGCCCCACCGATTTGGATTAAATTTTGCACGAAGATAGTTTATAGCCTGAATTAAAATATAGCACAGTTTATATACGAAGTCGCGGGCAGAAGCTAGTAGTAACATTTATATATTATTTTGGCCTTTTAAGTTTGTCACTCTTTAGTACCACCCAGGGGACACGTGCAGGGTTGTGGTAGGTAGCTCCTGCGGACGCGAGTGACAGTTGTCCCCCCTTTGTCAAGTGAGTGGGCAACTCGACTGTTAGAAGTTATTAAGCCGCCCGAAGGCCTCTAACTCGGCTTAACGACTACTGTCATAGACAGCAGCCGGGATCAACTGCTTAGCGTGCCTTCCAAAGCACGGAAACGCTCATTTATATTAATCACTCAAACATCAGGCGGTCACCCATCCAAAGACTGCGCTGCCATCTTTGCTTAACCTGCGTTATCGTTCCCGACTCTCAGGCGCCGCTAGGCTATGAGCGCTACAGTAGTAACATAATTTGCAGCTACACCAAAGTTCATAGATAAAATGAAACACCTAGAAATATTAATATTGGACGTCATAAGTTCATATATTAATAGAAGAGGTCAAACGCCGCGCACGCGTCATTCACTCGAACTTAGCTAATAGTGTTATCAGTAAAGTCCGTGTTCGATACAAAACGTCGCCAACGGCGATAATGCAGCGATACCTGTCGAACGCTCTTGTATCAATGGAAACGCACTAAGCCCACTGAATAATAGTAGATTACTGCAGAGGCCGGGAAGTACGTACGGGGTTGCCGGCCGAGTACATATACAGCTAGAACTAGAATTCTAGTTCTAACAATCAGTTCTAACAGTTCAGTTCACACAGTACAGTCAAGCAGTGCAAGTAGTTCAACGCTGTCCAACGCAGTACGCGCACGATTAATATACAGTCCACAGATTTTCGTATTCGTACCCGACGCGGCCTACGGTCATAACAAGAAGACTCTAGAGCTGGGCGTTTTTTCCCGTAAGCGTTTTCAAAAACGGTTTCTCGTACAATAACGGAATAACAGTTTGTGGCTAGAAACACAAACTGTTTTTATAAAAACGATCGAACGGTCACACGCAACGGTTGCAATGCAAAACGTGAAAACGTAACTCGAACACTGTAAACTGTTTCATCCGTTTTTTCGTTTCACTTCGTTTGGCGACCGGCGACGGCGCCAACGCACGGAGAAACTAGTTATTTTTGAAACTGTTTTTCAAAACAGTTTTGTGAGAGAAAAAAACGGTTACGTTTCGTTTCACGGAAAAGTCGAAACGACCCAGCTCTAGAAGACTCCCCCAATCGCCTCAGGCCCGCCAGCCCACTGCAATAGAAATATCACGGGCATTTTTCTCTCCTAGTATAACCAGTCATAGGTGCACTCCCGCACATGCTTAGACGGCCGATCGTAGCGAGGTCCGCTAGTTATGAGGCTGGCAAACCCTTTTCACGCCGAGGTATTTTATAGTGCTTTTGTCAAACATGCAATGAATTAAATAAATAAAACTCCAAGAAATCAAACTTTAATTTTCATGGCTGAACGCCGTGATACTGTGCCACAAATTGTGGAATAGAATTAGAAGTCCTCCAATTTTGTATGAAATGCCATTACGGGTCTCTCGTCTCGCTGCGCCCGAAACGTGACACTTCGAAGCCCATTATGAAGAACACAACGTGAATATTTCATTGCATGTTTGGGAAAATAATATTACTTATATGCAGAACTGCCCTCCGTCTCACAAAACGATGATTATCAGCCAGAAACGGTGTAACAATTAGTGGAATCCCTCGGTCAAACACATTGCCAACAATTTGATTGCAGCGCTCGAAGCCGAGATACCATGCGAAACCCCGCTTGTCGAAAAAGAAAGCGCCTAAGAGCAGAACGCCTGCCTAGCGGGTTCCTGGTTCAGTATTAAAAGCGTGCTAGAGGGTAGTTCGGGACAGAGAGAGTGAACATGTAATCAAGACGATTCCGGCCCGCCGCTGTCAACCTGCGAAAACGGCTCCCCGCATGCGGTTTTGGAAATCCCCTGAAAACCGAATGCGGACGCTATCGACCAGTGATAATGCGCCATTTTTATTAGTCATCTTTCACCCATCTTCACACGTGTTTGCTATATGTAATCATATGAAATTCCATGAAACCCCATACATTGTGAAAGATAACGTTATCATTTTGAACGAGGAACTATAATAGCCTGCACAACTGCTTTACATAATACATACTAATTACTAGAAACACGCTCAACTTGAGACCTATAGATTCGCGAACCGAATAGTTGTTTAGTTCTCGTGATCTGTCTGCCGGCCATTGATCTTACATCTTATTAACCATGTAATATAAAAAAAGAGGTAGATACGTTGTCTATATGAAATTCCGTGTTTAAAAATGGCCACCAAATCTGACAGCTGAGACGTCCATTGACGGCACGACATTGAGGCAAGGTCATACAATTGGCTGAGTTTTAGTGTGCAACTTTTGGAGTGCTTATAACCTATCTACCTCTTTTTTATATTACATCATTGTTATTAACTATATTATGCGCCCCGTTATCGTCATACCCCGCCGCGCAGGCGAGGATTGAGGCGGTCAAGCTATAGTAATTGCCTGTGACGCCGGATAGAAGTCGTTAAACAATCCCATACAAACGTTCGCGGTATTTCCCCCTCTTAAAACTACTATGTATTTCCGGAACTAAATTTCCATACCGAAATTATACCTACTAAAGTTACATACAGACAGTTTAGACAACTATTATTCATTTGTGCACGATTAGAGGCCATTGATCTACTATTGTAATAAATGACTGATACAACTGGTTCTATTAGTATTGTCGCCAATTCTACAATACATTTCTGATTCGACTTAGTTTATCATCATCCTCCTAGCGTTATTCCCGGTTGTGCCCTAAAGGAGCCCGGGGTCCGCTTTGACACCTAATCCCAAGAGGCATAGGCACTAGTTTTACAAAAGCGACTGCCATCTGACTTTCCAACTCAGAAAACTAGACCTTATTGGGATTCGACCGGTTTCCTCACGATGTTTTCCTTCACTGAAAAGCTAATGGTAAATATGACGTACATACGTTCCTAGAACCTTATTGGTACGAGCCGGGATTCGAACCCACGAACGCCGCTTGATAGCCGCATGCCTGCATTAGGCTACCGTAGCTTTTCACTTACTTTATACTATCTAAAAACAAGTTACTTTAAAAAATTCTAGGGACCATTTAATCCCATTAAGAGGCTCCCATACGCCAATGACCTTCGATCTGAATCCCTTAGTTTTCTAATGTTTTTTGTAGCTTATTATATTAACAACAACGGCTTTAAGCAATATAATATCCCATATTTACTTCAAACTTCATTGTTTTCGAGATATTTGGCATCAAAGTTGAACAATTTTAGGCCAAAAAACTGGTTTTCTGGCCATAACATTTGTGTTAATTGGTTTAAAATTAAAACCCTCTACCAGTTTTTAGAGACGTCATAGACGAACCCAAATTTGTAGATTTCGTATATGTTAGATCTTTCACGTCAATAGAGATGCGAAATAAGTGTTTTTTTAGACAATGTTTAAAAAAATCATACAAAATGAAGTATTAATTTGTTTCAAAATCCGGTCAGTCAAAATGGAGATAAAAGATTGAAGAACCGATAGCCGTTTGATTTATGATTCTATCTGTAGTGCAAAAGTAGTAGATACGATTCAAAACTTGTCAAAAATCGATGAAAACCTCGGGTAGCCCCTTAAACTAGAAACACTTGGGCAGCGAACAAAAAAACCATAGAAGGCGAGACCCTTACAAATTTCTACCCAAACGTGCCTAAAACCAGTACGAACTAAACGGCACAATGGCAATCTCACCCATTCTGTGGGGCCATTTAGCGGCGCTACTTAGACTTCTTTGGTATTTTCGTTCGCTGCACGTGGTGTTACTATAGGCTTGGAAAAAGAACTAGAAACACTCACTGCGTTAATTACGTCACTTGTTAAGACGAGTGACGGAAAATCGTAAATTTGGCCGCACGCAAAACAGTAATTCCACGATTTCCACGTATCTGTGGCGTCATCATCATCATACGTCATTCCTATCTCGAATAGGCGTTAAGGGGCTCCAAGCGCTTTTTGGCTAGTTTTGACGAGGTTTGAGTGGATATTCCTCCGTCAAAACTATAGATATATTTATGGTAAAAACAGTTATCAGTTCTTCAATCCTTTATCTACATTTGCACGAGAGTTTTCTTGAAAATAATGAATAGTTATTTTTTTATGATTTATTCAAACATGGTCCAAAAAAGCTCTCTTTTCGATATTAGTATGTTATTTATGCACTTTTATATATGAAATCTACATATAACTGTTCCTTATTGACGTCTTTAAAAACCCAAGAGAGATATTTATTTTTAACTCATTTTTACAAAAGTTACGTCCAAAAAAGGGTTTTTTGGCCAGAAATTGCCAAAGTTTGGTGCCATATATCCCGAAAACTGTGAGTTTTGATCAGGCCTTTAAAACGTTATAAAATGAACCGGAATTATAACGGTATATTCCGTTAGTGTTCGAAAATTACGTTATAACAAAATCAATATTCTCCATAACGATATAAATACCGTAACAGAATGAATAACAGAACGATATATAATAACGTTATAATATCGTTTTAAAATGCGAGCCGCGCGCTACGGCTGCGCCGTTGCCGCTCTGTGCCAATGCCAACATGCCACCACGTGGGCCGTAGCGCGACGTGCGACGTTGCCGTTATGTTGTTCTAGCTTCTAAATCTTATTAATGCTTGTTTACCTCGATCATTTGCAAATTGGTTGTGAATTGTGAATATTTGGTTGGTTGCGACGATAAATGGCGGAATAAAAATGGGACGCAGGAAACGCAACGCTGTCCACAGATTCGTGGACTTGCTCATAAATAAAAAGAAAGAGTGCCAATCTTAATAGCCCCTACTCCCTAGGTATACACTATTACAATATGTAAGAGGGTCAATATTTTTTTATGTTAATTGTTTGCCTCGGCACTAAATCGCAGACTCCCAGTATTAGGACCTATTCCAAACAAGCCCTACGACCGACGGTGTTGCCGTGAGCAAAAAAATATGCATAGGTATGTTGGTATGTGCTTTTGTTCATTAATCGTAATAAAATTAAAATATACTTTTAGTTTCCGACATTTTATTTCATTTTTGATTTAGAGCCATTCCGAAAACGACAAGTTAAATAAAATCTGGTTATAAAACCAAAGAATGTGTGAATTTTTGATTTCGGTTCTTCGCCATAATCTGTCTAGATAGGGGAGACCAAGGACGATTGGTACACATAAATATGTATCGATCCTCCTTTTCTTACGATTCATCCTCCTTTTCTAATTAATCCTTAGTCACTAAATATTTATACAAATAACTAGCTGTTGCCAACGACTTCGTTCGCGTGGAACTTGTTATGGTCTAAGAAAAAATAATGCTATTAAATTATGTTCGGTGCAAGCTATTTATCGCTGTCCCAAACACACTTCTACCATCTTAAAGATATACAAAAACTATCCTATATCCTTCCAAGGGTCTCAAATTATCTGTACGGGAAATTTCATCTAAATCCGTTCAGGGATTAAACCTACGTAAAAGGTAACAGTGCGATGAGTTCGTTAGTTTAAATTGATAAATCTAAATTGAAAACTTCGTTTTTACAAACATAAATATCTTAAGAATCATCAACAGACGTTTTCACACAGTATTAAAGAAAAATATATTTTTATATGTATACTAAGCTACATTACTGTTATAATAATAAGTACCCAATGTTGATTAAATCTATTCGATTCTGGGAGCATCGCAGTTCTAACCTCACCTATCCTACATTTCTGGTAACTGTTCAAATCTGTAAGTCTTACTTTAAAAAAGGTCTTGCTCTCTATACAACCTTCAAACCTTTTAACTCTCTTAGGGGATGAATAAAAACAACGCTGAAATCGTTTTCTAATCATTAAACAAACGGTCCATAACCTAAGTAATAAATCTATTATTTTAAAAATATCTTGCTCTTCGTATAAACTTTGAACCCCCTAGAAACCCTCTTGGGGGATGAATTTCAAAAACATTGAAATGTATTTTTTAGTTTTAAACAAACCGTCTAAGATCGTAGTTACACTAATGTTTTACTTTAAAATTGTCTTGACCCTATACGGCCTTCGAATCCCCTTTAAACACTCTTAGGTGATGAATAAAAAAATCTACTAATCTGCTCTCTCTATTTTAAGAACAAAATTAAAAAATCTTACTTAAAAAATTACTTTTCCCTCCATATAAACTTTGAAGCCCCATTAACGCCTATAGGGGATGAATTAAAAAAAAAACTCTGAAATCAGTTTTGTTGTCTTTTAACATACAGACTAAGACTGACATTAGAAATATCTTACTATATTTTCTTGCTCTCCATATAAACCTTGAATACCGTTTTAACACTTTTAACCCCCTTAGGGGTGGTATTTTTCCAAGACGATGAAAGGATTTTTTTTTCTAATAAGTAATCGTACCACAAAGTTGCCCATCTCTAGCTCAAAAAAAATGTTTCTCATCCTAATCTTGCATTAGTACCTTTTTAACCCCCTTAGGGATGGAATTTTCTAACACGTTAAAAGTACTAACTGTTTTTCTATTCTAATAAGTAATCTTTCTACGTTTCAAATCTCAAGCTCAAAAAAAGTGTTTCTCATACAAACCTTTCACCCCTATTTAACCCCCTTAGGGGTGGAATTTTCTAAAACGCTGACAGTCCTTTTTTGTATTGTATTTAGTAATCTTTCTACAAAGTTTGAAGTTTCTAGTTCAAAAAATAATGTTTCCCCCATACAAACATTGCACCCCTGTCCCCTACTTAACCCCCTTAGGACTGGAATTTTCTAAAACGCTGCAAGAACTTTTTATGCATCTTAATAAGTAATCTTCCTACAAAGTTTCAAGTCTCTAGTTAAAAAAAAAGTTTCCCTCATACAAACTTTGCACCCCTATTTAACCCCCTTAGGGATGGGATTTCCAAAAATTCCATCTTGTCCCTTCTTTTTAGTCCCAGTAGTTTCGGCTGTGCGTTGATGAATTAGTCAGGAAGTCTTCTCTTACATATATAGATAAATCAAATTTCTCATTCTCTCCACCTCATTTTAAGCATCTTAGCTGACCATCCATCCGTAATGTGCGTGCTGGTGCGATGGACCGGTTTAATTTATTTACACTTTGTGACACAATACAAAAAAAAGTATTTATGGTGGACTTAATGCCATAAGGCATTCTCTACCAGTCAACCAACGGACTAAGCAGAAACATTTGATGCAGGCATTTAAATTATTATTAATTTACCATGTTATAACAATGCCATTAATATCTGGGGGAACGGCAGTGCCCCCGCCAAGTCGACCGCGAAGCAAACACTGCCGTACCATCCTTTACTGGAACCATTTCGCCACATTTTCAGGCCCCTATTTGAGAACCTCTGGATAAGACCAGGATGCAGAAATTTTCGTCATCCAGTAAGCTATAATCACATACTTAAAATCCAAAATTTCAAGTCTGTAGGTCATTAAGTTTCGAAGTTAAGCGAAAGCAAAGTTTCGCATTTATGACATTCACTCACTCATGATCATCAAAATAGAACTAGTACTTCCCATAAACTCAGAGAGCTGAAATTTGGTACAGAGTTAGAATTTAATGGCCACATAAAGGCAAAACTATAAAAAATTGCTATTTCAACCCAGTTTTCTAGATACATTAACTGTATACATTACTTTGTAATCCTATACAAATATTTAGGATTACAAAGTTACATTTGCAGTGAATGGGAAAATTCAAAAGCAAGAATGGGCCTGCATTCATAGTTTGTATGTATGGATAACACATTAACCTACAAAAAGAAGTGAGATTCCATAAAAAACACTCCATGTAAAAAAGAGGCCAAGTCTCGAAACTCTTCCACCGTAAAAAGTTGTGAGATATTTCGTAAAGCCAAGTCTTAGGCATTCTTTAATCTTTATTTGCTTGCTAAATAAAATTCTGTAACTTGGCAATCACACAACGTTCCTGCATTAATGGATTTCTGCATACCTAAAGCTATGTAGTATTGTGTGATTGCCAAGTCACAAAATTTTATTTAGCAAGGAAATAAAGATAAAAGAATGCCTGAGACTTGGCTCTACGAAATATCTCACAACTTTTTACGGTGGAAGAGTTTCGAGACTTGACCTCTTTTTTACATGGCATGTTTTTTATGGGATGATGCATTTCCGATTAATGAGGAACAGAGTAGCTAAAGACAATCTGATTTGAAAATTATTAGTCAGGATATTCGTATCAGACTACAACCTGCGCCGACAAGCCGAGCAAATCGAAAAATTCTCTATTTTACTATGACGCCGTGCACTCTAACAAACAACCTACGTTGCGTAATCACATCGCTTACATTGCATGAGTAGGCTATACTGAATGCGAGAAAGGGGTAGCCTATAACGTTATAACATTATTATATCGGTTAAAAAAGTATCGGTTTTATATTAATGGTTCAGATTTATAACGTTATAATGGATATCGCTATACAGCGCGTCAAATATCGTTTTTGAGTATAGCGGTTTTAGGAATAATAACGTTATAAATGATAGCGCTATACGAAAATAGCGCTATTTAAAGGCCTGGTTTTGATGTAAATATAGGATACTAGTTTGGTAAACCACGTTGTTCTTAATACGATACGCTATAAAAAACACGAAAAAACCGACAGTTACAGATCGAAGGTCATTGGGAGCTAGGAGCCCCTTAATAGATGAGATGAGTCACGGAGATATTCGTCGTAAAATATTAACCTTTTCCAGTTACGAATCATATAACCCGACCAAGTGAAGTAGACTAGTGGTGCGCGCGAAAATGTATACATTTCGGTTGCCTAGTTGGGTCGGCCGGTTAGTAAATGCACTTTAAAGGCAATGTGAAATTGTGATGACACCAGCCTACCTGATGGTACGCGGTATCCGTAACCTATGGACATTTTTACTGCCCATTTCCTCTCATCTATCAGACGGACCGGTGCCCAACAGTGTGACATATACAGGTTTATGACGATGATGATTAGAACCTTTTTAGTGTTCCGTACCAAAATTGGTCCAACGGAACACTTATGCGATCACTCGGAGGCTGTCCGTCTGTCACAGCCAGTTTTTTGACGTCGTATTGTCGAGGTGTGTTATAAGGTCAACCGATTTGATTGGAGTATTTTTAATCGTAATTATTGTCTACCGAAATCATTCTTTATGAGTTGAACCGATTTGGTTGCAGTATTTTTAATCGTAACTATTGTCTGTCGATGTATTTTTTTCTTAGCTATGTTTGTTGTGTTTTAAATGTTGAATTGACTTGCATTACAATGGGTAAATTACATGCCCGATTCAAAGTTCAGTCTATTAATAAACTAATTGACAGACATACAGTTAAATTGACTAGTCCTTGAACTTGCAAATGCAATCGTATCCATCACCATCAATGTTATTAACTCTGTCCATACAGGTACAGTGTAACCTACCTAGATGCTAGGCGAAAATCTATCGTATGTCAATGCCACAAAGACTGACGGGGGAAAACTTTTCACACTATCTGTTAGTTACGCAATATTTTAGCTGATATCTTGCTGTAACACAAGTAAAAAGTGTTTCACTGCAAAAATAATAACGGAAAATTTATTTATAAAACAAGTTTGCGGAGTAAAATATAGCGAGCCTGTGTCCCTCCGGAAAGTCCATTCTATAGACAAGTGAAAGAGTTTTTGAAATCGGATAAGTAGTTCCGGAGAGTACCTACCCACTACATACAAACTTACAAAGCTACAATCTAACAGACGTTTGCTCTCAGATAAATGAACATTAGGGGCAATCTTACACAAATCGACCTGGTCCCTGGGTTAGCCCAAAAAGTCGAACGACGATATATTTAATGGATATAAATACTTAATACATAGAAGATAACCAAAATTCAAAAACAAATATTCATGCACATCACTCAAATATTTGCCCTTACCGGGATTTGAACCCAGGACCTTCAGCTTCGTTAGCAGGCTCAAGCGGCCATAAGACCTGGGTAAATGTAGTGCACAAACTGGGGGAGGGAGATAAACCATCTCGCTCTAATCAGTGAGTGTAAAAGTGCACAGCATTTGTGGCTAAATACGTGGGTCTACTGACCGCTTTACTGACCATTAGGCTTAACCGATCGTTAAAATATAACACCACCAGCTAAGACAACTCATTGCTAAGGCTAACATTGGCGCCCGCTAAAAGGTTAATTACAAATTCGTGCATGCTTCCTGTTACCGAACATATCGACTCATTCACATATGAAACACACATACAGTGTACTTTATAGGAAGCATTGCATTTACTAGCGACAAGCAACGGGAAGAACCTTGTGCTGATCGCTCTCCGCATACGAGTATATGAAGTCATCTGGTTTCCGGTTGCTACGTTGGTATGTTCAATTCTAATTGATAAATATTTCACCAAAGATGCTTTTTAGAGGCACATAATGTTATCTAGCTCGTTTGAGCAACGTAAATGCGGAAGTACCTCCACCGTACAGAAGATCGCAACCATTATAACACCACTACTTGTTCTGTAGGTGTGGTGCTGAGGAACACCTCGTGGTGAGGTCGCCAGAGCTTCCGAGTTCTCGGTCCTGAACTGGTCTTACCCTGGAGTAACCCGCCCATCTTCTAATTAACCCCCGACGCAAAGAGAGGGGTGTTGTGTCTGTGTGGATGGAGCGATTTGAATGCGGTTTTTTTTGTGTCATAGATAATCTTATCCCGAGTGTTCTTAGCCATGTTTAATTTCATCTGTTCAGCCGTTTTTGAAATATTGGACTTTGAAATGAAAATGCTCGGGGGTTTTTCAACTTTTCTATGTTGTGTAGTTGTTGATCCCAAGATTGAAAGCTACATCAATCTAATCGGAGATAGATGCATTGGCCGGCCAAAGCCCGAGAAACATAATAGATAATATGCATGTAAATGTGTTCTCTTGTTCTCACGTCCTATTGTTCGTAGACAACAGATAAGTTTATTTAACTGCGCAGTGTCACGCGTCACTGGAGAGGAGACGCATACTTGCGCTAAATTTAGCGTGTTTACTGACACGCGCCTCAATGGCGCCGCATGAGCCAAAATTAGGCCTCAAAGTCAAGGACATTTAAAGTAATAAACCATCTAAATAAAAATAAAAAACCCGCTTTTAATCGGGGTTGATAACCTGAGGACCCAGAGCTACAGTCGAACTCAAGTAGCTGAACAACTTGGTGCCTTTGTCGTCTTGACCCGTTTGGCAGTATAATACAGTAACTTCGTATGGCAGTCTAAAGTTTAGACTCTAAACATGACGTTAAAAAGGCTTTCAGGCGGTGAGTTCGATTTATAGGCTTTATAGCCCGTACCAGTCCCTCTGCTGGGCAAAGGCCTTCCTCTCCTTAATACACATGTCTATCGACTGCTAAACTAGTCCTCCCGGAAAGCGAGGTCATCCAGCCATCTCCGTCTGGGTCTGCTCCTTCGCCAGACTTTGTTTGGTGGGTCCCAGTCGATAGTTGCCTTGCTCCACTAATATGTAAATCGTCTTGTTAAAATTATCCCGCTTTTAATCGGGGTCGAAAACCTTAGGAGCATATGTCTTGCTTGGACACGGCGAGGACGCTTCGATGCGGGGGCTGTTTTTTGATTTCAGAATGTATAGATAGAATGCTAATTTGAGGAATACCATCTCGCTTATATTGAGAACAGCCGAACTAGGGAAGTGCCCCATTCTTACAGAAGAGCCTAGTCACTATACCTTGCTTACGTGGTGATTAAGGTCGCCTGAACCCACGGCGATGCGCTGTGGTGAGGGTAAGGGACATGCATATATCATATTATATGTATCTAGCTGTCAACGCAACGAAACTCAAATCAATGAAGTTCGGCAATGCGCTTGCAAGTCTTCTGAGAATATATATGTTTTTCAGACTTTCTTGCAGTCACATAGAACCTAAAAGTCAACATTTCGGACGTTTTTGGTAAATTAAAGTGAGTAGGTACTTAATTAAGAAAATTGTGCGTAATGACAAAGCGGGCTTTCTACAATGACAGATATGTAAGACACTCATGGGGTTTCGCTCTGCACTCACACCCCATCTCTTTCTACCTTCTCCATCCCGCCCGCAAGAGTGAAGAACAGCATAAGCCATCCCAATCCCAATAAAGAATAGAATCTAAAATGGCGGCTTTTACTATGAATGGCATGTGTGAATATAGTAGCACTATGGTGTGAGCGAGAGTGGGCGCCATTTTCGATTATATTATTTAGTGGCATACACACATATTTACATAGAATATTATTCCACCCCCAAAGACATTCCACTGTGCTATTATTACTGTATTTAACTCCAAAATTGCTCATGAATGTCTTAAATAGATTGTCAAGACGTAATTCTGTTTTAGAGACAAGGACGTTAAAAATGGCGGAGCGCCAAGTAAACAGAGTAAAAACCACATGATTTAGGAGTGAAAGTATTTTTAAATAGTTAAACATTAAACTCAAAAATAGAGTTTAATGTTGGCTTCGGATAAAGAAACGGAATGCTCTGGAACTTCTGCAAAAGTATATATAGTCACGTACATATTTTATATCAAGTCTCATGCGAAATCACTGCGTCATAAATTCAGAACGCATGGATTTAAATTTTCTGCTGTTTTGGGTGTTTTGCAAATTAGTTCAAACCCACAAGGCTATAGTAAGGATTTTACTATTTTCAATATATATCACTATTAAAAGAAGATTGACAGGCCCAGACTTGGAGGACCAGCGCCCCTAGGCACCTGGCATTGGGGGCCCCCACATGGAGCTTGTGTACAGGTCCCTCCACTGGGCTGGGACTGGGGAGGGTCGGACTGAGTAACTACAATGTACACCCTTGTTGACCCAAATACTTAGCTGCAGAAGTGCCAAGTACTCGAACTATGTAAATTCCGATAACGCCCCTAGCAACTTGGCAGACTTGAGTGTCTATATCTGATTTGTTTATCATGAATATCATGATAAACTAGGAATTTCGTGTCTTATCGGTTATACATTTTGTTTTATGACATGACATGACAGGTAAAGGAGCATACGCTATGTTTCACTGTAGACAGCAGTTGACATCGGCTTTCTTTCATTTTTAACCGACTTCAAAAAAAAGGAAAAGGTTCTCAATTCGGTTTTTTTTTTTTTTTTTTTTTTTCAATGTTTGATATCTCAGAACTCCGTCATTGATGAGCCGATTTGTAAATTTATTTTTTCGTTGGTAAGTATATGCTCCCAGGTGGGTCCCATTATTTTTTGGTTCTCTATTGGATCGCATAAAATCATTTGGAATAATATAATAACGCATAATTTTTTATAGCCGAATTAGCGTTAAGCCTAATCATGTTATGGCATAAATTTTTAGGCATAAAATTAAAAATAATAAACGAAAATAGCATAATCATCACAAAGACTAACATCAGATAGCATAAATACAAAAAGACATAATAATTACTTGGCATCATTACAAAACGCATAACTACACAAAGCAATGAAAGCATAATGCACGGCCCAATAATGTACAGCCTGATAATCCATGTACATTGGGACGGTCATCTGTGCGGACTAATAATCTCCAGCGAGTCGACGCCACCCCGCTGCGCGGGGTGTCTATTTCTGGTCTGAGGAACACAAGTGAACCCTAACCTAACCGACCTAAGACAGAGTTCGCTTATGACAAGCCATTTTTATCCGCCCTGATAATGCACGACCCAATAATCCGCATCCACGAAAAGTGTAAATGCATGCTATGTAATGTATTTAGAAAACAGAAATTATGCTTCAAAACAGATATACCAAATAATTATTAGCCCAAACAATAGTATGCGTAATATGTATTCGGCCAATACAGATTAGTTCAACTGAAATTATGCTATTAGCGTAGTATGCCAAACAAAGTAGTAGGCCAAAGTATTATTATGCGACAGTATTATTATGCCAATAGAAATTATGCCAAATCAATTATGCGAAACTATATTAGTCTAAAAAAAATTATGCCAATGAAGGGGATCCCTTATTTTTTAAATTCAGTTATATGATGGGATCCATGAGGAATTGAGGGAACTCCTCAATTATATTAGGCACGCATGTAGTGATTTTGGTATTTTCTATTATGAGGCTCCCATACGCCAATGACCTTCGATCTGAATCCCTTAGTTTTCTAATGTTTTTTGTAGCTTATTATTAGAGATCGGAAATTCGGGAGCTTTTATACCTAAACTTTGGCCCCAGTACCTACACCGCGTTGTTGTTGAGTAGCATGGAGGCGGACTCAATTTAATTTTACTAATAAATTTCCAGGGATTTCCCGGAATACCGAAAATTAGGATAACATGAACACATACGTATTAAAGTATTTAAATAAACTATTTTAGTTGTTCCTATTTACAAAATATTGTTTAATTCACATATTTATTTAACTAACAGTTAGATAACATCAAACCAAAATTGTTTTTTAACTTTTATTAAAAATAATGGTACAAACGTAAGTATCTCTGTTAAATCAATAAATTAAAACAAATGTACATAGCCACACAAAAGTGAATAAATAATCAACCTACAGCGACACACGTGGTATTTTTGCATTTCCGTCCTTGTCTAATGTATGTCGTTAAAACTGTTTACCAACGTGTATGTTGACAAAAATCGCTGAAAATAGTCATAACCTAAAAAAAAAGGTAGGCTTTTCATGATGCTTTATACAATCCCGGAACTTAAATAATTAAAATATTATTTTTAAGAAGCCGACTCCATACTTGCTTCGCTTTTTCCGGGATTTTGCTAGGTTTAGGTATAAAAGCTCCCGAATTTCCGATCTCTGCTTATTATATTAACAACAACGGCTTTAAGCAATATAGTATCCCATATTTACTTCAAACTTCATTGTTTTCGAGATATTTGGCATCAAAGTTGAACAATTTTAGGCCAAAAAACTGGTTTTCTGGCCATAACTTTTGTGTTAATTGGTTTAAAATTAAAACCCTCTACCAGTTTTTAGAGACGTTATAGACGAACCCAAATTTGTAGATTTCGTATATGTTAGATCTTTCACGTCAATAGAGATGCGAAATAAGTGTTTTTTTAGACAATGTTTAAAAAAATCATACAAAATTAAGTATTAATTTGTTTCAAAATCCGGTCAGTCAAAATGGAGATAAAAGATTGAAGAACCGATAGCCGTTTGATTTATGATTCTATCTGTAGTGCAAAAGTAGTAGATACGATTCAAAACTTGTCAAAAATCGATGAAAACCTCGGGTAGCATCTCGTACTTAAAAGTACAAAAGTACGTCACAGATTCTCATAAGATTCCGTTGAAATAGCAGCTAATGAAGTGCCATAGGTGATCCTTGCTCAAATATTATCGGGCCACATACAGCGATTGGGTTTTTTTGTCTAATACTTAATCAACGCATTTGCGCTCGGAAATCAGTTCATGTGGTAAATTGGAAAATAAATGTGGAAATGCTCTCGTAGCTTGGCGGAGTACTAAATTGAAGTCGGTTAAAATTTTGTTTTTAAAGTAAATTATTACGAATTCCAGACAAGCTTTATAGCGTGATCGCGTTTATGTCGGACATGTAAATTTCCAGGTTGAACGCAGTAGAGCCCTCGCGCCTTGCCCCTGCGGGCTCATTCTTATTTATTTTTAATACCACGTCGGTGGCAAACGAGCGGCGTGCTAAGGCGTGCGTGCTAGTATGTGGTTACCGTAGCCTATGGACGCCTGTAACTCGGGGACTCGTATGAGCGTTGCCGACTCGTTTAAAACCCTTTGAACGTCAAAAAACTATAAATCGGTCGTGTGCCGTCGGGCCACCACGCCAACAAACTTAGTGGTTATGGCAGACGTCAAAACAATTTTCTTAGGGCTGGCGCTCACTGAGGGCGTGGCACGGCATGGCACGGTAGGTTGTACTGCGGCATCCCGCGGCGTTCCGTGGCATCCCGTGGCATGCCAGTGCGTCTTCTCCCTCCCTTGCCCCCGCGCACCGACGGGAGGGAGGGGGAAGACGCACTGGCATGCCACGGGATGCCACGGCATGCCACGGAACGCCGCGGGATGCCGCAGTACAACCTGCCGTGCCATGCCGTGCCACGCCCTCAGTGAGCGCCGGCCCTTACTGTCAGATAAGTTTCATATTCGCTCTTTAGCTTTCAAGATGTACGTCACATTTTGACACGAAAGTAAAAGCAGTCAGAGGGTTAACATTTGTACACTCATTTCTTGAACGCTATTTTGTGGTTCCTCGGGAAAACCACAGGAGTCTATTCCACAGCCGGAGCGAATCTGGGGTTACGTAATCACAAAGAGCACTGGCGACCCCGATAACCCCATTAGTCTTCTTTTACGACTGGCTGGGGAGACCGTAGAGTCCGTAGACCTATCGTTGATAGCCTAGTTAGTCTGGGTCAATAATCATAATCAACAATATCTGGCCGGCCCAGATATTTATGTTTATCTGTAATAGTAATTATGTACATGCATACATACATAATATAATCACCCCTATGTCTCGAAGGGGTAGGCAGAGATCACGGAATCCACTTGCTACGATGTTGACAAACCTATCTTGCCTTATTCACTTTCATTTCATTACATTCTCTACACATTAATTTTACGCCCGGCATACTTTATGTCACACATACGCAGACGCACTCAGCATACACACACACACACACACACACACACTTAACCATCTAAAACTAGCCATATTTATTTTGTACTTTGCTCTCTTTGTACACTTGTACAGATACGTAGGTTAAGTATTTGGAACAACGAAACTGGGTCCTGTAACACAGGGTTTCCTAGCTCAGGACACAGGGTCGTGATTTATATTGTAATGTTGCCCTTATACAATAAACTTTTTTCATTTTCACATGCTCGTCGGTTTAGGGTACTCTTGACCTGACCTTTCGTCAGGATTTCTCCGATTTGGTCGGAAAAAGTTCGACTGGGTCGTAACTGTACTTGTATGTGATTATTATTAAACATATCTACATGAGACTTGGCAAATGCGTGCAAACCTGTATATATAAACCCAGCAACACCTATCACTGGAGCCGTAATTTTACAGGCTATCATAGTCTGACCTTTCGCCACATCGTTCTAGCGTGAGTCTCACAGATTTCCTACGTCAGAATTATAGAGCATACTTAGAGGTCATTCATATTGAAGACAGGACATACTGAGGACACTCTAAGCAGATTCTTTAGGGTCCTCAGTTTCAATCTGCGTTTTTACGTGAGTTTTGCTGAACTTTAGACAGATAAACAAAACGTACAGAGATATTACGTAAGACTAAGCTGATTATTTAGGGTTCTCAGTTTCAATTTGCGTTTTTACGTGTTTTTTTCTGAACTTTAGACAGATAAACAAAACGTACAGAAATATTACGTAAGACTAAGCAGATTATTTAGGGTTCTCAGTTTTAATTTGCGTTTTTACGTGTTTTTTTCCGAACTTTAGACAGATAAACAAAACGTACAGAGATATTACGTAAGACGTAATTTGACGACCGCTTTAGCCTAATTGGGTAGTGACCCTGCCTACGAAGCAGGAGGTCCCGGGTTCGAATCCCGGTAACGGCATTTATTTATTTATTTAAACTTTATTGCACAAAAGAAAACTTATCGTACAAAAGGCGGACTTATTTGTGTGATGAGCACGCATATTTGTTCCTGTGTCATGGATGTTTTATAAATATACTAGCTTCCGCCCGCGACTTCGTCTGCGTGGACCCGGGATAAAAACTATCCTATATTTTAATCCAGGCTATAAACTATCTTCGTGCAAAATTACATCCAAATCGGTTAAGCCGTTTAAGCGTGATTGAGTAAGAAACATCTAAACTTTCGCATTTATAATATTAGTAGCATTTAAGTATTTATTTATCTATATATAAGTATGTTTACCGTCGTCTAGTACTTAAAGTACAAGCTTTGCTTAGTTTGGGACTAGGTCGATTTGTGTAAGGACACAATCTTACACAAATCAACCTATTTTTAATTTTATCGTTTGCCTTTTACAAGCTTTTATTTAACTTGCAATTTATGTAACTATGTTTGTTCGGGTGGTCTGCAACTAAATTTTAAATCGGATATCTTCAACCGATTGAGCTTACCTACATTTTGGGTTCAAGTATAGTTTGGATGACCATTCAATATTATGGTACCCTCGAGCTGATCTGATGATTGGGACAGAAAGTGGCCATGGTACTTCTGGACTTAACAGACGTAACCCGAGTAGTTGATGACGGTATACAGAAAATAATAGTTGGCTATAAAAGCTAATGACATTTTTGACAGAAACTTATTGTGACCCGATGTCTGAACCTTCAATTGCTAGAAGTAAGTACAACTGAACTGATGTTATATTTATACATTGATAAGATATCTGTCTGTGTCACTGATATCACCGGCGCCCTATAAAAAATCGCACCTGCAGACCTTTCATTTAATGTTAAACCCCACTGTGAGAATGATAAGATTGCTGGAATACGCATACCATCGTAATACCTTTTTTTTATTTTATTCGTATGGCTTGTATTATTTTGGCGTTTTTAAAGGTTGTCACTCTTTAGTACCACCCAGGGGACACGTGCAGGGTTGTGGTAGGTAGCTCCTGCGGACGCGAGTGACAGTTGTCCCCCCTTTGTCAAGTGAGTGGGCAACTGGACTGTTAGAAGTTCTTAAGCCGCCCGAAGGCCTCTAACTCGGCTTAACGACTACTGTCATAGACAGCAGCCGGGATCAACTGCTTAGCGTGCCTTCCAAAGCACGGAAACGCTCATTTATATTAACCACTCAAACATCAGGCGGTCACCAATCCAAAGACTGACCGCTGCCATCTTTGCTTAACCTGCGTTATCGTTTCCGACTCGCATGCGCCGCTAGGCTATGAGCGCTTCGGGGCGCGCGGTAATACCTTATATTGTGGTATTATTGGTATAAAACGCTC
This sequence comes from Epinotia ramella, assembly GCA_947578815.1. Classification (NCBI taxonomy): domain Eukaryota; kingdom Metazoa; phylum Arthropoda; class Insecta; order Lepidoptera; family Tortricidae; genus Epinotia; species Epinotia ramella. The sequence goes on along the minus strand of OX388226.1, from coordinate 9,901,502 downwards.
GGTTTTAAAATAATTGTTGGCTCCTGATTATTTATTTATTTATTTAAAATAATTACACAGCCATTACAGTTAAAAACTAAGTCACTGTGAATTACAACTGATGTACTTATATGCTGCATTTTAATATATGATAGAAGAATTACATCTGTCCATCATCTCACTGTACCTTAAGCATTATCTCCGCAACGGTAGGGTAAATCGCCAATAACCTCCACCTCGTACTAAAAATTAACTCTATTTAACTATGTTGAAATTCATTTTTAGTATAAGGTGTTAATTACTGGCCACGTTATACTAAATCGAATTCTGTTTGTAGGGTAACAGAGTTAATTTTTAGTATGAGGGGGCCAGTTATTGGTGATTTACACTACAAACTGCGAGAACTTTAATAGAAAAAAGTCGTGTTCGCGGTGGTAAGGTCGCCAGAGCTCCCAATAATGCGCTGTGATGCTGTCAACACTACGGTTCTGTGTGGTTTGAATAAATAAATAAATTAAATTAATATTATTCTCCAAGTAAGCCGTAATGGCACTTTTACAAGTCAAAATTCTACCAGCGTTTCTGAAAAAGAAGACCACTGTTAAGAAGAATCGCCGAAACAAACTCAACAGTCAGTCTGTTTTCACTCCTCAAATGAAACCACACAGATATCTTAATTGATTTAAATGGGTCGGCAACGCGGTTCCTGCGGTTGCAAACGATATGCTATGTAGTCTGCAGGCTGGCCGTATGCTTTTTTTCGGACACCGTCGTGGTATAACACCGGGTCCAAGGAAAGTGAATAATTAACAACTTAAAAAAGTTGTAACACCTCCGACATTTTCATTTTTAAGTCCAATATCTCAAAACCGGTTAACCGATTTTGCTGAAACGTAGCTAGAAGCCACCTCGATCACGTTAGCTTCCGGACAAAAAAATCGACACACAGATACACCGACACGTCACACTTATAACACCCCTCTTTTTGCGTCGGTGGTTAAAAAATGTGAAGTGGGCCAATCAACGCACATTTGTTTCAAGGAGATGATACATTACGATATCATTATCTTATAATAATACCGTATCTTAGTCGGTGAAGGTACAGATGTACTGCTACTTTCTCATTCCTAAAACGACTTGATATTACAATTTGAAGTTACTAAAGAAGAGTTAAGATGTATTTATTTACAGTCGGTCACGGGCAGAAGCTACTTCTGGATAACAGACGAAATTTATTCGAATCAATGCTAGATTCTTGACTTTTCTTCTTTGTCTGAGTGTGCCATTGTGCTGAAAACTCAATTGCATTAGTTTCTTTGGAATAAATCATCTTCGCAACTCATAGGTTTATTTGCAATAGTTGCTTCAAAGGTAGCCTAAAGGAATTACTGCGAAGAGTTCAGATTTAGTCAGAAAACTTTTATTTTTAAGAATAAACTGTCACCATAAGGCCTGCAACACACTGGAGCGGCGTGCGGTGGCGGACAATAGTAAATTTGACAGCTAATGACAAGTTTACTATTGACCGCCGCGGCCAGGCTGCGCCAGTCTGTGAGACGCCTAATCTGCTTTCATCATCCTCCTAGCGTTATTCCCGGTTGTGCCCTAAAAGAGCCCGGGGTCCGCTTTGACGCCTAATCCCAGGATTTGGCATAGGTACTAGTTTTAACGAAAGCAACTGCCATCTGACCTTCCAACCCAGAGGGAAAGCAAGACCTTATTGGGATTAGACCGGTTTCCTCACGATGTTTCCCTTCACCGAAAAGCTAACGGTAAATATTTCGTATACATAAGTTCCGAAACCATTATCTGCCGTGTGAATTCAAAATCAATGCCGAAACACATCGTAAAGGTTACTTGCATATGTTTTTGGGTTAGTGTCCCTATATATACATATGATACGTCATAATGTAATGTGTGTATTATACTAAAAATGTAACGCAGTATACAAACAAACGTCAGACATGCGTCACATATACTGAATGTTTTGTCATTATAAAAACATGTCGTGTTGCCTGAAACATACAATACAAATATTCAGTTGCTCACCGAGAAAACAATACATGAGACATCCTAGATACAAACTACAGACAACAGGTGGCCTTATAGCTAAAGTGCAATCTCTTCCGGACGACCTTGTAGGGCGGCGCTGCTTCGTTTAATCTATAGGTACCAATATTATCAAGTTGTAAAAAGTGTGAGATTGTAGCATTGTTTTGTGTGGGGAAGGGGTGGAACATGTTAACCTCCGGAATTCCTCAACCGATTTCAAACATTAATTTATTTTATTGCGCAAAAGAAACATTATCTACCAGGCCAAACAGAGACACTTAGAATTGGTGCAGAGTAAATGTTGAAACATTTAGAGTTCAACAAACACTCTTTCACCAGTATGCAGAAGAGGGGCGGCCCACCCGGCTGTCGCTCGTGCACTGGCGTAACAACCAAAAGAAAAACGTTGGAATATATTGCGGACAAGAACCTCGCCAAGATCTGCCCATCCGGAGCCTCACAAAAATCTAGCACGGAGCCTCGCAATAGCTAATGCCGCCCCTGTGTAGACCGGCCCTTTGGGATAGACACAGGTTATATTATATTGCTTTTCATCACACTTGCTCGAAAAGGGCTTCATAATGCGCAGACATACAGAGCTGTAATAGCCTGTGTTACGCCCACGGGCGTAATGGTTTTTTTCTTAAATTGTTTCTTGCGGCAGTTACAGAGCAAAGAGGTTTTATATCAAATACGATGTCTGAAAACGTATTTATAAATAAATTTAAACTTAAAAAACTACTTAGACATGTTTTACTGAATTATTTACAGATTTCATATGTAGTTATTATGTCTACGTAAAATGTTTTTAAGTGTTTTCAAATCTTGGCTGTATACCGAAGGGTCTTTGCCATACGCGCCTCACGTCAAATTCAACAAAATGGACGACTGACATGTTGCAGTTTTTATTACGATTTGTATTCATTTCATCTAAAATGTATTTGTTTCCTCGCAAATGTGATGAAAAACATTGTGTATAACACGGGCGTAAGAATATTGCAAACTCGATAGACTCTTGTTCGCAATATTCCACATACGGCCCTCGTTAAACAATGTACTATTGCAATACTCGGGCGGCAAAGGCAGCTAGAACCAACGTCCTTTCGTCTTTGCATGGCATGCTTCATCAATTCACATGTATGTAATACTATGTATGTTTGTCGTACTGCCATGTGATCGGTTTATAAATACAAGCGCCGGTGATATCTGCCAACATTCGCTAGAGTTACTTGACACGTTGAAACACAAAATGGAGAATTGAAATGTTGACTGAATCTTGGGCACCTGCCTATAGATACAAACATTACAAAACACTTCGTTAGAGTGGTGCTCAGAGATCACGGGTTTACTCTTAACATTTATTCGTGACAAACACACAGATAATAAAATAAATAAATACAAAAACACACAACACTGTCACGAATTGGACCCAGCTCAGCATGTTGCTAGCTTTATAGTCAGCGCTGGTCTTCCGCAGGGTCCATTGTCACTTTTTCACTCTCATATGTGAGAGATATGCCTCATGGGGTCTATACATGTCATGATTTGTCAGCCCTAATTTATCAGAAGCTGACTAATTGCTATCGTCCGGGGGCAACTGTCAAACGAGTTGTACTGAGAAATTGCATGCACATTGTGGTCGGATTGTTACATATGTACGCCATACTCAATTATGACTTACATGTTGTACTGACAAAATGGGGTAAAACCACATAATCTGTATACCCCATCATACAAGTATACTATGTTACTTAAGCAGAGTTATTATTTTTTAGCTATTCTTTCGATTGGCATCATAAAAGTAGGGTGTTTTTTTTGACATTTAAGTCGGTTCGATTCCCAGACGAAGCAAGTAATTTTTAGAAAATCTATGAATGCAGAATTACTAACTTTTAAAAATAACATAAAGTCTTCTTTGAGCAAAATTCACTATCTACGATATTTAAGGTACTTCCCCTTCATGTCCCATAAGTTTGGGACACCCTGTATATTATTTATTCTGTGCTGCAAATTAAAACTGCATTGACGCCTCTCTCACCGTTAAATGGGCCTCTGAAAAGAGACACAAATTGATGAATTGCGTAGTATTATATTTGTACTTGTTGTTATCAAGTCTCAGTCATACATTGGTATGCCTTAGAAATATGCTCGAGTTTGCCAAATTAGTTATATAACTCCTGGCAGACGCCTAAAAATATTTCTCATATGAACACTGTCATTATGGCGATACTGTAACGATGAATGGGTCAAGGCGTTGTTTTAAATAGTTTGTAATTACTAGAGTTAGTTTCATCATTAATTCATCATAGAGATTTCGAAGCAAGGCGCTAAAATAATGCTAATAATTACACGGCTCAACTCACGTATTAAATGTCACTGCGGGCGACATATTTCGAACTCTTCGGGAGTTCTTCAGGGTGAGTGTTTTCGCGGCAGTGTCGCTTGAATCAACTAGTTGATATTATTTTAAAAGTGTCACGAAAGTTTTAATTCTAATGTTATTTATTTATTTATTTGAGTCATGTTATGTTAAAATGTTTTAACCCATGACGAGGGGTGTTACGAGGGGCGTCTGAAAAGTTCTAAGCCTAAGATAGAAAAAAACAATTTACAAAAATGAACTCGTGTTTATTTTTCAATATAGTCTCCTCCTAAATCAATGCATTTTTTACATTTTTTATACAGTGCTTTTAGGCCATTAAAAAAATAATCTTTATTTTGCCCTTCAAAATGCTCCTGTACAGCCGCCTTCATCTCTTCGTCACTTCTAAATCGCTTTCCCCTCAACTCTTTCTTCAAATTATTGAATAGAAAATAATCGCTTGGGGCTAGATCTGGGCTGTAGGGTGGGTGGTCAATTTCCTCAACACCAACTTCCTTCAGAGCACGCCTCGCAACATTAGCGGTGTGAACGGGTGCGTTGTCTTGCAAAAACAAAATGCTTTTCCTTAGTTTACCCCGCCTTTTCTCAACTATGGCTTGTCGCACCTGTCTTATTAGATTTGCATAATAAGTTCCGTTTATCGTAGAGCCTTTTTCTAAATAATCGATTAAAAGAATGCCATCACAGTCCCAAAATACCGTAGCCATTAACTTAGAGGCCGACCTTTGCACTTTAAATTTCTTCGGCGGCCTTTCACCCTTTTCAATCCACTGCATCGACTCAGACTTACACTCCGGATCATACTGTCTGATCCATGTTTCATCAACAGTTACTATTCGGGAACAAACTTCATCTAAAACATCTTCGCACAATTCTAAAAACGCCCGAGAAGTTTCCACACGACGTACTTTATCGAAGGCCGTTAGCATTTTCGGTACCCAACGAGCACTGACTTTACTCATGTACAAATGTTCATGTAAAATTTCTCCGACTCTTTCTTTACTAATACCTAAGACCTCAGCTATTTGCCAAACCTTCATTCTTCTATCTTCTAATACCAGCTTTTTGACTTTTGCTACGTTTTCTTCGGTCACTACCGATATTGGCCGCCCTGAGCGGGGGTCGTCTTCGATCGATTCCCGTCCGAGTTTAAATAAGCGACTCCACTTTTTGACTGTGGCATAAGAAGGCCCAGAATCACCGTAAATAATAGCCATTTCCTCAAAAATACACTGCGGTGATTTGTCACTTTTTGTAAGGAATTTAATTACAGCACGGTGCTCAATTTTCGTAATATTCGTTGGTAATTCACACATGATGTACTTTTCCGTTGAATATCTCGAAACAGAATAATAAAAACGTGACATGTTATTTTTTAATAATATGTTTTTAAATGGCCTTTCTAGTGGCCAGTATCATAAACGCATATATAACCTCGAAATACCTTAGGCTTAGAACTTTTCAGACGCCCCTCGTATAAGTTTAACACTTTCGGAACCGGACTAAAAATGGAACAATTCACCAGAAACCGACAGAATTCGCTAGGAGTGTAAGTTCATACTACTGCCCGCCTAGCGGGCTCAGCCGGCTTCTGAGCAAGCATTACGAGTGCCCGCTAGGCGGGTTCTTGGTTGCGAACGTGTTAACATGCGTATCTTTGGTCTTTCTGTGGCCTCGTAGCTCCCAAACGGATGAACCGATTTGAGTCTGTTTTTAATCAGGAGTCTTGTCGGTCGAGATGGTTTTAAGCACAGGCGGATTACATTTCTGAGCGCCCTAGGAAAGCACCTCATCGGCGCCCCTCTAGCGGCCATAGATTGTTACTCAAAAATTTTGAACCTTTGGAACCTTGCGCCCCTTTTTTTTCGCGGGTAAATGCTTTTACGCTTCCTGCCTGGCTGGGAAATCGGGACGGGTATGACGGACTCCCAGGAACCGCCCGGACTACCGTCTAAGACCCCACGGTGTTCCAAGCGCTGCCGTTTGGCGGAGCGGAGCCATGAGAACGCCTTTCGAACCCTGCGTATAGTGCGAGAAAAATCGAGAGTATGTCGCGGCCGTCTCATGATAGAGTGCTGCGCACACTTCCGCGACAACCTCGCGCCCCTAGGCACGTGCCTATAGTATCCGCAAAACCAAGTGGCGAGTCAGGCAATAAAAGTCAGTACTATTGTTGCACGGCCCGCTCCATAAGGCAGTGCAGGTGCGAAAGAGATAGCATGATCCAATGATTTATGACCTGACTCGCCACTTGGTTTTGCGGATACTATAGTTTCCCTATAGGGATAATCCGCCTTTTTAATTTATTATTAAATTCAATTTCTCTCTTTTCCAGCCCGCGAATCGTGAGAAGATGATGTCTAGATCTGCCCTCGCGCTAGCAGCCATTGGTCTAGGCCTGTCCACATTCAGCGTGCGGCAGATGGTCCTCAACCAGACCCGGCGATTCTAGACTACAGCATCAATGTAATGCAAACCGCCAAAAAGGTTAACAAGAATTATTTTTTGCCATGGCAACACTGAAACGTCAACGTGAGCGTTGACAAAACGCTCCGATAGTATTATTTTTTAGAAAATGGCCGCTTGAGGATGCGTTCAAGTTAACCTTTTTTAATTTAAGTCGAATGTTTGTTGAAAAAAAATGTAAATGATATAATGAAAAAAAATGTAATTTATATTTTTAATTTTGTGTAACGAATGGAATGTCTGAGCCGTTAGATGAATTTAAATTAAAGTTAGGATGGAATTGGTATTGGCGGCGCGGCCGCGCGGTCTGACTTTTTAAACTTTGTTTAGATTATATCTCGCCATCTTAGGTTTTGCTAAAGGGTTTACCAATGTTAAAAGCTACTTAGCACAAAAACGCATTGCAGCTCGAGCATTCATTTAATAAGGTCAGTAAACACGTATTAATTTGTTACAACAACAGACATTACCTTTCTTTTTAACTATACCAAGTTGTGACAAATTGCACCGTTTGTAGCACGATGATTCAAACCTAAGACCACACCCCGAAACGGCCAATTCTCAAAATGATTCCTAACTTTATAATTAGAGGTCGTCTTGAGAAAAGAAAAACCGGAAATGATGAATGGTAATCATTTTTGATGGACCTTGAAATGATCTTTATGTGGTGCAGTGGCGAAGCGCCCAAGTAGACGATTCCCACCGAATTGCTAATACCTAGGTAGTTATTAGGGCACCGTAACGTAAAGCAGTTTAAGGTAAAGTAGGCCTTTTATTCTGGCTCTACTGAGAAAATATATGACGTAGCGTCGATATTTAAGCTGCGGTCTTAGGATATGGTCATAGGTATGTAGAGTCTAGAGTCAGCTGCAGAGGCCATGACACATAGCAATTTTTTTTTTTTTTTTTTTTTTTTATTGAGTATAGGTACGCATTTGACCCCTATCTCGCCTGATGGTAAGTGATGATGAGGTCGAGGGTGTTACATGCATACCTAGATAGTGCCTATTCACTCTCACAATTTATCACAACTGCTATAGTTAGAAAGAGATCGCAATACATACCTTTAATTTTGACTAGTTGTTGTGATAAATTGTTAGGTTAGGTCTAAAACCACTATTATAGCAGTTACCAAATAGGAGGTGAATACTTTCTCTTCAACTGACTATTAACTGTAATTATTTTTTGTTTGAAATTGGCATCATTCGCTACCCAAAACGGTATATGAAAATTTTAAGCGTAAAACATGGCAACACTTAAACATATTTTTTCCCACAAGTGTTGCATTCTCTTCTGCTCTGTTTCTGTGTGTAGCTGTCATATCGATCGGAAACAATTGCACGCCTAGCACGAGGCCGCGAGAAAGCTGTCCGTCATTCTTATTCGAACAGTCAGAGATGAGTAGTATATGAAATAATTAAATAATTTATATCTCGCGTTCTTACGCTAGTCGTACTGTTTCATTAACACACACAATGTGGCAGACAAGTTATTACAAGGCTATATCGCTGTTAAAACACCTAAAGTATTCTAAACCCTTCGTAAATTATGCAAGATACTTCAAAGGCAGATCACATGCGGTGCAGATATCATGCCATATATCTTATTATATGATACTGCTATTTATTTTCCATATCTTTTCTATAAAGAGCGATATCGTATGACATATGGTCTGCGACCAATATCTGAGTGTGAAAACTAATGTCGTATGTCGTGGAAAGATAACCAAAAAAGTCGTAAAGTACTATCACTTCTGTCCCGATTTCCAACGGCTGAAAGTAGCGACTAAGTCGCTTTAAAGAGTCGCAGCGATAAAACTTTAATAAGGATCGTGCCTCAGTATCGATTCAGTACTGAGACACGGTTTTTAAGAACAGTGATGGGTCTTTCAATTTTATTTGAATTTGCACCGCTTGTGACTAGTAGCTTCATTGCAAAACTCCGCAGACGTTCGTAAGCCTCCTCTATCTTCATAAACTGACCTAAATAACTAAACAGGATTCAGTTTGAAAGAACTCAACGGCCGTCCGCTTACAACTACGCAATTACCTAGAGGAAGCCCACTTTATAAAGCTTGAAGTCTAGAAGCTAAAAACGACACTGGTTTAGCCGACTTGCCATTGGTCAAACCGCCTCAGTGTTGCCAGTGGCCCAATTCGCAAAGTCTAGCAGTCAAATGGCCAGGCGTTAGGAGTTCGATATACCTAGCAATTTGTCACAAAAACCGCCTTCAAAGTGAATGAATTGAAGGATTGTCGACTTTTCATCTTATGGCTCCGTCTCTAGCTTGTTATGTCAAATTGCTATGTGTATAGTGGTCTTTATTGGCCAACCGCGTTGCCTGTTGAGACTTGTAAAGTGGTAATTGGTAGCTTCGTGAACTGAGCCACAGTTTAAACTCGCTGTGTGTGGGTCCATGTGTGGGCACGAAACACCTCTGTAGCACTTAGTTGCAACAGAAGTGTCTTTCCCACATTTTATGGCCCCGTGCGCAGCAAACGTTCTGTAATGCCTCTCACTGGGCCTACGGTGGTCAAATTGTCAATAATTATTATTAACTAGTTTACTATTGACAGCCACCGCAGGCCGCGCCAGTGTGTTTCAGGCTTATTAGTAGTCAGACCGCGCGGCCGCGTCTCTAAATACAATTCCAATCTTAGTGTAAGAGTAGTGTTGGTTGGACGTAGTCAAATATGTTGTGCGAAAGATAGGAGGTACCTCTTTATTGTGATGAATACCAAATAAACATAGACAGCGATTTTGTTTGTTTAATTTTATCGAAAAATACCCTACTGAAAAAGGCGCTATGTCAGCCGTCACCCCAGTCATCAACATCAACCTACCTATATACGTCCCACTGCTGGGCACAGGCCTCTCATGAATAGGGAACGGGCAGCAGTCCCCACGCTGGCCCAGTGCGAATTGGGGACCTCGCGTACATCTTATAATTTCTTCTCACATGTATGCGGGTTCCCTCACGATGTTTTCCTTCACCGAAAAGGTAACGGTAAATATCAAACGACGTTCCTTACATAAGTTCTGAAAAACTTATTGGTACAGTCAGCATCATATAGTTAGAAGCAGCCAAAGTAGCCCTAAAAATCTCCTCCCATAGTTATAAAGACGTGTTGCGATATCTTTGGCTGCTACTGATTATATTTATTTATATGACGCCGACTGTACGAGCCAAGATTCGAATCCGCGACCGTCTGACAGCCGCATGCGTGAACCACTAAGCCACCGTTGCTTCCCCAGTACCTACTTCAAGTTATTTAAAATGTTGGTCTACTAAGATGACCGTTGTCAAGTTGTTACACCCCAAGCTTCCATGAAGTGTCCATAAAATAATGGATATCAAGACCGCAACGTGCATGAGAGTCCCCTGGAGTTGCATGCGTCCATAGGCTACCGTAACCGCTTACTAGCCCCGTCTCACGAAGCTATAAATCTAAACTAAACCACAGAGCCCCCACAAGGTGGACTGATGACCTGGTAAAGGTTGCTGGAGTCCGTTGGATGCGGGTGGCGCAGGACCGGTCACTTTGGCACTCTGGGATAAAATTATGGAGGAGGCTTATGTCCAGCAGTGGACGTCTTTCGGCTGATATGATGATGATAATGAGACCCTCGGCCAATAACGACATTTTTTTTAAAGTGAAATCTTCTTTAGCGGCGATGTGCACTTTTTGGGATGGGGAAAAATTGTTAAACTCGCCACAGGTGTAGAGCGTAGGAGGTGACGTGACGTTTTTTTTTAATACCGATAATTAAAGCAATTCGCAAGTTTTGACTTCTGCCGGCACTCCCGGAGTGCAACCCGGTCTTTTAATTTTTATGGCGTGGATTCAAGTCCTTTAAGCCAAGTCTTTATTCGGTTCTTTCGTAATTCATTAAAGCCTGCGTCACACTGGCGCGGCGGACAATAGTAAAATTGTCATTAGCTGTCAAATTTACTAGGTATCGTCCGCCACCACAGGCCGCGTCAGTGTGTTCCAGGCCTTAAGGAGCCATTTTCCAGTGTTGCTGCTTTGGACTTGTAATAATTTACTTTAAAAACAAAGTTTTAACCGACTTCAATCCAGTACTTCGCCTTATTTGAAGAGTTCGCTCGATTTCCCCAAGATCCCATAATCAGATCCTGACCTTGACTACCTGTGAAGGATACCTTACAAAGAAAAAAGAATTTTCCAAATCGGTCCAGGGGTGTTCAAGTAATCGGGGAACATACATGAATAAACTACAACTTAGAAAAGTTGAAAAACTCCCGAAATTTTAATTTCAAAGTCCAATATCTCAAAAACGGCTGAACAGATTTTCATGAAACATGGCTAAGAACACTCGGGATAAAATTATCTATGACACAAAAAAAACCGCATTCAAATCGGTCTATCCGTTTGGGAGCTACGATACCACAGACAGACACGTTAATTTTATAACACCCCTCTTTGCGTCGGGGGTTAAAAATAAAAGATTCCAACGAATTCTTCCTCGTCGAATCCTCATGGCTGCGGGAGCTCTTCACCATCACTCTCCAAGCTGCTCGGAAAAGAAGGGGATACTGCCGCAACTGAATATTCCCAAGAAACGAAGTGGGGCTCCAACGAATTAAGAAAAAAGGAGGTCCTTTTTGGAAGTTGGTTAAAAATAGAAACTTGTCGTTTGCCACGGGACGTGGTATTCAAAGAAAACCGGGCTTCTTAAAAGAGTATATTATTACAAATAACATTAAACCATAGCGATAGGGCGCGCGAGCGACCAGGGGACCGATTTTTGACTTTCGACCGCTCGAAAATTAAATAAAAGTCAATGCTATTGTAGTGTCAAAATTACAGGCACTTACTTTCTACCGATATACTTGAATACGAGTGGTCAATACCGCTCATATTTAAATTTTCTATCATCATTTCAAAAGAGCATATCATGATTTTTGACAGTTTTCGAGTGAAGGAGTCGAGCGCTCGAAAGTCAAAAATCGCTCCCCAGTCCAGCTTGATCTCCGCCGGTTCCTCGACTCGACGGTGACCCTCGCGGCGGTGACCACGCCCAGCTGGTAGCGCCAGACTGAGCGCGCGTCTCGGTAGAACACTACCATGCCCTTGGGAGGACTGCTCATCATTTCTAGAATCTTTTGACTGTTTTTAAATTAGGATTCAATCTTATTTAAACTAGGTTCCATTAGTCGCCACCAGACGGCAAACCCGAAGTCTCTTTAACACGCTCGCAACCAAGAACCCGCTTGGTAGGCACTCGTGATGTTTGCTCAGATGCCGGCTCAGCCCGCTAGGCGGGCAGTAGCTATAAACCTACACGCCTAGCGAGTTCTGTCGGTTTCTGGTGTATTGTTCCATTTTTAGTCCGGTTGCGAAAGTGTTAAGGTGAACGTCCACCAGAGATGTGCGAAGGTCTGTTTGGTCTCGTAGATGTTCACCCTCAACCTTTTCACAGCCACAGTCTGCTGTGGCCGACAACTAAGTCGTGCCATTGACGCCACGACGGCCACGGACGACGATCATTTTCATACTCGCTCGTAACTTCCAATTCATCACGTCAGGTAGGCAGCGTTTTGTTTTGCACCCTGGCTGTCAAAAGGTTAACCTCGACCGCCATAGGCCTATGCGTAGATGAATAAATGAAACGACCATTTATAAGAATACTTTATTATTTACTCCATCTGGATCATGCGCGCGAGCGACCAGTCCTGCTTGATCTCCGCCGGTTCCTCGATGGTGACCCCCGCGGCGGTGACCACGCCGAGCTGGTAGCGCCAGAACGAGCGCGCGTCGCGGTAGAACAACACCTCCATGCACTTGCGGACCAGGGCTCTGGAAAGAAATATCATCAGTCAATACATTAAACTTGTTACTGTTGTCCCGTATATGACACAGTTTGTTCGTAAATGTTACAACATGGAATTCTGGAAGATGGTCCATAAAACAAGACAAATAAAAAGATTTTTCAAGAAACCAGAATGCTTTTTAGAGCCCAGTACCTACTCTAGGCTAAAGGTGCCACAGTTCCTACCTAACCTTGACTGACGCTGTCTAAATTCGGCTCCAATTCCAACAAGTTTGACAACTAGAATACTCAAACCGGCTCTTTCGTCTTGTTATGCCTGGCCCACACTTCGCCCGAATGTTGTTGCCCCAGGCATTAGGACCGTCATGTGGGCGAGAGAAGTTTAGCCGAAGCGGGTATCGGACAGACAAGCAACAGTGTGGCTTCAAGCGTTTGGTTATGTATAATTTTGTGTGATGTGTAATATTGTCTCGAAAATACTACTTTTATATCAATAATACTCTATTTGTTGCCCGGGAAGTCAATGCCATCTGGTGATATCTCAATGTATTACTAAAACTATCAGGTAGGCTGACAGCGTCATAGCCGTGGTAGCTCGGATACTGCATCTACTGGTGTAGCTCATCATCATTAACTTAAAAGTTATCCTCTTGTCGGTGGAGTATTTTCAATCTCTCTCTGTCGTACGCCAGCCCTTTGATTTGCTGATAGGGTGTAGCTACGGGACTAAAATTGTATACAGAATTGCCTACATTAGGACGGTACGCTTTTGCTCTATGAGATTGGGTATCTGTACTTGTATTCTTTAATCTGTGCTATGGTATTCAGGAATGTAACACAGTGACTCACTTGGCGGTCTCCTGGTCGAGCGGCCCCTTGTCGGCCACCTCGCGCAGCAGCGGCGCGGCCATGTACGCGCCGAGCCCGGTCGCAACCACGGGGTCCTCGTAGGCGGTGCCCAGCTTGTCTACGGTGCCGAGGAACGGCGCGCCGTCCTGCAACAGGAATTATTTCATTAAAGCATTATGATAGTTCTTTGTTTTCAATGTGACAACCACACGAATCTCCTAAGACACGGAAGGTTCCCACAGATATACAGGGGCGTATTTACCCCAGGGCCATCCGCCAGGGTCGGCATAGCCGCCGCTGACCGATTGCATTTTCTTTGGTTTTGGCGCGGCGAATCCTATTGGCCCGGGGCGCCGAATTTAAAAATACGTCCCTGCAGATATAGATATACATAGATCACGCAAATGCATGTACTTCGCGTGCCCGAATTAGGTCTCCGAGTTGGCCGTCCGACTGACACTCCGCGCGCGTCTGTTGTGGTAGCCGGTTGTCCGTGAGTATTAAGAAAATGCCTTATTGCAGAATGGATTTTGCGCGGACAACGGGGAATTCACATCACTAATAGGCATGGTGCCTCATGTTCAAATTGATAACGTAGTGATGCTAAATGGATAGTAAACCATCAAATTATCGTAATAATGTATTAATTATAAAATATAATTAAATTAATTAAAATACAATTGTATACTTGTGTGTCTATCAGTAAGAAGCGTTTTGCGCTGCCGCCAGCGACGTCAATCTTTGTCTCAAATTTTTGGGTATTTATGTTCAACCCCTTGTCTCCCGCTGACCCATATATGGGTCACAGATTTTGTCTCCGTGGGCTCCCACTAACCCACATATGGGTCACTTTTTTCAAAATAATTTGTACTCAATTATTATTATTTATCAAAATTCTAATTTAAACAACAACATGGAAACGTCCGGAAGTTAAACACCCTTCCACTTTCGGGGTCTCCAGGATAGGACGGGTTAATTGTAGTTGCGCCCATACAAACATTTGTTCCTCTCCAAAAACTGGTTCAAATAACATGATAAAAAAATCTTAGTCATCATCCCTATTCGCCCTTGTGACGTCACTATAGGTAGAAAAAAGTGACATGGTCGGTTTTCATACATCTGTATGAAAACCGACCACCAACAACCACTCAATCTTGAGGTGTTTAAGTTATCTAGTGTATTTCTATATCTGTGGTTGTTCCTGTTTGGAACACTGAAATGCTTGACCAAATAACGATGAGCCATTAGACATGTGTCGCTTATTATCCTGTTACATTCCTGGTCACACAGCAGAATGCTGCATTATATAAAACACACAACTCATGATTCAGAGTATGAGAACCGCTCGCTTCCACATTCACGTTTCTCACATGTTTTTTGCATTTCGCGAGAATGTGGAGCGGCCTAGACAAATAAAACAATTCTAAAATATCTTTTCCAATTGCTTGAATGTAATAATAGCAACAATTCTATACGGTTCAACTCACGTATTCAATGTCACTACGGGCGACATGTTTCGAACTCTTCGGGAGTTCTTCTTCAGGATGAGTGTTTTCGCGGCGCTTGTATCACTGCCCGCGCCCGTTCCGAACGCCGAGCGGCGCGTGACGCACGCGCCGACAGGGCAGGGGGAGGGGGGCAGTCTAGTAGCAGTAGTAGTAGTCCGTGGTGACAATGAATACGTGAGTTGAACCGTGTAATTGTTAGTATCATTTCAACATGTTTCACGAAAGTTTAAATTCAATGCTTGAATGAATACTGTATTTTAAGTTCATCTGAACTATAATTGTTTCCTTACCTGCATGCCGGCCACAATGTAGTTACTCCAGAGGGGGTCCATCTTGCTGCGCTTGTTGTAAAGCACTCGAGTCAACCAGCAGTGCAGGGACTTTGGCTTCAGATGGAGACCATCCCCGATGCACTGCTCGTCGATACTGAAATGAAAAGGGAATGTTAAACTATAAAATGATGGTAGCCTTAAATAGTAGGGTTTTCCTTTCGTTTTCAATCTAGAATTGGTTCATTACTCATTATCCAATGTATTGGACATGAAATCGTACACAAAGTTGCAATGATATGGAGTTTAATCAGTGTCTGAATTTGTCTATAATTGGCTTTGTATTTAATGTTGGCTATTGAATATTATTTTCTATCCTTTACTCAAAATCAACAACATTTTGAGTAAAGGATATATAATCCAAACCCAAGTTACGAGGGTTCAATAAAACGGCGAACCGCTTCGAGAATAGGTAGGTAGTGCCCTTGCGTTGCGCTTCGGTTGGCTACCGTGCCCCCAGATAAACTTATTTTCACACTATAAAATTCAAAATTTTTCCCCTAAGTGCCTAATAGTTAATAGTCTACATTAGACCACGGTGTTTTCAGTTTAGAACATTCTGTAAAATTGCTTTTCTTTTGTTTCTTTTCTTTGAGTCGGATGATATCGGTTCCTGCCACTATAGATGTCGCTAAAATAAATTTAGTACTTAGGGCAGGCGCAAGCTCATCGGCACCCGTCGGATGACGGGAATCGACCAGGTTCGGTAGCGTGCGCCAGCACTAGCTCTGTTTAAATTTTATATTTTTTGTTCTAGCAACATTCATTAATAAAGAAATGTGCGATTATTTTCACGCAGCTTTATTATTTTACAATTACTTATAACATAATTTCACTGCCCGTAATGTGTACGCTACTAAACGAATATATGATAAATGCAAAAATATCATTGCTTTACAATAGTTTTTGCAATATAAAATGACAGAAACCGATTATTCCTACACGAGTTTTCTCAACAGTTTTTTTAAAACGAAACGGAAAGATGACATATGTCAGCCGCGGCATTTGAAATTCTTTCACTCCGTGACTTTGGTTATATACGTGAATGCGATTTGAATTGTGTTTTTATCAACGACTTTTGCTGTTTCTGGACTTCGACGAAACCCCTTCACTCATTGGACCCCCTGTTTAATCTTACCGGACTACGAAGATCGACGAATCTACCCCGCTTTCGACTCACTGCTTTATCTTACTTGACTACGCCGAAACTGCCTTACTTTTTGAACCCCGGTTTTTCTTACCTGACTACGACGAACCTGCCTTACTCTTTGGAACCCCTGCTTATCTTACCGGACTTGAAGTAGCTTGTGGCATGGAATCTAGAATATGTCTTCGGGCAATGAAAAAAAGTGTTGCGTGCCTAATTCCGGTAAAACTTGTAAGTACCTATCTACAACGAATATATTGAAGATTTTTAATTTTATTTTTGTTTGTTCATTCATTGTTTAGAATAAAATAATAAGAAAACGCAGTCTGGTGTGCTGTAGGAATATGTATATGTAGGTTCATCATCCTCCTAGCGTTTTGTCGTACCTACTTACCCTAAAATACTTAATAATACATAAAATGATATTAAGTTGATTAAATTCTTTGAAATACCTACGTACGGGGCGGAAGACGAACCCACGACGTCCAGATTGCCAAAAAAAATCGCTTTTTTATTAATTGTGGAAGGCATTAAAACATATTTTATTTATTTAGGTAAAGAAAACACTCTTCACCAGTTCCCCAATCCAGATAAGGACCCAGACAGATTTCGAACATGGTTGTATGCAATTGGTGGAGATATATTGGCCTTGGATAATAATGTTATATTTAAAAATCGCAGTCTGTCATGCTCATTTTGGACTACGATATCATACACGTAGTGGAAAAATATCTGCAAATGCAGTTCCAACATTGCATTTACCAGGTCAGTCACTATATACTTACATATTCATATCAATTTTATACATATTTACAGTATGAATTGCCGTGAAACGGACCCTTGTTAGCCCATAATTCTAGTCCCCATAAGTCCCATAACACAAGCCTTAATGAGCTTACTAGATGGGACTAGGTCGATTTGTGTAAGATTGTCCACGAATATTTATTTATTTATATTTACTTATTTATAATTCATTTCATTAAACCATTTATTTTTATTTTTATTAAGGACTAATGAAAAATATAACCTTTTTTAGGACGAATATTTGTCATGGACGTTTTCTACGTACCTATATAAGTATTTATATTTATCTAAGTATATATGATATATATCCTAGCTCAGTGGGTACCCATAGTACAACCTTTGCTTAGTTTGGGGCTAGGTCGATTTGCGTAAGACTAAATTGAAGAGTTCTATGCATGTAAGCCTGTTTGAAATACGTTCAATCGTTATATTAGTCAGTTTTACCTATTATTTAACCTATTCAAAGCTCTGTCAAGGAGGAAAGTTGCCGACCACACGCCAAATTAACAAGACATTTAGTGCGTAATGTATTGCAAGAAGGTTGCTATCGCGCTGGGCTCCTTGACGCATATATCAGTCGTTGTTGGCGTCGAAAAGGCCTCCACACACCGAATCCGCGCCGCGCACGACCCGCGTTCGGTGTGTGGAGTGTTAAGAATAACTGGATTTTGGCAATAATTACCGAGACAATAATTTGGCAATCTTTATTGGTATTCCTGCAATTTTATTCTGAAGATAAATAACAAAGTTAAATAAAGTGGATCGAGATTAATGTTTTAAAACTTATACTTAATTGATATACTTCTCTGGATAGGTTTTTTCATCACCAAAGAAAGAACACCGATGGACGAAACTACAAACACATGGGAAATGAATATGGGAGAAACCGGTGAAGCGAAGAAATCAACTGCTAAAGGTGTGTTTTAGCATAAATGTAGTAAACCTATTGTATTAATCTGACAAGTTAAACTTACCCACTTCCCAGGGTTTGCTGTCGAAATTTGGCATTCTTACCCCCGATTTAATAAAGATCCGTTAGACCTTATCAGTCAGTAATTTCAAAAATGTAACTACTGAGTTTGAACATTTGATTTAATGCATTTTTACCATCCTAAAAACGGGCCAAAGGGCCACATACAGGCTGGATTCCGCCGCTGAAATCCGCCGGCTGATTCCGCCCGTAGCTGCTTTCTATAAAATGTATGGTGCTGCGACAGACACGCAGGAATCCAGCCAGACTGACTATGCGATGAATTAACGCCATTGCTTCGAGTTTTGGCTTGTTCGAGACGTCTTGATAAGTAGCTAATATATAATGTAATTTGTAAAATGATATCTTTCAGGTGCATCTACATCATCCACTATTGCTGGCCAGAATAGGAGTGCGACTGCAGACACCAATACTACGAATGCAGTAACTAATGTTGCCCTGATGAGAAGAATAAAAAAATTGCAATTAAGTAAGAACGCAGCACAGTTGAAAAAGGCCCTTAAAATTGCAAAAAATACGTCGTTCCAAAAAGCACTGAATAGTTTTACTACAGCGGCATTTATTTTCACAATGTTACAATTTAGAGAGATTAAAAAGCATAAAATGGGCAGAAGATTTACGAAAAAAGAAAAGGTCATGGCATTGTCCCTGTATAAACAGGGACCTAAAGCCTATAGATTTTTAAGGAAAATGTTCGTCCTACCATCACCGGTTACTTTGAGCAGGATAATTTCGAAAGCGTCACTGAAGCCTGGCATAAACGAAAACATATTTCTGCAGTTAGAAAAAAAAGCTAAAAAAATGAATTCTACCGATAAGTTGTGCGTCCTGTTATTCGACGAGATCGCCCTATGCCCTCATTTTGACTACAATGAAAAAAATGATAAAATATCAGGGTTTGTCAATGACGGCTGCATAACAAGGAAACAAATAGCGGACCACGCGTTGGTCTTTATGATAAGGGGTGTCCACAGGAACTACAAACAGCCAATATGTTATACTTTTTGCGCTGGGACCACCCCTAAACTTGACATCGCCAACCACTTAAAAAAAATTATAAAAAAATTGAAAACTGTTGGATTTAAAGTCTTGGCTACGGTGTGTGATCAAGGAGGAACAAACACCGTGCGATAAACTATCTTATCAATGAAACGAGACTCAAATATGCTAGAATACGAATAAATTTCGAGAAAAATCTTTTTGAGATTGATAATGATGAGGTTGTGCCTTTATTTGATCCACCGCATTTGATCAAAGGAATACGGAACAATTTACTTGATAAGGATTTACAATGCTTTATGGACAAAAAACAGAAATCTGCTAAATGGGAACATGTAATGAAATTATATCAGGAGAACCCCGCGTACAAGGGGTTAAGGCTAATGCCGAAGTTGACTGAAGCCCACGTCAACCCTAAATGTATCAGGAAAATGAAAGTTAAATTTGCAACCCAGATATTTAGTCGAACTGTTGCTACTAACATGGGATATTTGGCAGGTGACCTTTTGTCCTATACTATTAAACGAGCAATATTTGTTTGTATATTATTTATATATTTATAATCACGTTCTTGGAAACGGCTCTAACGTTATGTCCTACTTAATAATGCGTTAAAAATACAATGTAACGTTAAAACAATCAGAGAATGATTGAACTTATCAGGTTTCTGAGTAACATGACATGAGGTAATTTCAAAAGTCCTCAAGAGACACCAAAGTGCAGTTCTCGAAAATTTGTTCGTAGTACACGTTTTTCCACTGCTAGCGACCGGAGGGTACAGAAGTGGGGGGGACAGATAACCATGGCATCTTGGCAGGCGTTGCGAAAGTTTAAATACTTTTAGTTTACTTAAGGCCTCCACCCACCGAACGCGTGTCGTGCGCGGCGCGTGTGCTGCGCGGGCCCGCGCAAGTTGTAAAGCATTGAAAATACACTTCAAACACACATTGAACGCGGGCCGAACGCGGGCCCGCGGCGCTAAAGTTACAACTCGGCAGCGCGGCCGCGTGTGGTGCGCGTCGCGTGTGAAGCGCGGGCCCGCGCGGGGCCGCGCTGTTGAGTGTGATAGAGATAGTGAGATACATATTGCCGCCGCCGCCCGCTTGCGGTGTGAATATACGCTTCAACCGCGCCCGACACGCGCCGCGCACGACACGCGTTCGGTGGGTTAGTAGATATTTGTGACTTTCGACTTAACCCCAATTTCGAGGTTACCCCAATGCACCTTATGTAGGCAATAAACAGCAACATTCCTAATTAACATACTTTTTTCATATATTGACTTATAGCTATTCATTAGCACCTGACACATATTTATCTTAATTTCAGAGAAAGGAATACTACCGAACGAATGCGAAGATACAGCGGATGTAATCTTATTTTTTGATAATTTATTTGACTCCGTTAATGGTAGTTACCATAACTCAAAAAAGAAGAGTGGAAAGCCATTACTTGGTCCGCTTACCCCAACATCGATCCATGAAAAAGTGTGGAAGGAATCAAAACCTGTGTTGACATCAATGAAATTTGTAAAAAAAAATGTACCATCTAGGATGGTCCCTTCCATAAAAAACTGGTTATTTACCATAGAAAATATACAATATATTAAAAACAAAATATTTGATAATTTTGATATAGTCTATTTGGATGAGACATTTTAACCAAGATCCTTTAGAAAACTTTTTTGGTTGCATCAGAAGTCACGGCTTTCGAAATAATTGTCCATCATGTACCGGGTTCGAATCGGCATTTGCTTCGTTATTAATAAATAACTTAAGCAGTTCACATTCGCCCGGGTCCAACTGTGAGCGGGACTCGGCTACTGCATTTAAATCTCTGAGAAGAATATTCTTTAAAAAAAATATTCACATCAGCGATTTACCTAGTAATGTTGATGTAGTGAGTCACGTCATAAATCCAAACATAATAATTGGAATCAAGAACAAAAACGATGTCAGGGTTAGGGCTCAATTAGTGTATGTATCGGGGTACATCCTAAGAAAGACAAAGCATAACATTTTTAAAACATGTGATGAATGTAAAAAATGCTTTTATAATGATAATAAAGATAGCCGGTACATAAATATGAAAGAACATTTAACAAATAAGAAATGTTTGACTTACCCATCAGACAATTTTATTAGTCTGTTTTCAGACATACAAGATGTTGTGACGTACATTATAAAGTCAGAAATTAATATGAATAATATAAAAAATTACATAAAAACTTTACTGTACGTTATGGTAGATATCAATATCGTGCAGTGTGCAGAGCACAAGAAGGAAAGCACTAATTACATATTAGATTTAACTTGTCGACTATTTTTGGCAAATTGGTGCAGAGACATTAACAAAATATTAAGTGGTAAGCGGACTGATTACGATCACTCAGATATAGTACAAAAAATGGCTTACGAGTATAGGTGTAAGAGGCGGAAATAAAGAATAATTATATTTACAGGGTGTAATCGGTATGTGTACTTGCATAGTTGATTATTCTGCACGGCTATCACAAGACGGCGCGCGAGCTCTCTCGTTTTTTCTCGCACTATCCGTCTCTCTCTTATTAGAAAACTTAGAAACAGACTTATAGTGCGAGAAAAATCGAGAGAGCTCGCGCGCCGTCTTGTGATAGCCGTGCTGTTATTATAAGAGACTAGCTATATGCACGGCTGTGTCGGTTCTGAAGGGCCATCGATAGTTTAATAATAGGTATTATAAAATCCTTTTTGTAGTTAACCTCTAGTTATTTTAAGCTTTATTTTCTGTACTGTGTTATTTTTAGAGGTGTGCAAAAAGTGTATGCATTGTATTGTATAAATACGAAAGTAACTCTGTCCGTATATGTCTGTCTATTACTTTTGCACGGTTAAACCAAGCATGCAACTATATAGTTTGAGACCCCGAGACAAAGGCTACGCACGGCTAGCACGCGACGGCGCGCGAGCTCTCTCGATTTTTCTCGCACTATCCGTCTCTCTCTTATTAGAACACTTAGAACAAGAGGTATAGTGCGATAAAAATCGAGAGTAGGTCGCGGCCGTCCCATGCTAGACGTGCTGATATCACTTAATGATACCATTGTAACTGAATTTATTAGTATACACTGACATGTTAAAAAACCCGTGAGTCCTAGGACTATGTACTTGCAAAATAAATATTTGATTTTTGAATTATATTCCTATCTTTTATTAAAACTGTTTTTACAATAAAATCCATCAAATTTGGACAATTAGCAGAGAGAGCAATAATAACACAAAACTACTCTGGAAGTGTTTCAAATTGATGGATTTAAAATTCCCTGAGAATCAAATTCTTCCTACATCCACCCCACAAATATACGTATGTATGCGTAAAATGTAATTATACTCATGCCAGTGTATGTGTGATGTCAAATCGGAGGGTGTATGTTATTCTCGCAACTCTAGATGGCTCTACTATCAATAATGTTGACTGACAACTCTATACTATATATATTCAATATTCTCTTTGCATTAGACTACTGACTATACATTTTTTTTTTCTGTAGAGCCGGTAACGAACAGGTGACTTAGATTTACAGTTGGAGCCAAGTTTGGACTCTTGGAAACTCTTCAATAGCACTTTGCTCTATCTTTGTCCTTCATTGATTTCAAACTATCTTAATTTTTATGAAATATCTAAACAAGCTCTAAGTGTCTACATTTGGCACCAAAAGTGCCTTATGTTGATTCTGACCGGCTATAAAACTGGCAGCCCCCATACCAGCTGGCAAACATGTTAATCTGTATCAGTATGACTGACATTTTGTTATCATTTCGTCCTCCCAGACTGAAAATGTGACTGAAAGTACTGTTACTTACATTTTCTGCTCAATAATGTCCTTCAAGTACTGATAATCCGCATAGTCCCCTCCGTTACCCAGCAGTATCAGATCATTGACTTTGGTGACTCTGGGACAGTCGCGGAAGCGAGCCAGCGAGCCGTAGGACCCGAGCATGTCAGCCGCGACCACGCAGCCCCCGTTGAAGCGGACACCAATGACTGTGGTTGTTGTTGTGATTGGCTGGGCGGAGCTGGAATAAAAACAAAATTATTGATAAACAATGTTAACATGATTACACATCAATGAAACTAGAGTGTGAATCTTGCTCTAAGGTTAATATTTGGGTGGAAAGTGTGAGTATTTGTCTCTAAGGCTTGATTTGTTCCTGTAATTAGGTATGTATATCGTAGAGCAGCACGGTTAGCACAAGACGGCGCGTGAGCTCTCGCACTATCCATCTCTCTCTTATTAGAAAACTTAGAAAGAGACAGATAGTGCGGAGGACTCACGCGCCTTCTTATGCTAACCGTGCAGGCACAAAGCTGTCCTAGGTCGTCTAGGCTAGAGCATGGTTTTAAACGAAGGAAGCTATAATGTCTCACCTCTGAACAGACTACAAATATTAAAAGAAACTTACTGTGCTTTAAATTCTTGTACAGGGTGGTTAATTGGCCCGTATGAAGACGAGTTTCCCGGGAAGTTGTAGAAAGCGCCCGGAGCGGGCCCATTTTGCCAAAAGGCCGCAGGATTCATGATGTCACCCGAGAATGCCATTGTGGAAATACACTAAATTATTTTCTTTATTCGCTGGACCTGGGAAAGGAAACTTGCAAAAATTGCTGGGCAATGACAACTTGACAAGCGGCTCCGAAATGACAAACAAAATTTGAAGACGTTCCGTTACAAAAGAAAATAATATTTATAATTTATTATTTTTTTGGTAACCCGTCGATGTTGGCAAAAGACCATACTTATAGACTTCGTATTGAACTTTATCTCAAATATATACTTATTTTTTCTCAATTCACTTGCTTCAGGTATTTCATCATTTATTAAACACGAAAATTAAGTGGCAGAACTAGTTGAAAAACGGAACGTTTTTATTCGTTTAGAAATCAAAGCGTTTGTAGTGTGTTCGTTGAAATGACTGTATTAATTATATTTCCAGTATTATACTAAAATAATAATGTTGTAAAATTAATATTTTTTGACAAAAGCATCAAAAGCAGCAACGATACAAATTTAATGTGCTTGTATTTACGTTTATTGGTAGTTCGAAACACTTGCGACTAACTTCGTGGTTCTTGCTGTTACTGAACGAAACCTAAATGCGAATGTCTAGCTAACTTCACGTTCTTTCAGATTCCTCTTCTAAAATTGACACAACAAAATGTCTAAAAGAGGTTCGTGAAATTATAAAATATCCATTTAAATCCCTTTCTAAAGTGCACAAACTAATTAACAAACATGTGAAGATCGTGTCTAGTGTAGTAGCTGTTGTGATACCATGTATATTTTTGTAATCCCGCCTTTGCGCTAGTGTTTTGGTGAAACATAGAAATACGCACTAAGTTATGAATTCTCTTGTTTTAAGGACGTGGTGGTTCCGCGGGAGCGAAGTTCCGCATCTCTCTGGGTCTCCCAGTAGGCGCCGTCATCAATTGCGCCGACAACACAGGTAAAACTTGGATATATTTGCTTCTAACAATTATAACCTCCAAACTTAGCACGTTCGAGGCTGATAACTGATGATGATCCTTTACTAGAATACACAAAGTGTATTGATTTATGATGATTTCTTCCTTGGCTGTGTCTGAAGTTATTCAGTCCTCGAATTCAAACCAAATGCTGCTTAAAAAATCATCAATTCTGGGAACATGTATGTGTCTCAGTGAAACTTCTTTTTTAGCTGAAAATATTTAAATAATCACAAAGTTTCAGTATTTAAGACCTTACTAATCATCCTCCTATCAAAAATAATAATGTATACATAAGTAAAACTTAAAATTGAACATATAATAGATAGACAAATATGCAAACTTTTTGATTTTCAGGCGCCAAGAACCTGTATGTGATCGCCGTGCAGGGCATCAAGGGTCGCCTGAACAGGTTGCCGGCGGCCGCTTCCGGGGACATGATCGTTGCTACCGTCAAGAAGGGCAAACCTGAACTCAGGAAAAAGGTACACATTTTTAATTTATAGCTGTTTACCACATGCTTTAGCAGTCACATGTTTTGATTTGCATAGTCCTACTACTCATACTACAACTACATGCAATTCTTCAAGCCACTTTACAATGTAACTGGATTATTCTCTAATGTTAATGGAATAGAGGTGTACTGTGGTGTAGTATTGATGTATTTTCTTGAAGAAGGATTAAGAATGTAGTCAAATTGAGAAAAAAGCAACACAAGAGATTAAGTAATCACAAAGTTATAGTTTTATGAAGGGGTCTGTTCAGTCCCTTTTCCTCAAAACGCACCTTCATATGAAACAAATGTCATTTACTACGCTCGAGGATCATGACGTTACGATCTGCTAGCGTTTTCTCTCTAACAAGCAACATTAAAACAGTTAAGCTTAGTAATTTTTTGAGATATGAGATTTTCGTCATTAGGCATAGTTTTTGCCTTCTATTTTATGAATTGATAATAAATTTTGAGTCTACACCCCTATTCCACCTTAACCCTTTAACGGGCTTTAAGGCATGTTGGTTTTTCATAGAATTTAACCCTGTCACACAGAAATAAGGTTCTTTCATGATGGGAATATAGTTATCTCTGCCTTATAAAGGGTTAACCACATAACAGAGATTGTTGAGGTTCAAATCCCAGTTTTTTCATGAAATGTATTGCTAATAATTGTCGTCAACAATATTTTACTTATTTATTCATTTAAATCAGACAACAAAGGCCCATATTTTTCAAAATACTCCTTTTAAAACATCATAAACACTAACTGCAATTTGCTTCAGTGGATGGTACTTGCTGTATACTCCAGGCAAAATACGGTTTTGAAAAACATTAATTTATAATAGTGTTGTTTTTGTTGATTTCATTTGAAAATGTTATTCTAAGATGATTTAGTCAAGAATCCGACAAACTTTCCACCCGGAAGTAATTATGTAGATTTAAATGAAGCATGCATTATCTTTTTTTGTACGATTTATTTTGAATATTATAGAGCAAATGTAAATGAACCAAAATAAAGACAAAAACATTTATTAATTTTTTTACTGACTTTTTAGAAGCCAGTTAATTTATCATTTTTTCGATGTCTGAAATTTTGTCGGATTTTGTCACTGGGTAACTATTTGATTGATAATATATCCGTTATACATAAAAAATAAGCTATTATAAATTATTTCCAAAATTTTCATTTTTTCCATACAAGTTGTCAGTTCATTGCCTGGACTATAATTTATACTAACAAATAGAAGAAAAGTCGGTGAGACTGTACCTTTGTAAGTTAGTATGTATGTAGGCGGTAATATCTAGAACCAATTTCAAAAATTCTTTCATCTGTGAACCTTCTTTCTGGGTGGACCTCTAGTTCTAGTCATACAAATAACTGGCTTAGGCAACTAGTACAAATAAATAGCAGGGTCAGCAATAACTACAATATCTGATATGTGCATTTATTTTGTGCAATGTGTTTGCAGTGATGATACACCAAAGGTTTCGCTAATATACTTTCTGAGCTGTTTTAAACAGGTTGACGATATGCCTTGGCTGACTGAGCAACACAATAATTAATTAAGTAATAACCTTGTGTTTTGAGAGATAAGTTTATTTCTAAAACAAGCTGCTATTTTCTGGTCTGATCAAGGGCTGTACCGGGGATGTTGTGGACATCTGCAACCGCAAAAATCGATGCGAAGTTTTTGCGGATGCGGATTTAGTGCAAGTCGGGATAAGATCGGGCCGCGTCCTGTGCGCGAGTTAGGTAATTACGTCCTAAGTCGAAAAATCTTCATTTCCTTTGTCATATTCTGATTTGCCGCATTCACTCGTGACAAGAATGATGTCGCGTTTGTTCTATATTGTTCGGAAAGATTACAATTCAGTCGCAACGTGTTTGATTACGGCTCGGTATCATATGGACATGCATTGACAATTGTTTATTATGTTCCTTTTCACTGCCAAAGACGGCCATTCACGTCATCGGAAAAGTCGTGCCATTCGCGCCCCTGACGCGCAGAGCCACATACACACCAAACATACACACACCAAACCATAGACATACCAAACATTATAAAAGAGTTGTTTTTGAACGGTCGTCATTTGACGTTGGTGGCCATAAAATAAAGATAATAAATAATACAAAACATTATAAAAGAGTTCTAGAAGTGGTTCTTATTGGTTTTTGGTCGTCATTTGACGGTGAAAAGGTTAAGGTTTTTATTTGACCGCAAAGTCTACATTCGCGGATTTCAGCCTCGAAATATCCGCAACATCCCCGCTCTGTACAGTCAACAGCATTAATTTGACACAAAATTGCGGGTAAAATACCCGACGTGTCCTTAAAGCGGCCGCACACGGCGCCACTAGTGGACGCCACAAGTTGCGGACGAGTCTCTCATGCATTTTGTATGACATCGGCGTTACACGGAGTGTTTAGTGGCCGCGACCGACCCACAAGCTGTGGGAGTGTCGGACACTAGTGGCTGTAACATGCGTTCTGAACCGCCGTCTAATGTACGATTCCCACCGAAGGGGCCGGGCCGGGTCGCCTGGCGGCTGGCGCCGCATCGCAACGGATGCGCGAGCACCCGGCGGCAACCGACCGTGTTTTAATAGAGTGCAGTAGTCAAAATCCGGAAGGAGCCGGTCAGATGAGATGACAGCCGTCTGCGAGAAGCTGACCGGCCGCAAGCCCATCCCAAAGCTTCCTTTAGCAAATTCCTTTGGCAACTAGTGAAATGCGCTCAGGCGCGCTCCGGCCCGGTCGGTGAGACTCGTACATAACTGCTAAGACATGAAAATTAAAAATTGTATATTTCATAAATGGCAGTTACAAAATTGACAACAGGTCTTCCTAGTAGGTAAAACACCCGTGTCAGGAACCCGCTCCTTAAACAGTTGTTCACACACTAAAACATGAATCTCTTCCAGGTAATGCCGGCGGTGGTCATCCGGCAGCGGAAACCGTTCAGAAGGCGGGACGGGGTGTTTATATACTTCGAGGACAACGCGGGCGTTATAGTGAACAACAAGGGAGAGATGAAGGGCTCCGCCATCACCGGCCCCGTGGCCAAGGAGTGCGCGGACCTGTGGCCCCGTATCGCGTCCAACGCGAGCTCTATAGCTTGAAGTGGAATATATGGTTAAGAACATTTGTTTGTTTTATTTGAGTACGTTTAATGACGCAGACGGAAGAATGGAGAGGACTGGGACTCCCATTCTTTGTTTTTGTTTCTTTGAAGTGAAAACTTCTTTAGCGGCGCTGAGCACTTTTTGAGATGGGGAAAAATTGTTAAATACGCGACAGAGTTCTGTGACGTCAGATGTGAAGGAGGTCACTTTTTGCTGCTAGCCGATTCGACTTCATTAAAAACTGAACGCTATTCGTAAGAGTATAAAGCCTTAAACACTTCTTGCAATAGCATATTCTGCAAATAAATTTGTAATAATACCAACGCGTCCTTCACCGTTTTGCTATTGAGAAAATTCGAATTTGGGCGTTATTCCTAAAGAGATAAAGCTTAGAAAAATATTTACCAACGGCAAAAACTAATTGATATTTTGGTCGCCACCGCCGTCTGCTGTGCAAATTCGAATAGTTCGAATTTAGACGTTATTCCTAAAGAGATAAAAGCTTTGAAAAATATTTGGCAATGGTAAAAACAAATTGGTATTGTGTTTGCCGCCGCCCGTCGGCGCGCCGGACCCCGGCACCGTTGCGCCGCGGCGGCGCGTTGGGCCCGTCGCACCCAACGCGCCCGCGGCCCGTCCGCCTAAATAATTGATAATTGTTTATAAAGGGTCTAGCCGCAATCCTATAGTGAAACTGCCCCTGGCTGAAATGTATAGCTTTCTTAGGTGCGTTTATTTGTCTTATTATAAGATATCATTTTACCAAATTTTAAGTCTATAATCACCTTCGTTGGGTTAAAAATAAAAAAAATCGTTTTCATTTTTTTTTAGCCAATCTAATGGTTTGATTTCTTTGAAATTTAGAGGTGGCATATACCTAATAGTAATTAATGAAAAAAACAAAAACAAGGTTATATTACTTTTTTTTAAAAGCTTGAAAAACGTTTTTTTTTTTTTTTTTTCTGAGATAGGGCCAACTTCAATTTTTTTGTTATTTAATGTAAAATATAATATTGCATTACGTATATTTTTTCTAAAAAAATCCATTTGGGGCAAATAGGGTAAAAATGTCTACAAAAGAAAATAAAAATCTTAGAATGTAATGAAACTTATTCAATTTCTTACAAAATAATATATTAATTGTGTTTTTATGACAAATACAAAAGGAAATGCAAGGGATATAAACGTGATACAAACTGAAAAAAGGTAATTTGCCTTAAAAAATAATGTTTATTATTCCATCATCATCATATCAGCCGAAAGACGTCCACTGCTGGACATAGGCCTCCCCCAAAGAGTGCCACAATGACCGGTCCTGCGCCACCCGCATCCAGCGGACTCCCGCGACCTTTACCAGGTCATAAGTCCACCTTGTGGGGGGCCTACCAACGCTGCGCCTTCCGGTACGTGGTCGCCACTCGAGAACCTTTCCGCCCCAACGGCCATCGTTCTACGTGCAATGTGCCCCGCCCACTGCCACTTAAGTTTAGCGATTCGGAGGGCTCATTTCTGATGCGATCGCGCAGAGAAATTTCCAACATAGCCCTTTGGATGACTTTGAGCGTTCTTATGAGGCCCATAGTAAGCGACCACGTTTCAGTGCCATACGTCATCACTGGGAACTCACACTGGTCAAAGACTCGTCTTGAGACACCATCAACTAACATTAATTTTCACCCTGGCTGCAACCATCTGCCCAATCCTAAATTCAACCACGGTCCCGAGTTACCCCACGCTCACGGTGCCAGGAACTAGGTGCTACTGTCTAGGACGAGATGACATTGGCAGGTCCTGAATTCTTCACGTAATAAATGATTACTGATATTGTGGCGTTCGCTGCCGGTCACCTTCGTTTAGTATTCATCAAACAATTCAAGTCTAACCTTTTCACCGCCAAAGACGGCCATTCACGTCATCGGAAAATCGTGCCATTCGTGCCCCTGACGCCAGAGCCACTTTAATACAAAAAAATGCACATTATTGTGGCCGATCTACCAAACTGCATGATTTAGAACATGCAATTCGATATATCGTCCCAAAACAACAGAATCGAACCTCAAAACATTATAAAAGAGAAGAGGTTTTTGAACGGTCGTCATTTGACGTCGGTGGCGTCCGTGGCACGGCGAGTCACTTCGTCAGCTGGCGGTGAAAAGGTTAATATTGCAAAGCCCCCTGCTGGCCATAACCTCTAGTGTCGGTTGGGACGGGAGCAATGATTTTCAAATGCATACAGGGTGGAAATAGATTTTGGGTCAGTGAGGTGAGTTGAAATCGAAGGAAGGTCTCCTAAGACCATTTTCACGTACACACGGGATCTGGTAGCTGCCCTCACTGACCCAAAATCTATTCCCACCCTGTATAGTCCGACGGACTGTCGGTAGTTGCAGTATACACGTCGTGTCTGCGTTGTACAGTCACCAGCAATAACATCTGCCACAACTAGCACGCATAAATATCTGACATGTCTAATGCCATAAGGACGTTAGATATTTTTGCCGGCTTTGTTACGGCAGATATTGATGCCGGTGACTGTACCCCGTAAGCGCAATGTTCCATCTTTCGATGTAGTTAAAGCAAAGACGCGTAGTTGCAGTATCCAAGACGCAACCCGGGCATTGCATTATATAAACAGCGTACACACTTTTAGGCAACCGCTGTTTCAATCGGCTGCCTCGCGACAATTTATTTTTCATATCGGCGGCGTTTCGAGGTAGCTTCAGGTTCGCGGCGTCCAAGTGTTGGAATGATCTCCCCCCACCTATCCAAGGAGCGTCTAGCATAGCAGGTATACCTTTAGGCGCCAGCTTAAGGGCTATTTGTTGACGCTCCAAAAATCCCAACCCTAACCCATCCAGCACTTTATTTTATTTTTATCCATTTTGTTTTATTAAACATCCCAACCGTTTCGCGTTTTTCACATGTCTCTCATCCCATTGTGCTTGTGTTACTTATTTTACTAGTATATTAATTATTTATTTATTTTGTGTATACGTTTGTACCGGCGGTATGTTGTGTTGCGTTCCGTGGGTCACGTACGGTGCTGTCTGAAAATCAGCGCTGTAGGTGTCTGGCTGACACCTCGGCATAATGCTGAGACAGCGACCGATTCACTGCCGCGAAGACACACACATTATGTGTAAATTGTATTGTATTTGCACTCCCTTTGTCTATGTGTGTCTTTTGCGTAGTGAATAAATGTCTTCTTTCTTTCTATATCTTTTTCTATTTCCGCCCCAGGCCAAGCACAACACTTCGGGAGCTCAAATATCGCGAGCCATCCGGTTGCCTCTTGGATACTGCAACTACGCGTTATTGTTCGGAATAATAGACTGCGACTATAAAGTCGGGGTCCGTGAGTGTGCCGAGGATTCCGAAGATGTTCTTCACACTTCTATAGGTTAAGCGAATGTAGGAGAGATAATGAAACAATTATAATATTAGAAATATCTCTTATATTTATGTTACAGTCTAAGGGAATCGTTACGCAAAGTACTTTGAACACACCAACAAACCAAGTGTACAGATAGGTACAACATACATATAACAGTGAGTCGCATAGCGCTGGGTAACTAGCTAACGTCATATAACAGTCGTATAACATCACCGCGATTCCTGAGACTATTTGATCTATGTAATTTGATGATAGGCTGAATAACCACCAGGCCCCTATTTCACCAACTTGACAATTGTCACCTGACAACGACAATTCTCCGTTAGTAGAAGTTAAGGTGGTCGCTAGGTTACTTGTGAAACCAGCAATGTACGGAGAAATGTCGTTGTCAGGTGACAATTGTCAACTTGGTGAAATAGGGGCCGGAGCTTTGCGAAAATGTGTTACGGTGTAATTTTAATGTTGGCAAGTATCGACCTAGAAATAACGTGCGCATAATCATCAGTCGTGAAGAGGTTAATGACCTCAACCTGCATGTTAGGTAGACTCGACGTGTTTTGTATTAAGAGTAACAGATGACTTGATGTTTATCTGTTTTCTTTTCAAGCGTATTTTGACGAGTATTGACTAATAAATAACCCGTGTAGGAATTTTAGGTATATAATAAACGAACCGTATGTGACACATTGCGTTTGTCAATGTGAAACCAGACATGGATATTTTTTAAAGATTGAGTAACCGTTATTCGTTGAGTCAGATATGGCGCATCGGCCGGGAATATCGACGTACAGGGTCTCCAAGCACTACGTCATTTCCCTTTGCACTCATCAAAGCCACTGGCACAGATTAAATTCGACTGCTATTGATTATCATATGGCCCTTTTCAATAGATCCATGGATCCAGGCCCCTATTTCACCAACTTGACAATTGTCACCTGACAACGACAATTCTCCGTACATTGCTGATCCACAAGTAACCTAGCAACCACCTTAACTTCTAGAACAAGCAGTGTAAGGCGAATTGTCAGTGTCAATTGTTGCAAAAATCTTTTATTTCACACTATTTAGACATAGTCTTGTCAATTAGCATCACTACGGATTTACAGTCAGCATCAGAAGAAGCTAAGCAAAATAACACGCTCAAAATGACCTACACAGATCCTTATTCCCTTGACATTAGAGTTCGTGTATAGATCATTTTTAACACTAGAACTGCTTAGCAATGTCTGCTGCGTACAAACAGCTCATATTGATAATTACATTGACAGCCAGAAGGCAAAACAAAACGCTGCCTACCTGACCGCCAGTGATAAATTAGAAGTTACGAGCGAGTATAAAAATTACCGTCGTCCGGGCCGTCGTGGCGTCAATGGCACGACTTTTAGTTAGCCGACTGTGGCTGACAAAAGGTTAAACATTGCAATGTATCAGCATCAACCGCTACAAACATTAGTTATATGACATTTCGCTAGTTACGAATGGCCGATGCCAAAAGCAATAGACGTTATCTCTGTAGTGCTAGTTTCTCACGAAAGCCGACATCTCAGTTTCATCCTCATACTCGTAATTTCCTAATCAAATTTTGAATGTTGAACCCTCTGTCAGAAGTGATATAAGCTCGTTCACATCACCTTTGTAGATCGTATGATAAAAGTGATATGGACGGATACATTCGAATATCATGGTCACGTTTTACACGAGTTGAGAGCATGTTTAAAATTATACTAATAACGGTTAAATTCATTGACACTACGGGCCACATGTTTCAAACTCTTCGGGAGTTCCCCAAGGCAGGGTTCTAAAGGATAATTATCAATGATAATCATCACGATAAGTATCATGATAATAACAGATGGATAATTATCAATTGATAATAACAAAAAATTGCGCTAATGAAAGTGAACTGTATTCGAACGTGTATTTCCCCACTGGCGTCTATCCGAACGCACGAAGTGTCAATGGGGATTACCCTTACAAGCAGAATTCAGTCCGGATTATGCAAAGTTCAGCGAACTCGAGTGTCATTGGCAGAGATCGGAAAAATTTGCGACATTGTTTGCAATTATGTGGACATGACTCCAAAATCAATCAAAATGTTATTCAGTTAATTAATTTTTTACTTGACATATAATTTGATTCCTAGTCAATAAATACAAAAGTTTGTTAAAGTATAGGTTTATTAAAAAAAAAAAACAGTATTTTTTTCAAATTTTTTTTCTAGTGTAAGTAATCGTGTCAGTTTAAAATCGTTATTTATTTATTATATATAAATATTTACGGAAACGATACCCATTTTAAATACGAACCTTTTGCTAATAATTATTTATGTAATTCATCGTCGTCGTAACGTCATTTTTTTTTAAGTTATTATAGTATATACGTGCTTATAAGCACTTTATAAATAAACTATTATCTCCAATAATTCAAATTATCTTTCAATGAATAATTAATTAACATATTGATTAATTTTGGAGTCATGTCCACATAATTGCAAACAATGTCGCAAATTTTTCCGATCTCTGGTCATTGGTAACACTGGTGAAGTAGCAAAAAGGGGAAGTGGTGGAAAACGCGTACCTGGTTCAAACGTAGCGCCGGCTGCAAGATGTTAAGGCTGCCGGTCTTACGCACTTTTCTTCTTAAAACTTCTGCGTTGATGTACCGATTTAATGACGACGATGATAGGTAAAAAAAGGTTAGTTCGAAGCCTTTGGCGAGGGACGGAATGGAGATAGTACTCGACATTGACCGACCCGAATCGTATCTAGAGCTGAACTGGCTGGTTGACAGCGGTGTCAGTTGATGTCTTCATTCTACCCGCGTTTTCCAGGGATAGGAATATGAAAGGTATTGGAGGTGGGTGACATTAAAGCTGACATATGAATTGTAGATAATCTATACTAAACAACTGGTGATAATTATCCGATAACTATCGGATAGTTATCCGATAATTTTATTATCTTGATAATTTCGAACCCTGCGACCCAAGGTGCACGTCGCCCGTAGTGACAATTAATACGTATTAGTGACACATAGTTTAACCGTTATTATAAGTACAGTTTAAAAGTTATAAAACACATTTAGTACGTCCGAGGAAAAACGTCTTTCGTGAGAGACATAAATAAAATGATAGACTTCGAGATGCCGAACATTGCCTCAATAAGCCTGGAGCCCTACCGCCTCTTCTTATGCACTTTAGTGGCGCCCTTGACAAAGCACCAGTCGACCGAGATCGCCTGCCCGAGGATGTCCGCTCCATCTAGGGCTTCGCGGGCGCTCTGAGAACATTTAAAAATATCCATTTATTTAATCTTTATTGCACATTAGAAAAGTTGAAAAACCCCCGACATTTTCATTTCAAAGTCCAATATCTCAAAAACGGCTGAACAGATTTTCATGAAACATGGCTAAGAACACTCGGGATAAAATTATCTATGACAAAAAAAAAACTAAACGAAAATCGGTTCATCCGTTTGGGAGCTACGATACCACAGACAGATACACAGACACGTTAAACTTATAACACCCCTCTCTTTGCGTCGGGGGTTAAAAAGAATATCTTATGCCAAAAGGCGGACTTGATGCTATAAAGCATTCTCTACCAGTCAACCTTAAGGTAAAGCAGATAAAATGTGGGCAGTGCAACTTAATTAATATAATGATGTGACCCATTTCGCCTACACTCTGCCTACGAAACTGAAGGTCCTGGGTTCCAATAGAAAAAAATATACGAAATATTATTCGATATTTAACAAATGCTTTCCGGTGAAGGTAAAGATCGTGAGGAAACCAAGTGAGGAATAGTTCCAAACAAGGTCTTGTTTTCCCTCTGGGATTCCATTGCGATTAGTTGAAGCCAAAGCGGACCCTAGATTCCTTTAGGGTACAACCGGGAAAACGCTGGGAAACCCGAGGTTGAGGTGGTCACATACACGTGTATCTATCATCCGAAATTGAAACATAAGCCATTTTGTACAGTCGACTACAAAGAGATCGATACGGACAAAGTTACAAAAATATGTATACACAAACAAAATATGTATGCAAAAATGTGTATGTATTGCCTTATTATTAAGGTCGTGTATACATATTTTTGTAACTTTGGCTGTATCGATCTCTTTGTAGTCGACTGTACCTCACTGTCAATGTGATAAGATGCATGTTTCAATCTCTTATGGTATACAGCGTGTCTCTGACTTAGGGGCTTTAAATGTAAGGCTAGAATCTACTCACCAAACTAAGCAACTTTTGTTTTACAATTTCTTAAAAAAATGCTATTTGTTAATTTAATTATTTTCATACAAAGTAAATGTGATGTTCAATGTACATCATCCATTAGTTAGTTTTCATACTTGTCAGTGTCATGGATGTCAAATAATGAGGCCGTGTTTGCAATACATTGATGGTACAGTTAAAGTTCAAACGCGAATAAATTATAGAAATAATAGTTATTTTACAAAGTTGCGGAACAAAAGTGGTTCAGTTTCAGGACCGTAATGGACATTTGCATTTAAAGCCCCTAAGTCAGAGACACGCTGTATATTTAGTTTTATTTAAATTGACGAAATTGCATCAGTAGTCCATTCAAAAAGCATCTTTACCATCCAAGGTAAAGGATTCAACTTTCAATGACAGCTTTATAAAAATTCAAAATATTTATTCAGCAAATAGGCCACAAGGGCACTTTTACAAGTCAAAATGTCTATCCATAGACTCAAAATAGTATGAGTACCATGTCAAATACAATAAGAGAAAGAAAATACAATCTTATTTCTTAGAGATGTATAAGGTCTCCAAGTGTGAAAATTAAAATAATCATGTTTAAATTTCATAGGCACCCACAGAGATGTATGAGGTATCTATTTGTAAAGAAGTTGGTCAGCTTAAATAATCTCAACTATAAGGAACTTGACATTCAAAGCAAACGGGTCGGTCTATCCATAAATATGTCAAAAACAACGCTGATGACAAATAATAGTAATGAAGAGCAGATCTTAATAAACGGAATTACCATTGATTATGTTAAGGAATATGTATATCTTGGGCAGATTATATCACCCTTAGACCAAACAAACAAAGAAATTGAAAAAAGAACCTCAAACGCATGGAAGAAGTTTTGGTCACTAAAAGAGGTTATGAAGGCAAAGGAAATACCAACTAGCCAAAAATTTAGGGTTTTCGCCACGTGCATTATACCGGTGATAACTTATGGATGTCAAACTTGGGCACTTGCAAAAAAACACTACCAGAAACTTGCTACATGTCAAAACCACATGGAAAGGAGGGTGCTAAATATAAAACTTAAAGATCGAGTTAAATTATCTATAATAAAAGCCAAATCAGAGCAAAAAAATTGGGGAGATAGTAAAACAACAAAAGTGGCGCTGGACAGGCCACATGATCAGACAAAACCTAGATAAATGGGCAAAAGAAGTAGTTGAGTGGTATCCAAGAGGAACTAAAAGGAAAAGAAGAAGACCAATTCTAAGATGGTCAGATGACCTTAAAAGAAATGGGGGAGGAGAGTGGATGCGGGACGCGAGGGATCGCAAGGTGTGAAAAGCTTTGGAAGAGGCCTTTGTCGGAGGACAAGTTGAGGTTGTCGATGGAAAGCAGTAAAGGAAACGCAGTAAATAATAAGTTATATTTTTAAATAGTATACGTTTTTGCAAATTGTAAACCTCAGCAATAAAGGCTATTTTATTTTATTTATTTTATTTATAAGATTTGTAGGAAAAGTACTGTGTTAAACGAAAATACTCACCGCTGCCTGTTTGTGAGTCTCGTACTCGACCAGGGCGTAGCCCTTGAGGAAGCCAGTGCGCCGGTCCAGGTTCAAGTGGATGTTCTTGATCTCACCAAACTCAGAGAACTGGTTCTGGAATGACAAAACAAATATTTTGCGTACAAGGTTTTATTAGTCTTTTTTTTGTAGTCATAAACTAATCTATACTAATATTATAAGAAGAAATATTATCATAAGATTGTAGCTTTGTAAGAATTGTAAGTTTATAAGTGGAAGTGGAGTGGGTGGGTATTCCCATTTAAAAATTATTTCACCTGCATATAGAATGGACTTGGAGGTTTTGGGATGATTATATTATAGCCTATATTATATGGCAGGTTTATCTCATGTAATTGAAGAGTTCCTATTATGGTACGCGCGTTTATTTCTTTTTGTGCTCTGATCCATGTCATTAATTTGAAGTTTCGATTTCGCTAGCGCCTTCGGTATGTATGGTACATTATATGGTATACTTGTTACATTTCACTAAGTCGAGTAGTTTTGTCGGAATTAGACTTTAACGTCATAACGATAGGAACCCACTCACGTTCATGAAATGCAACAACTAAAAATCAGGCGGAAATCTCCGCAAGATAGTTCATTGGCAGTTTATCCAGGGTGGAGCAGTGGTAATAGTAACTTATAAAACTGGAGGTATAGAGAAGATTGACGTGTGGTTTGTCTCAGGAAGAAACGGAGACTCTTGACCTCAGAAAACAGCTGTTCTAATAAGAACAGCTGATTGCTCTGATAAGCGCAGTTTTTGGTTGTCCCGGGAAGGACAGTTTGTAACTGTGAAGACGGCGCATTGAAAGCGAGCGTAGGTCGCTGGCCGTTCGTTGCAATATGCTGACCCGCAGGTTTGCTCGCTGTACGAATGCAGTAAAGGTTACGCTTTTTAAAGCTTACTGCCAATCCTTCTACACATGCAGCCTGTGGAGTAGTTTTACGCAGCGGGCGTACAGCGACCTACGGGTACAATATAATAACGCTTTCAGGATGCTTATGGGGCTGCCTCGTCACTGCAGTGCCTCGGGAATGTTTGCGGAGGCACAGGTTGATGGTTTTGCGGCCATCATGCGTAAACGGTGTGCCTCACTACTAAACCGCTGGCGAGGCAGCGCCAACGGCACCCTGGTAGCGCTAGCGGATAGATGGGACTCCCCCCTTCTACAGAGATGGACTAAGCTCCATACCTGAATTGTGTTTTTAATTGTAGTACCTACTCTTTCATTTTTAAGTAACAAATAACACTAGAATATAAGGCTGTAACTAACACCTATGGATTCCGTCCGAAATAAAAAGTTTTATTATTATTATTATTGCAGCATCCATTCACATCGAGTCAAGATCTTCATACAGCATCATCGTCGAACTTCAAGGTCGTTCTTCGAGCGCGGAGCGACAGCGCAGCGATGTGTTCGTCTCGACGGCCGGCGCAAAAAAGGCCCAGCTTTTTTTTATCTCACCTAGTATTTTGGAGATTCCTCCACTATGTACGCATGGACAGGGGAAGGCCCGGAATTCCCGCGCCAAAATTATTTATAGGTGAACGAGGCGCGCGCGAGTTCACGCGCCACCTATCTCTCTCTCGCTGTCACGCATTCATCCCACTCTAATCTTATAATTGTTACTGCGAAATACTTTCACAAGTTGTATGCTATTTTATTGTATATACACCCCGGGCCAAAAGTATGGAAACAAGCTCAATATGACAATAGTAAACGTTAATTTTCACACGGATTTTTTATTAAAAGAATCAAATATATTCAAAAATTTACGAAATTTCTATTCCTATTCATATTGATTATGTGTGTTGTTTTCAATATAGACCTAAACTTTGTTTTCATGTATGTATCTGCCTTTTGCTTTCATAACTGCAGCACACAATCTCGGCATTCTTTGAATCAATTTATCGATGGTATTTTGTTCAAGATTAGCTCACGGTGTTGACGAATTCGTCCACAATGCTGATTTTGAAGTTGGACATGTTTTTCTTATCTGCCTGTCCCAGCTCGTCCCACAGTAATAATGGTAACACGAAATATCAAGGAAAACAACTTTGTTTCTATACTTTTGGCCTGGGGTGTAGTTTGGCATATTTGGAAATAACTTATTCAATTAAAACTAAAATGTATTGTTATGAATACTCCTAGTAACATTGCTATTTACCTATACAGTAAGTACATCTTTCGTATATTAAGTTCAAACACTCGCTCTCGATATGTATACATTCAGAATAACTATAAGTCCTTAAAAGTGACTATAATATCACTCACACTTGTATTGAAAACAAACAACCATAAAATTATAATTACTAACTACCTAACTATTGCGCAAAAACAAAGTAAAATAGATATTAGAATTTTACCAGCGTTATTGGATATTATCTCAAACACCATTGTTTTATACAACTTTGACTGTTTACTCTTCATATTATGGCACTAGATGAAATCTTATATGAATTAGACGATTTAAATAATAATCAGACCTTTAACTGTAGCGTCTCAGACTTACCCTCTTATTTGCCGATAACGAAACCCGCTTACTCTATTATTACGCAGAATATAAGAAGCATTTATAAAAACATGGATGACTTAGACGTAAACTTAACCTCTTTAAAACAAGAAATTGATATATTAGTCCTCACGGAGTGTAGATTAAATTACGATAGACCTCTTCCAATCAAACAGAACTATTCATGTTACAATACTAGTATACAAATAACACAAAATGACGGTGTCGTCGTCTATATAAGTAATTCTATTCCGCATTCAGTAAAAGAAATAATTTTGGTTGAAGCGACTTGTCTCCAGATATCTCTGTCATGTCTAACAATTTTATGCATCTATCGTTCACCGTCCAAAACAAATACAAGTAGTTTTATTTCATCGTTAGATTCACATTTTAAAAATAATCAGATTGGTAATAACGTAGTCATAACGGGTGACATAAACATAAACATTTTGTTACATAACAGTTCTACAAATAACTACCTTAATATGTTGGCTTCCCATGGGTTACTACCGGCTCAT
The DNA here is from genome assembly GCA_947578815.1 of Epinotia ramella. Taxonomy (NCBI): domain Eukaryota; kingdom Metazoa; phylum Arthropoda; class Insecta; order Lepidoptera; family Tortricidae; genus Epinotia; species Epinotia ramella. The sequence continues at coordinate 9,860,864 of OX388226.1, read as the reverse complement.
AAAGAAAATACTCGTATTAATAGTTGTCTGGATCATATCTTTATTAACCTTAATCCTAAAACATATTTCTCTAAAACGGCAATCCTAAACACTACCATTACTGATCACTTAATGACTCTGTTTAATATTTATTCAAAATCTATCACTACGTTTAAGTCTGATACTAAAGTTATAACGGATTATCCTAAAGCATTTGCATTGTTTAAAAGTAATAATCTTGGTGAGTTACTACTTATAAATGACCCTAATATACTAGCTAATAAATTACTTCAATATATTCAAAATGTGATTGATTCCTGTACTAAAGTAGTTAAAATTCCTTGTAATAAGCGAATTCTGAAACCATGGATTACCCCCGGTGTACTAAAATGTATCCAACACCGAAATAAATTACAGAAAAATTTACGACGTGACAATACGAATGAAGTACTACAGATTACTTATCGGCGCTATAGAAATTATTGCAATAATTTAATAAAGAAATTAAAGCAGAAATATGAAAGAGATCTCCTTAATAAAGCTAAAAACAACAACAAAAATTTATGGCATACGCTTAAAACTATTACTAACCTTAACAAAACAAAACATAAAAATGATAAACTGGTAAATATATGTAATACCCCCGAAGCATCAGCTAACCTAGTTAATAAACACTTTGTAAATGTTGGACAACATCTAGCCGAGCAAATGGTAACTAATACTACCGCTGATCTCAGAGCTTATTTGAACACCATAAAGCAACATTCCTCCTCTATTGGTATAATTACCCCTGACCATCAAGAAATAGAATCAATAATAGTTAATCTAAAATCCAAATCTGCGTCAGGCTGGGACAATATACCGACCTCGTTTATTAAAATGGCAAAATCCGAATTAATCCCAATTATAGAACATCTGACTTCACTCTGTTTCACACAAGGGATATTCCCGGCTTCTCTTAAGCGGGCTATAATTCACCCAGTCTTTAAAGATGGGGACAGAGCGGACGTTAACAACTACAGACCTATATCGGTATTACCCTCAATCTCTAAAATACTAGAAAAACTGATCAATTGCAGACTTATCAAGTATCTAAGCAAGTTTAACCTTTTATCACCTAGACAATTTGGCTTTCGCGAAGGAAAAAATACCGAAGAGGCTGTTCTAGAACTAACAAACTCGATTACTACACATATTGAAAATAAAAAGAAAACTTTATGTATTTTTCTCGACATAAAAAAAGCGTTTGACACCGTCTCTGTCCCCATCCTTATCAGTAAACTGGAAATCCTAGGTATCCGTGGGCAATTCTTAAATCTAATTACAAATTACTTAAATAATAGAACGCAAAAAGTCAAATTATGCAACGATGTTTATAGCAAAGATGAATTATCTACCCCCTTTGGAGTCCCCCAGGGAAGTATTCTAGGCCCAACACTCTTTTTGACTTATATTAATGATTTAACCAATATTCAGCTTCCAAATGGCTTAGTAATCTCGTACGCTGATGATACTGCGCTTCTTTTTCACGGAGACAGCTGGGAGGAGGTATACGCTTATGCTGAATCCGGTCTGTCCAAAGTAATAAAATGGCTTCAAATTAATTTACTTTCATTAAACATTAAAAAAACCAATTATATAACGTTTTCTATTCAAAACAGCACACAGCCTGATAGAACTACACATTTATTAAAAGCTCACACTTGCTCAAATCATTTGACAAATAACTGTACTTGCTCTGACCTCAAAAATGTTCCCTCCACTAGGTATTTAGGTGTCCACATCGATCAATTACTTTCTTGGAACCAACAAATCGAAATTACTGCAACCAGAATACGAAAACTCATATGGCTATTTAAATACTTGAGGCATATCTCCGATAAGGAACTATTAATCTATATCTATAAAACCCTAGTTCAATCCATCGTTCTTTACTGTCTGCCTGTATGGGGGGGTACTCACAAAACTAAACTCTTGGTTCTGGAGCGTGCTCAAAGGTCCATTCTTAAAGTACTTTTAGGTAAAAACAAAAGATACAGCACTATTGATGTTTACAGAGATTCTAATGTTCTTACAGTAAGAAAGTTATATATCCTAAATTGTATTCTGAAAATTCATAAAAATCTAAAACGAGATCATAGTATGATACAAAAACGTAATCCCTATGAAGTAATAAAGCAATTATCAAGAACTAGGACCAATTTTGCTAAACGACAATTTAAAGTAGCATCTGTAATTCTTTATAATAAAATAAATAGAAAAACTAAAATCTACAGCACAACTTATAGAGAATGTAAAAAACTTATTTGTAACTGGCTTAAAAGCCAAAATTACGACGATATCGAATTACTTATGACTAACTGCTAGTCATAAGTGATTGGATATCGTTCGAGTTAGTCACTAACTCGTAATTATAATTATATTTGCACGTAACAGTCATTTCATTCACTTAGATTAAATTAATTTAAGTTTAACTCATGTTTTCGAATACAGAACTACCTTAATAATGAACAGAAGACCTTTCCAATCTAAGTATCTAAGTATAGTAATAAGATAGATAGATTTAGTAGTAAGCTGAAAACAAACTATGTTTAGTCTTATTTTTAACATGCTGTTACCACCTGTATGAAAGAGCGTTTCCCCCTAATACAAGTGTCTAACTTAAAAGGGAGAAACGAACACTAAATGTAAAAACCTTGTTGAAAATAAATAATTTTGAATTTTGAATTTTTTTTTGAATTGATTATTCTATAAATAATAAATAAATAAATATTGGTGGACAATCTTACACAAATCGACCTAGTCCCATAGTAAGCTCATTAAGGCTTGTGTTATGGGTACTAGACGACGATATATATAATAGATATAAATACATAGAAAACTTCCATGACTCGGAAACAAATATTCATGCTCATCAATATTTGCCCTTACCGGGATTCGAACCCAGGACCTTCAGCTTCGTAGGCAGCGTCACTACCCACTAGGCTAACCGGTCGTCTATGGTTAACAACAGAGTTTTTCTTCACTACCTACGAGCTTCCAGCCAAGTCCTGCTTCACCAAACACCTGGAAACTCACCTGGATATCTTCCTCCTGTGCCTCCTCATGCACATTGCTGACAAACAGAATCCAGCCTTCAACTGAGCGCTGCGGTCCTGGTGTGTTGCCGTCTCCTTCTGGCGCAAGGCTGTCATACCTGTAGACAGAGATGTGTATAGGTCAATCAAATTCTTAGCTGTCCTGTCACTGTCAGTAAGGAGTCAGACAGACACCTACAGCTCTGATTTCCAGACAGCACCGTACGTGACCCACGGAACGCAACACAACATACTACCGATCGGGACGCGCCGGCGTCCATGCGTACAGTGGAGAAATCTCCAAAAAAGTATGTGAAAAAGAAGAAAAAAAATAAAAAATACTACGGATACAAATACACATAAACATAATAAATAAATAATTAATTTAATAAATTTGTTAAATATGTAACACTAGCACAATGGGATGAGAAACACAAAGTAAAACACGCGATACGGTTGGGATGTTTAAAAAAGTGCTGGATGGGATTAATTAGGGTTGGGATTTTAGGAGCGTCAACAAATAGCCCTTAAGCTGGCGCCTAAAGATATACCACCTGCTAGAAATCATAGTCTTTGTACTCTTTGTTAAAACAACGATTGCAGATGAGCAACAAAAAGAACATTAAGTCTGCCAATTTAACTTTTCTTGTATTTGTGCAAGTTTAAATAATTATACTAGCTACCGCCCGCGACTTCGTCTGCGTAGATCCGGGATAAAGACTATCCTATATTTTAATCCAGGCTATAAACTACCTTTGTGCCAAATTTCATCCAAATCGGTTGAGCCGTTTAAGCGTGATTGAGTAACAAACATCTAAACATCCAAACTTTCGCATTTATAATATTAGTAGGATAATAGTTTTGTTCTCATAGCTCAGTTGGTTAGTAGCAACAGGCCATGAATGCCTGTGGTCGCCAGTTCTAATCCGGCTTGGAACATTAAATTTTTCCTTTAATTATTTTCTTCAAGTTTAAATAATATTATAATATAAAAGTTGATTGACTCATCTTATTGCAGACTGTACATTTGAATACAGATATTTGGGAATCCCGACTATGTCTCTCAAAGACCATCAGGGGAAGAGAAGCTCTGGATAGAGTCTGATGGAGGACTCTGGAGGAGAGACAATATCTAAGGAAAATGGCTATCAGTAATCAGTAAATGTGGGAAACCCAAACACTGTTGGAAAAAATCCAATGAATCAAACAAAGAAGTTTTCTATTAAAAAAGTGAATACTCACGAATGTCTGAAATAAAGATATAAAATATTTGAATATTACGTTGTTGGAGTTCCAAGAGGAATATAGTTTACATTTTAACCGTCACCATTGAAACTTATGCTGTCTCATTCACAAGCTCTAAATGAAAACTCAGATCCCATAAAAAACATTCCATGTAAAAAAGAGGCCAGGTCTCGAAACTCTTCCACCGTAAAAAGTTGTGAGATATTTCGTAGAGCCAAGTCTCAGGCATTCTTTAATCTTTATTTGCTTGCTAAATAAAATTCTGTAACTTGGCAATCACACAACTTTCCTGCATTAATGGATTTCTGCATACCTAAAGCAGTATTGTAGTATATGTAGTATTGTATGATTGCCAAGTCACAAAATTTTATTTAGCAAGCAAATAAAGATTAAAGAATGCCTGAGAATTGGCTCTACGAAATATCTCACAACTTTTTACGGTGGAAGAGTTTCGAGACTTGGCCTCTTTTTTACATGGAATGTTTTTTATGGGATCTCACTTCTTTTTGTAAGTTATTGTGTTATCAATACATACAAATTATGAATGCAGTCCCAGTAGTTTGGTTGGGCTCTTGTGTTTTCTAATCAGGGTCACCAGGTACTCCAGATCTTTGATTATCCCAGTTTTTATAGTTTTCCCTTTATTATTATTTTTTATTATTTAAACCCTAACTCTGTACCAAATTTCAGCTCTCTGAGTATAAGGGAAGTACTAGTTCTATTTTGATGATCGTGAGTGAGTGAGTGAGTGAGTCATAAATGCGAAACTTTGCTTTCTCTTAACTTCGGAACTAAATGACCTACAGCCCTGAAATTTTGGATTTTAAGAATGTGGTTACAGCTTACTGGATGACGAAAATTTCTGCGTTCTGGTCTTATCCAGAGGTTCTCAAATAGGGGCCTGAAAATGCGGCGAAATGGTTCCAGTAAAGGATATAAGGTACGGCAGTTTTTGTTTCACGCTCGACTCGGCGGGGGCACTCCCGTGCCCCCAGATAAAAGTATAATGAACAATTGAACATGTTCACTAACAATCCTATTCAGAGACCAAGCAAACCAAAAGAAGGCTCAAATGCTATTGAATGCATTTCCGCTCAGGCATTTATATTGCCAAACTAGTTCCGCCCGCAACTTTGTCTGCATGGACCCGGTGTAAAAACTATTCTTTAACCCAGGCTATAAACGATCTTCTTGCAATATTTCAACCAAATCTGTTGAGCCGTTTAAGAGTGATTGAGTAACAAACATTCAAACTTTCGCAATTATAATATTAGTAGGATGCTGAAATAAAACAGGTCAAAACAAACCTTCCTCGGTTTCCGCGCTCGGCGGCCCCACCAGAGACCCCCTCGTTGCCAAAACCACGACCCTTGCGTTTTCTCGCTTTTTCCTTCAATCTAGCAATTCCCTCTGAAATGGAACAAAGATTTAGTTAGAGTTGAAATTGATCTGCAACTATTTCTTGTAGTTCTTAGAATTGATTTACCAGTATTACACAGAAATATGGTCAAATTTTGACTTCAGCTCTCTTTACCAAGTAACGAATGTAAAAGTAGGTATAATATTGTTCTAAGAAACTAAAACAATAAGCGCCAAATACTTCAAGCATGGCTGTATTCATTATATTTATGGTACTGCTCTTTGCGTCCTCAATAACACAGACACATGTAACATATGTACTTAAAATAAACAGTTAAAATATCGTAGAAAGTATCACACATAACCTACAAGACAATATATTCTTACCAAATTCGTTGTGAAATAACCAACATTAACGTTTTTCAGGTTAAGCTATCGATACCGATAATAATTTAGTTTGACTATAAAAAAAGAGAAATGGGAAAGAAGTAATATTCAAATGAATCAGATGCCTTACGTTCACCATCTTCGTCGACTTCAAATTCCTCAGAATTTTCGATATCCAGGACGTCAGCCATAGTTTAAACTAGTTTGGTTATTCTTAAATGGTAATCAAATTACAATATTAATAACTATTTCAATAAATTGAAAAGCTTCACTTCGTTTTGCGTTTTGCTTTACGTGACAAGTTATCATTTGACACTTAAACAATGCACGCCGCCATGATTTCATAAGTCGCGTTCAAGTTTAAATAGTTCGAAAATAATATAAACTACATAAACTACATTTAAAAGAAATAAAATCATGTTTATACTGTAAAAATCCCTGCTGTATGAATTGTGTGTGTATGACAATGTCATGATAGAAATAATTCTAAAACGTATCTGGAACCTGAAATCATTATAAAATATTAGTTTAATAGATTAACCTCTTAATTTATGTGGTAAAGTAAATCAAAATCCCCTGTTGTTAGAATACATTAAAATTAGTTCAATGGAAGCAAAATTCAAAAAATCTCGTACTTCGGTTTGGGTATTAAATTCTGCAAAAGGATCACGATCGAATTCACCACGAGGGAGAACTAGCGAACAAATCCTTCACAAATATATTGACATAATAGATTCAAAATCAAATATCTCCACTGATGGAAAAGCAACTGAAAATTTAGATAGACCATTTGACTACTTTGACGATGAAGAGTTTGCCTTTGGAGTAAATTTAATCAGCAATAAAGTGGCATGCACTTGCGATAACACAAAACAACTTATTCAAATGGGTAAGTCTAAAGCCTGCTCTACACAATGGGCCATCAAGGCCCATCATACAGGACGCAACCATACCTTAGGGGGAGAAAGATAACTCTTTCGCATTCCAACGCATAACTGCGTCCCTGTCCCGCACCATGATGGTCCATTTTGTACGGTCGAGGTCATAAATACGTTTACACTTTTGCACCTTATTGCCTTGTAATAAGGTGCAAAAGTGTAAACATATTTATTACCTCGACTGTACCTATAGAAGCCATTACAAATTGTATCGACTGATGAAGTTTTATTAGTGGAAAAATGTGGGTAGTATTTCAACTCATCATCATCTCTCAGCACGGCTTGCACGCGACGGCGCGCGAGCTCTCGATTTTTCTCGCACTATCCGTCTCTCTCTTATTAGAACACTTAGAACAAGAGGTATAGTGCGATAAAAATCGAGAGTATGTCGCGGCCGTGCCATGCTAGACATGCAGGGTTCGTTACTAACGGTTTATGTTGGCTGGTGTTGGCTGGGTTTTTGCAACTCGACGTAACGTCACAGCGCCTATTATGCGTGATGGGTTATTGGCAGTACTCGTGTCAACCTAATTTTACCAGAAAGCCTAGCAGACTCTTAATGTTGCCGACGACGACTTCTGATAGTGATCTCGGTGATCTGAGGTGTTACCCCAGAGGTGATTTACATGGGTGATGTGGGTGACTGTTTCTCCGTCCTCCAGGCAGGCTTTGCAGAGAGGGCTATTTGTAACACTTCACACACGAGTGAAGCGGTGCTTGTTCATTAAGGCTTGGTCGGTAATGACTCCAATTAGGAGATGAGGATTGCTGGATGCTTGACTCTGCCTGCCTCCTGAAGTCCTCGGATTCTGTTTTCAGCATCCCTACAGTGAATACGTCCCGGCACCTTTAGCTAGAACCTGCGTGAAAGTCGATTTACGATTACGAGTGTAATCTGAGGGGAGGGAGTGTGAGAGGAAACGTGGCACTTGCCTCTTTGCTATGTGAGCAAGCGCACTAGAGAACCAGCACGAACGCCGCCATCTCAGTTCCATTTGCGTGCCGGAGATTACTTTGCACTCAAATGCATTATTGGCGGTCAGCGGTCACCGGTCTGTCTGTCTGACGGATCTGCTACCTGTGGGTTTAAACGGTCGCTGTTCTATTTTATATTTCCGGAGTTAACCAACTCACGTTATATTTAAATAGGAAGAGAGGATGAATGCTGATCATTCAGTAATAATTTTGTATCTTCTATTCTAATATGATACGAAAATAAGATATGAAGCAGTTTAGTCTAAGACTTTCGTCTCATAAAAAAATATGATTGGTATCGTTGGGTTGGTAGTACTCCTCAGCTGTCAAAAAGCATCCGTCTGTCAATAATCTGTCATTTTAACAGAAAAGAAAACCATTGTGCATTTAGTGGGAATTTATTTGTGCATTCAATACTATTAGTTGTGTAAATCCAAGCTTAGATTTATTAAATACGGTTTTGGATTGTTCTCATAAGATGCCGGAATTTGACCTGAAAGATTCCATCTTAACATCACTTAATGGTGGGTGATGTTGTTATGCTGTTTCAAAATTCACGTTGTATTACATAATTTTTGTTTCTTGGAACACCTTTTGTGTTGTTTGTATGACACACTTGTTTATTTATAGATGCTGAGCGCCCTATTTTGATGTAATTCTGTGCGAGTTACGAGTTTCGTCTGATTTTGCCTTCGATAGTTCTTAAATATGAAAAACGGGGACCCGTTTGTCTTTGGTACAAATAATAAGATTATGTGTGTGTGTCTGTGTGGGATTGCGTTTAATTAACTAAATTCTCTTGTATATATACATTTTATTTATTTTCTTTGTAATTCTTGTAAACTGCTAACAGATTTCATGAAATATAACCTATAAGTTTAAAGTGTCTAACCATAACATTCCACTTTATTTTGATTATAATGATGTCTTTGAAATCCCCGAGAGTTCATAAAAGACTGGATATTTCACAAGACCTGAAGATTTATACTTATTTTGTACTTAATATTGATTATCCAGAAATAACATTATAGTGGTTTTGTTTTTTTGATTTTGTGAGAAAGGGATGTAACACTTAACAGGGGGTTTCTGATTTTGTGAATAAGTAGATTGATCTATGATTCAAAATAATTTGGGTGAACTGTGGAATATACTGTGTTATTTGTTGGAAAAAAGCATTTTTTTGTAACTAAATTATTAAATGGACTAAATTATTAGCAGTTATAATTGGAATTCTCCAAAATTATTAAAGATTGCCATGTATAGTAATTTGAATGTTGTTATGCCTCACTAAGAGTTAAAATTTTATAAGTTCAAACTCTAACACTGGTTGAAAAGGCCTCATTTGTCCAGTTCTTGCACTCCAGGATTCAAATCCACGACGCTCATAGGAAGGCTCACTACCAACTAGGCCGTGATATATTTAGAAACTGATGGTGATATTAAACATTTCAGCGCAAGAGCCATGGCCGGAGAATGTGAAGCTGTTCCAGCCGTACGAAGTAGAGCAGATACTGCTCCCAGATAACGCTAGCTGTCTCGCCGTTCAGGCCTTCTTAAAAGTAAGTCTTATTTTAAAAGCCTATAAACCATGGACCTAGAATACTCAGGACAGGCTGTACGTGATGCCACAGCGAGGGACGGAAAGGCTCCTATGCAGCTAAATTAAGAACTGGTCTTAAAATGGCTGATGACATGCCATAAACAACCTACTCAATTTGGACGGGTAATGGTTTACGTGCCACAACCTCATACTAAGTCAGTTGTGGCAAATAAAAAAAAGTGGAACTATGACAAGGACAATGAATGTTATTTCCCTTTCTGTCACACTTATACTACCAGCTCGCTCGCACATGGTATTATTATTACCATAGCTTGTTCAGAGTATTATAGGTTCATGCTATAAAGTTCCTCTTTCCCCTAACTGTTCCTCTGCTGGCTCTGACTGAGCAATATCCATTTGTCGCGAAATGTGACCAGGTAATGAATTTTATAGAAGGAAAACTTGTTTTTCTAGTTTAACATATGAATGATGATGTCTTCGTTCACTCTTTGTCAGTATACATAACCTGCCAGTATGCTTAAAAAAACTTAGATTGAAGATTGTTCCAAATAGAATCAAAAACTTGTAATTGCAGTTAAGTAGATAAGATAAGATAAGATAGCCTTTATTTGCTGAGTTATTTTGTTACATTTCATTTACTACATGCATGCTTATTATATAACAAACTAATTTATTATCCTAATTAAAATATTTCATTTTCTATACATATTTGTTTTATTTTCCTAACTTCAGCTTGCCTCTCGGACATAGGCCTCTTCCCAAGCTTTCCATTTTGTTCTGTCTTTAGCCTCCCTTCTCCATATTGTTCCTGCTTTCTTTCTAATATCGTCCTCCCATCGCATTATTGGTCTTCCTCGTTTTCTTTTTCCCTGTCTTGGATACCATTCTGTGATATCCTTTGTCCACTTTTCCATATTTTCCCTCATCATGTGTCCTGTCCACCTCCATTTCAACTTTTTGATGCACCGTGTTATATCCGCCACTTTGGTTTTCTTCCTAATTTTTGTTAGGGACACCTTGTCCTTCCTTTTTATGTTAAGCATGCTGCGCTCCATGCTTTGTTGGCATACTTTCAGCTTCTGGGTGTTTCTTTGTGTGAGGGCCCATGTTTGGCTTCCATATGTGGCACAGGGAAGTATGCACATGTTGTATACTTTGCTTTTTAGTGTTTGTGGGAAATGCTTGTTTTTCATTACCTCTTGGAGGGACCAATATCGCTTCCATGCACTTGTTACTCTTTGGTCTATTTCTTTCTTCATCTGCAGTGTTGAGGAGATAATCTGTCCGAGATATGTGTATTCTTCTACATATTCGATCTATTTATTATTTACTTCTATTTTGGTTTTTTCACTGTTAGTCATGATTTTTGTTTTTCCAACATTCAGTGACAATCCCACTTTTGTACTCTCTGCAGCCAATTCCTGAACCATCGTCTCTAGTTCTATTGAATTATTTGAGATTATTATTAGGTCATCAGCAAACCTGAGATGGTTTAGTAATTTGCCATTTATGTTTATTCCGTAGTTGGCCCAATTTAGTTCTTGGAATATTAGTTCAAGCACTGCCGAGAATAACTTTGGAGAAAGAGGGTCTCCCTGTCTTACTCCTTTTTTAATCTGGAATTCTTGGCCCTCCCTTTCCATCTTAATCCTCGCAGTGCTATTTTTATATATTTTCTTGATCACTCTTATGTATTTGTATTCGATCCCTTGACTTTTGAGAGCACTCCATACGGCACTATGTTTGATTGAGTCATTGTAATCTATGAAGCTGAGGTAATATGTTTGTTGGTATTCATTGCATTTTTCTATCACTTGTTTTATAACGTGTATGTGATCAATCGTGGAGAAATTACTTCTAAACCCTGCTTGCTGTTTTGGTTGTGCTAGTTCGAGAGTTTTTGTCATTCTATTGAGAAGGATCTTTGAAAATACCTTGTATAAGTTAGACATGAGACTTATTGGTCTGTAGTTTTCAATTCTATTCTTATCTCCTTTTTTGTGGAGTAGTATTGTGACAGATTCCGTCCATTGTTCCGTCCATTGCGAGTGGGCCTGATGGAATCCCTGCAATTGTGCTGAAGAGGTGTACTCCCGAGTTGGCTCCGGTCTTAACGCGTCTCTTTCGGCTCTCTTATTCTTCTGGCGTAGTCCCGACCTCGTGGAAGTCAGCTTTGGTGCATCCGATCCCTAAAAAAGGCGACCGCTCAAACCCGTCCAACTACAGGCCAATAGCTGTTACCTCCCTTCTCTCGAAGATAATGGAGTCCATTATCAACTGCCAGCTCCTTCGGTACCTAGAGGACCACCAGTTGCTTAGCGATCGACAATACGGTTTCCGTAGAGGCCGCTCGGCTGGTGATCTTCTAGTCTACCTGTCACATCGTTGGGCACAGGCGATCGAGACTAAGGGTGAAGCATTGGCTGTTAGTTTGGATATAGCGAAGGCCTTTGATCGGGTTTGGCACAAAGCACTTCTTTCGAAGCTACCATCCTATGGGCTTCCCGAGAGATTATGTGTATGGGTCAGTAGCTTTCTAGCAGACAGAAGCATTAAGGTCGTAGTTAACGGGGAATGCTCCGACTCCATGTCTGTGAATGCTGGTGTCCCCCAAGGTTGTGTGCTATCGCCCACGCTATTCCTTATGCATATCAATGAAATGCTGCAAATCAGCGGAATTCATTGTTATGCTGATGATAGTACAGGTGATGCCTCTTACACCGGCCGTACCAATATCTCTCGGGAAATCGTCATCGAGAACCGGAACAAACTTGGGTCTGAAATTGAGACTTCCCTAAGTGCAATCTCTGAATGGGGTCGACTTAACTTAGTCCGTTTTAACCCTACCAAGACACAGGTTTGCGCGTTTACCGCAAAAAAGTTAAAGTTCGACGTGTCACCTTGTTTTGAGAGCACTCCCCTGACTGCCGCAGCCAGTATCGGAATCCTTGGCGTCGACATTTCGAGGGAAGTCCAGTTCCGCGGCCATTTAGAGGGTAAGGCCAAATTAGCCTCAAAAAAGCTCGGTGTGCTCAATAGATCGAGACAGTATTTCACACCGGCCCACCGCCTGCAGCTTTATAAGTCGCAGGTCCGCCCACACATGGAATACTGTTCTCATCTATGGGCAGGGGCACCCCAATACCAGCTTCTCCCTCTGGATCGCATCCAACGACGAGCAACTCGAATTGTCGACAGCGAGCATATTTCGGATCGGCTTGACCCCTTGGCGCTGCGTAGAGATGTGGCCTCTCTCTGCATTTTCTATCGCATGTATAACGGGGAGTGCTCCGAGGAATTGTTCGGATTAATCCCTGCCGCTTCTTTTCGCCATCGTCCAACGCGACAACATTACCATCCTCACCACTTAGATGGTTGGCAGTCCTCAACTGTGCGCTTCTCCAGAAACTTCCTGCCTCGCACAGCTAAACTGTGGAATGGATTGTCGCCTGCGGTATTTCCGGACCGATACGACCTTCAAACCTTCAAGAAAAGAGCGTACTCCCATCTTAAAGGCCGGCAACGCACTCACAACACCTCTGGTGTTGCAAGTGTCCATGGGCGGCGGTAATCGCTTACCATCAGGTGATCCGTCTGCTCGTTTGCCTCCTATATCATAAAAAAAAAAAAAAAAAAAAAATTGTTTTGGGATTGTCTCTGTGTCTAGGATATCGTTGAAGAGTTGTCTTAAGATTTGGATTATGACCGTCTCAGTTCTTTTCAGGAGTTCGTTGCTAATTTTATCGTCGCCAGGAGCTTTGTGGTTCTTCTGGGTTCTTATTGCGTTTCTTATTTCGCTCTCTATGATCGGCGCCACTATATCATCGTTACTTCTCTCAAGGTGAATGTCTGTGCGCTCCTCGCAGTTGTCATTATACAAATCCCTGTAGAATTCGGTGGCAACGGTCATCATATATTTTCTGTTCGTCTTCTTTTTTCCGGTCTTGTTATCTTTCATATTTGGTATCCACGTCTTATAATCTCTAAGTTCTTTTTCTGCTCTTTTTATTCCTCCAGTTTTTTCGATGTGGGCCATTATTGTATCTGTTCTTTGTTTTTTCGTGTACTTTTTTATGCTGTTGTTAATGTTTTTGCTTATTTCGGATATATCAGACTTGTTTACGTTTCCATTTATAATCATCTCTTTTCTGGCTTTAAGTAATTTCCTGGCTTCTTCTCTTGTACGGTCCTTTTTTTTTAATGCAGGCTTCAATTTATTTGTTAGGTTTTTTAGCTCTAATTCGATGCAGTCATATCTTTCTTGAATATTTGTCGGTTTTATATTTTTTAGTTTATTTTCCAGACTATTTTCCAATTCTTTTAAGGTGTCCTCAGGTAGTAGGCAGTTAAGTAAGTCTCCAGAAAAGGTGTCATTGAGGTTAGCCCATAATTTATTGGCCTTTGACCTGAGGTTGACTAGGAGCGAATGTATCATGACGTAAGTCCCCATTGAAACTAGGAATTCTTGCTTATCTATACTAATATTTCAATTGGAAATTTCTAGTGAAATTGTAGCATTGTAGGTTTGTATGTAAGGGGTAATCTCCGGAACTACTGGACCAATTTCTTAATCGATTTCACCCGTGTATAGAGTGCTGCTTTTATGAATGGACGTAGTATGTAGGCGCGTATACGCGGGTTTGCCTGTGTTATTTGCAATACGCGGGCCGAGCCGTGCGGACAGCTAGTTCAATATAAATAAAATAAATAAACAGGCATAAATACACACAACGAACAACCTTCAGTGAAGTTCAGTGAGGAGCCTTGCGCCTTGTGACATCCATCATCAGTGTACTCTTGTACGTTTTTCATTTGTTTTAAGTAAAACATATCTATTATTCCCGCAGATGTGCAACCTCCCCTTCGAAGTAGAAATGCGCTGGAACGCCGAGTTCATGTCTCCCTCGGGCCGCGTCCCTTTCATCAAGTGCGGAGCGTTCGTGGTGTCAGAGCTGGAGCCTATAGCGCAGTTCGCTGCTAATAAGGGCATGTCGTTGTGCAGCCGGCTCAGTACGGAGGAGAAGGCTGAGATGCGGGCTTACATGAGCCTTATTACTAACGTGCTGGTTAATGCCGAGGTAGGTTCACCATGACTTTTTTCCCCATTTGTTCCGTATATGGCACGACACAACTCGATGGGGCTTCGCTCCGGGCGCGTCTTTATTGATATTTTGTTTGTTCCTTATGTGCTCACCACACACTGGGACCTGCCTATACAAGTTGGTGCACAAAAGTTTTCTAAGTTATAACTACAATAGAATGATCATTATGAAAACCTGACATTTTTTTTAATACAACGACGGTGGCAAACAAGCTTACGGCCCGCCTGATCGCAAGCGGACACCGCAGCCTATAGACGCATGCAACTCCAAAGGAGTAACATGGGCGTTGCCGACCCTTGATATGTTTGAGGATTCGCCGTGTTGACAGCTCAAGGAACAAATTCCCTCGCTCTCAACACAACGCATCCTCGGGAGCTCTGGCGACCTTGCTCACCTCCAGGAACACAACACTACTACAGAGCAAGTAGTAGTGTTATTATGGCTGTGGTCTTCTGCAAGGCGGACGTACTTCCCCAGTCGGGCTGCTCCACATTCGAGCGGGATGACATTTCGCTGTGCCCTACCTCAACTAAACATAGGGTGGTTACTATAATTAAAGATAGATGGAATGGAAGCTCAAGGGCGGAAAACGTGGAAATCCGAGAATTGAGAAACCTCATGTAAATTGATAAATAAACATTTATTTCAGCTGTACATATCCTGGATAGACGACGAGACATACAACGCCGTGACTAAAGTGCGCAACTCGTCCGTGTATCCGTGGCCGCTAGGCTGGATCCAGACGCGCACCAAGCGGAACATGGTCGCGAAGCGGCTGAAGGCTTTGCACTGGCACGATAAGACCTTGGACCAGGTTATGGCTGATGTGAGTATAGCTGTATAATGCGTCTTTTGAATTCAATCTCTACCGTAAAACAAAGGCTTCTCAGTTTTTGTACCGTCAAATAATAAAATATATATTATTTTTTTTCACCTTTTACAACGCAGTAATCCTTACTTAATATTATAAATGCGAAAGTGTGTGTGTGTGTGTGTGTGTTTGTATGTTTCTCCTTCTTTCACGTCGCAACGGAGCGTCGTATTGATGTGATTTTTTGTATGGAGATAGTTTAGAAGCTGGAGAGTGACACAGGCTACTTTTTCCAGCGGGAAAACATCTAACTTCCACGGGAAAATTCAATATGTTACATTTTCCTATAACCACGCGGGCGAATCCGCGGGCATCAGCTAGTATGAGATAAACAGATTACTTATTGTTAGTGTTGATTGTGGGCCTTAATATGCCAGCCATTGTCATTGCCCTTTTTTAGAGTTCACGGTTAAGGCCCGTTGCCTCCAGGAAATTCTAGATTCTTTAGGATTATCAAAGGGATGCGTTTTTCTGTAGTCGACTGTGGTAATTAATACAATGATTTTGTCTGACGTGTATTTTACTAGCTGGCCGAATATCTTATATATAAGTCTTATGATCTCCCTCGTCGTTCGTCGACCATGTTAAAAAATTGCGGGCTCTATTCAAAACTCAAATAAAATGTCCATGCCTCGTATAGGTACAATCATAGATTTATTTTGCAGGTGGACCAGTGTTGCAATTCGCTGAGTCAGCGTCTAGGAGACAAAGACTATTTCTTTGGAACGTAAGTGTATCACATTTGCATATATGTAGTTTAAAAATGACGTATTATCATAGTGTAACCATAAGATCATGACTGCCATTCTGTAAACTATTGTACGCATATATTGAAAAGAATAGCAATATATATATATATACTGAAAAAAAAATAAAAAATAGGCTTAGTGTAGATTGTCAAAACATCTAGTTGTAACTTGTAGGCAATAGTCCTAATAGGTAAAGCAATGACGTGTGTCTCGCGGTATTTGAGCTCCCGAAGTGTTGTGGATGTGGAACCGCCCTGTGCAACCCAAACTGAGCCAACTTGGAACTCAAATACCGCCATCCGGTTGCCTCTTGGACACTTCAGCTACACGTCATTGCTCTGAATATAAAAAATAAGGTAATAATGATTTCATTATTAAATTACCATCTTTAGTCTTAATACACTTTATTTTCGTTTGTTCTAGTCAAGTAAGCTTATGAACAAGTTATGTATGTATAGTCATAATAAAGTGAACAAATATATCTTGACACGTCCTAACGGCCCTAGAAATAGAGTCGTGTCAGGTATTTATGTGCGCTTTGTTGTAGCAGGTATTAATGCAGGTGACTTTACTTATCTGAATCCTCCGTGTAAAAACCTATTCATCATCTAACCTCACCCATATTTATCCATTAAACCTACTAGCCCGACTCGTCTAAACGCCCGCCCACGTCCGCGCTGGGCCCATGATCTGACCGGTCACAACTGTTCCATATGTGACCCACCTAACCTCACCCATCCATTCACCCTCCCAGCCCGACTCCCCTGGACGCCCTGGTCTCCGCCCACGTCCGTGCGTTGCTCAGCGCCTCGGGGCCCCGCGCAGCGCTCATGATCAGACCAGTCACCACGGCGTTGCTGTTCCATATGCTGCGCGTCGCGAGCTTGACGCGGATGAGTTTGACGGTGTGTGGAAAGTTAGTTATTTGCAGTGTAGCGGTTTAGCAAAATTACGTTCCCCGTGTGGTGTCGGGTTAGAAGTTCACCACCCCCTTTCTTCCCGTGTGTGTCATAAAAGTCGACTACCGGAGCGGGGTTGAAGTGTGTTGTGGGCGATGGGCTAGCAACCTTTTCACTGCGATATCGCATTTTGTTTATCTTTTATACCCACATTTATGCTAAAAGTGGCACTGGAACATAAGTTTCATGTGATCTGCCTACCCCTTTTGGGGATAAAGGCGTGAATCTATGTATGTATGTACGTTCTCGGGCTGTAAGTATTTAAAAAAAAATGTCACTTAAGCTTTAGATGTAAGTTTCAAACTGTTCCGGATCCGGAACAAGGCATAAGAAAAGTTAAAACGAAAAGGGGGTTGTATTGCATTGTAAGGATCATAAGCCTCTATAGAAAAATAATTTCTCTTCACTATTCGCAAGGCGCAAGAGGAGTACCTAGTGTCTCAAGTGTCAGCCCTGTCGCGCCCACAGCGCCTCCCGGAGCGTGTGCGGGGCGTGCCTCGCCGCAACGTTAACTCACGCCTGCGTCCTATTATCAAGAATTGGGACGGGCTGCATGGAGACAATATGCTCGGTACCATGGGTTAGTGTATCCTCGTAAAGATTGTGTTCCCGATATGGAACAACTGTTACAATACTTCCAGTCCTCTTCTAAGTCCATTTATTTTCGATTTTAGGCCTCATAGTTCATTTAATTTAAATTGTAACCCCCTGAGACCTCATACATAAAAATATTCAATCTGATTTTACCAGGTAGTTTTTAATTATTATTTTGTTCTAAAATCAAAGGGGACAAAAACAATTAAATCTATTCCTTTGATATTTGATTTACATTCGTTTACACCATTTTAGGCTCTTCTATAATCTCAGATTTGGAACTTAGTTGTTGTATTGTTCAACATATTCTTAAATCACGCAGGCTTCAAGCCGTTTGCATCCAAACAAATAACTATACTTGCAACCAAGGATGGCCTGACTTGCGAACAAAAAGGACCTACTCCAAGAGTTAAGTTCAACAAAGAGGCATGCGAGTGCATAAAAGAAGTTCTAAATCAAGTTCTTGACAACGTTGGTAACATAATTGAATGTGAAAAGTTCGAAGATAAAGAATTCGATTTTGTCGAGTTCAGTAGCTCTGAATTTGGAGATGTGAAGCCGAACGCCTATTTGGTTACGATTGATGAAGACTTCATGCTTCATTCGGAGGCTGATGATGAGGCCACTGACGTTTCGGAGAAGCGCGGTGATTCTGTGACTGATTTAAGGTAACTCGTAGTTACTTGAACTATAATTTGCACAATTTTTCCCTCTACAAATACCGAAGATTTTAATAGAATGCAGCAACGCCAGCAACGTAGTAATAATGATAGACCAGACTAGCTAGAACTATCGTTTTAAAGTCTGACATAGAGCATTCGTCGTTTACTAGTAAATGTGTAAAATGTAAATGCGAGGGGGGAAGATGCTTTAATATATATTATAGATAAATGTGATCAGTCAGTGCAGCTAAAGCTAACGCATTTCGGAGATAAACTTAATCAGCCAGTAGCTGACACACTGAATAGTTGATAGTTTCAGAGTCTACTAAACTGAATAGGAAGGATAATAATTCTATAGACTTATCAATAGACTCTTTTTGTAGTACTCAAGAGTGTGATACCTTCAGCAACGTCATTCACCCCCCTGCCATACCTACGCCCCTTGGATCTGAAGCTACTTCCGTCACAGAGACAGAAGGGACTGAACAAGGTCTTTTTTTTTTTTAATCTTTATTTTATATTATTAAATTATCACAACGCGGTGCAAATACCTCACATATCTTATGACGTAAATAATCCGTCAAATCCATACCACCATATGCTACAAGTACACGACGACCAGACTTGAAACGAAGGTGCTAAACTAGAGATTTGAAGCCCGTTTTCTACACAAATCAGACGGAGCAGAGCATTGTAGCAGATTTGTATGTAAATATACCTTCGCGCTGGTGGAAAAGCAAGCTATTCTACACAGTTTAGGTTCTTTCTCTAGACAGAAAATGGTACTTTGCTAGTGAGTCCGGCGTTTAGTGCTCAGGGCCGGCCTTAACGATCTAGGCGCCGCGGGCGAGTCAAGCCTTAGGTGCCCTTTTAAATTTCATGGCGCCCTATAGGTACACCTCGTACTGTAGCGCCATAGCCATAAACCTTGGCGCCCCGGGCGACCGCCCCAGCCTAATGTCGGCCCTGTTTGTGCTACCGGAGACTTAATGTTTGATATTTCTAGAATCCGATTCGACTCCGAAGATTGTGGGCAAGGAAATTAGCGTAACGACGCTAGTGGAGTATATGAAGCTAAAGAACGCTGAACTGAACATCGGGCCGCTGGTCGCCGATGTTGATTGAACTTCTAATGTTTTGGCAGCCTATGTTTCGTTTCGTTTCAAAATATATGTAAAAAGTTTCAAATTTTAATTATTTATCTGGTCAGAATGGCAGTCATGTTCAAGTGAGTTAATTATTTTCAAATGTAGTTAGTTTCCGATTTGAGATCTCCAACGCTGGGAGAATTATTCATCAGATTTAATTGACAGATTCTTACGATTCATCCGTAGTTAGAGCGTATTGAGGGCCAGTGTTCCTAATATGGGCCAATATTAAAAACCTTTGGTTTTAAAAATATTCGTTGTAATGTAAGGCTCTGTTTGCCGAAATAACCTTTGCATTTAAGAACAGTTATTAAATATCTTAGTAGTACTATCATGTACTTTAAATATTTCATCTCGATCTTTGTTCATAATTTCGTGTAAAGAGTATTTGTATTGTATTAGTATAACTGTGCTTACCTCTGCCTACCCCTTTTGAGAATAAAAGCGTGAATCTACATGTATGTAGTACAAGTGTGTCGATACATATCAAAATAATTGCTCTTAAAAATTGTTTCACTAATTGGATGATAGATAACGGTTCCGAAATTAGTGATCCGATTTCGATTACATTTGTGTACGGATTTAAATATGTATATCGTCATGTTGATATAATATAACCATGTATTATTATCGTACAGTCGAGTTCATAATATTTGTACGTACCCAAAGTTTCAAAAATATCTGAGCAACTTATGCCCTTAACAATATAGTCGTGTTCACATATTTTTGATCACTGTTCGTGCGCATATTTTCCAGTTTGCTTGTGCGAATTTTCCATTTTAAGGTCACAAACATTTTCTAATCCAATTTTACAGCCCTACGGAGTTAGACGCCTTAGTCTTCGGGCACGTGTTCACAGTGTTGACCACGCGTCTCCCGCGCCGGCGGATCGCCGAGACGATTCGCAAGCACGCGCCGCTTCTCGCGCTCGCGCGTCGCGTCGACGAGACCTACTTCAAGCGCCCATAGCGCCCGAGGGTAAGGGACATCTCCACGAAGTTCGCGAGCCCTTAGGGTGAAGATGTTCCGTATGTGGCACACAGCAAGTCACATGAAATATAACGCAGTATTCGATTTCACCATACTCCATACTACACTACCTATACTATCATACTTAACAAATTCCCTGCCAACGAATTCGTAGCGCTACGCTCGTAGCGGACGCCGTGTTTTCCCCCTAAGTAGAGGAAAGCAACTGCGCACAGAGCGCCCGCTAGGCAGGCTTCTGGCAGTAAATGTGTTAAAGTGAAGATTTTCCATATGTGACACAAAACGCGTCACTAGAAATATGGTGCCAGTATGGCTATACGATTGGACCTCTATCTAGATTTGAGTCCTACTATCATATTTAAAACTTAAGTGCGGTGTCATAGTTGAGCGTATTTTATAATCACGATCTTAGGATCGGTCAATTCGAGAAGCGCCCCCATCTTCTCATTGCGTACTTAGTATTTTGTAAGTTTGATAGTGTCAAGCGAGTCGTGTCCACCGCATTTTTATCAAATTCTTCTTATGGCAACAATTTTACCTATGAAATAAACTGTCAGTTTTAAGTACCAATTACGCCGCCATACATTTCGTGCTACCAGCGTGCGTTTTTTTTATATTGCCGGCTTTTTCCAGGTACACGACTCACTTGATAGACTCTAGCCGTGGTGCTTTTATATCGAAAAAGTATAAATCATTCTGTTCCAAATGTGGAACAACGCGCGTTACATTGATTTTTAATGAAATTGGTGTGACATTCGTATGAGATTTTTGGATCAAATTATTGCGAGATTTCACTATGAATTTCAGTAAACTCTGCTCTAAAGGCACGTCTAGTGGAGTTGGGATTGTTGAAGATGTCATAATATGTGTGAGTTGCACCAAATCGTCTGTAATCATAAGCGGTGTTCGTTAAAATCTGAATGTATGGAAAGTTTGACAAGATTAGTTGTAAAGCTTGCTCCACACAATGGGCCATGATGGCCCATCATACAGAACGCAACACATGCACACGGATGTTACACGGAGAAAGAAATACTTCCATCGCATTCTAATGTAAAACTGCGTTCCTGTCTGATGGCCGTAAGTTAAGTGTAAAAATATGGGTGCAAAAAACTTAATCATAAATATGTCCCATCGCTCTTGTGTCAGCGGATTAAGGTTTCGATACATATTTATGAGAGGATTAAATCGATACATATTTGTACAAGCGGAAGTCTCTTTCTGTTCTGTCTAATAAAAGCAGTTGAAAAGAAGCTACCGCTTATGTTAAAATTAAAAGCCTTTGTTAAATGGGCATCAGCATGAGACCACGCGTGAACTATCTCGTGCGCGAGATAAGCTACCCGTCTCTTTCTAAGTGTTGTAATTTAATTGTAATTAGACTAACCAGTCTATCTCGCGTGTCGCGGTCGTTTGCTAGCCGTTTAGTTCTTTATAACAACTTTGTTTTACAAAAGAAGGCACCCTAAGGCGTTGTAAGAGGGAGCTGATTGAAAAATTACGTGGCCCAGACAGATTGTTCCGATAGCTCAGTTGGTTAGTAGCGACGGGCCATGTATGCCTGTGGTCGCCGGCTCGGAGCATTACATTAAAAAAATCCTTTAATTTGAAATTTATAAACTTGTATGTCAAGTGGAAGCCTCTTTAACTGCCGCATGTCACCTAAGTTTTCAGTCGATTGTTCTTGACTTTCTACGACCAGGCGCGGCTCACTTCGTGATTTGGGCGCTCCGCTACAAGTACATGGCCTACCGGCCCCGGCCGGTATGTTAGAGCAAGGACGCGTTCTATCGCAGCGCGTTGCATGCGATGCGATAGAAAAGGATGGCCACGTTTTTAGGCTGGTTCGGCATACTTAAACAGGGCATTTGTTAACAGATAACTTTCTCTACGTAGTACTATTATGTATTCCAAGGTATGACGTCGGTGGCAGGAGGGTTGAATCAGTGACAAACTTCAGTTCAAGTCAGCTGCGGTGAGTGGGTTAATCGATTTTTTTCTGTGGCTGCGAATGGGTCTAGTGCAGTCGAGTTCTCCAATATCTACACAGACAACCTTTCAAAAATATCTATATAGAGACTTTATTGTTACTGATATTTTTGATAGACTGCTGTATAGAGCTCGATTGTACACTAAAATTTACCGTGAACTCGTATCTGAGCATACACATCCATATTTATGTGAAATACTTTATAAAAATATATATTCTGTATGAATTATAAAAATGTGAAAAATGTTTTTTTTTAATTTAACCCTTTGGATGCATCAAATTAATTTAAGGTGCACTCGGGTAATTCCGAAAGTCGGGTTATTCCGAAAATTACTAATATGTACTAAACGCTACATTGTTTGCTCTGGCAACGCAATACTCCCCATGACGTTCAAGACTTGAATGAATTCCGACTTTCGGTATTACCCGAGTGCACCTTATAACAGTTTTCGGTTTCCCAGTGATTAGCTTTGCTGTTGTGGAAGTTCAAAGGGATAGATGAATTGTTGTTACGTTAACTTAGATTTTACTAACAGGTCTTAAGAGCTATTTTAGAATAACTGTAAGTAATCATGTCTGTCTATATTTGTATTGTGCAATAATTGAAAATAAGAGCACAAATTTAACACCTAGTCCATTAATTAGTACTTGTGTGGTTAATAGTACTTGTTAATTTGCCTCAATCACTTGTGTTTGAACGAGCCGAAAGCGAAGGCGATAAACTTGTGATTTGAGGCTTTCCTTCTAGCCGCGTTAGCGGGCGGTAACTTTTTAGGAATTTAGGAGCTTAATGGATGTCAACAGGATAGGAGCCTGTTTGTTTCCTAAAAATTGACAACTGTCACCGGACTGACAATTCGCCGTAGGTACATTTACGCGTCGACAAGTAAAGAGTGATTTCTCTAGTGACAGTAGTGTCACTGTAGTGTACTGGGAATTGTCACAATCTACACTGACAAATTCAGATAATTTCAGACATGTAAAAATTGTCTTTATGTGCCATTGTTGTCAGTCCACCCAGACACACGGCGAATTTACGGTAGCAAATGACAGTTGTCAGGTTGGTGAAGTGACAATTGTCAAATTGCCAGGCCTTGTTTTACCTTTGATTTGTATGGATACTGTTTATACGAATAATTATTTGCGTTTTTAAAGCATTTAATGTACATTTGTTATGTTAGTATTATACATATTAAGTTTTCCGTTGCGTGTTTGTCTATCTGTTGGAGTACTTGCGAGTGGTATGATTATTGATTATAATGATTATGCATAATATTAAATTGAATATGTTGGCAACCTTGTTTTTATTTCCTACCTAACTTGCAGCACGCGCGGCTGCGCCCTCTTAAAACCCGCGGGGTTAAACATAGCCCATGTCTACTAGGTGTACTGCGACGCTACGCTCGCGAGCCGAGCGAGCGTGCCGCGGTAGCGGCCGGCGAATTGCCAGAACCAAATACAGTGTGGCTACGAGGAAAATAAATTCCTCGTGGTCACACCAGTGTGACAAAATGGTGGACTACGAGTCCGACGTCTTTTTATTATACCTACTGTGGCACATAGGCAAACAACCTCACTGACTGGCGCGACCTGCGGTGGTGTTGGGAGCCTAGGTGACTGGTGAAAATGCCCTTACATCCAATATTTGACAGCTGTCATCACAGTACAATTTGTCATCATTGACGTTTATTGTACCGGGACACGTGTCAAATATCGTCTGTTAAAAAATCGGCCTGCGTGCGAGAGGCTTTAGTAAAATTGACAATATAGCTGTCAAACTTACTATTGAGCGCCACCACAAGCCACGCCAGTGTGTGAGACTTCTTGGGACTCGCGATGACGTAAGGCTGATAGATCGCATCTAACACTTCAACACTTGAGGCGTTGAGTAGGGAGAATAGTTCAGCCTAGCTAACATGATCGTCACGTAAACGGCCCACGTGTACAGAAACGTCACGTAAAACGGTAAGGACTACCTTGACATATGTCAAGTAGTCTATTTTGTAGAATAGATTAATTTATTTCATTTTAATTTTAATTTTGTTTTACTAACATAGCCTCTAAAATGTAACTAACAAAATATGGACCTGTCTGAAAAAAAAAAATGAAATTGAATTTGAATTTGAAAAAAACATCCATAAAACCTATCATGCTAGCGACCCTACACGGGTATCACAGGACGGCCCGCGAGCCGTGTCGCGGTGAGATAGACGATCCGTCTCTTTCTAATTATAAAGCTTAGAAAGAGACGGATATATATCTCGACGCGAGTGATAACCGTGCTGCTGGTGGAATAAAGAAACTTGCATACATGCATAATCCCTAGAAAACACTTTTCGGGCAGTCGTGAAATAAAACCATGTGTCAATTTGACCAATCCAGAAGTTTATTCCAAGATTAGTCCATACAATTTTGACGTAATATCAGATTAAGTACTTATTCTAAAACTGGGTCACTTAAAGAACCATTAAACCTGAGTCATGTCAGAACATGTGCAGAGTTACTTAATATAAGGTGCCGCCACACGTACGGACTGCAGTCCGCCGCGTGATTTCCGCCCGTGTGGACAGGTGCCGGACGGAAGCACGGCGTCCTGCAAAATTATATCCCTATCTCGCTCTATCTTATAAATTCGTACCGCTTGTGCCGTGCGCCGCACTGGGACGTTTGGCATCGGCTATATAAGTATTTTTGTGCCCTTAAACGAAACATTTCGGCATCTTTGACAAAAATAAATGAAAAAACACAATAAAACGAAAGTACATTTCTAAAAAAGTAACAAAAGGAAGTCTTATCGCTAAAGAGCCATCTCTTCCAGACAATATTTGGATAGCAGATCCATAAAAGAAATAAATTCGAAGGAATGGCAGTGTTTTTATTGCCTAACTAATGGGCGAGTTTTTGAACTTAATACAACATCTCTTAACCAGTTTCGAACATAGATACGCGCCTGTGCCCAGAAGGGTGGGCAGAGCATATGAAACTAATTTTCTATGCCTCTTCGAATACCCTAACACCTACTGAAAGGCGACCTCTGGCATCGGCTATAAAAAGTATTTTTGTGCCCTTAAACGAAACATTTCGGCATCTTTGACAAACATAAATGAAAAAACACAATAAAACGAAAATACATTTCTAAAAAAGTAAGAAAAGGAAGTCTTATCGCTAAAGAGCCATCTCTTCCAGACAATATTTGGATAGCAAATCTATAAAAGAAATAAATTCGAAGGAATGGCAGTTTTTTATTTGCCTAAACAATGGGAGTTTTTGAACTTAATACAACATCTCAAACCTTCTCTCATCCCTTTTCTTGGCAAATAACAAAAAAAATGTGAGTTCGAGCCTCGTTTGCGCCTTGTAGAGCCAAAAAAATTGTCTGTTACAAAAATACAAAAAGAACATCAAAAATTGTGTATCATATAATGATACAATGTCAAGAATAGGGTTAGCCAGTTTCGAACATAGATACGCGCCTGTGCCCAAAAGGGTGGGCGGAGCATTTGAAACTAAATTTCTATGCCTCTCCGAATACCCTAACACCTGCTGAAAGGCGACGTATCTCTATCACTTAAACGTAGGCTCATGGACATGTGCATACTTCCAGTTCTCACCTACGGTGCACAGACTTGGTCTTCGACGGAAGCGTCGAAGTCCAAACTCGGTGTTTGCCAGCGATTGAGCGCATATTAGGTGTAAAGGTAATGGATCGCACCCGGAACGCCCCGGTGCGCTCTAAAACCCAAATAGCTCGGAAGGCGGCCAAGATAAAGTGGGACTGGGCTGGTCATGTCTAACACATGCCGAATGAGTTATGGGCCAAAGGGACCACAGAGTGGAAGCCCCAAAACTCAAACCGGAGACGCGGTAGTCCTCGTCGGCGATGGCGGAATAACCTGGACTCCTTTTTAAAAGACTGGCCCGATATGACTTAAGACCGCGACGAATGGAAAAAGAAGTGGAGGCCTTTGCTCAGCAGTGGGACATAACGGACTCGATATGGGTGGGACGAAGACCATGTGATATTACAGTGACAAGTTGCTAACCTATCGCCCACAAAGTCTTCAACCCTACACACAACCGCAGAATTTTACAACAACCACGGGAAGCGAAGCACTACCCCCGAAACGAACACCACACAGGGATTTTTATTCATCATCATATCAGCCGAAAGACGTCTATTACTGGATATAAGCCTCCCCCGAAGAGTGCCATAGGGATCGGTCTTGCGCCACCCGCATCCCGCTGACTCCAGCTACCTTTACCGGGTCATCAGTCCACATTGGGGTTCTACCGACGTTGCATCTTTTTTAGGGTTCCGTAGTCAACAAGGAACCCTTATAGTTTCGCCATGTCCGTCTGTCTGTCTGTCTGTCTGCCTGTCCGTCTTGGGCTTAGCTCAGTAGGTAACCATTACTACTAGAAAACTGTAATTCGGCGTGGGTATATAAATGTTAAAAAATACGTTTTTTAGGGTAACTTCCCTACACCTAACACGGGGATATAATTTTTTTTCTCGTTAAACCCATGGTATGGTGTATCGTTGGATAGCTCGTTCAAAACTATTATGGGTCGTAAAAACATTTTTAAAATCAGTGATTCGTTTGCGAGATATTGGGCTTCAAAGCCCTAATTTTTGTATGTAAGTAATAAAAAATACCTAAAAATGGTTTGGAACTTAAGACAGCACATATAAGTCTTATGTTTATATGGATTTCATCGCCATTCCAACCTCTCGCGTACTGTAGAGCTGTAGACTAACTTGGATAATTATAATTAACATCATCACAGAAATCCTCGTCACTCTCCGATTCCTCCTTATGATAATTATTTATAACTTTAGCCATAGTGTCGTCTACTGCATCCTCCTCATCTGACGACGTGTCTATGGAATCATGATCATAGACTATCCATTTGGCAATAGACATTTCTTTGGTCAGCGTTATCCAGTTCTTATGCATGACTTTAAAAAGTTTGACCAGAATATACTGCCCTTTATAAGCGTGGGTAGATATATTTTTGTCTACTATTCCGTATAGATTTATTTTGAATTTGTAAACTGTATCATATATATCAGCAGAGAACTGTATGGCTCTATCTTGTATGACCAGTCTGTACTCCTCAGCACCTACTAGCATTATTTTTATCGTGACGCTAGTCTTATTTTGTCGCCATAGTAACTTCGGTTTTCTACCTTCATTCACTACTTTGACCACGTCTGATTTGTCAGTCATGCTGGTAGTTTCTGCAGAAGAGAGATCATCCGAGTCTAGTTCTTTTATTTTTGGCTTTTGGATTACTTCATAATCACTTGTAGCTGAATCGTCAATTTTGAAACTGGCAATTGAAGAGTTGTCTGATTTAACTTTAGGCAATTCTATCGCTTTATCAGACTTGAATTCACCTACGAAATCATCGGGTAAGTTGAAGCTCCACCTATCACTGTCTGAATCTTCATCCTCGGCTATTAAAGGCACTGATCTAATAGGCTGATTAGGAAGCCTAATTGGTTGATCATTCGCCTCTGGTATACTCCAGTCTTCATCATCAGATTGTTTCTCTTCGCCAACAGGTCTTTTGAAATTTAAGTTGCTAAGCATGTCAATTTCATTTTCGTCCGGGGCAGCTAAGTTTAATTCAATCATCTGTGTGTTGTAGACGACATCGTTTGTTACGTCATTGGTGTCTATCAAGGCCACCGCATATTTGTTACCCCCGGTGTACTTTGCTTTGTCAGTCGAATAATATTGAACATAAAGGCCTTTTAAGTTTTCGCCATCTTCAACATCACATCGATCGCAGAGCCAGTTTGTGCTAAAGTCTGTCCAAGTGTCCCCCACTGGTTTGATACCTATAAGTCTACATTCAATAGCCTGGAAGGGTAGCCGATGGACAAACTTATCTGGGATTTCCGTCAGATGCTCAAAAGGCACTTCCCTCCAGTCTCCATAGTCTACGAAAAAGCACTTCGCTTTATTGTTGCTAACGACGTCAATCCGAGCCCGTTCGTAGCATTTATTGTCAGGAAACTTAGCCAAAACTAAATCCGTTTCTTTGACACCACTCAATGGCTCAGGATTGCCTTCCATATATTTGTCAATATCTTTACAGAGAGATGTCATGGTCTCCGCAAATTTCGTCAAACGGACAAAAAATGTGCTCGGATCGAGGGCTGACGTAAAATAGATCAATGACAGGTCTTCACGATTCAAATGCGCCCACTGTACTTTTGTCGGTTCTTTTTCTTTCGCTGGTTGCACCTCTTCTACTTGTTCAAAATCTGTGCTATCCGAAGTCAGTTCTTCTTCAGGAAAAAGACAGCTCTTCAGTTTCTTCATGTGATCAGGGAATGGTTCAGAATGCGGTGCCAGCATTTCTTTGAAGTTGTTTTTCACGACTACCTCATTCATGGAGGTTAAATCTTGACAAACAGCGATGTTGTCTAGGAATATTCGGTTCCCAACAGTTAGCACAACCTTGCCTCTCATATACAAGCTGTCATTATTTTCCACATCTTTCTTCACTTGGTGTTTGGCCAGTTCTGAGAATGTTATATCTTTGTCTTTAGGCAGGACGCCTGCTAAACTTACTAGAGCGACGTAAGCTTCGACCTCTCTAAATTCTTTCGGCAAATGGTAGAGATATATGTCCCGGGAAGTCTCAAGTTTTTCTTCGTCAATCAGTTTTATTAATACGTGGTTGGGTAGGCCGTTTCTGTATTTACTGATAATGTCAACAACCTGGCATCTGACGTAGAAGTCTTGGTTGGTCGACACAGCACAGACATCGCCGATTTTCGGGATGCCGAGAAGTTTTTTGTTACTATCTTGGCTGAAGTATATCCCCATCTTAACGGATAGAATACTGTAAGTTTGAGGATACTTTTTAGTGGCTCCTTTCTTTACATGGGAGAGTAAACGAGCGGAATACGTAACCGCAGTTTGGTAGTGCAGAATCCTAAAAGTGATGGTTCCATCAGTGGGCATCCATTCTTTGGGCTCGTCATGAATTTTGGAACTTGTATGTCTTTCTCTGCAGTACCAGAAATCAGGGCATTCTCCAAAAGCCAGAAGATTGCTACATATCGGCACGAGATTCTCCGCTTTCGCCATGTCTTTTCTCGTCAAAATTTCCTTGCAAATTGCCTCCAAAGCTTTAGGGAATTCTTTAGTGCACC
This sequence comes from Epinotia ramella, assembly GCA_947578815.1. Taxonomy (NCBI): domain Eukaryota; kingdom Metazoa; phylum Arthropoda; class Insecta; order Lepidoptera; family Tortricidae; genus Epinotia; species Epinotia ramella. The sequence continues at coordinate 9,831,104 of OX388226.1, read as the reverse complement.
GTTTGATGAAATGGCAAATTTTCGGGAGTTGTTCCGCGTTGGTGTCTTCCAGAATGATCTGTATAGCCACACTCTCATTTTCAGTTTTGAATATGGAAGGATAGTGATCGTTTAGCACGGAAAAGCGCTTGCAGAATCTTGAGAATAGTTCCGGCATGGAATAATGAACGAGGTAGTGAGCGTCCGTGATGTTCATGTGGCTCAAATTGCCATCGCAGCACACAAGGATAGGGCCAACGATCGGGTCTGCATACTCGTTCCAAGCTTGGTTGAAGTTCCTTAGGTCTTCCACAGTCATGTCGCTATTGCAGGCATAGACAACGGCATGTTTTATAATCAAAATATCTTTTAATTGAACGACTTCTTCGTCTGTTCTGCAGACAATCACGGTTTTCCTTTTTTTGTCTACCTTTTCTAAAAATTCAAGCACTTTAGCTACCTTGTTTTCAGGCTTCAATAAGTTTACAGTAGTGTTCGCTTTCGAATAGAGCACGCATTCTTGAAACGCGCCTATGCAAATGACACTGTTGGGAGCCTTTTTCGCCAGTGGCTCCATAAAATCACACCACACTCTTGACGCCAATATGTATTGAACTTTCACTTCTTTATTCATCCTCGTTTTTAACATTTGTTTAATCTTGACCAAGGCTATTTTAACCTCGTTTTTGTACACTTCATGGAGCCTTTCGCAATCGTCGAGCACGAAAGTGGTCAAACGACGCAGATCCAGGCCAAAATCGGACTGAACCAACAACTTGACCAAGACGCAGGGCGTGCAAATGAACAAGTTGCAGCCATTCAGCAAAGATGTGGTGATTTTCATCAAGTCCATCCCAGCATAGCAAGTGAAAATCGTTTCTTTAGTACCTAGAAGCATTCTACACTTGTATTCAATTTCAGACACTGAATGCGCGGTGGCAGCCACTATAATACAAGTTGGTCCGACACTGGTTAGGATATCGTTGTCCAAATCTGATACGAGTCGGCATATGGATGGCAAATAGCCCATGGTTTTACCGCAGGCTTGAGGCCCAATGAGGAATGTACTGAAACCTCTAAGAATGCTAAACCAAGAGACTGACTGCATGGTCATAGCTCTTTCAACATTCATGTTCTTAAGGACACTGTAAACGTGGGCGTTGAATGGTACATCACTTAAAGCGAGTGTAGGCTCTATCCGACAATTGTTTTTTGTGTGCACCATGAGCACAGGCTTCACTAACTTATCTACAAACACAGACAAATTCGGATCTATATTCTGAAACGGATTGACATTGTTCTTTTTTGCAGGCAATTCAAAAAAATCGTGTTTCTCCTCGATGGTTGCAGCATATGGTTTAAGATTAGTAGAATATTGTTTAATAAGCTCATTTACTTCTTCATCCTCAGAGTCCAGTTTTCTTGCGATATTGGACGAACCACCTTTCTCTTTTACCTTTCCCGTAATGCTAGTGGTATCAGAAGATGAGCTACTTTTATCTTTTTTAAGTAGTTGCAATTTCCTTTGCAGTATTTTGGATTTTAGTACACTTCCGTCACTCGAGGATACATCAGACATACTTCTTGCTTCAGTCTGAGGTTCTCTAATTTGCTGGTCTCTTTCTTGTTTCATTGACTTTGCTTCTTGTCTTATATCTTCAGATCGGCTGTCATTGTGCGTTTTCAAAGCATCTTTATTGGTGATAGCTATGTTCACCCCTGAATCTACTTCACCAAACATGTCATCTTTTGAATCTATTATATCGTTGTCATCATCTTTGTTACCTTTGAATGTTTCCATGCTTTCTTCTTGTTTGATTGGGATTGGGACTATTTTCGTTACAAGTTTGGACTTGTCAACGCCAGGTGGGCTGAATGCTATTCGCATATGAGTTCTCACATCAAACTCTGGGGGTTTTATTTTTGGAGATTCTGAAAATGAAAAGGTATTTGAAATTTCGCACATTATTGACAAACACGAATGTGGAGAAATTGTACAATATGTTTTTTTTTTTTTTGTTTAACATAGGTACATAAAAGATCTTAAAATAATGCATATAGCGAAACACTATGTTTTGCCGGCTGGCGTACAAATATAATATTATTGTTGCGTGCAATTTCATATTGTACCTCATTATTAGTTAAATTACATTGGTCATAAACAATTAATAGAATTTAATAACAAAAAATAAAAACAAATTGAGTTAATGAATGTCAAAGTAAAACATGAGGCAATGAAATAATACAATAAAACAAAATAAAATAATGTTAACAATAATTCACAATAAATTTAAAAAGTCAACTATAATATAATAAAATTCCAATAAAAGTCCAATGTTCTTACGTAACTAGAGATCAATGTCATTTAAAAATTGTTGAATATTATAGTAACATTTATTAATTAATAATAATTTAAATTTATTCTTAAAATGTCCTAATTCCAAGTTTTTTATTGTGCTTGGAGTTTTATTATATATTTGGGGTGCCATTCCTAATACACTTTTTCTTGCAAGAGCAGTTTTACATTGTTTGTTACGCAACTGACTTTCATATTGTGGCCTTGTGGGGAGCTTTCGCGTGTCGGAAATTTTATTAAATAGGTTAGGGTTACATTTCACAAATATTGCAATTTCCAAAATATACAAGCTGGGTAATGTTAAAATGTTTAATGATTTAAAGTAAGGCACACAACTGTCTCTCATTTTTAAGCCACACATAGCTCGCACACATCTTTTTTGGGCTTTGAAAACTGACTCCTTTTCTGCCGAATTGCCCCAAAAAATTATTCCATATCTAAGTACTGACGCAACAAGTCCATGATAGGCGGCCATTAGAGAATCTTTATTTACCATTTTAGAAAGCTTATGAAGAGCAAAAACTGACTTATTTATTTTTTTACACAAGTCATTTACATGGTGTTTCCAAGTGAGTTGGCTGTCGATAATTAATCCTAAAAATTTTGTCACTTTCACTTTTTCTATTCTAGTTCCCTTGTAATTGGTATTAAAGTCATTAGGTTCAGTTCGTTGATAAAAGTGAGCTGAGTGAGTGTGTGTGTGAGCTGTGGTCACCTGTAAGTGGCTAAGCATCTTACAATGATTTTTGTACTAGGTTAGTTTTTTAGCATATTGATGCATTATCTGTTGGTGATCCTTAAATAAATAAATAAAGTGCATTAAATTGGTTTTGGTCAAATTAATTACTAAATTATTATTGTTAAGCCACATTACTATGTCTGTTACTGCGTTATTAATGTCATGTTCATAATTATTTAAGTTGCTACATTTTATAATGGAAGTGCTGTCATCAGCAAATAAAATCATGGGATGGGAAACTGCTGTAGGTAAGTCATTGATATAAATCAAGAATAATAGAGGGCCAAGTACACTTCCCTGCGGTACCCCGTAACATACAGATCGTTCATTAGATGAGAATATTTTGTGGCTCTTGCTTCTAACACAAAGTCTACTTATTTCAGTGTATTGCAACCGGTTAGAGAGATATGATTTTAAAAGTTTCAAAATGTTGCCTCTAATACCATAACTATCGAGTTTATCTAGCAGTATCTCATGATCTACATGATCAAAGGCTTTAGTCATGTCCGTAAACAAGGCACAGATTGGTATTTTATTGTCAAGGCTTTCCATCACAGTGTCAACTAGATCAAAGATTGCTATATCAATGCTTACATTTTTCCTAAACCCTTTTTGTTCCATACATAATAATTTAAATTTATCCATGTAGTTATAGAGACACTGATATATGTATTTCTCGAATACCTTCGAAAATACTGGTATGAGAGCTATTGGCCGGTAGTTCTGAGGGGTTTCTTTGTCACCCTTTTTATGTAAGGGCTTTATAACAGACATTTTTAGTTTGTTAGGGTAAATACCCGCATCAATACATAGATTCATTATGTAACTTAGGTGAGGGGCAATATTTCCACTCACATATTTGATGCCATAGTCATCAAATATGTGAGTGGAAATATTGCCCCTACAAATTTCGTCAATGCCTACACTCCTAGTATTTTTTAATGAATTTATAATTAATTTCATATCATGAGCTGTTGATGGGGCCATAAACATAGACTGTGAGGTTTTTTCAATTTTGCTATGACGGTCGTTAATGATATTTTTGTCCGACTGGTTTTTTACACAGTCTACAAAATAATTATTAAGTGTGTCCGCTATTTCTTTGGGATTCGAAATGACGTTGTGATCATATTTTAACTTTAAGACGTCATTAATTCGTGAGCTCGATTTTATAGAGTTTTATGATCTGCCAAGTAGCTTTAGATTTATTATGCGCCGATGCAATTTTATAATTATTTTAAGCTTTTTGAGTTAGCTTTATGACTTTCCTAAATCTTTGCGAATAACATTTAAGTGTGCATTTATTTGATATTGTAGGAGAAATTCTATATTGCCAAAGTAGTTGTCGTTGTTTCTTACTACAGGTTTTAATGCCCCTTGATAACCATTTTACTTTTTTGTTGGTTCTTATTGTAATATTTTTTATAGGAAAACACATGTCATATATAAATTTAAAATCAGCCAAGAAAATATTATAAGCTTTGTCAGGATCTCGAGTTTTGTAAATGCTAGCAAAGGATAAGCAATCTAGATATTGTTTCAATCCATTATAGCCTAGCGGTGCCGTTTTGCACCCAATTCACCACGTTAGATTTTAGCGCCACCGCTATGTGCGCGCGTTAAATAGTGGAATTCGGTGATTGCCGATGAAGTGAAAAATAAATCATTCAGGTCATAATAGGTTAATTTGAAAACATTGCTGCAGTGCTGGTGAATGCCAATTAACAAGAGCTGACACATATGGTTGAAGCTATAAGTTACCTATCATTGTGCAAGAACTTATAAACCAATTTAATGAAGAATACTTACTATGTTTCTTCTTATTGTTCCTACTAGGTAGGAAACTGTCACTTGTCTCTTCATCTTTAGTCACAGAACTTTGATAATATGTCAACGGTGGCATTTCTGCTTCCGCATGATTATTCATTTCGTTACTGCAACTGTCATGGTTATCAGGCTGTTCAGGTTCTTTGTTATTACTGTATGTGTTTATATCTTCAGTCTTTGAATCATTAGAGTCATCATTCATACGCATGTTATTTTTAGCACTGATTGCTTTCAGTTTCTGAAGCATTCCACTACTGCCTTCAGATTTCGTTTTGTTCCTTTTTATAGCTCTCCCTTGCGCCTCATCGTCAATATCTTTGCATAGTTGTAGGTCTTTAAACTTCCTATCTAACACATTTAAAATATCTTTATTGGTGACAGTTTTATTCAGAGTTCTGTTATGCTTGTTCAGGTTTTCGGTGGTTAGCGCTTCTAGCTTTTTAGCTGCTTGGTACACAGAAGTTTGTTTATTCAGCAAGACTGCCGATTCATCATTTTTGAGTTTACTTGTGATGACTTTCATCACTTCATCTGTTTCAGTCTGTGTCAGTTTTGTTTTAACTATGCCTAAGCTCAGTTGTTGATGGAATGCAGCTTCATCATACAGAGCACATCCTGACTTTTGGAGATAGCTTGAGAGCTTTCGACGGCGGCCATCCTTCTTCTCTATCAAAAGCTCGCCATACTTGTGTATGTTGGTGTCGAAGATTGAAGTTCTGAAAAGTAAGATTTTGTTTTAAAGTAAGTCATAATTTCTAAGAACTATGGATTTAACAACATTGACATATAAGGCACATCACACACTGCCCGCGCGGAGCTGCGTACAAATTTCGCCGTCGGAGGTGCGATGCAGTGTGAAGTACCTTGCGAAATTTATATACAAACTGAGGTACTGGCATACAATACAACGTTGCGAGCCGTCGCTCCGCACGCCGCAGTGGGATGCGGCGGCAGTGTGTGATGTGCCTAAAAGGTTGATAATGTAATGTAGTAATTTCTTTTGAATGATGTATAGGGGTTGTCTGGAATAGATCGCTCTTTTGCGATAAGACCGCCGGTTGTTTTACCTAGAGGTAGCTAGAGAGAGTAGACACTCTCCCTGTATCTCTGTGTTTTCTTTTGTAACTGCCCTGTCTGTGTGAGGTGTGCAATAAAGAGTATCTGTATTGTATAATTTCGAATAAATAGATATACATTTTCACCTGTAAAAGTGCCCTTGCGGCCTATTTGCATACATAAATAGGTAGATTGACGCCTTATTTCCCAATATGGGTTGGCAGAGCACATGAAACTCACGTTCCAGTGCCACTTTTAGCATAAATGTGGTTATAAAATATTGACTAAATATAATATCGCAGTGATAGGTTGCTAGCCCATCGCCCACAGCACACTTTAACCCTATCCTTTAGTACGACTGTTACGACACCCACAGGAAGAAAGGGGGTGGTACTATTCTAACCCGACACCACACGAGGGTATTTGCAGAATCAATATTTTGATTTTGTGTATCTAACTTGGGGAAATGGCTGGATATTGGTAAGATTACCCGCACAAAATAAATACTGATTTAGCTAGCTAGTAACTTGATTATGGTATCCGCTTATCCCTCATTCCCGAAATATAATATTGAATATAATATAATATAATTCATAATTCATTTATTATTAAAAATGTATTTTACAGTATGATGTCTTAACGCTAAAATATTATATTTAGGGATACATTTTACGAGGGCCTGAACTAGGATACCCTGTGTTTCAGGCATTAGGAAAGATCATTAAGTATAACTATTATAAACACACTTGCAAAACATAAAAAATCTACGTTTAAATACAGTACAAAACTTAACAACTAAAAAAGTATTTATTTTATTTACATTTCAATAGGGACTAGCTGTGTAGTCCCCAATTCCTCGTTGAGATTACTTCAGCTTACTCCGACACTCGCCAATGGTAGACAATAAATAAAAGAGGTCTCTTTAAAGGCGTTATACGTTTAAATACGCAAAAGACTATAATTCTTAGCTTACCCTCAGTGACAAATATAACACAACCTTGCCAGAGTAAATAATCTCTTAAGGCGGTATTACACGCTCCGACCATGAGTTAGTCCTCGCGATATCATCAACTGACATGATTCGCGACATTTTCCTGTCAGATATTATTCAAGTATTCTTGTCGTGAATAGTCATGATCCACGATAGTATTTACATTGCCATTGATGTTAATAATCATGTCTCAAACAGCCGATTTATTTTATGTAGCAACACTGGCAAGAAAACATTTTTATAACAATGTTGACGGGTACGCGGATGGTCAGAGTTCCTAACGGCTATATTGCGTACGAACAGTTAAGTGCTGAGTTGTATTGTTCGATTTGGAGGAAAACCAGTCAGTTACCAAGATTATTTACTCTGGCAAGGTTGTGTTATATTTGTCACTGAGGGTAAGCTAAGAATTATAGTCTTTAAACGTATAGCGCCTTTAAAGAGACCTCTTTTCTTTATTGTCTACCATTGGCGAGTGTCGGAGTAAGCTGAAGTAATCTCAACGAGGAATTGGGGACTACACAGCTATTTAGTACCTATTGAAAGCTAAGTGTCTTAGTTTCTTGGTTCATTATTGTTCTGCTATGATTGTGATCTAACGTATTCAAGATGTCTTATACTAGTAGTATTTCTGAATTCTGTGTAACGTAATGACAATTAACCATCGTGATAACATGCTACCAGTAACTTAAGAACATAGTTACTTCTGAGAGAACGTATGCCCAAGACATAATATCAATATACTTAGATGAGCTACAGCATTTACTTAGTGTGTCAACCTTGATGTCCTTCCTTTCTATACGAGCTAAAGAGCTGCCCGTCCGTGTGTCGGATGGGAGTTCAGGTTGGTGAGTGGCTGCGGGGTACCCTGATGTAAAGCCAAGTCCAGGTAGACCTTTCCTATGTAGATATAAAGTTAACAAGAGACAGTATAGAGATGAGGTCCATCCATAGTTGCTCGGCCGATAGGCGAGAACCTGGACAGTAATATACAGTGCACACACACCTTATGTGACTATCATAGTACAACGAACTGGCAGTATGTAATTGAGATGCGTGTTACGACGACCATTAATATAGCTATAAGGAGGAAAGTATCTCCCGTTGTTTAGTAGTTAGAACTAGCGTGTGCCAAGTTCTAAGGCCCTAAGTGATGGTGTTTTCATATAACACTCAATCCACAGGTGGTGTCAAGCCGTCAGAAGCGAAGCAGATATATCCATGGACTGCGTTGGATGATTTAAAGTAGGATTCAAATGATCTCTCCTTAAATCTTATTTAAGTTATCGTGACGTCCTTAAGCTTAACGCAGTCTGATTTTATTATATGAGAATTAATAACATATAATTAAAGAGTAACATTCCAATATGAAAGGACGTCGCGACAAATGTGCTACAGAATTCAGTGGTTAGTTAGTTTTACTGGGTAGATTACGCATGTCAACATAAAATAAAATACGCCTATTATGTAAATGTAATAATTTTTGAAGTGAAAACTTCTTTAGCGGCGCTGAGCACTTTTTGGGATGGGGAAAAATTGTTAAATACGCGACAGAGTTTTGTGACGTCAGATGTGAAGGAGGTCACTTTTTGCTGCTAGCCGATTCGACTTCATTCAAAACTGAACGCTATCCATAAGAGTATAAAGCCGTTAAACACTTTATGCAATCACATATTCTTCAAATAAATTTGTAATTTTGACCAACGCGTCCTTTACCGTTGTGCTATTGAGAAAATTCGAATAGTTCGAATTTGGGCGTTATTCCTAAAGAGATAAAGCTTAGAAAAATATTTACCAACGGCAAAAACAAATTGATATTTTGGTCGCCACCGCCGTCTGCTGTTCTTGCAAATTCGAATAGTTCGAATTTAGACGTTATTCCTAAAGAGATAAAGCTTTGAAAAATATTTGGCAATGGCAAAAACAAATTGGTATTGTGTTCGACGGGCGAGCCCACGGCCCGTCGCACCCAACGCGCCCGCAGCCCGTCCGCCTAAATAATTGATAATTGTTTATGAATTTGCGTCAAATTAATTTTTAGGGTGACACCGTAAGATGTCACGTGACCTGATCGAAAAACTGTTATAATGTTATTGAGTTTTCACTTCTGCCGGCACTCCCGGAGTGCAACCCGGTCTTTTTTTTTCAAGATAGTATTCTACCCTTTGGCGGCGTGATTGATTTATATACAGCTTTCTATAGTGGAGATCAACCAATGTGACGACCGGGGCCATAAAAGTCCGGGCGTGGGCCATTAACCTCGACGGACGTAGTGAGGGTAGATAGTAGTAAGGGTCACTAAGTTAGGCCGCACACGGACAGACGGACATGGCGAAACTATAAGAGTTCCTTGTTGATTACGGAACCCTAAAAAGGGAGACATAAGAAAATATGGGAAGACACACTCGAACATGACGTGCTTTTAAAGGCCATGCACGAATGTGGCCTAATTAACGAATGGTTTAAACAATACTTAATGAATCGAAAGATGATCACAGAAATTACAAAAGTGCGAGGTGACGAAGCAATGATAACGAGTGGCGTACCAACCGGTTCTGTATATAATGCACGTAAATAGCATATGTAACGTTATTAAGAACTGTAATATGTTTATGTACGCGGACGACATGTGTATAATATATACGCGGATCAACATAAAATCGAAGAAAGTATACAATCAGACTTAGAGAATATAATAAAATTGTCACACGACAATGGTATCATTATAAATATGTCAAAAACAAAGGGCATGCACTTGTCGTCCCCACATAACTTAAGAAAATATAAGCCCTGAAGTATTGTAGGTCACAGAGTGCCTTCACAAATTGAAACAGGACTGTAACTGTAGTAAAATACAATTTGTTGACTCTTTTAGGTACCTAGGCGTGATTATAGACAGAACATTTACCTGGAAATTGCATATACAGGCCTTGTGTAGTAAATTAAGATATATCTATGTAACCTTTTTACAACTTTAAAAATATGTCAACCGCAAAACTTTACGTACTCTGTACTGCGCCCTAGTAGAATCGCATATAGAATATGGATTAATAGCATATGGGCGTACATTTAAAACGCAATTGGATATCGTCAAAATGTTACAAATAAGATACCTAAATCTATTAGTGAGCCATAAACAGAAACAGTCGTGTAATAAGAATTATGGAAAATTGTTTAAAATATGTAATATCCTGTTAATGAAAAATGTAAGTTACTGATAGCCTCTCACAATTACAATACAGACCTCTTTGTACATAAAATAGACAAAAACACAGCCACAAGGAGAAAACCAAAGTTATTTGCCGAAATTTTTAGCCCTGTTCATTATTACGGAGAACGTACATTCGAATATCTAATCCCTAAAATATGTAACTCCTTACCCGAAAAATTGTTTGTTGTGGAAAAAGTTAAAGCGAAGATGTTTAAGAAGTGTTCGTAAGATATTATTGGATAATTGTAGTTAGGATCAATGAGAATGTACTACCCATTCCTATGGGCCCTGAGTGCATCACATTAACATAATATAATGTAAAAATTGCATGTTAGTAAGTACCTAGTCGGTCCTAAAGTTCTGTCACTGGCACATTATTTTTAAATTTAGAACATAATTTTAAGAAAATGTTTTTGTATTCCATTTTTGAATGTTTGACAATTATTTTAAAACAAAAAACAGTCATTTGCTGCGATTTCTCACGATGGAGTGGACATTGAAAGAAAACCGAATAGCTGTTTTAGCGTTGCACCGCTGTGGGCACTCGCCAAGTACCATTTTCAAGTTGCTCAAAAAATTAAATATAACGCTTAGGTTTGTGTACCGTACTATTGATAGGTACAATGAAGTCTCTAGTGTTGAGGACAAAAAAAGAACTGGCCGTCCACGCTCCGTAAGAACACCAGCAGTGATCAAAGCGATCAAGGCCCGTATAGCGAGAAATCCTGTCCGAAAACAGAAGTTGATGGCTTTGCAGATGGGTGTCAGTAGGAATACCGTCAAAAAGATTTTAAACGAAGATCTTAGTCTACGAGCATACAAAAAAAAGAGTGGGCACATGCTTAATGCCCGTCTAAAAACAATAAGGCTTAAAAGATCCCGAAAGTTGTTAAAGCTGTTGTAATGAGGTGTGTGTACACTGGTGATGGCACACACTGGCCGTACGGAGTTCTATATTTGACTTCCAATCGTCTGCGCATGACGGGCAGAATGTAAGAGTTAATGGCATATCTGCTAACGTCAGATATGCCATTCCGGTTGATAGCTTTCTACAAGATGGTTTTGTACTAAATAATATTTAATGTTTTTTACTCGTGTGTTCTCCCAAATAAATAGTTACTGCCACAGCCCGTCTGTTTTTATTACAATAACAGGTTATGGGCGCAGTATAGCTACAAAGTAACGGTTGTGTTGAGTGGTTTTCAAATAAACGGTATTATCGTATCAAAACAAAAAGATTTGTAAGCATAGCAACAAGAAAGTTGTTGATTTTATAAGCCTAGCAACCAACGGTGACGGATTGACATCGAACGATCGATTGATTCGTTTGTAACGAAATATAAATGAAGACGAACAAGGAATCTATCTTTATAGTGATGAAAATAATGGCTGTGGCAATTAGACGAAAATGAGGAAACGGAAAGTGGAAAAGAAATAAGGGAGAACACATTACAAGAAGATCGAGAAGGCGAAAAATTGAGGAAAACAAATGAAGATGAAACAAATGAAAGTGAAACAATTGAAATCAAAACAAATGAAGGTGAAACAAATGAAGCCGAAAGAAATGAATATGAAACAAATGAAACCGAAGGAAATGAAGGTGAAATAAGTGAAGTTGAAAGAAATGAAAATGAAACGGATGAAAATAATGGAAGAAGTGTGGATGAAAATTATATACCGAATAATAATGATAATTTTTGTAAAAGATTTTATTTTTGATAATACTACATATTCTGATGGAAGTGAAGAATTCTTCGAAGAGTGAAGAAAACGGAAGTTCGAGCTGTGGATAATGAAAATACGCCTGTAACAATGATTCATTTAAGGGGGTGTAATGGGGAATAATAGGTGTAAATGAATACATTGTTAGGATTTTGTTGTAATGGGGAATAATTTATGTAAATTATTACTGAGAATGGTTTATATCAAATTTAGGTTTTGTGAATGTTTATTTTGTGGTTTATATTTTAATAGTTAATATTGTGAGTGATAAATTTTAAATTAGTGTGAGGTTTGGTAATACCTTAAGTTTTATATCAGGTTTAGTGTTTGTATTTGCTTATTGTGTGGTTTTATATTGTAGTAGTTGTGGAGTGGAGCAGGTGAATAATGTTGAAGTATCTACAATATTATAAAGTAGTTGAATATATTGTAGCTGTTGTGAAGTCGAGTGGGAGAATTTATTATGATGTGGAAGTTAGTATATTGATGAGTCGAGTAGAGGAATAGTGTATAATGTTATATAGAAGTTGAATATAATGAAGTATTATGAAGTCGAGTGGGAGTATTTATGATAAATGTGGAGGTTAGTATATTGATGAGTCGAGTAGAGGAATAGTGTATAATGTTATAAAGGAGTTGAATATGTTCAAGTATTATGAAGTTGAGTGGGGAGTATTTATGATAAATGTAGAGGTTGGTATATTTTAAAGGGGTTTTTATATGCTATATGTATGAGAAGGAGTATGCTAAAGTATGTTAGCTTTATATGTATTTAGAGTCTTAGATAAATGGATAACGTGATATTTTATTTGTATACCTTTGATGGTTTATGGTTTATTTAATTGGAAATTTAAAATTGGGTGTTTCTAAAATAGACATCAGTGTTTCAAGGTCTGTCATGAGCAGTCGATTGAGGGGGTGTGTTGTAATGAGGTGTGTGTACACTGGTGATGGCACACACTGGCCGTACGGAGTTCTATATTTGACTTCCAATCGTCTGCGCATGACGGGCAGAATGTAAGAGTTAATGGCATATCTGCTAACGTCAGATATGCCATTCCGGTTGATAGCTTTCTACAAGATGGTTTTGTACTAAATAATATTTAATGTTTTTTACTCGTGTGTTCTCCCAAATAAATAGTTACTGCCACAGCCCGTCTGTTTTTATTACAATAACAAAAGCGGTACGCGAAAAATCGACACCGCGATATCCTCTTTACAGACGAAAAAAATTTCGATATTGAAGAAAAGTATAATAAACAGAATGATAGAGTGTACGCTACGAGCTCTGAAGAAGCAAAAAAAACAGTTCCGCGAGTGCAACATGGGCATCATCCCTCATCAGTGATGGTTTGGTTGGGAGTATCTTATTACGGGCCAACTGAGGTTCATTTTTGCGAAAAAGGGGTCAAAATCAGTGCAAAAGTGTACCAAGAGACGGTTTTGGATCAGGTTGTCAAAGATCTGCCCAACACGCTATTTTCAGGACATCATTTTGTGGTCCAGCAGGATTCTGCACCTGCACACAAAGCCAAGACCACTCAAGCCTGGTTTGAGCGTCAAAAAATCGACTTTATAAGACACGAAGATTGGCCTTCCTCCAGTCCGGACCTTAATCCTTTGGACTACAAAATTTGGCAAGTCTTAGAGGAGAAGGTCTGTGCTAAACCACATAAAAATTTGGAGAGCCTGAAGTCATCTATAAGAAAAGCAGTCGCTGAAATAGACATGAATATGGTGCGTGCTGCGATAGACGACTGGCCGCGGCGTTTATTGGCCTGTATTAAAAACAAGGGAGGTCATTTTGAATAATTTTAAGTTATATTAATTCTCTGTTAAATGTACTTTAAATTGGTATATAATTTATTAAAAACTGATTGGTACTTACGTTTTAATCATTATTTTTATATGTGACAGAACTTTAGGACCGACTAGGTAGTTATAGGTCACTAAATATAGTAGCATGAATACAAATTAGCAATATGTTTTGACAGAAATGTGTATCAAGAGCAATTAATGCACTGCCAACAAACTGTTACGCAGTTTGGCAGTATACTATAATTTGTAAACATAAAATGTGTCTTTCATGAATAAATGATTAATAATGATAATATTTCAGTTGGCCAAATTCCATCACAGTAGACCATTCAAAAGACAATAAAAAAAACAATCAGCCACATTAATTAATCTCCACCATATATTACCAACCCAGTTTAATAAATGTATCTATATGTGTGTTTGTTATCCCAGTTGTACACAACATAACAGGAAAAAGGTCTCGTTTTGAAACCTGTTAACATTACCAATTAAAATAACTATATAACTTGTCCTTATCATTTTATGAGTGCTAGCTTCCAAGTTTAGATAAGGACATGGGAAAGTTTTATTTTTTAAACTAAATATGCATAGTAATGTTCTGTTTACTTTAGGAATCGCAGACTTAACAAGTATTGAGCAATTAGTTATCTAACTAATGTACATAATTAAAGCTTGCAAGTATATTTTCACTTTTTCCTCATTGTCAGATGAAACACTTGAAACTGCGTTATAATTCTAAAGAGACAGATAATCTATCTTGCTACGACACAGCTCGCAGGCGGCCCTGTGAAAGCCGGGCTGCTGCTAATGCTTGAACAGCTGCAGTATAAATGGATGGTGTAAGCTCCGTTTAAACACATGCCAATGACTACAATTTCATTGCATTGTGGGTTACCGAGGTGCATTTTATTTATTTATTCATTACTAGATCTAACAAACCCCACAATGGAGTTAAACTGGCATGCAAGATTTGCATATACAGGTCGGCACACATAAAAAGAGCTCTGCGCACCATATGAAATGTATGGCAGCCAGAGCTCTTTTTATGTCTGTCAACCTGTATTTAATTAGCATGTTAGGCTAGATAATTTAGCTTATTTCTTTGGATAACCAGTACAGGATTATTATGATGGGCAAAGTTGAGGCCCAAATGTCTTGGGACAGATATTCACTAGATGGAGCTCACAAATCAACTACATCTGCACAAAACAGGTGATAGAAGCCTCTGGAAAAGTCTGGTTATCAAGAATAGGACATGATGATGAGGCTAGATAATATCGCAGGCAGGATATTGTTTTTAATTCGGACTGCTGGAGATGGGGGGACAATATTTAAGAATGCATAAAACACCTTAGCGGCCTTTAGACCTATCTAAATGCAGTACACTAAGTTAGAAAGACTGTGCAAAAAGACAAGTGTAAAGACTGTTAGCATGTAAGTCACGCTAATTAGACAGTTAGACTCGACACTGCTATCTAAATGCAGTGTACTGGATTTAGATAGGTCTAAAGGCCGCTTTAGTATTTTATTAATTTTATTTTATTGCTCAGACAAAAAGTACAAATGGCGGACTTAATGTCTTCACCGAGGATTGTTTTAAGGGCATATTGCGGACAGAAAATTAAGCAAAATTAAAATTTCAAGTTACCTTCGATGTATATAGGTTGGCTCAAAATAAGTTGCCGTCGCTTCACTGAGTACTTTCATCATCACATATGTAGACGCCTGCATCCAGTTATCGCTGCGTCTCGTTTCGACATTTTCAGTCTCCAGGACAAGCTCTTTATCCAGAGGTACGACTCCGTAAACACCAACTTGTTCTAAAGTATCGTTTGACCGGTTCCGGACCCAAATCAAATGAGGATTTCGATGGTGGATGACTTCCACGAGATAGCAGTCAAGCTCCATGGCTGTGGAGAAGCTGAGATCTGCAGAAGATCATCTATTTCCAAGTTTTGCAAGCAAAGCAAAACAGTTCTATTTTAACGATCGTGCTGTTTATTTATGGATTTTGAAAGAAAAACAAGGATGTTCCAAATCGTACAGGTTCTGAAATCAGAAATCAGGTTAAGAATGGGTTGGATCAATTACCGGTTATTTAAACAAATTCATATCAAAGTTATTATTCTATTAATTGTCGACATAAACTTCCTTTTCCATTTAAAATTGGTGTAGCTTTACATTTTGCAAGTTAGATCAGTATATTACACTCTTATTTATGAGATGAGTTAGATTACAGAAAATCATTTTAAATTGAGGTATAATAATGCAAAGCAAGTTAAAGTAAACGGAGTATCCAGAACGCATCCATTCACGTCAGTGTCACATTTTGACAAGTCAAGTCGGCAGTGAAGTGAATTCGTGGCCGAGGAAAAATAATAGCTGAAAATTTTGGGAAAAACTCGAATTATAGGAAAGAATTGCAGCTTCATTTACAATACATTGGCTTCAGTGTTCAACTACCACTAAGGTTAGTAATTGTTAATTATACAGCTGTCGTGATTGACGTATAATTGCATTGTTTGTACGTTTGTATTTATGTTTTCATAATTCATCGAAGAATTTGATGAATCCTCTTACGAATGCCGACAAACAATCGATGTTCTTTGCTCTATAAAATGGCTTGTAATGCAATATTTTAAAAACTGTATAAATTGGTTAAGTACCTAAGTTATAGAGATTGTACTCTATACAAAGCTTTTTTTATAACTCCTTTGCCATTCAACCGTACAGAATCGTCGATGTTTGATTATCAGCGGGCGACCACTCTATTTGGTATCGTTTATGATTATGATTCATACCTCTTGAGTTAAATTATTTTATAAAACTAATAAAATTTTATGTTATTCACTGCCATTGGTTCACATTGAAGAATGGAACAAAAGTAATAGTTAATATATGCCGTTTCGTTTATCCAATTAGAGTCAGAATTTTCTAACCTAAAAATAAATAAATAAATGACAAAATAGCTATGTAAAGGGAGTCAGGACAACATTTTGTATTATGTTACGGATAGGGTTAGACTGATAATATCATTTCAAGACTATTCTTTCACATTTTCTTTTCTTATCACCAATCAGCTATTAAACAACAACACTCATGTGTACTGTTGAGATTACTTCAAGTGGCCAAGTTTCTATTTAGTTATCAAATGAATGAACAAACCAATGATGGCAGCGGTTGGTCTTTGGATGGGTGACCGCCTGATATTTGAGTGGTTAATATAAATGAGACAGTAGTTGTTAAACTGAGTTAGAGGCCTTTGGGCGGCTTATGAACTTCTAACAGTTGAGTTGCCCACTTGACAAAGGGGGGACAACTGTCACTCGCATCCGCAGGAGCTACCTACCACAACCCTGCACGTGTCCCCTGGGTGGTACTAAAGAGTGACAAACTTAAAAAATGCCAAAATACTTCTACGCTTTTGTGGAGTTGCCAACTCAAATAATCTCGAGTATAAAAGTTTACTTTTCTTAAAAAAATTGTAGAAACAAAAGTGAAACAGCTTTCAGCAATTTTTGTGTGTAAACAATAAATAAATACAGACTAGCCTAGCCTTTTAACTTTGGATATAGTGTTATACTTATTTGCTTTGTAGTGAAGCACAAAAGTTTTTTTTATTTTATATGCTTAGTACAAAAATGTTGATTATTAATTTTATTTTACATATGAATTTAAATGGGTTTTTGGGATTACCCAGTTTATAGTTTAGATGAAAGTTTTTATGGAACTACGATATAAACGAGTTCCACGCGGACGGAATCGCGGGCAGAAGCTGGTAATATACGCGATAAATTCCGTTTAAGAGTCCCCAGCACGCTCAACTCTAGTCGGCCCCTCATACAAACGTAGTTTGGTGACATGAAACTTTGTATACACAACGAGATCTGCCATACCTAGGTGTAAGCCAAGAAAATAGATAGACAGAGAATATGGGTGTAGCCTAGAAAATTATTATTACTCCAAAAGAAAGAAGGCAAAAAAATATGCCTAGTGACGAAAATCCCATTCAGATATCTCAAAGAATTACGAAGCTACAACCGTTTTGATATTCCTTGTTAGAGAGAGGAAACGCAAACAGTGTGACGTCACAATCTGCGAGGCTGCCGCAGACCGCGTCGTGCGCGCGGCAGGCCGGAGCGGATGGGGCACGGCACGGCACGTTGCCGTCTATTAGTGACGTCACTAACTGCGAATGTCATTGTTTCATATGAAGTTGCGTTTTGCGAAAAAGGGACAGAACATACCCGTTCTTAAAACTTTGGACACTTATAACTTCGTGATTATTTAACCTGTTGCGTTGCTTTTTCTCCATTTGACTACATTTTTAATTCTTTTCCGAGAAAATACGACAAAATGGATTATTTTATTTAGTGTCTAGTGTCTACAGCCTTATTGCGAACAACCTAGTGAAGCCGTGTTTCAACCAAGCTTAACTGAAAAAGTATACCATGAAAATCTTATGTACGGTGGCCGTCCTAGGGACTCTTAAATCATTATATTTATGCTGTGAATGTGTGAACCACAGATATAGATATACATAGATCACGCAAATGCATGTACTTCGCGTGTCCGAATTCGGTCTCCGAGTTGGCACTCCGACTGACATTCCGCGCGCGTCTGTTGTGGTAGCCGGTTGTCCGTGAATATTAAGAAAAAGCCTTATTGCAGAATCGATTTTGCGCGGACAACGGGTAATTGTCATCACTATTTCTAAATAGAAATAACATAAAATATGTAAGTATAACTAGATATATTTAATATCAGAGACCTAGTTACAGGAATATTAAACTGTCATCTGTATTAACGTTTCGAATCAATATTTGTACTGCACCCTTGAATAATTGGTTGGTTACCTTTACCTACGAGACAGGCTACGCCTAGTGTAGGAACCAGTGTAAAGATTACTGGAATGTATACTAGTACATATTTCTGTTTGTATTTCTATGTAGTTTGTAAACTTCTTATGTACAGTCGAGGTCATAAATATGTTTACACTTTTGCACCTTATTACAAGGCAATAAGGTGCAAAAGTGTAAACCTATTTATGACCTCGACCGTACAATAAAAAAAAAAAAAAAAAAAAAATACTTAATTCGCCCGTGTGACGTCACAGTAGGTAGAAAAAAGTGACACGGTCGGTTTTTATACAGATTGAGGTGTTTAAGTTATCTAGTGTATATCTATAAATAAATAAAAAATATTAGGAGACAATCTTACACAAATCGACCTAGTCCCATAGTAAGCTCAATAAGGCTTGTGTTATGGGTACTAGACGACGATATATTTAATGGATAGAAAGACTGGCCAGTGCCTGTTACGCCTTAAAGAATCTTTCTAAAATGTTAAATTCTTCAGTACTTAAGACAGTTTATTTTGCATATTTTGAAAGCTTAGTAAGGTACAGCCTTGAGGTTTGGGGCAATAGTGTTCATGTGAACCGTGTTCTCATACTACAAAAAAAAGCTCTTAGGCATGTCGAAAAAGCATAGCCTCTCGAACACTGCCGTCCACTATGTATAAAACATAGAATACTGACCGTGATATCGCTTTACATATATTTACTATGCATTTTTGTTTACAAAAACAAGTCCAGTTTTGTATGTAATAGTAACATTAGACCACGTAGATTATGCAGAGACAATTTTGACATTCAGCTACCAAAATCTAATAATTATGTACATTTTAAAAGAAGTGTTGAATATAATGGTATAAAAGTTTATAATAAGTTAAATGACGACATAAAGCAATGCAATAATATTAGTAAATTTTCTAGAAAATTAAAATCCTACTTGATTACTCGATCGTTTTATAACTTGAAAGAATATTTTGATTATTTGTATAAATATATTATTGGTGTAATAAGATTAGTATTATGACGTTTTAAATTAGAATTTATATTTTGCATGCCAAACTATCGCGGAACATACCCTCATGTAAATTAATTCTACTGACATGTACATTTATAACACCTGTGTATGTTTTTCATAATAAATCATTTCACTACTTAAATACATTGAAAATATCCAAGACTCAGACACCAACACTCATGCTCATCACACAAATATTTGTCCTGACCGGGATTCGAACCCAGGACCTTCAGCTTCGTAGGCAGCGTCACTACCCACTAGGCTAACTGGTCGTCATCTATATCTGTGCTGTGAACTTATAGAAAGATGGGGGTGGCGATCAGCCGCTACGGAGAGCTGTCAAACAACGAGCTGTTAGAACGGTTCGTGTCACCAGACGTCATCAGCCCGAACGAGCCTTTCTGGAACCAGATGCTTTCGTTCAACATCAGCCCACCTAGCAATGTGTAAGTACAAGTATTTGTGGACAGATCGTCTTCTACTCAGCACTCTATAGTAATAATGTACATACATAAGTTTCTGTCAAAAATTTCAATTTTTGGTACAAGCTTTTATTGCCGACTGTACTTTTCCGTATACCATCATCAACTACTCATTGAGACGATTCTAACGAACCCAAACTCAACGGGGTTACGTCGGTTAAGTACTGAATTCCCATAGCCACCTTCTGTCTCCATCATCAGGTCAGCTCGATGGTACCTTAATATTGAATTGTAATCCAAACTACACTTATACCCAAAATTTCAGCTCAATCGGTCACCGGGAAGTGGGTCAAATTTAACTTGCAAGATTTGATTACAGACAGACAGACAACGGGAGAGGTGAAACTAAATAAAAGCTTGTAAAAAAGACAGCGTTACACACATCACTGAAGAGAAGAGGGAGAGGTCCCAGTTTTTATGCAACGAGTTTTTATGCAATGAAGAGGGAGAGGTCCCAGTTTTTATGAGAGGGAGAGGGAGAGGTCCCAGTTTTTATGCAACGAGTTTTTATGCAATGAAAAGGGAGAGGTACCAGTTTTTATGCAACGAGTTTTTATGCAATGAAGAGGGAGAGGTCCCAGTTTTTATGAGAGGGAGAGGGAGTGGTCCCAATTTTTATGCAACGAGTTTTTTGCAATGAAGAGGGAGAGGTCCCAGTTTTTATGAGAGGGAGAGGTCCCAGTTTTTATGCAATGAAGAGGGAGAGGTCCCAGTTTTTATGAGAGGGAGAGGTCCCAGTTTTTATGAGAGGGAGAGGTCCCAGTTTTTATGAGAGGGAGAGGGAGAGGTCCCAGTTTTTATGCAACGAGTTTTTATGCAATGAAGAGGGAGAGGTCCCAGTTTTTATGCAACGGCAGTGGTCATTCCAGACTCGCATGCGCGTGCCGGCTGGTTAAATACATCGTACACTTCATACTTGAAGAACCCTTTACTGGGTGTACCCTTGTTTTGTCGACAACCTTTTCATCGAATATTATTTCATCGACAACGATTCATCGAAACTTCAGTACTACTTAGTAATATTGTTTGCCGTTATTTCATTTCAACTACTATTTATTTAAATTTATCTTACTACGTAGAAATACTATTCAAAGAATTTTTCTTAAACGCTGATTTGTTTCAAATTATCGTAATTGCCACAACTACAAAACATTGCAATTTGCAATTCATTTCTTCGACGTATTACTTTAATACAATTTTATATGTCCTGACATTGTCTGCACATTTATACATTATTCAAATTATGTAGTTAATTGTGTCACATACAAATATGTATAATATGTATGTATAATAAAACTAAGAATCATTGGTATAAATCGTTTATTACAAAAAATATCAGGGCGGACAAAAATGGCTTGTCATAAGCGAACTCTGTTTTAGGTCGGTTAGGTTAGGGTTCACTTGTGTCCCTCAGACCAAAAATATACACCCCGCGCAGCGGGGTGGCGTCGACTCGCTGCACGGCAAAAATAGGTTAAAAAACGTTAGGGATTCAGATATAGATCCGAAATAATTGTATGCGGAATCAATATTATTACATGTAAAAAAAATGAATGAAAAATACCCGAAATGAAAAGCCATGACATGAATTTTGTTGAAATAAGTCAACTACCAATTAAAAGACCTCGGTTCAAATTACCTAGTATCGAATCCTCGGCGCAATGACTTGTCGATGAAATGAAAATACTTGAAACGTTGTCTTTGAAATAATATTCGATTAAATGTTTGTCGGCAATTCAACGGTAATCCCCCTACTTTATTCGTCTTCGTCGCATCATTAAGACTGAGGGTCCTGACTATACCGGGTAGCTTTGCGCACTAGTGCTCTCCAGGCCAATCCGTTATCGGTCTTCTAGATAGACTTCTGCAAGTTTCCTTTCCGTCATCAGCAAAAGTAGCTACGCGGGTCAAGTGCCCAAAATGACCTACATACGACTCTATTGTTATGGGGATAAGGACTGTCTAAATCATTTTGAGCGTGTTATTTTGCGTGGCTACTTCAGCTGCTGACTGGACAAACGAATACGACTAGACGTGTAGACTATTGTCCGCGCTCAAATAAATGGGCAGCTGCGGTGTCACTGTCTAATGTCGTGTGTCGTGGCTACAGTAAATATTTAAGCCGGAACCCCACTGCTGCGCACGGTCAAGCTACGCACGTGGGTACAAAAACGCTTCGTATCAAAATGTAGGTAGATACTTCCACAGACACGCGTACCCGCACACGCTAGCGCGCGTGGCAGGCTAAGCTCCACTGCGACCCACGCTGTCCACGCTACGAACGTGGGTTGCAGTGGAAAGGTTGCCCCAACTGCGTCGCACAAACCCCGTTTCGTGCGTAGCGTAGGCCGCGTGCGCCGCAGTGGTGAATGTGGATACGTGTTTAGCGTGTGCGTGCATTGGTTGCTGTGGAATGTTGACACACGCATATAGAGAAATGGACCCACGTGGGTGAAGTGTATAGCGTGTGCGTGCGTAGCGTGCGCAGCAGTGGGGTTCCGGCTTTAAGCTAAATTAGTGTCTCAAGTAGAGTCTGTTTAGATCTTCTCGTAGAGCTGGTGTTTAACGGAGCATAGTTACCTACTATGTTCCGTTAAACACCAGCTCTACGCGAAACACGCGCGGCGAGCTGATGTGCCACCGACAACCCTGATCGCTCAGTTTATTGTAGCGACGCATGTGTGCGTGGGATTGCGTCACATCGAACGTTTACACAGATTTACTTTTATTATTTTACTGTTTTAAGAGCCAACACAAGGGCCGTTTTTCCATACAAACGTAGTCCCCTGTTTTCTCCCTGGATAATGGCAGTAGAGCAATTTTTTTTTTAACCTAAAATAATGCCAGATTTCCCGCTGTGTTCAAACATCCAGAAAACAATTTTGACTGGATTATTTAAACTTTAATTTTTAATAAAATAATTGTTAAATAGGTCAAGTTTTGGAGAAGAAATCATGGGACTACGACACGTTGATTTTATTTACTTTCCAAGCTGCAGTTGTCTCTATCGCGCTCTGCGGCGGGAGGCTTGAGGTTGGCGCGACAGCAATACATTTTGCAAATACCTATTTCTCAATTTTCTCGCCCTTAGTGTTTCCTCGCTGTAGCGCCCGGCTTTAAAATACGACTTGTCCTAACCACAACCGTATTTCCAGCGAGGAACAGCTGATCTTCGACTCCAGCACAGAGAACCTTCTCCAGCAGTTCCTGGCCAACAATGGTGACACCGGCAACCTCGGAGCCCTAGTGCATGTATTCATCACGCGCGCGACAGAGCTTCTCGCTTCGCCCGCCAGCGACAAGTAAGTTGAAAAGGGCTAAACCACAGAATAAGTAATAGTATTACGTAAGGTTATCTGTTAACAAATTCCCTGTTTAGTTTGTACGCCAAACGTGCCTAAACGTGGCCATCTCTTTCTATCGCATGCAACGCGCTCTTTCGGAGGAGGAGCCTTAGAGCTAGGGTTGCCGCCAGCTCGACCTATTAAATTATACGTTAACTTATTCTCTACTTCTACCTACCTATGCATTTTTTAGCAGTTGTGGCTCTTCATTATAGGTTACGTAAATGAGTACCTTTATAAATTAATGATAAATTGGAATACCTAGCTGTTAAAATCTTTGTATAAGTAGTTTGTCGAGTAGGCCCCAGAATTTCGGGCAGCAAGCAAACGAATGTTCCGATTTTTGTCGTTAATCTTACAACCCGCTGCGATACAGTACAGACATATTTACGACGATGCAAAGTGAGAACGCGTGCGTCCCGTAGCGGTGCGCGGCAACCACTAATAGACCGTCTAAAGACGACCGGCCGGCATTTACTTGTAGCGGCGCGACGAAATCAGAGAGTGAACCGCCCCTGGCTAAACTAATACCCTAGAGCGGATGAATCGGGAGTAAAGGACTGACCACACCGCTGCTCGAAATACAATCACGCACCGTAAACGCTGTGACGTGACTCGTGCATTTGATTTTTAACGCGTGCTGTTGCGTACACCGGAGCTTTCTTAAGCAGCAAATACAAATAAAAACAAAATACAGCTTTATTTCTTAATAAAGCTGTATTTTTAACGGGGCCTTTCTATAAAATAATTGAAATTGAATTTCTTGAAGAAACTTCTCGTCAATCTTAGTTTGCTGTTGAACTTGCTATCGTTACGAACAAAGAACACTATTGCAAAATTCCGCTGTAATTACATGACATGTTGTTGTGTGCGTGACCTCAACTCTCTTGCCGTTACCTATAGCTCTGTGCGCGTCCCATGACACAGGCAAGGACAGCATCCGCTCATTTCATTAAATTTACGAAAATGTCTCTGTGTTGGCTATGTGTCGGCTTCCAGCGCGCTTCCAGGTCCGGGAAACCATTGTCCTGTGCGCGGGACATCTGTCCTAATATTATTTATAAATGCGGAAGTAACTCTGTCTCTTTGTCTGTTACCTTTTCACGCTTACAGCTTAGGTATAAGCAGCGGACGAAACCCGGTATGCGCTTGTTCGAACTAAACGGCTGCCTGGCATCGTTTTGACACCCCGCCCCCGTGCCCGCGTTATGGCCTGCGTTACCCATTCTGTGGGGCCATTTTGCGGCGCTAGTTGATTTCTATGGTTTCTTCGTTCGCTGGGTATAGGATAGTTTTAATACCGGAAGTATGTAGGTACGACACAAACGAGTTCCAGGCGGACGAAGTCGCGCGCAGAAACTAATAATTACATGTCTATTATACCACTAATGTTCTATTCCAGTGTAATGCTGGCGTGGCAGACATTCAACGCGCTCTTCGTGATCCGAGCGGTGGTGAAGTACCTGGTGGAGATGGTCCCGGAGTCGGAGGTGTGCCGCCATCTTGATGTTATAGTGCAGGATCGCCGGCCGCCAGTTGACGTGAGTTACCAGTCTTTTAGGCTGTGGTCTGGAAGCCAGCGGGCAGCGAGTTCATACATTTGATCGTGTTCAATCTATAAACGCTGCCCGCTTGCCTCCAGATCGCGTAAGACCCGCGGCCTCAAGGGGGTGCATTGGAAATTTTCGCTTGCTTTGAAACGCCGTTCTGACTAGATTAAGCAACAATGAGGTCAGATTTTCAGATATATGATTCTTGACTACATGATTGTGTATCTGATTTAATCGATACATGATTGCCTAAAATTTCCTCAATAGAAAAAAAAAATCCAAAGTTGGATCTTTATTTTCCTTTTTTTACGCAGCCTACTCAAACAATACATTATTTTACGACACAACCAAATTAACACTATAGTATTTAATCTCATCTAAAATCTCACTTAATGAAATATAAATAAAACTTCGGTAAGTTTTAGTTTGTCCAAAAAAGCCATTTCCGAAGAGTGCATCTCTTTTGTCGTGCGCAGAAGGCATAAGCGTGTCTGTCAAGGGGGCGTGGTCGACTCGAATCAAGGCATCCCCTTAAATCTTATACGTCGTATAAAATTGTAATTGCAACTAAATATGAAAATGTGTTCACATTTTTTTTAATTTCAGCCCGCGAAAGACGAGGCACAGGGCTCGCCCAAACAGCCGGAGCCGAAACTGCTGAACGCGGAAAGCCGCGTGGAGATGCTAATTGACGCCCTCATCGGACTCATTATCGATGTGCCTGTCAAGTGAGTTGCATTGCATCTATTTTTAACCGACTTCAAAAAAAAAGGAGGAGGTTCTCAATTCGGTTGTATTTTTTTTTCTATGTTTGTTACCTTAACTCCATCATTGATGAGTTGACTCGTAAAATTTTTTTTTGTTTGTAAATGCTTCCAAGTGGGTCCCATTTTTTTTCCAAAATTCTGTTGGATGATGAGATCCATGAGGAATTGAGGGAACTCCTCAATTATATTAGGCATGCGTGTAGTGATTTTGGTATTTTTTTACACCCGGAAATCATACATTTTGTGGAGTGGAATTGATGATGAAGACCGCAGATGACTTATGGAATTCCTTAATTATTTCCTCAAAAGTACGTCACAGATTCTGATAAGATTCCGTCGAAATAGCAACTCATGAAGTGCCAAAAGTGATCCTGGTGGAATCGACGGAAGTCCTCAAATATTATCGGGCCACATACAGCGATTGGGTTTTTTTCTCTAAAAATCAACGCATTTGCATTCGGAAATCCGTTCATGTGGTAAATCGGAAAAGAAATGTGGAAATGTTCTCGTGGGTTGGCGGAGTACTAAATTGAAGTCGGTTAAAACTGTGTTTTTAAAGTAAATTATCGTCTAGCATTTCAATTTCTATGCCGAAACGCATCTTTCCACGGAACTTTTTTTAACAGTGAATGCTTACCTCACTGCCATGTGGGATTCATAGCTTGGAATAGAGAGAGAGATTGCATATAATTAATGTGTAAAACATACATATATAGATTCGCGCCTATATTCCCAAAAGAGGTAGGCAGAGCACATGGAACTTATAATGCCAGTGCCACTTTTAGCATAAATGTGGGTCTAAAAGATCGACCAAATATGATACTGTTATAGTGATAGGTTGGGCAGCCCATCGCCCACAGCACACTTCAACCCCCCCCCCCCCCCCCTTAGTCGACATTTACGCACAGACCTACTACACCTCCCTTAGTCGGGCGACCCCCGCTGCCACACATACGGTGAATTCACTCCAAGTTTGAGACACGCCCCTATTACTAACTTCAGTCTGTGGACGGCGTTTGCGCAAGTAACATCGTTACAAAATGCATTATTGTTGCGTAAAATTGTGTGTAAAAAACACTAAAACTGCTGGTGTGCAAAAAGGCGATATATCATTTCACAGGTAAGCCGATCTTAAGAAAATTACATAATAGACCGTGCTCGGGGCTCGTTGATGTCTTTTAAGAGAAGTCTCTTTCTTTGTTTATAAGTAAAAATCTTTCAGCTTTGTTTATAGCAAGCATTATGAAACCCAGAAACCAGAAACCAGAAACTTCCTGCCTCGCACAGCTAAACTGTGGAATGGATTGTCGCCTGCGGTATTTCCGGACCGATACGACCTTCAAACCTTCAAGAAAAGAGCGTACTCCCATCTTAAAGGCCGGCAACGCACTCACAACACCTCTGGTGTTGCAAGTGTCCATGGGCGGCGGTAATCGCTTATCATCAGGTGATCCGTCTGCTCGTTTGCCTCCTATATCATAAAAAAATATATATATATATAAAATTAGGCTACGCGAGGTCTTTAGGATATATGGTCTGTGCATTTACGACACCCACGGGAAGAAAGGGGGTGGTGAAATTGTAACCCGACACCACAGGGGGGATGTGTACAGCAACGGAAAGAAAGTAATGTAAAAATTATGTTTATTTGCAGCGACAACACATACTACTTACATTTAGAGTGCATCAACACACTTTTGGTGCTCATGTCGGTGTACATGTTCGCCGGCGTGCACGGGCAGAGCCGGGTGATCGAAACTAGTCTTATTTATAGGTGAGTACCGCCTAATCCTAATATCCTAATAACATTATAAATCTATGAAGTTCTGATGTTTGTTACTCAATCACGCTTAAGAGTCCGCAGTAAGCTCGGCCTAATTTCACCTTCCCATACAAACGGAGTTTCGTTCTCGTTTTAAAACTACGTGTTGGATTGTAACGAAACTTTTTTGGTCTATTTATTTGCTATTTGTGACATGCATCCCATGTCATAACCACATGTTGGTCTATTTATTTACTATTTGTGACATGCATCCCATGTCATAACCACATTTTGGTCTATTTATTTACTATTTATGTTAATAGCATAACCAGATATACATCATATATCACTAGTTATGTGGAACTTGCAATTTGCATATACAATGACATGAGGTATATCTATGTCTGTAGTTTATACGGTTTCAGTTTATAAAACTTAAATTCGCTGTATTTTTTTTACTATGGTATCTGAAGCTACATGAACTAATTAAAGACCTGGATATACCTCATGTCATTGTACATGCAGTTTCGTTACAATCCAACACGTCGTTTTAAAATGAGAACGAAACTCCGTTTGTATGGAGAATCGAGCTTATTGCGGAGTGTTAAACGGCTCAACCGATTTGGATGAAATTTTGCACGAAGATAGTTTATAGCCTGGAAATATAGAAAGTTTTTGTAGTGTATTTACAAATATGTGTTGATGTGGGTACATTTTGGTAATAATAAATCAGTCTATATCCAGCCATCTTTGTGTTTACTTCATGGTGACAGCGGTGCTAGGAAATAATTAGTAAATTACAAGTTACAGTTTCGTGTGGTGCCTTTATAGTAATTATTAAGTATTACCAGTGCAGTTACAACATTTATAACAATGGAGCACGCACGTCCTCCCGCTGAATTGGCTTTGGAAGGCGGCCCAGCAAATCGCGCTGATTCATGGCGTAAATGGTTGAAACAGTTTAAAGTTTTTTTGAAAGCGTCGGGTGTATACAAGGAACCATCCGATGTCCAGGCGAGTTTGCTCATCAATTTAATCGGACCCGACGGTTACGACGTTTACACCACATTCAAGTTTGATAAGGAAGAGGAACGTGACAGCATAACTAAGTTAATTGAAAAGTTTGACCATCATTTTGGCAGTAAAACAAATGTTATCATGTTGCGGTTTAAATTTTTTACACGTAACCAGGAGACGGGCGAGAGCATCGATGAATATGTAACCGCCTTGAGGATAATAAGTCAACAGTGTGAGTTTGACAAACTCGAAGATGGCCTGGTACGCGATCGCATCGTGTGCGGGATTAAGGATAGCGTAATACGGGATAGACTGCTACGCACAGACGATCTGACACTAGAAAAGGCTATACGCATATGTCAGTCAGGTGAGATAACCAGTGAAGAGAGCCGCCAGATAGAAGGTGTCAAGAGTGAGGCGGGCAGTAGCATGTCAGTGGATGCGTTGAGGAATCGCTCAAGCTACGGTCGCGGCATGGCTCGTCGCGGCGGCCGCTGGGGCCGCGGAGGCGGCGCGCGCGCGTCCGTTGGAGGCGCCGGCGCCGGCGCCGCGGGGCCGGCCGGCGGCGGCAGCGGCGCGGGAGCGGCCGGGAGTGCGAGGGGGCGGTTATGTGCAGCGTGTGCTGAGAACTATTGTGACGGTGGTGCTCGCTGCGCGGCTAAAAGTGTCAGATGTTTCTTATGCGGGTTCAAAGGTCACTACAAAAAAGTGTGCCCGGGGCGTGCGTCGAACAAGGTGTATCAGTTGCAAGAAGACAATGACGAGTTGTATTATTTGGACACTATAGAGGAAGTTGATCACCTTGAGGACTCTAAATGGTATGAAACATTGCAATTACTTTGTTTAAACAAGTTAGTAAAACATAATTTCAAGCTAGATACAGGGTCGGATCTGAATGTTTTATCCAAAAATAACTTTGTTAAGCTAGGATTTCAGAGTGCTAGTATAAATCCGGACAATGTTAAAGCGCAATCATTTTGTGGTAATTATGTTTCCGTCATAGGTTCATATATTATTAAATGTATATATAAAGAGAAGGACTTTCTGTTAAAATTTATTATATCGAGCAATGATTGTCAAAGCATTCTTGGAAAATACGCCCTGGAACAATTAGGCCTTATACAGCGTGTATACTCGGTAAACGTCCAGGAATTTGATGATTTGTTCTGCGGATTAGGTAAACTTCCAGGTCAGTACAGAATACCAGTTCAAAGCGACGCTTGTCCGGTTATCTGTCCCGTGCGGAAAATACCGCTAGGTGTTAGGGATCAGCTGTTAACAGAGTTGACTCGCATGGAAAATATAGGTGTTATACGGAAGGTTGCACACCCTACGTCATGGGTAAATGCCATAGTGATGGCTGCAAAGAAAGATGGTAGTTTTCGAGTGTGTCTAGACCCGCGACCTCTGAATCGCGTCATTCGTCGTCAGCATTATCCTTTGCCCACAGTTACGGAGATAGCGACAAAATTAAAGGATGCGCGCTATTTCAGCAAGTTGGATGCCAGGTCTGGATTTTGGATGATCCAGTTAGATGACGATAGTGCAGATCTGTGCACATTTGGTACGCCTTTCGGTAGGTACCAGTTTTTGCGCCTCCCTTATGGAATAAATTCGGCTTCTGAGGTATTTCATAGCAAGATCAGGCAGTTACTAGAGGATCTCGAAGGCGTCGATTCGTTTATCGATGACGTCATCGTCTGGGGCGCCACGGAACACGAGCATGACACCAGGCTGAAACGCCTGCTCGAACGAGCCAGACAGGTAGGTATTAGGTTCAACAGAGACAAATGTGAGTTTCGTGTGCCTGAAGTTACATACTTAGGTCATACATTTAATGCTGAGGGCGTTAAAATTGATCACAAAAAGTTAAAGGCGATCAAGGAAATGCCGAGTCCCAGCGATAGACAGTCCTTGGAGCGGTTTTTGGGTATGGTGAATTATGTTGCCAAGTTCCTTCCAAACTATTCAGAACAGGTTGCTCCGCTCAGAAACCTTTGAAGAAAGACAGCGAGTGGTGCTGGGGTGAGTGCGAGGAGCGTGTAGTGTGCGCCCTGAAGCAGGCGCTGTGCGCGGCGCCGGTGCTGGCGCTGTTCGCGCCCGCGCAGCCCTGCGTCTTGTCCGTGGATGCCAGTAGCCGCGCTCTGGGCGCCGTGCTTCTGCAGGCCGCGCGCCCGGTCGAGTTCGCATCTGCCACTCTTACCGACACTCAGCAACGCTACGCGCAGATCGAGAAGGAGATGCTTGCTATAGTCTTCGCTCTCGAAAGGTTCCACCAGTATGTGTTCGGGAAAACAGACGTCGTGGTTGAGACGGATCATAAACCCTTAGAAGCGCTTTTCAAGAAATCGCTGGACGCTGTGCCGGCTAGGTTGCAGCGCATGATGTTGCGCGTTCAAAGGTACGACTTTTCAGTGGTTTACAAGCCGGGTAAGTATATGTTTATCGCCGACACATTATCACGGGCGCCGCTCCCTGAATTAATGTGTGAGAAAGTGTGCCAGGAAGTCGAAGATCAGACTTGTTTTTTGTTGCGTATGGTGCGGATAAGTCACCAAGCAATCAAAGTCACGTAACATACTAAACGAAATATATACGTCCTTGGTACAATCTGTCCTAGTATATTGCATACCTGTCTGGGGTGGTGCTGCTAAAAGTCGTTTTATTGACCTAGAACGTGCACAGCGGGCACTACTAAAAGTCATGTATTTCAAAAAAATGTCATTTCCGACCCAACGACTTTACCAAATCTGTGACGTCCTCTCGGTTAGAAAATTATATATTTTACAATGTACCTTAAAATTACACAAATCCTTACCATATAACCCTAATTACAAAAACAAAAGAAAAATAGGTAATGTGGCTAAATCTCAAAAAACCAGAACGGCATTTGCCAAGTCACAGTTTATCAGCAAATCTGTACACATTTACAATAAAATCAACAAAGTATTAGAAATTTATCCAATGCTACATCACAATTGCAAGAAGCTGCTTATAAATTGGATTAAAACTAAAACCTACGATGAAACGGAAGGTTTACTACAACATTGATCGTATGCCTCCAACGTACACACACACACACACACACACACGCACACACACACACACACGCACACATACACACACACACACACACACATACACATTCTCCTACCTAGATTACTAGTATATAAAAAAAGAATAAAAACCCTTAGTTGATTACATTGTTAGTACTTACCTATTATTATCTATGGAAGAGCGGGGCCTCCCAATACAGGCATTGTTTGCTTACCGGGCGGCTCCATCCCTTATATTATAAATGTACAATGTTAATTACGAAATAAAGAATTTTTGTATTTTGTATTGTATGTATTTGTATAAGCGACAATAAGATGGACTCTATAAAACAGTCTACACGTAATGACAAGGTATGCCAAGTTCTCATAAACTATATACAAAATGGTTGGCCAGATTCCAAGCATGCGTCGGAAGAATCTGTGAGAGCGCTTTGGGATAGTAGGGAATGTTTTGAATACACTAATGGTGTGCTATTCAAGAACAATTTGGTGTACATTCCGGCAAATCTTCGGTCAGAGATGATTTCGAGGGTGCACGAGGGTCACCTCGGCATAGACCGGTGCAAGCGGCGCGCCAGAGAGGTAATGTTCTGGCCGGGCATGTCGCGCGAAGTGGAGCGCGCCGTGCGCCGCTGCCGAGTCTGCGCACAGCACGCGTCCGCGCCGCCGCGAGAGCCGATGATGCCGCATCTGATACCTGGGTTACCATGGGCGAAAATTGGTTCGGATATTTTTGAGCACAAAAATAAAAAATATTTAATATTAGTTGATTATTTTTCAAATTTTGTTGAGGTGTGCCCCTTAAGGTCAATGAGCTCAACCAGTGTAATACTAGCAATGAAGGATCAATTTGCTCGACATGGTATCCCGGTGGAACTAGTTTCAGATAATGGTCCAGCCTACTCTTCAAAGGAGTTTAGAAGTTTTGCAGAATTATGGGGCTTTAGGCACTCAACTTCATCGCCTAACTATCCCCAATCTAACGGACGCAGTGAACGGGCGGTGCGCACGATCAAAATGATTTTAAAAAAATCATTGGATACTGGTTCTGAGTTTTATTTAGGTTTATTAAACTACAGGGCCACTTCGCGGAATGGAATCGCGAGTCCCGCCCAGCTGCTGATGGGTAGGCGTTTAAATACCCGGTTACCGGTTCATGAGACCATGTTGGTACCGGATAGAGATAACGCGGCCGACTATGCAAACATATTGCGTAATCAGGCCCGAAGTAAACAATGGCACGACGAGCGCGCGCGATACCTTCCGGAGCTGCAGCCAGGCGATGACGTCATCGCGCTGGACGGCAGCGGCGGCCGGCGGCGCGCGGCCCGCGTCACGGGACGGGCTCCGCAACCGCGTTCGTACTTCATAACGGATGCGACAGGCAAGCGTTACAGAAGGAACAGGCGGCATTTGATCAAAGTAGAACCCGGGGCAACATCTCCCTCATCATCTCACCGCGAGATAATGAACGATGATGATGCAGAGCACTCCACCGATGGTAGTGTCTACGACGATGTGGATGAGTCAGTTGACAGTGCTTCTGACATCGCAGATCAGAGTATTCAACTCCCGACCGACCATCAGGCTATTGTTCCAGGGCCTATAGATAACACTAATCAGCGCATTCCGAGAGCAGCTGCACTCGAGGCTAAAAAGAAGCTTAAACAATAGTGTTAGGTGTGGTGTATACATTATAATGTAACTATAGGCTAAAGGTGTGTTTTCTTTTTGCTAATGTAAATAAGTTTAATAATAAAAGTTATTCGTATGTGCATTGTGCACTAAGTAGGTATGTATGAATGAATCTACATTCATACTCAACTATTATTTCATTGCTATAAACTATTGCTATTTACGAAACTTACGATTACTTTGCCATTGGTTCGCTACTGTAGGCGTAGGTATTTCATTACTGTGTATGTAAGTAGAAATGATTTGAGACGAACATTCAAAAAAAAAAAAAATATATATTAATTTAATCATAAATCGACCCTACGTTCTCAACGAGAGGGTTCCTACTTCAAGGACAATGTTACTGAGTTATGTTCGTTTCAAGCAATTTCGACCATACCTATAAATAATTATGTATTTAGTTAAGGAAAATAATAAATAAGTATACAAATATTTGCATGATGGGGATGATATGTATTGAATGTCGTACGGTTACTACCTACTTAAATTTAGATGCTTGCCGGCACTCGTGTCGAAGGAATAAGATTCAAAATTGTATGTGTATATTAACCGTACCGACCGCACGATTAAGTTACTATGTTTAGTTGTACTTTAGCGTAAACAATTCATGAGAAGGGAGATGTAGTGTATTTACAAATATGTGTTGATGTGGGTACATTTTGGAAATAATAAATCAGTCTATATCCAGCCATCTTTGTGTTTACTTCAGTTTTTATGTAGATTTCATATATAAAATTCATATATAAAGGTTAAGACCCATCCTCTCCAGGGGTATGCGTGCAAACGGTCCGTTGGCTCCCGCTTACGCACATGTGCGTCAGAACGCGAGGCTTCCAGTCGTTTACTTTTTTTCGTTTACCCATTTACCGCCGGATTGGAACCGAACGGTGGAATTAAAACTTTAATAAATAATATAATTGGGTTTAAATTAAGTAAAAAAAGGTGACGCATATGTGCGTCACCGGGAGACAAGCACCCTGACGCACATGTGCGTCAGGCAGCAGATACGAAAAATTGTATAAGTCCGGTTTTAATACCCTGACCGCCTGCTGCCGCCGTGCTTTGGAAGGCACGCTAAGCAGTTGATCCCGGCTGCTGTCTATGACAGTAGTCGTTAAGCCGAGTTAACTTAAGAACTCCTAACAGTCGAGTTGCCCACTCACTTGACAAAGGGGGGACAACTGTTACTCGCGTCCGCAGGAGCTACCTACATCAACCCTGCACGTGGCCCCTGGGTGGTACTAAAGAGTGACCAACTTTAAAAAGGCCAAAATAGTGTATGCCATACGATTCAATAAAATACCCTGACCCATATGTGGGTCGGTGGGAGAGGACGGGTGGGCATAAACAAAAAATAGTTATTTACGATACAAGTGCCGAAAATAGGAAATTCGCAACGAGTGGTGATAAATTAAAACACGACCGAAAGGAGTGTTTTAAATCGATACGAGTTGCGAATTACTTATTCGCACGTGTATCGTACAACGTTTTACTGTACATATGGCTCTTTAAAGTTTCGACATATCCACGGAAAGTGCTCTTTCCGCACTAGGGCGGGAAAGTAGCACCATATGTACTGTAAATTGATTTACGTCACACCTGGCCATAATGTGAGTTATACCGCACGCTGCGCGTACGGTAAAACTCGCATTGTGGCCAGATGAAGACGTAAAATTGTGTACTCACCACGGGCAGTAAAAAAGAAAGCCCTCTATCGCATATTTACAACCCTCGCCTGCGGCTCGGGTCACAAGTACCTCCGATTTCGGGCTTTCTTTTTTACTGCTTTCTGTAATAGCCTGTGTTACGCCCACGGGCGTAATGGTTTTTTTCTTAAATTGTATCTGTCACTCATGCGGTAGTTACAAAGCAAAGAGGTTTTATATCAAATAGATGTCTGAAAACGTATTTATAAATAAATTTAAACTTAAAAAACTACTTAAACATGTTTAACTGAATTATTTACAGATTTAATATGTTGTTATTTAGTGTCTATGTAAAATGTTTTTAAGTGTTTTCAAATCGTGGCTGTATACCGAAGGGTCTTTGCCATACGCGCCTCACGTCAAATTCAACAAAATGGACGACTGACATGTTGCAGTTTTTATTACGATTTGTATTCATTTCATCTAAAATGTATTTGTTTCCTCGCAAATGTGATGAAAAACATTGTGTATAACACGGGCTTCTGAGACTCTTGTTCGCAATATTCCACTTACGCCCCTCGTTAAACAATGTACTATTACGTCACACCTGGCCATAATGCGAGTTATACCGCATGCTGCGCGTACGGTAAAACTCGCATTGTGGCCAGGTTAAGTCGTAAAATTGTGTACTCACCACGGGCGGTAATTCGTAAAGCCCCAGATCGCATATTTATGGCCCTCACGTTCGGTTCGGGCCACAAACACCTGCGATCTGGGCCATTCACGAATTCACCGCTCTAGGTACGTAATGTACTAATTGTCTGTCTGTCACAGAACGCTGTTCCAAGGGCGCTACGGCATGCACGCGCCGCTGCTCGTCAAAACGCTGCTGAGCCATCTGTCGAGCATGCTCGCCGCGCCGCCGCACATGTTCGGCACGGGCGTGCCGGGCGGCAGTATACTCGTCAACCTGGCCTGTGAGTTGAACATACATATTTATATAGGAACTATATTGTAGTCTTGCAAGTTAAGATAATCTTAAGATAAAGGGACAAATTGAAAAATATTCGTGAAGTTTAGGCCAGGGATGTTACAGACATTCGCATCCGCATACGCAACCGCGGAAGTTCCGTACTTTTAACATCAGCATCGATACGGAGTTTATGCGGATGTGTAGTGCAATTCACGAGAAGAAAGGTGCCCCCACGCGGCGCTTACCGCGCGCGTTCAAGATATTTTCGCCATTAGTAAAAAAAATCTTCTTTTCGTTTCTGTGACCGAGAGCAAACGCGTTTTTAGGGTTCCGTAGCCGACTAGGAACCCTTATAGTTTCGCTTTGTCTGTCCGTCCGTCCGCGGATAATCTCAGTAACCGTTAGCACTAGAAAGCTGAAATTTGGTACTAATATGTATATCAATAACGCCGACAAAGTGGTAAAATAAAAAGTGTTTTTTATTTATTTTATTAGGGTATCTTCCCTATACGTAACGTGGGGAGTGATTTATTGTTGGATAGGTATTTCAAAATGAATAGGGGTTTGCTAAAATCATTTTTTGATAATGTTAATATTTTCGGAGATAATCGCTCCAGAAGTAAAAAAAATGTGTCCCCCGCCCTCTAACTTTTGAACCATAAGT
Source organism: Epinotia ramella (assembly GCA_947578815.1). Classification (NCBI taxonomy): domain Eukaryota; kingdom Metazoa; phylum Arthropoda; class Insecta; order Lepidoptera; family Tortricidae; genus Epinotia; species Epinotia ramella. Next base: position 9,794,579 of record OX388226.1, on the reverse strand, counting down.
TTTAAAAATATGAAAAAAATCTCAAAAGTAGAACTTTATAAAAACTTTAAAGGAAAATTATTTTAAACTTGATAGGTTGAATAGTTTTTGAAAAAAATTACAAAATAATTTCTGGACGAAAAACTACGGAACCCTACACTGAGCGTGGCCCGACACGCTCTTGGCCGGTTTTTATTTGTTCGCTTCGATTGTGTTTTAGTCTCAACGTGTTTGATGATCGCGCTATATTACACGCTTTTTAGTGTTTGACCCCAAAATCCGCATCCGCGTCCGCGGATGTGTGCCCCCAAAAGTCACTGTACTTACTAACAACGATATGGGCCATAGCCTGAAATAAACGTTTATTTAATTTAATTAAATTTTTTTGACATCCGCGGCAACCCTGATCTAGGCGCAAATATTCTACAAACTCGACGGGGTTACGTCGGTTAACCCATTCAGGGCCCATGACGACACATATGCGTCAGACCGCCGTAGTCGCTTTCCGCTACATACGAGGAAAACCACGGGATCGGCTACGAGCGTAGCGCGTAGCGATTCTGGGCAATGAATGTTAATTACTGAATTCCCATGGTCACCTGTGTCCATTATCAGATCAGCTCGTTGGTCCCAAAACATTGAATATGGGTGTAGACACTAAATAAAATAGTAAATAATGTCGTATTTTCTCGAAAAAGGATTAAAAATGTAGTCAATTGGATAAATAAGTAACGCAAGAGGTTAAATAATCACGAAGTTATAAGTGTCCAAAGTTTTAAGAAGCGGTATGTTCTGTCCCTTTTTAAAACGCAACTTCATTATGAAACGATGACGCTCGCAGTTAGTGACGTCACTAGAAGATTATAATATTTATCAATATTTTTTTGCCTTCTTTCTTTTGGAGTAATAATAATTTTCGAGTCTACACCCGTGTCGGACGGACAGGTCAAGGTTTAATAAAATAAAATAAAACCGGTTGCGAAGACCCTCATTCAACGCTGACTCCAAGTTTGTCCGCAGCTGGTTTCTGGAACCTCCTCACCCTGAGTACTCCAGCCCCCACCATCTACAACAGCCCGCCGCTGGACAGACATGGCCTCATGGAGGACTTGCAGAAGAGGCACCCTCTGGCTAATCAGGTATGTGGCGAATCGATGAGGTGTTTTCAACATCAGCATATCTTAGTCTCCTGCCAGGTCAGGCTTCTTTAAAGGCTGTCCACCCGGCGTGTCTTTACCTATCACTTTGACATTTCTATTTGTGGTTAAGTGTAAAACACATTTTAGTTAACCCCTCATATGCGGATGTCAAAAATGGCTGATCAAAATATGTTGGGGCTAATAGGCGCTTAACAGGCTTTTGTTAAGTTGTAACAATAAATATTATTATTATGTATCGCCGATTGAAATTCACGGGGCGAACCCCGGTCATTTGGAAGGCGTGCATGGGAATATAGATCCAACACGTAGAGGCCCTTTGGAGACGAAGTTTAATGTTGTGTAATACACCTGCTAGAACCCATTCACGGGTACATCGGTAGATACCCGTGAACCGGTTACAACAGGCTTTGTGGGGAGAATGGATGGAGAACTGGTGATGAGATATGGGTGGATTATGAAACTGGGCTATTGCAAATAGGTCCGGACACCTGCCATAACATTGTCGCGCACAAAGTTATCGAGGCAGGCGGTGACTAGCCGCTCATTAGATGGGCCCCTGAAATTGCCGTCGTAATTATTATTATTATTATTGGGAGCCTGTAGTGTCCCGCAGCTGGGCAAAGGCCTCCCACCTCCGTTTCCAGTGTTCTCGATCCTGAGCTTCTTGTGGCCAATCTTTTGAGAACAAGTCTTGCTCGTCCCGCCATCGCCGGCGAGGCCTGAGCCTCTCCGTTTTAAGGCGGTGCATTGGAAATTATCTCGTGCTTTGAAACGCCGTTCTGACTAGATTAAGAAACAATAAGGTCTGATTTTCAGATATATGATTCTTGACTACTTATATGATTGTTTATCTAATTTTATCGATACATGATTGCTTAAAATTTCCTCAATAGAGTAAAGATTCAAAGTTGGGTCTGTATTTTCCTCTTTTTACTCAGCCTACTCAAACGGTACATTATTTTACGACACAACCAAGTTAATACTATAGTATTTTATCTCATCTAAAATCTCACTTGAACGAAAAAGTTTTAAAACTTCACTAAATTAGGTATTTATCGAGATTTTACCAAAAAAGCCATTCCCGAAGAGAATTACATCTCTTTTTCTCGTGCGCGGAAGGCATGAGCGTGTCTCCGTCTAGGGGGCGTGTTCGACTCAAATCAAGGCATCCCCTTAATCGACCGATTTATCGGGTTGCCAGTCAGTGGCGGCTTTGGCCCGCAGTTCACTCGGCATGCGGCAGACATGCCCAGCCCACTCCCACTTCAATATTATAAATCATTATTATTTATTGTTCCAGGCATGTCTACTGCTATTAGCGCTGGCTAACCACTGCGCGACGCGCAACCTCTACCGACAAGCGCTGCTGTCAGCTGCAGACACCGCCAGTAAGTCATACATACATACAAACATATCATACATAGATTCACGCCTTCATTCCCAATAGGGGTAGGCAGAGCACATGAAAATTATGTTCCAGTGCCAGTTTTATAGCATAAATGTGGTTATAAAACTAAATGGGATATCGCAGTGATTGATAGGTTGCTAGCCCATCGCCCATAACACACTTTAACTCAACAGGGAAAGGAACACCTTTAGTACGACTCTTACGACACCCACAGGGAGAAATCATTGGGAAATCACTTATCATCATGGCTGTTTCCCGTAGAGGTTATTACATTAAATGTATCAATAATTCAACTCTTTTCGCGCGGTGCTGTATGTGTTATTATAACTGCCGGTTGAATGGGACTACATTATCTAAGTTTTCTGACTGTCAACTTTATTGATTCATGGATTCGTTATGTTGACAGCTGAAACGCAGGTACTCAAGTCTGAATAAAAAAAGAAATACCTACCGTTTTCATGCCTACAAAATTTAACATTGAAGCGACGCGTCGTTGCCCGCTGGTGCCGGCCAATCGACGCTAGGGTTGACACCGCTTATAAATGATTTTATAATTACTACTAGTTGAGTGAAATAATTGACGGTTTATTTTTAGAAATAATTTTTATTATGATGTGTCTACAATTGCTTTACCTTAATGTAGTGTTTAATGATATTTTTTTACTTCTTAAAATGTTCGGTTTTTAAATTGAAGAGTGGTGAAAATTCTGAATCTGTTGAATAAATTCAGTAAGCATTCGAACGGAACGAATTCACGACAAAGTATTTTTTTTTTATAATTGGTCACAAATTTTATTGTGCGCGTGAGCGCGTGTGCCAACCGACTGGCTGAATCGCCGCTAGCGGCGCGCAAAGTGTAGGTATAATTGCAAGTTCCAACGGTGCAGCTAGGTAGCACTGGGCCCATCCTCGGGAGCTCTGGCGAACTTACTCGTCTCACCACCAGGAACACAACACATACAGAGCAAATAGTGGTGTTATTATGGTTGCGGTCTTCGGTAAGGCAGAAGTATTTCTCGAGTTAGGCTGCTCTAAAATATGAGCGAGATGACATACCGCTGTGTGCTACCTCTCTAAATACAATGTATTTGTTCAGATACGGCAACGACGCCACAGAAGGAGACCAGCGGGGCGGGGGAGGTGACTCCGCCACGAATAGACATGGCTGCGGTAATTATTATTCAATAAATAAGGTATGGCAAGCTACGGTAGCCTAGCGGTTCAGGCATGCGGCTGTCAAACGGCGGTCGTGGGTTCGAATGAGTTTTTCGGAACTTATGTATGCAATATCATTTGATATTTACCTTTAGCTTTTCGGTGAAGGAAAAACATCGTGAGGTAACCTGCATACGTCCGCGAAGAAATTCAAAGGTGTAATGCGAAGTCCCCAACCCGCAGTGGGCCAGCGTGTGGACTAATGCCCGTTCCCTCTCATCCATGAGAGGAGGCCTGTGCCCAGCAGTGGGACGTATATAGGCTGATTTATTTATTTTATTTATAAATGAAGGTATTTATTTATTTTATTTATATATGTAGGCCTGAAGGCCCTCTTTGCCAAGGGATGCCAATTTCTAATTTAAATATTTTTTGATGATACGATTTATTTCACGTAACCCTTCATTGTGGCTCTTTGAAAAGAAAAAAACCGGCCAAGAGTGTGTCGGGCCACGCTCAGTGTAGGGTTCCGTAGTTTTTCGTCAAGAAATTATTTTGTAATTTTTTTCAAAAACTATTCAACCTATCAAGTTCAAAATAATTTTCCTAGAAAGTTTTTATAAAGTACTACTTTTGAGATTTTATTCATATTTTTAAAATTTATGGTTCAAAAGTTAGAGGGGGGGGGGAGGGACACATTTTTTTTTACTTCTGGAGCGATTATCTCCGAAAATATTAACATTATCAAAAAATGACTTTAGCAAACCCCTATTCATTTTTAAATACCTATCCAACAATATATCACACGTTAGGTTTGAAATGAAAAAAAAAACACCCCACGTTACGTAAAGGGGAGGTACCCTAAATAAAATAAAAAAACACTTTTTATTTTACCACTTTGTCGGCGTGATTGATATACATATTAGTACCAAATTTCAGCTTTCTAGTGCTAACGGTTACTGAGATTATCCGCGGACGGACGGACAGACAAAGCGAAACTATAAGGGTCCCTAGTCGACTACGGAACCCTAAAAACGAAGAAAATTCTATGTCAACGCCATATAATGGCACCGCTATCGCTGATGGTGATTGAAGGCCATAGCAATTCCTAAACGACATAATATTAACCCGTAGTGTTTGGGCACATTAGAATCCTCCTCATTAATTGATGACTGGAAAAAAATACTGTGGACAATAAAAGCTTATGTGGGATTATAATATTTATTGTCACTTGCCGCAACCTCGCTGAGCTGCAGAGGCTGAGGCAGCAAAGCGCCGCAAATACATGGCTCTCACAGACAATGTGTGTGTGGACCGTGGAGTCCAGATTAGGGTTTGCTCACGGGACTGGATTTTGTATGTCACGAAATTCCCGGGAAATTCGCCCAGGGCAGGACGCTTAGTTAAAAGCTCGTCCGGACCACTGAGCTGGATCGTTCGTCACTCAACGGATCAGCATAGCGTTCCAGACTAATAATGGGAACCCTGCCGCAGGGGCCGATCTGGGAGACGTCAATTGGTTTTATTCTAGTTTAATGTAATATTGTAAAATACTTTTCTCAATCATGCAATGAAATATTGACGTTGTGTTCTTCATAATGGGCTTCGAAGTGTCACGTTTCGGGCGCAGCGAGACGACAGATCCGCAATGGCATTTCATACAAAATTGGAGGCCTGAGCCTGCAAGATGGTCTTTTTTAATATGCGGCACAGCATCACGGCGTTCAGCCATGAAAATTAAAGTTTGATTTCTTGGAGTTTGTTTAATTATTTCATTGCATGTTTGAGAAAAGCACTATACATACCATACCCTCTTGCTTCGTAGGCAGGGTCACTACCAACTAGGCTAAAGCGGTCGTCGAAATATATGTCGTCCTTGTACACCCTGACAGCTCCACAAAGCCCTCTGCGCAACAGCGGGCTGTGAACACTCGACCCTTCTCCTGTATCTAATGCTGCATTCCTGTAAAGCGTACAAACGGCATGTCAGCAACGTGGAGCATGTAGAAAATTTGGTGAGTAACCGCAGAATAAGGTTGAGTATTTATTTATTTATTTATTAGGTACACTTTACAGACATCATACATTATGAGATACAATGGTTCGTTATGAATAGCTTATAGACTAGCATGACATCCAAGGCAAGTGCACACAGCATGATCAGCAAGTTAGCGCATATGGCAGGCAACAGCGACGAATCTGATGAATGAAATGATTTTCGTTTGATGCTAACATTTATCGCGCTCATTATTTATAATAATTGATAGAAATAATAATAACAAAGTTTTATTTTCAGCCATTAAACACCCATATCAAACAATACATCACATACAATGCAAATAAAGTAAAAATAACAACAGATAATAAATAATAATGATTAAAATTGGTTAATTCTAAAACTACCACTTGTTCTTTTTCTGGTGAACAGAATTATTTCAGAACTAATCATATTTTGTTTTTCATTGTCAATTGTGTTGGTGATTGTCAATTACATAAAACGATAGCTTAAATAAATAACTTAAATACTGGGTTACAATGTCCTAAGAATAAAATTAAAATAATATGATACAATTCAAATAGATAGGGGTGTCCATATCGCGATATGTTGGTAGGGGATTAGAGGTCGCAAGAGTTTGCTGGGTGGGAGTGCTGCAGAACCGGTCATTGTGGCACCCTTTTGTTCCGGCCCATGTCCAGCAATAGACGTCTTTCGGCTGCTATAATGATGCTGATGACGATACAACTAGTGTGATGATTTTAAAACCTAAAAACCTATAATCATTATCATATATTCATTGCAAGAATGTAGTACAAAACAAGGTGGTATAAACATTTGGTGTCCAATACATTCTGCTTTACTAAGCATGCAATTTTTTTTTTAATTCATTTACATTATATAATAAATACAGGATGTCAACAATGTCAAGATATAATAGATAAAAAATAGAATTAACCACAATTTTATATAAAGGCTAATTATCAATATTCTATTTAAAATTATGATGTCAAAATTTAAATTGGAATACAATTTCATTATGCAAAATGTCAACAATGTCAAGATATACCAGATAAAATAGAAATTAGCAACAATTTAATATAAAATAATATTAGCAGTAGTCAACCCTATAGTTAAAATATTCATTAATATTATAAAAACAATTCTGCAAAAGCCACATCGTCACATACTTTTTAAACATATTAATAGGAAGTTCTTTAAATTCTGTTGGCAGCTGGTTGTATATCCGTATGCACATGGAATTAAAATTATTTTCAGAGCATGTGAGGCGATAAGGTGGTACAACAAGTTTATGTGCATGCCTTTGAGGTCGGTTTGACACTTGTGACTGCAATTTAAAGTATTGGCGGTTTTGGCTGACAAATACACAAATCTCCCTGATGTAAAGGCACGCAAGGGGCGGTATAAAACCTATGTAATTTTGTTGACAGATAGTGCCAATACTGCAAGTGTTGTACAACGCGCCGGACAGCAACTCACACCACATATACATGTCGCTGATCGTTCTACTTATACTCACAGAGGACGACGCACTCATAAAGAATGTGCATCTTATTGTAAGTAATATGGTTTTCCGAATTCGTTTTCAGAAAGCGTCACTGTTACATGGCATCATCGTCCTAGTGTTGTCCCAGTTATCCCAGGGTCTAAGTTGACACCTTATCCCAAGATAAGGCATAGTTTTTTGTAAGCTGCCATCAGTGGCGCTACCACGAACTTCGAAAGTCGAAGTTCGGGTATTTCCATCTCTATCGCACTCCTTTACTCGAGTGACAGGGATGCATGTATTACGAACTTCGACTTTCGAAATTCGTGGTAGCGCAGCTGACCTTCCAACCCAATCGGAAAACTAGACTTAGTTCGGATTACACCGGTTTCCTGACGATGTTTACGTCCACCGAAAAGCTACTGTTACATATTTTGATCTATAATTTGATACTCCAATCGCAGGCCCTAGGAACTTGGACAAGTGGCCAATATGAAAGACTGCCCTGTACTGACTTGCCCATTACCTACTGAATTAGTTCGACGAAGCTTCACAATTTTTCTTCACTTTTTTCCATCTTCTGTGGTCGGGTTCAGTGTGTATTACTAACTCACTCGTCGTCACTTGTTGTTTAGTCTCATTTAATATTCTCCATGTCAATCGAGAATCGAACACGGCTGAAGATGATAGTGACAATGACAAATAACAAAGACACATGTTAAAGCGGTGAGAGTACAGAAAAATGCGAAAAGCAAGCGATACAAAAAAACATACCGCTTCAATTTAAACTATTGTTTCAGAATCTGAAAAACATTCCTTGGTACACCGAGCGGCAGATATCAGAAGTCTCACTTGGCGGTTTAATGGTTCTAGTACTAGTACGAGCCCTACAATACAATATGGCGCGCGTGCGAGACAAGTACCTGCACACCAACTGTCTCGCCGCCATCGCTAACATGAGCTGTAAGTGATCCTACCGACCGCGCCAGTTACAGGAGTAATCATTACATGGGCATGCAGACAGGCAAATAGTGATGGTGAATTTAGTGACAACGATAATAGCGGGCATGACGTTGATGATGACAAAATGATATTATCTTAACTAAAGTGATAGTTTAGTTTTGTTACGAAACGTTTGCATTTGATATTGACGTTTGGTTTTGTGACGGCCCGTAACTATCAAACATGCCTATAACTATTAACACGAATAAATGATAACGATGTTGATGTCAACAATGATCATCAATGCTAAAGTCTAATAGCTTAAGTTAATACATAGGTGTACTCAGATATCAAGAGCCATCGCCTACATGAGCTGTGAGCGTGATCCTATCGACTGCGCCAGTTTTATTTATCCGATCTTTATAAAGCTCCAGAGCAGGACACAAAGACTTATGATTTGTAATTCAGGCTTCCATTCATTTCCAATCAAAATAGCTAACAAGCGGCTTTTGGTGTGTCTTACAAGCTACAAGGTAAAAAGGTCCCCAAATATAATGTTACGTCCGACTCAGGCTAAGATTCAGGGCAAGTAAATATGTTACCTAGCATTAGATATTAAATATATTCTACTTGTTCCAGGTGAATTCAGAAACCTTCACCCGTACGTCGCGCAGAGGTTGATATCGCTGTTCGAGACATTGTCGAAACGGAGAGCGAGGTTATGCAACGAAATAGAAGGTACATCATCCTCCTTTATTTATTTACTCGCTTTATTTATGTATTTCCTAAAAGCTTTAAATAAGATTTTGTTTGGTTTCAGGCGGTGATATTAACAATTTAGAATTACCACATCATGCTGAAGAAAAAACAGAAGAAGTAGTGAGTATTATGATTTAAATGTATGCAATTTGATAAGTTTTGTTAGTAACATGTATAACAATTCTATGTAATATGGTTGAATATATAAAAAAAATATGGAATATTGTAATTTAGAACTAAAATTAGGAGCTAAAACTCCTAAACATGGGTCGACGGAGAGGAGGGGGTTTTTTTTATTGATAATTTAAACAATTCGCAAGTTTTCACTTCTGCCGGCACTCCCGGAGTGCAACCCGGTATTTTTTTTAATTTTTATCTTTTCCAGGTGGAACACATCCAAGTACTAGACGAAGTACTCCGCATGCTCCTCGAAATCATCAATTCCTGCTTAACCCACCAGCTCGCCAACAATCTGAACATGGTATACGCGTTACTGCACAAGCGGCAGCTCTTCCAGAACAACCCGCACCACATCACGCAGAACATAGAGATGGTGAGTGAGGGGCGAGTGGAGCGCGAGCGTAGCAAGCGGCTCTTACAGAGTAATCGCATGAGTAAAGTTATCTCCTCTTTTATGGTTTTTAAATAAATTAGGGTATAATCTAGCTAACTATAACTACGCACTTCCGTCATACGTAGTGAGGGCCAGACCAGAATTTTTTTAGGGTTCCGTACCCAAAGGGTAAAACGGGACCCCATTACTAAGACTCCGCTGTCCGTCTGTCTGTCTGTCTGTCTGTCTGTCTGTCCGTCTGTCACCGGGCTGTATCTTATGAACCGTGATAGTTAGACAGTTGGAATTTTCACTGATGATGTAGTTCTGTTGCGGCTACAACAACAAATACTAAAAAACAGAATAAAATAAATATTTAAGGGAGCTCCCATACAACAAATGTGTTTTTTTGCCGTTTGTAGTGTTCCGTACCCAAAGGGTAAAAACGGGACCCTATTACTAAGACTTCGCTGTCCGTCCGTCTGTCTGTCACCAGGCTGTATCTGAAGAACCGCGATAGCTAGACAGTTGAAATTTTCACAGATGATGTATTTTTGTTGCCGCTATAACAACAAATACTAAAAACAAAATAAAATAAATATTTAAGGGGGGCTCCCATACACCAAAGCGTTTTTGTTGCCGTTTTTATAGATAATGGTACGGAACCGTCCGTGCGCGAGTCCGACTCGCACTTGGCCGGTTTTTTTTATATCCGAGCACAGTTTGCAATTAGTTTGAAGCAGAAACCCAACTGCATACATTTGTTTTACAATGAGATTATCTGAACACTATTTCAGCGTAACTTAATGTATCGTCATCAGTCGTTCCCTCAATGCTGAGGATAGTTACATCAGGTCTTGATGACCAGACTCCTCCATAGGCTCCCATCACCCACCTCGTACAGAGGCTCTAGTATAAGTTTTACCGAAACAAAACTTTACGATCGCGTTTGCGTTTTACCCTCAAATTGTATGGGATTTGACAGCTAAACGCAAACGCGGCCGTAACGTTTTGTTTCGGTAAAACTTATACTAGAGCCTCAGATGTAGTCGCAAGGGTGCCGTGATTTCTGCATATATTGAATAACTACAATTTAGAAAAGTTGAAAAATCCCCGACATTTTCATTTCAAAGTCCAATATCTCAAAAACGGCTCAACAGATTTTCATGAAACATGGCTAAGAACACTCGGGATAAAATTATCTATGACACAAAAAAAACCGCATTCAAATCGGTCCATCCGATTGGGAGCTACGATACCATAGGCAGATACACAGATACACAGACGGACACGTTAAACTTATAACACCCCTCTCTTTGCGTCGGGGGTTAAATATATATCTGGTGAGGTAGCTCACAGCGAAATGTCATCCCGCTCGAATGTGGAGCAGCCCAACTGGGGAAGTACCTCCGCCTTGCAGAAGACCACAGCCATAATAACACTACTACTTGCTCTGTAGTAGTGTTGTGTTCCTGCAGGTGAGCAAGGTCGCCAGAGCTCCCGAGGATGCGTTGTGTTGAGAGCGAGGGAATTTGTTCCTTCAGTTGTCGACACGGCGAATCCTCAAACATATCAAGGGTCGGCAACGCCCATGTTACTCCTTTGGAGTTGCATGCGTCTATAGGCTGCGGTGTCCGTTTACCATCAGGCGGGCCGTACGCTTGTTAGCCACCGTCGTTGTATTAAAAAAAAAATACGGGACAATCTGACACAAATTGAAGTAGCCCCATGGTAGGCAATCAAATCATTTTTTTTATTTATTTATTCGTTAACAGAATGAAAGATTTCTAATACAGGTTGGCATCTCTTTTAAAGTACACTTCCTCTTCCGCTGACCCATATGTGGGTCAGGGTACTTAAGAACCGACGATTCCATGTTGTTGTTTAAATTAGAATTTTAATTAAAAAAAAGACCGGGTTGCACTCCGGGAGTGCCGGCAGAAGTGAAAACTCAATAACATTGTAACAGTTTTTCGATCAGGTCACGTGACATCTTACGGTGTCACCCTAAAAATGAATTTGACGCAAATTTATAAACAATTATCAATTATTTAGGCGGACGGCCCGCGGGCGCGTTGGGTGCGACGGGCCCAACGCGCCGCCGCGGCGCAACGGCGACGGGCGGCGGCAAACACAATACCAATTTGTTTTTGCCATTGCCAAATATTTTTCAAAGCTTTATCTATTTAGGAATAACGTCTAAATTCGAACTATTCGAATTTGCAAGAACAGCAGATGGCGGTGCACGGTGGCGACCAAAATGTCAATTTGTTTTTGCCGTTGATAAATATTTTTCTAAGCTTTATCTCTTTAGGAATAACGCCCAAATTCGAACTATTCGAATTTTCTCAATAGCAAAACGGTGACGGACGCGTTGGTATTATTACAAATTTATTTGCAGAATATGCTATTGCAAAAAGTGTTTAACGGCTTTATACTCTTACGAATAGCGTTCAGTTTTGAATGAAGTTGAATCGGCTAGCAGCAAAAAGTGACCTCCACATCTGACGTCACAAAACTGTCGCGTATTTAACAATTTTTCTCCATCCCAAAAAGTGCTCAGCGCCGCTAAAGAAGTATTCACTTCAAAAATAATTGGGTTTAAAGTAAGTTGAAAAAAGTGACCCATATGTGTGTCAGCGGGAGCCAACAGAGACAAAAGAAAACGGTCTACGGGAGAGGAAGGGATTAACCCTTCAGGATACAGGATTGTAGTAAGGGACACCGCTCTTCCAAAGGATGTAACTTAGCTTACAGAATGTATGTAGTATTGTTATAAAAGCTAAGAAACAAGTTAATAGCATTACAATGCTTCAACTATATAAATTAAGGGGCTACCCGAGGTTTTCATCGATTTTTGACAAGTTAATCGTATCTCTTACTTTTGCACTACAGATAGAATTATAAGTCAAACGGCTCGGTTCTTCAATCTTTTATCTCCATTTATGTCCACCGGATTTTGAAAGAAATGAATACTTAATTTTGCATGTTTTCTTTAAACATTGTCTAAAAAACACTTGTATCGTATCTCTATTGACGTCAAAGATCTAACATATACGAAATCTACATATTTGGGTTCGTCTATGACGTCTCTAAAAACGTGTCTAGGGTTTTCATTTTAAACTAATTAACACAAAAATTATGGCCAGAAAACCAGTTTTTTGGCCTAAAATTGTTAAACTTTGATGGCAAATATCTAGAAAACAATGAACTTTGAAGTAAATATGGGATACTATATTGCTTAAAGCCGTTGTTGTTAATATAATAAGCTACAAAAAACATTAGAAAACTAAGGGATTCAGATCGAAGGTCATTGGCTTATGGGAGCCCCTTAACTAAAAAGTCTTAATATATGTATGTAAAAGATATCATACAGAGAGAAAAATAAACCATCTTCGTCTGTAACCCCCGACAGGATAAATATATATATATAAATAAATAAATAATTAATAATAATAATTAATTAATATTAGGGGACAATCTTACACAAATCGACCTAGTCCCATAGTAAGCTCATTAAGGCTTGTGTTATGGGTACTAGACGACGATATATATAATAGATATAAATACTTAAATACATAGAAAACTTCCATGACTCAGAAACAAATATTCCTGCTCATCACACAAATATTTGCCCTTACCGGGATTCGAACCCGGGACCTTCAGCTTCGTAGGCAGCGTCACTACCCACTAGGCTAACCGGTCGTCAATATATATATTTAAATATATATATAGTATAGGATATAGGGCCGTCCTCGTTAAAAAATAACACGAAACAAAAATATTTAATTAAATAATTTGTTTCGTTAATAAGGCTTAATATACAGTGTGGAAAGTTAACTCGGGCCCTGGAGGGAAACTACCTTAAATCCTTGAGCTAGCTCATTTTACTTAAAGGAGACATTCCTTTATTTTGAAAAAGAAACAAAACTGCATTCAAAGATTTTCTAAAACTCGCTTGCCTCGCCCGGGACTCGAACCAACTAAAATAAAAAAAAACACACACTCTCTATTTTATTATACTAATCGATAGTATTAATACTCAGGATAAAATTTCTCTAACAAACATTGCCAGGGCTTACCTCAATGAACATTTCAATACCTGGATAGGTACAAACGGGACGATTAGATGGCCTGCAAGAAGTCCAGACCTGACGCCCATGGACTTCTTTTTATGGGGTCATGTAAAAATAGTACATTGTTTAACGAGGGGCGGAAGTGGAATATTGCGAACAAGAGTCTATCAGAAGCCCGACGCTGAAGGCGGAGGGCTTTTGATGACTCGCGTTTGCAATATTCTTACGCCCGTGTTATACACAATGTTTTTCATCACATTTGCGAGGAAACAAATACATTTTAGATGAAATTAATACAAACCGTAATAAAAACTTCAACATGACAGTCGTCCATTTTGTTGAATTTGACGCGAGGCGCGTATGGCAAAGACCCTTCTGTATACAGCCACGATTTGAAACACTTAAAAACATTTTACATAGACACTAAATAACTACATATTAAATCTGTAAATAATTCAGTTAAACATGTTTAAGTAGTTTTTTAAGTTTAAATTTATTTATAAATACGTTTTCAGACATCGTATTTGATATAAACTCCCTCTTTGCTCTGTAACTGCCGCATGAGTGACAGATAAAATTTAAGAAAAAAACCTTACGCCCGCGGGCGTAACACAGGCTATTACAGCTCTGTATGTCTGCGCATTATGAAGCCTTTTTCGAGCAAGTGTGATGAAAATGTTATTTATGAAACTTGCTATGAAACCGTTCAAGAGCTAAGGGTTGCGGTAGAAATTGTTATTAGGGGCATACACCACAACACTTTGATGAAGGCTACAAGAAATGAATTTCAACGGCGACTAATTTTGTGTAGACGGAACCACGAGGCTCATTTCGAACAATTTATCAGTTAAATAATTTAAGTGTAACAAATTGATAGTAAAATAAAGTTAATGTTAGATTTAACGATTGTTTTTATTTTTAAGACCAAACGTTTGTTAGAGAAATTTTATCCTGAATATTAATAGTATCGATTAGTATAATAAAATAGGGTGTTTGTTTTTTTAGTTTTAGTTGGTTCCAGTCCCGGGCGAGGCAAGCGAGTTTTAGAAAATCTTTGAATGCAGTTTTGTTTCTTTTTCAAAATAAAGGAATGTCTCCTTTAAGTAAAATGAGCTAGCTCAAGTTTTTAAGGTAGTTTCCCTCCAGGGCCCGAGTTAACTTTCCACACTGTATGTATGATTAGAGATAGAGTATGTTTTATTAAACCTGTTTCTGTGTGCAGGTAATAGGGTACTTCTCGACGCGACTCCAACGGGTCCAAGATGGCGCCGGCGGAGACCTGAGCGTGACGGAAGTACTCCAGTGCATCAAGAAAGGCGCCGAGCAGTGGTCTAGTGATAGGTTAAAGGTATGCTATCTATGTATTACTAGCGACCCGCCCCGGCTTCGCACGGGTACTATATCATACATATAAACCTTCCTCTTGAATCACTCTATCTATTAAAAAAAAAGACCGGGTTGCACTCCGGGAGTGCCGGCAGAAGTGAAAACTCAATAACATTGTACAACAGTTTTTCGATCAGGTCACGTGACATCTTACGGTGTCACCCTAAAAATGAATTTTGAATGAATGTTCGGCGTCAAGAACAGCGGACGGCGGCGGCGAACAAAATACCAATTTGTTTTTGCCATTGCCAAATATTTTCCAAAACTTTATCTCTTTAGGAATAACGTCCAAATTCGAACTATTCGAATTTGCAAGAACAGCGGACGGCGGCGGCGAACAAAGTACCAATTTGTTATTGCCGTTGCCAAATATTTTTCAAAGCTTTATCTCTTTAGGAATAACGTCCAAATTCGAACTATTCTAATTTGCTCAATAGCAAAACGGTGAAGGACGCGTGGACAAAATTACAAATTCGTTTGCAGAATATGCTATTGCAAAAAGTGTTTAACGGCTTTATACTCTTACGAATAGCGTTCAGTTTTGAATGAAGTCGAATCGGCTAGCAGCAAAAAGTGACCTCCTTCACATCTGACGTCACAAAAATCTGTCGCGTATTTAGCAATTTTTCTCCATCCCAAAAAGTGCTCAGCGCCGCTAAAGAAGTTTTCACTTCAAAAAACCGCATCAAAATCCGTTGCGTAGTTTTAAAGATCTAAGCATACATAGGGACAGACAGCGGGAAGCGACTTTGTTTTATACTATGTAGTGATGATTATAAGCTTTTACTTAACTTACGTAAAATGTATGTATGTTTCATCATCATCATATAAGCCGAAAGACGTCCACTGCTGGACATAGGCCTCCCCCAAAGAGTGCCAATGACTGGTCCTGCACCCGCATCCAGCGGACTCCCGCGAGCTTTACCAGGTCATCAGAATCGCTAAACATAAGTGGCAGTCGCACTTTAGGGCGGGGCACATTAGACGTAGAACCGATGGCCGTTGGGGCGGAAAGGTTCTCGAGTGGCGACCACGTATCGGAAGGCGCAGCGTGGGTACAAGGTCTGTAATATGTTTGTTCGGTCCAAATATTGCAAGGTACTCAGATAGTAGAAGAGCAAGAAGCATATAGCAGCTACATCTAAAAGAGTACGAAAGTTTATGTATACAATGAAATTGTTAAGAAACTGTGCTGATAGAAAGTTGTTAAAACTGATTTATATTTCCTTGTGTCAGTCTATCCTTGATTATTGTATTTTAGCCTGGGGTGGCTGTGCTAAGTCTTTACTACTAACCTTAGAACGTGCCCAAAGAGCAGTACTGAAGGTTGCCCTGCGTAGACCCCGGCGCTTTCCTACTGTAGACCTCTATAAAGAAGCTGAAGTGTTAAGCGTGCGGAAATTATTCTTGTATCGGGCTGCCATCTTCACCTACAAAACAATTCAACAACTCCCATCCTATCCTGAACTACTAAAGAAAAGAGTCTGTAAATGTCCGTTACCGGCTGTAAAAACTGCTTTTGCCAAACGCTTTAAACTATATGTCCTTCCTCATATTTATAATAACATTGTTAAAGTCTGTGACATAAAACTCTGTCGCTTGGCTGTAGCTAAAACTCGAATACGTCGCGTGGCGTCGTGGACGTACAATCAGGCTGAAGAAGCGTTAAAGTAAATTAATGCTCACTCATTTGCATCCTTCCCTTCTCCACACACACTTACACTACCTACACTCACTCCTCCTACACTTATTCACATAAATAAATTCACTAAACTAAATATTTAAATTTAAATTGTTAAGTCTCTCTAGTGTTTTTTTTTTCCTTCTTTTATATAGATAAATTTACTGTAAACTTTATTTAATACGAAATTATTAAACTATCTAATATATTAGATATTACAAATATGTCTATAAAACTACTCTAGTGTTAATAGTGTCTAATGTTACTTTTCCGTAATTGTTGTATAACGCCGCATGATATTCTGTAACTCTCGTAAGCGATCCCGACTCCCACGATACAGGCTGTGCCTAGTGTGGAAGTCACCGATCATGTAAGTTGTTAAATTTATTTTTGGTAAATAAACTATTCTTATTCTATTCTTATTCTTCATTCTAGTACTAGTTAGTAAACACTTTATAGGGTTCCGTACCCAAAGGGTAAAACGGGACCCTATTATTAAGACTCCGCTGTCCGTCCGTCTGTCACCCGGCTGTATCTCATGAACCGTTATAGTTAGACAGTTGAAATTTTCACAGATGATGTATTTCTGTTGCCGCTATAACAACAAATACTAAAAAACAGAATCAAATAAGAGCCTCCCATACCACAAACGTGATTTATTGCCGTTTTTATAGATAATGGTACGGAACCCTTGGTGCGCGAGTCCGACTCGCACTTGGCCGGTATTATTTATGAATAATTAGCATTCGTACTACGGCGAACTTATCCCTTTAAAGCCTGCTGTACACACTGGGCCAACGTTGGCGCGTGAGCAGATGCAGCTATGCGTTAGAAGTAGAGGGCTTTATTTCGTTGTCATTAGTTTGCATAGCTGCGTCCTGCTCACGCGCCAACGTTAGCCCAATGTGTACAGCCGGCATAAGGCATCTGTTCCAGCTTTCAAGAGAGGTTTCTTGACCAACGGCACTTAACCGTTTCTATCTTACTAACCGGATGGATGGTGAATGTCATAATCAATTCATTTTTCACTAATTAAAGTAGGCCCTCCATTTACTCCGATCCCAGGCAACCTCTGTGACATCTCGATACTACCTAACATCAACTCTCTTTTTGAGCTGCTATACAATTTGAAATTACGATTTATTAGAGGGGGTAGAAGTAGAAGGATAGTAGAAGAGTTTTAATTCTCCAAAAGAGGGCTCTTCGCGTTTTAACGGGAGTATCAAGGAAGACATCTTGTCGAGCCTTATTTAAATCACAAAGAATATTAACCGTCTGCTCAAACGGAACCTAAACACTTTTAAACGACCCGATGAAGTTCCTAACTTTAACACTCGAAATGCACGGCTCATACATACTTGTTCGAAAAAGGCTAGCGTTGTGTGCCAAAGACCCCGAAGTGATGGGGCCTACCCTATATGAAAAATTACCGAAGGAATTGAAAGACGTGGTCTGTGTATCGGAATTCCAGTCCCAATTAAAAAAAATACTTTTGAAAAGTACAATACCGGGTGGAAAAATCGAATGCAACATGGATGGCAACTACCTTAAATATTGTAAATAGCACATTCTGTGTAAAGGAAACATTCCTTTGTTTTTAAAAACAATAAATTCTGCATTTAAGGATTTATGAAAAATCGCTTGCCTTAGTCGGGACTCGAACCGGTCAAATGTGACAAAAAATAACGTGCTCTATTTTATGATGCAGATTGAAAGGGTAACTGATAAGGTTCATTTTTCTCTAAATAACAAATACAATCAGAATAACGGAGTGCCATGAAAATTGAAAACTAAAAACTAAACCGGTTCGAGTCCCGACTGAGGCAAGCGATTTTTCATAAATCCTTAAATGCAGAATTTATTGTTTTTCAAAACAAAGGAATGTTTCCTTTACACAGAATGTGCTATTTACAATATTTAAGGTAGTTGCCATCCACGTTGCATTCGATTTTTCCACCCTGTATATTGCATGGACGAATTCATGAAGCCGTAAGGCTGAGAAGTCATGCAGTGTTATTTGTATTTTTTATTTTTATTTTTTATTATCAATTATTATACCCTTGACGATCATAGTATTAATTTATATAGATTTACATTAACGTTATTTATAATGCAATGTAATATTATGAGATAAATAAATATCAATATCAATTACAACTAATATTATTTACTTTTTAGGTATTTGACATTTCTATTTTAATTTTAATGTATAACTTTGATCTGCCCGTTCCCTCTTACCCATGAGAGGAGGCCTGTGCTCAGCAGTGGGACGTATATAGGCTGATTTATTATTTTAATTTTGATCGCACTGAAGTCGTAATTTTAAATTTGATGAATTTTGTATGCCTTTTGCAAAACACAGTGAGACATGTTTTTTAATAACAAATCAAATTTCGCAACAAATTAATAGTTTTTCTGTTCATTAAATAGTATTACGGTAGAATTATTTGGAGTTTACCACTGACAGTTTTCAACTTTAACCTCATACAAATTAAGTAGTTATTTCTAAATCGGTAGACGTGGGTAACAGTATTCTGAAAATTGCTTTATTTGTATGACATTAAAGTTGAAAATTAAATGAAGCAAACTATCTGTCAGTGGTTAACTAACAGTAATCGTACTGTATATTATATGTGTTTGTTAGGAATAAATAATGTACCATACCTTTGTATACCTGTGTTTTACAAATATTTTATTTGAATTGAATTGAAAAAACATTGTTGGAATCTGCCCAGTTTTAAAATTGCAGCTCGTCTCAAAAACTTTTTTATACTTGTCGACCTTAATGTTTGTATTAAGACTTCGTACACCAAACTATAATCACGTACTTTTTTCTGTCGAGCTCCCAACTCAACTTTTTACAACTGTTTATACAATTAAAATGAATTTATTTACTGAACTATAATGAATTTACCATTATAGAACGTCGTCTCGGCTACAGAAAAGACATCAACGAATACTAAGCCGTTGGCTGCGCGTCGTTTCAGCAGTGCTTAGATTTCCAATACCAAGTTTGTTTAATTAGTTCAGTTGACTCGTAGAAAAAGTATTGTATACAATAATTATATAATTAGCTTTTTAAGTATCGTACCTACCTGTGTGTACTCGACTGAAAAAACATACATTATATAACGATTGCATGAAATACTAGTTTTAAACCCCGACGCAAAGAGAGGGGTGTTATAAGTTTAACGTGTATGTCCGTGTATCTGTGTATCTGTCTGTGGTATAGTTGCTCCCAAACGGATGGACCGATTTGAATGCGGTTTTTTGTGTCATAGATAATTTCATCCCGAGTGTTCTTAGCCATGTTTCACGAAAATCTGTTCAGCCGTTTTTGAGATATTGGACTTTGAAATGAAAATTTCGGGGCTTTTCAACTTTTCTAAGTTGTAGTTATTGTCCTTTCCCCCCAGAAATTCCCCGACCTGAAGTTCCGCTACGTGGAAGAGGAAAGGCCTGAGGAGTTCTTCACCCCGTACGTGTGGAGCCTCGTGGGCGGCTGCGGCGGCGTCTACTGGAGCAGCGAGTGCGCGCGCGCCGCCTCCGCGCTCTGCTGATGGCACACACACTGTCACACACACTGTCACACACACTGTAACACACACTGTAACACACACTGGCTCAATCACTGTAACACGCGCTGGCTGTGTAACGTTATAGGGTTCTTGACTTGCGCGTATAATGGTTTAAATTCTGATATAAACGCTATTGTACTATAGTGTGTACGCAGAGTACTAATAATTCTGTACATTGACAGCCTCCGCGCTCTGCTGATGTCACACACACTGGCACACACACTGGCACACACACTGGCACACACACTGGCAAACACACTGGCTATGTGAAGTTATAGGGTTCTCACTTGCGCCTACAAGGATTTAAATTCGGATAAAAAGGCGACTATAATATGGTTTGGTTGCGAACGAATAATTCCGTACATTGACAGCCTCCGCGCTCTGCTAATGTCACACACACTGTCTATACTACTGTTTGAGGATTCTTCACTTGTTCAATTCTTCGGATATAAAGAATGTACTAAAGTGCAGTCGCCGATGAATAATAATGAAGAATAATAGTGCGTGTGTACCGTAACCATGACCTAAGAAGTGCGAGTGACAGACAAGTAGTAAAAGGTCAGTGAACTAAATTCTTCGCGCTCTGCGATCGTGCTTTGGTAGAGTTTATCAATGAAAATCTGTCTGTTTGTCTCGAAATTACGCGGTTGATAGAGAAATTTAACCCAATATGTATTAGGAGCCGAACGTCGATTGGCCGGCACGAGCGGGTAACGACCCGCGCGTTCAAGGTCGCTCCATTGTAAAATTTTGTAGGCATGTAAAACGGTAGGTATTCCCTTTTTTGTTCAGACTTGAATATCTGTTCGTAGAACTATTATATAATCTGTGCCCAAGGTAGAAGATTACAATTCCAATGACAGCTTTATAAAAAGTCGCTCATTAAATAATGTCAACCATGTGCAAAGTGAAATCCATGACGCATTTTAACGCTGTATCATTTGTTGTATAACAAATTCTAGACACAACTGTACTATGATAAAATTGACTATAGACTTAGATTATATATTCTACTACTATGATTAAGATGTTTTTTAATCTTACTGCCTTTCTTTTAGGAGATACATTTATAAATCATTCGTTTTGACTTCGTTTGTGACTTGTTCAAATTATTTTAACCCTCTCACTGCACATGACGCAATATCACGACGAATAGCTACGACGATTTTACACTTTGTAGAAGATTCCAATTCGACCAGATTAAATAATCTCATTGTGGAACTCTTTGGGGGAGGCAGTGGACGTCTTTAGGCTAATATGACGATGATGATGATGAAATAATCTCATTGATACAAACATTTACTTGCCACAGTGCAGAGTGGAAGAGTTTTTTTTTGTACCACTTTAGTGGCAGACAAGCGTATATCGTCTGATGATAAGCCTTTACCACAGCTTATAGACGCTGTTTTTTTTATTATCTCCTGAGAGCTTGTTCGCACCAATCCGTAAAGGCGGGATTCCACCAGTCAGTGTGCGGCACTGTGCGGCACAAGCATTTTTGTACTGAATAAGCTCGTGCCGCACAGTGCCGCTCACTGGTGCAATCCTGCCTTAACTGTCGATGGCGGATCCAGTAATGATATCAAAAAATTCAAAAAGTATTTATTGGGATCATACTAAAGTAGGACACGTGTGAACCAGCTCTGAATTGCACTCATTTTGCACTTCATTTTATGTAACATCGCTGTCACAATGTATTATATTTTAATAGAAAAACGTTCAAATGGATTGCGTTTATATAGCTCGATGCGTAGATTATCCCAAGTTAACTTACGGAGTGACCAAAATTATGGGTTTCAGCAACGCACTCTGTAGGTTTTTGATTTATTTATATGTATTATTTTTTTAGATATTTAACCTATCCTATTCTATTAAACGAGCAATATTTGTGTCTATATATATATACATATACCTATATACAACGTGTTACATAATTCCCCATGAAAAAGAACAAATTTATTTAACCCAAAAAAAAGTGCCATCCCTAATAACCTACCACGTCAATCAAACTGAATGTTCATAGATTTTTTTTACGGAAGACTAACTGTTTTTCATTTGTATCTAGTTTAAAAATAGGTAATTAAACTATTTTACTCTAAAAAGGTTTGCAATCTCAATAAAAGGAAGTGGAGAAGAAATATAGTGTCAGTGTTTTCATGAACCAATACTCTGAAGTTTCAGGTTTTCAGGGTGGCGTTTCAATGATGATTATTTTATGTTTTATCCAACTTCTTTTTTTTGTGGACTACGGTTTTCAAATATTGCCAATAGACTCTATACAAGGGACCTTTTGACCCCCTTTCGGCTTTAGGGGTATTTTTGTAACACTTTGTATATTTGTCATCACGTTCTTGTAAACGGCTCTAACGATTTCAATGAAATTTGAAATATGGGGGGTTTACGTGGTGAATCGATCTAGCTGGGTCCCTTGTCTGGGAAAATTCGTTATCACCGTATTTATCTCTATTTTCACCCGAGCAGAGCTCGGTCGCCCAGGGACTTATTATTATACTTATATACTAGTTTTACTCTCTAAGACCTTGTCTTAGTATATAGTTATGCCAATATTAAAAATTTTGACGAAACTAAACTTCATAGGTACGGAAATGTACTGACGGTATTTGCCGTCTGAAGCCGTCAACGGGCGTGGGATAGCTATTTTTGTATCAGCTCTTAAAGCCTGAATCACAATGCCGCGGCCTGCGGTGGCGGTCAATAGAAAATTAACCGCCACCGCAGGTCGCACAAGTCTGTGATAGGCTTAACATGTTATTTATACCTCTCTTTTAATTACAAAGTACAGGGCAAACTGTATTCATATAATTAAATTATTTTACTTCTATATTATTTAACGTAGTATAATGAAAATGCAATATTGTATTATGTATAATAAATAAATAAAATGATATTTGTAATAATTGGATGGTTTTTTTTTCTTCATATTTTTAAACCTTGTCAAATGAAATTTAAAAAATGTCTAATTTCAGTTATTTATTTTTATACAAACCTTATTGTTCCTCAATGAAAAAGAGTGTAACGACAGTATTTTTGGCCTAATTGGGTCATTTATAATGAAACATACTTAAAAATAACTATTAAGGTATTATCATTCATGCTCGATTTCCTTGATTAAAGTTCATATTAAGTTTACCTTAAATTTTAATTAGGTGACTAAATGAGTGTAAACAATCAATTGTAACTTATTTACTACTAATTGATTTTGCACACGCATTTAGTCACTTATTATGAAGTTAAAATCGATTATTAAACAGTTTAAATACTTCAAAACGATGATTCCTTTTTGTTTTTTTTTTTTTCGAGATTTGCCCATACCCCATACCTAACTACGCTGTGGAACCGTTCGTAAAACGGAACGTATCAAGTATGTTAGGGTGACCACTTCAAAATACTCAAAACGATTGGAAGTTCATCCGTTTGTTATTAATAATTTTCCTCAATATTGTGGCGATATTTTAGTCGGAATGCGAGTCCTTTTAATATATGACGGTTATTTAATGAGTTCCTTAGTTATTATTCCATTTTCGTAATTAGTTCGTCATAATGAGGTCAGGGATGCCATGTGAAGCAGTGCGGATTCCTACATTTCCTTCCTTCCTTCCGTTTTTTTTCTATCAAATCAATCGACAGCGACAGGTGTAGAAGTGCGTAAACAAGTGTTTAGAAAACAATCCATTAGTAATTTACAGTGTTTTATTCCATTTGTGGTCAAAAACGTGCAAAACATCGTGTTGTGATTATTTCGTACGTATTGACGGGGCGCGTGAACAATAATACGCAAGTAAGTGATCTTATCAAATTACGATGTTTTCTATCAATTCGTTAAAAATCTACATGCTTTGTTTGTTTTGATACCTATTTATAAACATTTTAAAATTAGTTTAATCAGTATACTAATCGTAGTCGTCGTTTCGTAGATAATCGTATTTTTTTTTATTTTGGCTAGTTGTGAAGGTAGATGAACTCTTTCATGTGCCTTTAAAAAAAAATCTAGTTTTTGCTCATTCAAATAAAAATATTTGTGTTTTGTAGCGCTCTTAAACTATGTCAAACGGGGAATATATTTTTTAATAGTTTTATGTTAGTTCTCTTGATTTTTGTTCTGTAATTCAACTAAAATAATGTGATTAAAATAAAATAAAAAGTTTTTTTTTGTTGAAACATTGATTTACGTTAGAAAGATAAATCATATAATTGGAATATTTATTTGTGGGAATTGAATAAATACTTCAATAAATTTTCCAAGTAAATTCATAATCATCATCCTTCTAACGTTATTACCAGTTATGCCCTTAACAAACCCAGGGTCCAGGGTTTGACACTAATCTCAAGATTGGCATAGGAACTAGTTTTACGAAAACGACTGCCATCTGACCTTCCAATTCAGAGGGAAAACTAGACTTGTTTCCTCACGGTGTTTCCCACAGATATAAATTTCCCTTCACTGCAAGCTAACAGTAAATATTCCTTACATAATATTGATTTAAACTTTCACGATTCTCACACATAATTTATAATGTTCCTTACATAAGTTCCGGAAAACTCATTGTTTAGCACGAGCCATGATTCAAACCCATGACTGCCGCTTGTCAGCCGCAGGCCTGAACCACTAGGCAACCGTAGCTTTTGTTGCTTAGTAAATTTTTTCTGTGTTTAAGTTTAATAGGTGTATCTAAAGGCCAATCTACATTTTTTTGTGGTGGGTTGCCATAGTTAGTAGGTATAGTTACATCAGTTTTACATCATCTCAAAGACTAAAACTATGTTCTTATTGGGTTGAAATACACTAAACACATGTATTTGTGACAATTTTGAACCCGTTTTATAATAAGGCATCTCTTAAGCATGTTCGGAGTCCATATTACCCAAGTCTCCTCGCAGATGGGACAAAATAAAAAGATATATGTAATTTCCAAAACTTATTCAAAATCAAAAGTAAGGGTATCATCAGGTACAGTAAGAACATGAAGTATGTGAGTCATAGAGATGTATGGAAGAAAATAATGTGTTGTGCCAACCCCAAATAAAAAATGATGATGACACAAAAACTAAATGTACCTACATACTCAATATAAAAAAAATATCCAAGTAAAAGGATATCATAAAAACTGAAATGATCCAAAAATCACATGATTTGATGTATATTTTTCAATTTATTTCTCTTTATATATTTTTTTGAAGTGAAAACTTCTTTAGCGGCGCTGTGCACTTTTTGTGATGGGGAAAAATTGTTCGCCACAGGTCACGTGACCGTAAGATTCGACAGATTGAAAATTCGTAAGACGGACACGTGACCTGATCGAAAAACTGTTACAATTTCATTGAGTTTTCACTTCTGCCGGCACTCCCGGAGTGCAACCCGGTCTTTTTTTTAGTATTTGTGGTGAGGGTAGAGTTAGAGTAGAGTAGGCTAGGATTCGTTTTTAATAATTTGTAAGCAGGTTGTTTGTATGTATTTGGACAATGTATATATTTCTCGGCCTGCATGAGTATTGAGTAGGCTGGGTGGTTGACCACAAGCACAGTACATAGGGCTGGAAACCGCCAGATGTAATTGTTAAATATTGTATAAAATATTTATTTACTGAATACCTAAGTCCTGAACGGCGGTCCATAGTAAATCTAACAATAGCTCTCAAAGCTTTCCATAATAAATATATTAAATAAATAAATATTAGGGGACAATCTTACCCAAATCGACCTAGTCCCATAGTAAGCTCATTAAGCCTTGTGTTATGGGTACTAGACGACGATATATATAATAGATATAAATACTTAAATACATAGAAAACTTCCATGACTCAGAAACAAATATTCATGCTCATCACACAAATATTTGCCCTTACCGGGATTCGAACCCAGGACCTTCAGCTTCGTAGGCAGATAATATGTTTGACAAAAAAAATAGCATCAGACTCAGAGGTCATCAACTCATCACCTAAAGCTGGTCGCTCGCAGGTCACAACAACCCCCATAGACACCAGGGATGCCGCCGCGGCTGCGACTTTTTAGACATCCGCGGATGCGGATATTGCAGGCAAAACACTAAAAAAAAACCGGCCAAGAGCGTGTCGGGGCACGCTCAGTGTAGGGTTTATTTTTGTATTTTTTTTCAAAAACTATTCAACCTATCAAGTTCAAAATAATTTTCCTAGAAAGTTTTTATAAAGTTCTACCTTTGAGATTTTTTCATATTTTTAAAACTTATGGTTCAAAAGTTAGGGGGGGGGGGGGGGGGGCACATTTTTTTTTACTTCTGGAGCGATTATCTCCGAAATATTAACATTATCTAAAAATTATTTTAGCAAACCCCTATTCATTTTTAAATACCTATCCAACAATATATCACACGTTACGGTTAAGATGAAAAAAAAACACTCACCACGTTACGTATAGGGGAGGTACCCTAATGAAATAAAATAAATCATTTTTTATTTTACCACTTTGTCGGCGTGATTGATATACATATTAGTACCAAATTTCAGCTTTCTAGTGTTAACGGTTACTGAGATTATCCGCGGACGGACGGACAGACAAAGCGAAACTATAAGGGTTCCTAGTTGACTACGGAACCCTAAAAATACGCAACCTCTTTAGGGTCACGTAGTACTCGAACACGTTGCGACTGATTTACAATCGTTTCAAACCCAACGCATCACCTATAAGCGAATACGTCAGATTATTAGGTACTGCGGCGCTACCACGAACTTCGAAAGTCGAAGTTCGTAATACATGCATCCCTGTCACTCGATTAAGAGAGTGCGATAGAGATGGAAATACCCGAACTTCGACTTTCGAAGTTCGTGGGTAGCGCCGCTGATAGACACTTGTTGAGCATCAGAGTGGTGAAAGCTTGGAATGAACTGCCAGATAATGTGGTCGCACATTTGTAGAAAAAAAAACCGGCCAAGTGCGACTCGCGCACGGAGGGTACCGTACCATTATCTATAAAAACGGCAAAAAATCACGTTTTTTGTATGGGAGCCCCTTAAATATTTATTTTATTTTGTTTTTAGTATTTGTTGTTATAGCGGCAACAGAAATACATCATCTGTGAAATTTTCAACTGTGTGTGACAGACAGACGGACGGATAGACAGCGAAGTCTTAGTAATAGGGTCCCGTTTTTACCCTTTGGGTACGGAACCCTAAAAACAGGATTGAGAGCAGGTAACTAAAAAAACATAGAATGATGCGAGCTCTTTACAAACTACACAAACATGTGCCTATAACCCAGTATGCGCATTCGAACTAAACAGCTGCCAGCGGCGCTACCACGAACTTCGAAAGTTCGGGTATTTCCATCTCTATCGCACTCCCTTACTCGAGTGACAGGGATGCATGTATTACGAACTTCGACTTTCGAAGTTCGTGGTAGCGCCGCTGGCATCGTTTTGACACCTCGCGCCCATCCCCGCACCCATTCTGTGGGACCATTTTGCGGCGCTACTTAGACTTTGCCATTACAATAAGGTTTTCTCGTTCGCTGATTGAGAGAGATACAGTCAACCTGTATTCCATTTAGAAGTATTGCCTCATATATGACCTTAGGTAATCAACGACAGTATTGATCAATAGTTATGACTATGATTAACTTGATAAGCTATCACAAATTCCTTTCTTATCTTAACTGGGGTTCAATTATTGCCTTATCTAAGCTAACCTGTCTAGGATGTATAATAAATACCTAGATATAGTATATAACTAGAGATGAGCCGACTATGGGTTTGGCCGACTAGTCGGCTAGGCCGACCGTGCACTTCGGCTAAGTTCGGGTGCAATCGGGAAACTTCGTTTCGCTTTGCCGTCGCGCTGTCTGCATGCGTTCAAAGTACCAAATGTGATAATAAATCTGTATTTGAGTAAAATATAAAACGAATGGTAAAAAATAGCAGTTTACTTATTCTATGTCTCGTTTTCCTGTGATCCATAAAGTGCCGACTAATCGGCACATTTAGCCGACTAGTCGCCGACTACAAATGAGGCCGGATAGTCGGCTTTCCCGACTAGTCGGCGACTAGTCGGTACATCTCTATATATAACATAACTTACCTAGGGCGGTAAAATGAATCGCCGGTATTACACTCCTGCACGGCTAACACAGCACGTCTATTATGAGACGGGCGCGACATACTCTCGATTTTTCTCGCACTATCCGTCTCTTTAAAATATAATAGAATAGAATAACATTTATGCATGACAACAACACCTACATGCACATCAATCAACATACAAAAGAGAATACAACATTTGCTACGAATGTTTCTTATTAGAACACTTAGAACAAGAGGTGTAGTGCGAGAAAAATCGAGAGTATGTCGCGGCCGTCTCATGATAGACGTGCAGAGGGGCTAGCACAACTGACGCCGCGCCGCGACGCGAGTCGAGAAAGATCTACACACCTCTTTCTAATTGGCACGGTGCGAGTGAGACAGGAGGCGCTCAGTCGCGCACGAAGCGACTTGTCAGCAAGTTGTGCTAGACGTACAGGACGGCCCGCGAGCTGTGTCGCCGCGAGATATACTATATTTCTCCTTCTAGTTATAACGCTTAGAGAGAGACGGATAGTCTATGTCGCTGCGACACAGCTCGCGGCAGAGGCGTCTCTAGCCCATGTCGCGCCCGGGTGTAATCATTACCGTAGCGCCCTCTAGCACCCCCCCTAGCGCGCGGTAGCGCCCGAATCGAGGCGAGTGGCGCCCGTGAGTGGCGCTCGGCGCCCCCTAGGGCCGTGCGCCCGGGTGCAACGCACCCCCTGCACGATGATGATGGAAAATAAAAATAAATAACTTTCTTAATTACCGTAAAGTACAACATTTTATGTCTCCCGAGGCCATAAAGTGAGATTTACCGCATTTTTTTTTTTTATTTTTTTTTTTTATGATATAGGAGGCAAACGAGCAGACGGATCACCTGATGGTAAGCGATTACCGCCGCCCATGGACACTTGCAACACCAGAGGTGTTGTGAGTGCGTTGCCGGCCTTTAAAATGGGAGTACGCTCTTTTCTTGAAGGTTTGAAGGTCGTATCGGTCCGGAAATACCGCAGGCGACAATCCATTCCACAGTTTAGCAGTGCCAGGCAGGAAGTTTCTGGAGAAGCGCACAGTTGAGGACTGCCAACCATCTAAGTGGTGAGGATGGTAATGTTGTCGCGTTGGACGGTGGCGAAAAGAAGCGGCAGGGATTAATCCGAACAATTCCTCGGAGCACTCCCCGTTATACATGCGATAGAAAATGCAGAGAGAGGCCACATCTCTACGCAGCGCCAAGGGGTCAAGCCGATCCGAAATATGCTCGCTGTCGACAATTCGAGTTGCTCGTCGTTGGATGCGATCCAGAGGGAGAAGCGGGCATGCGTAGCGGGTGGTAATTGTGACTTTATGGCCAGGCGTGACGTAAATTATCTACAAATTAAAAAAAGTCAGTTTTAAATGGAATACATAGGAACAAATATTTGTGCTCATCTATTAATTCATTTACCTATAGCAAAAATCATGTTCATTATACAATGGATGTCATAATTCATAATGTAATAATAAGTAGGTATCTGCTAGGGCACTAAAAGTTTCTTACATTCTAAAATTAGGTAACTTCTAGGTATATTATAATATTTAACATTACCAAAACAACAATTTCACTATTTTACTTACATCACACAAATAAATTTCCTTACCGGGATTCGAACCTAGGACGTCCAGCTTCGTAACTTGCACGTGTCGTCACGTTCCAGGCCGTGGCTACACGTGCATTGAACCTATGTCTGCCAGTCCGGCCGGCCTTTGGCTGAGCTTGGCTGGTCTAGGATGACATTTGGCTATGTACCCCAGAACTGGAGGCGGGCTATTAAAAGTTGAATGGCTTTTTCGATAAAGAATTGACCTTTTGAGCGCCATGTTGAATGTATACAAAAGTAGTCACTCTTACACTTCGTCATTGTAGTGTCAAAATCGAATTTGAATACCTACACACCAGGTTACTTTTCCGGCTAATGCGCGTTCGAAAAGTTACGTGATTAATCACGTAACTTTTCGAACGCTCTTTAGGACCAAGGTGACATGCCTGACGGATAAATCCGTCGATAGTGGTGCAGTTAAATATTGCCAGTGGCATTAAAAGCGTTAACTAGGGAAATATAAGTTTCTGGAAAATTATATTTTTTTGATATACAAACTTTTAAAGCCATTTTTTAGGGTTCCGTAGTCGACTAGGAACCCTTATAGTTTCGCTTTGTCTGTCCGTCCGTCCGCGAATAATCTCAGTAACCGTTAGCACTAGAAAGCTGAAATTTGGTACTAATATGTATATCAATCACGCCGACAAAGTGGTAAAATAAAAAGTGTTCTATACGTAACGTGGGGAGTGTTTTTTTTTTTCATTTCAACCTTAACGTGTGATATATTGTTGGATAGGTATTTAAAAATGAATAGGGGTTTGCTAAAATCATTTTTTGATAATGTTAATATTTTCGGAGATAATCGCTCCAGAAGTAAAAAAAAATGTGTCCCCCCCTCTAACTTTTGAACCATAAGTTTTAAAAATATGAAAAAAATCTCAAAAGTAGAACTTTATAAAAAATTTCTAGGAAAATTATTTTGAACTTGATAGGTTGAATAGTTTTTGAAAAAAATACTAAATAATTTCTGGATGAAAAACTACGGAACCCTACACTGAGCGTGGCCCGACACGCTCTTGGCCGGTTTTTTAACGTTCTGTCGTATGTTGGAACTCAGATATCAGTTATACTCCAGGCAAAATATGGTTTTGAAAAACATTAATTTATAATAGCGTTTTTTTTTGTTGATTTCATTTGAAAATGTTATTCTATAAGATGATTTAGTCAAGAATCCGACAAACTTTCCACCCGGAAGTAATTATGTAGATTTAAATGAAGCACGCATTATCTTTTTTCGTACGATTTATCTTGAATATTATAGAGCAAATGTAAATGAACCAAAATAAAGACGAAAACATTTATTAATATTTTTACTGACTTTTTGGAAGCCAGTTAACTTATCATTTTTTCGATGTCTTAAATTTTGTCGGATTTTGTCGCTGGGTAACTATTTAATTGATAATATATCCGTTATACATAAAAAATAAGCTATTATAAATAATTTCCAAAATTGACATTTTTTCCATACAAGTTGTCAGTTCATTGCCTGGACTATTATACCTGTTACCTATCTATAATTATAATTAGCGACGTGACAGAAGCTGTGTTCAAAGTTATCATCATCTTCATCATATCAGCCGAAAGAAGTCCACTGTTGGACATAGGCCTCCCCCAAAGAGTGCCAAAGTGACCGGTCCTGCGCCACCCGCATCCAGCGGTCCAGTCCACCTTGTGGGGGGCCTACCCACGCCGCGCCTTCCGGTACGTGCCATAGATTTAGATTTATTTATTTCACAATATACAATTACAATATAAATTAAGGCTAGCTTAATCTATATGAATTTATATTATGATCGTCAAAGAGAATACGAATTGTAATAAAATGTCAAGTTACATTTGGTTCAAATTATAGTCACAATTAATTAATAGGCAAAAGTAAATAAATGACTGAGATAATATCACATAAAGATCGTCAGATAACAAACTATACCTTAATAAACGAAGAATTCAAAAAATACAAATAACGATTTAATTTATATTGTAATTGTATATTGTGAAATAAATAAATCTAAATCTATGGCACGTACCGGAAGGCGCGGCGTGGGTAGGCCCCCACAAGGTGGACTGATGACCTGGTAAAGGTTGCTGAAGTCCGCTGGATGCGGGTGGCGCAGGACCGGCCACATTGGCACTCTTTGGGGGAGGCCTATGTCCAGCAGTGGACGTTTTTCGGCTGATATGATGATGATGAAATCTATGGCAAATTTCAGCTCAATCGGATACCGGCAAATGGTTGAAAAATGAGTTGCAATTCTGAATTGTGATTGAGATCGAAAGCGACGAACAAAAGAGACCTTCAGATGTTGTAAGGCATCTAAAGTAATATGTTATTATTATTATTATTATAAAAGAGAAATGGCAGCCTCGAGGGCCTTTGCCAGAGTCAGTAAGTGTATAAATTAACTACGAATAACGAATTGAACCATTATAAAATCAAACAGACGTGACTCTCGCCAAGATGGCGACAATCCTACATCAAGTAATAAGTTAAACCGAGTCGCCAGGACCTGTCTCAGGTTAGGTCACCCACAGAGTATCATTGAACGGGTAATTATTCGCGGCTGCGCGGGCGGGGATTTAGGCAATGGCCAGTACACGCAGCAGTTTAGATTTGGGGCACGATATTACGGTCACCGATTACAAAAAAAGTTAAGTATTCCAAGCAGGGATAATGTATTCTTTTTAACCGACTTCAAGAAAAAGGAGGAGGTTCTCAATTCGTTTTTTTTTTTTTTTTTTTTTTTTTTTTCAATGTTTGTTACCTCAGAACCCCGTCATTGATGAGCCGATTCCAAATTTTTTCTTTTGTTTGTAAGTAATATGCATCCAGGTGGGTCCCATTTTTTTTTACATTTAGTTCGATGATGGGATTCATGAGGAATTGAGAGAACTCTTCAATTATATTAGGCACGCGTGTAGTGATTTTGGTATCTTCTATTATATCTCGTGTATTTACATCCGGCAGTCATAAATTTGGTGGAGTGGAACTGATGATGAAGACCACAGATGACTTATGGAATTCCTCAATTATGTACTTAAAGTACAAAAGTACGTCACAGATTCTGATAAGATTCCGTTGAAATAGCAGCTAATGAAGTACCAAAGGTGATCCTTGTGGAATCGACGGAAGTCCTCAAATATTATCGGGCCACATACAGCGATTGGGTTTTTTTCTCTAATAATCA
This sequence comes from Epinotia ramella, assembly GCA_947578815.1. Taxonomy (NCBI): domain Eukaryota; kingdom Metazoa; phylum Arthropoda; class Insecta; order Lepidoptera; family Tortricidae; genus Epinotia; species Epinotia ramella. The sequence goes on along the minus strand of OX388226.1, from coordinate 9,761,521 downwards.
ACGCATTTGCTCTCGGAAATCAGTTCATGTGGTAAATTGGAAAATAAATGTGGAAATGTTCTCGTGGCTTGGCGGAGTACTAAATTGAAGTCGGTTAAAACTTTGTTTTTAAAGTAAATTATTGTACATACATACCGGTACTTCATTTCGGTTTCTCGCTTATCATTTCATTTTTTTTTTCGAGTATCGTAAAATGGGGTGAGTAGGGGCAAAACTGATATTCAAACCTCGAAAACATTTTATTTTTACATACTTATGCAAACTGAATGTTGTATATAATAAGTGTTCCCGACGTTTGTATTTTAGGAGGCCTGTGCCCAGAAGTGGGACGAATATAGGCTGTTTTTTTTTTAATATTTGAATAGCTTATGCTGTTATGGGCTACGGCATATATCAGAGTATGTGATGGCGCGTTTATCGATATTGCCTACGCCATAAAAATGTCTAATTAACATGAGTTTGGACACCCATTCCATTATCACTTAATTAAGGGCAAGCTATTAATAGACTTGATAGAGTTAAGTACGAGTCCCTAACAACAGGATGTGAACGTTTATTTAACAGGATTTTTCTAAAGTGCAATTATCTTTTTAACTGATGAAAGTTAACCCTTTTGCCGCTAAGATGGCTATACAAGGCGTGGCATGTAAAAGGAGCAAATAGTGAAAGGTGGATTCAATATTTTCAAGAATGTTTAAAAAAAAAGTACAAAGGAATCCATTTCAAAGTAAATGTATGTTGTAGGTTCTTTTACAACTGGAATGCAAATGTTACATTAAAAAACGCCTAACTAGTGCCTATGCCAAATCTTGAGATTAGGTGTCAAAGCGGACCCGGGGCTCCTTTAGGGGCACAACCGGGAATAACGCTAGGAGGAAGATGATGAAAAAATACCAAAAAATATTGTACACACAGCAACACACCTAACTAACCATACCGTGAAAACCTAGAACCTTATTACAATGCACTTAAGGTCAGATTAGATTTCCGATGGTCACTTAGCTGTGTTGTTGACTGTACACGCAATCTTTTTCCGAGAATGTGCAGTATCCGAGGGATTTGAGGGATAACATTTACTTGTCACGCGGACAAAGCTGCGCGTAAAAGCTAGAAAATATGCTGGGGTGGTAACCCCTATATACGTATACCATTATTGGAAACCCAATTGGACAGTGCGGCTACGGAAGGGAGAATTTTATAAAGATTTATGCCCAATGCGCTCAGAATGTCCAATTATCGACGATTCTATCTAATTGGTAACTCAATTATTAATCCATTGACCTCTTTGTGTGGCGCTTCATACAATTCCTTAGTGTACAAAAGACAATATTACTTGACATTTCATATTTACTTACGCTTTTATGTTACTAAGGGTGAAATCAGTACAAACTTTCGTATGTAGCTCGTAAAAAAATAACTGACCTTTTTACGTATTTAATACCGGCAGTTTTTTACTGTAGTCAACTGCAGAAGTAAGTTTGTGCTCAGCTACATTTGAAAAGCATAAACTCTTCAAATTTGGACAGGAGACCCGGACTGAATCGTAATGACGGAACCATATTGATGACCGTTTCCTATCGCCATTGCCAGTTTTAGTAACCGTCGCACCGCGCGCGAATGTGTTCCTATTTTGAAAATACTGGCCAGTGTTGCGCAATGTTTGTTTATGGTTTATCTTAGTTTTTCCGGGCGGACCAACGCGTGCCATACTGCCATGGTTTTTATTTCTATTTTTAATAGTGTTGTGATGTGACTGCGTTTCTGGCTGGTGCCATTATGCCGTATTAATATCCATCCATTAAAATGATTAATTACAAAAAAACCTATAAGATGACCTTTTTGAGTGTCATTAAATTCTTATTTTCCGTACAGCGTTAATTTATCTGGCGTGTAAAGGTTTTCTTTCCCCAAGTCTTATTATTTATGGCCTGATGCATAAACATTAACTAAAATGTCAATGACAACCATTTGTCTCTCTCTGACACTTTTAGTGTTAAGTAAACTTTTAGTTAGCATTTAATTTAGTAAGAAAGACACAACATTTTAATTTATTGAGGTTTGTTTATTTTTATGCATCCCTTAATTCATAAACTTACTCTGAATAGTCATTTTATTGACTAACCTGCCGTGTGAACCTTTCATTCTCTAATTTCTCATTTTACATAACTACTTGATATAATCTCGACGATTATATCTAAGTGGCTGCCTCGTCTCCCATTACCTAACCATTGCTGAAACCAGACAGAAAAAGACCACCAGAGGCCGTTGAACCCTGTTGGCGGTCATCCAAGATGCTCCAAACAAAACAATTGGCAAAAACTGCATGTGCATCGTAGACAACATAAATGAGTATAGGCAATACAGATGAAGAGTGATTGCGGGAATAAGTTATGAAAGCTATTGCGCGATTTGTACACAACTTCAACCCTGTTTCCCCCCCTTTGGTGATGATTTACGGGATGAACAGTATACATGGTGAAATTTAATACTTGATACAAAATAGCAATGTGATTCTATCTATTATTTTAAACAACTTTTACTATGGAATCAACTTTGCATTATGCCAAAAACAAGACAGCTGTTCTTACATTTTCGTCAGTTGACCGGTTTCGTTGGTCCCATATAAAAATAAGGTCCATTTGTAAACAATGAAATCTTATTACTAATGAATGAATGAATGAAATATTTTATTTCAGGTCTTCACCGACCCATATAAGAGGTGTTAGTTACAATTTAATTTTAATTATTAGGTTAGGTTACACAACTTGTACACAGCAAAAATTTTACACACAACAGAGACTGACACACAGAGAACATATTACATTTACTTTATATATAATAATGTAGATTTGACCTGCCCAATCCAATACTCCAGTATTGGACCGTCAAACCTACCAGCCAACATTTTCAGGATGCTGTTAGAACTTTTTCTAACTCGAGCCATCAGGGATGAAATTTTATTTCGCATAATCGCATGAAAGTCATTAGTGCGTGCCTCTGCGAACGTCCCCGAGGCACTACACCATTTGGGCCTTCCTAACAGCATCCTGAAAACATTATTATACTGAACGCGTAGGGCGCTATAAGCTCGCTTTGTGTACTTAACCCACAGGGCGCCAGAGTAGAAAGATTGGCAGAAGGCTTTAAAAAGTGCAATCTTTACCTCTGCAGAACACCTAGCGAACCTGCGGGCAAGCATGTTACCTCTGACTGATAGCGCCCTACGTTCCCTTTCTATATCCTGGTCATCACTCAGGTCTTCAGAAATAATGTGACCAAGATACTTAAAGCTGTTGACCACCTTAAGTACAACTCCGCCAAGAGTGACGGGGGGCACGAAATAAGGCTTGATTTTGCCCGCTTTGAAGACCATTACTTCACTCTTAGCGGAGTTGTACACTAATCCATGCTGCTCAGCATAGGCTTCACATTTCCCAACCAGTTGTCTGAGAGCCCCGATGGAAGGGCTCAGCAGCACCATGTCATCGGCATAACTGATATTGTTGAGACAGGTATCTTCAACGTGACATCCCGCATGCATGCTGCTGAGTCCCTCCATCAAGTCATTCACATACCAGTTGAACAGCAGGGGAGATGTCAAGCCACCTTGACGTACCCCACACTCCAGGCGGTAACCCTCAGACATCTCATCAGCCCACCTCACATGGTTCCACTGATTTCGATACCAGTACTGAAGGATATTAACGCAATCTAGTGGAATTCCAGCCTCACGCAGTTTACCCCAAAGTATATTATAATCCACCCGGTCAAACGCCTTAGAAAGATCCAGGAAGCAGGCATAGACGGGCGTCTTTCTAGCCGTATAATACCCGACAGTATGCTTCAAACATAGAATGGCACTTTCTGTCGATAAACCTGCCCGAAAACCAAACTGGGTTTCATGGAGGTTGAGCCGTTTTTCAAGTATCGAGTTGAGCATACTGTCGAGTACCTTGGCAGAGGTGGTGGCCAGTGAGATAGGGCGGTAGTTTGCCTTTTCCGAGAGATCACCCGTCCTGTTCTTGACTACCGGAATCACAACTGTTTTCATCAGCGCATAAGGCAGGTACGAGTGACTCACACAGAGGTTGAGGAACATGGAGAGCAGTCTGGGCAAGTGAACGCCTGCATACTTAAAATGCTCAATACTAAGGCCATCGTGACCCGGCGACTTTCCCCTTTGCATTTTCTGGATGACATTTGCTATGTCTTTGGCAGAGAAACGCACGTCACGCAGGCTTCCGATGGCCTCAGTAGAGGGCACTTCCGTCAAAGTACTATTGAGCAGGGATTTTACTGAGAAGTGCTCCCTGAACACCTCAGCAATTTCTTTTTCAGTACACTTGCCATCAACGCTCACGGGCAGGCCAGGTCTCACGTTCATGTTATTGGTCATTTTCCAAAATTCTTTGAAATTTTTATTCGCGTAGGCCGTGGCAAGCCTGTCCATTTTAAATTGGTCTTGGCGACCTTGGCACCACTTCAATTTGGCTTTGAATTCTCTCCTACTCTTATTCATTGCGTCAAAAAGCTTACCACACCGCGGCTTACCCGCGTTTTCCCATAACAGAAAATGCAACCTAGCCTCCCTGTGCGGTTCGGCTACAAATTTATTCCAGCCTGCAATATATCCACCCTTTTTACGCTTAAGACCCTTATGTGTTTCTTTCGAGGCACGTGTTAGGGTGGCTATAATGCTAGCGTACAACCTATCCAGGATGAGCTGGTGATCAGGATCCCTACACGGACCATCACAGCAGGCACGTAGTTCGACCGGGAAATCAATAAATTTAAGCTGATTGTTACATAGGTCATGATATGCATTTATTTGATCCTTCTGCCTCTCCCCCCAATGTATCCCACTATCCAAGGTACGAGACATAATATAGACCCGTTTTATTACACTTATGTCGCATTCTATCACCATTGGAAAGTGGTCCGACCATAGGACGTCGTACATAACTCTGATACTACTAATAGTAGGTAAGGCACTCATCGTCACCACACAGTGGTCTAGCCACCTCCTACAGCCATGAACCTCGCTCACGTACGTATAAGTATCCATGTCTGGAGCAATCCCATCCACATCCGCACACACCCATTGCTGATCGGAACAAAACTGTATTAATTCGTTGTAAAATGGCTCATTTGGATGTGAGTTAAAATCCCCCAGCATATAAACCGCCTGCACGTCAGCGTTGTCCATGACTATTGATGATAATGCCCCCATACCTTCAGCAAAAGCAGGCTTATTTTCAGTGGAGTCGGTTGGCATATATATAGTGCAAACGATAAACGACTTTCCCTGAGACTCGATCTTAATAGCTGCGATCCTATCATTATCACATTCAATAATAGACACCGACTCAAAAGCTTGTTTACGCCACAAAATACCTACTCCGCCGTACGGTCTACCCCTGAGTAGTCCTACAGATAAGTCCATAGCAGACTTTCCGGTCCAGCCAAAGTCACTATCCACCGTACCCAGCAGTGGTAAATCAAACGAAAAAAGCCAAGTCTCTTGCAAAAGTACCAGATCTGCACATTTACACAAAGATCTAACGCCCTGTATAGAACGCTTAAATGATTTACAGTTAAATGTAATCATCCTACATTTATTATCATTAATACTAACGTTGTCATCCATTTTTTATTGCTTTTTTCGCTTGACTTGCCTCACTCCACTTTACAAAGCGCCTGAACTGTATACCAGCCGGCCATAAATTATTATTTAGAAATGTGTCTACTTTATTTCTATTTACAAATACTTTATAAGCATTATATCCCTTGTCTCTTTTCATTTTAATTTGATACATGTACACTTTTTCCCGAGTTTTACTATAGATGTAGTCAGAAATGTCCTTCACTGATACCTCCTGATCGACATTATAGATAAATAACGGCACTTTAATGTCGGCCGCTTTGAATTTTGCACCCGGCGACTGCATAGCTAAGCCCGTACTGCCCACAAACTTATCTCTCTGAAGACCGGGGGTCTTCTTCTTACCTTCTTTCACGTGCCATTCGCCCACCTTTTTAGCGGCATCAGCATACGAGCCACCCAAACCGTGATTATCCGTAATTATTGGCCTAAACTGCAATTCATCCTTGTTTGCAAAGTCGTCACATCCCACGTCACTCTCATCGTAATCACCGCTTGGAATGGAGACCGGTTTTGCGGTGTTGCAATACGGGTCATTTTGTTCTGGCTGTGCCGCCCTCTGGTCACTCCGTGCGGGTGGGACCGGGACAGCGTCTTGAATCGGCGCGTGCGACGGGGACGCAGAATCCAGCTGCACCGGTTCGTCGCCCGATTGCTCTGCTACTGCAGGTGCGACAGAGATATTTGCTTGATACGGCGCGTGCGACGAAGAGGAAGCATTCAGCTGACCGAGTTCATTGTCCGATTGTTCCACAATAACAGGTGCGACCGGGATAGCGGCTTGAAACGTCGCGTGTGACGAGGAAAGACTATTCAAATGTGCAGAGTCAACGTGCACCTGACCTGTTATCGACGCTTCGGAGTTATTAAAAGTCATGCCATTAGGTCCACTATCTAATAAATATGCTCCTCTTTTGGGATTCACATTCATACTCGAATTATATGAGCCGCAATAGTTGACACGTTCATTTATTCTGGTATTGACCCTGATTTCTTGCTTTAAGGTATTTAAATCGTCAACGGTCACATAACTGTCTTTTATTAGGCGTATCTCAGATTGCAAAAGTCGTATGTCCTTAAGCAGCCTTGTCACATCCAAATGCCGAAAATCCACAGGCGGGAGCTTGTGTAGATCCTTGGCAACAAAAATAGGAGTGTTTTCAGGGTCCGTATTACGTAGAAGTGTTGTCATATCTTCTAGGTCCCGCTGAGTCTTATTTACTCTTCTTGAAATCATCCTGCCACTTCCCTCAATGGATTCAAATAGTAACTTTTTAGCTTTATCGACATCGTCTTCCAAAAATCCCGATGCACATAGTCTTATCAGGCTCTCATTATCTAGCACTCCTAATTTGTTTTGCATAAAAGCAAGTAGCTCGTTGATTACAATATTACACGAAGCACATTTTACTGTAGCCGTTAACGCCATATTCGCAACGAGAGCGCAGGTACTCTCACATGCGCACGCACTTATCGCACGACGACTGCGCGAAGACTGATAGTGAAGACTAATAGTGTTAGTACTTATGTCATAAAAAGGAAGACTTAACTAAACAATGGCTGCATACAGTCTCTGCCAGCGGGTGAGCAAGGGCCATTTTCGCGCGTTACGAAAACACGCTCAGAATGCTGCATACAGGGTGTATCAAAAATGGGGTGTGAACCGAGCAAAGGCATATTCGGTAGCATATGTAAACAAAAACAAATCAAAAATTTAAAACAAGTGAAATTAAAAGATTTTTCAAATAACGCAACCGCTTTTTTAAAATTTTATAGCCTATGTCACTCTCACGATTAAGAGGAATCCAACGACACCTCATATGTGGAAATCCGTCAAACGGTTTAGGCTGCAGGGCGTGCCAAAGAATAAGGTCACATACATACATAGGCTCGAAAAACATAACCCTCCTCTCCTTCGGCAGTCGGGTAAAAATAAACAAATACATTTTTGGATTCGCAATACGCTAGCGAACACGCCCTTGATCGGTTCACACCCCATTTTTGTTACACCCTGTATATATACATTTTTGTTACACCCTGTATATATGCTTATATATAAGCAGCTTTGTGATACGCCAAAAATTCAGCTATTTCATTTCATACACTATACTGGTAAAAGTAGGTCGATTGACAAAAACATGCCTATGATTATTGCCACTGGTATCATTCGCATAATATATCGGTACAGTCGAGTTCTCCAATATATGTACACTTTTTTACCAACTCGAATGCGGCCGCTAACAATTAGTATGCAAACGCGTTCGATTAGGTAAAAAAGTGTACATATATTTATGAACTCGACTGTACTGGACCCGATTCTACAGTGGCCTCTAAACTTCCTAATTTAATTTAGGTGTCGCTAAAACACTTCGCTATTTTATGAGCAGCTGTCATAATCAAATGACAGCGCTAATTTGAATCTGACGTTCCTTATTTTAGGCGCTCTATACAACTTACTTAGCTGCCTAAATGCAATTCTAAATATGTCGTTTTTAATCTGCCGCCTAAATTATGTCTAAAAATTAGACAATTTAGTTTTAGGCTAGTTAAGCCATGTGCATGTAGAATCGGGTCCATTGTGTATGCTGTGCTCTAAATTGTATTTAGCACTCTATATCTACACGTAGAGTGCAGAGGAAGCTCTGATTGCGATTCGTTGTGCTTTTGTTTTAGAGTTCGCGGGATATATTTACGTCGGGTCTGATTAAAGTAGCTACGCTCAGGCCCAGCATTTTCTTAACATCTTCAAGATTAGACAATCAGTTCACTTGCTAGCTATTACTACCATTACTTCACGAATTAAAAAAAAGCGGTTGGCACGTCACGTTCCGACTTTAAATGCAAAAATAATTGCCTTTATTGATTTGAGGATTCGTTGTGTTGTTAGTCTCTCTCTCACATCCTCGGAAACTCCTTTCTTTATATTGCGAATTAAAGGGTTAACTTACGATTCTCTTTGTTATACTAATCACTAATCAGACCGAATGTTTACAACCTCTGCAGTTCAGTAATAAACTTGTGTCATTCGTTTTTCTAAAGTTCCACCACCTGATTAAGTATATCAAATGTTTAACTCCTTGCATATAAACCGAAGTTCCAAGTGTATCCCGTTTGCAATCTCAATCAAGGACCAAATGTTGTCAACCCCGCCACTTCAGAAATAGAAAACTGAACTGGTAAACGGAGTGTCCGAGGGATCTCGTGTTATTTACGTCGCAATAAAATCAACAGGTCGCTGGAAATGTTTACCATCGCTGCTTCTGCGAGCTCCTATGCTATTCTTAAGGGGCTCCCATACGCCAATGACCTTCGATCTGAATCCCTTAGTTTTCTAAGGTTTTTTGTAGCTTATTATATTAACAATAACGGCTTTAAGCAATATATATAGTATCCCATATTTCGGTACTTATTGAAGTGGTGTAAATACATTTTTAGAAAACGCTTAGTTTTTTTTTAAATTTATTTTTTACTTCGAAGCGTCGAAGTCATCAGTCATGAAAATCAGTAATTGAGACTCCATATGTGCTGTCATTTTATAAACAGTATTTGTTAAAAAACAATTCGTTTTTTTAGGTGCTGCTAATTACGAATCTCGACGTTTTTTTTTATTTTACATATAAATCGTGTTGATTGAGTAAACATTATTATGATTTAATAGGTGTCAAGAATGAGTCTTTCGTTAAAAGTAATAATTTCTCACATGTAAAAAAAATGTATATACACTTATAACATTATTTATTGATTTCTACATTGGAAATAGCAAAAGAAACCGAATAATTAGTCCCGGGTATATTTAAGTTCGATTTTCTAAGATTTCAATACGAAATTCATTTAATTGTGCCTAAAATTGACGTTTTTTCTAAGCAATTCCTAACTCCATACAAAACAGCTTTCAGTAAAAATTTATAATAAAAAAAAACCGGTCAAGTGCGAGTCTGACTCGCGCACCGAGGTTTCCGTACAAACTATCAATTAACTTAAGGTAAAGTAAATGTCCCAATATTTGTTAAATTAAATTACTTATTTTAACCCAACACAACAGCATTCAATAAAGACCATCGAACTACCAAGACAATTGAATCGCGATCTTTTTTTTGACCTGCTATTGAAATATACCCGTCTCAACCCCATTAATAGAAAAATCTTAACAGCGCGAAGTAGGAATGGGGTCAGCGCCATCTATCGGCCCCATTTAGTACTAACGTGCAAGGGCAATCAGCTTAGTATGTATGTTGGTGTTTTAGCGAATATTGTTTATCACGTGAACCGATCTCGATATTTTTTTTTTATTTGAAAGAGAGTTCTTCTATTATAGTCTTATAGGAATTTCAAAACAAAAAATACTTATAAAGTTGATTAAATTGCAAATTGAGCTAGGAACTGATTTTTGAAAATAAAACAAAAAATACGCTAGATACAGAAAAAGTTATACTTTTCCAGTAATATTCATGTTTATCCTAATCACAAGTAATTATTTCAAATTTTTCGCTTGTATAACTTCGGAGATAAGGGGGGGGGGATGGTATTTTTTTTTACATTTTCCTTCATAGATCAAAATTTTACCAATGTAGAAAAAAAACACTGTTTTAAAATGTCCAACTCAAGCCCTTTCATATGATACCCCACTTGATCTAGTAACTAAACTTTGATTTTTTTCCCCCCCTCTTATCCGTAATTTTAGATAGATATTAAAAATATATATTAAAAATTTTCATGTTCCATACACGTGCATTAACTTTCTTTAAAACTATTCTAAATTTCAAATGGGTAGCATTAGTCATTCCTGAGATATTTAACTTTGTGACAGACAGACAGAGTCGCACCATAAGGGTTCCGTTTTTACCTTATTGGTCCGGAACCCTAAAAACGAATCGCATTAATTTATAAAAAAATCATTGAAATATCCCTCACAATGGTATAAATAATATTGTAATCACATGAGTAAAGCCCGAGCAGCTAACAACTTTCGGAACAGCCCTCGTATGATGGCAGTAACATAAATGACATAACGTCCCGTCTAGCATGGCTCCCAGACATCGAGTTCAACGGCCGCCGTCAAACAAACTGCACGCGATTAAATCGGATCAGAAGTTGTAATTAATCTTAGACGTTTGGGATTGAGGTTTCGTTATATTGCTTGACGTGTCTAAAATATATTCTATTGAATCTTTTCTTTTCTAAAGTATATACAAGATAATTAACCAAATCCAAACAAAATCAAAAAGGCCAACTTTTGGGATTAGGTGTCAAGCGGACCCCGGCCCCCTTTACTGCACAACCGGGAATAACGCTAAGAGGATGATGATATACAAGATAATTAACAATAACTAAATTAAATTAAACTAAGTTATCTAAATTAAAAAAAAATGTCGAAAAAAATTTTTTTTTTCTATTTCCGCCCGGCGGTTCCACAACACTTCGGGAGCTCAAATACCGCGAGCCATCCTCTTGGACAATCAACTACGCGTCATTGCTCTGAATATATGGTCAGTTCGGGCATATTAGAAAGAGTGGAAAGTATGTTATCTTCTACAAACGCACCGCGCGCGGCTTGTATGTGTGCGCCATAGTATCTATGCGTCGCCGCACGCACACTCAAACAAAATCTCGACCCGTTTCTCAGTGCGACACGACAGTTGAGATTATGTTTGAGTGTGCGGGCGACGCATAGAGATACTATGGCGCACACATACAAGCCGCGCGCGGTACGTTTGTATGAAGATAACCTACTATCCACTCTTTCTACTATGGTTCGGGTATGTGCGCCAGGGGGGAAAGTGCGCCTCATTCATCATTCAGCCATTTAAATCAATATGAATTCGCTGAAATCCATGCAATAAACTTGTTTTAGTTTGTTGCATGAATGTAAGATGTCGTTATTTGTGAAATATCTGTAGTCCTCGATATGTTTGATGAAAGTCGCACTTACCCCTGTGGCGCACTTACCCGAACTGACAATAGTTCCTTACGCTGCTCAAACATGAGCGAGATGAAATTCCGCTGTGTACCTCTCATAAATTAGTCCAGTGTTATTTTGTCTTCAAGTCTTCCACGTTCCTAACTGCTATCTGTTTTTTTTAAGGGGCTCCCATACGCCAATGACCTTCGATCTGAATCCCTTGGTTTTGTAATGTTTTTGTAGCTTATTATATTAACAACAACGGCTTTAAGCAATATAATATCCCATTATTTACTTCAAAGTTCATAGTTTTTGAGATATTTGACATCAAAATTGAGCAATTTTAGGCCAAAAAACTAGTTTTCTGGCCATAACTTTTGTGTTAATTGGTTTAAAATGAAAACCCTCTACCAGTTTTTAGAGACGTCACAGACGAACCCAAATATGTAGATTTCGTATATGTTAGATCTTTCACGTCAATAGAGATCCCACCAAAAACATTACATGTAAAGTGATGCCAAGACTCCATAGCTCATACAGCTTTCAGCGTGAAAAAGATATCAGATCGCAATTAGCGCCAAGCTTCCTACTCCACACGGCGTAACTCTACAACTACCAGCCACGCTCTACAAATTCTACATCTTAGCTAAAAAGTATAGCTTTGTTGGGCAGATCCCGGTCGCCGCATAGACTTTCACGCCGAATGAATTTATGATGATATAATAAGTGACGGGTCTATACTTTTTAGCCAAGATATAGAATTTGTAGAGCGTGGCTGGTAGTTGTAGAGTTACGCCGTGTGGAGTAGGAAGCTTGGCGCTAATTGCGATCTGATATCTTTTTCACGCTGAAAGCTGTATGAGCTATGGAGTCTTGGCATCACTTTACATGTAATGTTTTTGGTGGGATCTCATTCCTTTTTGTAAGGTAATTTCTAAAGAAGTGAATGGGAAAACCCATACAAACTTGCATCCCCTAATTTAAAGAGTGGGGGGTGATATACTAAAAATCCTGAAATACATATCTTATTATTTATAACAAGGATAACAAGGACCCCCTATATCAATTTTCAGACCCTAGAGGTCATCAAAATTTGCGGAAGTCTCATACAAACTTTCACCCCCTAGTTATTACATCTAATCTAATGTGATCTTAATTTTTATGTGAATGAACTTATAATAATTTCACTGCACCTGTAAAATAAATAATGCATGATTAGCACGTAAGGCTCGACTGTTAGTGTTAATTGTATGCAATAAATAAATAAATATATAAATAAATTACTAGTTAGGGTTGGGGGGTAAAAGTTTCAAGTTTTAAGATTTTTTCGTTGTTTGTATACTGTTACTAGCTTATATACCAAATTTCAGCTTTCTAGGACTTTAGGAAGAACCTTAAGAATATTGATGATCATCAGTGAGTCAGTGACGAAATCGGGGTATTTTAGATATCAATAAAATCTAAAGTATAAGAGCTATGCAATTGAAACTTTATAGTTTTAATAAGTCAACCACTGACATCATATCCCGAAAATTTTGTTTATCTGGTATAATCCGAACCCAAGTTAAGAAGGTTCAAAAATACGACGAAGCGCTTCGAGAAAAGGTAGGTAGTGCCCTTGCGCTTCGCTTGGCTCGTCTTGGCGGGGGCACTCCCGTGCCCCCAGATACGAAATAAGTGTTTTTTTAGACAATGTTTAAAAAAATCATACAAAATTAAGTATTAATTTGTTTCAAAATCCGGTCAGTCAAAATGGAGATAAAAGATTGAAGAACCGATAGCCGTTTGATTTATGATTCTATCTGAAGTGCAAAAGTAGTAGATACGATTCAAAACTTGTCAAAAATCGATGAAAACCTCGGGTAGCCCCTTAATACATCGTATGTAAAGCCGACTGTACATACTGTGCAGTTATGCGTTACAGGGAGAGGGCTATAATTCGATCTCATTCGTTTATATAGCTGCATCCTGCTCACGAGCCAACGTTGGCCCAATGTGTACAGCCGGCAAATGAGTTAGAGGTGGGCCGAGCTTTAAGCGGCCTTTAGTTTAGACCTGGCTGAATGCAGTGCCTAACTGGAAGACTCGCTCGAGCCGGCAAGGCTAACTCGAGTCTCCTCAGTAGGTACGTTTAGTCCTCAAGCCTAAATCATAACATTATGAAATATAGATCTCCTTTCGCTGGTTCTCAAAGAATGATAATTATAACAAAATTTCACGTAGCTTAGGTAATTCATTATTCTAAGGCTCCCACGTTGCAGTCCTGGTATTTATCACCTGGGCACATCGAACGGCCTTGGGCTCGTTTCTGATGTGACCAAATTGCTAAATAAACATATCGGACAAATTTATATCTCACGATTTGCGCAGATATTAATGACGACGACTATAATGATTTGTGTAAACGCAGCATAGGTACGAGTAGATATGTAACGAGGTTAGTGGGGAGGAGTGGAATTAGTAGGTACTGCAAAGTACAATTGGTCTGAGCTAAGACCCTTCACACGCAACACTTACAATACAACTATTGGGAACTTTTTTTAACACATAAAATGTGGTTTCACCACCAAGGATATAATGTCAGAGGGGGCAAGTGCGCCCCCGGGGTAAGTGCGCCTTTCGTCAAACATATCGAGATCTACAGATATTTCACAAATAACGACATCTTACATTCATGCAACAAACTAAAACAAGTTTATTGCATGGATTTCAGCGAATTTATATTGATTTAAATGACTGAATGATGAATGAGGCGCACTTTCCCCCCTGGCGCACATACCCGAACTGACTATATATCCTGAACAAGCACATAAGAAGAAGTACCATATATAATTCGATTAAAAGAAATATCGTCAAATAGTCTTCTCGCAGTCGCACCGCATTATCTAAACGTAACAGAGAACTTTGCCAAAATCACTAAATAGCGACGACACAGCCAAGGAAAAACGGCAAATAGAAAACCTAAGTTCAGTACTCGATATTCAGAGCTACGGAGCACTTCATTCGTGTATAAAATAAACTTTTATGTCTCATTCCCCGTACGATCTCGTACTATAATTAACTTCCCGAAATACTGTGTTTTCATGATTTCGACCAGTAGCGGTGTTATTTTAGTGTTCGTCTGACGCACCGTACAGGACTCCCGACGCGTGCTCGACAATCTTACGGTGCCTTTTAAAAAGATAATTAAAAACTAAAACGGAACGTCAGTGTCTATGGTTGATTTTAGTGACAAGTGTCTGTCAGTGGCCAGTGTAAATTTCGAAATGAAGACGGAACAGGAAGTTTGAAAATGGAACGACGCGAGTCATTTCACTTTCGTCAGCCCGCGAAAGTGGCCAGTTTGTGTGATCTTCGAAATTCGAATCTCCTTTGCGCATTTGTTGTTATGTTTTTTTTTATATCCGAATATTGTTCTTTATTCCCGATCGCTGAAGGGAGGGGAATATTTGGCCATTTCTCTGGCACGTTTTATTGTCCAAGCCGTTGGACAGAATTTGATTCTAAGGTGTCGTTTCCATTTCAACTGCGAAAGACGTCGAATGATCTGATATAGTCGGGTCTTTGATTTGATACAGTCGGGTTTTGTCAATTCTTTTGACTTCACTTGCATTGCACGCATAATTTGTCCAGATTAGGATTCTATACACAATGTATAATTAATTATTGATGTCTTCAGTATTGCATTTATGCATTGCATGAATTCCTGAATCTAAGTTATGAGCAATTTTCAGTTTACCATAACAGTTTCACTGCGACTTGCGCCCACGCCGGCACTTTATAATGACTATTTAGTCACTACAAAATAGTAACATTTCTATGTCATGACAAATCATGGACGCGGTCGAGGGGACTATGGAATTTTAAGTACTTTTCGATGCCAAAGGATTCCTGTTTCGAGGGTCTTATAGCTGGCGACCTTTATCTTCTTATCTTATTTAGATGAGGACCCTTTCGGATACACTTCGACCCAGTGGAATCTTTTGTGCATTTGCCCCCTCCTTTATGTCCATCATATCCACAAAACGGATGATGCAGCTCAGCGGGAGCACCTTAAATTCCTTTGGTTGCCGTTACCAAAGTAATTCATTCTTTGTCTGGCGAGGGCGTGACATTCACACAGTAAGTTCCTCCTCCAGTTCCTTAGTCTCATCCTCGTCGCCACACATTCTACAGTCTAAACTGTCCTATAGTCCTTGGCCAAGACATTCTTGACCCCGAAGTTACCTGTGAACACCCCAGATATAATTCTAAGTTGCCTCAGGCTTAATTTCCATAGTTTTTTGGTCCAGCCAGAGTCCACTCCTTCTAAATGGTGTTTGGCTTTGGCGTTGGCTGTTCCCTGGCGAGAGTCCCTTAAATGGTTCTGGACCCACAAAGTGATTTGTAGATCCCCTTCTTGCAAGCTCATCTGCTCTTTCGTTGCCGATGAAGCCCTCGTGCCTTGGTATCCAAACTAGTTGCACCTTATGCTGGCGACCTTTCCTCGCCACCAGAATCCAAACTCAGCGCCAATTTCTAGTCTTTCTGTTTGAAGAGTTTGTTGACACTTTCGTCCTTTGCATATTGTTCATAAAATGCATCGTATTTTCGTATTTCCTCATTCTAATCTGTCGTATTTCAGGTGGCTTTGGCCGTTGTCCAAGAGATTTAGAATATTGCGTCACGCTAGATATAACGATATAGCAGTTGCAGCCGTGTGCAGCCCTTCTGACAGGATTTATGTTCGCATTTGACACGAGTGCATCTGTTGCGATGTCGGAACTGAAAATAATGTTTTTAAAATAACGGCTACCTTGTTCTTTTTCGATTTGGCGCCCTTTCGGGGCAACGACAATTAAAATGGAGCTTTTTTATTTCACAGCTGGGAAAAGACTTTTATTTCTCTAGTTTTATTGGTAATTGAGTAGATTAAGGAATGTTAGGCTGGCAAACACTGTAATAGAAATGTTAGGCTTATAAAAACTAAAGTAAATAAATAACTCGTCATTGGATTAGCTTAGGAGTGACGACATAAATTCACAGAATGGCATATCGTCGCAAGAATCTTCAGTTTTAATGAACTATTAGTATTTATGATATTGACAGTTCTCAAATACACCTTCGCTCCATAAATCACATCGATTCTGAATGATTTCGACTGTTAACTTCAGGGATTTTCGTGCGATCAGCCAACGTACAGCGTTATATTGCATTTATTAGTTGATTCACGATCTAAAGCCTAAACTCATCTTCGTAGTTTCGTACGCATGCAAAATTTCACAGCGATTGGTTGCATCGATATCTAGAAAGCGTAACAACCTCCTTTCGCTATTAATACCAAAGATATGTTTTACATAATCCTATCCACTATAAAACGAGCAATATTTATAATCACGTTCTCGAAAACGGCTCTAACGACTTCGCGGGCAATAAGGATAGCTGATAGCTACCCTATTGTCCCTATACCCGATAAATCGAGATGATTGCTTTTTGGAATAAGAACGCAATATTCGTTACGCATGGTTCTATTTTCAAAATACCTTTTACGCGATTTATAGGATTTCACCGCTCAGTCCTCGGCCGGTTCGAAAAATCGATCTAGCCAGGTCTAGGGGAAAATTCGTTTTCTCCATTTTCACCCCAGCATAGCTCGGTAGAATAATAATAGTATTCGCGTCCAGGTTTTACAAGCTTTTAACTTGCACTGTTTCTATGTTTGTATCTATTGTGTCCTTCAGCAAAATATTATTCAGCCACTTGCCGGTATCCGATTGAGTGACAACGCTGCCGTGATTCTTAAAAACCGGCCAAGTGCGTGTCGGGCCTACACCAACACGCGCGCTCAACTAAATGGTGCGGTTACGTTGGCCGTAAGTCGGCCTTTCTAAGCGCATTTTAAACTGGTCGACTATTACTCGGTAACTAGTTATGCCTACGTAGCCGTGATAGTTTTCGTTTTAAATTCATTATATGTATTACTACTACCACGATTTTTTTCACATGCCCAGTAGCCATTTAGCTGGCAGGGGACACACATGACTCGAACGAAATGTAGGTATATTGAAATGGTTATATGTATCCTAACAAGGTATATAGTTTTCCCTCTGGGTTGGAATGTCAAATGGCAGTTGCTTTCGTCAATCTAGTGCCTACGCCAAATCTTGGGTTTAGGTCAAAACCCGGCCCGTAGAACCAGGCAAACGTTAGGAAGAAGGTTATGGTTATTTGTCGAAAGAAGAAGAAGAAATGTATATTCGAGATTGTTTTGTTGGTAGCTAAGCCCGTTTTACTGGAGGATTTCGGTCTAAGCGTTTATAAATGGAAGCGCTCGCTGACGATTCTTTGTCGGCGTGGTTATTTAGTAACTAGGTTTTTAACGGTTATTTTTTAAATATATGTGAAATACGTAAACATAAAGATTTAAGAGTCCTTACGCCCACATAAGCAGAAGCGGGAGCGTATTTTGCAAAATGCTTCCTTTTTCATTCAAGATTACGACGTAACTATTAGTATTTATTCAAAAACTGATAACGTAATTAAATAATCATTTCTTAACCTCTTAATAATTTTTAAAAAATAAATTTCGGCGCGCGGCATTTGTGCAGCGTGATTTATACGTCTTTTAAAAAAATATACATTTACGGCATCGTAGGTCCTATAGTTATGATTATTTTTTTATGGGTTAACATAAAGTTATAATTTGCTGTCATATTATTTTTAATACGCTCGTTTTAGGCGTAAGTAAAACAGATAATTTTTAAGACGTATGTCAAACGAGAGACTTTGCTGGGTAGGACACTTTTTTATTTTTTATTTACAGCTATGATGATTGATAAGATGACGAGACGACATCTTTATCATCAAATTATCATTAAACATATAAAAATTAAAAAAAACCTTTTTCTCAATCGTCATATTTTGTCCAAATCTCGCGAGTACAATCAAAAATCTTAAAATATATTTTATGTCCGATTCAAATACCACTGAACGTTCAACTATCGCCGGATTCGTGTTACAAATATAGATCTGTATGACTCACGCGATTGTTCAAATGTATCTGCGGTTAACTCCAAAAATATCTACACGAGTGTGAACCCTCTTCCCCAGTCATACGTACTACAACGTATACTTATTATTGGGAGTGCGTATTATGTCTTCCGCATTTTTACTTTCGTAATAGATTAATAAGATTCTGATCGATTTTGCTGTCTCTATGGTTACATGTTTCTCTTTTTATTTTTGTTCAAGGTTTGCCTTTGCCTATGTTCTTAGGAAATTATTGTCAGCTAGTTGGTTGATTATGAATGAAATTGATAATTACCTATGCAACTAGTAAATATCTATGCATAATGAAAATTATTTAAATAATCCGTTTGCATTCAATTTTATCCTGACTGACTCAGTTATTTTTATAATATTAGAATATAGAATTTCCACCATACGGCTTTTGTTTTTCTTGGTTGGAGTATAACATTCAACAGCTGTCTGATGTGTTTTGTTTCGAACTTCTTTTATCTTAAATCTCCAGTCTAACTTCGTTTCTAAAAGAAAACTTAAATTTTCTATCACTGCGTTGATACTCAAAATAAACATCCACAGATGCATTTCTCGCAATGTGCATCCAGCTTTTTTTTACGGCTTCTAAATTTGAACGTGGCCACGCGCCAGTCTCGGCGCATGCGTTCTCCAACGAGCACCATTCGAATTTCGAATATTCGGATTCCTTTTTCGAATATATCGAATTCCTTTGCGTCGCCATTTTTGAAATTGGTAAATATGAGGTGACACTGTAAATAACGATCCGTTTTACGCAAATAAATCCGCTTGTTTGCTTTGATAGTCTAATATTTAGGTATTTTGGCGATTGTCTTTGTTATCATCATCATTAATATTTAAATTATCTATCTATTATAACTTTTTTAAACAGAGCCCATGCGTTGAGTCCTGGTCGGTACCGGCCACAGACACTGTTCCAAATTTAACCTCGTTTATTGTTCAAATAAAGAATACCAATTATCTAATGGTTGCTGATAACTGGCCAGTGTTTAGTGAATTGTGAAAGACATTGGACCATAGATAAGTGTTGTGTTTTTTGAGACAAAGGTGTTAATGATTGCTGAGGATTTTCCATGTGAAAATGGGGAAAAAGAGAAAAAATAACACTAAGAGAGGAGGCAACCGATTTTTTCGGTGGATCAGGAGGTAGTATTTTTCCGTATGAGTTTTGTGTATTCGGTGTGTTTAACAAAGAGTGTAATTAATAATTAAATATCAAAATGTGGAATAACTGAAATTTGGACTTTGCATTTTTTCCAGAAACATCAAACTTTTGAGCATTTTTATACCTGATTGTAAATAAATTCTGATTCCTGAATGAGCCCAAAAAAAAAAAAAAACGATTTTCTTTTTCCTTCTTAACATGTTATTAGGTACTATTTCATCGAAGTTCATCATTCACAAATTAATGGAATTATCCATTCATTTGTAGAAAAGCATTCGATTAAATTACTAATGCGTCGAGGGAAAATATTATCATCATCATCATCATCAATTTCAGCCCGTAATCGCCCACTGCTGAGCATAGGCCTCTCTTCGAGTACGCCACCCGTCCCTATCCTGAGCGAATCTTATCCAGAAGGAAAGTATTATATAAAGCTAAAATTGCGATACTTTACCAATGGAAATCTCTTGGTAATCCCAAAATTTCTTACAGAAAATTTCGTATGCCTACTTAGTACTTACCTAATGACAATGAGTTGATACTTAACTTTTGTTTTCTTATCGTTTGTATTATAAATAAAGGTATTATTTAAATGACAACTTTTTTAAATTCTTCTGAAAGTTTCATGAAGTTTCTAATTTTTTTGGGATCTTTTCGCAACTTTGCCTTGTCTTAAATCCGCTTGTAAATCTTTTGTACCACAAGTTCTTCTTGTCTGCAACAAAGATTAAATAAACAAACTTGCACATCTGTAGTTCAAATAATTTCCAGTCAACTGAGGTACTTATCCGTGTTAGTCAGTCCTATGTTTTTTCGTGTTCCGTACCTCAAAAGGAAAAAAAACGGAACTCTTATAGGATCACATTCTTGTATGTCTGCCAAGACCCTTTATCTCGGGAACGCGTGGAGGTATCAAGGTAAAAAATAAAACCTTGATAACTCAGGTCAGGTCAGGTAAAAAATCAAACTTCTAAGTTAACGTAATAAAAAGATACGGCCGTTTATGCCGCAAAAACGTATATTTCGACACTCAAATTTATAGGGTACTTCCCGTTGACCTAGAACTATGAAAGGCAAGTTATATTGTCTTATACTACAAGTACCGACAGGAAATTGATATTGGAATTGTAATTAAGTACGGAACCCTGATGGGCGATTCCGACTGCACTTATCAGGTTTTGAAGGTAGTAAGATGAAATAAATAAGCTTGCACATCTGTAGTTCAAATAATTTCCAGTCAACTGAGGAATTCCCTGTAGATTGCAGGATAATTTATATTCCCAGTCAGTCCTGTGTTAAGTTAAAACACGTTTTTTATCACTTCTATTTGCGTAAACTAACACTGTTGATTGATTACCTGTCATAACTGCATGTTTTAGCGTCGTTGTGTTAACTCAGTCGGAAATGTGTTTTTGCATGTTCTATAATGAAATTAGTCAAATGTAACAGTGAAAAAGGTTAATGAGTACCTGTAAAGCTAGTTTTACATAGCAGGTATATTTTAATTATAAGTCGAACCGAATTCAGGTGAGGTTCTTAATGTTCTTATAGTTTTTTTCCTCGGTGGAGTGAAAGTTAAAATTGACTACTCTACCTTTAAGGGTGGGGTGCACCAACTCACAATTCCAGACCGATCATCGTTAAATATGGCGCCGGAAGCTGTCACTCCATAGAAACTTGTCAAACTTTCCATACATTCAGATTTTGACGAACATCGCTTACAATAGGGTTGATGACTAAGATTTTTTTGTGACGTCATTCGAACCAGTTTTTGGAGAGGAACAAATGTTTGTATGGAAGCAACTACAATTGAAGAACATAAATACCTCAAAATTTGAGATAAAAATTGACCTCGCTGGCGGCAGCGCGAAACGCTTCATACTGTGTGACTATACAAGTGTGACGTCACATTTGTATATTTGTACTAATCGTAGTATGGAAAATCAGGTAAATTGTTGTTTTGGTCGCGAAATACTGCGTTTAAGACTTAAGTACATAGTTGTTATACAATTTTGTTTCTAGAAAAGCGTAAGGATTCTATTGGTAGCTTTTAATTTACTCTTGGACAATAAAAAAAATGCATATTTTTTCTAAACTTTCAAGGTTCATATCTTTTTATGATTTTAATTATAAAATATACTTTATTACGATAATTTGATGGTTTACTATCCATTTAGCATCACTACGTTATCAATTTGAACATGAGGCATCATGCCTATTGAAGACGGTTTGGTGCAAGATGCAACCGACCCTAAGTAGTAAGTGATGTTTTTTAACTCTTACTGAGTCTACCTTCTTTACCTCTTGACCAATGATGCATGGGTTTTTTCCCAATGTTTAGAGTCGTAATATCGTGAGTTTTAGTTTCAATCAATGACTACGTGGCACTAGTATAGGGTACTACATCATTTATAATTTAGTCAGTTTTTTGAGCTCCCGCGCTCCTTGTTTCTCAGCCGTTGAGAAAATAAATCCAAATATTCCAAATATAACCCCGCTTTGCTATGCCTACGGATGTTTTTATACCACATACTCTACCGTGCGCAGTCGTGTCATCATCATATGCCCTACTCATCTCGACAGATGATTTAAACATCACCTGTGCGCAAGGGGAGGCGTCTCGTGACTAATGCATGCCAATCCGGGATGCGTCCACATTTGTGCATTTTGTTTGGTGGCTCGCGCACTGAGGGCCGCATCATCGGCAACCTCTAAATGACTTGCCTTTTATCGCTCTTATGGGCTAGATCTTAGAACCAGAGGGGCTTGATGAGACACGAGAAAAGAAAAGCTACTCTCCTTTCTAGTGTGTATGGTGAGACAGAAGTCGCTCTCGACGCAACTTGACGGCAAGTTATGCTAGCCCTGTGCAGGTGTTGTCATGGATTCTGCAGCTTTGTGCAATAGTGCTTCTGCACTTTTAGTGGTTGCAATGATCTTCCCAAGTACGAGTCGTGTATACCCAGCCTTATGCCTCCACAATTTTCCGTTGAATACGTAAACAGTTCATGCGTGAAATGGAACGTGCGCCACGGTCCGTTCGAAAGCTACGTATTAGTTTAATACATCGTGCTAATCCGTACGTATATACGCTTTTGAAAGTCTTCTTCACACACGGCCTTAACAGGATGCGAACCCGACGTTTTTGTTGCAAGTCACACATTATATCCAATTCGATCTCTTTCGTCACCATTCCCAGCTCCTCTCGATTCCAAACTGAACTCTATTCTAAGTTCGTCCACTTTTCCAGCTAGTCCACAATCCTAGCTCGTCCGCATTTCCAGCTCGTCTATATTCCTTGGAATCCCAGGTCGTCCACATTCCCAGCTCGACTTATATTCCCAGGTCGTCCACATTCGCCCATCGTGGCCGCATTAATTAGCGGTACATTCTCGATACATGGAAAGCACTAGACGTGGAAGTACCAAATAAGGACCATATTAAATTAAATGAGGTTCCCCTGTGAACTTGGTCCTATGAGCCGGATGTAACTCAGGATTAGCTGGAGCTAACAACTAGCGCCACTAGGCCTTGGCAGGCCTAGTGGCGCTAGTTGTTAAATAAAATAATGGATCTATAAATTACTTTTTCTCAAACATGCTCGGAAATGTACGCGTTAATATCACGAAATGAAGACGTGAAGTTTCTTGTTTATGGCTCCCTACATTACTTCTTGGCCTTACGCCGAGAAGTAATGTATGAAAACCCTAAGTAAAACCATTATTGTCCGCTACTCTAACTTTTTAAATTTGCTTACTAATATTAAACTGACAAAGGAAAATTTACATACTGCCAACCACCACTAGACACTGTAAGCATACTTGCTTCATAAAAAAAATAAAAATAATCTATGGTACTATAATTTATGTTCGGTTAAACATGGTGCTCGAACGGCTTGTTCAAATGGCATGTTTAAAAAATAAAAAAGGCGCAAATGACCTATTATTTAATTGATTACCTAGTATTTATTTTAATTTTAATATTTCCTCACATCGTTTGAGAAAAGTACTATACAATCCTCGGCCGGAACAGGGATTGCTGGACTCGTTGTATTCGGCCTCGTCTGCGACTCGGCCGTCTACCCCAATCTCGTCCAGCAATCCCTTACTTCACGGCCTCTGCAGTAATCTACTATTTCTCAAACATGCTCGGAAATGTACGCGTTAATATAAACTAAATGAAGACATGAAGTTTCTTGTTTAAGGCTCCCTATATTACTTCTTGGCCTTACGCCAAGAAGTAATGTATGAAAACCCTAAGTAAAACCATTATTGTCCGCTACTCTAACTTTTTAAATTTGCTTGCTAATATTAAACTGACAAAGGAAAAATTACATACTGCCAACCACCACTAGACTCTGTAAGCATACTTGCAACATAAAAAATATAAAAAAAATCTATGGTACTATACTTATGTGCGGTTAAACATGGTGCTCGAACGGCTTGTTCAAAAAGCATGTTTAAAAAATAAAAAAGGCGCAAATTACCTATTATTTAATTGATTACCTTGTATTTATTTAAATTTTAATATTTCCTCACATCGTTTGAGAAAAGTACTATACAATCCTCGGCCGGAACAGGGATTGCTGGACTCGTTGTATCCGGCCTCGTCTACGACTCGGCCGTCTACCCCAGGCCCAATCTCGTCCTACAATCCCTTACTTCACGGCCTCTGCAGTAATCTACTAAAGTATTATTGTGTCTCAACGACATCGTTGGTCTTAGCCCGATCATTAATCATTATCATACGAATCATCTGACTGAACCACAATGACAATGATTCACTGTAATTGCTTATTGTGGAGTATCCGGTCGACAATGCCTGCATATTTAGTCTATGCTACATATATGCTTCAAACCATGGGCGCTGTAAAAGTATTATAATATGTACTCTTCCTAGCGTCGAATCTTCAGTGCTCCCCATCCATGACGTGAGTCATCCCGAAATGAATCTCCTTCACAACATTCCTTTCTGTAATTATTTGTAATAAATTGCTATTTCTCCGCTACCCAACGGGTGTCTTGAAGAGATCGCTCTTGATGATGATGTCTGCGACCTCTATTTTTATATTTATATGTATGTCCTTTATTCGTTTCATATATTGAGGTGTATGTACAATAAAGAGTATAGTACTTTAACATCGTTTCCATCATCGGCAGCATACGAAAACATTATCCATGTAATCATTTCTCATAGAGTACCTACATCTGAATGCCTGTCAATTAAGACCAGCTTGAAAGACTTGCTTCTCACGAGGCAGCTTGACCCCTCCATTGGCAGCATGAATTGATTCGGCATTCGTGCTTTTTCGATTTGTGCAATGTTTAAAAATATAATAAATGTTAGTGTGGTGTGGATTTGGTCTGTCCATCTCATTGGGCTCCTACTGGTCTTTTCAGCGCCATTTTTCATGAAATGTGTCCTATAGCCACGATATTAATAACATGTCCTCCCTTATAAAGCTGCATTCTTATCTTCGATTATATTGCACGACATGGTATGAAAAAAGTCATGTTTTCCCCCGCGACTGAATGTATGATCTAAATCGGTGCAACGGTTTAAGGATAATAGCTTTCTTCCTCTTGAACATGAACAAAAGCACCAGACTCAGCCAGGAAAACCGGGTATACAAGGGAGGGCAAATTTGAGTGAGAGTGAGACTTGGGGGGTGACCGACCAGCCGCAACCAGTCGGCCCTATGCAGCCTGTAGCTAGTATTGGAAAAGAGGAGAGGTAGGTCTTTATAATTCCTCCCCTCCTCCCTGTTTCATTTTTGCATAGAGGTTTGTACGCAGGGGAGTCACTTCTTGTGCCTTGACAGCTCCGATCGGCGCACGCGTCGCCTGTCCGTGAACACGGCCTAAAGCGCTATATCTAAGGATACAAATGGTCTACATACGTATCTGTCGTAACGGATGGAAGACGGCCATGAGCCACACCTTCAGCAATAAAGGAAACGGGTATAGGTACATGTTCTAATGACTCAATCTTACAGTCGGACATTCTAGTTTATTTATACTTTGAGAATTGTCATTGGTTTCATCATGCATTTATCTAGTCGTCAACTATTAGGGTGAATCCACCAAAGATGTGCGAAGCTGTGATTTCATATATTTGACACCTAGCTGTGAAGCAAGATTTATCATTGGCTATACCTACGTGTTTAATTCTCATCATGAACATTCCCATCATCTCGTTGAATCATTTGTTGAGATGACAATGACGAAAAAAAAGCCGTTATAATGCTGAATATTCACCCTGACACGTGTAATTATTTATATTAGTTTAATAATATAATCGTGCGGGAATTGCTGATTAAATAAAAAACAGAAAAACTACCCTTAATTTCTATCGATACCCGGGTTTAATTAAAAAAGGCCGATAATGCATTCATTAACAAGTCGTCAAAAAAGGGAGCCTTCTCACTAATTAATCCAATTATACTCCGATATTTTTATAGCATTTTATCACGAGCCATGCATACCGTTCTGGAGAAAAACCATAATAACGTACCTTTTAACATATCCCTTAATAATACTGTAACAAGGTTTATGATCGAGCGGCCTAGCGTCTTTTTATATTGGTTTTTCTACGCCATCTGTTACCTTAGAATCATCACACCATAGCACGTGTTAAACCCGTAAACCAGTCCCCCCTTAGCATCCTCGTTCAAAATCATCTTAATCAAAGCAATTTAAGCCATATTTCTGTGGAAATACGTGCGTCAATAACTACATTTGGATGGTGAAGCAACTCTGCCTGCCAATACAAATGATTAACACACGTAAACATAACAAAAATAAACTTTATTTATAAGGGAATAAGACAGCCGAAAACTGCTTTTACGAGGTAAAAAAACTGTACCACTTACACTTCCTTTAAAACGGCAGTGTCGCTTCACTTGGTTGTTCCCCGTCCATTGCTTTCGACGGTAGCGAGTCAAACGACCGTTTCGCTCTCACTGAAGCGCTGGACACCGTAGCGCAGGTGAAAAACGTAAGTGTTCCATGGAAATTGGTTTAATAGGCAATTGAATGTACACGTCATAGTGTCGGTACGCCTTCACCACGACGGTCGTGCGCAAGCGTCGATTTCTAAGAGAAATTTCGAGTTAAAGTCGGCGTTCCCAGAGGCACAGTTCTTGGACCGTTGTTTTTCCATTACCTTGTTGTTGTTACTGTTGTTTTCGTGTGAAAGAACTTGCGTTTTTGAAGTGTTTTTACAAATGAGTTGTTCGACATGAATGAAATGTGTAAGTATTTTGTGTTTGTGTGAATGATAATATTGATAATACCCAAATATGGGATATTTAAGACAGGTGTGTGGTATTAAAGCTCTAGGTATTATTATTAAATATTAATTAAGTACCTTAAATAAAACAAGACAAAACTAAACTTTTTAAATTATTATAAAAATCTTGTAGGTACTTATCTGAAAAAATGTTTTAAGTCTTTATTATCTGTTGTTGTGTTTTTATTCCTGATTAAATAAATGATTTTAGTATAACTTAGACAAAATATTGATAATTATTACGAATTCAAATATTTGTCTACGAGGGCTGCCTTTTAAGTTGTGTCGTTTGGAAAAACTAAAGACAATTTAAGTGTTAAATGGTATTTATTGTTTTTCAAAGTAATCACCGTGATATGTAATACACTTTTTCATTCGATCGAACCAGTTTTCGAAACACTTATTCCAGTCCGAAGTCGGGGTCTCCAAAATGGCCGTTTTGTATGCCTCAACCGCTTCTTCAGGCGTCTGGTACCGTTGACCACGAAGTCGTTGCTTGATTTTTGGAAAAGTAAAAAAATCGTTAGGGCTTAAGTCTGGACTGTACGGCGGGTGTTCCAGAATTTCGACGTTTTGCTCTTTTAAAAACGCAATAGTTTGCCGGGCGGTGTGCGAGCTCGCATTATCGTGGTGCAGTCTTATACGACGTCTTGGGTTATTTTTTCGAAACTCGCCGATGACTTCTGGTAAACAGACAGTGGTATACCAGTCAGCATTAACCGTTTTACGATCCTCGAGCACGATGGTGGCAACGTGGCCACTTTTCGCCACAAACGTGGCGACCATTTTTTTCGAAGTGCTCCGTGAGCGTATTACTTTGGTCGGTTTTGGCTCATCTTGGAACACCCAAACAGTCGACTGCTGTTTAGAATCGGGATCGTAGGCATATATCCAAGATTCGTCACCACTGATAATGTCGTAAACATGTTTCGAGTTTCCTCGGTTGAATTGCCGCAGAGTTTTGCGACACCATCGAACGCGAGCCGTTTTTTGGTCTTCACTGAGTAAATGTGGTAGCCAGCGTGAGATCAACTTTTTTACGCCTAAGTGATCATGCAAAATACTGTGAACACTGGTCCCTGAAATACTTAAGGAAGCTTCTATCTCACGGTGTCGCATGGCGATCTTCGATGATAAGTTGCCGTACAGCATCAATGTTCTCCTGGGTTACGGCTGTTTTTGGTCGACCTTCACGATGTCTATCACCAAGACTAGAGCAACCACGTTGAAATTCTAAATACCAGCGTTCCACAGTCCGAAGGCATGGTGCTTTATCATTGAAAACCGTAGTCAACTCTTCGAAGCACTGAAGTCGCGTTAAGCCCCGTTTGAAGTTGTAAAAAATTATGGCACGGCCGATTTCGAGTCATTCTTTTGTTTTCGAATTCTAAATTCAAATATTTTAACGTGACACTAGTTCTTTTTTATGCAATCACGGGAGGTTTGCAAACGACAGAACTTAAAAGGCAGCCCTCGTATTGTTTATAAATTTTTGTATCTACAATGTACTATTTAAATAGTACGTTTTTTAATTAGCTTGCGGTTTAACCTTGTAGAAAGAAACTAAGTGAACCTACCCGGACGGAACCAGACTTTAGACCGACCGACCTAGCCATTTAGCTAACATAATCTAGAAAATAAAGTGAGACTAGCTGTGCCACATCGCCGTACTCAATTCAATTTTATCACACGCCCATCCCATGCAAAAACTCACCATCGATTATATCCCAGGGATGCTTTCTGAGATAAACAGTGCTCTGACATTCTGAAATTCAAACTATTTTCATACAAGATTTCACCTAGATCAGTTCAGCTGTTTAAGCGTGACAAACAGACACACTTTTGCTTTTGTAACAATAAATTACAATAAGGTAAGTTATGGATTCATATCAGACAGCCGACGTCAAAGACGGTTTACGATTTTGCACCTTATATCTTGGTAATAAGACGTAAAATATATACATATATCTTAGCGGTCTGTACATGCATCATACAAGACAAGACGCAAGCTTTATTCTTTTGAAACTCATTCAATGTAAACATTTCCTCCCAAGAACACTAAGCGACACGACTGCAAATCGAACTCTATGCCTTTGCAATAAGACCGCTAGGGTTATGCTAATGATGAATCACTATTGAAAGGCTCTTAAGTGAAATTTCAATAGCGTCAATACGCATAACTCACGCAGGGCTGGCACAAGTCAATAATGTGTCTGATTCTTGATAGCTTTCGGCCATTTATCACTGTCACATCGTTCACTATACCTACCCCGTATCATGGTCGGCCTTATCAGTCGATAAGTGACAAGATAGGAGCGTCGTCTCGTTCTATGTCAGCCAGTGACGGACGCTCTATCTTGTCACTTATTGTGTGGTAAGGCCGACCATGATACGGGGTAGTTATAGTGAAATCAGCCAGTGACGGCCGCTCTATCTTGTCACTTATTGTGTGATAAGGCCGACCATGATACGGGGTAGGTATAGTGAAATCAGCCAGTGACGGACGCTCTATCTTGTCACTTATTCTGTGATAAGGCCGACCATGATACGGGGTAGGTATAGTGAAATCAGCCAGTGACGGCCGCTCTATCTTGTCACTTATTGTGTGATAAGGCCGACCATGATACGGCGTAGGTATAGTGAAATCAGCCAGTGACGGCCGCTCTATCTTGTCACTTATTGTGTGATAACGCCGACCATGATACGGGGTAGGTATAGTGAAATAGTACAATACTCATCTAGGGCGTAAAACAAGTCTCAGCGCCGGTTTTACTTGCTTACGTCTCCTCCTGGCCAGGAACTGGGATCTTCCACACGCACATACCAATGTCATACGTAATTGTTTTGACAGGATTATTTTTTCCTCACCGACGAATTCATAAGAGACATAAAGAAAATAGAGACACGTAGTAACATTGGAACATTGCCTAAATAGCGGTTCTTTTTATACATTTCGGCCTAAAGAAGCTAAGAATATTAAATTAATATTAAAATCTAGCTTAGTAAAAAATGGCATACTGGGGAAAAGGCAACTTAACCCGTCGAACGCACGCCATAGGTCGGAATACCATTCAAAATTTAACTCTATTAGTATAATCAGTAGGTACAAAAATACAAAATTGCTTTAGACTAACTTTAGTCTACAGGACGCTTGACGGGTTAAAGCAGTCCAGCATGATTCAGGTTGAGACTGTCAGTTTTAGAGTTCCGTACCTCTGTTCGTCTGTCACAATCTTAAATATCTCAGAAACTACTTATGCTATCAATTTGAAATTTAGAACAAATGTAAAAAAGGCTTTACGCACATGTATGGAAAATGAAAAATGTAATCATATGTAGGTATGTTTTTTTTACTGTGTCCACTTTAACGTACTGACTAAGTACAAAAAAACGCTCATGTATTTCCGTAGGTACTATCGACAACACAGCTAACTGACCATCCGTGCACTTTATTTGCATTGTAATAAGGTTCTATATAAATACACATGTACTTACCTACAATATTTTAGGGATAAAAATTAAGATTATTTTTTCGCCGGCAAGAGGAAATTTTTCGCCAATGCAGCAAAATTGCAATCAATAGCAGCACTCCATAGTGGCAACGTCACAACTCTGGCACACAATCAATACGATCCTACAAATATAGTGAGTATTACAGGGAAAACTCGAAAACCGCAACTATTTCTGCATCCTATTAACGTTGGTTTATGACGTAACGTAAAACGGGGTGAGTTGGGTCAATTCAAACCTCGATAACATTTATTTTTACATATGCAAACTGAATGGTGTATATAATAAGTGTTTGCCGGACGTTTGTATTTTAGTTTTTATTTAATTTGGGTAGTTCCATTTCATAACTTTGACGATAAATAGGAAATCCCACCTCACCCCGTAGTACCCTCGTAATTGGTGTGAGATGGGATTTCATTGGGATTTTGGAAGATTGTTGGATCGATTTTTTATTATTATGAGTATTACTATAGCTCCATTTTAAATTGGAATACATTATTTTTGTAGCAGTAGCCTTAAAATCCCATCTCACCTCCCTTTCATCCCTTCTCTCCCCATTCATAACCCACTCTCCCCGCGAACCCTACTCACCCCATTTTACGGTATACATGTAAATCACTGGGAGTCTGCGTTGAATATACGTCGTTGAAATTTGGGCATCCACTCACACTCTTATGAATTTTAAACATAGTGCGTGTTATATGAATCAATCAATCGCAGCCTGTGACCCACTGTTGAGTGAAGGCCAGCAATGTACAAATTGCAGAACATTCCCAAAAAGCGGAAACGTTCTCGAGAATGTTCTCAGAACATTCCTGCAACATGGAAATTATTATTTAAACAAGAGAATCTACTTGAAATAAAGTTTAAATAGGCATAACTTAAAACTAAATGTTATTATAACTTATTATTCATGTGTTATTGTCTATTACAGTTAGCTATTTTGTTGATAAGTGATAAGTTACCAATAAGTTGCTTAAATTCTCACTGTATTTCAGAGAACATTTCGACTTTCGGACTTCACACTACACTAGCCCTGACTTTTTAAACTAAGTTACCGAACTATTTCTTGATGCGTGTCTGTGGACTCTTTGATCGTGTCGTGTCACTCGTGTCAAATAAATAAATAAATTCTCGTTCTCGAGAACATTCTCAGAAGTTACCGAGAAATTCTCATGTGGAAAGTTTCGCAACTTTGGAAACTTCTCGTGAGTGCATTGCTAGTGAAGGCCTCTTCATGTCCACGCCACTTACGGCGGCCACGACATTGCGCGAATAGCGGCGCGGCAAGCGTTTTATCTGTTCATTGCACCGCCGAGACGCGCAACGCACTGTGGTTAGTTGGGATCACACGCAATAGGGATGATGACTAAAATTTTTTTGTGACGTCATTCGAACCAGTTTTTGGAGAGGAACAAATGTTTGTATGGGAGCAACTACAATTAAAGAACATAAATACCTAAAAATTTGAGTCAACGATTGACCTCGCTGGCGGCAGCGCAAAACGCTTCATACTGTGTGTCTATACAAGTATGACATCACATTTGTACATTTGTACTAATCGTAGTATGGAAAATCAGGTAAATTGTTGTTTCGGTCGCGAAATACTGCGTTTAAGTACATAGTTGTTTTACAATTTTGTTTCTAGAAAAGCGAAAGGATTCTATTGGTAGCTTTTAATTTACTCTTGGCCAATAAAAAAAAATGCATATTTTTATTAAACTTTCAAGATTAATATCTTTTTATGATTTTAATTATATTTTATAATTTATACTTTATTACGATAATTAGATGGTTTACTATCCATTTAGCATCACTATGTTATCAATTTGAACATGAGGCATCATGCCTATTAATTAGAAAAACCGCTGCCGCTGCCGCCGCCGCGCAATGGCGTGGCCAGGCCGTTAGCCCTGCTCTGTACGATTTCCCCGGCGACTATTGCCAAAAGTCATTGGACCAACGAGCTGGTCCGGCCAGATCAATGGCCTAACCTTGGCCACCCTGTGACTGTTGATCCGCCGTCGTCTCGTCTCGCCAAGTTTTTTACATGGACCATCTGCGACGGTGGCAATTGGCAAACAAGCATACGGTCTGCTTGGACGTAGACTATGGACGTTTGCTACTCTAGATTTAAGGGTCTATTGATTTAAGGATTCACTGTGTTGACAGCTAGAGTTGAATACGGCACTATGGGTCCTTCACTCTCAGCACAGCGCATAGGAATACTACACTACCCTTTGTGGAGTTATTAATGCTATTATGGCCTCTATAAGGTAGAGCCGGTAGAGGTACTTCCCCAGTTCAGTTGCACCTAATGCTGGCCATACACCACCTATCGTCCAATCGGCACGACGCTACTGATTGGATCACTTAGAACTGACCGTGTGTGGGAGATGGATTGGCCTGAGTCATTCCAATCCACTCCAGCCCACCTCGCACAGGCCAGCATAATATGAGCGAGATGACATTACGCTGTGTCCTACCTCACTTAACAGATACTGTCTTGCCCATCTCTACTTTAACTGCGCTAATCTTATTCCGACTTGTATTTGATTTTGTCCCAGTTGGCAACCCTAACTAGAAATGACGTAGGGCTAGCACGACGGTATGCTGTTGATAAATATGGCGACACTCGTCCGGTTTTTTGTTTACACTAGTTTTTTCCCGCTGTCTCGCTTCAGGTTTCGTTGTGAGACTGGCTTTCCAGGTTAAAGTCCTTGTTAGCCTACTTTTCCGCGGTTGTAAACAAGCGATCGGCCCGCGGACACCATTGACTTGCTTGATTATTTTCTGCCACATCGGTACCAGTGCATATAAAGTGGATGGTGAAAAAAGTACGAGTAGTATTTAAAGGCACATCAAAAAAACCCTAACAACCTACAAAATACTGATTTGCACGGCTTAAATACTAATCGATCTTCAAAATTCGGTTTCGATGTGCAATTGTTAAATTTTGATGTGCGGTCAGTATATTTAGGTATGCGATTAAATTTTTCCCAAAAATGATAATCGCAATCAATATGCACTCTACAATGTTTTCTTTTAAACGTGCAGTGCAAGAAAATCCGTACAAATCGTTATACTTTAAAAGCACATCATTTGATTACAAGTGTGAAGAAGATACCAATTGAATTCGGTGACCGTTTTAAACGCTATTCGATTGCAATAGAATCGAATGGTCAAATGAACTAAAAACAATCGGAACCGGAAGGCGGGTCGAATGTCAGCTGTCAAGAGTTCGTCGACCCCTGCTTTCTCACGGACATATCGCGTTCATTTACAATTTACATAATACTAGTGTTTTGTAACCGTGCTGTGGTAATAGAGATGACTGTTTGATGAGAGCATTTATATCTGGCTAGCTGTCAGCGCGGCTTCGCCCGCGCATGGCAAAGGACGCAGTCAAACCCGCTTGATAAAATATAGCCTATAAGGCTGGCCACACACAGTCGGAATCAGTCACTGAATTCAGTATCTGGACCACTAAGAGCAAAAAAATGGGTCACGCTTTGGTAGAAATTCTGCACAAAGTGTTCTGTACAATAATAGTACATTACTACAGAGGCCGGGAAGTAAGGGGTTGCCGGCCGAGTACATATAGACGGCCGAGCGTAGCAAGGTCGGATAGTTATGAGGCTGGCAACCCCTTTTCACGCCGAGGTATGTATGTATAGTGCTTTTCTCAAACATGCAATGAAATAAATTAAAAAAAAACTCCAAGAAATCAAACTTTAATTTTCATGGCTGAACGCCGTGATCCTGTGCCACAAATTATGGAATGGAAATTAAAAAATACTATCTTGCAGGCCTCCAATTTTGTATGAAATGCCATTACGGGTCTCTCGTCTCGCTGCGCCCGAAACGTGACACTTCGAAACCCATTATGAAGAACACAACGTCAATATTTCATTGCATGTTTGAGAAAAACATTATTTTTGGTCCAAAACCGGCTCTAACATCAGGTAATAGGTTTTATTAATAACATCATAGAAGGCAAGGTAGAAGGCAAGCGAGGAAGGGGAAGACCAAATGTTACATGGAACAAATAAAAGAAACAGTAACAGTCACGTCGTATAAAGTCAAGGAGGCGGCCCCAGACAGAGTCAGATGAAGGGAGCTGCACCGACAAGAGTCTAACTCTTCAATTTATGATGAAAACAGGCTAGAGAACTTCCTAGCCTGTTTTCATCATAAATTACAATAACATTTGGTCTTCCCCTTCCT
This sequence comes from Epinotia ramella, assembly GCA_947578815.1. Classification (NCBI taxonomy): domain Eukaryota; kingdom Metazoa; phylum Arthropoda; class Insecta; order Lepidoptera; family Tortricidae; genus Epinotia; species Epinotia ramella. Next base: position 9,726,730 of record OX388226.1, on the reverse strand, counting down.
CGCTTGTCTTCTACCTTGCCTTCTATGATGTTATTAATAAAACCTATTACCTGATGTTAGGGCCCTCGCCCACGCAGTTCTCAGAGCCACAGTTTATTCCCAGATTTTCTGTAATGGGCGGGACTAGCCGCATAGCCAGCTAAGTTTTACAAGAACCTTCTAGTTCTTAACACAAAACTCATGCACGTAGACTCAATCTTGCACAATAGTACATAATTATACATAGAAATCCCTAAATGGCACTATATACCCTTATAGTTTCGCTTTGTCTGTCCGTCCGTCCGCGGATAATCTCAGTAACCGTTAGCACTAGAAAGCTGAAATTTGGTACTAATATGTATATCAATCACGCCGACAAAGTGGTAAAATAAAAAGTGATTTATTTTATTTTATTAGAGTACCTCCCCTATACGTAACGTGGGGAGTGTTTTTTTTTTCGTGTGATATATTGTTGGATAGGTATTTAAAAATGAATAGGGGTTTGCTAAAATCATTTTTTGATAATGTTAATATTTTCGGAGATAATCGCTCCAGAAGTAAAAAAAATGTGTCCCACCCCCTCTAACTTTTGAACCATAAGTTTTAAAAATATGAAAAAAATCTCAAAAGTAGAACTATAAAAAACTTTCTAGGAAAATTATTTTGAACTTGATAGGTTGAAAAGTTTTTAAAAAAAATTACAAAAACTACGGAACTCTACACTGAGCGTGGCCCGACACGCTCTTGGCCGGTTTTTTTAAACTGTGTTTGTTTCTTTATTATTTTCTTCACCTGTGAATATTATTCTTGTAAATATATGTATACCCTAAGCACGGTAATTTGTTACCTTGCGACCGACCGATCCCACGAGACCGTCTGAAAACCAGCGCTGGGTCTCGCCCAGCACATGCTGAGGCCCATTGTCCACTAATTATTTTTTTTAGCTATCTTTTTTATTTCGTTTGTAATTTTTTTTTTCTTTTACTTGTAAGTTATTACTTTTCTTTTTGTGGCAACAAATACTATTGAAATGAAATGAAATGAAATGAAAATGATTTATTTGTACAAAATAGGTATTACATAAGGATCTTAAATAATACGTTTTAGAACCACTATGTTGGGCCGTTAGGCATACAAATTTTAGCAGTAATTAATGGACGAACATGGTTCTGTTCCATTAATTACAGTCTAACAAATACTCATTTGTTGTATAGTACGTTTTTTTTACCAGATGATCAAAAAATTTTCGTTTAAAGACTACCGTATTTTCTACTTCTACAATGTCTTTCGGTACCTTATTGTAAATTTTAGGAGCCATTCCAAGTATGCTTTTCCGATATAGAGCAGTTTTTGATAATGTTGGATTAATTCTATACTTAAGGCGCGTACTCTTAAAAGTTTGAAATAAATTAAGATTTAATCTAGCAAACATTGCAACCTCAAACACATAAAGACAGGGAAGAGTTAATATTCGCAATCTCTGAAAAAAAAATATTCTGATTCTAGTTCAACATTCTGCTCCAATTTTCCATATTCTGTTACTGTAAACGGTGTATTTCCCACCGCGTAACGGCCACACAAATACTACAGTTAGAAGCAATTGGCCGCGATTATTAGCCGCCATCTTGAGGAATGCTCGAATTGATGAGAATTCGACTTGGCTTTGTATTCTACGGTTGGATTTCAATTTGGGTATAACAATACAACACAGATACTCCTTATTGCATACCTCACACATAACAGAAGTAAAACTACTGGCGGTCTTATTTTTAATATTATAGAATGGTAGGTACGAGTATATCATTACGAGAACAATATTTCTTTGCTATTCCGCTAAAAAAACGTGCTGGTCTATCAGTGAAGATAAGATGCAACTATTTGCGTATAAACATGCAAAAAATTACAGCAAACCACCACCAATATTGACAAAAACCTCGACACGTGTTTCGCCTCTCTACGAGGCATCATCAGGAGATGCTGGCAGGAGATGTTGCTTGCGCCACGTCCACTGAGCAAATGAGCCGCCCGGAGCCGTCCGCCATATTTATATTCTGTCCCCCCATACTACCATTCATGCGTGAAAGAGATGGAAGAACACGTAGTAACGGTGATGACGCAACATTCAATTGTTCGTTAATAATAACGCCTCTATTGTTGTACCTAATTATTTCTAGTTGTTCTAGAACACTTAAACGCAATCCTTTTTCGCAAACATGCAAGATGTTGTAAGAATGATTGTCAGACAACGCATGGTTATTCTCCAATAAATGTTTTGCAAAATTAGACTTGTCCGGGTGATTATGCCGGTACGACGCAACATGTTCTTTATACCTAGTGCTAAAACTACGGCCTGTTTGTCCCACATAAACTTTATTGCAATTGTCACAGCCAAGCTTATAGACTCCCGACTTTTTTGCGCTTTCCACTTTCTCCTTGCCATTGCACAGTCTAAAGCGCAAGGTGTTATTCGTTTTGAAAGCCACGTTTATGTCGTTAGACTTTAAAATGTTGTAGATCTTATCAGACAACTTGCCAACATAAGTTATGCTTGCTTTGTACTTTTTAGGTGGGTCCAAAGATCGTGCAGCGTACAGAAGATTGTTTGTCATTCTAGCCCGTTTTTTCCCAATAATACCATCCACGTGAGACTTGCTGTAACCGTTTGAAATTGCCAAATGGTATATATTACTTAATTCCATTTTATAATGATCATCAGAAAGAGGCACTGTCAATAACCTATGTGCATAACAATGAAAAGCAGCTAACTTATGTTGCCATGGATGAGTGGAAGAAGCCGGGATAACTGTATCTGTATGCGTAGGCTTACGGTAAATTTGGAATTGATGTTTGTTATCTACCTTAGTAATCGTTAAATCCAAGAAATTCAGTGAGTTATTCTGTTCTAATTCCTTCTTAAACTTGATTTTAGGATGCTTGTTGTTGATTTCATTCACAAAAGTATCCAGTTGACTCATATTACCCGTCCAACAAATAATCAAATCATCAACATACCGAAAATAATATAAAATATTATTATTATCCACAATGTGTTGGTTCTCAAAATGATCCATGAAAATATCTGCCATCAAAGGACTAAGTGGGGAACCCATTGCCAAACCGTCACCTTGCAGATAATATTGCCCCCCAAATCTAAAATAATTTTGTCGCATACAGACTGTCGCCAATTCTATTAATTCATCTACCTCCCCTGGATGCAGCCTCTGTTTTTCAAAAAGTGCTCTGAGAATGTCTAAAGTATTCAAATATGGTACATAGTATGTACCATACCATGGTGGTGGTTCAAGTATGGTGGTGGTGTTTGCGAAAAAGGATTGCGTTTAAGTGTTCTAGAACAACTAGAAATAACTAGAAATAATTAGGTACAACAATAGAGGCGTTATTATTAACGAACAATTGAATGTTGCGTCATCACCGTTACTACGTGTTCTTCCATCTCTTTCACGCATGAATGGTAGTATGGGGGGACAGAATATAAATATGGCGGACGGCTCCGGGCGGCTCATTTGCTCAGTGGACGTGGCGCAAGCAACATCTCCTGCCAGCATCTCCTGATGATGCCTCGTAGAGAGGCGAAACACGTGTCGAGGTTTTTGTCAATATTGGTGGTGGTTTGCTGTAATTTTTTGCATGTTTATACGCAAATAGTTGCATCTTATCTTCACTGATAGACCAGCACGTTTTTTTAGCGGAATAGCAAAGAAATATTGTTCTCGTAATATATCATGGACTTCCGCAAAGTAACGCCTGATTCAATAAATTACGAGTATATCAATTAATTTAGCGGTCTCATTGACTTTACACCGTTATTGCCTTACCACTGCTCATTACCAACTGCTTATACTTTTTTGCACAATCATACTCGTTGAGTTCGTAATGAGCCTAAACACGACGGGTAGATCTTCGTGTTTACAGTCAGATATTATCCCATACCCTTCCCGAACATCGTGGATGCTTGGCCAATGCGGAAGTTGATAGTCCATATATTTATTTAGTCATTTCAAAATAAGGGGGGGGGGGGGACCATTGGATGACGATAGTCATTTTATTAGGCGGAGACGGTTCATTCAAGGAATTAACAGGATGATGATAGGGGGTCAAAAATCGACAAAAAAACGAATAAGAATAAGATTTTATTTATTTAGCACACAAAACACGGAAAAAATAAATACAAATAAAGGTAACCTTATATTCAGTGCTAAACGGGAGCCTCAGCATGTTGCCACGGGGGCCGTGACGCTGGTTTTCATGTGAGAGCCCCAAAAATAAATAAAACTAGGACTAAACTAAACAATTTTATAATTTTTAGGCACTGTATCTCTAAAAATTGCAAAAGTGAACTTAAAACTAGCGGGTAACATTAGAATCGGCGTCGTCGATGACGTAATATATGGACAAGCCCTTAGTTTAGGAGTTTATATGGCCACCTTCTGTCTCCATCATCAGATCAGCTCGGTTGTGCCGTAATATTGTGTTGTCAACAAATTTTCATAAGTATGCCCAATTTTAGCTCAATCGGAAACTGGAAAGTGGCTTCGAAGTGGTTTGCAAATTTTGAAAAACAACTTTAGTATCTACATTTATATTTACTTACGAACAGTGCAATAGTACATTACTACAGAGGCCGGGAAGTAAGGGGTTGCCGGCCGAGTACATATAGACGGCCGAGCGTAGCGAGGTCGGTTAGTTATGATTATGAGGCTGGCAACCCCTTTTCACGCCGAGGATGTATAGTGCTTTTCTCAAACATGCAATGAAATAAATAAATAAAACTCCAAGAAATCAAACTTTAATTTGAATGGCTGAACGCCGTGATGCTGTGCCACAAATTGTGGAATGGAAATTAAAAAAGACCATCTTGCCGACCTAGGCCTCCAATTTTGTATGAAATGCCATTACGGATCTCTCGTCTCGCTGCGCCCGAAACGTGACACTTCGAAGCCCATTATGAAGAACCACTGATGAACACAACGTCAATATTTCATTGCATGTTTGAGAAAATTAAATTGGTTCCTTTATGAGCGCCGTATAACACTATGACGAGAGAATATTTCATGCAGTAGCGTTTTCAGCATAACTATTTCATTTTACGAGTGTCCCAAATTTTACGTAATAAAAACCCAGGTTATTCGCCATTCCACCAATAACTAATTTCCTTGTGACACCATTACCCTAACTGAAGGGCATGGAATTTAATCATCATCCTCCTGGCGTTATTCCCGGTTGTGCCCTAAATGAGCCCGGGGCCCGCTTTGACACCTAGAGAATGGGGAACACAGGAACACACAAAAATTCCGAGTCATTTGTCCGAAAGCATTTACCGCCTACCGGACATTTGGCCGCAGATTATTTAATGAAATCATCATATCAGCCGAAAGACGCCTCCCCCAAAGAGTGCCAAAGTGACAGGTCCTGCGCCAGTTAATACTATAGTACATATTTTATCTCATCTAAAATCTCACTTAAAGAAATATAAATAAAACTTCACTAAGTTAGTTATTTATCGAAATTGTCCAAAAAAGCCATTCCCGAAGAGTGTTGCATCTCTTTTTCTCGTAAGCGTGTCTTTCAAGGGGGCGTGGTCGACTCCAATCAAGGCATCCCCTTAAGCGTACAATGTGACACCGTCACCATTAAAAACAAAGTGGCTTACTTAGTATTTTCTCTGCAAAGAAATGCATTGGCAATCAAACTGGCAGTAATCTAAACAACACCCTACCGGCCCTAATGGATTAGAAAGTTACTGTTACTGGAGTGGCTACAGATGGACAGACAGTTGTTATTAAATCAGGGTCACACGCATAGAAAGCAAAAGAACTACAACTGTGCTAAGTTTTTTAAAATTTCAGTTTTTGTTGCCGACTGTACTTTTTTTTAACGAACGAGCGCAGCGAACTAAGTTCTCAGTTTCGGCTTGGTTAAAAATTATTTCGCTTGTCCGTTTGTCCAGCTGGGCGTTTTCACTCAAATGTGCGACTTCTACTTTTTTTCTCAGGATTTAGATTTTTTTTTCCCACTCTTGATCTGCTCCGGGAGTGCCGGCAGAAGTGAAAACTCGATGACATTGTAACAGTTTTTCGATCAGGTCACGTGTCCGTCTTACGAATTTTCAATCTGTCTAATCTTACGGTCACGTGACCTGTGGCGAGTTTAACAATTTTTCCCCATCAGCCATCACTAAAAGTGCACAGCGCCGATAAAGAAGTTTTCACTTCAAAAATGTCCCCAGTTTTTCATTCCACAATGTGACGTTTTTTTCATACATTTTGTATGGACCGTCACATAGTGGAAGGAATCCTAAAAAAAATATGGAAAATCGGGGGCATTTATTTTTATCGGGATCATGCTCATGATTCTAAACAGGAAAAACAAAAAAAAAAACAAAATTCTGATTCATTTGAGTGAAAACGCCCAGTGTTCTCTACAGCACGTCTATCCTGAGACGGCCGCGAAATACTCTCGATTTTTCTCACACTATACCTCTTGGTCTAAGTGTTCTAATAAGAAAGAGACGGATAGTGCGAGAAAAATGCTCGAAGCTCTCAACCGATTCTCCTGAAATTTGGTGAGCAGCTTCAATAATCATATACTTTTTGTCGATTCAGTTTTTTGAAATATATTTTTGAAGTGAAAACTTCTTTAGCGGCGCTGTGCACTTTTTGTGACGGGGAAAAATTGACAAACTCGCCACAGGTCACGTGACCGTAAGATGCCACGTGACCGTGAGACGTGAGATTCGAGAGATACTCACACAGGTCACGTGACCGTAAGATTCGACAGATTGAAAATTCGTAAGACGGACACGTGACCTGATCGAAAAACTGTTACAATGTCATTGAGTTTTCACTTCTGCAGGCACTCCCGGAGTGCAACCCGGTCTTTTTTTTTCATTAAAAGAGGACACGGCCTACAGCCGAACACACGCTGCACATGCGATAGAATTTTTGCCCAACCTGAAAACTTCATTCGCTTCGCTACAGATCTTTAAAACTGTAACTAAGGTATAATATGCTGAAATGTACATATGTTCAACATAGTATGTGCTCGCGTGCGATGGGGCAATTTGTAGCGTCAGTCTGCCAAAGGGGATTGTTCTAGTGATGTGTATTGTATATGTACGTATCGATAGAACTGACCGTCACGGTCGAGGCTTGACCCTGAAGTCTGGATCTCACAACCTTGGTTAAACTGCCTTTGTTATACAACGGTCGCAATAGTACATTTGCAGGTGTTTGTGGCATAAATATGCGATCTGGAGCTTTAAGAATTACCGCCCGTGGTGCGTACACAATTTTACGTCTGAAGTGAGATTTGCCGCAACGCCCGTGGGCGGTAAATCTCACTTACCGCCCAGAGTTACGTAAACAAATATACGGACTGTCTACACCGTAGCACCGTACACGCACACCACTATATCTCTATTTCTTTTTAATTCGTGCAAAAAGTGAGAGAGAAAGATCGATTGACGCGGATTATCGGGCCGTACATTAAAAAAGAAGAAACAAAGATACATTTAATCACAAACACACACACGTGTCCGTAGCCTATGGATGCTCGTGGCTCCAGAAAATTCACAAGCGCGTTGCCTACCCTTCATTTATTTCCAACCATCCTGATCTCGTCAGCTTTCGGACAAAAAAACCAATTAAAACCGGTTTATTCGTTTAGGAGCTATAGCTACGATGTTGCGGACACGTCAAACTTATAACACCGCTCTTTTTGCGTCGGGAGTGAAAAAGACAAATACAGCGCCTTTACTTTTAATTTTATTATATTAATTAAAAAAAATCGTATACGCCGTAGTTTGAAGAAAGCAGCACAGCTATGTCGGCGAGATAGACTCCGTCTCATTCTAAGCGTTCTAATTAGAAAGAGACGGACAGTCTATTTCGCCGCGACACAGCTAGCGGGCCGTATTGTGATAGTCGTGCTGACAGTTTGTGGTATCTAAATAAAAATCTACGGCAGCCAAACTCGATCGTATGCATGATATTCGTTAACACTTTTATAAATATCCCGATAATCGATACCACAGACGATTTATCGACTATCGATGACGTACCCGATAAATCACTCCCAGCCCTACTTCTGTCGTCACCCAACTAATCGCTTCATTGGCTTTACTGTTAGTCTATCAGTCATTCAAATGTATACCTTAACTCGCTTGCATAAGGTATATTCACAATTAAATACTTCACGTTAATCCCATCTGGCATTTTTTCCTGTCAACATACGGTAGCTATCAATGAATTTTCAACTTTAGTACGTAGACATAGGGTACTATTACTATTGTGATAATGATTGTAATTAATCCATTACGATATCCGTAGCACTATTCGTCATCATCATTTTCAGCCCGTAATCGCCCACTGCTGAGCATTAGGCTTCTCTCCGAGTGGGGTCATTTCGCTGGTTACGCGACCACCTTCGGTTAGCGACCACCTGAAGGAGAAGGTTTTTTCTATTGAAGATAACATCAATTCTACACACCCTATTGAGACAATTACTTGTACATGCTTTTTTTTGTTGTTTTAGAATAGAAATCTACTAAAAAACCGAGAAAATATCCTTTCAGTTCACCAACTCAGAAATTAGGTGGTCGCTAACCGGCGAAATGACCCTACGCCACCCGTCCCTATCCTGAGCTAATCTTATCCAGAAGTGACCCGCTATCTTCCTAATATCGTCCACCCATCGAGCTGGTGGACGGCCGACGCTCCTTTTACCTATTGCAATCAATTGACTTTATAGTTGTCATGAAATTCAAAATGTTTAACCTTCGTAAGATCTTTGGAAAGAAATTGGACGATTTAGGTACGATTTAATTTATCTATAGTTAGATAAATTAAATCGTATCCTGAGTTCAGCAGCAAAGGTGAGCTTCTATGACACACCGTTTGTCCGCGTCGCAATGGCGCATCGTTCGACAGGGTAGTTTGAACCTTGCTTACAAGCCCTCCGGAGTGTTACGTCAAAGTCGTAAAATGTCCAGTGTCGAAAGTGCGTCCAAATCGTAAGAAGTCAATTTCTTACAGCGTCTAAGTAGTGCCACGTCACGTCTAAGTCTCGGCCGGTCCGAATCGAGAAATGTCTAAGTCGTAAAATGTCTATACTAATGTCCAAGTCTCGGCCGGTCCAAATTCGGCCGGCCGGTTCGTTAGGTATCTTCAGATGCCCGAAGGGCAAACAGACCAGAAATAGGAGCCCCGCTTAGCGGGGCTCCGTCAAAACTATCTAAATAGCAGGAGACCATACATTAATAGAAGGTTATTTTACGATCTTGACATTCCACTACTTGGTTATTTTACGATCTTGACATTCCACTACTTAGGAGCTCCGGTAGCCTAGTGGTTCAGGAATGCGGCTGCTAAGCAGCGGTCGTGGGTTCGAATCCCGGCTGTACCAATGAGTTTTTCGGAACTTATGTACGGAATATTTACCGTTAGCTTTTCGGTGAAGGAAAACATCGTGAGGAAACCGGTCTAATCCCAATAAGGTCTAGTTTTCCCTCTGGGTTGGAAGGTCAGATGGCAGTCGCTTTCGTAAAACTAGTGACTATGCCAAATCTTGGGTTTAGGTGTCAAAGCGGACCCCGGGCTCCTTTAGGGGCACTACCGGGAATAACGCTAGGAGGATGATGACATTCCACTACTTGGTTATTTTACGATCTTGACATTCCACTACTTGGTTATTTTACGATCTTGACATTCCACTACTTGGTTATTTTACGACCTTGACATTCCACTAATTGGTTATTTTACGATCTTGACATTCCACTACTTGTTTACGATCTTGACATTCCACTACTTGGTTATTTTACGACCTTGACATTCCACTTCTTGGTTATTTTACGACCTTGACATTCCACTACTTGGTTATTTTACGATCTTGACATTCCACTACTTGGTTATTTTACGATCTTGACATTCCACTACTTGGTTATTTTACGATCTTGACATTCTACTACTTGGCAATTTTACGATCTTGACATTCCACTACTTGGTTATTTTACGATCTTGACATTCCACTACATGGTTATTTTACGACTTTGACATTTTACTACCTGGTTATTTTACGACCTGGGCATCTGGACTTTGACATACAAATACAAATAACTCCGGATCGCTTACAAGGGGCTCTTTAACCGCGAAAATCTTTCTAATGGCACCATCTATCTCTCTTGCAACATTCGACTGCTAGAGGTAGAGCGAGATATGTACATATGTTTATGTACTTACGTAGATAGTTATACGTGTTGCCATCCTCGGAAGGTCTGGGTAGCAGCGGCGCTACCACGAAAAAATCTTAATAAGAAGTTGAAATACCCCCGACATTTTCATTTCAAAGTTCAATATCTCAAAAACGGCTAAACCGATTTTGTTGAAACGTAGCTAAGAACTATCTCGATCACGTCAGCTTTCGGACAAAAAAAACTACATTAAAATCGGTCAGTTCGTTTAGGAGCTATGATGCCACAGACAGGCACTATACTGATATTATAAAGCCCGTCTTTTTGCTTAAGGCGCCGTAGGTTCATGGACTTCTCTCCCTCTCACTGAGCATAAGCGTGAGCGAGATGGAAGTGCGTGCTCGGAAGCGCGGATATCATGTCTTTTAATTTTAATTTTTTGGCCGTTTAAATAAATAAAAATGTAATCACTGATTTCTTTCGAACATGATATTGCAGATTTTTATAAGCAATTTTAATATTTATAGCTTTTGTGCATAATTTCTTACGAATATTTTAAGTGTATTTTTGTGTATTTTAGATCTATGTTCGTGATTTTTTTCTATCGAGCGAAATTTGCTTAATCATGTTTCGAATCACTGATCTCGCTGCAAAAAAGCCTCAAGATTACTATTCGTATTTTTTTGAAACCATATTATTATAAACAGACGCATTATATTGTTTCAAAAACTCTGTTCGCTTAACTTCGCTGAACCTACGGCGCCTTAAGGGCATTGAATGTTGAAGAAAGCAATCTACTATTGAAATATTCGTCATACATACCGTACTGTCATGTTTTTTGCTTACGAAGTGTGCAAGCATATAACGATATAACTACTTATGATCTATCAATTTTAACATGGTGATTTATGATCGTGTTACGACGCCATAAAAACGTGATCCCAACAGATATGACTTAACCAAATTAAACGGTAGAAAGCAAGGCGAATTTAACGGCTCAACGAACAATCGATTATGACTTGGAATCGATTTATCATCGACTGCGAAACTTCCTATTATGCAAGAACATAAGAACATAACACGACAAATTGCCATTAAGCTCGATGACTATTGAATAGACGTCATGCTCATGTGAATGAGTGAGGTAAACGAAAGCTGTGAATGGAATGAATGAAACGAATGATATCGTTATGTGAATGCCGCCGGAATTCATAATAGAACGAGCGAACGTAGCGAACAAAGTTCTATGCTTCAGAGTAAACTATACGAACGATCGACTTGACGCTAGCGCCTCAGTAAACTTATATTATAAGTGACTCAAGCTACCGACTGGATTTTTAGTTCTATAAGTGACCGCCAGGGGCGGTGTATAGATTCTTCATACTAATAATTTACGCAGACGCTATCGAGTCAAGTTAACGTGACTCAATGCAAACTCACACTAGCCGTACAGGCTCTTTACCGAAACAAAACGTTACGACCGCGTTCGCGTTTAGCTGTCAAATCCCATACAAATTGAGGGTAAAACGCAAACGCGATCGTAAAGTTTTGTTTCGGTAAAACTTATACTAGAGCGTCGCTGCTTGGAGCGAAAATCGTTTGTTCGGCCTACGGTGTCCCGCTGTCCAGCTATTTTCCTCTACAGGTCGCATTTCTCACGTTATCCACGTTAATCACTTGACCCCGATCACCCAGGGGTATAAGCGGCAATTATTTTATATTCAACAGGAAGAAATGATAATGTTCGGTTATGGCGCTTCGCCGGACGCTGCCGCGTCACGCTCGCTTCGCTCGCTCGGCTCGCGCGCTGTAGGGTCGCAGTTCACCTAACAACCTAACCGTTTTTTTCCCCTGGGGGATCAGGCTAGGCTAGGGGATTAACGTGGATAACAACGCATTTCTCAACCAATGCTCGTTAAATTTTGTGAGCAGATTTTATTTGTGGAGCCACTTCTTCGAAATGCATAATATATACCTCTTTGTTCGGGGGTTAAAAATGTTTGGCGACAGGATTCGGACGAAGTTTTTGAAACTTCGACAACTCTCGACAACGCGAGGTATACTACACCACATCATCATATCAGCCAAAAGACGTCCACTGCTGGACATAGGCCTCCCCCAAAGAGTGCCACAATGACCGGTCCTGCGCCACCCGCATCCAGCGGACTCCCTCGACCAGCACGTCTATCATGCGACGGCCGGCCGCGACATACTCTCGATTTTTCTCGCACTATACCTATCTCTTGAACAAATTGAATTGTAAAATACTGAATTTTATAAATATCTGTATCTGAATCTGACTCTTGTTCTAAGTGTTCTAATAAGAAAGGGACGGATAGTGCGAGAATAATCGAGAGAGCTCGCGCGCGCGAATGATAGCCGTTCAGGTCATCAGCCCACCTTGCGCTGCGTCCGGTACGTGGTCGCTACTCGAGGACCTTTCCGCCCCAACGGCCATCGTTTCTATGTGCCACTGCCACTTAAGTTTAACCACACTACACCACATACCTACAATGAATGCTGTACCTATGCTTATTGACATGATGACATTGATGACTTTTTGACATGTACCTATGCAAATCTTTAATGTAATTTTTTATCATGAAATTAATAATCTAATCTAATCTAATCTAATCTAATCTAATCTATTTACCACCAGCGTGCCAGAGGCTGCACTTATTTTCGCAGTCCGTCTACCCAAATTCGTCTAATCCAATGTTCTCCATAAAATAAGAACTGGTTTTATAATTGGCCCTAAATTGGTCAATTGACCCGCTACGTGGAATCGGTACGTTTGAAATTATTGAATGCGGCCGATTTTTTACAAAAATGACATAAGAATAGGAATCTTCTATCTTGCGAGGTAGAGTTGCTTTTTGAATGGACTACTTTGATACAATTCGGCCAACACAAATAACCTTTTCAAGTATAAGTTTTATTAATTGGTACATTGGTATCATTTCGCTCGCATTTCGATTACAATGGGTGTAGGTTTTTGATTTATTCAGAGTATAATAGCTTCATTTATCTTAGAACTATGTATTACAAATGTATTGCAAAATCGAATGAGCTGTTGGGGCCATAGCATACCTCCCCGCTTCCCGCTCGCACTCGCACCTATCTGCCTTCTCATAGGCTAGCCGCACACACGCAATATTATTGTCAATAATGGGGGTATTCTGCAATAATACTGACTGACTATAGTGACTATAGTCCAAGCAATGAACTGACCACTTGTATGGAAAAAATGTCAATTTTGGAAATAATTTATAATAGCTTATTTTTTATGTATAACGGATATATTATCAATTAAATAGTTACCCAGCGACAAAATCCGACAAAATTTCAGACATCGAAAAAATGATAAGTTAACTGGCTTCTAAAAAGTCAGTAAAAATATTAATAAATGTTTTTGTCTTTATTTTGGTTCATTTACATTTGCTCTATAATATTCAAGATAAATCGTACAAAAAAAGATAATGCATACTTCATTTAAATCTACATAATTACTTCCGGGTGGAAAGTTTGTCGGATTCTTGACTAAATCATCTTAGAATAACATTTTCAAATGAAATCAACAAAAAAAACGCTATTATAAATTAATGTTTTTCAAAACCGTATTTTGCCTGGAGTAATACGACCCGAACAGGAACACGCGCAGAGAATACCCCCATTATTGCCAATAATATTGCGTGTGTGCGGCTAGCCATAGGCTGGTGCGTGGTGCGGCCTGCGGTGGCGGTCAATAGCAAAGAGAACATAACCACTACGTTCTAGTCAATAGTAAAGTCAATATAATAAATACTCTGGGGACAATCTTACACAAATCGACCTAGTCCCAAACTAATCAGTTTGTACTTAATTACTATGGGTACTAGGCGACGATATACATACTTATAGATAAATAAATACTTAAATACATAGAAAACATCCATGACTCAGGAACAAATAATCGCGCTCATCACACACATAAATGCCCTTACCGGGATTCGAACCCGGGACCTCCGGCTTCGTAGGCAGGGTCACTTCCAACTTGCTGCAAAGGTTGTTGTTGTAAATAACTGTTAAGTTTACTATTGACCGCCACCGCAGGTCATGCTAGTGTGTTCACTCACGCATCAGCGGGGCTAGCACAACTGACGCCGCGCCGCGACGCGAGTCGAGAAAGATCTACCCACCTCTTTCTAATTTGCACGGTGCGAGTGAGAAAGGAGAAGCTCAGTCGCGCGCAAAGCGACTTGTCAGCAACTTCTGCTAGACGTACAGGACTCACCCTGAGTCTTAGTCGAGTTTTTGTCGGACATAAGAATTCGTCCCTCTCGCACTTACTTACTGGCTAGAAAGGGACGAATGCTTTGTCCTAGATAAACGCGGTCATGCTAGCTAGGATGATGCGTGTATTTAGAGCAAACAAGATCTCGTATTGACTCTTAATTTTAACTGCCGAGGTCAACAATTTAACTAGGTTTTTAAAAAGGGTCTCAGTCAGTTCAATTCTGGAGACATTGTAATTTTATGGGGATAGTAGAGCATGATACCCTCAGTGACCTGTTTCACGAAGGGTTAACCATCTGAGTCACTAAAAATTGTTTCCCAACTATATATCGTTAGTCCGAATTTTCATTTGTCCTAAAAGCCGTTTTTCTCTGAAACCATTTTGAAGAATGAACATTTTCAGGATTATTATAAAACAAACCTTTTTTTTTTACCTTTGGTATTCGATCAGTGTTGCCAGTTTAGACTGGTCCATAAAAAATATGTTCTGAAATAATTAATGCTGTATGAAATACTTAACTATACACAGTGCAAAAATATGTAGGTATCTATTTAATCCTCTCATAAATATGCACTGAAACCTTAATCCGCTGACATAAGAGCGATGGAATGGGACATATTTATGAGTAAGCTGTGATATTTTTACACTTGACTGTTGTACGAAAGATTTAAAATTCTTGCGGACGAGGTATTACGGAAAATATTGAACGTGACAATCAATCAATTAATAACTTATGCAAATATGCTTAGCTCATGATGTCTACATTTAGCGTTTTAGCAATAACCTCTAAATGTTTCTTTTCACCTTCTAATATTGTGTTTGTTTGATGTTTAACAACCTTTTTGTGTAAGTATTTTTTTTGTATTTATTTATTTTGTATGTTTTGCTTTTGTTTTGAGCTGAGCTGTTGTTGAGCTTTTCATTCTTGGCAGTTGTCAGCAGTGTTTGTGAAGTTAAAAAGTTTTTTCTTAATTTAGTATTGGAAAGTCAATGTTTTTCTGGAAAAATACGATCCGTTTCACAAACATTGTTTTTAACTGGGCATTGTATGTGATTGTAAACTGATTACTAAGATGTAACAAAAGGAACAATAGGAATAGACAACTTGTATAGAAAACATGTGAACCAATCATTCTCACAGTAAAACACTTTCGTTTAAGCATATTTATTAGGTACCTACTTAGAGACGAAAGTTAAGTGTAGAGAGAGTTAATTATTTAATCAGTTAATGGACCAAAAAAACATTTAGGTTTTAATATGTGGTGATTGGTGAAGAAATATATAACATTTTGCAATAATTTATAAGACATATTATCTCTGGATCTATATTATGATACTCAGACCTCCCCCCATGCCATTGACGTACACATAGGTGAGGGAGCTTAGTTATTGTTTAATTGAAATTACTCGCATACTAAAATTTATACCTACATGCTTTGATATGCGTAATAATCACAAAACTAACCAATATTTTTTCTTCCAGCGACTTGCCTGACGAAGAGGACAAGAAATCTCCCGTCCTGCTCTTAGGCGTGAACAAAATATCAGATTCGCCGTTCGTCCGTCGACGGTCCACAGATCCTCACGCCTCTGGCTCCATCAGGTTCTTCAGGCCTCCCAAGTCCAAGTACACCCGCGGCCTCCATGGAGACGAAAGGCTGGAGAAAATTAGGCAAGACCTACAGACACACAAGCAAAGACCAGAGAGGTACATTCCAGACAAACATGAAGTCTCTTTAGAGCCTGAAGAAAAAAACTGCCTCCGGCTCAGTTGCGTCGGCAACTGCATCTGTGATAGAAAGAGATCATCCAACCGAGGCTCTTTCTCGTTCCATCGTCCCGATCGAACCTCGGAAAGTTTTACCACGGAGAGGAAAGATTCAGAGAGCGATATCGAATTTAAATACACGGAGCACATTCCTAATTCAGAACCTTGTACAAGTAAGCAAAATTCCTACAATATTACGCCTAAATCGACTGAACGCCGGCACGTCCTGCTAGCTAATCTCAATGAGCGATTTAGGAAGACTCTCAGCTTGGATTCTCGAAAGATAGAAACCAATCGGGTACCCCTTAGTCTGCCTAAGGAAACTCGACCTAAATCGCTCGTGAACACTAGCAATATTTGCGTGCAACAATTCAAGACCGGCGAGCCATTCGCGAATGCTAATTTTGATAAGGCTAGTCAACCTAAGAAGAAACGGAAATCGTTCTTCTCCCTTGACGCATTCTTCGATAAAAAGTCTGACACGTCATCAGTAGATGACTATTGCTCCTCTAAATACAAACGATTCGAGCTAGAAAGCGACGACTCACCGTTATTCAGACGTGATTTATCCAAAAATCGCGAGAAAACACCAGATCTCCTCAACCTCCCTGTGATCATCGACTCTGTTCGTAAGAAACAATCGGACACCAAAAGGCAATTGGAGAAATTAGAAAGCCATTTCTATAGGAGTTTAAATAATACGCAAACGGTCGTAGACGCAGTCCCTAAAGACGCGACCGACGTACAAGGCCCGAGCGGACATACCAATCACATATATGTCGACGATGACGATGTAGAATACATTGAGCCTATACGCAGCAACTTTACAAGTCAAAGCACGCTTATTCTAGATAAGAATCTAACTGGAGATCTCACTTTAAAGCCTGATTCTATTCTTACTATTAACACAGATGATACGGACATAAAACTTCCTAGTTCGACTGTGTCCCCTAAATCTAATGAAGCTAGGATTCTTGACAATGATCTGGACAGCATAGGAGCCTATGAAGTAGAAGTCAAAGAGTCAGACTTGCTTAAAGCTTGCTCTAAAGAACTGACGGTCAAAGTCATGGATAAGTCGGTGGACTCAATCGGCAGTTGCTCGCTAGATGTGGATGCTAGCACTGATTTCTCAGGTAAATTTTAGCTTTGAGTCGATGTTGTGCAAGCATGTTTTCTCATCGATGTTTTTATCATATCTATTAACTTCAGTTTCGTCGATATCTTCTTATTCGCACCTATATCATATTTAATCATATGTATTTTACCTGTCATTTTATATTATCGTTAATAAATGTAAACTTATCATTTTCATTTGAATCTGTGTTTTCTTTATTACCTTTTCTTTCTGTGATTGTGTATTTTGCTTGAGTCTTCCTTTTTTCAACAGTCTTGATGACATTTATAGTGGCTATTTTATCATAATCTTTTCAGTAAATTAAAAATCTATTTTTTTGTTTTGGTCTTATCGATGGCCAGAGATGGGTCGATGGAAGACATTAAAGTCTTCATCTTAAACCTTAAATGCTATGGGATGAATGCATCAAGAACGTGATCTCACAAATAACACAGTTATGTATAACTGTGTTGTTTAATCGTAACATTAATGTAACAATTAAACATTCTACTTTTTAATGGCTTTGACCATTTATCCACATCACAATGCAATCCGCTCTAACCACTCTGTCATACGCGTAGGCCGCGTTGAAACGCCTTAAGTGGGCCAAGAGGCTGAATCAGCATCCCAAAATATTAGCATCTTGCAACTCGCTAAGTATTTAACTTATCATGCAACTGCAATCATGCAATGCTAGTTCAATCGTGCGTACTGGCTTCTACATTTAGACTACTTCAGTACTTTCTAATAAAGCGTGTCAAAAATATATATGCCAATGCGGAAAAACATGAAAAAAATACTCTGATTAAATTACCGATCTAACCGAGACGTAAAAATATACTTCACTGTAGCTTTTAACTTTTCTGCTCCTGCTACAGGCCGCACGGTGTATATACATGTATACCTCAGTTGGTATTACTGTTATTAGATAGTTCATGTTAGCCTGGCAAATTGAAATCTTAATATATGTTAATTAAACATGGAGTGGATAAGGATAAAGTCACTTAATTACATATACTTAAACAGCTAAGTATGTTACGCAAGTTGAATAAAATGTAGATAAACATAGCAAGTTTATTATCTATGCCTTGTATAGCGCACAATGCGTTGCAAAATGCAATTTACAAACAAAAAGACTGCGCAAACATGCAAAACGATATGTCGGCCCCGCAGCCTACGCAGTAATGCATGGACCGGTCATTGTCGCCAGTCAGTCCACTCGCAGACACGCGCCGAAGCATTCGTCATAATAACATACAATTTAAACCTGTAATAACAAAAATATCGAAAGGCATGTGTAATTTTGTAATGCCAATCGTAGATTATTAAGATCAAGTCACCGACCGTGAAACGGAACGGTTTCACTGGCCGCGAACAACGGACCACTAGAAAAAAGAAAAAAAAACGACAAAAGTTTGACGTTTTGTTCCGTGATGTGATGTGCTGTCTTGTCATAAATTTTGTGTAGAAATTCGGAAGTTCGTGATTTATTTGAAAACTCGATTGATTATTATCGTTTAGCAAATAATTTGTGTGTTACATCTCAATTAAGCTGGTAAGTGGTTTATAACAGGTTTTCATTCGCAAAGGACGAGAGAAGTGTGCTTTCAAAGTTCGACTCTTAGTCTACCTGCTTTTTTCTTTCTTTTATTTTAAACTGAAATCTCAGCAGTTATGATATTTCCATTGAAATATGCTATTTAAGTGTGTGTAGTTAATCTGTAGCAGCATGGTATGTAGAATTTCTTGTGACTAATACAATTTATTTTCATTAAAGAAGTGCTTCTCGTAATCAAATCCTCATCTCGCACCCGTTGAGTCATCCAACGTCTGTACTTTATTATTATTACTAATTTCCGTTATGTTAAAACTTAGATAGTATAGAGAAATTTGTAAAATTGACATGTCTTGATCATATTATATAAACACCCTATTAAAATATATTATTAGAACAAATACACCAGGAAATATACATTAAATAATACAGGTTTGACAAGGAAGCGTATGCCATCAGACTTTATATGTCATTCCACCTCAATGTCAAGGTAATGAATATATATATACATTTTTATAGCAATAACCAAAGAGAATATAATCACTACATGCAATAACTATGTACCTTTGTATCTCACTGGGGCCTACATGGCTATATAACCTATTATAATAGCCACTGGCAGCTAAATCAATGCAAATCAAATATACTTGGTGTTGTTCGCTGAATATGAAGTAATAATTAATTAATTTGGGCCTTTCAACACTAAGTTGAACAATTTTGAATGGTAGTTGGCATATACAGGGTGATTCAGGAGACATGAGCAGGATCAACCCTACGGATTCAATAGTTTATAAGCTACTCAGTCGTACCAGCATTGGTAAGATTAACGTGAATTTTTTTTTAGTTGTGTAGGGTGACCATGATTTATTGTGAATGAAACTTTTACACAAAATGTAAAAAAAGACTGTGGGCGTTTAACTTAATTACGATGGTAAAAGATCCATTAACATTAACTGTATGTGTAGGGTTGATCCTGCTCACTTCTCCTGAATCACCCTGTATAGTCAAGTGTAAAATCTGGGTACATACAACTTACTCATAAATATGTCCCATTGCTCTTATTTCAGCAGTTTAAGGTTTTGTCACATATTTATAAGAGGATTTAATGGATACATATTCTGTGAGAATGTGCGACTCTTATTCGTACTTATTTATTTATCACATGGCAAATCACTATTTAGAACCGTGAGATCTTCGAAAAGACAGTATGGTTGCCAGGTTGTTGCACTTTTAGCACCGCCCAGGGGTCACACGTGTAGGGTAGCTCACTAGAGATATTAAAGGTAAAAACTTAAGTAAGGCTTCTCTTTCCTCTATCCTGTAGTTGTTATACATAATGTTTCACAGAATAAGATGCTTTACAGAAACCGGATTCAGGTTTATATGTGGCGCGTATGTATTGTTCAGAGCAGAAAAAAATATATAGTTTTTAATGTCATAGCTGCCTGTGATACGCAGCATAGAAGAATATTTTAGTAATTGTCTATAGTATAGTAAACAGAAGAAGAAAATGTGTTGAGTTAAATAGTTGGATAGTTGAAGTTTTTGAAATAATAAATAATTTAATGAGTCAAAAGCGATTTGTTTTCTGCTCCGTAGTACAAACGCAAACACAGTGACTTGACCACCCTGTATTTATATAGAACCTTATTACAATGCACATAAAGTGCACGGATGGTCATTTAACTGTGTTGGCGATGGTAGGTAGCTGATTACCTAGACGAGTACCTTACTTTGATAACACCCATAACCACAACAACTAGCTGTCGTCCGTTATAAAATATTTCTGTATGCGTTTTTACAGGACTTTTGATCTGTTGATTTGTTCCTTGGCAAATGTATCTACATATATAAACGTAAAAGTCCCGACTGACTCACTCACTTAAATCAAACCGTTGAACCTAGAAAGCTGATTTTTGACTAAGAAGGGATTTTTGAAAATTCCACCCGCAAGGGGGTAAAAAGGGGGTTGAAAGTTTGTATGGGGATGGAGTAAAATTTTAAGTGAGAGACTTGAAACTTTGTGTATGGACTCCTTATTACAACACAAGAAAAGTAATTTTAGGGTTTTCGTAAACCCACCCCGAAGCGGGTTAAATAGGGGTGCAAAGTTTGTACGGGTGAAATTTGGTATAGAGATAGTGTGAGTCCCAGGGAAGGCCATAGAATAGTTTGATCCCGGAAATCAGTTCCTAAGGGGGTGAAATGGGGGTTGAAAGTTTGTATGGAGCTACGATAAAAACAAGCTCCTCGCGGACGGAGTCGCGGGCAGAAGCTAGTATTTATATATTTGTCCATTAATCAAAACCTTAGTATCCCCACTGTTATAACTCCTTTAATAATTTCCTATCACTCTAAGTGGCATCTGCTTAGCTTACCTCACATTAATTTGCACACAATACAAATATTGTAATAATAATTTTGTAAGGAGATGGAAAAAACAATGGCAAGGAATGTAATAAAAATTCAATGTGCAATGAAGCTAAATTAGACACAGGTTTCAGTTAAAGGTGGTCATGGCAATGAGATAGTAGCATCATTACATGATGAATTAATGACAATAACACATTTTTCATTCTTGATAGTTTCATTATAGATAGATAGAGCATGATAATTTGATTTTTGGTACAAGCTTTTATTACCGACTGTACTTTTCTGTATACCATCATCAACTACTCATTGAGACGATTCTAACGAGCCCAAACTCAACGGGGTTACGTCGGTTAAGTACTGAATTCCCATGGCCACCTTCTGTCTCCATCATCAGATCAGCTCGATGGTGCCATAATATTGAATTGTCACTCCAAACTATACTCATATCCAAAATTTCAGCTCAATCGGTCACCGGGAAGTGGGTCAAATTGAACTTGCAAGATTTGATTACAGACAGACTGACAACGGGACAGGTGAAACTAAATAAAAGCTTGTAAAAGGATAGAAATAATATAATTATGAAAAACTAGTTAGGTATGTACACTCAAGATTATAATATCAGAGGCTCTAGTATAAGTTTTACGGAAACAAAACGTTACCTCCGCATTCGCGTTTAGCTGTCAAATCCCATACAAATTGAGGGTAAAACGCAAACGCGATCGTAAAGTTTTGTTTGGGTAAAACTTATACTAGAGCCTCAGGTATTTGTACTTCACTAGGTTCTGTCCGCGACTCCGTACGATACAAACTTTTACCCCTCATTACGACCTCAAGGATCAAATGGACATTGAAAGAGAACGCAGGGCACTGGCGGTGAGAAGTAACATGTTGGCCCGCAGGTTTGCTCGTTGTTCCACCCAAGTAAAAATCACCCTTTTCAAGGCGTACTGTCAGAGTTTTTACACGAGCAGCCTGTGGCTTAACTGTACTCAACAATCGCTTAGTGCCCTAAAAGTCCAATATAACAATGGATTTAGGGCACTGTTGAGGCTGCCCCGCTTCTGTAGCGCATCACTTATGTTTGCCGAAGCTCACACGGATGGGTTTGACGCCATTGTACGGAAGAGGGTCGCATCTGTGGTGCGCAGGATGCGGAGCAGCTCCAGTAGAATTCTGGAAATGTTTGCGGCGAAACCTGATTCCCCCATATACCTTCATGTCAACAAGTTGATGATTGCCAATCGAAAACTGATTGGTAATTATTAACTTGTTGACAGGGAGTGAGTATTTTAATTATTTATAAGTTCTAGTGTAGGTATACCTTAACAATAGTTTTGTAAGATTTTGTAATTACTAACCAGTGGATCTAAGTTATCTGAATAAATGAAATAAATTATTATTATTATTTGACCCCCTAATATGATTTCGGGGATAAAAACTTCAAGTATTCGCATCACTTCACTACATAGTATAAAACAAAGTCGCTTCCCGCTGTCTGTCCCTATTTATGCTTAGATCTTTAAAACTACGCAACGGTTTTGATGCGGCTTTTTTTAATAGACAGAGTGATTCAAGAGGAAGGTTTATATGTATAATAAAGTACCCTTAATAAGCCGGGGCGGGTCGCTAGTTTATAATATTAGTATGGATTTCATATACTTAACTATAACATAACATTAGAATTATAACGGCCAAATTCGTCCACGTTTCTTCGTGTATAGGATGGCAAAGGGAAATATTACACTTTTTTTACTTATTTCGATCATTTATTGCCTTTCAAACATTACCAAACGAATGTTATTGCGTTACAAAATGGTTTTCCTTGAAATCGTATGGCGATTAGCGCGCCATTTTTGTAAACTTATATGGAACTAGCTGCTCGGCCCGGCTTCGCACGGATTGCCCGTTTTCCCGTAGGAATGAAGCATTTTCCCGCGGTAAAAAGTAGCCTATGTTCATCAGGGATAATGTCGGCTTCTAATGGTAAAAGATTTTTTCAAATCGGTCTAGTAGTTTCGGAGCCTATTCAATACAAACAAACAATCAAATCTTTCCTCGTTATAATATTAGTGTAGATATGGTATAGCTTAGACAGCCTTGAAGTACCAAGAGTCCATAACATGAGAGCATCTATAGAAAAAAATGCTTCACAAAAAAACAGTCAGCCCTATAAATATCCACAACTTTTCTTTGATGTAAGTTTCAGGACATATTTTCATCATCATCATCATCATATCAGCCGAAAGACGTCCACTGCTGGACATAGGCCTCCCCGAAAGAGTGCCAAAGCTACCGGTCCTGCGCCACCCGCATCCAGCGGACTCCCGCAACCTTTACCAGGTCATCGGTCCACCTTGTCGGGGGCCTACCCACGCCGCGCCTTCCGGTACGTGGTCGCCACTCGAGAACCTTTCCGCCCCAACGGCCATCGGTTCTACGTGCTATGTGCCCCGCCCACTGCCACTTAAGTTTAGCGTTCCGGAGGGCCACATCGGTTACCTTGGTTCTGCTGCGGACAGCCTCATTTCTGATGCGATCACGCAGAGAAACTCCCAATATGGTCCTCTCCAATACTCTCCATATACATATTTTAGTTGTATCTAACTGAATAAAAACGGCTAGTAATTAAAGGCACATCAAAAACCTAACAACTTAAATATAGTGATTAGCACAGCTAAAATACTAATCGTTTAAAAAAAATCGGTTTTGATGTGCGAGTTTTTTGGTAAGCGATCAAACTTTTCCTAATAAAAACTAGCCGCAATGACATTGGGGCCAAGTAAAGATCAACATTAGTAATGATGTATGACGTGAACTATGAACTTTGTTTATGCATGTGTTGACCTTGACATACTGAGTTAGGAGTGTGTCAGTCTCTATAGTTACCTAATGCTTTTATACAACCGTATTGTATTAGCCTGCGGCTCCGCCCACGTAAACTCAATCATCCGATAAAAACTTTGACCTAGCAGTCCTATACTACCCATCTTTTTGCTAGGCGCCATGGTCTTCTCTCCCTCTCACTGAGCATAAGCGTGAGCGAGATGGAAGTGCGTGCTCGGAAGCGCGGATATCATGTTTTTTTAATTTTAACTTAAATAAATAAAAAAGTAATCAAAAAAGTATTAAGTATGTAGTCAAATGGAGAGAAAAGCAACGCAAGAGGTTAAATAGTCGCACAGTTATGTGTCCAAAGTTTTAAGAGGGGGTATAAATACCTATATTAGGAGAGAGGTTTCATTACGTGATTGTAGAAAAAATTCGCAACAGAACCTTTATGCTCTTATTCCAAGGTAATATCCAGAAAATTGATTCTAAAATTTATTTCTCCGTTCTGGTTTTCCGATTTTATACATATAATAGATATGCAATATGGTATAGCTTAGACAGCCTTGAAGTAGTTAAATAGTCGGAAAGTTATGTGTCCAAAGTTTTAAGAGGCGGTGTGATCTGTCCCTTTTCCGCAAAACGCACCTTCATATGAAACGATTGTCATTTACTATGACGCTCGCAGATGGTGACGTCACTATCTGCGAGCGTTTTATCTCTCTAACAAGCAATATTAAAACTTCGTAATTCTTTGACATATCAGAGTGAGATTTTCGTCACTAGGCATATTTTTTTGCCTTCTTTCTTTTGGAGTAATAATAATTTTCGAGTCTACACCGGTATTGGTTGAGAGGCCGCGTACATGCCAGAAGTTGACTGATTCTAATCCAGCTTGGGTCTTTAAATTTTTCCCTTACCCCGACCGATGATGCGATGGCCGTTGGGGCGGAAAGGTTCTCGAGTGGCGACCACGTACCGGAAGGCGCGGCGTGGGTAGGCCCCCCACAAGGTGGACTGATGACTTGGTAAAGGTTGCGGGAGTCCGTTGGATGCGGGTGGCGCAGGACCGGTCACTTTGGCACTCTTTGGGGGAGGCCTATGTCCAGCAGTGGACGTCTTTCGGCTGATTAATTATCTGACTGCCTCAGGTTCTGAGGACGGATATTTTTTTCGAGCATATTTATGTAGGCAAGAAATTTTTATTTCACGGGCTACAATTGGATTTTGACATATGAGGTGTCTTTGGATTCCTTGTAATCGCGAGAGTGACATAAGCTATAATATCCGATTTTATTTTTTTGTTAATCTTTCGATTTCACTTTTTTTTTTGTTTGCAAACACTACTGCCTAGTACAAATGTTAAGAGTCCGCAGTAAGCTCGATTCTCCATACAAACGTAGTTACGCTCTCATTTTAAAACTATACAACGTGTTCCCGCCAATTTCCGTTAATTGAAAGGGGGCATAGCTTAGGTCAAATAAAGGTAATTTCTCCAAGACACCGGTATCTTAACTCTTAAGCTGCAAACGCACAGAGAGCGGCGCGGCGCGGTGCGGTGCGGAGGCGGTTTTGCGGTAAAGCGAATGCGGGGCGGAGGACGTCGCACCAAAATCCCGCCCGGTATTCGCGCGGGATAGCGGCGCGGAGGCGGCGTGTGTGACATATCAAGCGGTAATCGACAGTTGACAGATTCGGAAAGATCAAAAATGTTATCCTCAGATTCAGATAGCGATGACGAGACGTTCCTAAACAAAAAGAAGACTAAACGGACATCCGGGTCCATGAAATAAATAAAAAAAGAGGAATTTTCATTATATAGTATAATAAATATACAAGGTGTAATCGTTAAGTGTAGCCAGGCGATTATTCCGTAAATATAAGAGATATTAGAAAATATCAAACTGATATCCCCCACCCAATGAGTAAAATTGCATTAATAACTTAAACTCGGAACTCTCTCCATCATATTGCCAAGAGCTGACTTCTTATGAAGATCGTTTTCACACTTATTTTCACATGAGTAAAAACAGTCTTGAAGAATTACACGACATCTTAAAACCAAGGATTGTTGAGCAGGGTACCAAGTTTCACCAGGGAAATAAATTTTACAGTTGTACTCATTGTTAAAATTAATAAAATCTGAACTGAAGTTGTAAAAAAATACAACTTGTTGCACCGCTCTCAGCACGCCTCCGCGCCGCGCCGCGCCGCCACCGCCAGTGCGCGCCGGTGCATTGACAACTGCGTAATACAACTTCCCGCCGCAAAACCGCCCCGCGCCGCCTCCGCGCCGCGCACGCCTATCTGTGCACGCGTTTCCACGCCTCCGCGCCGCTACCGCCTCCGCGCCGCCTCCGCCACGCTTTTTTCCCGGCCGGTTTTCTGTGCGGACCCTTTCATATTAGCTCGAACATTACAACCGGTACCGCCTCCGCGCCGCACCGCGCCGCTCCGCCACCGCTGTCAGTGCGTTTCGGCCTTTACTGTTATCAAGATATTCAACATTTTAATTTAATCAGTTATGCAACTTTAACCAGTGTAAACGGTTTTTTGACGTGCATGTCATGTGATGTCATTTGAACATTATCACATTTGACACTAACTTTTCATTAACTCTTAAGACCCTTGTACAATAACCGTTAATGCTAAATTTAATTATTTTGTATGAAAATGGAAAAAAAAACTTTTTTTTTTTTTGGAAAAACTAATTATGCTACTTTGTTTCGGTGAATGGACTCTGCAATATGCCGAAGTTCAAGGAAATTCAGAAAAACACCCTGTATATGTTGGATTGTAACGAAACTTTGCATGTATGTATAATGACATGAGGTACGCAGAGGCGTCTTTCTTTACCTATGGTGCAGGGTGTGCGTTGCACACGGGCGCAGCGGTCCTACTACTAGGTCTGTAATTAGTTTATGTAGCTTCAGATATTATAGTAAAAAAAATACAGCGAATTTAAGTTTTTCATACAAAACTTGTTTTTTCTGTAGGTATGTTGTTTGTTTTATAAACTCGAACCATATAAACTAATTATACACATAAATATACCTCATGTCATTGTATATGCAAAGTTTCGTCAAATACAACACGTAGTTTTAAAATGAGAACGAAACTCCGTTTGTATGGGAACGTGAAATTCGGCCGAGCTTACTGCGGACTCTTAATTGCATGGCGTAATTAAATTCGTCATGTACCGACCTTGAAGTAGTGTTTTCCAACTGATAGCAGTTTATCATAGATAATGGATGTTACATTCAATTAACAAATAAATTCATAACATAATACATAAGTACTACTACTCCAGATTTACAATGTTTTCGTAATTGATATTTTGTGTTGTGAATTATGATTTATGTAATTACTAGCTTCTGCCCGCGACGCCGTCCGCGTGGAACTCGTTTATATCGTGGCTCCATACAAACTTTTACCCCCCATTTTAGGGAAGTGGGGGGTTAGAAAGAGACAAAAAGTAGCCTATGTCACTCTCCATCCCTTCAACTATCTCCACTTAAAAAATCACGTCAATTCGTCGCTCCGTTTTGCCGTGAAAGACGGACAAACAAACACACACATAAACTTTCCCATTTATAATATTAGTATGGATATGGATGTGTGATTATTTTCCCATGTTTTTACGTTGCGAGTTGATTTTTTTATCTGATATTAAGAGACCTCAGGAAGCCCGACTCCATACAAACAAACGTAGGTTCTCATTTTAAAACTGCATGCCGGAATAACACGAAACTTTGTATACACAACGAGATGCGCTATATCTAGGTCAGAAAGAGAAACAAACTACGTTTGTATGGAGTGAACTTCCTGGGGACTCTTTAAGTTTTTTTTTACTTAACACTTTCTATGTTGCATGCTGTGTTATCTCTAATTGGCGATGTTTTGTGTTTAGTGCTTATAATTGTTATTTCCAATGTCGTGATTCGAAAGATCATACACAAATATCACGCACATTTCCCGGAGGGGTAGGCAGAGATCACATCTTGATTCGTTCACTTTCATGACGTTCTTCATATATGCTCGTCGGTTTAGGGTACTCTTGACCTAGCCTTTCTTTAAACTAATAATCCGTGTAGTGTCGGGTTAGAATTCACCACCCCATTTCTTCCCGTGGGTCTCTTAAAAATCGACTAAGGGTGCAAGGTTGAAGTGTGTTTGTGGGCGATGGGCTAGGAACCTATCACTGCGATATCACATTTTGTGGATCTTCTATACCCACATTTATGCTAAAAGTGGCACTGGAACATACATAAGTTTCATGTGCTCTGCCTACCCCTTTTGGGAATGAAGGCGTGAATCTACATAGCAACCGTGTCACCTGTAGACTCAAAACACATTGTCTCTGTTAAAATGTGTAATGTTTTACACAATATTACAAAGAATGGAATAGTCATCCATTTTACTCAATGCGAGTGCAATGCGGGTTCTGAAAAGAAATTTGCATTAAAAAACCTGCTATCTATTCAGGTTAAGGTTATTATTTGTTATGTTAATTGCAAAAGTTCATGAGTATTTTACTTGAGCGTACATAATTTAAGGTAATGTATAGGTATGGAGTGATCTTCATCTTAGTATGATCCTGGTTCTTGGGGAGCTAAAAAGGCTCAAATTGTTTTGTAATGCAGTTAAAATGCTAGAATAACTTTTCTTTTAAATTCTAGAACACAAACAGAAGCATAGACAGATACAGTAGCGGATCCGGGGTGACATAAAACTTAATTCCACTAAAATCTAATTTTAGTAGGCCACGCCCCCTCCAAAAGGGTTGAACCCCTCCCTAAACCAAAATGCTGGACCCGCCACTGGACAAATACATATGTAGTACATGTAATGTACCAACAGACATAAAGCACAAATACCTGTAGGGTCATTAATCATTATTGACTGATAACAAAAACAAAAAAAATGTATCTGTCCTCCACGCAGTATCACTTTTTATGGAACTAAGAGCCACTAAAAAAGAAATTACATTACGGTTTCAAAATTAATAAAATTGCATTATTTCATCCAGTTTACAACAACCATTTGTCAAACAATGATTCATCAACCAATATTATAAATAACGAATTTAAGTCTCTCCAAATAATATCTTGAACAACCTGCATGAGTAATACATATATTTTAGTCAAGTTTATTTGTAAACAGTAAATGCTCAACCAACAAACAAAAGGTTGAACCAAAATTAATTCGTCTCTATCTCATTTCAGATACAACATCCGGTAGTCTGAACCTGCTGACGCCATCATCCACAACCAGCCGGATACGGGACTTCACGTCGCGCATCCAGGAGCGGGCCTCCAACTTCCAGGCCTTCCCCCACAGCCCCCGACCCACCCCCATTATCACCCCCGCTCGCACCCCCGAAGACGTCACTCCAACGCCAAGAAGATCTGATAACCTTCTCAAACCACCCCCGAAAGTCCACGTCGACTCGGGCAGCCATCGCTCCCGAGGACACCATAAAAAGAGAGACGAGCTACCTCAAAAGAAGCCTTCGTATTTGAACCTAGCCTGCTCAGTCAACGGGTACACTAATCTAACCACATATGACTCGAAGCTCCGGCAGGATATCAACAAGAGCCGCGAAGCTTCACCCATAAGGCCTATCACACACACGTACCAGTACAGAAGCGAGAATAACTCTCTTCTAGTCCCTGTACCGGTCGGCGCGAACAAGCTGCTGGTCCCTACATTCGGACCACATGACACTAGGGCAGATTTGACAGCGAAGGCGCCTGCCAAGGCGCACACGGATCCTTACTTAGCTACGTCACCGTTACATGCGTTCATGGCGGCTGAAAATAAACAGCTCAAAAACGACTTCTTAGGTCCCAGCATGACCACCGCCAGCAGGACTTATATGTCCACCGAAAGCAAGTCTTTCGCCACGGCCATGCTCCACCAGAAGACCGATGAAGTCGACAATGCGACCTTCAAGTCGAGCTACTCGGAAACCAACTTCAGAAAAACTGTTAGCACCAACGGAAAGGACTCGTGCTTCGCCAACTCCGAATCGTTCACCATCTCTTCCAATGGGGTCTCCAAGCGGATGGAAATCACGAAGGAGAACGGAGAAACACTACCCAGTCCGATGAAGAGCTTCATCCAGCAACGGGTCGAAAGGCTGTACGGCCCTGGGGCTCTGGCGCAAGGCTTCTTCAACCAGAAACGCCAGTCCCGAGGCGAGGACGAAGAATCTAGAATCCTAACGGAGAAATCCTTGAATTGCTCTAGAGATCTCCACAGGCGATCAAGTGATGATAGTGATCATTTTAGCATTAACGGAGACGAACCTAACCTACCCGTCCTAAGGCATTTAAGGCCGGAATTCCGAGCTCAACTACCCATCCTGTCTCCAAAGAAGAATTTCAAAACCGAAACATCGCCGCAGAAGGCAGACATTCCCGTTCCTGAGAAGACTGATGAAGTGAAAGTGGTAACCAATGGTGTATCTGTGATAAAATTAGACAGTTCTGAATTAGTTAAGGATGTGAAAGAGGTGGAGTCTAACGGAGTGAATGGGGAGGTTGTGGAGGATGCTCATTATTTTCTGGGTTTGGAGAAGAGAGAGACTGAACGGCTAATCGCGTTGGCGGTCACCGCTGAAAAGGAGTTAGAGAATTTACAGGTAAGACTATTTGGCATATTCTATATTATCTTCGGCAACCGCTTTAGCCCAGTTGGTAGTGACCCTGCCTACGAAGCTAGAGGTCCTGGGTTCGAATCCCGGTAAGGGCATTTATTTGTGTGATGAGCATGAATATTTGTTCCTGAGTCATGGATGTTTTCTATGTATTTAAGTATTTATTTATCTATATAATTATGTTTATCGTCGTCTAGTACCCACAGTACAAGCTTTGCTTCGTGTGGGACTAGGTCGATTTGTGTAAGATTGTCCCCTAATATTTATTTATTTATTTATCTTCGCCTCCTAAGCTTTGGCATATTCTATCTATCTGAAGTCTCCTCTACACTGACAGGACGCAGTTATGCGGTGGAATGAGACGAAAGTAGGTCTTATTCCCCTGAACGCATATAGTTGCGTCCTGTGGGCCATGATTTGAGCCTTTTGGCTCTTTTTCCACAGCTATGCCATATTATGATACAAGTTGGCCAAGCTAAACCATAAAGTTATGTTATGTCACACTGTTTGATCATTTGGTAACACGGCTTAGCTGGCTCTAGCTTTACTGGTGGAAAATTAGCCTAAGAGCCTTATCACACTTGCGATTTGCGAGCGTATTTTCTATACAATTATCAGTCGCGGCGAAGACGCTGCGTGATCGCCTTCATACAAAATACGCTTGGAAATCGCAAGTGTGATAAGGCTCTAAGGGTGATGTTTGAAGACGTACACCTAGCTGTCAAGCCTGCCTGGTACAAAATAAATGAAAACACAGCTTCGCATATCTATGGTGGATATTCACCCTATACGCCAATCAGTAATTCTATGTTGCATTTGCTGCTTGGAACCTCTACTGACTGACCAAATAAGGCTTACTTTTTTGTTCTTCAACATAACACCCTATCTTTCCCTCTTGATGAATATATTTTTGCCCTCACTGTCTCGGAAAGCCGTCTTTTATCCTTTAAAACCAGTGAGCAAAAACGCATTTAATCCACTAGTAGGGAAAGTAATTTGACCTTGGAGCGTGTTTAAGTAGCTTTTGAGACTTTTGACAGATATCAAAACGTAAAACACTCATAATACAACATTTTCACAGATGCAGTATTTCTGTTGCCGCTATAACAACAAGTACTTAAAAACAGATTAAAATAAATATTTAAGAACTTTTAAAGAATTGCTTGCTGACTTCATTCAGGCGCTGGATCTCAAAATGTATGGGAAAATTAAAACCCGGCTCGCACTTGACCAAAATTTTACTTGATATTACTTAACGTTATTATTACTATTTATTTCTGTTAAAAAAATATAAATATTATTATTTATATTAAATAAAGTTGTTTTACATGTTGCACTTTCCTCGCTACAGTGAGGTGAAAACGTTTGTGTTACACACGGGTGCAAATGTATTTTACTTCTCGTGTGTTGAAACACTCGCTACGCTCAGGATTCTAATTTAGAACCACTCGCTTCGCTCGTGGTTCGACTATAGAATCCTTTCGCTTGCTTGTGTTTCAATTGCACACTCGCGGGTAAAATACAACTTTGCACCCTTGTATAACAAATAACTATTCCTTGCCAAGTCAGTTGAGTAAACACGAAATCATTACGCATGACAACTCTCCTTATAGAATCGGTAAGTGAATCCAATCGTAATTACCACGCCACCCAAGGCGAGGCAATACAAACGGAGCACTACATTGTTAAAGATAGAAGGATGTCCTTGTGATCTTGAGATGGAAATGTAGTTGTGAAACAATGGTCAGTTCCTTCCCACTTCCTATTTGAATACAGATTTTGGTTGCGCGGAAAGGAAATTAAAATCCTTTTACGATTCTTATCTACATATATACTAACACCTGTTTTTTCCCGCGACTTCGTCCGCGCGGAACTCGTATATATTATAAATCCATACAAATTGCCGCCACCCATTTCGTGTCCTTCAGCGATAATTTCGAAATAAAAACTATCGTTTTTTTCTTTTTTTCTAGGATCTCATACTATCTCCATACAAGATGTTAACTCTATCTTTATCTGAAAGACAGACAAACACAGTAACTTTCGCATTTATCATTTAGTATGCAGGGGGTAATCTCCGGAACTATTCATCCGATTGCAACAATTCTTTCACCAGTATATACGATGGTCGTTCAGGATTGACATAAGCCATATTTTATCCTGCTGTTCTGCCTGGGCTCCCAGTAATACGCGAGTTAAGCCGGGCGAGCAGCTTGTTTACAAATAAAATTAACCATATTGCGTTTGGTAAGCCATGCGTCACGAAAGCAAAGTGTTAAGTGTTTAAATATATGCAAATGAGCACCGAGCGCTCCCTGTGTTGAGAAATAAACATTTATTTGTACAGTAAAAGTTCAAGGTCATATTGATCGTGGGAAACGTGGAAATTATTTAATTATCTAGTTAAGAAACCTGGCGAACTTTCATTAGTAGGTCGATATACATACAGCATTGGATATTCACAAGTTATGCTCTTATTAATAAAATTCCGTAAAACCTATAAAAAATAATTGAAGATTTGTCGCAAAAAAAAACAATCTCAACACAAAATAAAAAACTGTTGCCGAAAAAAACCCGTAGGAATCATGCCTATTCACTCCTATAAGATAAGACTAAAGGCTCCGTCAGATCAGCCGTGAAAGCGGTACGGAGCAGTTTGCCTGCACGGAGCTTTATGAGCTATATCAGACCGATTTGGACGCCGCTTTACAACTGCCGCCCGCACTCATGTGACTTCTACGCGCTGCTATAGGTAGATAGCTTAACTCAGTTCCCGCCTGCGCCGTGCGTGGGTGCGGGGGTAGGACGTTAACGGGGCGCGCGCGGCGTGCGGGCCAGCATCGCCTCCCTATATGCTACTGCTCTGCCCCGCGCTACTTCCCCGTAAATCTGACGGTGCCTCACAGGACTGGGACTAGTTGCGCGTGGCGTACTTGAAAGAAGCCTTTGGTCAGTGGTCAATAAGGGTGTACACTCCAAATTTATTATTACTTCAAAAGAAAGAAGGCAAAAAATATGCCTAATGACGAAAATCCCGATCAAATATCTCAAAAAATTACGAAGCTACAACCGTTTAATTTAAATGTTGCTTCTTAGAGAGAGAAATGGCTAGCAGATCGTGACGTCAGAAGGTGCGTGTTGCGGTAAAGGGACAGAACATACCACCTCTTAAAACTATACAACTCCCCTGTATAATGGTATGGAACCCTTTGTGCGCGAGTCCGACTCGCCCTTGGCCGGTTATTTCTCCATTTGACTACATTCTTAATCCTTTTTCAAGAAAATACATCTTTATTGATTATTTGATTTAGTGTCTACGCCCCTATCACAGGTTGAATGATGATGATAAGTAGTTCAACCTGAATCTTGGTGTTGCAGGAAGACGAGGTCAGCGAGGAGGTGCTCGGCCTTCTCCGGTCGGCGTCGGGCAAGGCCCGCCTCCTGGCGACGCAGAAGATGCAGCAATTTCAGGGTATGTGTGATGTTTCACCTTGGGGTCTCTGGGTAAGTAAATAATACTACTCTTTAGGCTGTTAGCTTAGGTGCGCAGTCGCGACCGCACTCCGCGGCAGCTCGATGGCAAGTGGCAAGCGAATGCTACCCTCACTTGTATTTATTTGTAGTGCGCATACACTACAGTATACTTGGGCTTTTATATACTTTTACTGTACAGTCACAACCTGAGGAAGCTACGGCAGCCAAGAGGTTCAGGCTTCTGTCAAGCGGCTGTCGTGGGTTCGAATCTAATCCCAGCTCGTACCGTTAGCTTTTCGGTGATGGAAAACATCGTGAGGAAACCGGTCTGATTCCAATAAGGTCAGATGGCAGTCGCTTTCGTAAAACTATAGTGCCTATGCCAAATCTTGGGATTAGCTCCATTAGGGCACAACCGGGAATAACGCTAGGAAGAGGACGACAAGTCGCTATAATAAAACTCCCATTTTCCAGGTCTCTGCTACGTCAACATAAACTCCTCCGGCGAAGAGCAGTTCCCGACCACGGTCACCGACCTGCGCGGATTCTGGGACATGGTGTGTCTGCAGGTGCGACACGTGGACGTGCTGTTCGAACAACTGGCTGTGCTGAAGGCCAACGGGTGGAGAGAGGTGAGCTTGTCGCTTCTTCACTTTCTATAGACATGTTTCTGTTTAGACAGTAGTCCGTTTGGACGGCAACGCCTTGTAGGACACGTGTTAGTCGGGTTATCGCTTGTTTCCATGCCTAAAGGCAGAAGCAATGGTTGGAGAGAGGTGAGTTGATTCCTTCTCTTCTTTTAGAGATACAGAGGGAATTGAGTCTCTTCTATAGAACAAAATATGGATGACGAACGCTACCCGGCAAGCAATAGCTGGAAAGTCTTCACTTATGACTAAGGAGATGTATTCGGCTTCTGTTTACGATAGAGCAACACTTGTAAGGAAGAATCACCGGCCATTAGCGTGGACCGACATCCGAACAGTGAGTTGTATTACATCACAAACTCCTCCGGTGACGAGCACTTCCCGACCACGGATTCTGGGACATGGTGTGTCTGCAGGTGCGACACTTGGACATGCTGTTCGAACAACTGGCTGTGCTGAAGGCCAACGGGTGGAGAGAGGTGAGTTGATGCCTTCTGTTCTCTTAGAGAAACGGAGAGAAGTGAGTTATCTACAGAACAAAATCTGGATGAAGAACTACATAGGAACCTATAGCTGGACTGCCTACCTAGCTGCCAATTTAGCCTGAGGTGGGCTTACTCCTAAAGACATGTATCTGGCTTCTGTTTTATTATAATGCCACACTGTAGAAAGACCTGGTAAAGGTCGCGGGAGTCCGCTGGATGCGGGTAGCGGTCATTGTGGCAGTGTTGTTAGTTAATAATAATATTTATTTATTTAATGACTAATAGGACAAGGTAGACTGATAACCGGGTAAAAGTCGCGGGAGTCCGCTGGATGCGGGTGGCGCAGGACCGGTCACTTTGGCACTCTTTGGGGGAGGCCTATGTCCAGCAGTGGACGTCTTTCGGCTGATATGATGCTGATGATCATACCCCGTTATCAGTGTTGCAGATCCATTGAAACTAAGGCATAGGGTTGTCGCACAGTATCTATTTTATAGTCAATGTGACATGTGACATTTTGGTGTACAGGCTTTTGCTTAAAGAGCCTTTTTGCAGGTAAAATAACAGATTTATATAAAGATAAAGATTTATTTATTTTTCAAGTAGGCATATTACAATGCACTTATGAACGTCATACGATGGTAAAATCTTTTCAAAAACTATATATCTTATAACTTATAACTAACAAACATTAAAGACATGCCTACCTATAAGTATACTTTCATTAGTTGTCTGAATAAATTATTAAGAGTTTTTCTAGGTTAGCTGGCGTTAAATTTTGTCGTCTATTACTGTTTATCCATTTTAAATATGAAAACATTTGCTCCACTTCTACAGATGTAATTGGTAAATACTTCAGGCAATTATAATATTCCACGGTGTTTTTGTTAATGCATTTTGTAATTTCAGCTTCTTCATTATTAAGTAACTTGTAAATCAATTTTGACAAATAAATGACGCAACCACCTACTATGGAGTGAAAAAAAGAATAAAACCTTTTTTAATTACGGGTTGATAAGAGATTTTATTTTGTGAAAAACTTAATTTATATCGATTAAAAAAAGGTGCATTAATTTATATATACCTAGAGGCACATGAAAAAATAATAAACGTGCAGTGCCAACCCTAGCGTTTTCAATGATTCTGCAACACTGATAACGGGGTATGCTGATGATGATGAGTCGTCCTTGGTGAATCGGTGAGCTGTTATAGCTTTTCGACTTTTCTTGCTCCATAAAACAATACTGTGGAGGCTAGTTGCTTTTGTGATACCTCTTGTATTGGTCTGTGCTGAAGAACACGGGTGAAATGTTAGAGGCGATTCAAATAAAAAAAAATAACTGTCCTTGGACGAGCAGTTTGAATTCCAAACATTCAATGAACTTGTACTTGAAGTAGGGTAATAAAATCAGTGGAATACTTGAAGAAAAATATATTTTCTCAAACATGCTCGGAAATGTACGCGTTAATATCACGAAATGAAGACCCTGAAGTTGGCCTTACGCCAAGAAGTAATGTATGAAAACCCTAAGTAAAACCATTATTGTCCGCTACTCTAACTTTTTAAATTTGCTTACTAATATTAAACTGACAAAGGAAAAATTACATACTGCCAACCACCACTAGACTCTGTAAGCATACTTGCTACATAAAAAAAAATCTATGGTACAATACTTATGTGCGGTTAAACATGGTGCTCGAACGGCTTGTTCAAATGAGATGTTTAAAAAATAAAAAAGGCGCAAATTACCTATTATTTAATTGATTAGGTACCTTGTATTTAATTTTATTGTAATATTTCCTCACATCGTTTGAGAAAAGCACTATACAATCCTCGGCCGGAACAGGGATTGCTGGACTCGTTGCATCCGGCCTCGTCTACGACTCGGCCGTCTACCCCAATCTCGTCCAGCAATCCCTTACTTCACGGCCTCTGCAGTAATCTACTATAGTTTTGCACACAATGTATAACAATAGTGGAATGACATATAGAATACTAGCTTCTGCCCGCGACTCCGTCCGCGTGGAACTCGTTTATATCGCAGCTACATACAAAATTTCACCCCGCCATTTCACCCCCTCAGGGGATGATTTCCGGGAAAAAAACTATCCTATGTCCTTCCCCGGGACTCAAACTATCTCTATACCAAATTTCATCCAAATCGGTTCAGCGGTTTAAGCGTGAAGAGGTAACAGACAGACAGACAGACACACTTTCGCATTTATAATATTAGTATGGATAGAAAAAACAAATATCAAAAAGATTGCAGGGTGTCAATATTACAAAAGCTAACAAGAAAGTTTAACACTTGTCAAACTATAGCTACTATGATTTAATCGATAAACCTTTATTCCAGCTGACCCCCGTGAGTAAGGCTCCGGCCACTCCATCGGCGGCGTCCCCGCGCGCGCGGCCGCGGAACACCGCGCAGCCCAAGAACGAGAAGGCCAGGCTGGCGGCGGAGAAGCGAGAGGCGGACAGGAAGGCCATGTTGGAGCATAGGAGGTAGCGGTTTCGTTTATTTCAGACGCGCTTCACTGCACGATGGTGTTTAACCTCCTGTTTTCGCATGGCTATTTGAAGGGATAGGTGTATCTTAAAAAGCCTAATGCTACTTATGCTGCTAACGTATCGACCTAAGAAGAAACAGTGTCCCAGAGGCAAAAAAGAAAATCCAAACTCTACTATTATCTTGGAACTACGAGCAATCGGAAACAATCATTACTGTAATATCATAATATACACTCACATACATTACACACATACACTATACTCACTCACACACACACATACACCACCCACATTCTTTCATGCACATACACTCGCTCTCCTACTTGCTAGCACCCTAGAATAATTAATTAATTGTAAGTTTTTCATTCTCTTTTTTTTTTCTCTTTGCTTTGTCTTGTTTTCCTAGGCCGCATGGTCTGTTAATCTGTATTTGTCTTGGTTTCCACGGGACAGGCGTAGCCTAGTGTGGGACCATAGATATGCTTCTGAGTGTCTGTATATGTTAATAAATAAATATTTCATTTCATTTTTCACTTGCGCATTTAAGGACGACATTTAACGCTGCTTCAAGAAATTCAGAAGCTTGTATGCCAAATACACCTTCTTTTGCAAAAATGACATGACCGCAACCACTCTGTCAAGAGTGCACGACTAAGAAGAGTATGCAAAATGGTCATGGAAAATTTATATGAAAGAAGGTCTATACACAGAAAAATCCTGTAGAACATTGCCCCGAGTACTCCATACATAACCCTATCTTGAAATTTTCGATGGGCAACCCGGAACAAAAAGTTATGAAAGAGTTTAGAGTATATAACAGAAACAGAGAGGCTCCTATGTTATGTACCCTAGTTCATGTGAATCAAACACACACACACAAACACACACACACACACACACAATCGCGCGCGCGTGCGCTCGCTCATTATAGTTAAGTTGCGTTCAGATAATCCTGAAACTTAATTTTATTTATTTGGTTTTTGTTACTACCTCCGAGTGATGGAAGAGCGGAATCTTCCGATACAAGCATATTATAATGCTTAATGGAAGGTTCCAGCCTTGTTTGTATTTATTACGTGTGGAAAAATCAAATAAACAATTTTGTATTTGTATATAAGTCGGTGGGAATCTGCTTGTATGGGCGCTCCGCCATTCTCGCCATTCGTCATTCTCTAGTCTCTAGTTCTTTTCTCTCTAGTTTGATTTAATAAAAAAAGCTAAAGCTCTATATAATTCAAATAATGTGTGCCTTTTTGGGACACTATGTCAAATAATAGAATACTAATAAAAATAACGTTATAAACGATAGCGCTATACGAAAATAGCGGTATTTAAAGGCTTGAACTCAGCCTAAACACATATTGTGAATGTTCTAGACGCGTGGCGCGCGAGCGTCAGCTAGCAGCGCGCGCGGCGCCCGGCCCCAGCCAGGACCAGGACATGGGCATTGAAGGCAGCCAGGTAACATATCATTTGTTTCTTTTTAGGGTACCGAAACCAAAGGGTAAAACGGTACCCTATTACATCATCAATCAGGAAGCGATGTAGCTCGCTACTGAGACGGTGGCGCGCCAGCTCGAATACCATCCTGTGCGCGCTGGCCGACAGGTGGGACTCCCCGTGGCTGAAGCACTGGGTGCAACTGCATGCACCCTTATGTTTTAACGTGTATTAACATAATATTAACCTAGATTAAGGTAAAATGTTACTAACATGGTATGGACTTAGTTCGAAATAAAATTAATTGAATTTAATAACTAAGATTCCGCTGTCCTTCCGTCTGTCATCTCATGAACCGTGATAGTTACACAGTTGAATATTTCACAGATGATGTAATTCTGGTGCCGCTTTAACAACAAATACTAAGAAACAGAATAAAATAAATATTTAAGGGGGCTCCCATACAACAAACGTGATTTTGCCGTTTTTATAGATAATGGTACGGTACCCTGCGTGCGCGAGTCCAACTCGCACTTGGCCGGTTTTTTTTTTCTATCGAGGCAATTTCAAGTCAAGACTCATATATCCGAAAATCAGTCCAGTCTAGTCGGAACGGCGTTTCAAAGAACACGATAAATAGTTTCCAATGCATGCATACCTTAAGGCGCTACACGAGCGATTTTTCGGGCAATTATTAGATTAATGAAATTACGAGGGGTCATCCAAAAGTAATGATAATCGGCATAAAAAACAGAAGTTAACCGTTATATATAATTTTTAATTATTAAATACACTCTTTATTAGTTTACTTACCTATATAATATATTTAAAATGTTTTAATTTTGCTACATATAAAAAAAAAAAACTTTGGATAGACGAAATGTAGACTAGTTTTTACATCGACGCAATTGCACCAATTTTATTGACGAGTTTTCAATATCTAAGAATAAGAAGTAATAGTAAAAGAGTTGGTCTAGATAACACTATAGGTAACTAGTTTTATAGAATTCACAAGCCTGAAAAACCGTCCTGGTACTCGGCAAGCTCGGTCAAGAAAAAAACTCATACAATTGGTACTTTTTTTCTATGGTTTTTCTGTGACGGCCTCACTTAATTGCTATAGAATTATGATGTATCACTCTCCCTTCGTATTTATATTCATATATTTGTAACCTAGGTTCACCCTGTTTAAAAAAAAAAAAGACTATATATTGATGGCCAGAAAAAACCTACCTTGAACTTAGTTACGTGAGCTGTGCTTAAAAAAAACGATGACATGAGATTAATTTATTAATTTGGTGGCATCAATATAAATAAACTTTAACAGGCTCGTAACATTGGCGAGGGATACAAAATGATGTATACTGGATCCCCTGAAGGACGAAATGGAGTAGCAATAGTTGTCAGCCAAAAACACCTGGATAACATCATTGAAGTTAAACGGATAAGTGATCGCATAATGTATATAAAGGTTCTAGTCGAGGGCGAAACCGTGAATATCTTATCAGCTTATGCGCCACAAAGTGGGTGCAGAGACAGCGAGAAAGAGGCCTTCTGGACGGCGTATGATGATATCCTCCAGCAGATACCGAATGGCGAAACGTGTGTTGTTGGCGCAGATCTTAACGGCCATATAGGCACCAAAAGTCACGCATTTGGGCGAGTTCACGGAGGATATGGTTATGGTACCTTAAACGATCCTGTTAAAACCATCCTTGCTAGTGCTATTTCTCACGATTTAGCTATCGTCAATAGTTTCTTCAAGAAAGCGCCTGAACACCTTATCACCTACAAAAGTGGCCCTCATAGCACGCAGATTGACTACATATTAACAAACAGAGTAAACATCGGTCGAGTGATGAATTGTAAAGTGATTCCTGGCGAATGTGCAATTTCTCAGCATCGTATTGTGGTCATGGACATGACCTTTCGACAAAAATCTAGGCCAAAGCCGGAAAGAGTGCCTGAAATCACGAAGTGGTGGTTACTCAAGGGTGAAAAGGCAGAAGAGTTCAGACAAGAATTTGAAAGTGTGACCATAAATATGGAGGATGATGTGAATACCATGTGGAAACAGTTAGTATCGAATATTATGAAGGCGGGAAATAAAATCTTAGGCCGCACGAAGCCCGGTAGACGAACACCTAAAGAAACGTGGTGGTGGAATGCCAGTGTCCAGACAGCTCTCAAAGATAAGAAAGATGCTTTTAAGTTCTGGCAGACCACTGGAGCAGACGAGGATAGAGAGGCTTATAAAATAGCGAAAAAAGCGGCAAAGAAAGCTGTAGCCATTGAGCGACAAAATGCCACGGGAGCACTGTATGCAGCACTCGAAAGTAGAGAGGGACAAAAGGAGATTTACAAGATATCTAAGGCTCGGAATAAGGCATCACAAGACCCAGTTAAAACTAGGGTTGTTAGAGGCACAGATGGGACAATGTTACATAAGGACAAAGACGTCTTGGGAGCGTGGCATGCCTATTACGAACAACTTTTAAACACATCTACAAGAACTGTTTCACTTCCCGAGGTTACTACGAGGGCTGCCTTTTAAGTTGTGTCGTTTGGAAAAACTAAAGACAATTTAAGTGTTAAATGGTATTAATTGTTTTTCAAAGTAATCACCGTGATATGTAATACACTTTTTCATTCGATCGAACCAGTTTTCTAAACACTTATTCCAGTCCGAAGTCGGGGTCTCCAAAATGGCCGTTTTGTATGCCTCAACCGCTTCTTCAGGCGTCTGGTACCGTTGACCACGAAGTCGTTGCTTGATTTTTGGAAAAGTAAAAAAATCGTTAGGGCTTAAGTCTGGACTGTACGGCGGGTGTTCCAGAATTTCGACGTTTTGCTCTTTTAAAAACGCAATAGTTTGCCGGGCGGTGTGCGAGCTCGCATTATCGTGGTGCAGTCTTATACGACGTCTTGGGTTATTTTTTCGAAACTCGCCGATGACTTCTGGTAAACAGACAGTGGTATACCAGTCAGCATTAACCGTTTTACGATCCTCGAGCACGATGGTGGCAACGTGGCCACTTTTCGCCACAAACGTGGCGACCATTTTTTTCGAAGTGCTCCGTGAGCGTATTACTTTGCTCGGTTTTGGCTCATCTTGGAACACCCAAACAGTCGACTGCTGTTTAGAATCGGGATCGTAGGCATATATCCAAGATTCGTCACCACTGATAATGTCGTAAACATGTTTCGAGTTTCCTCGGTTGAATTGCCGCAGAGTTTTGCGACACCATCGAACGCGAGCCGTTTTTTGGTCTTCACTGAGTAAATGTGGTATCCAGCGTGAGATCAACTTTTTTACGCCTAAGTGATCATGCAAAATACTGTGAACACTGGTCCCTGAAATACTTAAGGAAGCTTCTATCTCACGGTATGTCGCATGGCGATCTTCGATGATCAGTTGCCGTACAGCATCAATGTTCTCCTGGGTTACGGCTGTTTTTGGTCGACCTTCACGATGTCTATCACCAAGACTAGAGCAACCACGTTGAAATTCTAAATACCAGCGTTCCACAGTCCGAAGGCATGGTGCTTTATCATTGAAAACCGTAGTCAACTCTTCGAAGCACTGAAGTCGCGTTTAGCCCCTTTTGAAGTTGTAAAAAATCATCGCACGTAAATTTTCCTTCGAAATTTCCATTTTCACAACTGACTTGTCAACTTTGAACGAACGCTGTACTAAAACGGTTGGGCCGATTTCGAGTCATTCTTTTGTTTTCGAATTCTAAATTCAAATATTTTAACGTGACACTAGTTTTTTTTTATGCAATCACGGGAGGTTT
Source organism: Epinotia ramella (assembly GCA_947578815.1). Taxonomy (NCBI): domain Eukaryota; kingdom Metazoa; phylum Arthropoda; class Insecta; order Lepidoptera; family Tortricidae; genus Epinotia; species Epinotia ramella. Next base: position 9,683,613 of record OX388226.1, on the reverse strand, counting down.
GCAAACGACAGAACTTAAAAGGCAGCCCTCGTAAAAACCTTGGTCTTGTACCATTAATAACACCACAAGAAGTTAAGGCTGCACTAAAAAGAATGGCAAATAAGAAATCCCCTGGGCCGGATGGGATCCCTATTGAAGTATGGAAATGCCTTGGAGAAAAGGGTATTTATCTTTTAACGCATCTGTTCCTCAAAGCCATGGAATCGTCACAAATACCGGACGCTTGGAGATTGAGCACCATCATACCTCTCTACAAGGGTAAAGGTAGTAGATATGAATGCAATAATTACCGTGGCATTAAATTGATGAGCCATACAATGAAGCTCTACGAAAGAGTCATTGATGCCCGTTTGAGATCGGAAAGCATTCTGTCTAGCAACCAATATGGCTTCGTTCCTGGTTTATCTACGATCGACCCGATGTTTGCAATTAACATGATAGCACAGGAGTTTCGAGCAAATAACAATCCTTTGTACATGGCGTTTTTAGATATGGAAAAGGCATTCGATCGAGTACCTCGACCTACAATCTGGTGGAGTCTTCGCAAGAAAAATATCCCGGAAAGGTACGTCGACATCATAGCTGACATGTACAAGGACGTCAAGTCCACAATTAGAACCACAGTGGGGCAGACTGCACCAATAGCAGTGACTGAAGGGGTGCATCAAGGTTCGGTCTTAAGTCCATACCTCTTCTGTTTGGTGATAGATGCACTCACTGAGAATGCTCAAACACTGGCTCCATGGTCCTTTATCTATGCAGACGATGTAGCTATCTGCTCAACATCTCGGAATGAGTTGGAACAGGCACTGAACGAGTGGAAGCGTCAGCTACAGATGGGTGGTCTAATGTTGAGTGTTTCTAAGACCCAGTACATGGTGTGTAATAAACCAGGCCCTTTGGAAGACCCTCTCGTAATCGACGGACAACAAGTCATGAGATGCGATGAGTATAAATACCTAGGTACCATGTTGCACACCACAGGAGATATGGAAGCAAACATTCAGCATCGTATTGCGGCCGCCTGGCTGAAGTGGCGGGAGCTGACTGGCGTAACCTGCGACCGTAGAATGCCTGTTAAATTGAAAGGCCTCGTATATAAGAGCATGATCAGACCTGTTCTAACGTATGGCAGTGAAACATGGGCAGTTACCCAGCGCCAAGTTAATACCGTCCAAGTTGCCGAAATGAAGATGCTTCGGTGGATGTGCGGAGTGACGAGACTCGACAAGATACGCAACGAGTACGTTCGCGGTAGTCTCGGAGTACGCGACATCGCCGACAAGCTGCAAGAGAGTAGGCTGCGATGGTTTGGACACGTGAAGAGAAGACCTCCAGAGTACATCGGAAACACAGTGGCCAATCTAAACATGCAGGGGGCCCGAAGGAGGGGAAGACCGAAGACCAGGTGGTTAGATGTGGTCCGAAAAGACCTTAGTTCCTGCGGAGTTACTGAGTCAGACACGTCAAATAGAGTGAAGTGGAAAGAGAAAACGAAGAAGGCAGACCCCACCATCAGATGGGAATAATAATTGCCAAGGAGAGAGAGAGATCAATATAAATAAACTTTAAATTTTATTATATTTTATTTTTATTACCACACCAGAATTTTGCCAACACCGCCCCAAACATGTAACAAAATATCCTCCGATTTTACTGACGGCAGAATATATTCCATACCATCATATTTATTTAGCTATTTAAAAAAAACAAATGAATCAAATCTTTTTTTAAAGTTTTTAGTGTATTATTGAATAATTGCACAATAGGAATGACAATCACAAATTATCATCACGAGACCAAATCATGCTGATTATCAATACTTTTGGATCACCCCTCGTAATGCAGCAATTAATTGAGCAATATGGGGCAATTTATAGAAATTGTAGCAATATTTCGGAAATTGTTCCTCGAATTGCTCCATTAATTTCCGTGTTGCTCCATATTGCCTACTACAATTGCCGTATATCCTGACGATTAGAAATTTCAAGGCAATTTTTATTTCTATCCCGTACGCAATATATGCATGCCCCATTCTTTTTCTAGTAGGGCGAGCGTGGTCCTGCGTAGGGGGAGGGGAAACGGCGCGATCGCAGTCAGAGTTGTTGCTCCACTGAATTTCTCGTGTATGAACGTATTGCCTAGTTTCCCGAGTTGCGGCAATTATGAGGCCAGAATGGCGCCATACTGCAGCAATAATTGCTCCATTTTGAGTAATATTCGAATTGTTTCAAATGGCCGTGACGTCAAAATTGCCCCGAATTTCCGGCAATTCGGCAATTTTTATCGCCCGTGTAAGAGCTTTATGTTTATCTGTTGCTAATGAAAATACAATTTATTTTCACTGTTGTCAAATACCCATTAAAAGTAGTCAGTCCACCTTGTGGGGGTCTATCCACGCTGCGTCTTCTGGTCGCCACTCGAGCACCTTTCCGCCCCAACGGCCATCGGTTCTACGTGCAATTCGCCCCGCCCACTGCCACTTAAGTTTAGCGATTCGGAGGGCTATATCGGTTACCTTGGTTCTGCTGCGGATAGCCTCATTGCTGATGAGATCACGCAGAGAAACTCAAGCAAAGCCCTCCATGTCATTTCTCTGCCCTTTGGGTGACATTTTGTTATTAATTATCATCATCATCATCATATCAGCCGAAAGACGTCCACTGCTGGACACCCCCAAAGAGTGCCAAAGTGGCCGGTCCTGCTCCAGCGGACTCCCGCAACCTTTACCAGGTCTTAATTATATATATATCTTGAATTCCAGGAGGTGGAGATATTCGTGGGCCGGACCGCCAAGCCATCGAAGGTGCAGCCCCTGGGAGACTGCCGGAGCACGCAGTCCCAGGACTCCATCGAGAGCTGATTCCGTCGCACTAAGTAAATCATTCGCTATTATCCTGAAAAATATCGAAGATTTAAGAGTCGTTCACGTACCGGGAGGCGAAGCGTGGGTAGGCCCCCACAAGGTGGACTGATGACGTGGTAAAGGTCATTGTGGCACTCTTTGAGGGAGGCCTATGTCCAGCAGTGGACGTCTTTCGGCTGATATGATGATGATGATGAAGAGTTGCCAGCACGTTGCGGAGGGAATAGTTTGCTTCAAATTTTAAAACTGCATGCTGAAAAAAGAAAACAGAGAAAGTAGAAGTTTACTATGAAAAACTTCTACTCTCTCTATTTTCTTTCTATTATACTTTCTAGCAAGAAGCTACGGTAGCCTAGTGGTTCAGGCAAGCGGCAGTCGGGGGTTCGAATCCCGGCTTGTACCAATGAGTTTTTCGGAACTTAAAATGTATATATATTACCGTTAGCTTTTCGGTGAAGGAAAACTTAGCGAGGAAACCGGTCTGATCCCAAAAAGGTCTAGTTTTCCCTCTGGGTTGGAAGGTCAGATGGCAGTCGCTTTCGTAAAACTAGTGCTCTTACCAAATCTTTGGAATAGGTGTTAAAGCGGAACCCAGCACGGCTATCACGCGACGGCGCGCGAGCTCTCGATTTTTCTCGCACTATCCGTCTCTCTCTTAGAACAATAGGAACAAGAGGTATAGTGCGAGAAAAATCGAGAGTATGTCGCGGCCGTCTCATGATAGACGACTTGTATAACGCTAAGAGAATGATGTTCTTTCTAGCAGTAGAAACTAGTTTACGACCTCGATATGGTGGATCACATTATGTATGTATGCAAAGTTTCATGTTATTCCAACATGCCGTTTTGAAATGAGAACCAAACTACTTTTGTATAGAGAGTCGAGCGTCCTGAGGACTGAAAAAATGTGGAAGATTAAACCCTAAACTTGGAATGATAAAAATGCGTTCAAGCCTCGATTGCGCTGTATAGAGCGTAAAAACAAGATTTAGCAAAAAGGGAATAAGGTGACTTCAATGCATCAGATACACTGCCATGTTTAGGGTCAAGACTTGGGCATGCCTCAAGATCGCAGGCATCCCCAAGTCGACCCCACACTTGGCAGGGCCATTTCAATCCTGCTCGGATCTGCAAATTATTCAATTTGGATAGCTAAGAACCATCTCGACAGACACCACTTTAGAGTAAAAAAAAATCTTAATATTACATTTTAAAAAGGCACTCAAGTCAAGTGATTACACTCTCTCCGTGTTCAAATTCGGACATGCTGAATTTGTGAAAGTTTAGGTGTAGAGCACCTAAATCACCTTCGTGAAAGTGCAAAGCAAAAGATGTTTCTCGGGAGTAATCCGGATATAACCATGAGGAAATATGATTTTTGCCTCTGTGATTGTATATGAAACAATATTCATTGCATATCCTTTGTCTCATGACCCATTGCGACAGTAGACTTCCACGTTGAGACTAATTTGCTTTTATTTTCTGGGGAATATGTAAATATACCTTTATAATGAGACAAGTTATTTAATTAAATATTTTTGTTTTGTGTTATTTTTAACGAGGAAGTTACCCCGATCATTTTTTAAATGATATGATACATAGAGAAAGAATATAATGGAAAAATAAACCATCCTCGTCCTCGTAGCTTAGTTAGTAGAGCAGTCTAGCGTTAATAGAAAGGTCGCAGGTTCGAATCCTGTCGGGGGCTACAGACGAAGATGGTTTATTTTTCTTTCTCTCTGTATCATATCGTTTAATATGTAAATAAGTCCATGCTGTAATTCTAATTATTTCATTTTGGTTTGTAGTGAGGCGTCGCGGCGTATGAAGTGACGAGCTATCGCGGATATTTCTACTGTACTTATAACCATCACTTTTATATCATAAGTTATTTAATTTTTTTATATATTTTACCCACACATATGGCCTATAGCCCCAGTTTTGTATTGTATACACTATTTGTCTTATTTATTAATCTTGATGAAATTTTCAGTTGCCAGTATGTAATATTTTAAAAATTATAAGCAACAGTAAAATATTCGAGCCATAGTTCAAAATTGATAATAATCCTAGTTTAGTTTTAGTATAATTGTATATTTGACGAAATAATGTAATAAAAATAGGTTTTAGGTTTTCTAACACTAAACTGACAAGAAATATGTATGTGGCTTTAATTTTGTTTATTAAACTGTATCACATTTCCTTTCATGCATTTTAAATCTGTATAAGTTATGGTTAGTTTTGCTCAATGATCAGTTCATTTTACAATAGTACAGTCAGACAAAAAACCTGTGATCAAATTATAAGTGAAATGTTTATAAAATTATAACACCAGGTAAGCTATACGTAGTGATGTGCAAATTGCGGAAAGTTTCCAAAAAGTTGGGAAAAGTTCTCGGAAATTTCTAGAAAGTTTCACAAGGAATTAAGGAAGTTTCCATGTTGGAAATGGAAAGTCTCAATTCCCATACAAAAATGAAGAAAATTTCCGAAATTTTCCTATGTTAAATTGCAGAAATATTTCGCAATATAGGAAACTTTCCGTTGGCACATCAGTAGCTATATGGCCATAAAGCATTGGCCCCTCTCGCACTTACGTACTTGCTACTAAATAAAACAAATAAATGCTTTATCTATCTAAGGGAGGAATGTTCTATGGCCGACATAAACTCGGTCATGCTAGCGAGACAGAAAATCGTCGCAAAAAAATCTAAAATCAGGCCTGATGAGAAAATCTGCCTTGTCATCTGTCATTTCGGTAATTTATAATTTCTCGTCATAAGTATATGAAAATATTACAAAATATAAGAGGGCTGGTTGTGTCAAACCGTCGGTAATTTTAAGTAAGGTCCGTTAGATTGTGGTCTGGGAAATATGTCTGTTTTCTATGGGATGATAGCTGCCGCGCCATATTTAACTATTTTCGATGAACGTTAAATATGGCGCCGGCAGCCAGTAGGGGGGTTATGGATTCCATAGAAACTTGACAAACTTTCCTTACATTAGATTAAACGAGGTCTTTCATCGGGGATGCGGTCACCTTCTGACGCTGATTGCATTATTGACGACTGACCAAACTGCCGAACAACGTCGCTTTATAAGCAAACTTGACATTGGCGGAATCATCTTCACTTAGATGGAAGCCTTTTTTAAACGAAGAAAAAGATTAAACGAACACCTCTTACGATTACAGACGGCTTGGTGCAAACCACCGTTGAATATGAAAGGTTCTTGAATGTAACTTATATTTGAAGCCGACTGTACATGTCTTTGACGTCGTGTCTTTTAGAAATAAAACACTAATAGAGATAGTCCAACTGTTTGCGTTGTGTGTGTGCGTGCGCTTGTCACTGCCGCTGTGTGTGCGCGTCTAACATAGTGAATGAATTGATTAATGAAATTTGTTTATTCACAAGGAACATGGTTACATGAGATGTTCATTTATATACATTGCTTTGCTTCCCATTATACATTCATTCAAGATAGACATGTGAAAATATTTGTCAGTGATAAAAGTCACTCAGTCTAGTAAAATTAGAGTTAAATACAATTACAAGATTAATTTCAATTTTTCAATTTGAGAAAGTATAGAATAAAGTCACACTCACAGAGTGACAAAGATGTAAGCATAGGCAATACCACAAGTGGGAACAAGATACAATGTCCCTCAGCGCATATAGGCTTTTCTGTTTTTCATCAGGTTGTCAAAAATTCACTTAAAACTGACGTCACGCATATAACACGATAAGAGTATATCGTCGGTGAGATTGCCAAATCCGTTATGTGCACGGTTTGAATTAAGAGACATAATACCATATGTGTAATTACTAGAGCATTATTTTCTTTGACGTAAATTATGTACATAACGGATTTGGCAATCTCACCGACGATATATGACATGTCTTCTGATATTTCTCAATTTAGTCAGGTTAATATACCTCCATCCTTTTTGGGGATTGGCAGAGACTCGCTAATGAATGCTCTATCTACTGCCTCTTATGCCTGAATCACACAGGCGCAAATTTGACAGGTTATGACAAGTTTACTGTTGATCGTCCCGGCCAGGCCGCGTCGGTCTGTGAGAGGCTTGACGACTGCCGTCACTGTCACAAAAACATGCATAGTTACAAGCGCGCACACACAGCCGCACGCAAACAGTTGAACAATCTATAACTCGTAATTTAGCTGCACCGAGTAGCATTTCTTCACGAATTTCCTAACTATTATATTAGTGCAAAATTGTTATGGCAAGGATAACTCGGACAAATATTTTAAACGGCATATAATACGGTTTCAATATTTAAATAAAGAACGGTTAATGTCAATCATGTTAATGTATTAAATTAAAAGATAGTCCCAGGGCGCTCGGCGCTCCATATAAACGTAGTTAGATTATTCCAGCACGCTGTTTTAAAATGTTTGTATGGGGAGCCCACTTGTGTCGAGCGTGCTGAGGATTTCGCTGGGCTGTGTTGAGAGAATCCTGTATTTATCTCTAGCTCGGCACAACGAATCCTCAAATCAATAGAGTCGGCAGCGCGCTTGTGTCACAAGCTTTCATAGGCAACGGCGTCTTACCATCAGGCAAGCCGTATGCTTGTTCGCCACCGTCGTCGTGTTGAAACTTGCGAAGAAAGAGATGACAAATATCGTCACTTGTGGGATTATCAGTCTCAAATGCAAAGGGAATTGGTTAATATGAATCTTGTAAATACACAGAATCGAAAGGCTTATGAAATTTATAAATAATGTTGATATTTCGTTAAGTTTTGTACGGTAAATGTGTGTATGGATTTGTCAAAATGTTCTTTATGGTAAGATAGGGCTTGCTTGGATTTTGAGAAGGTATAACTATCGGAAAGATTCATTCATCCTGGCGTTATTCCCCTTTAAGGAGCCCGCTTTGGCTCCCAATCCCAAAACTATCAGAAAGATTGAACTGGAATAAAATGAAATGGAGATGTCTCCTATAACTTCCACAATTAATGAATTATGATCTGACGAGTGCTTTTTGTAAACGCGTTAAAAAGCGATGACGACGTAGTGCAAGTTGCGGAAAGTTTCCAAAAATATGAAAATAATCTCGGAAATGTTGGTCAACTGTCACAAAAATAAGAAAGTTAAATTTTGAGAAATTACCAAGATCCTAGCAAAATTCGCAAGTTTTGAAACTTTCCGTCGGCCTTTCAGTAATTCAGATAGTAGTAACAACTCCCATGCTATAAGCTGCGCCAATAAATAATATAACCTATACATTTCTATAAAAAAAAATGGTACAAGCTTTTATTGCCAAATGGGGTTACGTTGGTTAAGTACCGAATTCCCATGGCCACCTGTCTCCATCATCAGATAGCTCGATGGTACCATCATATAGAATCGTCATCCAAACTATACTTATACCCTAATTTTCAGCCCAATCGGTTGAAGTTAACTGGTGCAAAATTCAGTTCCAAGATGTGTCCCACGCTACAAACCAACAGGTCAAGTGAAATAAAAGCTTGTAAACTTATTGATGCGGCTTATAAAGCTATTACAGTGGAGGTATATTTTCAACCAACTTATCTCGTCCCTGTCGCTCTTAAAGTGGTTCGCCGACCATACAAAACGTTTTTGACATTCACAGGCTAACGGCGTGATATTTTAAGAAACTTAGGTAACAAACTTTCATAAATTGGCTTTCCATTTACGCGAGATTCCCCCTTTCCTAGAATAAACTTGTATAAACTAGAATAATTTGAGAATAATCGTTTTCCCAAAGTATCACGTGACAAACCAATTTCTCAAATTGAGTTTATTCCAGGCCCCGTAGCATGGATGGCGTTATCACGCGATAAGTGACAGGATAGGCGCGTCGTCTCGTTCTATCGAACGGTGTCAGCCAGGGACGGAAGCTCTATCCTGTCACTTATCGCGTGATAACGCCATCCATGCTACGGGGCCAGGAAAGGGTACTTTCGCGCAAATGGAAAGCCAATTTATAAAAGTGTGTTACATAAGTTTTTTTAAATATCACGCCGTTAGCGTGTGAATGTCAAAAAACTTTTGTATGGTCGTCGAACCACCTTAACGCTCATTGAAGAAACGTCAAGTGTGGCACTGTCAGTACATTTGCGAAGATAGCAAATTTTATAAAGGCGCCTTTCGGAGCTGAATCCAAATAAATATACATTATACACCTTAGCAGTTCTAAATATACACAATAAATCGCTTACGCGCTGTTAAATTCGTAATGTAAGGGAATCGGCGGACGAACCACCATAGAAGTCTAGGTAGCGCCACAAAATGTCCCCACAGAATGCGTGCCATTATACAGGTTGGGGGCGGGGTGTAAAAACGATGCCAGGCAGCCGTTTAGTTCGAACATGCGCATACCGGGTTTTGGGCACGTGGTTGGTTAGAAATATGTAAGGAGCTCGCATTCTATGGTTTTTTCGTTCGCTGAAGGAAATATGTTATCACCGTGGCCCGTTTCAAGAAGCTACTAGTTACTATGTTTCAATTCTAAACTTGCAACACTGACAAAAAGGCCACTCGTTATTAAACATTAAAAAAAATGGTGTACCCAATTAGCGTGAGTTGTTAAACAGAAACTAACTCGGTGTCAGTTTAGTGACGAAAATTAAGCATACACATTATGAAAATTAACTTACTTCACATTTATGCAAATCATTTATAAATTGAAAAGGAAAAGTTTCCGATTTTGTTTTATAAACGATTTATTGCTCAGTGTTGCCAGTTCGGATTTGATAATATTTTACTTGCTTGCTTCGTTATCCGGGGCACAGGCGATGCGATGTAATCCACTGTTTACTTAACAAGATAGAATTATTTATTGAATCACGTAATAAAACAGATTTGGATATAAATTATCTTTTATTATTTTCTCCCCGTAACTTATTATGAAGCGATAAGACCGCCTGTTGTTACCTTCATTTATTTAATGTACTCTTGTAACATGTTTTGTATGTTTTTTCCATATCTCGGGACCATGGGGTCCCGGACGTTTGGAAGGCATGCGTGGGGCCGAAGCCAACAGCGCAGAGGCCCTTTAAAACAAAAATAATCTAAAGCGGAAAGGGATATTATGTTTTTTATAGCTTAATGGAAGAATAAAGGCTGCTCTTTACAATGGGCCATCATGGCTCACTATACAGGACGCAACTAGGCGTTAAGCCTGCAACACATTGATGCGGTGGCGTTCAATAGTAAATTTGACCGCCGCGGCCAATAGTAAACTTGTCATTACTATTGACCGCCACCGCGTGCCGCGCCAGTGTGATTCAGGCCTTAGACTTACTTCAATGGTAAAATTTGTGTGCCAACTTTGTACAATGGCAACATTTGGATGACGTAGGCAAGATACATGTTCGGGAATGACATATCTTGTTTTCTTCTATCGTGCTATATAAACAACCTACTTAATTTAGGCGGGTAACCGTTTGCTTGCTGTCTCGCTTGTTCTGAGTTTTATAGTATACGATATATCACAACACGTGTGTGGCATCGGCATGTATCTCCCTCACTCCCTCTCTGTCGTATATTCTCTTTGCTCTGTCGCTTGAACTAGCAAGTGCAACAGAGAGGGAGGCACACGACACAAACGAAGTTTTCCTCTGGAAACACGTTACAGCACGCATAATGCCGACTCGAGAGCTGGCGCTGATCTTCCAGACTTTAAACAATTTTTGCCCGACTACGGCAGAGCCGGAAGGAAGGGATATGTTTTAAGCAGTCGTATATGTTTGTATATACGTGTGTTCCACCGTAGCGTTTAAGATACCGATAAGAATCGATTTCGATAAATGGAAGTCAATCGATTTGAAATGATTTTCCGGGTGATATACGCTATCTAAAACCAGTTTTTTTCCCTAGTCGAGTTACAGTATTAAATATAAAAATTAAGTTCAAACCTCGCCTTGCTGCTGAAAACCTCCAATCAAGATTGATTGGAGTGACCTGACTATAACTACTTTATACCATTGGACAAGATGAAAGTGCAGACGAGGCACGAAGTTACTAAGGCGACTCACAATGAGCCACAAAATACACACGAACGGACACGGTTATGCGTTGGAATCCGATGGAAGCAGGTCTTTTTCCCCGTACAGCATAATAGCGTTCTGTATGATGAGCCATGATGGCCCATTGTGTAGAGAAGCCTTTAGAATAGAGACAGAGGCAGAACCTGGTCAACATATCATTAGTAAAGTAGTTGAAAACATTCAGTCGTCGACGTATAATTATTTTTCGCTATTTTGCTACTCACACGGTTGATCTGCTGGATTGTAGCTCAAGGGTTCTACAGATTACGTGATTTTACCACAATTTGTCAGTACAACATGTCGAAGTCATAATTGGGTGTGGCGTACAGAATGTAACAATCCGACCACATGTGCAATATGTGCATGCAATTCCTCAGTACAACTCGTTTGACAGTTGGATCAGCAGCGCAACATGCCTCCAGACAATAGCAATTAGTCAGCTTTGATAAATTGGGCTGACAAATCATTACATGTATAGATTCCTTCATGCAGTGGGAAAGCAATGGCGATACGTTATCCATTATATTTTATTTGAAGAGTGAGAAGGCTAGAAGATATTTCAAAATGATCATAAGGGGTTTTTTTTTCAAGTAAACACTAAATAATAGATGTACAAAAAAAAAAATATTCAAGTAAAAACAGTTTCTGCATTATTCAATTAAAGCAATTTCATTAAAATATAATTAATAAAATATTACAAACCATTGTGTGAAAAGAAACGTTATATAGTTATTGTCTATGGTTTCAACTAATTTGGCTGTGTGGGCAAGAATCACTGTCAGTCTTATCCAAGCCACGGTAAAAATGGTTGACTTGTTTATGGTTTATAGTGACAAATGGCGTCAACTCAGTATTTATTAAATAATGTTATTTAAAAGTGGCTTAAAATACATATAGTACATTGTCTATAATTTTATTTTAATAAAATAAAATCAGTGAGTACAAATATATATCTATACCGTGAATAAATCGGTTTTTAGACATAAAATCACTACAAAAGTTCCCGCGTGTTTCCTTCCCGCGCACATCGTGCTAGGTGGAAGTTGGTCATGGTCGTCCGACAAACGGAAAGCCGCCATGATGGCTTTCTGTAAAGTACGCTCAATATGTAAAGTTTCGTTACGGTTTTTCATTAATTGTGACTGAGTGCGTGCAAAAATTAACCATGGGAACGAACTAGAGTGTGTTAAGTTCAGTTTACGGTCCTTTAGGACCTCCTGGAGGAGCTATAAAGTGTTTTATAAGTGCATTTTTGTGTCGACGCTAGCGTGTTTTGTTCTGTCAACAAAATGTCGAAGCTCTCGTTTAGGGCGAGGGCCCTGGATGCATCGAAGCCAATGCCCATATATCTCGCCGAGGAGCTTCCGGATTTACCGGACTACTCGGCGATTAATCGTGCAGTACCTCAAATGCCCTCTGGAATGGAAAAAGAGGAGGAATGTGTAAGTATTTTGCGCATTTAGGTATTCATTGAAACTACTGTGTGTCGGCCATTATGTTTATGTTGCGTTTTCTTACCGCTAGGGGCGTTTCGCTATCTGAAATTATTATTCGATGAATAAATACTTCAATTCGTATAATAATGCGGCACAAATTCCATTAAAATGTGTTCAGGAATTTTATTAATTAGTTGAATAAGTTTTCTTCCGGTGTTGATATGTGTCAAATAAATACAGTGCAATTTTGGCGCCTTATCACCACATGGTTGATATCAAACCGTCATAGGACTAATAAAACACTGAATTGCGGATTTCTCGGGCATTTTAGGGCTTTGAGAGCCAGTATTTCGGCATGATCGTGACGGATATATGTAGAATTTTCCGACAAATTGCTGCATCAAGCCGACCGGTCTGTCATATGTTATTGTTTACTAACAACAGCGTAAGCCGGTACGCTTTGACAACATGCATTATCAATTATTTTGATTATTCCATTGGTTATATTAAACATATTATTGTGGAAACAACATTGTTTACGCATCCGGAGCATTCGGTATTTTTCTCATTTATCTGCATTTAGCAGGTGTTGTGCTATTTAATACTAAAATCGCCAGTGCAACTAAATTACTTTTTTAGACAATTTGCATAGTTTTTACGACATTTTTCTTGTTTAGTTCTAAGAGCTCTCATAATTTATATTATAGATTCGACAGAAAAGCTATTAATTTTAGATTTATTGAAAATGAGCCATATAAAGAAATATTAGACAGTCATTTAACTGTGAGTCAAATATTTATAAGGAAATTACGAGTCTCCTTCATTCACCTTGCGTTAATTAATTTAAACATTGTTAAAATACATTAGTGTCAATTTAACTGACATATTGGGAAGTAAATACCTTTTAAATTTTCTTATCTAAGATAATTATAATTAACTAAGCATTATGCATCATCTCCCTAATTGCCACTGCTTATTTTACTTTCTCTTTTAAAGGGAATATAACACCATACTCAGGTGGTATATTCCATCCTATTTCTAAATTCAAGCCATGCTTTGAAATCTCACTTATCATATTACCTTTGGGAAAACTTAAATGCAACCTTCAATGCGCAGACAAGATCAAGCATTGATTGTAGGGTTTACATCATCCTCCAGTCTGCTCCCTGTTTTTCCCGGTATTGTAAATGAGCCCGGGGTCCGCTTTGTCACCTAATCCCAAAATTTGGTGTAGGCACTAGTTATACAAAAGCGACTTTCATCTGACCTTTCAACTTAGAGGGAAAACTAGATCTTTTTTTTTGGATTAGACCGGTATCTTGGTATTTGTGATTATCATTGGAAACATATCTTTATGAAAACTATGATAAAAGAGAGCTCTGTAATATTGCTGACTTGCAAAACACTAGATCAGATGTTGATTGTGACAGCTTATTGTGTAGTCTTTAATATTATTTAGAATCATAGGATATGTAGCCGTGTTGGTTTTTATTTTACTTAAGCCTTGACATTATGTTCAAGGAAACAAACTGTATCGTTTTCCTGTTAAAAAATGATTGAGCGGAAAATAGAGTGGTTTTATCTAGAACTCACATTACTGCTATATTTAAATACCTACTATTATAGGTGTGTTTATAATAGTAACCATAACCAATTTTGCTTTATCATCTTGTATACTTGATGGAAAATACATTTTTCCCAACCTCTTAAAGTCTGAACATTACTTGATCAAGAACATTAAAATTGTCACTGCTTTAAAAAATCCCTTTACTGTATGTTTTTTTGTAATTGTTCATGAAATTGCCCAATTTATAATCATCATCATATCAGCCGAAAGACGTCCACTGGTGGACATAGGCCTCCCCCAAAGAATTCCAAAGTGACCGGTTCTGCACTCCCCACATCCAGCGGACTCCCGCGAACTTTACCAGGTCATCAGTCCACCTTGTCCTACCGAGGGGGGCCTACCAACGCCGCGCCTTCCGGTACGTGGTCGCCACTCGAAAACTTTTCCGCCCCAACGGCCATCAGTTCTACATACTATGTGCTCCGCCCACTGCCACTTAAGTTTAGCGATTCGGAGGGCTATATCGGCTACCTTGGTTCTGCTGCGGGTTGCCACATTTCTGATGCGATCACGCAGAGAAACCCCAACATAGCCTTCTCCATTGCCCTTTGGGTGACTTTGAGTCTTCTTATGAGGCCCATAGTAAGCGACCACGTTTCAGTGCCATATGTCATCACTGGCAACACACTGGTCAAAGACTCGTCTTGAGACACTGCGGAATATTGGATGAAAAGATGTGCCGTAGGTTCTCGAACGCTGCCCAGCCGAGTCGGATTCGACGATTGACCTCTTTCTTGAAGTTGGACCTACCTAACTGGACAGTCTATAATGGGGTGGTAAGATTTATCAGTGATATAACCCTGTCATGTTGTGGCGCCATTGGAATAGGAATAATACCTTGCATGGTATTTTTTCGGCCAACTCATATAGAAATGAAGGTGGTTTCCCTGTTATAGGTAACAAGCGGACTTTAGGCTCCTTGTGATGCGACTGAGACTTAGGGAACCCTATCCCTTCAATCTCAGGCCATAAGTTATAGTCTGTTGTCATGCCATGACTCACATTTTCTGTTAACCCTGATACCTACCGTAATAACGCAGAGATTGAATTGATCGCGACTAAAACCAACAGCGTACAGTCATTGATTGATGATGTCAACTTACTATACATATCTTAGAACCAATGCCATAGAATAGTGTTCGCATTTCGCAACCTGCAACTGTTTTTACACGCTTTTATTTAGTTTCACCTGTCCCGTTGTCTGTCTGTCTGTAATCACATATTGCAAGTTACATTTGACCCACTTCCCGGTGACCGATTGAGCTGAAATTTTGGGTATAAGTATAGTTTGGATGACAATTCAATATTATGGTACCATCGAGCTGATCTGATGATGGAGACAGAAGGTGGCCATGGGAATTCAGTACTTAACCGACGTAACCCCGCTGAGTTTGGGCTCGTTAGCATCGTCTCAATGAGTAGTTGATGATGGTATACAGAAAAGTACAGTCGGCAATAAAAGCTTGTACCAAAAATGATTTTTTTGACAGAAACTTGTTCTTAAATTGAACTTGCGTAAAAGGTGGGGACCAAATTCTTGGCCAGTAGTTAGCCTGGTTAGTCGGTAGTAAGCCATACTGATGAAGTGTACAAAGTTCCGTTGTAACACAAAAATTTACCATAGAGTTGCATGGTTAATTTTCGTGTCACAACGGAAAACTTTCATAGAAAACTTAATTGAGTGAGTTAAGCTGGCTAAGAATTTGGTTGTTACCCATGTACTCTATTAGTAGGTCTTATCTTATCTTGTCTAAGTAACGGCCCTTTCGGATAAACTTCAACCCATTGGGATCTTTTGGGTATTTGCCCCCTCATTTCTGCTACTCCCAAGCTCGCTCAATCATATAAACCTATTAGTAGGTACTTTTTTGGTTGAAATATATTTTTATAGATTAAATATACCTATGAATTTAATTTTACCGAGTCATCTAATGACGTTCGATTACTTAAGTTTTTGATAAGTAGTATATTAGCTATACTACTTGAACCATACACGGACACGCCAAAACTATACACGTGTCTCTCTCTAACAGGCGTGGTTTACGAAAACCGAGCAACGACCTTTCGGATGCTTTGACGTTCGAGTCAATTTTCGATACCACAGATCTGTGCTAAACATACGAAGGGTTAACCCGTCGTTACTGCTGAATCGATG
Source organism: Epinotia ramella (assembly GCA_947578815.1). Classification (NCBI taxonomy): domain Eukaryota; kingdom Metazoa; phylum Arthropoda; class Insecta; order Lepidoptera; family Tortricidae; genus Epinotia; species Epinotia ramella. The sequence goes on along the minus strand of OX388226.1, from coordinate 9,667,487 downwards.
GATATAACAGTATCGATAAATCCTTCACGATTAGTCGACGTCGACCCTTAACCCATTCGCCGCCACTGACTTGAACTCCAGTTCGTCACCGTTGCCACCCACCTGTCACCGACTTCATACGAAGTCCAAAAACAATAGACTTAAGATTTGAGTGGCGTGGTGCCACCTCGATTTTTTCTGTGGCGGCGAATAGGTTAAACTATATGTTAAAGGGAGAAATACCTACTTTCGTTTCCACCGCATAACTGCGTCCTGTCTTGCGGCTATGATGGCTTGATGGCCCATTGTGCTGCCTCTAGGTACTGAACGCCAAGTGTTCCGACAGTTGTTAGTCGCGCGAGTCGTGACTAGGTGGGCGGGTAGTCCAACGCCTTTAGTCACGTCTAGTGATGTGCCGCGGTAATATTACCATTACCAGTAAGATTCTGTTTGGTAATATTACCGGTATCTTTCCAATCTTACCAGTAAGATTCCCAAATGGCGGTAGGATTCGAGACTGTAGTACGAGTACGATTAGTAGAGAATCACGCTAAGATTACTGGTTATGGGTGTAGTTAAATGAGCAGTATGCACCAATGGTTTACTTCTTTTGTCTCTTTCACTCAAATTTCTTATCTTACATAGAACAATGGACGCGAATCGGACTAGTACCTCAGTTCGGACTTTTGCATGATTCAGAGTGCACGTATTTGTGTTGTGTAGTGAAGAAAGAATAAATAATGAAACCAAGAAGTACAGTGTATTGCCATTTTACTGAAAAGACTACAAATAATAAAAAAAGTTACACGTGTAAATTTTGCAGTGTAGTGTACAACTTTGAAAATGCTACTAATACCAATTTGAACAAAGGAAGAGAAATGCTCAGAAACCTATCCATTTTGCGGCAACAGTATTGGATCCCAAAAGCCAAGGCATGCAATTAACAAATCAAGAAAACGTGGACGGATGCGAGGTTTTGGAGGTGAATCAACCAATGTACTAATGGAATTATCCGATTATAAAATGCACAAAGGTATTTGGGAAAAAGACTTTGTGTGGAAGTTGGCAGCAACTGCAGAACCTGTAACATGGTGGGAAACACTGTTTGCTAACACTTCTTTAGGGCAAATAGCTGTTAAAATATTAACAATCCCAGCAACTTCTGCAGCTGTAGAAAGGTCATTCTCTACATTCTCCAATATTCATTCAAAAAAAAGAAACCGCCTCAAAACCAACAGAGCTGGAAAAATAACATATATTTCACATAATTGGAAATTAACGCACGAGTCAACGCCACCGAAAGTAGCGAGAGCCATGAACCAGAATACAGATGAAGGTTTGGATGAATCAGATTCTAGTGATTCTGAAGATGATTTTTCAGACGTCGAAGATGATTGTGGTGATTTCCAAGAGAATGATTTTGAACTCGAAGGGAATGTCATTCTTACTGATCCTTGATTTATGCCATAAATACTAACGAATGAGAAACAAAAACAATTTTATTAGCGTGTCGACGAAGTTTTGATTGAAGATGATTTTGTTTCCCAATTTTGGTAGTAACCAATTATCTACATAAGTAGTAGTAGTTGGTTTAAGAATAAGTGATTTTGTTAGTTTTAGAACCAAATGTTTAAGTACCTATTTTTAATGTGACAAACGAAATTATTATGTGAAGTACCTGATTAAAATGTGATTTTATTGGATTTATTAGTTTTAGAACAAAATGTATATCTATCTCATTTAAACGTGATTTTTGCTAAGACTGATTTACTGAGATTACATACTTTAATTTTATTTTTGTAGGTAAAATATTATTTATTATATGTAAGACGTAACGACGTAAGTATAATAAAGACACGAAAATTTGACTGCGATATGTAACCTATATGAATCTTTACAAATATAATTGTAATTAATCTGTGATCGTTGTTATTTGTTGATTTTTTCTATATTGTTGTAAGTAAACTGATTTTTTAATATCAATATTTTATTTTATTTTTGTTTTCACAAGACAACATTAATAATTAACAAACTACAATATCTACATTAAAAAAACATTTAGTAACTTATTCTGGAACAAATCAAAAGGTTTGTGCTGAATTTACAAGGAAGTAATATTTGTAGTAGTATTGGTAAGATACCTAGTAACATTGGGTAAGTTACCGGTAAGATTGGTAATTTACTATTTGAAAATAACCCTGCACTTATTTTCATTACTAAGGATATTAATACTACCTATTTTTAGTATTAACCACGAAATAACCTCGACTTTTCATTAAAGTCCTGAATCTTACCGTATATTTCCATTTTTTGGTAATATTACCAGTAGCATTACTGGGAAAATACTCGCTTTGGTAATGTTACCGGTAGTTACCCATCACTAGTCACGTCTTCTGTTTTTTGTTGCGAACCTACACGATCGTTAGCTAGTAGAACCTTTGTTAACTTGGGGAAAAAATATAAAAAATCATAGACTGTATTTATTCTGATCTCGGTTTGTATCTACAACTAGTTGTTAAGTCGGTCACAGACTTAGCTATTATACATATTAATATACCAAAATATATATTATAGCTGAGTGTGTGTACTCCGTCAACTAGTACGCAAACTATATCGTAAAACGCCTTTCTATAAATATATATTTTGGTATATTAATACATATAAAGGCCGAAACGCACTGATAGCGGTGGCGGAGCGGCGCGCCGGAGGCGGTACCGCTGGCAGTGCGTTTCGACCTTAAATAGCTAAGTCTATGACGGGCTTCATAAAGCATTACGCTTCGCAGAATTTTAATTTCGCGGAAAACTTTATTCTCCAAAAGCCTCCGTTGTTAGGCTGTTTAAGTTCTATTCTCCTTAACATTATTAGTGTTCGTGTTCAGGTATTCTTAACACTTTGAGTACCAAGAACTCGCTAGGGCGCCCTGCCACTAGCGTTTTTCCATGTAGCGCTAGGAAAAAAATGCACTGGATGTGTTGATTATTTTTCTCTGAAGTAAACTTTGAGGAACAAGATTACCAACATCTGAACCGATCGTTATGACCCGCACCTCGGCAGCGGGGAACATTATCCGCAGGCGGATATGCGAACTCTGTTGATCTATGAAAAATGCAATTTTAACATATCCAGTTCAGATATATTTGACCCCATAGACTTCGACATATTTAAAGAAAGAAAGAAAGATACATTCATTCACAAACACACAGGACACACGTATTAAACAACAAAATAAACAAAAAAACAGATAAAACATGAAACAAGTGTGTCTCTGCGGCAGTGAACCGGACACTGGCTCAGCATTATGCTGAGGTGTCAGACACCTGCAGCGCTGATTTTCAGCCAGCACCGTCGATGACTCACGGAAACGTCATACAAATGTAATAAATAAACTACCTACAGTATTGGGATTTAGTTATAATGCACAATTTATAATGAGTAGTGGCTGGAACACAGTTATATAACATAGACTAGTTAATTGATCAGTCTTTAATGTGTCCAATCGATTTGACACCTATGTTATGACAGTCATAAATCTCGCATCCCACTTCATCACAAATTGAGCAAGTTATAAAATGATGGGAAGATATTTATTGAGTGCGGTAATTACTTAGATATATTTAAAGCTGTACCATGTATGTCGTTCTCTCTGGGGTCGACTCACTTCTCTGAAATGTATGCGAAATTGGATAGAGCTCCGGGCTGCATACCGAGAATCGCAAATTAAATCCTCCTTTCCTCCATACAATACCGATCCTTTTCCTCCTTGCTGATTACAGGAACTCTGCACTCGTCTGTAAGCTGGTAGCAAGCATAATTTGGTCCCGGTATTCGTAACAACTATGCTTAATCAGAGTTCTATTGAGACTGGTTCATCTTCGGAAATATTTGAATAACAACCCTCTGGTTTTCACTTTAGGCATCATGTTTTATATAACCCAACTACTATACAAATGCATCATCAAAATGAAATTAAGAATTCCAAGCTTATTGCTCATGTAATAGAGTTGAATTTCTGTTACTTCATAGGAATTTCGGCGATTTTATAGCAAAGGAAATTCAACTGTGTTCTCCGAACACTTAGATTCAATTATCAGTATCACTCTCATATCGTTTTATTACATTGCAGATTGCATAGACGTTATACGTACGTTAAGGCCGAAACGCACTGACAGCGGTGGCGGAGCGGCGCGGTGCGGCGCGGAGGCGGTACCGGTTGTAATGTTCGAGCTAATATGAAAGGATCCGCACAGAGCGGCGCGGCGCGGCGCGGTTTTCTGTGCGGATCCTTTCATATTAGCTCGAACATTACAACCGGTACCGCCTCCGCGCCGCACCGCGCCGCCCCGCCACCGCTCTCTGTGCGTTTGCAGCTTTACCTACAAATCCTACATCAAAGTCCTGTTATTGACATGGCACATGTTGTTAATTACTTTTGTTCGGATGCCTTCCATTTGTTTTATAGACAGGGTATTTGCTATAATCCTTTATGGCTTAAGAATCTAGCGAATGGAATCCCAGTATTCATCCCGGATAAACGATTTTCCAGGAAACGAGACTAGCTCGATCGATTTTTCAGCGCTGTTAATCCCCATATCCCGTATTCAATAACATCGTTAGAGCCATTTCAAATTACGAACAAATTTATAAATGTTGCTCGTTTACAGGTATAGGATAGATAATTTTGACGTAACTTAGTCTATATGGAATTAAGTCTACACTAATATTATAAAGGGGAATAAGTGAGGTTGTAATTTTATATGTAGGGGGTAATTTCCGTAACGAATCATCCGATTTCAAAATTTATTTCTCCCGTGTGTAGTACGGGCTACGGATTTTAAGGATAGACATAGGCTTTAGGTATTTTACCCGCGGCGTCGCCTTAGTTCTCTGAAATAAACGGGCGGAGCCGCACGGGCAGCTTGTTTTAAACACGCATTCATTATTTTCTTGTATAAGTACAACAGTATTAATATCAACATGCAGGCATCACTTAAAAACGGTACCAATTTCCAAGCTGACGAGTATTTTCCCAACGTTATAAAAGGTCTTTTCACTGCGATGTAATTAAAATTAATAGTAGGACGGCCTGGGCCGCCCTTAAAAAGGGCTAACGTATTTTTTACAAGCGACGATGTACCATTAAAAATGTACATTCTTTGCCATTCACAAGGAGTTACACCCTTTTAGTTTTATTTAATCCCGGCTGATGTCGAGGGTCGGTGTTAGATTTACTTATATCGCTGTGTATTTACATATTAGGTAGATAACAGGTATTTCTAGTTTATGGTCTATCTAGTTTGTGGCCTTTATCAAGCAAGCTTTATTTTAGTTTCTTTCACCTGTCACGGAGTCTTGTGTTATTATTTTACTACTTTGAATTTAACCGGTTTGCTAATGTTCAACTTGGGTACTAGATTACGACCATAGTGCTCTCATAATGGACTACCAAGGTGTTTATAGGAGTCACTCTAAAAGTTTAATGAATCGTCTTGAACGCTAGGTGTTCATACTGTGCATATAAAAGTACCGGCACCAATAAGCATGTCTCAAAAATGAACATTATTTTAGAATAGACGATTCCAATTCCTATAACAGTTTTATAAAAGGTCGGCCAGATTAAATAGTCTCGACCATAAGTAAGGTGACGTTATCTAGGGCACGGTTTCTGAACTTACATCTCACCGCTATTACTTATTCCGTTTCTAATATGTCAGCAAACATGACATCACTATCAGTGATAACCGCATAGCAGTGATGCAACGAAAGAAACGCAGTACGAGTTTCGGCTTGTGTGTGCCAGTTATGGTGGGTTGTTGGGTGTTTGTTGCATTAGAAGAATGGATTGTGTAACCAAGAACTATGGTACAGTCGACGTGAAAGGTATATACATTGTTCGCCTTATTACCATACATCGGGGTTTTCGGAGCGGGAACGTTTGACATTAGCCAAAGAGTAGGTATTTACTTAAAAACAGATCGTACCCTAGTAGGTTTCTACCGAATGAATAATTGATTGAAAAATAAATAAAGATTAATAATACATATAGGTACATATTTTATATTGGTCATTCATTATCAACCTCTTCAGTTAAGTCTATTCATTTATAAGAAAATGCTTCATAGATATCGAGCGTCAAGATTGACATTGTATTAGACACCTATTGTCAACCGTTACCCTTGCTTGTCTAGTAGATAAACTTATATGCAATTGTATTTTAAAAAACTGTAAATAATCAGTCAACACAAATATGCCTCCGAGAAAAAAAACTCGTTACGAGTTTATGCGTTCGTGGATAGAAAATAATCTAGAGATAGAGGTTCGAGATTCTTTATTATTTTGCACCAAGTGCAATGTGAGCTTCGCTCAAACGAAATCTAGTGTAACGCGACATGTCGCATCTAATAAACATACAGGTATGAAATATGATTTCAATAGTGAGCTCTTGAAATTTGTTGTGGGCTGTAATATACCATGGACGCAGGTAAACAATCCGATATTTAAAGATTGTATCGAAAATTGTGTTACCGGTAAATTTGGAAAAACTGCAAAAGTTCCTTCGGAATGTCAACTGCGACGGGAATATTTAAATAAAGCTTACGATGAAAAAATGAATAAAATACGGAGCGAGCTAAAAAATGAATATATATATGTGAGTGTTGACGAAACCACGGATGATTATGGTCGTCAAATAGCTAACGTAATAGTGGGAGCATTACGTGATGATCAAATTGGCACTCAACACTTGATATCCAGTAAACGGTTAGACAGCACGAACAATGTATCAATATCCAATACGGTCACAAGTGCTCTTGATGAATTATGGGGTGCTAACCATAATAATCACAATAAAGTACTTTTACTTTTAACTGACGGTGTGGGCTACATGCTAAAGGCTGGAAGAAATTTAAAATGTATTTTTCCCAATCTTTTGCACGTCACATGTTTGGCTCATGGTTTAAATAGAGTGGCTGAACTAGTAAGAAAACTTTATCCAGATGTGAATGATTTAATCGCAAATGTTAAGAAGACATTTTTGAAATCTCCTAAAAGAATACAAAAGTTTAAAGAAATGCTCCCCGGAGTGCCTTGACCACCTCGACCAACAATTATTCGGTGGGGAACCTGGATAGAAGCTGCAACGTATTACAGCAAACATTACGATGAAGTGAAACGTGTTCTAAATACATTCAGTCCCACCGAAGCCCAGAGTATTAGAAAGGCAAAAAGAGCGTTTGGAAATGCAAATATAAGAAGCGACTTAAATTTCATAGCAAATCATTTGATGACTATCCCAAATGCTATTAAAAAACTACAGGATGCGAAGCTGTCCATCAGCGATAGTTTAAAAATAGTTCATGAAATCTATAGAGATGTTTCCAAATTAAACATGAGCGTAAAAGGAAAACAGATTTATGATAAACTGAAGTTAAAGAAGTGTTAAAGAAGAATTCTGGCTATAGCACACTAAAAATTATAAATGAGTTGGTACAAGGCAAAGAAATAGAACTTCAATCTCAAACTTCTCGTGCATCAATTGATTCCTACAAAAAAATTAAATATATTACAACTGTCGACGTGGAAAGATCATTTAGCTCCTTGAAATGGATATTTACAGCAAGACGCCGTAGATTAACTGTCCCAAATATAGAAAAAATATTAATAGTTTATTCTGAAAATCGTGTCAACTATTCAATTTACAGCAGGTAATTAATTAAAGTTATTTTAATTGTTACCTTATAAGTTATAAGACTTTTACGGAAATTAAAATAAAACTTTGTCACAGATTGTATACAACTCACAGAGAGGTAGTTATTCATTAGGCATAATAAGATATTTTCTTAGACTAACATATCTGTTTATCTCTACTCTTTCTCAAATCATTCCCTCTCCGAAAACCCCGATGTATGCTTATTACAAAGGAATATCTAAAGTGGAAATACATCATCGACGTCGGCTGTACCTATAGTACGATCCATACGAAATACACTCGTTTTCAATTATTTTAAGTACAGTCGAGGAAATTGAATGTTTAGCACTTTTGGACCTTAACGTCATTCTAATAGAGTTGACATGTGCCAAACATTCAATTTCCTCGACCGTACATTACAAGTATCGATTCGAAAGCTACGGTAGCCTAGTGGTTCAGGCATGTGGCTGTCAAGCAGCGGTGGTGGGTTCGAATCCCGGCTCGTACCTATGAGTTTTCGGAACTTATCTACGGAATATTTACCGTTAGCTTTTCGGTGAAGGGAAACATCGTAAGGAAACCGGTCTAATCCCAATAAGGTCTGGTTTTCCCGCTGGTTTGGAAGGTCTCGTAAAACTAGTGCCTTAGCGAAATCTTGGGATTAGGTGTCAAAGCGGAACCCGGTCTCCTTTAGGGCACAACCGGGAATAACGCTAGGAGGACGGACAAGTATCGATTCGATACTCATCTGTTCTGTACTAATATTATAAAGAGGTAAAGTTTGTGAGGGCATAAGTTTGTGTATAGGGAGAAATCTCGAGAGCTACTCAGCCGATATCAATCATTCTTTCGCCTGTGTATAGAATGAACCATTAGGATGGACGCAGGCTATGTTTTATCGCGCGACTTTGCCTGGGTGTTTTATAATACGTGGGTAAGCCGCGCGAGCATTTTGTCATAAATATAGACAAATAGACAATACCTTGATTACCTAGTCACTCTGCTAAACAGCAGTATTTCTGACTTGTTGATAATGTACAAGTAACAAGTCAGAAATATTTTTTTTATACTCGTCGATTATAATCTTTAAATTAGAACATCGCAAACCAGAACGCAGTTGAATACTTTTATTCTGATGCAAAAAATTATGCTCTATGGACCTAGTGTTATATCGAAATAATAATTATTTAATTGTACACAGAACTAGAACGAATTTTGACCAATCACGAGGCTCGATTTACAGAAAGACATCAACCCGTTTAAAAAAAAAAGCGGTTGGGGCTGCACTTCGTTTCAGCAGGGCGATTTTCAATATATTTATTTTATATTTAATAAACTACCAAATTATATAAAGGAAATGCCTTATAGTAAATTTAAGAAGACATTATTTCAATTGTTAATATCATCGACATTTTGTTCGTTTAATGAATTCTTTAATAATAATAATCTAATGAATTTATATTAATGAAAACTATTTGGTCTGTCTAAAGTGCATTTTATTGTAATGTTAAACTCGTCTAATGTAATGTTAATGCTAGGTTAGGTTAGTTATGTTATAAAAATTTGCATGCTGCACGGACAGTTAAGAAAGGTGGAACAAAAAAAAACATGTATATTTTACAGCTACAACTATATTATAACCCTTTTTTACGCAAATAAATGATTATGATTATGAATAGAAGTCTCGTACCTTAATTAGGCCACTCAGCAAGCTTTGTAGCCTAAACGTGGTACTCGACTGAAAAAGCATGCATTATATAACGATTGCATAAAATACTATTGTATATTTTTTAAATCATGAAATTTGATCAAATAAAGCGCCCATGTAATATAAAACTTTTTAACACAATTTGTCACGTGTATTCAATATTCAAAGAGTTCGAGCCATATACGTGTTTTTATACATATACCGTTTATGGGCCGAGCGTTGACATAGTTTCTTCTCGGAAACGCGGTGCCTGGGGGAGCAAAACACGGTTGCTACGCGAAGATTTACTTTGTAAAATGGCGTTCAGCAAAATGTAAACATACTTTCTTTTTTCTATGTATCACTTCCTTTTGATATGGACACCGGACGCTCGGTTTTTTTAGAAAAAATAAATGCTGTGTGCGATATTGGGTGTGGCAATAACCCGTGACAATTGAGAACTACATTACATAGCATATTCTTTCACAGTTTTAATTCAATAAAAAAAAAATCGTAATTACTGAACATACATAGCAGATTCACGCCTTCATTCCCAATAGGGGTAGGCAGAGCACATGAAACTTATGTTCCAGTGCCACTTTTATATATACATTGCAGTGATAGATGGCTAGCGCATTGTCCACGACACACTTTAACCCTGTTCCTGTAGTACGACTCTTACGACACCCACCAGGGTTCGAAAGGGTAATTAATGATAATTATCGTAATAATAACAGATGGATAGTTATCGATTGATAATAACAAAAAATTGCGCTCGTGAAAGTGAACTGTATTCGAACGTGTATCTCCGCACTTGCGTCTAACCGAACGCACGAAGTGTCAACGTCCCCTTACAAGAAAAAAATAGGATTATGCAAAGTTGAGCGAACTCGAGTGCCATTGGTTCATATACTAGTGATAATTATCAAGAAGCGTAATTATCTTGATAATTTCGAACCCTGACACCCACAGGAAGAAAGGGGGTGGTGCTATTCTAACCCGACACTACACGGGGTATAACAGAACAGTTCCATCCTTATTCGTTGTTCTCGGCTAGTACTAGTACCCATAACACAAGCCTTATTTAGCTTACTACGGGGCTAGTACGATTTGTTTAAGATTGTCCCCCTAATATTCATTTATTAATTATTTAATTCGACTAGATTCGTAACATCCACCCGTAAACGGAGGTCAGACGTTGAATAACAACCTAGAGCTGGTTGGTATTCACGACAACCAACAACTCACTTCAAGCAACCGGTATAAGAAAGACATCTAATTAACCATAGTCGTTACGAAGCTAGGCTCACGTTACACTAGAAACGACTGAGCTAAATCAAGGCAAGTTGTTAATCGCAACGGTATCAGAAATGGAGAATTAATCCCAAAATAGGTAGCGAGCCAGACAAGGGGTGTTATCATGGCAACAGCAGACTCCGACCTATCTGTCTCACTCTCGCTAATCTCGCAGCCTGGCGTGGGAGGGGCACGGTAGGTACCGTATCATAGTGCTGTAGTGGAAACAAGTTGTTTATTAAGAGAACTAGGGGCTAATTAAATAACTCGCTTGAATACGTTTCAGTTATTAATGTATAGTGGTGTTGAGACTAACCCCTTTATTTATAAAACTTAAAATGCCTCTGCTAAATAAAATGTGCTTTGTCCCTTTTTTACGAACACAAATGTCAAAGTGACAGATAAAGACAAACAAATTTTAACGCCGTTTTAGTTAAAATAGGCTTGTAGAACGTTTATGAATACGGCCGTCAATCTTTAGTAGGTATATGCTTGAATTTATAATATGTATAACTAAAATAATCGATGTCTGGTCGACTATTAATTGCTGTGAATATTACATGGTATATTCACACCACCAATTTTACTAAGTAAATAATTAGCTATGTATTGAAATATAATTGTAATTATAAGCACAGGGCTTCTCTCTTGAATGAGAGAGAATATACATAAGCGCCCACGCCTTGTAGATAATTATACAATTTATAATGTTATTGTTGAGATACTAAAGGCACCTTTGAATTGTATTTAATCTATTTATTTTTAGGTATATACGATACACGTGTCAAACTCCCAGAATAACGCAATATTGCGTGGGATTTCAGATAAAAACAGCCTTATTGTATTTTCCTTATATTACAGACTTTATAAAAACAGGAAATTGTGTTCTATATGAGTGTGCCCAATTATTCGGCAATGTTATAGGTCGATAAATGATACAGAGAGAAATAATATAATTTAAAAATAAACCATCTTCGTCTGTAGCCCCCGACAGGATTCGAATCTGCGACCTTTCTATTAACCTAGACTGCTCTACCAACTGAGCTACGAGGTAACTTCCTCGTTAAAAATAAATATTTAATTAAATAATTTGTTTCGTTATAAAGGTATAATGTATATAGGTCCTTGAGATTATTTGAGTCGACCGAATTCCATCAAAGTAGTACATTCAAAAAGCGACTCTACCGTCCTAGGTAGAAGATTCCTATTCCAATGACAGTTTTATAAAAATTGACAACTATAATTTTGATTTTGTCCAAGATCTTCAAAAAAATGGCTTACTGATTACATGTTATTATAATATGGATGAATTTCTGAATGACAATTTTTAACTCCAATTTCTGTATTGCACTGTTATTTTTATTTTCTTTATTAAAATCTGACATGTTTGTATTATTCATATTTTTAAATAAGTAGTTTCTTACCTAGTTTGTAAAAATGTATATGGACGACTGTAAAGGTGGGGTAGTAGGTAAGTTACACTTACAACTGCAATTGTAACCCAATCTCCACATCCATTTTAATAAATCATTTCATTTCAAGGGATAATAGTAACTGTAGGACACTGTACTAAAATTATTTTCATATATATACATATTATTGCCAAGCATATCGATTTGAATGCAGGTGTGGAAAAGGTAAATGCCCCACTATCGCACCCTGTATAATTCGGCAATCCCCGTCAAATTGCCGTCAAATCGAAGGTATTTCGTACCCCAATTCTGTAATGTCAGTTCTGATTGGTTCTTCTGGAATCTTGTGAGCTTATCGTAATATAAGCAGGGATTTTAAATTGATCCTCTTTGCTACAGTGTTGGAAAGTTTCAAACAAGCGTGTACCAGAAGAGTTTTCTTGGTAGGATTGCCAATAAGACAGAGGTATATTAATGACTAGCTTCTACCCGCGAATCCGTCCGCGTGCAACTCGTTTATATCGTAGCCCCATACAAACTTTCCCGAGACTCATAACTCTATACCGAATTTCATATAAATCGGTTCAGCGGTTTAAGCGTGAAAAGGTAACAGACAGACACACTTTCGCATTTATAATAATATTAATACGCATGGATTTTTATGAGGTACGTCAGTTATTTTTGAACAAGCAAATATTTGGGGAGGAAACGTCTCGTAAAGTGTTTGTATTTATTTACAGATAATAAAAAAAAATATCCGTCTTTCATACTGCCTCGCGTCAAATTCACCACACACACAATTCAGACAACGTTTGATCGTTCTTTATGCGTCATCTAACAGCCAGCAGCCACCATACAAAACCATCAAAACTACCAATCTCACATACCTGGGACTAAATTCTCGAGGATTCATGATTTTAGTTTTGGGATTGTTTCAAATCATCATCATCATCATCATATCAGCTGAAAGACGTCCACTCTGGACATAGGCCTCCCCCAAAGAGTGCCAAAGCGACCGGTCCTGCGCCACCCGCATCCAGCGGACTCCCGCATCCAGCGGACTCCCGCAACCTTTACCAGGTCATCAGTCCACCTTGTCGGGGGCCTACTCACGCCGCGCCTTCCGGTACGTGGTCGCCACTCGAGAACCTTTCCGCCCCAACGGCCATCGGTTCTACGTGCTATGTGCCCCGCCCACTGCCACTTAAGTTTCGCGATCCGGAGGGCCACATCGGTTACCTTGGTTCTGCTGCGGACAGCCTCTTGTTTCAAATGTGATGTATAAAAGTAGCTTTACTGACGTTAACATATTAATATATACCTATTCTCACAATACGTCCTTAAGTTCATAAACAAATTAGTCAAATTACGCAGAGAAGATCATAAACTACAAAGTGGTGATAAGTATTTTTTTTAACTTTCCCACTAAATTCACGGACAAAAATGAACCGTGTTCTGTAACTATAAGGTTCTAATTCGCAAGTAAACTACGCTTTATCGCTCGTAGGATATTTCAGCGTCATACCTATTAACCATTATCTTATCTCAGAACGCATGGCCTTTCATTTGAATTAACAAATTTCCCAAACATGCATCTCACTTTATCACATCTTTTGAAAAAAACACTTTATTGTGAACAGAATAAAGTTGAGTACCCAACGGACAGCGTAGGTCTGGGATGAAATTCCTCTTCTCCCTACTTAAGTCTTCCGAGGAATTAGTCTGGACTGGAGTAGTCGGAAAAGGTTTCTAATGTAATTTTCTACCGTCTTACCTTAGAGATTTAAAATGGGTTTCGTTTATCGACTTAGACAATTTTCTACATTATAAATGAAGAAAGTAGTCGTCCTAATATTATTAAGTTATTAAAGTTCATTTCATAGTACCAAATCATTGCATTGCCATCTATATTATTCGTAGCTGTAAACTTCCGAATCGATACGACCAAATTGACTTGCATTGTTTTTATTACCATTTATACCAACTGATTAATGAAAGCGGTGCCTCCTAACACAGGTATAATTTACTTAAAAAGATGCCTATCAACGGTTATTTTGAAATGTGTAATTGGGGATGAATAAATATGTTTTGTTTTTATTGAAAACATGGAACACAAGCGCGCTGCCAATCCTTTATTGATTTGAGAATTCATTGTGTTGATAGCTAGAGACGAATGACGAACAGCGCATCCTTGATCGCTCTGGTGACCTTACCACTAAGAACACAACACCACATACTTAAAGAACAAGTGATGTTATTATAGCTGCGGTCTTCTGTAAGGTCGAGGTATTTCCCCAGATGGGCTGCGCTAAAATGTTAGCGAGATGACACCGATGTACCCTACCTACTACTCTGTTTATATGGGGGACAGTAGAGTTGGCCAGTAGTGTTGGCCCCTCTCCTTTCGCAATTGCCCCCCATGTAATAGTTTTTGAGAGTAAGTTTGGCTTAGCCAGCCACATCAGAGCTCACAATAGGGAAACTCCGTAATTGCTAGAGTCGCCGTCATCAAAAACGATGAGGGCTATATATTTACATATATGTTTAGGTATATACCTCTTTATTTTTATCTCTTGTACAACGCGGGACATAATCTACAGTTCCAAAATCATCTCTTACCAAAAGAAGGTAAGTGGGATTTGTGAATTTCGTTGTTTCTCCGTTAAATTACGGGATTATTGTAACGTTTGCTAGCATTAAGCTACGAGCATTGCTTATCCGATCTACAGACAAATGTAGCACAGGTATAGCGAGTAAATTCTCACATGCTACGCTAATTTAAACCTTGTGCCAATGTTATAAAGACCTTGGGAAAGCTATTTTCACTTAATCTCTATCCACCAGAAAATCTCTGTTTGGATGCAATCCCCACTGTTGATCTAATTAAATTAGATATGTTACCGACGTTCATTGAACGTGTCATTTCAAACCCGGCCACTGTATTAAGAGGCTGACAAGACCTAATTTGGTGAAATTGATGTTATTTAAGCAGTTTTTTAGGAGCAGTGTTCTAGCACATCAAAAAAAATAATATGTTAATATTCACCATATTTCAAAGACCGTGGACGCGCTCGATACATAATTGGACGAAATCGGCTCGATAAAAAATAATTGCAAAGATTGGTCTTCAAATCATCTTAAACGGTTCTATGTCTATATTTTTTCGACGTATGGGTCTGCAATTAAAAACATGAAGTCAACATATTTATACCTAAACCGCTAACGAGTCACATTTCACAAATAATCCACAGTTTTTTTATTTCAATATTTATGTACTTATTATCAAAAACCGCCCAGTGACACTCGCTCTCGTTTACTCCGATACAAATAGACAGTTTGCGCGCTATCCCAAATCCTCAAGGGCATTTTGGTGTTGAAAGCGTCTTAAGTTATTTCAACTCTGCGTTTTCGTCAGAGATTAGTGATCTAATATTATGGCTATTTTACAAAACGCATCTACAGTCGACGCCAATGACATGTTTACATCTTTGCACCTTATTGCTTTGTAATATTATAAATTCACTACATTATTATGTTTTTCAGTGGAACATTACGTAATCTTTTGTTCTTTTTAAGATATTCCTGATTCTACTGTTCATAACAAATGTCTGTCAAAATATGTTCGCCATGGCGAGAACTGTGTGTAATCAAATTGTTAGAAATCGACTAACAAGTAACAATGTAAATAGACTAATAAAGTAATAAAAGTGTTCTAAAATTGCGCACCAGATATTATTTATGTTTAGCCTAAAGGATGACTGGTTCCTTGAAGCATTCAGTTCGCCTTTTGTATTTGTTACTTGTTACCGTGCAATAACGTTTAAATAAATAAATGTAATATTGCAAGTTTATTTTAACCCACTTTCAGTGGAATGACTTTAAATTCAGTTAGCAAATGCAGATTGTATTATTATAGCAACTATTAGGCTTGTATTAAAATATAAATATTATATCCAACTGCATCCATTTGTTCTATATCCTGCCTTTCCAAACCTATTTGAGCAGTGAAGAACTCACCAACCATATATCATTGCGAATTCACATTACAAAATGTGTTTACGAAATAAAACAATAACATAATTGCACAGTTGTTCACGAGGCGCGCACATGTTTTTTCTTAATAACCTACTTCTGATATGCGTTACAACGCCGTCGCAGAAATAAGTCAAGTTCAATGAAATTGATAACGGCTTGTATCTGTAGTTTCCGCCGTGATCTCGAGTGACTTGTGGACAGTAGTGTTTGTATGGATATAGAGATGATGCAGCGAGACTCTTGACGATAGTTATTTAGACTTCTAAGCCCTCCCGACTCCTGTGCTATCCATGGGTACAGAATAACTAATAGTAAAACGTACAAAAAGTTTGCGGTTCGATAGGACGCGTGCGTACCGTAGCAACCCTAATGCCGGCTGTACACATTGGGCCAACGTTGGCGCTTGAGCAGGATGCAGCTATGCGTTAGAGCGAGAGGGCTATAGTTCGATCTCATGCGTTTACATAGCTGCATCCTGCTCACTCGCCAACGTTGGCCCAAGGTGTACAGCCGGCATAACATGCCTGCCGGGGCCGGTAGATATGTACTTGTAGCGGTGCGACGAAATCACGGAGTAAGCCGCCCTTTGCAAGACCATTGACTATAGTTATCCGGGCTTCATGTTCCTCCCGACTCCGCTGTTATCCATGGGGATTACTCAACCGCGAAGAGTTTGATTAGAATAGCTGTCAGTTCATATAAACTTTGACGTATTTATATGGCAACACCGTCACCTCCAATCCTTGTGTGTTGACAATACTGTACGGTAAGCCGGGAGGGGTAGGAATTTCGGATGCATATGCGAAGTGCCCTTAGTGTACGGCCCGGCCCGGTGCTCCGAGTGATAATACCAAATGCAATTTATGTGGACGAACCACCCCCCTCGTAGCGGAGCTTGCACTCAGGCCGGTACACTAACGCGTTTAAAGTGCATACCTACGGTCACCATTTCTGTTAACTTTGTACATTCTAAAAGATGCATAGAGGCCGATATTAAAAACCTATACCTTAAGACATAAGTTTGAATAGCACGATTACTTTCCAGTTACACCACCTATATCTAAGCGCTGCTATGAACTTCTGCACAAAGGTATTTTTGACTTTAAAGTTCGAACCTCTGATTACTAATAGCGGGTCCAATATAGGTTCTTTTTAAAGTCATGCAGTCCACAAAAGAAAGGTTGAGCTCCTGCGGTTGACACCGGCACCTTACCTTTATGAACGCTTTAAGACTCTCTACAAAGTTTCTATTCAATCAAGTTTAATGTTAAAAAATGCAGTAGAGCATTAAGTCTAACTTTTGCTTAAAGCAGGCCAATACTAAGGAAACATTATGATTTCTTACCTTAGTTATGCGGAAAAAATCTTTCAATCCCATTAAACTACGGCGTAACAAATACTGGTCACAAACAACGAATGTATGACTCACGTACTTATTTACACAATTATACTTGAGATTATACGTGTTGGCCGAATTGCATCAAAGTAGTACATTCAAACGGCAACTTTATCGTCCAAGGTAGAAGATTCAAATTCCAATGACACCATTATAAAAAGTCAGTCACAAATAATCTGAACTATACAAACGCTGTATTTTTCTAACATATTAGCAGCTTTATTGCAGTTCTCCTTGTAATGTATCTTATTATCTACAATAATAATGAATGACGGAACATTCTAATTCTAACATTGTATGCAGCTTACTGGAGAAACAACAATGTCGGGTTTCTTTTACTACATGCCACTAATAAAGCTGAGCAAACGCTCTCATCCGCATATATAAGGTTTCTTTATATATCTCAGACAAACAGATAGGGTACAATATCCATGCCCTAAGATAAATACAATCGACGTATGTTTGTTGCTAGACGGACAACACGAACATTAGGTATAGGTACGCAACTATAGGCATGATGCCTCATGTTCAAATTGATAACGTAGTGATGCTCAATGGATAGTTAAACTATCAAATTATCGTAATAAAGTATAAATTATAAAATATAATTAAAATCATAAAAAGATATGAACCATGAAAGTTTAGAAAAAATATGCATTTACTTTATCGTCCAAGAGTAAATTTAAAGCTTTTATAGTAACAATATTTGTACGACAACTATGTAATTAAACGCAGTACCTATTTTGCGACCGAAACAACAATTTACCTGATTTTCCATACAACGATTAATACAAATGTCAGTTGTGACGTCATACCTGTGTGTCTATCAGTACGATGCGTTTTGTGCTGCCGCCAGCGAACTCAATCTACGTCCCAATTTTTTGGGTATTTATGTTGTTCAATTGTATTTGCTCCCATACTAACATTTGTTCCTCTCCAAAAACTGGTTCGAATGACATCATAAAAAAATCTTAGTCATCATACCTATTGTCGCAGAAGCCGTGTAGATAAATCTGTGGCGAATTTACGAGTATACAGTGGTACATGCTACACAACACACCTAGTTTTAAATGTTTTTGTGAATTGTAAATATAGGTTTTCCTCCTCATAAAACTTAAAATGCTTCCGATACATAAAATGTGTTTTGTTCCTTTCTTACGAACACAAATGTCAAAGTAATGGGTGGAGACAATCGAATATTAACGGCAATAGGTTTGTTGACTTTGTTTTGATTTGTTTTTTAGATAAAGGTCCGCGAAAGGGACGTTATTATATGCATGTATATTTATTTACAGTTTCCACGTAAAAATAAAGGGACTTTAGTGATTTAGTCGAAACTTCACAGGCAAATGAATATCGCGTTAGACCCCGGCTCGTACCACTGAGTTTTTTCAAAACGCTTTAATGTACCTACGATATATCATTTGATATTAACCAGCGGCTTTTCGGTGAAGGAAAACTTCGTGAGGAAACCGGTCTAATGTCAATAAGTTCTAGTTTTTCCCCTGGGTTGGAAGGTCAGGTGGCAGTTGCTTTCGCACATTTGAGCACTACCGGGAAAAACGCTAGGAGTTTGATGATGAGCCGTGTGTTTTTTAAATACAAAGCGCGAGAGTTTAAAGTGTTATTACTTATTATTATTATTATCATCATCATCACCATCATTATCATCATCAATGGCCTTCGAGTCTATTACAAACCATACAAGCAGTGTCAAGAGGGAGACAACGTCTTCCATGATGCATGGCTGTGTAGGAAGTGTTATAAAACTACTAGCTTCTGCCCGCGACTCCGTCCGCCTGAAACTCGTTTATATCTTTCATCTCTCATCTGACCCACTTAAGGGATCATTTCCGGGATAAAAACTAACCCATGTCCCTCCCCGCTATTCAAACTATCTCCATACCAAATTTCATTAGCGTTTTAAGCGTGAAGAGGTAACAGACAGATACACTTTCGCATTTATAATATTAGTATAGATTTGAAAAGGGAATAAGCTTTTGTATAACGCGTTGGAAATTCGTAGCTGAAACGGCTGCGCTGGTGACACGTAGATGACATCTGCACAAACCTGACAGGCGACAGTTGACTTGACAGTCGGTCCGGTGGACATTGCTCGTCTAGCATGGGTCGTGTTCCATATAATGCGGCGTGTACATGTTGGGCTAACCGCGGCAAGCTGAGGGACGCAGTATACGGTGGAATGCCACATAAGCTTGGTGAGCCTTATATTAGTATACCTAGTAAAGACTATAGATTACCACCCAAATCTACCAAAACGACCTAAGTTTTTGGTCCTAAAATATATAATGCCATTCCTGATCGCATTAAAAATCTGAAAAAATGCCCTTTTATGACGTTTCGGAACTGTGTAAATATTAACATTGAAATATATTGTACCTCATTGTGAAATTCTAAATATGACACTATTATCAATTTTATTATATTAGACATGTGTACATTTTTTAAACAATGTTAGTTTTTGACATATTAACAAATTCGAATTAATTTAATTTTTATCGAATATGAACGTTTTGACGTTAGTGTGCATTATAAATAAATGAGTATGAGTACCGCAGAAAGGTTACATATGTTTCACATCGACTGTACGTCCTTAAGATTTTTTAAGTAACTATAACATCCAATATTTCATGTTTTCCGTATGGAGCAATCGTCTTAATAATGTAAGCAATCTTATCTTAAGCACGAGGGATTACAGACCCACGTGAACCTGAACAACACGCTGTCCTTCGCGTATTTCCAGCTAGACGCTCACAGCTCTTACATAAACTCTATATCTGGCCTAGCCAATACATAACTATGTAGTGTATGTGACATAATGGCTACTAGGTCCACAAAACAATTAGCAATTAGCGACAGCCGACTAGTTTTTATATGGTGGCAAACAAGCGTATAACCCACCTGAAAATACGATTGCAACTTTAAATAAAAGTGTTAGACTTCGCCATCCTTTAGAAGGTGAAAATTTTAATATTTATGCGGAGTCGTTAACATTAACACGGTGCATTCTAGGAAGCCTACTCTCATTAGCAGGTCGCGACGGAGACGAGCAAATCTACCCTCTTTCCAATTTGCGCGAGTGAGACAAGACTCGCCGAGTCTCGCGTGACGTGACTTGGCACCAAGTTGTGCTATGCCGGGGTACCACGGCCTGATTTCTCACAGGTCAGACCGCGCCAGGCCAGACCGACAGGCCTGTCGTCGCTCGTCCTATCCATCGGGAGTCGGTAAGTTCAAAGGCCCGGCGCGACGGTGGCTTTTGCGGCCGGGGTCCCACGGCCTTGTTTCTCACAGATCAGATCGGGCCAGGCCAGACGCGACGGTTCCCATGGCCAGCCGGTCTGGCCCGGCGCGGTCTGACCTGTAGGAGGGTGGCACGAGCGTGGCACGATCCGGCCTAGCCTGTGATAACACGGGCCGTGGGACCCAGCCATTAGACGTACTAGAAGACTAGAACAGAACACTATGGTAGCCATAGTGTTCTGTTCTTCAGTGGAGTTCGTTACTTCCCCAGTTGGAATAGCCCAATAGAACGAGATGACTCAGGTAATATGGCATTCCCCTACACTATCTCTGTTAGTAGCAAGATAGTACCGGTTCTAATACTTTGTCGCAGTACATAAAAGCACTGCGGCAGTTATACGAGTATTGCGAGTCAATGTAGTAAAAGCGACAAGGTACTAAAGTTATTCAGAGCGTTATTGCTTATGGCCGCTCGGATAACATTTTAATTGTGTTCACGATTATTGCTGTCAAGTAAATAAATGACGAGCGGCGATATTTTCTGTTACAGTAAGTTCTTAATTTTGTTCAAAGTGAATGAGTGTACATTGTTATTACTCTTCATAATGGTTATTACAAATTTATCAAGTTTGAATCAGACTCGCGCATTAGGTGGACTATCTATCTGGTACTTGTAAAAAATATCCATTGCAAATCAGAGTGTCTGATATTTAGGGTTCCGTACCCAAAGGGTAAAAACGGGACCTTATTACTAAGACTCCGCTGTCTGTCTTGTCTGTCTGTCACCAGGCTGTATCTCATGAACCATGATAGTTAGACAGTTGAAATTTTCACAGATGATGTATTTATATAAATACTTAAAATATAACAACAAATACTTAAAATCGGCCAAGTGCCAGTCGGAGTGGGGCTCCCATACAACAGACATGATTTTTTTGCTTTTTTATAGATAATGGTACGGAACGCTTCGTGCGCGAGTCCGACTCGCACTTGTTTTCATTAATGGGCCATGTGCCAATTTGTTGCGCTGGCGTATATTCTGCGAAAATTTTGTTATGTATAACTTTGTTGTTGTTGGACAGTTTGAACAGCGGTTCGCTCAATCTCAGTGCCCCCCGGCACGTCACCTTCGGCTCGGACCTCGAACCCACTCGTCCATATATTGCCTACCTTAGCGTTTACAACAATGTACTATATTTATATCTAGCTGCCCGGCCCGGCTTCGCACGGTTAGTGCGTAGGAATGAAGCATTTTCCCGCGGTAAAAAGTAGCCTATGTTCATCAGGGATAATGTTGGCTTCTAATGGTAAAAGAATTTTTCAAATCAGTCCAGTAGTTTCGGAGCCTATTCAATACAAACAAACAAACAAATATTTCCTCTTAATATTAGTGTAGATTAGTTCGTATAATACGTTTTGGCCAGGTCTTTCGCATGCCTGAGACGTACTGGCTGAAAAAAAAGGTCTCTTGCTCTCATATCATAACGACTTTGAATATTTTTTGCTCTGAATATCCGCAGGTAGTCAGGTAAATCTATAGTTTTGTAGGTACCCGTACCTGAGGCGAAAAGGAAAGATAATACTTTGGGTGTTACCTTAATCGATGTGACAGACACTTTACGACAAAGTTTAATCTCAGAGACCATAAATTGTTCAACTGTAGCTAACCGTTTTCTCGCTTAATTCACTCTGGGAAAGAGTATATGTACCTAGTTTGTATTTTGATCATAGCGTAAATTAGTATACTTAACTGCCTTTTTTAAAACGCAAGAATGAACCGATTCGCTTGTTGTACTTCTAAACAATATCACCCCATCCATACACGTCTCTTTCTAGCAACGAAGCTGTATGGATGGGCTAATAATAGTAGGAGATACGATTAGAGGCACAACCTTCACCCCATCTGTTGAATGGATGAAGAGTGTTTTTATCCAACTACTTTCTGCCCGCGACTCCGTCCGCGTGGAACTCGTTTCACCCCCCCCATGTCTTTCCTGGGGGGATGATTTCCGGGATTAAAACTATCCTATGTCCTTCCCCGGGACTCAAACTATGTCTATCTCTGTACCAAATTTAATCTAAATCAGTTCAGGGGTTTAAGCGTGAAGAGGTAACAGACGCACTTTCGCATTTATAATATTAGTACGGATTTAGTACTTAAAAAAATACTTCGCCAATGGGTTGGTTCAGTGCGGATTCATTGGGACTTTGCTTGTAAGTACGTTTTAGGTGGATGTCACACTGCGCCGCATCTCCGGACGGAGGTGCGTTTCTCGTTGTATGCAAGCACCTCAGTTTGTATATAAATTCCGTATGGCACCTCCGTCCGGCGAAATTTGTATGCAGCTCCGCACCTCCGTTCGGAGATGCTGCGCAGTGTGACATCCGCCTTGGGTCCACAATGCTCGTAGTCACCTAATAAAATAGCTTACAAAAAACGCAATGCGCAGAAATGAAACCCATAATAATGCACGATAAGGTCTAAATTGCTCCAATCTATAATGGCCCTTACGCCCTTGTGATAAGGCCCACAGACAGCTGACACGGCTATCGGTAAATGAATGCCGGTGACTCAGCATTCACGTGTTTTGTGGCGTGGTTTGGGGCAAAGATTATTCAGACGGGTACATTGTATTGTGAGCCAGTCTACAGTATAATTAAGGTAGAATACGTTTTTATTTATTGAGAGAAACAGGGCGGCTGGCTTGCCTCGAGACGCGCTGAGGCAAACACCGGGGCCGTAGACGAGGTTACAATCGACAAGCGCTAACGCTAACGAATAAAATGTATGGGAATGACAGATGCCGACGAAACACTTTTCGTTAACATCTGTCATTCCCATACATTTTATTAGTTAGCGTTATTAGCGCTTGTCGATTGTAACCTTGTTTAGGCCCCCTGATATTGTTGCGAAATATATTAAAATACGTCTGGGTAGCAGGCTTGGCGTTGGTCGGCCGGTTGATTTTACGGCGGCTCTGGGTAGGTTTTATGGTGCCTTTCCATGCTTGTCAAGGTCCGACAAGCGTCCACAAGCACAAGCGTGTAAACGGGGGTGTTTGGCTTGGCTTGCGAGAGCTTGGACCGATCCGGACTAGTGTCGGTTTTTGAACACAGATCAAAGGAAGCTATAAGAACCACACTAACGTACTCGCAAGCGTGTAAATGCCATCCAAGCGTTTGTGACGGCTTGGAGCTTGTGGATGCTTGTCGAACCTTGACAAGCATGGAAAGGCACCATTAGACCTTTTTCAACTACAAACCTGAAGGGGTAGGCAGAGCACGTGAAATGTCCGTGCCACTTCTAGCAATTATAGGGTAAAAGATGGACGACATGTTATATTGCATTGATCTACTGATCCCATTTCAAAAATTCGTTCATTTTAGAATGGACCTTCCGTTACGAAGTGGACTATATTTTACGTTAAGGTGTTACAGAACGCAGGCAAAACCGCAGGGACACTTACTTCATTAATTATTGTATACACAGTACAGGCAACAAAAATATCTACGTTAACAACGCAGTGAAAAATGTCTTAACAATGACATTGACTCTATTATTATGTCAAGAATAGCCTCAACATTGCTGAATGTTCAGTTTTCACATAGACTTTAGATTTACCTTGGTAATATATAAACTGACTATGCAATAATTTGACTAAATTCCATTGTTGTATTAATAAGTTAGCTTAGAACTGTTTAGAGATTTTCTGCCAAAAGCTAGGAAGGATGATCTAATCGCGATCATCGAATACCAGACGCATCAATGCATTCAGATTCATGGATATTTTAGAAACTGGAGCATAGCATATCGATACTACCCTTAATGCGAAAGTGTGTCTATTTGTCTGTCTGTTACTTCTCACGCTTAAACCGCTGAACCCACTTCGATGAAATTTGGTATAGAGATAGTTTGAGTCCCAGTGAAGGACATAGGATAGTTTTTATCCCAGAAATCATCCCCTAAGGGGATGAAATGAGGGGTGAAAGTTTGTTCGGAGCTACGATATAAACGAGTTCCACGCGGACGGAGTCGCGGGCAGAAGCGGGTAATCTCATATAACTCCGAATCCTAAGTAAATCTGACCACTCTAGTCGAGTCAAAATAGGCATAAGGTTTTTCACTACATAGTCTTAGCGAGTTATATACACAGTTGAAGTTTATACAACGCTTATAAAATAGGTTGAATTCTCCCCAAGAATCGGGTTCCGTTCTCGAAACACGGAATGCTAAAAGGGTCATTAGTACACTTAAATTAGTTCACAAGGGCCCAGTCCCTTGGCATAATCCTGATCTTATTCCGTAATTTCCGCTTCTGGACACACGCCAGCTATATATTACAGGAGACAGGGTCACCAAGGGAGCCCTGCGCGAAACCCGGGGTCGTTGACCTTTGTGACGCCCTTATTTTAGAAGTTTCACCTTTTTATTGGGTCAGAGTAAGGCGCAGTAACATGTATACGATGGTTCTTATGTCGGGGGAGTATGACTTAAAATTGTATATATTTACAGAGGTGACCGTGCGTATATTTATTTACCGGGTAAAGCTTACAAACGAGCGTATTTTAAAGTGCTTCATGTATTTTGTAATTTATTCTTTGTGATACACATATTCTGTTAGCTCGAGCAAGCATTTCATAATTTTTTAATGGCCGTACAAGTTAAATTACAAGCTTTATATTAACTTGCCCTGTTAGTATGTATGGGACAAATCTTGCAAGTTAAATTTGACCCACTGCCCGGTGACCGATTGAGCTGAAATTCTGGGTATGGTTGGTACCATCAAGCTGATCTGATGATGGAGACAGAAGGTGGCCATGTGAATTCGGTACTTAACCGACGTAACCCCGTTGAGTTGGGGTTCGTTAGAATCGTCTCAATGAGTAATTGATGATGGTATACAGAAATGTACAGTCGGCAATAAAAGCTTGCACCAAAAATGAAATTTTTGACAGAAACTTATTCTTTACTCTACTACCTATCTTATCTTAGTGCGTTAGGCGAAATTAAGAATAAAGTTGATTCTAAGATGCAATTGTGACGTTGAACTTCAGATTGAAATCTGTTTTCCAGTCTAGTTAGTTATCTATTTAGAGACTTTATATTTGGTACCCGTCCAACTATTGGCACTATCAACTCTATTTCGAAGCAATAGTGATGAAGATTCAGCAGACACTGGATGCGATAGTCATGCTCGAGTCAGGTGCTTTTATATGCCAATAATAGATATTAGGGTTCCGTACCCAAAGGGTAAAAACGGGACCCTATTACTAAGAATTCGTGAAATGTCTGTCACCAGGCTATATCTCAAGAACCGCGATAGCTAGACAGTTGAAATTTTCACAGATTATGTATTTCTGTTGCCGCTATGACAACAAATACTTAAAACAAAATAAAATTGATATTTAAGGGGGGCTCCCATACAACAAACGTTTTTTTTTTCAGTCTGTATCTCAAGAACCGCGATAGCTAGACAGGAGAAATTTTCACAAATTATGTATTTCTATTGCCGCTATAACAAGAAATACTAAAAACAACATAAAATAAATATTTAAGTGGGGCTCCTATACAACAAACTTTTGGTTTTTTCACTGTGTCTATAGATAATGGTACGGACCGTACCGGCCAAGTACGAGAGAAGGGTTTCGTGCGCGAGTCCGACTCGCACTTGGGCGGTTTTTTTTTCAGTATATTGTTATCTATCAACGTCGAGCATGCATAAAAAATGAATGAAGCAAGAAAGGTTTGTCAGTCGAGATCTTAGCAAGTGGAAATCCGTGATCTGCCTACCGCTCCGAGAAATAGGCGTAATTATACAGGGTGCAATCTTTTACGTGATACAAAATAGCAAAATGTGAATCTATCCATGATTCTGAGCAACTTTTATTATGGGACCAACTTTGTGTTATGCCAAAAAAATCCAACTATTTCATTAACTCTGCTCATTTTAGACTGACAAGAATGTATGAACAGGTGTGTTTTTTTTGGCATAACACAAAGTTGGTCCCATAATAAAAGTTGCTCAGAATCATGGATAGATTCACATTTTGCTATTTTGTATCACGTAAAAGATTGCACCCTGTATATTATGTATGTATGTATGTTATCTATCAATTAATTAATTCGCAATGCTCTTGTTTCTGAAAAGTGTATCACTTTATCACCGTCTGACTTTCAATTAGAACTGCCAGAGCTAAGAGACGGTTACACAGACGATAGGCTTGGGACGCAATCCTTTCCCTTATAAATAATTGCGATGGGAATTTGTAACAATATAATCCTTTCAAATATCGACCTTACGACCTAGGTAAGGAGGTTCAAATTTTAGTGACACAATGTCGTTTATTTTGAATAACATGTTAAGTCGAGACGAGACCAAGAATGATGGAGGAAAAGTCAGTAGCTGGGCGATTTTGACGCATTGGATGTTCTTTAGCGAAAACAAACATTTGTTTCGAAGTTTTGGGGATGCATAGCGTAAGAGGGAGAAAAACATTGAAACAAACTTGAGAACAAACATTATTTTAGGAACTATGAAGTATAAATTTCATTGTATTCAGTTTCATTGTTAGATCTCGGAAAGAATATCTTAACCCGACACGTGGACTATAGTCGGTTTTTGTAACAAGGGAACGTTCAAGTTTCACCCGCGCTCGTTAATAAAGGGGCATGGAATAACCGGTTTATCTTTCTTTAATAGTTCTAAGTTAAAAGTTTTCTCAGCAGCTTTCCCGAGGAACTTATAAAAGTTCCAACCTACCATCTGTATAGCCAAGTCTCAAGCGACACAATTTGTAAGCGTCAAGTATTAACGTCGGTGGTCGGAGCGATTGTGAGATGCATTAGTCACACCTTTAGTCCTCTATTAGACTATGTCGGTATGCCAGAAAATACGTTTTATAATTCATATCTTTTTAAAAGTAGTTCATCGTTCATTTTATTTAAGAATGGCCCGAGACTGCTCGGAATTAGGAGGTTGGAAGAAGTGAAGTATAGTTCATTTATTTAAAATCAATACTCCCGGAAGCGTGGATTTTTTTTATAATGTCACACCTGCTGCATTTTACTTTACCTCAAATAGACGGTGTGAAAAGCAATATGTGCCACTCGGTAGCAAAATTATTTCCATCTTGGGCGTAAACACTTGAATTCCTCGTTACGCTCAAAATTCAACCTTAGAATCCAATTGAAGAATCTTTCGCTTTACTATAGATTATATACGATTCAATATAGCGCCCTCGCTGTAAATATATCATTTTGCTCCCTTGAGACAAAATCTGCAATTTTCTTTACTTAGTCCATGTAACTTCGTCTATTTTTACGATGTCGTAGCGAAGCGGGTTTCCAATGAAATATGCCAAAGGAAAACATTAACAGTTTATGAAGCCACTACGTATTCAATGTATGTCATATGTCGTTTCCATATAAAACAACCAATTTGTCGATAGTCAATAAAGCGCTGTTGTTGGTATAACGATTCAATTAAATATCGCCCTTATTAAAAAAATACAAAACTGTGCTTTTTGGAACACGAATTCCTATAAATAGAAATATACTTAGTTTTTTGTTTCTTTATTCATCTCAGAACATTCTAGAAACGCGTTGTAGAACATTCATATATATATTGAACATGTTATTTATTACAAACTGAATAAAGGTGACGTAACGAAGTTTCTCAAATGTTAATAGGAATCAATCCAATTTGGGCACTCAATTTATAAATTAGCTTGGCATTTACGCCCGACCCGCCACGGAACCAGTATAACTCTGACATCAGTTCACGTGTAGTTCTTATGAACTTTGGGGTCAAGTTGAACTAGTAATGGTGGGTGAGGTGGGTACATGTAGTGAATCGCAGGGCTTGAGTGGCAATGAATAAACATAAATGAATGGTTGATGAAAGGTTAGACGGGTATTGTTTGTGAAATGAAGGGTTTAGGTGTTTATGTAGAGGGAGGCTCGTATTTATGAGATACTTATAAACTTATAGATGATATTATAGAAAGTAAAATGAAAATTTAGATGGAGCAGGTAATCGCCATACGATTTCTTAAACTACTTCATCAGTTTATAATAGTTATTTATGCTACAAGTGTGGAAAGTAGGTGATTTCCGACGAGTGTCATTTTTATACATGAGCGAGTGAAGCGAGCGAATGTATAATTCGACACGAGTCGGAAATCATCTTTACGCGCGTGTATCATACAACGTTTTACAATGCCTTGTGTGAGGAAATATAGTAAATGTTGAAATGTCGGTTTAAAACAGATGTTAAAATTGAAGAACCTAGGTAGATTGTCAGGTACCTACTTATTATCTGGAACTGCATTTAACAACTTCTCCACATCTTTGGCTATCAAGCTTATTCACTTAAAAGTTAAAACCATTGTATTGTGGTTTTGGAACAAAATTAATTTTGAGTAACTCAATTTATTAAACAACAAAAAGACGCTGTACCGTCGTAGTTCTGACTTTCTAAGAAACATACTGACACTATTGAAACGCAATCAATCATTATTATTATTGATTACTCACTTTCACTCGACATTTTAAACATATTTACATAAAATAACTCCAAAGTAAACAACAATCACAACAATGGCCGGCTTTTTAGATACATGCGCGGTCGACATATGCGCATTGCGCATGTGCAAGTCGCCATACTGTCGTATTGCAAAAGGCATAAGAAAGATATGCGTTTTTAATTTATTTATTGTTCAAAAATTCAAAATTCAAAAAAATTAATAAATCATTTTATACATTATTAGTATTTATGTACCTTTTATATGAAAGTAAACGTGTAATTGAAATATTTGTAAAACTTTTCTCGAGTAATAAAAACTCGTGTCGGGCTGACGACCGACTAGAAAATTTAAAAAAAATTGAAAAGTAAAAAGCACTAGTGCGAAAAAGTGGCACTTTCCGCACGATTTTGTTGCTTGGAAAACGCTCTTTTCGAGCACATGCATTGTAAAATATATTAGAATACCTGCTGGGTGGACAAAGGCTATAATTAACGCGCGGCTGCGCCCGCGTATTACAAAGCACGCAGACGGAGTCGCGTGGGCAGCTAGTTTATAATATGTACATTCATACATACACACATATATACATTTACGTTCGTTTATTCCCAGAAGGGGTAGACAGAACACATTATATTAAATCAATATTGGGATATTGCAGTGACAGGTTTCTAGCCTATCGCCCACAACGCTACACGGGAAGAAAGGGGGTTAGTGCTATTCTAATTTCTAACCTGACACCACACGGGGAATTATTTGTATAGATCATATCTTTATTATGATCATATCAGCCGAAAGAGGTCCACTGCTGGACATAGGCCTCCCCCACAGAGTGCCACAATTACCGGTCCTACACCTCACGCACGCAGCCACACGGGGAATTATTTGTATAGATTCAAGATCATCATATCAGCCGATAGACGTCCACTGTTGGACATAGGTCTCCCCCAAAGAGTGCCACAATGACAGGTCCTACGCCACCCGCACCCAGCGGAATCCCGTGACGTTTACCAGGTCATCAGTCTCTTGTGGGGGTCTACACACGCTGCACCTGCCAGTACGTTACGTAGTATTTATTCAAACTAATATATTTTCATTCCTCTACTAATTTTATTTTGCATCAGCACTGCCCATGCAGAGAAGATACGAAACTATTCACAATTTCGATGTCTGCTGATAACTTTCCAATGCTTTCCATTTCCGAAGCCAATATTGAAACTGAAGTGAACGTTCGCCGTTCCCATCTTTTAATATTCGTAATATCGTTTTTGGAGTAGTTCCAAAAGTTAAAGCGACGGTTATGCTATCGTAGGTTGCTGTTGGTGGCCCCGCAGGAATGCTGGCGTGTGTAGACTGTGTAACCTGCCGCCCTGGTTTAACTGGGTTGCGATAAATCTGTCTAGACAGCCAACATTCCCATTGATACCCACTGGGCCCCAGGTCCTCGTGAACAAGCACATCTTTTGGCCAAAATGGATCGCAAACACGGAGCTGTGGAAAATAACAGAGCATGGTGTCTGCATACAGATACGGAAATAGCATTATATTGGGCGTATCGTTCGGAAACCAAACTCCCACTTGTCTAAGAAGGTCCTCATCCGGCAGGTACCCGGCAAGTGGAAAGAAGGTCGCCCTCAGGCGCGCGGCTCAGTGAACCAGGAGATTGGCTCTTAGGGGATAAAATGGAAAGAACTAACCCAAAACGCCCAAGACCGAAGCCAATGCAGTGAGTTGATTCAAACCCTCTAGCACAGGATAATAGGCTGAAGAAGAAGATCCAATGCTGGAAATTGGGTCTGAGAAGATTTAACAGTCTCGTACACGTCTTTTCTGAACGCTGTTCGCATTCCATTATTTCCTGACCTCCGAGTCTGGTGCCGTGATAACTGCTTGCTATAAGGGAGTCAGGGAGGCCCTTGGCCACCACTGAGACGTGTTCCATTCGGTATTCCGATAGTCGAGAACCAGTGGTGTGGCGTTGAACATTTTTGGCTAGGAAAATTGTCATTTTTCTGGTTTTCTGAATCTGAAACCCTGTCCCTGCCGCAGAGAGAGAGAGAGAGAGAGAGAGAGAGATTGTTTTAGGTTTTATCTGTTTTTTTGTTAATTTTATTGTTTAATATGTGTGTCCTGTGTTTTTGTGAATAAATGTATCTTTCTTTTTTTGTAAATAACAAGTAGAAAAAAATTAACAGTCTTAAAATTGTTCTCTCAAAGATAATACTCTCTTTAAGACAACCATGTTATTCCATCGTATTTGTATTCAATCGTAGCGACGCAGATGCCATGCCTAAACTATTGCAACCAATTTCATAATGGCTGCGTATCTTTTCGTTTCGCTGCCCGCCACAGTCGCTACACTAAAGTACATTTCCTACCAAGTCTACCAAGAACGGTACCGTGTATTCTGCACAGATGACGTAATCACTCACAATAGGATCACTCCACTCTAAACGCCACCGCTATGGTTTCATTGTGACGTCACTCCATGGGAATGAGCGGTACGGCCACGCAATCAGTGTCGAGTTCTTAACGAGTAATTACTTTATTACTTACTACTATTGCACAATGATATTCATTAAGTACATACTTTCTTGAACTTTAACCATTGTGTGTAATGAAGACAGTAATGATCTAGTGATACTATATCTAGTAATTATAAGTGTTATCCTATTTGTTATACTAAAGGTCAGGTAAATGATCAATGATTGTTGGCGACGCTATTTTTCCACAATTTAAAGCTACGTAAACCCACACACTGGCCTCGCTTAAGCCTAGGAGCAAATAAAACCCTTTTGAAGAAGTTTATTCACAAATTCTGTACAAAATACACATTATGTATAGAATTTGTTAATTAACTTATTCATAAGGGTTTTCGTTGATGCTCTTTCGAGACCCCCGATGAAAACGAGAATGTCTTAAGTTGAACATGTGTATCTGTGTGCCTGTCTGTGGCATCGTAGCTTTCAAACGAACCCATTTGTGTACGGGTTTTTTTAATAATATAGCTTGTCTGTCGAGAGGTTCTTAGCTATGTGTATATAGTTTTCTAGCACTAGTTCATGGCAGTTACTATAAAAGTAATTTGTCACGCGATTGAAATATTCACCGGCTCTGACATTTGACCTTGTGAACTCCGACGCTGCTGTTAAGGCGCGGCCACAGGTCAAACAGGACGAGACCTTAATTCTAGGACCTATGCTATGTTTACACTTTTTTTTTTGCCCGATTACGGCAGAGTCGAAAGGAAGGGATATGTTTGTATTTACGTGTGTTCCACCGTAGCTTTTAAGATACTGAACCG
Organism: Epinotia ramella; assembly: GCA_947578815.1. Classification (NCBI taxonomy): domain Eukaryota; kingdom Metazoa; phylum Arthropoda; class Insecta; order Lepidoptera; family Tortricidae; genus Epinotia; species Epinotia ramella. The sequence goes on along the minus strand of OX388226.1, from coordinate 9,634,904 downwards.
ATTTTGATAAACGAGGTGTCAACAATTCGAAATTATGCATACTACTACCTTTTCTATGAAAAAAAAACGTATTTTTTTCTGGTACTTTTCTGTAGTCTACTAACCTACTACCGTTGTTTGAACCATATATGCACTTAGGCTACCAATAAGGCGAATATTTATAGGCACCTCTTCTCAGCTCAACTAAGTAACTAAACACATTTTTTGACATTACTTACCGACAAAATACCTAACTTGGGCCTTAGGCTCGTCCGATATGCTGACGGTGTGACCCTACCCTTAACCACTCGCAGTACCCGGTCAACCCATTCATTGCGTTCGGAACCGTGACCTTTTTACAGCTAGTCGTTGAGTAATGATACGAATTATATTCTAACCTAACGTGCATGCAGCCTTTATACTGGGGCTAGACCACCGACTTGTCACTTTACAATACACTACAAATACTCATTATTGCGCACCTGAATAGTATTACAAAACCGTACAGATCTACTGTGAGTATAGGCAGAGGCAAACAACAGGCAGTCTTATCGCTTAAGAGCGTTCTCTTCCAGGCAACCTTTACTTGAGTTTAGGTACTGGTGTGGTATTCCACTGGTGCCAATGATAGTCTTGTTACATTTTAGATAATTTGTCCTCTTCAACCTTCCATGCGTACCTATCGTGTAACAAAGTTGACAGTTCGCGATTTAATTGTCATAAAATATGGCGGTTGCCATACCGCACGCGGTTCGTAGAATAAATTTCTCCTCTGATGGCTATATATATATTTATAGAAAAGTACTTAATTATGATAACTCACATTACGACACCTACACAACTTTATGAGCATTTTCAAAAATGTGCGTACCCATTTAGCGTGAGTCGTCAAACAGAAATTTACTCAGTGTCAGTTTTGTGACGACAATGAACTATTCAGTTTGTATAAAAGTTAACTTTTCCTTTTCAATTTATAAATCATATGCAATATGCATAAACACGTTATTTAAATGTGAAACAAGTTAATTTTCACATAATGTGTGCTTCTTTTCGAGACAAAACTAACGCTGAGTAAATTTTTGTTTAACTCACGTTAGTTAGGTTTTTTTTAATGAAGTTTAAAACTCAAAGAACTAAAACAACGACCCGGTTCAAAGGACCCAAAATACTCGAGCATACTCAACAAGACATTAAAGTCATAACTCGGCGAAAATAAAAGGAGGAATTCCTTTTAAAAACCTTGGTTTCGTGGACGGGCTGTTATCATTTTAACACCGCACGTACGCGACATTGCCTCTTATCACTACGTATTAAGATACATTATCGCTGAAATGTCTGTTATACTAAATTAAACAATTTCACAAAACGGTGTAGGTACTTAAGTTTTGCTCGCGTTGCGTTGAAAAATATTTTACACTTTGTTTTGAAAAGATTTTCGATGGTGCGTTGACCGGTACAGTATCAAGAATGTCTAAAGACCGTGCTAATACTAATAAACCAAGGTATGTATGTTCGTATTGACTGTGTTCTGGTCACCGTAAAAACGCTGAATCAATTTAGAATAAGACGTAGTTTGAGCCCCGAAAACAATACCAATCTCAAAAAATCTTAACAGATTGAAATAGCTGAGCTCTAGTAAGACAGGGAGAAAAGGCATGATTGGGTACATTTTCGTGTGAAGCATAGTTTAATGCTATCCTCAAGACATCCTTCAGTAACCTTCCGAGTCCCTGGTTTCTGTAGGAAGAACATAATGGTTCCACGGAATAATTTTAAATTTAAGTGTTGCATTTGTTTTGTTTGATTTTAGAACAACTGTAAATCTAAAATCCGAACCGCGTGTGTTTTTTAAACTGCAACTACAATCGGTGGTGCGTTTTTAAATATCTGACAGCTCTATTTCTAGAGCAGTTAGGTAGTTTCGCGCCAGAGATTTACTCAGTTGACTGTACTTTACTACTCTACTGCGGGGATACCTAGAAAGCTTAAAATGGGGGAAAAGTTGAACAGATCGATGAAACGGAAACAGCCTGCAGCGTTGAAATATTGAAAAAATAATAAGCCCTGACGTCGGAGTAATTGATTCGTTGCCGGTGGGCGGAGCGGGCAGCCAACCGTTTCGGGAATACACTTTTTTTATTTCATGGCGTGGAGTAGGTAAGCACATGGCCGGGCTGATGGTACGGCCAAGTGTAAAAATATGGGTGCATACAACTTACTCATTAATATGTCCCATTGCTCTTATGTCAGCGGGTTAAGGTTTCGGTACATATTTATGAGAGGAGTAATCGATATTCGATACATATTTTTGCACTTGAGTATAAATGCGAATTCTTTAAAACGAAGCTGACGGTTCTGGGTTCAATTCTCGGTAAGGGTAAATATTTGTGAGATGTGCATGAATATTTGTTTTCGAGTCATGGATGTTTTCTATGTATTTAAGTCGTGTTGTACCCATAACACAAGTCAAGCCTTATTGAGCTCATTATGGGACTAGTTCGATTGTGTAAAATTGTCCACTGTCGTCAGTTACAAGCAATCGGGTCGTTAATATTATCGAACAAGCGAGCGAAGCGAATGAAGTACTATGCTTTAGCTTGGGCCGAAAACTGTTTGTGTGGTGTCCCGCTGCCCGGCAGTTCTCTATACAGGTCGCATTTCTCAATCGATTTTTAGTGACATATTGTGAGCAGGCTGGATATGTAGAGTAGAGATTCACCTTTTTGATTCTTTTTTTTTTTTGCAGGCTCTCAATTTCTACAGGTCACAGACACGCTAGTTAATAGTGACACTACCGTACATATCTTGGGTTGAAAAATATTGATAATCCTTAGGGATCACCTTTCGACCCCAAAATGTACAGCGATTTAGTTATTTCTGTTGCAATCTGTGACCAACCTGATTTAGCTTTATAATTAACAAAAAAACACGAGTTTCTATTTTAAAACATGAGAATGCCAATCTACGTAAACAATCGCATTTTAGCCAATCCGTCCATTAAATATGAGATATCACTGAAAGGAAAAAGAGATTTTTGCGTTACACATATTTGGGCCTTATATAAGGTTGACATTCCATCAACGCCGTCCCCTTCGGTTGATCACGATTTTACAAAATAACGTAGATAGATTTCAATTACTTACATTCATCGGAAGTTAATCCAAGGATTTTGAATCCGTTCAAACGGTAAATTGATTTAACTATTGTCCCTGTATGTGGAAAGGGGACAGGCTGTCGAGGCGAGGGGAAACCTAGATTGAGAACCAACGGCTTATTTGAAAGATAGATCTTAAAGTAACAATAAAGTGTCTTTAATACTTTTTTTTTTTTTACAAGCTGTTATTATATTGCACTGACTGCACTGTTCGTATGTACATACCTATGTATAATACATACGAACAGTGTTCTCCGTCAAAATTTACAATCCATTTTTCAGTCGTTATCCGAGCTGAAATTTTGGGTGAAGGTATTGTTTGGATGACAATTCAATATTATGGTACCATCGAGCTGATCTGATGATGGAGACAGAAGGTGGGCATGGGAAAATTAGCACTTAACTGACGTAACCCTGTTGAGTTTGGGCTCCTTAGAATCGTCTCAATGAGTAGTTGATGGCGGCATGCAGAAAAAAACAGGAGATAATAAAATCTTGTACCTACCAAATGTTTTGATAGAAACTTATTCATGTTAGATTAGGGTTTTAACTATTTAAATATCAAAGTTAAATATAAATTCAAAATATCACTACCGCAGCGGGGTGAGGCCTAAGCTACCGGTGGTAAGGGTGGCAGAGAGAGGAAACTTCCGACTATCCGCACAGTGTCCAAGATTAAAGGCAGCGATGGCCGAGCGGCGCGGCGCAACCGCTGTCAGTGTGTTTCGGCCTTACCTTACCGCCATCTGTATCTAACCCTTGCGTGACCCAGCCATCTAGCGAGTCTCTTGAGGTATTGATCGAGTCTCAATGAAGTGTCATTATTAATGTTCCCACCCAAAGCTTGTCTATAGGAGATCTTTCTTTAGCTATAAGACCGCCTGTTGTTTACCTCTTCTTAATTTTGATGTTTTCTATTAGTTTCATTGTTTGAGGTTAAGAGTTTGTATGTATGAGTGAGCACTCCCCACCTAATTGGTCTACAAAATGTTGCTTACGCAGGCAAAAACGAGATAACTTCTAAGAGAGTAATTTGTTTACTGAGAAACAAGTTCTTCAATTACTAAATAACATAAAAAGTATATTTATAAACGAGAAAACTTTATGAAAGAAAGCAATTATTTTCTCTGGATTCGATTTGACATCATTCTCGATAGACATATTAGCCAATAGAGGCCCGAGCCGCTCAAAAGGGCCAATCATTAAATACTGGCCCTATCGAGCGGCTCTCAATGTGTCAGATTATCGGAGAGCTTTTGGTAGTGCAGTGGCTTGGGTGGTAGTATAGTTCAGTGATTGAATATACAAGTATCAGTGTCGGGCGCAATTAATTACTTTTGTAATTGTATTACAAATTAAATTACTTACATTTAATGCAATTACGAGTAATGCATTACACGTGTCATTGCAATACAAGTAATTGTATTACAAATTAAATTACTTACATTTAATGCAATTACGAGTAATGCATTACACGTGTCATTGCAATACAAGTAATTGAAATTACAAATTCGTAATCAAGAACTTACTTAATGTAAACTTTTTTAATTAACGAAAAAGTAGCAAATTTACTTTTTAGTTAACTAAAATGATTCAATTACAAATAAGCATTTTAAGAAAGGAGTTAGTTTTGCTTATTTAAATAATTAATTTCTTTTAAATGCGGCTTGTTCATTCAGAAAATGTGAATTGTGCGTCTGTTTAATGTTTGACTGAATAAGAACCAGGTATGCTGCAGAAATTCGCATCCGCAACCGCGGAAGTTCCGCACAAATTTTAACATCAGCATCCGAATTCGCAACCGCCAAAATCAATGCGGAGTTTTTGCGGATCTAGTGCCATTCACGACAAAAAAGAAGCCCACGCGGCGCTTACCGTACGCGTCTCAGATATATTCGCCGTTAGTAAAAAAAACTTCTTTTCGTTTCTGTGACCAAAAGCAAACGCGTTTTTGATTTGTTCGCTACGATTGTAATTTAGTCTCAACGTGTTTGATGATAACGATGATCGCGTGATATCATACAATGGACGTTGTTTATTTACGTTTTTTAGTGTTTGACCCCAAAATCCGTTTTCGCATCTGCGCATGTGTGCCCTCAAAAATCCGCATCCGCGAATGTCATAAAAATCGCATCCGCGGCATCCCTGATAAGCACCACTGAGCTGAATTTTAGTATACCTATTTATATTTGCTGACAATTGCAAGACTTAGAATCCGCCGAATCTTTTGACGACCGCTTTAGCTTAGTTGGTAGTGACCCTGCCTACGAAGCAAGAGGTCCTGGGTTCGAATCCCGGTAAGGGCATTTATTTGTGTGATGAGCACGAATATTTGTTCCTGAGTCATGGATGTTTTCTATGTATTTAAGTATTTATTTATCTATATAAGTAAGTTTATCGTCGTCTAGTACCCATAGTACAAGCTTTGCTTAGTTTGGGACTAGGTCGATTTGTGTAAGATTGGTCCCCTAAAATTTATGTATTTATTTATAAGAATTATTTAATAGTACCCTAAGACGCTTGTAGTGAAATAGTACATTACGTACCTAGGGCGGTGAATTCGTGAATTGCCTCTGGGCGCAGGTGTTTGAGGCCAACTGACACAAATGCAAATGCATGCAATTTTATTAAGCAAATTTTTTTGTAAGGTTTTTCTCTCTTGTAGTGGTGCAATAAAGAGTATTTATTATTATTATTAAATGCACTAGCCCCCTTATTCATAAAACTTAAAATGCCTCTGCTAAATTAAATGTGTTTTGACCCTTTCTAACGAACACAAACGTCAAAGTGACAGATAAGGACAAACGAATTTGAACGCCATTTTAGTTAAAATAGGCTTGCAGAACGTTTATGAATACGGCCGTATATGTATGTATAGCTATGCATCGCATGTACAAAGTTAGAATGGATATAATAAGGAAAGGATGCACTGTATGTGTATATTGTGTATAGCCTGTCTCCTTATTGTACAGTCAGCGTCATATACACTCGAGACCAACATTTTCGGGTCACTAGCATTTACTTCAATATCTTGAAAACGAATAAAGCTATCGTATTGAAATAAATTGAACCTTAAAAAATAAAATGCATTACATTTACTACTGACCATTTATTTTATTATGTTTAAAACGACAAATTAAAAATGGCGTCATATTGCTTGCAAAACAAAGTAGTTTTAACACAGTTTTACTTGGTATTACCCCCATGTGCTGTCTGGACTGCTGCAATGCGATTCGGCATGCTGTACACCAAGTTTCTGAAACACTGTTGGGGAATGTTCTCCCATTCCTCTACCAATGCATGTTTCAAGTCACGAAGGGTAATTAAAGGAGGATCTCGTTGTCTTACACGTCCTCCGAGCTCGTCTCAGGCGTGCTCGATCGGGTTGAGGTCGGGGCTACGTGCTGGCCACACCATGGGACGAATATTCACCTCATCAAGGTAGTCTTGCACTACACGAGCAGTGTGGGGACGGGCGTTATCGTGCATAAAGATGGCATTCTCACCAAGTCTTGCCATAAATGGACCGACGTGCTCGTTGAGGATTTCATCCACGTATCTTACGCCATTAAGAGTACCGTTTTCGATCAGTACAAGCTCTGTTCGGCTTTCCGCAGAAATTCCAGCCCACACGAGTACCGAACCACCACCGTATGCCACCTTTTCTTCAATACAGGCTTGCATAAATCTTTCTCATGGTCTTCTGTACACCTTTGCCCTTCCGTCGTGTGTATACAGCATAAATTTTGATTCGTCCGAGAACCCGACATTTGACCAATTTTCAATCGTCCAATGCGAGTGTTCGCGTGCATAAATTCGTCTTGCTATACGATGGTGCCTCTCGAGTTTCGGACCATTTGCGGGTCTAAATGGTTTCAAATTACCTTCAGCAAGTCGCCGTCTTACAGTCCAAGCAGAAGGGTTGCTTCTACCAAGCCCTAAAAAATGATGAGTCAGTGCTGTTCCCGTAAGAAACCGATTTCGCAGCATAGAGTTGACTAGATATCGATCTTCCCGTGCCGTCGTACACCTGGGTCTGCCTGTTATTGGTCTGCGTAGGTTCGAACCAGTTTCTAGAAACCGCTGGCGAACACGCTGAACTGTAGACAACGATACACCGACTATTCTTGCATTTTCCAGGATCGTGAGGATTCTCGTACATTTCTCAGGTGTGAGTGACATAATTACTACTTTAATAATGACTATTGGATACCTGGAAGACTTCTTATAAATACATTTTATGACAGAACAAAAACAAAAGCAAAAACAGTTGCGAAAATTAGAAGTTCTGATTTGAAAAAAAAGGGATCATTATGTTTATAACTTATTTAATGCCATTACTTCACGCCAACCAATAAGTTCTTATACGTGTAATGAAGGATTATTAAATTGTCTATAAGGTTCAATTTATTTCAATACGATAGCTTTATTCGTTTTCAAGATATTGAAGTAAATGCTAGTGACCCGAAACTTTTGCTCTCGAGTGTAGTAAGTAGCAGGCAAGGTAGCCAAATATTTCGGTACTCGTCTTTATTACTGTAAGAATAAGGGTGTGTTACGAAATATTTGGCTACTCTGGCTGCTACTAACTGTATGACGCTTACTACCGCTATTTAGTCGACACCAAAGCTAAGTTAGTTTGTATGCAAATATGTTATTTTCTGGAAATATGGCACACTCATCACTCGGCCCCGGAGGAAATTTAGCATATATATTGCTTAACAATACCTAACCATAGGATACCCCATCAGTAGGGTACCCTATCATATGTGTACTAGCAGAGTCCACGCTCCCATACAAAATTTCACCCGTCGTAAGCAGTATCCTATGTCGTACCCCGGAATTTTGCTCCCTGTATCCCGTAACAGGACAAATTGCTGCCAAGTCGCGTCGAGCGCGACTCAACGGCTCTTGTCTCACTCGCACTCAACCAATATGAAGGAGGAGAATAGATTTTGCGTCGATTTGTGTGTGCCTGCAGGTTCTTATAGAAGAAATAAAATGGTCCAAGCGAGTATTAATCAAATATTAAAAGTTAATAGACTTTCTTTTGTGTTGTCTTGTTCGAACTTAGAACAAGTGAAGACTTGAGAATGAACTATTAATCCGAACCGCTTCATTCATTTGTATGAGGCCTATTTTGATTTTGACTGCACGGTTTTTTAACTCTCTTATTCATAAACTGACACTTGACAAACTTTTACTAAAATGCCATCTGTCCCCCACCTACACACACAAATATCATAGCGACGTTTACGAAACAGGCCGTGAGAAAGAAAAAATCCTATTTAAAACGTGTCTTTTTAATTTTTATTATTGAACTAAAATAACTATAAGTATACATTTTAATTCGCCAAACTGTATTCTGTTGTTAGCGAATAATACTGCGCTCTATCGCTTAAATGCATTTAAAAGTTATGCCTACTTACTACTACTGTTTTATTCTTATGCAAATGTTTACAACGGTTATATCTCAAAACACAAAAGCTTCCTACAAAGTAATGTATATAGCCTGAAATCCGTCTAAAAGTTATGACATAGCTGTCCTACTAAATCGAGATGAGCGCGCAAATTTATATATTAAAGCTATTTATCGCCCTTAAGAGCTGTTTTACGATGCCGTATTGAGTTGGCCGCATTGCATCAAAGCAGTCCATTCTAAAAGCAACTCTACCTTCCAAGACAGAAGATTCAAATTCCAATAACAGCTTTATAAAAAGTCGGCCTCATTGAATAATCTCAACCATGCCATTGAGGACAGATTTTCTTCATTATTCGCAACCTTACTACGTTGACATAAAGAGTGCGATGTTACTAGTGTTCCTCATACGGCATTTCGGTGAGAAATTATTGCGCATCAAGTGTGGAACTGTATGTTTAATGCATTTAATTAAATTTTATGGCGTGGACACACAAACCTTTATAGTTTTCCGCGAGGGTAGGCAGGGACTAGAAACCACTAACCGAGATTCGCGTTTTGTATTTCTCTGGACGAATTGGACTCCATTCCTAAGCTTTTAAAAAAACACATCATTTTTGTTTAGTATTAGAAACCCTTGGACATTTTAATTATTCATAAAACCTAACAAACCTCTGATAGCTAAAGGTGCTGGCATAGACTTGATCATTCGCGAGTAACGTTTATGAATAAGATAATAACACTATGATTAGAAACATGTAAGCCTGTCGTGTAGCTCTGAGTCAGTGTTAGTGTTTGTTATATTTATCACTAACCAAATATTTTTTCTTTTTTCAGGTAAGTTGACTTGAATAGCCGGGCAGTTGGTAACAACGTTATTAGTATTAGCAAAATACATGGGTGTTTTTCCACCTGAAGAAATGTGTGAGATAACTAACCACTTTATCTTATAAAGACCCGTTTCCTCCAGTTATCGTAATTTGTGGATATCATGAAACCGACAAACGTTTCATCGAATTAATGTTTCGCGAATTTTCATTTCATCGAAAACAGTTTTATTCAGAAATTTTCTTTTCAGGATTGTTATAAAACATACCTAACCTAATCTAATGGATTATACACAATTGCTTTGAAAAAAAAATCGATGAATTGAAATTCGATGTAAGAAAGCATTCGGTGTAACGTTCGTCGGTAAAATGAGGGGATCCCTTTGAGCCGTGAAGCATGCGAGCTGTCAAATATATATGAAAACCAAATGAATCTTCGTTCATCTCTGGTTGATGTGCAGTGCACACTTAGCTCAGTATATGTACTAAACTAAATGTCAAGGTTCGCAACAGATTCCTTTTCCTCTGCATGTCGACGAGTCTGCAATGAATCGGCGTTTTATACCTATTATCGTAACAGGTTCTAGTTTGATATGGTGCATATTAGGTACCTACACAGATAACACAAGTGCAGTGTGCTGGGTTTTATATTTTTTTAATTCGACTGAATTGCTTTTTGATCCGAGCCCGCGGTGAAGCGATTGTAGTGCATAGTGGGATATAAATGGTAACAATTTGGGATGTTACTTGAACTATTTAGTGAGATGCTGGAATTTGATATGGTAGGTCTCACTTTGCCTGAGGAAAATTCAGGAGAAACCTCCGACACGACCACGCGGTTGGTATAAAGCACCGCTAATCTGTAACTTGTCTATCTTGACGCCCCGATGCGTAGTCACTAAGCGTAGGAAGAGTTCTAGTTTCGTTGGGCGTGACGGGTGAGGTGGGGCGCATGAGCGATTAAAGAATAACAGCCCTGAACGTTCTTCAATACACATAAATAGGTACAAATTGTGTAGAGCAGCGTCAACCCACCTGCCTTATACGTATGCCTCTTGTTCTAATTAGTCATAATAACTGTGACAACTCGACTTTATGATAATATCCTGTTAAATTTAAAAGGAAAACGGTCTAATGTTTTCAAACATAACATTCGTCGTTTTTACAAACCTTTATTTATTTTAACCTTGACCTGTTCGTTTGTTTGTTAGTATGGGAGAAATCTTGGAACTGAATTTTGAACCTCAACCGATTGAGCTTAAAGGAGATGGCTAAACTGAAGTATGGGACACTGCCCTAGCAATGTATAAACATTGTGCATAGTAATATATAATGCTGAATAGCTGAATATTAGTATTCAGTATGAAAAAAGTTTCAGGAACTTTTCATATCGTTACAATCCTGAAAATAAATCGTAGAAACTCCTACGTATACAGACTTCAACAAGGTAACAGAAAAATGTTTTGCTATGAATTTCGGGCTAGGCGCTTCTATTACGTATACTGAGATTGTCGGCACTTGATGGAATTCCAACAGCATTTTGAGTAAAACACACCAGCACGTCTATCATGCGACGGCCGCGACATACTCTCGATTTTTCTCGCACTATCCGTCTCTTTCTTATGTTCTAATAAGAAAGAGACGGATAGTGCGAGAAAAATCGAGAGAGCTCGAGCGCCGTCGCATGATAGCCATGCTACACGTCTATCATGCCACGGCCGCGACATACTCTCGATTTTTCTCGCACTATATCTCTTGTTCTAAGTGTTCTAATAAGAAAGAGACGTATAGTATATAATATATAGGGAAGCTCCAATAGCTCATTTTATAACTGCACTGTGGCGTTTGTTGGAACTAAATATTCTCATACTAATGCGCCACTTGTGCATAGACGGTGGCGCCAATATTTTAGTATATGGCCTAAAAAGGCTTGAGAATTAACAGGAACGAGATCGTAGATTTTTCCTTAAACGAATTAATGTTAAAAGTCCATGTTAAAACACTTAATTATATCAAATTCCCGTTTCCTTCGCTTGTGCTACTGCGTAAACGTAACGTACGTACGTAAACATTTATGTTAAGGTTCCTCGTGCGATAGTGCGTAGGTGTATATTTCACAGAGGTACAATGTAATCATTATAGGAGACGCTCCACGGTCCGATATCGGCAGGACTGCATGCCGGCCGACGCGTGATTTGGCCCGTGTGGATACGTGTTGGAAGCTGCTTCCAACCAAATCAAGGTCACTCCATAATAGATTTTTCTGTAGTTCTGCCGATATCGGACCGTGGATCGTCTCCTTTAGTAATCTATGTACACAATGGACGCGGATTATTGGGCTGTACATTAAATTGGCCGTGGATTATCATGGCTGTACTGCTGCTGAGGAATGAGGCGGGCTTAAGGCATTCTAAGCTCTTCATAGAAGGAGTGGACTCGGGCTGGACTAACAAACTCTGGAAATCCAGCAGGAAGCAACTCAGAATCATATCTGGGGTGTTCACGGGTCACTTCGGGGTCAAGGATCTCTTGGCCAAGATGGGATTATCGGACAGTCTCGACTGTAGAATGTGTGGCGAGGAGGATGAAACCATGGAACACTTATTGTGTGAATGTCATGCCCTTGCCAGACAAAGAATGAATTACTTTGGTAACGGCTATCCGCAACCAAAGGAATTCAAGGTGCTCCCGTTAAGCTGCATCATCCGTTTCGTGGAAATGATGGAGCGAGCTTGGGAGTAGACATAAAGGAGAGGGCAAATGCACAAAAGATCCCATAGGGTCGAAGTGTATCCGAAAGGGCCCTCATCTATATAAGATAAGATAAGATCATGGCTGTACATTAACCGGCACCATGCGATGCGAAACATGACAAACCAAAACAACAACTTTTAATTATTTCATTATTTCATGAAAGTTCTAGGAGAATGATAAACCTGTAATAATTCATGAACGAATTTTTCAATGATGCGAGTTAGTAAGAAGTTCATATACATGCTTAGGGCAGTAATTTAGCCATCTCCTTTTGGGTATTAGTATAGTTTGGATGTCAATTTAATATTATGTTACCATCGAGCTGATCTGATGATGGAGACAGAAGGAGGCCATGGGAATTCAGTATTTAACCGACGTAACCCCGTTGAGTTACGGCTCGTTAGAAGCGTCTCAACGAGTACAGATGTAGAGAATAATCCTTTCCCTTCGTGAAAACTTGGCACATACGACTACTTCCGAATGATGCCGATGTGTCCATGAATTATTGTATTACTAGCTTCTGCTCGCGACTCCGTCCGCGTGGAACTCGTTTATATCGCAGCTCCATACAAACTTGTAGCCCCCCCCCCCCCCCCATTTCACCCCCTTAGGGGATGATTACGGGGATAAAAACTATCCTATGTATCCTCCACCCCTTCAACTATCTTCACTTAAAAAATCACGTCAATTCGTCGCTCCGTTTTGCCGTGAAAGACGGGCAGTCGGGCAAACAAACAAACAAACAAACACACACATACACTTTCGCATTTATAATATTAGTATGGATTAAGTGACGTGTTTGTATCAAATAAATTGAGTACTTTATTCATCAATGTCAAATGTCAAACCAGTAGTTTGAAGTATATCACACTGAGATGTTGAAACAACCACGATCCAATCATATAAAGAATTCGTTAGGTAAACAAACATCAAACTAGTACTACCGAGGATATTTTATTTCACTAAGAGCACTGAAAAAACCCTAATATCCGGTTTGGAAGATGCTCTGACATCCAAACCGGAAGGTGGATGGAGGTGGCGGATTTGTGTGAATCATGGCTGTTTCTAATGATTCTCTAAGGATCGGGACCCCAAATATCTAAGGACCTATTACCCTATTAAAAAGGGCTCTCACTCTAAACGCATCCTCGGAGCTCTGACGACCATAAGCTGCAAACGCACAGAGAGCGGCGCGGCGCGGTGCGGTGCGGAGGCGGTTTTGCGGTAAAGCGAATGCGGGGCGGAGGACGTCGCACCAAAATCCCGCCCGGTATTCGCGCGGGATAGCGGCGCGGAGGCGGCGTGTGTGACATATCAAGCGGTAATCGACAGTTGACAGATTCGGAAAGATCAAAAATGTTATCCTCAGATTCAGATAGCGATGACGAGACGTTCCTAAACAAAAAGAAGACTAAACGGACATCCGGGTCCATGAAATAAATAAAAAAAGAGGAATTTTCATTATATAGTATAATAAATATACAAGGTGTAATCGTTAAGTGTAGCCAGGCGATTATTCCGTAAATATAAGAGATATTAGAAAATATCAAACTGATATCGAAAGTGCGTTACCCAATGAGTAAAATTGCATTAATAACTTAAACTCGGAACTCTCTCCATCATATTGCCAAGAGCTGACTTCTTATGAAGATCGTTTTCACACTTATTTTCACATGAGTAAAAACAGTCTTGAAGAATTACACGACATCTTAAAACCAAGGATTGTTGAGCAGGGTACCAAGTTTCACCAGGGAAATAAATTTTACAGTTGTACTCATTGTTAAAATTAATAAAATCTGAACTGAAGTTGTAAAAAAATACAACTTGTTGCACCGCTCTCAGCACGCCTCCGCGCCGCGCCGCGCCGCCACCGCCAGTGCGCGCCGGTGCATTGACAACTGCGTAATACAACTTCCCGCCGCAAAACCGCCCCGCGCCGCCTCCGCGCCGCGCACGCCTATCTGTGCACGCGTTTCCACGCCTCCGCGCCGCTACCGCCTCCGCGCCGCCTCCGCCACGCTTTTTTCCCGGCCGGTTTTCTGTGCGGACCCTTTCATATTAGCTCGAACATTACAACCGGTACCGCCTCCGCGCCGCACCGCGCCGCTCCGCCACCGCTGTCAGTGCGTTTCGGCCTTTACTCATGTGGAACACAACACGACATACAGATTAAGTAATGGTGTTATTATGGCTGTGGTATTCTGTAAGGTTAGGGAGCTGGTCAGTTGGGTTGCTCCAAATATGAGCGTGATAACTTTCCGCTGTGCCCTGGCCTGTTATAATCAACCAATTGAATAAACGTAGTTCCGTGCGAACTTAATTGCGGTGATAGTTAGTATATCGCAAAGTTCAACATTCCTTTGTTTTATACCAAATACGAATGACACTCAATTTATACTCGACATTTTCAATAACATTTCACATTACTGAGTACTGACTAAATTAATGTTGCGAAACTGCATTGTCAACTAATTGTGTCCACAATGGACTATTTAGTTCGCTTTAATTGTTTACATGACGAAATTGATGACGTAATAACACGTGGACTCGCTGCGTAGCTGGCGACCGGATGTCGTTGGGTCGCGAATTCGCTTGGGTATATTAAAGTTAACCCTTTGTTTGGTAAGTAGCTTCTGCCCGCGACTCTGTATAGAACTCCTTTATATCGTAGCACCATACACATTTTTACCCCCCATTTCACCCGCTTGGGGGTGTGATTTTCGGGATAAAAACTATCCTATGTTCTTTCCCGGGAATCAAAGTATCTCTATACCAAATTTCATCTTTTGGTTCAGCGGTCAAAGACAGACAGACGCACTTTCGCATTTTTAATATTAGTATAGATTAGTATGGATGTTTGCCATTGGGTTTACTTACAACCTGCTGCCTAGTCGCGTAGCGGGCGACTCTGCGACGCCTATCTCACTCACACTACAAATTATATTTCGTCTCGCGTCGTGTCGCGATGTTAGTTGAGGTAGGCCCGATGAGCTGAAATCTCTTTTTAGACTTTTTGGGGATGTTTAAGTTCGAGTACCTAGTAGATTAGTTATGTACCTATGTCAATGAAACGGGTATTAAATTTTGTCACAACGTAAGTAAAGTAAAGGGATACCGCACATACCTTTCAAAACTTTGCATATCGACTTATCTCACGATAGATAAGGGTCCACCTTTAGGTACCTTGAACCAAGTACCTAGCATCTTACAAAGATAAACTTTCCGCCAAGATTCTACAAAATGTTAACGATTTTAGAAAGGAAGAAAACATTTATTCGTGACAAAAAAACATAAAAGGGTGAGGAACAAATTCTTGGCCAGTAGTTTGCCTAGTTAGTTGGTAGTAGTTAAAAAGTTCCGTTGTGACACGTAAATTAGCCATACAATTCTATGGTTAATTTTCGTATCACAACGTAACTTTTTAACTACTACCATTAACCAGGCTAACTACTGGCCAAGAATTTGGTCCTCACTCAAAAACAAACTGTAGATATACGCACATACACATTTGCCACGAAGTGGTCACAACTCAGCGTAATGCTGGCCATACACCATGCTTCCTATCGTCCAATCGGCATGACTCTACCGATTGGAGCAGTTAGAACTGACCGTGTGTGGGAGTGGATTGGAATGACTCATGCCAATCCACTCCCACACACGTTCAGTTCTAACTGATCCAATCGGTAGCGTCATGGCCGGTTCACATTATTCCAGTCCAGTGATCCAGCGGGCTAATCCAGTCCAGTGCTGGACTGGAGCATATCGTTTACATTATTCCAGTCTTTTACGGGTAGCTGGATTGGTAACACATCGGATTGCGACTGGAATGGCTGTCTACACTATTCCAGAGGCGCTGGATTGGGTGAGCTGGAATGAAAAGTTGACGGTCTCTCCAGTCACTGGACTGGAATGGGTACATTCCAGTGCATTCCAGTGTCGGTTCACATTATTCCAGTAGCATTCCAGTTCTGGATTGGATTGCTGGACTGGAATGCTACTGGAATAATGTGAACCGGCCATCATGCCGATTGGACGATAGGAAGCATGGTGTATAGCCAGCATAATGCAGGCAGGGCCCAAGCAAGCAATGCAAGCACGTAACAATGACGCCACGATCCCACACAAGGACCATTTACAAAATACAAAAACATAAAAAATGAAGGAGAACTCATTAAAAGCAAATATAAATAATTTCGGTTGGACATAGGCTATATTTTATGCTCGGGTTCTTTGGGTATAATACGTAGGCAGACCCGCGCGGTTAGCTAGTATAGCAACTATGTAATCTTAATCTTTTAAGGATATCTGTGTACGAGTAGGTATAGATTATTCACTACCCGGATTTGAATTCAGACTTAGTCTAATTATTGTGCTTCTACTGACTGGAAGAGAGATCAGATCATTCATTCGCTAAAACGAAGAATGTCACATGGCGCAGGTAATTGCAATGAGAGGCTTTCTTTATCACCGCCCGTGTTAACTTAACAAAAAAATTACGTCTTCCCTCGGCCTACAAGAGGATTATTCCTCACGCGTAGCGCTGGAATACTGCCCATTCCATTTCCTCTCATCCATTAGAGGAGGCCTGCAGTGGGACTGGAGGCTGATGATCAGAGCCCGTAATTTTCATGCCGATGACATCTATTTGACGTCACGCTGCATATAGGATGATCCCAAATATTTTTATTGTAATTATTAATCATTAGTCGTCAATCATTTTAATCATGTACAAATTACTTCAAAAGTAATCTATTCACACGTGGAACAATCAATAGGTACCTACTTGATATGTGAAACGTAAGTTAAACTATTAGTTTTGTTTTATACATACATTTTATTAAACGGTATTGTTACCACATTTCAATAATTACGTAGAAAACAGAATTCCTTCAAGTAGGTAAACCTATTAATTATTCCACGTGTGAATAGATTACTTTTGAAGTAATTTGTACATGATTAAAATGATTGACGACTGATAATTAATAATTACAATAAAACTATTTGGGATCATCCTATATGCAGCGTGACGTCAAATTGATGTCATCGGCATGAAAATTACGGGCTCTGCTGATGAAGATGTAGCGAGTGGTAATTGCAACGTTATAATCAGGTGTGACGTAATATGTAGTAGTTTATGCAACTGATACATAATCAGAGGCCTTAAAACACGAGTGTGGCTTTATGAACCGAGCGTCAGCGAGTTTCATAATAGGATCACACGAGTGTTTTAAGGCTAAATTATGTACAGTTACATATACTACTTTATCTACTCAAATATCATAAGGTTCAGAAGCCGTAGGGAAAAAAGGTCGCATTGCTACTATAGTGCTACCTATAAACTATCATTGTTGCAATCGTGGCTGCATTAAAGCTCGAAACGCACTGACAGCGGTGGCGGAGCGGCGCGGTGCGGCGCGGAGGCGGTACCGGTTGTAATGTTCGAGCTAATATGAAAAGGTCCGCATAGAAAACCGGCCGGGAAAAAAGCGTGGCGGAGGCGTCGCGGAGGCGGTAGCGGCGCGGAGGCGGCGAAACGCGTGCACAGATAGGCGGCGCGGCGCGGAGGCGGCGCGGGGCGGTTTTGCGGCGGGGAGTTGTATTACGCAGTTGTCAATGCACCGGCGCGCACCGGCGGTGGCGGCGCGGCGCGGCGCGGAGGCGTGCTGAGAGCGGTGCAACCAGTTGTATTTTTTTACAACTTCCGTTCAGATTTTATTAACTTTAACAATGAGTACAACTGTAAAATTTATTTCCCTGGTGAAACTTAGTACCCTGCTTAACAATCCTTGGTTTTACGATGTGTAATTCTTCAAAACTGTTTATACTCATATGAAAATAAGAGTAAATACGATCTTCATAAGAAGTTAGCTCTTGGCATAAAATGGAAATCTCTAAATATTCCTCTTTTTTTATTTATTTCATGGACCCGGATGTCCGTTTAGATTTCTTCTTTTTGTTTTGCCATAAGGCAAGTAAGAGCAAAATCTCGTCATCGCTATCTGAATCAGAGGATAACATTTTTGATCTTTCAGAATCTGTCAACTGTCGATTACCGCTTGATATGTCACACACGCCGCCTCCGCGCCGCTATCCCGCGCGAATACCGGGCGGGATTTTGGTGCGACGTCCTCCGCCCCGCATTCGCTTTACCGCAAAACCGCCTCCGCACCGCACCGCGCCGCGCCGCTCTCTGTGCGTTTGCTGCTTTATGGTATCCGGCGGAATGTTCATATCGTTGTCGGAGTCACTACTACTCATATTTTCAACTAAAATGTGACAAACAACTTCACAATTCTACTTTCGTAACAGCAAAAAACCAACAAAGAAATGACAACAGTATTGGCGGCAATTCCATCCTACGTCAAGACGAATGTTTTTTTTTAATAACGAATGAAGTCCCTATTCTCATGTCACTCGAGATCAAATGTCGTGCGGTTTATATTAAAAAAACATACTGAATTGACGTTTCGCATCGATTTTTGTTTTTATATCTATGGATACTAGAATAGAGACCCACTTGAGTTTTGACAGCTCTTCCAAATTTAAACTCATAACCTTACAAAAATCTGTAAGGAGGGGTCGATTCAGACAACAGCCAACGTCATACTATTAAATTTACCATCAGCACAAGTAACGGGGATATTTTTCCCCACGTTTCCCCTTGTTTCGATTGAACACACTGTATAGTTATTTTCCAAGGTTTTTTCCACTGTTTTGTTCGCACGGTATGTCTCCTATACGCATATTTATGTGTTTTCGTATTGTCATCACACATACACATCATATCATCATACAATTATAAGTTAGTCATTCTATTACATTAATTTGGTGAGTAAAGCTCGAACACACAAGTTGTGTCGACAGCACGGTCATGGTTTACGTGACGTTTGGGTACATTTGAGCCGTAAAACATGACATTAAAACCTGTCGTGTTAGCTGGGCAGTTAGTGACAAATGCAAATCCCTCACTTTCAACACAGCCTCCCGAGCATTCCTGCCTCGATATAGCCTAAATATATAGAGTAGTTTCGTATAGCATTGTATGTTATTTTTAAATACCTTAACATCACGAGATGACTCACCTTATATGCGTCATAAAGTTCAATCTCATATTATAATTAAAATTAAAACGAACACCTCTTATATGGGTCGGTGAAGACCTGAAATAAAATATTTCATTAATTAATTATTCTTTGTTTAATCCCACGGCGTTGCAAACAAGCATACGGCCTGCATTAGGGTAAGCAGATCGTAGCCTATGGACGATTGTTTTAAACTGAAACGGGCTATTGCGTTTCATGTGCGCATGTTAACCCTGTTGTCAAATTAAAAACAATCGTGTTTTCATGTCTCGTTTGCGCTTTGTAGAGCAAAATAATGCAAATCTAAAATGTGTATCTCATACGTGATCTACTAAGTTAT
Source organism: Epinotia ramella (assembly GCA_947578815.1). Classification (NCBI taxonomy): domain Eukaryota; kingdom Metazoa; phylum Arthropoda; class Insecta; order Lepidoptera; family Tortricidae; genus Epinotia; species Epinotia ramella. The sequence continues at coordinate 9,615,349 of OX388226.1, read as the reverse complement.
ATGATTATCAGTGATCGGTTTTTTGGATTCGACATGGGGTGACCGACCTCAATCATTATGTTAGTATGGATATGCCCCGGGAATCCGGGCTTCATACATCAAGTCAACGTGGGGCTCGATCCAACTTAGAATAGTTTCATCCTTAGGGAAAGAATTAGGTTTTCGCGGCATGCCAACTAGTATGTAACACTGCCTTAAGCTGCAAACGCACAGAGAGCGGCGCGGCGCGGTGCGGTGCGGAGGCGGGTTTGCGGTAAAGCGAATGCGGGGCGGAGGACGTCGCACCAAAATCCCGCCCGGTATTCGCGCGGGATAGCGGCGCGGAGGCGGCGTGTGTGACATATCAAGCGGTAATCGACAGTTGACAGATTCGGAAAGATCAAAAATGTTATCTTCAGATTCAGATAGCGATGACGAGACGTTCCTAAACAAAAAGAAGACTAAACGGACATCCGGGTCCATGAAATAAATAAAAAAAGAGGAATTTTCATTATATAGTATAATAAATATACAAGGTGTATTCGTTAAGTGTAGCCAGGTGATTATTCCGTAAATATAAGAGATATTAGAAAATATCAAACTGATATCGAAAGTGCGTTACCCAATGAGTAAAATTGCATTAATAACTTTTTTGAAATAAAAGTATTAATACAAAAAATATTAAGTTTAAACGCTCGCTCCCATACAGTTAAGTACCTTGCCACAAGTGTATCTTGTAAGCTTGTAAGTAACTTGTAAACTTGTAAGTGTAACTTGTAAACTTGTAAGTAGTTTGTAAGTGTTCTTGTAAACTTGTAAGTGAAACTTGTAAACTTGTGAGTGTAACTTGTAAACTTGTATAAGTGCAAATGTTACTCGTAAACTTGCAAAGCCGTTCACTAGTTACACTACAAGTTACACTCACAAGTTTACAAGTTACGTTTACAAGCTACTTACAAGTTTACAAGCTACATACAAGTTTAAACTTAAGATTTTTATTATCAATACTTTTATTTCAAAAAAGTTATTAATGCAATTTTAATCATTTGGTAACGCACTTTCGATATCAGTTTAATATTTTCTAATATCTCTTATATTTACGGAATAATCGCCTGGCTACACTTAACGATTACACCCTGTATATATTTTCCGCTTTGCCTTAAGGTTTGACTGGTAGAGAATGCCATATGGCATTAAGTCCGCCTTTTGTACGATAAGTTTTCTTTTGTGCAATAAGGTTAAATAAATAAATATTTGGAGAGTTCCATCATATTGCCAAGAGCTGACTTCTTATGAAGATCGTTTTTACACTTATTTTCACATGAGTAAAAACAGTCTTGAAGAATTACACGACATCTTAAAACCAAGGATTGTTGAGCAGGGTACCAAGTTTCACCAGGGAAATAAATTTTACAGTTATACTCATTGTTAAAATTAATAAAATCTGAACTGAAGTTGTAAAAAAATACAACTTGTTGCACCGCTCTCAGCACGCCTCCGCGCCGCGCCGCGCCGCCACCGCCAGTGCGCGCCGGTGCATTGACAACTGCGTAATACAACTTCCCGCCGCAAAACCGCCCCGCGCCGCCTCCGCGCCGCGCACGCCTATCTGTGCACGCGTTTCCACGCCTCCGCGCCGCTACCGCCTCCGCGCCGCCTCCGCCACGCTTTTTTCCCGGCCGGTTTTCTGTGCGGACCCTTTCATATTAGCTCGAACATTACAACCGGTACCGCCTCCGCGCCGCACCGCGCCGCTCCGCCACCGCTGTCAGTGCGTTTCGGCCTTTACGGTCTAGTACTCCCCGAGAATATTCCAATCATACGCGAATCAAAAGTTCAATTAGAGTAAGCCACAGTTGTCGTAAAAGATAATCTCAGAAACAAGTCGAGGAAATGAAAATTGAACCATAAATCATAGTGTGCGAACTTAACGTGGATACTTATTTATTGGATCGCCTTTGAGCTATAAGATCTATGTATTTGCACTTATACGATGACCTGTGACCTAATTTATTTATTTATTTATTTATATAGGAAGATCATCAGCTTAAATACTACACAGTAGCTTAAAACAGTAGTGACAGTGAGCTAATAACAGATCCTCACCGATAGCGTAATAAATATGCAAAAAATAAGTGAGCAAAAGCCAAACGAGAACACAGCGCTTTTGCGTCTTGGTACTGCTACATAATTTATAAGTAATTTATAAGTAAGTATTAATATTATACAAATGCCTAATATGAAATGTCAATGTCAAGATTTTGAAGTATTTTTTCCATCATGATAGATATATAAGCTAATAATATATTTTGCTTAAAATAAAGTGTAAAGATTAGGAAAAGAATAGAAGTTTATGTCTCAACTGGTTGGCATGTAAGAGTAAACAATTCCTTAGAGATAATTTAAATTGTTTTATTTTTGTACGGTTTGTTCGGTATCGCGGAAAACTGTCGTATCTATATTAACTTTTCTACTTGATATCCCGCGAGGGAGAATCCAAATAACCGATCACTGATGATTATGTTTGTTCCATATTATATCGAGCCCGTTATGTTTATGTCCCACTGTTGAGCCAATGCCTCCCCCCTTTTTTTCCATTCTTCGCGGCCTTGAGCAATATCTGGCCAGTCAGCAAACGAGTCCAAGTTATCCCGCCATTGCTGACGAGGTTTACCGCGTCTCCATTTTGAAGTGTGCTTCCACTCCGTGGTCCCTTTGGCCCACAGCTGCCCCCTTATTCTGTAACTTGATTTAAGCTCACCTCAACGCTCACCCACAAATATATCTTGACACCGCGATGCGTAGTAACCAGGCGTAGGTAAGAGGTCTTGTTTCGTGACGGGTGATCGGCGGGGTGGACCGCTTTAACGCGTAGCGAATAACACCCCTGATTCGGCATGCGGTAGTTGTTTCATATTACGATTTGGTAATCGTACGGCGGCTAATCTTGACCTCATCGTTGCAGTCATGTCCAATTATGTACATGACGAAATGGTTACCTCAGACAAGCTAATGATATGCGACAAAAGTTTATAAACACCGAAGTAGTCAAAGTTGATTATAACTTATTATATTTTTTTTTGTTAACATTGACTTTGTTTGTAACACTATATTGCATAAAAAAAACAGTAGCCGCTTAGAATATAAAAATAGTTAAGACTTTTGTACTAATGCGTTCTAATCCCTTAAGAGATCTCTTTGACGACTCACGTCAGAACAGAACCACGGCCGAGGACGCACGGGTTGCATCGACTATTTTAACAGACCGTAGGTATGCCCTGGCCCGTGTGTGTGAAAGTAATAGTTATTATTGCTATTTGATCATCTGAACTAGAAAAAGTACTAAATTATTACACGGTTAGATATGGTACCACAAATCGGCCTGGGCATATCTCGTCTTCCATATGGCGTCGGACGGTAGCTGTCATCTCTTAGCGAACTATCAAACTGCTTTTTTATGATATAGGGGAATCTTTATAATAATTATAATACACTAAAAGTTGTGCTCCAGTGAGATTGGTTGAGGCGGTTTCAACCGAATCTGGGGTTTTTTAGCTACCTTGACTTTTATCTCAGTTTCACTAAACCTAGACGAAACTTAGCTAGCCCCGACCTGAGTATGACTGAATATTCTATCCGGTATGCGGCAGCAACGAAGCCAATAAGGACTATTTCAAGCTTTCCACAAAATATGTTAAGCAATGCACCTAACGATTACTAGCACAACCGGCCTTAAGTCTCATTCTCATTACTTTAAAACGCACCACAACTGAATAAACTAACAGTCTCTTTGAGACCTGCAACATTTCCGCTATGAGTACCATTTTTTTCCCCAGCCTCAAGGAAATAAATCTACCCATATAGAAAGGCGAGCCTGCGATTCACCTCAATAAACATTAGTTCTAACTTTAAAAAACAAACTGATGTAGAATAAACCTAATTGTAAACTTGGGAAGGTTCATTTTCTAATGTAGCGTTTTTATAGTTAGAATTTTCAATTCACTTAGCGTAGTGGTATGAAACGCCCGCCACAGCCTTTTCAAGGCCAGTGCCTCGGACCACAGGCACGGTCAATGTTATTACAGACAGTATTGTAACTCGGAAATATGAATTGTCGATGTCGAAGGTCCGCAACACTACAGTTGCGGAGGCGGACTACTGGAAATATTCGTAGCCCCGGTAAACCGACAATCCTACACCTATGAGTTTATACTTTAGAATTGTCTGAATAAGCAGTTGACGACTGGAAGGAAAATTAAAAAAAAAATGTTCATGACTGTTCTCCACGAGATTACAACTGCCGGCGTCATATTTACATACGGTGTTTTCCATGTTATTGGCTACGAGCGTACCGCTACGAAATCTTAAACACTGGGGCGCTACCGCCAAACGAAAAAGAAATTCGTTCGTGTACAGACAGCATCAGAAAATACGCAAAATAACACGCTCTAAATGATCTGGACACTCCTTATTATCTTGTCATTACGGTCGAGCGTAGGTTATTTTGAGCGCTTGGTCCGCCTAGCAACTTTTTCTACTTCTCTGTCGCTCGAATAAGCAAGTGCGACAGAGAACGAAGTTCGTCTTCGTTTCGCGGTAGGCTCTCTGAATGTGTCAAGAAGGAGTTGAAGTTGAAACAGTGTTTACAATACTTATACCGCGCTACCTATTTATTCGCGTAGCCGTTCAGATTGCGTACATAATGTATTTACGGCCGTGGGTGAATGACATGAAAAATGGAGATAACAAATTCGAAGTGCCATCGCGTTGGCTGATAAAGACGACGGTTTTTAACGTTTACCAAGTGCAGTGTCAGGTCCTAACATAGTTAGGAGATAAAGTTACGATTTTTCTAACACCAGGGCGGTTATTCGGAACGCGTTCACATCACTACTAACGCAACTAAACCTCTGATTACGCTTAGGTACTACGAATTGCGACGTCAAGATATATCAGTGGGTGACGGGTGAGGTGAGGTCAAAACAAGTCACAGAACAGCGGGTCAGAGCTGTTATTCTGAACGCACTCATGCGCCTCACCTCACCCGTGACGCCTAACGAAACTAGACCTCTGATTGATTACGGTCAGTTACTAAGAGAGAATCGCAGCGTCATGATATATTTCTGGGTGACGGGTGAGGTGAGGTTAAAACAAGTTAAAGGATAGCGGGGCAGCACAGCTAGCGCGCGAGATGACTATCCGCCAGTTAAAATTATCCTTCGACAGAAAATGTATTCGGAAGAATAATTTATCACTTAAGGGCTAAAACGCACTGGACAGCAGTGGCGGAGCGGCGCGGCGCGGAGGCGGTACCGGTTGTAATGTTCGAGCTAATATGAAAGGATCTGCCAGAGCGGCGCGGTATTCTGTGCGGACCCTTTCATATTAGCTCGTACATTACAACCGGTACCGCCTCCGCGCCGCTCCGCCACCGCTGTCAGTGCGTTTTAAGTAAACAAACAGTAAGCCGCAGAAGTAACTAAACGTTCCAAGACGTCAAAATGTCTTTGTCAAAGTAGCTTGTGGTTATTATTAAGTATACGTAATTTGTAATTCAACAGTGCTTGCTAGAAACATACCTCGTCGGTCTGTTTGAAATGAGCGCTCCCCTTCTCCAGACTAACCCAATTTGGTTACAAAAATACCTAAAAAATTTCTTCGCAAATACATAAAACTAACCTTCAACGTCCAATCGTTTTAATTGAATAGCCTCCCGTTTGAAATAAACGAAAGGAATCCTTCCAAGGAATTCTGTAGAAGAATCTCTGTAAGTGAGCACTCGAAAGTTTTCTGTGATTGTAAAATATTAGGTTTTTGAGAATGGTTGAAAAGGTTTTGAAATCGTGACACGTGACCTGGCGAGAGATTTTAGGACTTCTACAGTGTCACGTTGCATAACCGCTTTAAGAAGAACACAGGACCGCGCTAGATGGAACTTAGGGACAAGAAAAGCCGACCCCAAATAAATGGGACAAGGTCTAGCAGGAAGAAGACGTCGCATAACGGTTTCGGACTAGCTGCCTGCCGGGCTTCGCCAGACACGCGGCATAAAACATAGCTTAGGCCCCTAGCACACGGCGTAATTTAAACGCGTAGACGACGCGCGTTTCCCTACTACCATTGGCTGGGTAGTAGGGGAACGCGCGTCGTCTGCGCGTTTTAAAATACGACGAACATGTCTTTTTATTGCTCTACTGCCATTATCCAGGGAGAAAACGGGACTACTTTTGTATGGAAAAACGGCCCTTGTGTTTCCTCTTAAAACAAGTTACAGAAAAGCGGGGTTGGTAGTTGGTGCCCGACAAGATGCCCGACGCGACCTCCGTATCCGATGCATGCGGTTAGGTTAGGTGTAAGATTACGTAAACCAGCGTGCGGCCCTGAACCCGATTTGCAATACGTTTTTAATGTTCCCACGTTGATACCGGTCCGTGTGGTCATTTGGAACGGGTTAGGTTTAATGGTGAGACGTCTAGGCATCCATACAGTTAATCCTTACTAATATTATAAATGCGAAAGTGTGTGTGTTTGTATGTTTGTCCTTCTTTCACGTCGCAACGGAGCGTCGTATTGATCTGATTTTTTGTATGGAGATAGTTTAGAAGCTGGAGAGTGACATAGGCTACTTTTTCCAGCGGGAAAACATCTAATTCCCACGGGAAAATTCAATATGTTACATTTTCCTATAACCACGCGGGCGAAGCCGCGGGCATCAGCTAGTGCTATCTATACAGGCGACACAAATTCTTAATCACGTAGTTGACAACTGGAGAAATACGTTAGTCTAGCATTAGAAATAAACGAAACTTATGAAAATACTCTGAAAATATCACGCTTCAATTTATTTTTGCTAATAGTATGGTATGGATGGACGTCTTTCGGCTGATATGATGATAGTAGGGACAGGAAATAAGGACAAGTCACGGTGTTTATGTAATTAAATAAAACCGGCCAACTGCGAGTCGGACTCGCGCACGAAGGGTTCCGTACCATTATCTATAAAAACGGCAAAAAAATAGTTTGTTGTATGGGAGCCCCCTTAAATATTTATTTTATTTTGTTTTTAGTATTTGTTGTTATAGCGGCAACAGAAATACATAATTTATGAAAATTTCAACTGTTTAGCTAGCGCGGTTCTTGAGCTACAGCTTGAAAATAAAAACGTTTGTTGTATGGTAGCCCCCCTTAAATATTTATTTTATTTTGTTTTTAGTATTTGTTGTTATAGCGGCAACAGAAATACATAATTTGTGAAACTTTCAACTGTAGCTGTCGCGGTTCTTGAGATACAGCCTGGTGACAGACAGACGGACGGACAGACAGCGAAGTCTTAGTAATAGGGTCCCGTTTTTACCCTTTGGGTACGGAACCCTAAAAATAAATGTATTGTAATAATAAAAAATTACTGTGTTTTTCATTATTAAAATAAATGTTTTCAATTCAATATTAATACCCATATATACCTGGTATATACGTATACATAAATATCAATAATGAACTTTATTATCTACAAAAGGCGGTGTATATTGCAGTTAGTCGTTATTAGTTAACACTATGAGTGTCGTGTTGTTAATTGTGTTAAAACGCCACAAGGTTTGGCAAATAAATGTTGCATGCGTCAAATAAATTGAAATATGTATTGTCTGACATAATATCAACATTGTTATGTATTGTTTTGCTGTGTTGTCTTATTTTGTTTTGTTTGTGTGTAATGTAAGTACTAACAATAGGTATTAAGTCTTTTGTAACTAACACGATATGGATCACGGTCCGAAATAAATATTTCAATTTCAATTCAATTGTGATGATATTTTTAGTATGAAGATAGGTTTTGAGTTCTGGAAAAAAAACCATCACCGAAATCGTGCATTTAAGTTTGTACGGGATTGCGATTAACACGACCACGTTGTTCTTAATTCGCGAACTAACTCAACATTTTCTGTTTTATGACTACAAAGCCGATGGATATTTGCTTTACCAACAAAGTATTAGATAAAAGCCTGTCTAGCACCATTGTAAAATATGTACTTTACACTGCAGTAACCAGGGAAAGGCAGTATTGTTCTTCAAGCGAAACGAGATACGTTTATCGCCAATCTTACCACACTCCAAACATTGGCCATGTACATGTTAACAATGTAGTTGCCAACGTTGGTTCAAATGTCTCCCCAACACCACAGGATGCCTGCAAGGCATCGCCCGCCGTCAGCTGCTCCGAAGGCCGGGATATTATCGACACTTACTCAATCACCAATCTATACACAACTCTCTCCCGCACACAATACAGCCGTAAATCAAACAACACTTAAAACACTATATTACCCACCAGTGGTACTATGATTTTTATTGCATCGCTGTAAAGTGCAAGTTAGTTTGCCGGTGACTGTGCGAAATGAGATAACGTACTTTGTAAGGGGTTTCTTGGACTTTGAGTTGAGTGTTTTAACTGTTTAAGTGCAATTAAGCGTAATGGCCCCTTTAAATTCGACTGACACGTGGAAATTTCGGCCTGTTAAAATCACTTTGTGCGTACAGACGTATTATATTACCTCGTCCAGGCTGGTAGGGTAAATGATCCTATTTCTGTCCAATAACGGTAACGATCTGTCAATCAGACCTCGGGGTATCCGGTGCGTAAATTTTTGACAGAGTAGAGATAAACAGACATTTCAGTCTTGGAAACATATGCCTACCCAATATTTCTCTTTGCTGATGAGGTTAGAGTATTTATTTTAAATAAAGTAATAATCGCCTTAGCGTTTTCCCGATTGCGTTCTCAGCTACCGAGTCGTGTCTGGGCTCTGAGCTATCTTAAGGATTGGTGTAGGCGTTAGTTTTTGCGGAAGCGACCGTCACCCTGAGGGGAAACTAGACCTTAAAGGGATTAATCACAAGGGTGGACAGCATAGGTTTTATAAATTCATTGAATTTTTCAGCCAGATCATAGATTTTATATTGAACGAATTTTTTGATTTGATTTTTTTTTATAACTTATATAGATAACTATTGACTTAAGATGAACGTGACTAACCTTAATGTTATAATTTGTGAAATAGAATATTTAATAAACTGCTAATATTTGGCATACCATATGTAAGTAATGGCTGTTTAAGGAGGTGCTGAATATTTTGTAATAAGAGAATTATAATGTAGCTAAATTATAGTTAACTACGAGTACGAGTATAAATAAGTAAAAAAGTAATCTATTCACACGTGGAACAATCAATAGGTACCTACTTGATATGTGAAACGTAAATTAAACTATTTGTTTTGTTTTATACATACATTTTATTAAACGGTATTGTTACCACATTTCATTAATTATTCCACGTTTAATTATTCCACGTTTTAATAGATTATTTTGAAGTAATTTGTACATGATGAAAATGATTGACGACTAATGATTAATAATTACAATAAAACTATTTGGGATCATCCTATATGCAGCGTGACGTCAAATTGATGTCATCGGCATGAAAATTACGGGCTCTGCTTATAAGATTAGAAACATCGTGCGCTAGTAGTCATACGATGTCAAAGAAAACAATTGAAACGCAAAAAAAATATCACTATGTTTTTGAACCGCAGTTAAGCTGCAAACGCACAGAGAGCGGTGGCGGGGCGGCGCGGAGGCGGTACCGGTTGTAATGTTCGAGCTAATATGAAAGGATCCGCACAGAAAACCGCGCCGCGCCGCGCCGCTCTGTGCGGATCCTTTCATATTAGCTCAAACATTACAACCGGTACCGCCTCCGCGCCGCACCGCGCCGCTCCGCCACCGCTGTCAGTGCGTTTCGGCCTTTAATGATAGAAAACTGTCACGCACAAAAACGTAGACGCATTTGTCCATTTAGGGCCTGTTTCACAATCTCCAGTTAAAACATATCCGTCAGATTAATGTTGGCTGTCACTTTTCTTTTATATGACGGGAGAAAAGGATAGCAATAATTTTAACTGGCAGATAACTTTATCCGGCGATTGTGAAACAGGCCCTAAAAGTGTAATGTTGTCTGGAATGAGGTATAGATTCGGTTGACCGCGCATCGGTAATCGTAAGTTGCGTCCTTTAAAATCTGATTGTATGGGAAAGTTTGGCTGTTTTCAATAAAACGACGAATGACGGAAGCTTTAGAATCCCGTAGAACGCCGAAATCGGAGATCTTGTGGCCGCCCCCAACATCATCGTAGAAACGAAAGCTCACCGTCTCCGCTGGCTTGTTTAGGTCGAAAGGATGAAGGGAGACCGGGGCGCCAGACAAGCATATATGGGCCGCCCATACCGGTTGGACGTCCCAGGTATCGTTGGAACGACGTCGTTCAATCACACCTGGGTGATCTTCAAGCTGGCAAAATAGCACAAGATCGGGAAAAATGGCAAAAACTCGTGTCGGAGGCTAAGACTCGTTCGGCTCGCCGACCCATTACAGTTGGTCAGTTATGCCGAATATTACATTTGGAATCTCGGATGAGCCCCATGACAATATACGCATATATTTGACTTCGACTGTACCAACCCGTGTAACGGCTGACTGGCGGTCGTTCAACCCGGTTGCGTAATCGCCGAAAAGTGTGCGAAGCGCTCGACGCCGAGCGAATTTGGGTTCCGTGCGCGTTTACGACATTGCGAAAATTAATCAGATTAATGACTTCCACGTGTCTCTTTAGGCTTATAGACCCCGTTTACACATTGATTAGTGATTAGTGCGTGTCCATACAAAAGCTACTCGCACTAATTACTAATTAAAGTGTAAACAGAATCTTACGAAACTTATGAATGTGAACCTACAAGTATGACAGGAACTCGTTACGATTAGCCAGAAAATCTATTAAGGTGTATTCGCTAATAGCTTTTTTCGACAAATATCTAAATATGTAAAGTTTTATCCATTTTTAAATCCTTATATATGAGGTAAAATACCTTTATTTTAACTTGAATATGTCGCGTAAAATATTAAATAGCAATAAAACCATTAAGTGGTCTAATATATATATATATATTAGATATATACTATATATATACTACATATAATCTAAGTGAGAGACGGATAGTGCGAGAAAAATCGAGAGAGCTCGCGCGCCGTCGCGTGCTAGCCGTGCAGAGGCTCTAGTATAAGTTTTACCGAAACAAAACGTTACGACCGCGTTCGCGTTTAGTTGTCAAATCCCATACAAATTGAGGGTAAAATGCAAACGCGATCGTAAAGTTTTGTTTCGGTAAAACTTATACTAGAGCCTCGGTTGGTATTAGGGTGGATCTTGTAACCTTAACAAAACGGAACGGAATGCTTGCAATGCTTTTTTAAAGAGGACCCCAATTTTATGGTTCGTATTTGATTACTCCGAACCTCGGAGCCCCAAGGACACTTAAATTGGTTTTTAAACTGCGCACTTAAAATTATCTCTTTCCAATAGCCTTTCGTGCACGAGACTTGTCACGGCGACAGATTCACCTTTTCCACGCTAGTGAGGAATCCGCTCCACGGGAAACATAAGTATGTACTAGAATAAATTAGTATTTAGTATGCAGACACCGTAATCTATGGACCCTAAAGGACAAACGGCGTGATTGACTTTTTCAACGTGGCTGATGTATGTGTATGTCTTCTATACACGAGATAACATTTTGTGCGTTATATTTTCCCAAGTCTGTTTCGTAATTTTTACTTTTTTGTCTTCATAACATAACAGATCTATTAAAAAACTTACTTACTTATACCTTGTTATCCAGTTTAAGGAAAATCAAATCATGGAAAGTTCAGAAAAGGTCCAAGATAAAACCAATATGGCGGATATTATTCGCACTTGGTCCTTATTAGAGGACCCCAGCCGGGTTTATGATTACCGCCCGGAAAATATGATAGAGGCGAACCATAACTTAACGGGAACACAGGGGTTCTCTAGCATTGATTATACTTATTAAATTGAAATTCGTTTAGTGTTTGCCGCACGTCCTCGCCTTGGTAAGTTTATGTTGGATGAGCGGGAAAAATCTGTAAAATCTTAAAGTATTTAATTTTTCTTGCTTTCGACTCGGGCTACTAATACCTGCGATCTGAGATATTATTTTGTTCGTTTTATATCATGCGCCATCTGGTGACCCTTCCGTTAACAGTCACTTTTGAATATTGGAATACGTTTTATTATATATTTGTTTAACGTCCCTCTAGATACGTAATTTTTGGAGAGCAAGAGGAAACCACCGCACTACACTCCCTTTATCCCCGTAGCAAACAACAACTCGTACTCATTTATTGATAAAATACTTACTTATACAATTTTACATGACAAAAAGTATAGTTATCTACGTCAAATTAATTGAACTGCATTAAGCTGCACCGACAAGACCACAGCTCATGATGATGAGATACGTAATGTATCTTCTTTTTATATTAGGTTCCGCATCCGAAAATTATTTTTGTATTTTATCAATGCCATGTATGTTGTGGGAATGAATAAAGTTTATCAATCAATCAATTTACCGTTAGTTTTTCGGTGAAGGAAAACATCGTGAGGAAACCGGTCTAATCCCAGTAAGGTCTAGTTTTCCCTCTGGGTTGGAAGGTCAGATGGCAGACGCTTTCGTAAAACTAGTGCCTATGCCAAATCTTGGGATTAGGTGTCAAAGCTGACCCCGGCCTCCTTTAGGGGCATTACCGGGAATAACGCTAGGAGGATGGTGAATCAATCAATCAAAAGAGATGTGCTAAGCCCAGGGTTTCTTAAAGTGTGGTCCATGGACCCCTTAGGGGTCCGTGACATGATTGCTAGGGTTCCACGACTATACTTCGTTCACTCTTAACGTAGGTACGTAGGTGTAAAAATATATGAAACATGAGATTTTTTAAAATGTTTTTTCTAAAGGGGTCCGTGGTATTTTTTTAAATTCTGAAAGTGGTCAATGACTGACAAAAGTTTGAGAACCCCTGTGCTAAGCAGTGTTTCCATACAAACAACTTTTATTGATTGCATAAAAGTAGCGTTGTATGCTTAATATTTACTTTGTGGAACTTGGACTTAGTAAAAGTAATCATTAAAATATATGTCCATACAAGTGACAAATGTATGAAAACGCAGCACATCGGTAATTTAAATGACCTGCCAGATACCCCATTGTCTGCCGACCCTAAAGGTAACATGCGGATTTATACACGGGCCCATTGATTACCTCTATCAATACGAATACCACTGCCCGTACGACGTCAATGATATGTATCCAATATTGCACGTTATATCGTTGTATTAAGGCGGAAAGTGTATACATTTAATTGACGTGGGCCTTGCTCTTACACGAGCGATAAAAATTGCCGAATTGCCGGAAATTCGGGGCAATTTTGACGTCACGGCCACTTCAAGCAATTCGAATATTGCTCAAAATGGAGCGATTATTGCTGCTAGAGCAGTATGGCGCCATTCTGGCTCCATAATTGCCGCAACTCGGGAAACTAGGCAATACGTTCATACACGAGAAATTCAGTGGAGCAAATTGTAGTCGGCGATATGGAGCAACACGGACATGAATGGAGCAATTCGAGAAATATTTCCGAAATGTTGCCGCAATTTCTATAAATTGCCCCATTAATTTCGGCAACTTGTCGCCGGGCAATAATTGCCCGAAAAATCGCCCGCGTAAGAGTGCCTTTACAAAGACAATAATAGCCCTTGGTTGGCGTTCTCTGTGAATAGACGATGTTTTTAGCTTTTGTTCTAAGAGTAACATTTGTCAGACATGTAATACGAGTATGTACATAAGTACTAAGGGTTGCACCAATTTACGATTACAGACCGATCATCGTTAAATATACTCAACTACAATACGCGTAACGTCCATAAGCTCGTTGGCGTGGGCCGGAAGTTGAACAGGTCGACCAAGCTCACCCATGTCATGGGGCCTGCCGTCTACAATAACCTACCTGACAGCATCACCAGCGCCCAAAACTTGGCCATTTTTAAATATCGCCTCAAACGCTGGCTTGTTGAGCACCCGTTCTACGATTATAACGAGTTCTTAGATTTCCACAAAAAGGATGTCAAGTAATCATTATTATATTATCTATATTTTGTACTTAATATTAATAATTATTATTAGTGTCACGACTTGTGTTATGTCATATTGACGTGTATATTTAATTTTTTTACGACATATGTGAATATGTTCTACAATTACACGTTATCCACGTTAATCCCCTAGCCTGATCCCCCAGGGGAATTAGCGGCAATTATTTTATATTCAACTAGGAAAAAATGATAATGTTCGGTTATGGCGCTTCGCCGGACGCTACCGCGTCACGCTCGCTTCGCTCGCTCGGCTCGCGCGCTGTAGGGTCGCAGTTCAACTAACAACCTAACCGTTTTTTTCCCCTGGGGGATCAGGCTAGGGGATTAACGTGGACAACAGCTACAATCATGACGTGTAAATTGGCTTTACTAATAAAATACTTATGACTTATGGCGGCGGCAGCTGTCATTCCATAAAAACTTGTCAAATTTTCCATACATTCAGATTTTAACGAACACCGCTTACGGATTACAGACGGTTTGATGCAACCCACCCTTAATAATTCATTTCGTTATTATAATTAATTCGCAGTTAAGTGATGCGTGACTGTATTTAACAAAAAATCCGTTTCTCGTCCTTATCAATACAACAATCCGATTTTATAAATAAAATAAAATAAAAATAAAAATCGTTTATTTTAGACATTTGGACTCCAATTTTGGAGTTTTAATAGTCACACGTAGATGGAGTTTATCTATGAAATGTAAAGAGGGGACACGTAACTTTTTAAAATTACGCGAAATTGCCCGATAATCCTTAATGGATTTCGACTTTTGTTGTATTTGTGCTATATTTTAACAATGTACATTTTTTCCGCTTTCCATTATCACTAAGCCGAATCTATTTTGATTCAGAACCTATAACCATATATATAACGCTACATGTCTTTGTGAACCGGAGATTGATTATCTTGCTATCGATGTTTTATCGCCGCCGGTAAATGGGGTTTTGGTGGCCCATTTCCGGACACGTGCCTTCGGATAATATTTTGTCAGAAGGTAAAGCATCTTTGAAAGAAAACTAACAACCCGATCGAGTGAAAGAGACGCAAAAATGGGTATAGGTTTCGCGCCGCTCGCCCATTTTGTTAGTTTGGGTAGAACGTAGAACACAGCCCCGCTATTCTGTAACTTGTTTTAAGTTCACCTCAACCCTCGCCCACAAATATTAGACATATTTTCGCCGCGATTCGTAGTAACTAAGCGTAGGGTAGAGGTCTAGTTTCGTTATACGTGACGGGTGAGGTGAGACGCATTAGCGCGTAAAGAATAACAAGCCCAGGAGTAAACCGAAATCGAGAATATTGTAGTGTGGGTTTTTCTTTTGTGGAAACCTGAAATAGCGTTTATGTAAACGCTATTGAGTACATGCCTGAGACAACGAATCCTCAAATCAAATTAAGGGTCGGTAACGCGTTTGTCATTTGGATTTTCAATAGGCTGAAAAATTGGTTTATACATTTTCATGGACTCTCTCCTCTCCTTACATACTAAAAGTGCAAGTTAAATAAAAGCCGCGATTGCCCTAGACGGGTGGGCCCCGATTTCATTACTGCGTTGTAGTAGTGACATATTGCAGAGTAAAATTTGTTAGCTAAGTGATGTCACTCCTACATATTTATATGTTTGAAGTCAATTTTTTTTATGGCGTATACTCCGTAGCCAAATTACGCAGGCTATTTAAACAAAAAGAGTCTAGGCTGTAAGACTTGGCAGACGCGGTCCCTGTCGGGTAACGCAGCTCATCGGACCGTGACCAAGTAACGCGGGACGGGCCTATTCTGACCGGAATTTAAAACTACTAGCTTCTGCCCGCGACTCCGTCAGCGTGGAACTCGTTTATATCGTAGCTCCATACAAACTTTCACCCCTCACGTCATCCCCTTGGGGGATGATTTCCGGGATAAAAACTATCCTATGTCCTTCCTCAGCACTCGAACTATCTCTATACCAAATTTCATCCAAATCGGTTCAGCGGTTTAAGCGTGAAGAGGTAACAGACAGACAGACAGACACACTTTCGCATTTATAATATTAGTATGGATCTTTGTGGCATCCCAAGCGACTACCATCTGACCTTCCAACCCAGAGGGAAAACTAGACCTTATTGGGATTCACACCGGTTTCCTCACGATGTATTCCTTCACCAGAGAGCATCACTACAGATATGATCCTGGCTTTACTTAGGTCGTATTTCTGATGGCTATCCTTTCTCGGGAACAAGAGGAAGAGTAAGGCTTAGAATACAATATATGCAGATGAAAGAATATTAGTCACTCATTTCTCGAAGACATCAGATTGAGGACGCTACAATGACAGATTGCTAATGCGACTTTATATGGATGATGATGATTCTATCTCGGAGCAAAACTGACGTCGCAAACAGTCCCTATTCGTCCCGGTACGGCCACATACCGAGCTGCTAGGCGAATACCAATACATTTCTAAGAAAAAGACTCTTGATATTCAAAGAATTGTTGAAAAACTATACAAAATACTCAACTTTAAAAAAAAAACACGTGATGTAATAAGATCGCAACATATCTCGAATGCGCTATTTCTTACAGTTCACTGCGCGCACAAAAAATATAAAAAACTTCCCTCTGGAGCCCCATTTAGTGCTCAATTTCTTAGAAACACATGCCGCTATAGCTATCGAACAGAAGAGGCAAACACGAGATGTAAATTGGGTTTCCCTTAAGTCCCTTTAAAAGGTTAAGTTTTAGAGCTTGGTTCAAAACTTGTTTTAAATACCTACTTAGATACATACCTACTTGACATTATTTGAGTTAGCTGAATTGCATCAAATTATTCCATTCATAAAGCAACTCTAGCGTCCAATATAGAAAATACCAACTCCAAAGACAATTTTATAAAAAGTCGCAACAATCCATTCTAGTTGTATATCATCTAATTAAAACAAACATAGGAACATGTTAAATTAACAAAAATACACATAACTTATAACTATATCTAAATCTCTCTATCTTCCTGATATTTTTGCTGTTGTCCACGTTAATCCCCTAGCCTGATCCCCCAGGGGAAAAAACGGTTAGGTTGTTAGGTGAACAGCGACCCTACAGCGTGCGAGCCGAGCGAGCGAAGCGAGCGTGACGCGGTAGCGTCCGGCGAAGCGTCATAACCGAACGTTATCTTTTTTTTCTCGTTGAATATAAAATAATTGCCCCTAATTCCCCTGGGTGATCGGGGTCAGGTGATTAACGTGGATAACGTGATATTTTTAGACATACGAGTATACAAACTTACAAAGTGACAAGGTAAAATTAGTAAAAATTACATCTGAAAATACTAATTATTAACATAAGATCTTACGGATCTTTTTTAATACGGGGACTAACTCTTCTTTTTAACCGACTTGAAAAAAACGAGAGGTTCTCAATTTCGGTTGTATTTCTTTTCTCCATATACCTACTAGAGGTGTGCGCCGATCGCAAAATCATCGGCGGCGGCGTCCGGTGGGATTTTGATCGGCGGCGGCGGCGTGATCGGCGTGAAATCGGCGTGGAATTTTTTTCCCGGAGTATTGAAAAATAACTATATATAGCGTAATATCTCATTTATGACACATTTTCTGAAATGTAATTGTACCAAAAATACTAAAAACAAATATCAAGCAGGAATCTTGATAATCTTCTTTGTTTTCTTGAGCTCTGCCTCTATTTCTCTTTCCTTCGACGCAGCCAACCATTATCATCTTCTCCAAGCTGGACTGGTCTCGGCGAGCCACGTAGTCCATGAATGTCATCATTCTCTGGAAGCATGTATTTGAAAGCTCGGTGTTAATACGAAGGCTCCTTGAGTATCGGCGTTGTATACATGAGATGCCCGACATTCTACGCCAGCACATGATGATGATGATGATCTGTCCGACCTTTTTCGGCCTTGGCGACCACTCCGACTCCTATCTAGCGTTAGTCCATTAACGGGAGCGGTCAGATGCGCAGGATATTTTAAGGCCAGCACATAGATGCATTTAAAATGTGACAAATGCATCTATTTTTGATTTCACGCGCGGCTTCCATGTCCATGTTTCAGAGGCATAGAGAAAAATAGAGAAGATAAGGGTGCACGAAGTCAGTCTTTGGTGTTGCGGTGGATATTGCTGTTCCTCCATATCTTTTCCAAGCGCGATCTTCTGATGACCTTTTTCATACAGTTTCCGTCGTTGAAGATCTGTGAGCCCAAGTAACATAATGTCTTGTACCAAGTCCAGCTGGTTGATTACGTAAAGCACGCGCGTCAGGTAGATCTAAATGTCAACTTTTGTGTTGGAAAATTACAGTTGAAATTGTCCTAAAGCTCGTTCAAAACGTTACGTATTTTCCCCTCAGGTCTCGCAGTTCCCATGCCCTCTGCATCAACCCATTTCTACCTATAAACATCAGCTTCGTTTTTTCCTGTTGATGTGGAGGGGCAATATTGTGCACTGATCAATTTGACTTTCTTTAGAAGTGTAGCTAGCTTAGCCTCTTTATGATCATGTGTGTCATTGAGCCATGTCTTCCAGCCGGACACGAGATTTGGACGGTAGGGGTTTTGCACTTAAAAGGACAGATATTCAGGTATACCCATTTCCCCAAGCACTTCAAACATTTTTCGCCAATTTATGTAGTCAAACGCTTTCGTGTAATCGATGAAGCATAAGGCCATGTTTATGTTAAATTCTCTGCTCTTCTGAATTAACTGCCTGATATTTAGGATCTGCTCTATTCTGCCACTACCCTTAACTGCATGCAAGGGGTTCAAGCAAGCTCTATTGTGATTTTTTTGCTTATGTAGTACTCCAAATGTTTGTTCAGAATGTGCAATAGAACTTTACCAGCATAGGATATAAAAGAGATAGTTCGATAGTTGTCATATTTACGGGAAGAGTATTTCTTATGTAGTGGGATAACAGTGGAATCTGCCCTTTGTTGTATTATACCCAGAGGAATTAGGAAACAGATTTCTTCATGGAATGAGTTAAAAATATTTTGTTACCGGAATTAGACCCAGTCGATTATAAATTTAGGTCACTCAAGGATGGACGTGCTAGAGAAAGGAATTCACATTTACTTATCGTCGGCTAAAGTCGCAAACCTTTTCACTCAATCGACGACCGGTTGTCTAGTGGGTAGTGACCCTACCTACGAAGCTGAAGGTCCTGGGTTCGAATTCCGGTAAGGGCAAATATTTGTGTGATGAGCATGTATATTTGTTTCTGAGTCATGGATGTTTTCTATGTATTTAACTATTTCTATCTATTAAATATATCGTCGTCTAGTACCCATAACACAAGCCTTAATGAGCTTACTACGAGGGTCAAACTGAAAGTTCTTAGAAAATCAAAAACTGAGCAATCAAGCAACTTATTACTTTTATTATATCTTTTCAAAATAGCCTCCCTTCACATCAATACATCGCTGCATTCGATAGAACCACTGAGAAAAGCACTTTGCCCACTCGTCCTTAGGGGTCTCTTCGACGGCCTTTTGAAACGCAGCCACTGCTTCGTCGGCGTCCATAAAACGTTTTCCTCGAAGTTTTTCTTTAATTTTTGGGAATAAATAAAAATCACAAGGTGCAAGGTCGGGGCTATAAGGTGGGTGACCCAGTAATTCCACGTTTGCCGTCGCCAAATAGTCGATCATTTGCTTGGCGGTGTGCGATGAGGCGTTGTCGTGGTGAAGCAGGATCCTACTGCGAGGCCGTTTTTCTTGAACTTTTTCCAAGACAAGTGGTAAACAATTGTTAGTGTACCACTTCGCAGTAACTGTTTTTTGATCCTCTAAAATAATTGTTGCGTAATGACCAGTCCTTCCGAAGAACGAGGCCACCATCTTTTTTCCCACACTTCGACCACTCTTCACTTTAGTAGGCAACTCCTCGGAAGGAAACACCCACTCAGCAGACTGTCTTTTAGTTTCAGGATCATAACAGTAAATCCAGCTTTCGTCACCCGTAACTACGTCGAACACAGCATTTGAGTCACCTCCGTTGAATCTTTGACCGATTTCACGGCACCAATCAACACGACGGACTTTTTGGGCTTCTGTCAAATTATGAGGTATCCACCGGGCACAAAGCTTCCTCACCGCTAAATGTTCATGGAGGATTTTGTGGACTTGACTCATACCAATGGCTAAGCTTGTACGAATCTGCCGATAGGTTACTCTTTTGTCAGTCTCTATCATACGCCGCACAACACTGATGTTATCTTCAGTAGTCGCCGTAGAAGGCCGGCTCTCACGCAGATCATCAGTGAGATTAGTGCGGCCACGTTTAAATTCATTAAACCAGTTGTAAATAGTAGCACGAGATGGGGCTTCATCGTGAAAGGCCAATCGAAGTCTATCATAACTTTCTTGTTGACTTAAATTACATCGAAAGTCGTAAAAAATCATTGCTCGAAAATTTTCTCGCGTTAAATTCATGCTCACATAGTACACACAATTTTCAATTTGCCGCCAAATCGTAAAACAAATGACAATCGAGTGGAATTCGTACACAAAAATATAAGATAATATAAAAAATATAAGAAAGAGTTCCATTTTCAAATTTTGAACTTATTTTTTTATTATATTTATTACAAGTGGCCAGTTCTAAAGACTTTCAGTGTCGCCCTCGTATGGGACTAGGTCGATTTGTTTAAGATTGTCCCCTAATATTTATTATTTATTATTTTTATTCAATCTGAGCCAATTTTACAGGATGTCCAAAAATTAGTATTCACGGTTACATCACAACAAAAAATACGAAAAAAGTAAGATTTGCAGTAGTAGTACCTAAAAAAGTCATCATGTCCGCTTAAAAAATACGCTTTGAATTTTTTAAATAAGTAGCATGTCTTGTTTTTTGTTTTTAATTTTTTTGATGACATTGACTTTTGAGTTGTATAAAAGAGTCAAAGCATGATTTGAAAAATGGAATTAGGTTTGTGACTAGACTTTTAGAATGTTCGCACTAATATTATAATTATGCATGTATATAGCACGAAAGTAAACCACGTGAGGGCATTCATTTCGTTTGAACGTGTCCCGCTGCAGAATTGCCGATTTTTATTTTATTGCGAAGCGAATTAAATCAAACTCTTCAATGTAGAACATTACAGAGTTGACATGTGCTGTAAAGAGTCCTTGTTCGGCGTTAGAATTAAAATGAGTTAAATAAATTGCATATAATAATTAACACTGTTCCAACAAAAACTAAATTACGCCACGCCGATTTCACGCCGGTCAATTTGATCGGCGGCGGCGGCGTGGAAAAATCGTCGGCGGCGGCGGCGCGACGGCACGGCGCACATGTCTAATACCTACATGTAAATATGAGATAAAAATAACATCCAAACGCTCCAGTATAACCTCCTTGACATCGCAACGCAAGTCGATATTTGGTTTATGCAGAAAAAACTTATTGAAGCATCTTCAATGTATCGTTTATCTGTATTATGTGATCTGGAAACATCGCAGCTATTCGCCGGTAAAATATTCCACGACACCGCCAAGTCTTATGTTTATGTAAAAACAAGTTGGAAGCCAAAAACAGGCTCGCAACACTACATTATAATTCCTAGGCTTGTTTCTACCGCATTTATGAAACTCTTGGCACTATGAGGAGACGAGTCTACAAATTATACGAACTTGCCCTTCGGTCGTTCGCTGCCTATGTTACAAAGCTTTTATTGAATTTCAACGACCAGGTACCGGCCGCGGCAGCGTGGGTAGACCAAGGTGGACTGATGACCTGGTAAAGGTCGCGGGAGCCCGCAGGAGGAGGTAGCTCCAGACAATCTTTCACCCCCTATTTCACGCCCTTAAGGGATGATTTCCGGAATAAAAACTGTCCTATGTTCTTCCCCGGGATTTACCCATCTCCGTACCAAATTTCATCTATGCTGGTTCAGCGGTTTAAGCGTGAAGAGGTAACAGACATACAGGCACACTTTTGCATTTATAATACAGGGTATAATTTAATTCGTGATAAAAAATAGCAAAATGTGAATCTACCATGATTCTGAACAACTTCTACTTTGGCACCAACTTTGTGTTATGCAAAAAAAAACCTGTTCATACATTTTCGTCATTCTAAACTGAGCAAAGTTATTGAAATAGTTGGATATTTATGGCATAGCACAATGTTGGTCCAATAGTAAGTTGTTCAGAATTATACATAGATTCACATCACTACATAGTATAAAACAAAGTCGCTTCCCGCTGTCTGTCCCTATGTATGCTTAGATCTTTAAATCTACGCAACGGATTTTGATGTGGTTTTTTTTAATAGATAGAATGATTAAAGAGGAAGTAGGTTTATATGTATAATATGGTACCCGTGCGAAGCCGGGGCGGGTCGCTACTTATTTACTACTTACGGACGGTAATCATCAAAGCCACTAGATATTTATTTTATCTACGCTAACGATCCATGTATCAATCGAGAAAACGATAAGATTGTAATCCTGATTTCGAGTATTTTCAACCCATTTACACTATCTTTATCGACGCTTGGTGCAGCTGTTATCTTGGTATATTTTGTAAAGTTAAGAAATTGTAATGAGATGATAATTATCTCTATTAGAGGAGGTCTGTGCTCAGCGGTCGGACGTATATGATGATGATGATGTTGGTAATTAGGGTTCCGTAGACAAATGGCAAAAAACGGAACCTTTATGGATTCGTCATGTCTGTGTCTGTCTGTCTGTCTGTCTGTCTGTCCGTCCGTATGTCACAGGCATTTGACTCAAAAACTATAAGGTGTATTTAAATAAAATTTTCAGTATAGGCATCCGTCCACTGCTCATCTTCCCTGCCATGCGGCCAGTGATTATTAGCTTTCCCAGGATTTGCGGTCCAGACCTGACCAGATGGCCAAAGAAGCTGGGGACACGTTGGGTACAGATGGTGGAGAGCCTCGTTTTGATGCCGAGCTCGTCGAGAACAGACTTAATGGACATTTTTAATGGACTACTTTAATGCAATTCGGCCAACTCAAATTATCTCTCAACCGCTCTTGCCAACTCAAGTACACCAGTCTCGTTGTTATGGTCACGTTTCACGGAAACGGCTAGTTTCTTAAGGAGAAACGTCTGGCTACACCGACTCCTGACCCCGTATCATGGTCCTCCTTATCACAGTGACGAGATAGAGGGTACGTCACTGGCTGACACCGTTGATAGAACGAGACGACCCTCCTATCTTGTCACTTATCGCGTGATAAGGCCGACTATGATACGGGGTTTGGTGCCCATTAGAGGGGAAGTCCTAAAGATGCTGTTTTGACGTTGCCTGAGATGACATGCGTGGGCTTGACAAAAGATTCTGAAAATCGTGTTGAGTGGAAGAGACATTGCATTAAAGCGTACTCGCACCTCTGCCCCCCATTCTGTAACTTGTTTTAAGCTCACAACGCTCACCCACAAATATATCTTGACACCGCAATGCGTAGTAACTAAGCGTAGATAGAGGTCTAGTCTCGTGACGGGTGACCGGCGGGGTGAACCGCATTAGGGCGTAGTGAATAACAGCCCTGCTTCCGAAGTAAATGGTCGAAGAAATAACCGGGACTAACGCAAACAAAACTGCAATGAAAACGTTTCAAAACCCTCCGTATTCCCGTAATAAGTTCTCTAATGATAATCATTAAGACCTTCTGGTTTGCTTTCATTTGATTCCCTGGGACGTTACCAGCCGCTTTGATCTTGAGGGTTTTTTTATATAAAAAGCCAAAGTAATTGAAGCAAATCTCCAGAAAGTAATTAATTATTCATTCTGAACATAGGTTCAAAATCCTCTCAAAATTATTACGTCCATAGGGACGTAATTCATTTTGGGACGAAATAGAATTTCTCGCATTCGGGAAATTATTTATTACTTACGGTTAGTTCGTGTACGTGTATTTTTACCCTAGTGCCTCAGAAGGCTAAATAATAAAAATTAAAAAAGGGTTATGTTTTTCGAACGTATATATGTACGGACAAGAATAATTCAGTCCAAACGGTTTGATGCATTTTAACATGTGGGGTGTCATCAGATTCCTCTTAGTCTTGGGAGTGACAAATTCTATGTGTAAAAAAACAGTCGAGTTTTAAAAGTCTTTGTATGAAATTTATTTGTGTTGTGTAAATTTTTGCTAACGTCACAACTGATAAGACGTGTCACAATCACAACAGACTTTGTGACGCAAATTGCGCATCAATTGATGACGTAGTTTATTCTGTGAGATAAGGCTTTGCAGTGACAATGACAACGCTATATTTATAGTCGCCAAGTGTATGGTAACTTCACTATACAACTTTTACACCATCGTCCCTGAAGAGCGTTTTTGAAGGTTTATTTATTTATTTATTTGAGTCAGGCAACAAGGCCCATATTTACAAATACCTTATAGACTAACATACATAACAATATACAAAACTCATAAATATAACACAAAAACACGTTTAAGACGGCGACGCGCGGCGCAAGTTCTGGGTGTCAAATAGCCGGCCTCGAAATCGCCGGAAAACTACACCCTTCGGCCAGATCTCCTCCTTCATGAAGGTCGACAGCTTGTCAGTTGGTACTCTCACCAGAAATGAATTGAAACTCGGTTTGTGGCGGGATTCCAACCTCTCAACCCTCAGGGTGAGCTTGGTCTTCAAACGCAAGTGCTCGATGATCTGTTCGGTTTATGTATTTGTTTAATAAATTCAAATTAAAGGTTTGGTCTGGCAGATCTAGACAATATTAAATATACTAGCGCCCCCATTATAGGATAAACATGAATAAATGGAACACCTTTTTCTAAGAAGATGAATGTTCCAGGAAAGTTTGAGAACTTTAATATAAAACGTGCTTCTTTGAGTTTTTTTTTTACTTTTCTTTTTTATAGCCTGGAACCTGGGAAACTAATTAATAATTTTCTTTAGAAAGATGTAAGCTTATTAACACTTAAAAACCTAGTACTCTCTGTTTATAACTAGCTGCCCACGCAGCTCTGCCCGCATATTACCTACACATACCACAAGCGAAGCTGCGGGATGAAATATAAGCTGTCCATACTCTACTGGTGAAACATTTTTAAAATCAGGTTAGTAGTTCTGGAGACTACCCCATACATACAAATCTTGCATCTATATTATAAAGTATTTCTAACTTTATAAGGAATAAATTAACATCGAGTACTGTTACAGAGGGCAAAATAAAGAATATAAACTGATATATTATAAACTTCTTTGTTAAAAAATAAGTAATATAAAACGTTTGAATAGTACTATTTATTTTCTTAAGTATATAAGACTAAGATAACTAATCTAAAAACGCCCTCGAGGCATTGTTCCGAGGATGCTGGCGGCATTTCCTCGCTGAATTGAAATGCTGATGCGTTGCGCGAGAAAGCCGCCAGCCAGCCCTTCGGTCACCAGTTACGTCGACCAGACGTTTCGCGATTTCCGGAAATAACTTTTGCGCACTGGGACCCCACGGACCGAGGGTCTCGACGCCAAATGGTACGTTTTACGTACTAAACTGTATAAGGGCGATGCAGCCAATTTAGCCTTTAGAAGTCCTTTAAGCCCTTTTTTAATTGTCCTTAACTTAACTGCCGGTCGTTATCCATTTTTGAGCCAGGTTCTGTGTTAAGTGTATTTAAAAGGTCCGCGAGTTAAATACCAGGTATGCTGGAGATTATTTGCGTTGGCCGTATTGCATCAAAGTAGGTCATTCAAAAATCAACAACAACAAGCAAGTCGGCCATATTAAAATCTCAACCATACATTTACGATATTTCCACTAACTTGGTAACGTTTGTCGCTTACGTGCAGCATACTCTCTTTCTATTTATCACGATGATGGCTAACATGGTTGATTGATGGTATGGTACCGAGGCCTTATATGGGCCCGGCTGTTACCTGGCATGCCCAAAGACTCCTATAGGCATACCCAAGAAAGCCTCGGCATGTCTAAACGCCTTGGTATGTCTCCTGTCTGCCTCGGCAATCATTCCGTTAAGCCTCCACTACACGTCTGCAGACGTCATCTGCGGATGCGTCCGCCGACGTATAGAGGGGGTAATTTGCGCGTCTGTTGTAGGTATTTAACGTCCGCAGGCGTCCGCAAATGCGTCTGTCACTTATCCGCTTGTTGACAGTTTTTGTGGCACGGTTCAAAGGGTTTTGAACTGAAAGAATGAACCTTAGACTGATCGACCCACAGACGTGTGGACAACTCGAGGTGATCCATCTGCGGATGCATCTGTCAGCGTCCACGGACGCATCTGTTGACGTGTAGAGGAGGCATTCGTGTGCGCCTGTGCGTAGGTATGCCGTAGGATCCCTCGCCGTGCCATGCCGATAGCGGGCGCCGGGCCTATCGTAAGGTGGACGGATTCAAGCGAGATAATTATTTATTTATTTGAGTCGGGCAACAAGGCCCATATTTATAAATACCTTACAGACTAACATACATAACAATATACAAAACTTATAACATAACACAAAAACACGTTAAGACGGCGACGCTCGGCGCAAGTTCTGGGTGTCAAATAGCCGGCCTCGAAATATATATCTAGGCTCCAAGAAACATTACCGAGTATGTCAAAGAAGAGTTTACAATTTTGTTCCTTATTCCGACGTAATAAGGCGAAAAATGTACATGTCTTTGACGTCGACTGTAAGGGTCGGTTTATTTACGGTCTGCAATAAAATAACACTGCCGTTCTTTGTATCTAGAACCCTCGAAAGATAACATTAAAGTTAACAATGCATCAAAATTGGTAGTGTCCGCATCCGATAACGGAACCCGGTTCGGAACCGCCTATAATTCCTCGGGGGAACCCCATTAGTTACCCCTATCTGGGGAGCTTGGGGTACCATTTGTTTTCATACTACTGACTACT
The DNA here is from genome assembly GCA_947578815.1 of Epinotia ramella. Lineage (NCBI taxonomy): Eukaryota > Metazoa > Arthropoda > Insecta > Lepidoptera > Tortricidae > Epinotia > Epinotia ramella. Next base: position 9,588,442 of record OX388226.1, on the reverse strand, counting down.
ATATGCCTACTCGCCTAGGCGTGCATACTGATTGCATACGCCCGCGTATTGCTAAGAACGGAAGCGAAGCTGGAGGATAAAATATAGGCTACTAGCTCCTCCCCGCGTGGAACTCGTTTCGTTTATATATAGCTCCATACAAACTTTCACCCCCCCTATATTTTAATCCAGGCTATAAACTATCTTCGTGGAAATTTTCATCAAAATCGGTTAAGCCGTTTAAGCGCATATTGATCCAAACATATAAATTTTCGCATTTATAATATTAGTTGGATATTCCTATAGACTGAATATGGCAACTCACACATGCGCACGGCGCGTCAGGTTTTTACGGATACGAAAGATAATGAAACTTATGTAGTGATGTTACAGTTGCAAATTCAATACCATCCAGGCATACTAGAGCATTCTGCATTTTCATTTTAATGATAACGGTGCCTCAGTTTCATAAAACGGCGTAATATTAAGTTTCGTTCATTATGTCCGATTGCAAATATATATGAGCAAGCGCTCTCCCTGCATTTACATTGTAAATATGGTTTTAATGGCAGTAATTTCTAAGGAAGCAATGAAAAGCTGCAGCGGCGTGGGTAAACCCACCGCAAGGTGGTCTGATGACCTGGTAAAGGTCGCGGGAGTCCGCTGGATGCGGGTGGCGCAGGACCGGTCATTGTGGCACTCTTTAGGCTAGGCCCATGTCCAGCAGTGGACGTCTTTCAGATGATATGATGATGGCGATGATGATGAATGAAAAGATCTGAAAGAGGATTTGGCTCTTGCTGTCAACACGTCGAATCCTCAACTCAATAAATGGCAACGCAGAAGCACTTTTGAGCTGCAAGCGTACATAGGTTACAATTTCTTCCGTACGCCTGTTTGCCACCATCGTAAAACACGACGGCAATTCAGTTCAATTATTTAAAAGGCTATAGGCTAGGCATTGTTACTGCAATATCACATTTTCTCTGTCTTTAAAGGTCGGATCGCCAGGACGGTCGACACTCCGGATACAAAATGGGTTTAACGAGAAAAAAAAAAATACATCCCCGCTTTAGGTGTGGGGGAGGTACCCTAAAAAAATATATTGTACTGTTTCGTCGGCGTGATTGATTAATGATTATATATACCCATGCCGAATTACAGTTTTCTAGTATAGTAATAGTTACTGAGGCTCAGTAACTGAGCTAAGCCGAAGACGGACGGACGGCCATACGGACATGGCGAAACTATAAGGGTTCCTTGTTCTCTACGGAACCCTAAAAATGTAGCGAGTAGAACGTTTTTCGTACAGTCTCTAATCACTTTTTTTCTATTATAATTTATACTAACAAACTATTTTCCGACGTAGATATGGATCTCATTGTGTATAAAAGACATGGTATTCCAGTAAGCCGTTTTAAAATGAGAACCAGACTACGTTTTTATGCAGAGTCAATTTGAGTCGACCGTGCCTTCTTAAACCCACAAATACTAGAAGTCAGCCTGAAAAAATAATTTCATGTGCTCTGCCTATCCCTTCGGAGAACACAGACGTATGTATGTATATATTTGAAACAATATTTCGTGAATCATTAGTATAAGCGAAACATAAACTAGGTTTCGTGTTCTCAGAACTATTTGCCAATTTCCCGTGAGACCCAGCAACTTCCAGACAGTTCCATTCGACATGATTCTAGAACATCTGCCTACCCGTGCACAAGATTCCCTTTCGATATCTCCCGATTTAGATCCTTTCTCCCGGTTAGGTAATTGATGTTTGTCTTGGTAAGGTAAAGGGGTTATGGGTCTCATGAGGGTCTTGGGGTACTGTTTGAATTGTTTGAGTAACAAAGTAAAGCTTTTTGCCTCTATTCTGTAAGAAAGTGCGGTCGAATTGATAATTTGAAGAACTAATGTATTATTTTCTTAGTTTATTTAGAACACAAAACAGTCACATAAAGAAATATATATATATATAGAGTACCGACAGACATATGCTAAGACCTGGTTGTGTGAGGTTCATATATATTATGATAATTATGTTGACAAAACAACCTAATCATATCATGCAATAGAAAATAATTACAACTTAAAAAAGTTGAAAAATCCCCGACATTTTCATTTCAAAGTCCAATATCTCAAAAACGGCTGAACAGATTTTCATGAAACATGGCTAAGAACACTCGGGATAAAATTATCTATGACACAAATAAAACCGCATTCAAATCGGTCCATCCGTTTGGGAGCTAGATACCACAGGCAGATATGCAGACACGTTAAACTTATACATATATAACACCTCTCTGCGTCGGGGGTTAAAAAAAGCTTATAATTTGTTTAAATGATAATACAGAATTGAGGGGTTCACGCATTTTAAAATGTTTTTTTACGAGATATACGCGATGTGTTTTTATTTTCGAGGTTTCGACGTAGGTTCCATCGGCCGAGTCTTAGATAACTGACGTATGAGTCAACAAGTTGTCGACCAGGATATGGGTACACAACACTAGAGTTACCATTCTATTATTTATGTCCATTCAATGCACGAAAAAGCGTCTTCGATGTTCGTTACTCTTTAGACAAAAACAAACTAGGACAGTCATCTATATTACTTAATATCAATTTCAATTTTCAATTTCAATTCATTTATTTGAAAGAAAGAAAGAAAGAAAGAAAGAAAGATACATTTATTCGTGACAAACACAAGGCAATTTACATACATTGACAATAACGTAATTTGCCACGAAATGGTCGCAACTCAGCGTAATGCTGGCGGAGCCAGCGCTGGTCTTTTGCAACCTTGTACAATTGACACATGCAACTTAAAGCTAGGCAATGCTCAGGACCCCGTTAGGGCATAGCAAACGTTACAATTAATTATTACAATACAACAAATATTTAAAATATAAAACAAGTTTAAACAAGTTTAAATACATTTGACCAGTTAAAACGTTAAAGTATAAAAAATAAAATAAAATAATAATCACTTTCTAAAATATTAAATTAATTTGTAAAGATAATTTGTAAAAAAAAAGGATAATAAATGTTCAATTTTTGTAAAGAATAAAAAAAAAAAAAAAAAAAAAAAGTAAAAATATTAGTTTAAAATTAAAAATGTATTAAATGATAAAATTTTAGGCTAAGTAAAATCACATTTCACACTAATTTCTAGGGCTATAAGGTCGTGTCAGCGCTTCCTCGAAGATTTCACATTGTTATATGTATAAAATAACTCCTTTTTGTAATAAAGTACATAAATATACGCAATCATTTAATATGTGACGTAGAAATATATTATGATAACATTACGTTATCGTAGCCCTTCTGTCCACGTCTTGCGGCCTTTATCGATTGATAAAGTTTCGCACCGCTGACGTGAGAGGTCCGCATCGTGCTATGGATAAGAGTACCCATGCGATAAATGGGTTATGTTTTGAACTTCTGATCTACACTCCGTGTATGTAGTCACGGATCTACGGAATAAGGCGGTATATCCATCATATATGTAAGCTATTCCATACATTTGACTTGAAGCTTGTTCTAGGCAGCTGTGCCACTTTCACACTTGTATATTCCATCGTAATTCCACTTCAACATTTTGTACAGTCACCGGCATTCATATCTGACGTTTTTGCTCGCTTTGCTAAGGCCTTATGGCAGATATTAACGCTGGTACGCAATACTAAAGGGATCGTTATTCGTAAGTGCTTGATGCCAACGGTATACTGATCATCTTAGCCACTGCTACGGAGCCCGAGATCCGCTTGGCAACTTAATTCTAGTCAGAGGAATGACTAGCGCGTAGATGATATGTAGTTAGAGACAAATGCAGACAGCAGCAGCTGACGACGTGTCGCGGCGAGGCTACACGACTGGTTACTATGTATTTCTATGACGGCGACGTGTCTCTAGCCACCAAAGGTATTTCCTAGAAATACATAGTAACCAGTCGTGTAGCCGCGCCGCGACACGTCGTCTGCTGCTGGGATGTTATTCGCTACACGCTTATGCGGCTCGGCTCACCCTGCCGTGCCGGTCACCCGTCACGTAACTAGACCTCTACCTAACGCTTAGTTAATACGAATCGCGGTGTCAAGATGTATTTTTGGGTGAGCGTTGAGGTGAACTTAAAACAAGGTACAGGAATAGGGGGCTGCTAACTGCGGTCAGGTTCCAAATTGTACCTTTACACAGCTCATCCTCGGGAGCTCTGGCGACCTTACTCACCTTGAGGAATACCTCACTATATAGGTATAGTGTACAGAGCTTTGGTTTTGGCTTCCGGACTGAGCCCTTATAACACTGCGACCATCGCTGATCTATTGTGATCGCCACTTACTACAATTCTTGGTCAAGTCCTCCGAACTCAAAGAATTGCAGGATACTGTTGATCTCAAGAAATTTAATCTCGTCCGGGCTCATAATGTGTTTGCCCAGAAAGGAGTCAAGGCTGCGCATCGCAATCGCAATCGCAGGGGCAATCGGTTAGGATGTGTGCAGGCGTCTCCTCCGCTTCAAGGCAGAGTCTGCACTGCCTTGTGTCACATAGTCCTAACCTTTGCATGTGCTTGTTTAGGCGACAATGCCCTGTAAGCACCCTTACCAACATGCGTAGACGGTTCCTGCTTAGCGCCAAGGCATCAGAAGACGCCTTTTTGCTAAAGGCTCTAATAAGCGCCTTGGAATGTTTCAGTCCTGGTATAGCTCTCCAGGCTTGAATGCTCTCGTAGAAACCATAGGTCTTTAGAGTGACTTGGTCAGACTTTTGGGCATGCCACAGAACGGCTCTGGCCCGCAGTGCGTCCCCTTCGCCCCCGCTCGTGCAAGCTCGTCGGCCTTCTCGTTTCCCTCGATACATAGTAGTGGCATTACTATGTCCTGTCAACCAAGAAGCGAGACTAGACTATACGCTTACTAATAATAATTTTTCCATTGTCAACAGGAGCACCACCTCCAGAGGGCGATATGCACGGGGCTCATCATACCCACTCCGGAAGTGTGCGACGTGCAGGACATCGAGTTCTACGAGCGATGCTACCCGCCCGACTACAAGATGCCCAAGCAACATATACACATGCAGCGTGAGTAATGTCCTATCATACGTATGCGGACCGTGTGCTTGACATTATTTGAGTTGGCCGGATTGCATCAATGTACCTGGTCCATTCAAAAAGCAACTCTACCTAGGTAGAACATTTCAATTCCAATGACAGATTTATAAAACTGTCCGACTTTTTATAAAACTGTCACTGGAATTTGAATCTATTTTTACAATGGACGGTAGAGTTGCTTTTTGAATGGACGACTTTACAATTCGGAAAATAATCTGTAGTAAAAAGCGGGCCAAATGCTCAAAATGACCTACACACGACTCTAATGCCAAGAGGATAAGTCTTGATCATTTTGAGCATGTTCTTTTGCGTTTAAAGCAATTGCTAAGGCTACCTCATACATTAACTTTTAAAATGTTATCTGATTGCAAGTTGCTTGACGCAATCCACACGGCCTAGCTCTACCATCCCCTTCTACATCTAGGCTATTAAGTATGACACTCCTGCATGCATACCGCGTGAATTTATGCTAATTATATGCTACAATTACGCGCTTAAACCTGCCCTGTGACTTGTCTGGGTGCGGTCCTACCGCGCCCTAGATATAAACGTCACAACACTGCCCCAATATTTAGATGGCACCTTCAGTCTTAAGAGGAAACACAAAGGCCGTTGTTCCATACAAACGTAGTTCCTGTTTTCTCCCTGGATAATGGCAGTAGAGCAATAATTTTTTTCCATGTATTGTGTATGTATTATCCTTGCAATCATTACTCATAGAGTACATCTGAATGTCTAAATAAATAAATAAATAAATCTATGGCTACTATTGACATGTTCCTATGTTTTCCTTTTTTTCATAAATTCATTCTTAAAAGAGATATTAACCTTCAAAAACCTAAAAAAATGCCAGATTTTCCGCTGTGTTAAAACATCCAGAAAACAATTTTGGCCAGACTTGGTTATACTTAATCATCTCAGTTTTTATTTTTCTTGATGTAATTAACGGATAGCTATTATTGGCCTTCTATTTTGTAAGGAAACATATGTAAACAGTATATTTACGGCTGTTGTTATCCTAAATACCAATAAATAAATAAATAAATAGATTATTAATAAAAAGGAAAACATAGGAACACGGCCAAAGCCTTTCTTTAATTATTAATATAAAAAATAGTCCGCAGTAAGCTCGGCCGAATTTCACCGTTCCATACAAACGGAGTTTCGTTCTCATTTTAAAACTACGTGTTGGATTGTGACGAAACTTTGCATATGACAATGACATGAGGTATATCTATGTCTGTAATTAGTTTATATGGTTCCAGTTTATAAAACAAACGATATTCAGCAAAAACAAGTTTTGTATGAAAAACTTAAATTCGCTGTATTTTTTTTACTATGGTATCTGAAGCTACATAAACTAATTACAGACCTGGATATATTTACCTCATGTCATTGTGTCAAAGTTTCGTTACAATCCAACACGTAGTTTTAAAATGAGAGCGTAACTACGTTTGTATGGAGAATAGAGCTTACTGCGGACTCTTAGCAATTTGACAAGCACGTTGACAATTATTGAAATGCAGTACAGGCCCCTATTTCACCAACTTGACAATTGTCACCTGACACTGACAATCCCCCATACATTGCTTGTTCTAGAAGTTAAGGTGGTCGCTAGATTACTTGTGGATCCAGCAATGTACGGAGGATTGTCGTTATCAGGTGACAGCTGTCAACTTGGTGAAATAGGGGCCAGGTGTCTAGTATTAGGACATTTGGAGGTCTACCTTACAACTGGGAGAATGAAGCAGAATTCGTATCTGTCTCTCACTTGACCATCTCACCCTGAAACACGTTAATGTGTATGTTGACGTATCGACACAGAATAAGTAATGTATTGATGAACTATGCGCCACCAGTATAGCCGATTCTGTTTTGTCTTGGCACACTGGCCGCAAAACTAAGTGCAGATTGCACCAACATAAGCCGGGAATACACTTGCATAATAGCTCCTTGCACGTGCCACCTATATTGTCATGTGTATATACACCATGAGGCATGCAACATGAGGAGGGGCCTGCAAAACCGACACGTGTGTGTGTATGTGACAGCTACTGTAATGCACTGTGTGCCAGTTACTTCTACATGTCGTTAACTAGTATGCACGCTACGGTTCTGTTTTACGAACATGTGTATCTCCACCTTTACGGTTACAAACCGATCAACTTCTCTCCACAGATATATTTTGTGCAACCCACCCTGAAGGTGACGTTAATGTGAATGAATTGAGTGAAATAGTCACAAAAGTGAATAAGCTCTTTGAATAAAGATAAAAAAACCCACCCTAAATCTCAATTTGTATTGGACTTATACGAACTAGGTTATACCTCAACCAATATTTCCGTAGAAAATTAAAAATAAACCTATCCAATCCCAGTCCATACTACCTTTTAAAACTAAACGGTCGTCACAGAAATCTCTTTGACGCAATATTCCCCCGTCAGCGGACCAATAGGGAATATTCATGATATTTTTTTATTTTTTTTATCTATTCTATAAGTAATTATATAACCGGAAAAAAATATAACACTTTCCCAATATTATTAAATAAGCTAAAAAAAAATAATTAAAACTACTATCATTTTCGGACGATCAAAACGCCACCATTTTGGCGCGCTCATTGTATGACGTCACCGTGCAGGCGTGCACTAAGAATAAATGTGGAATAAACGTACGAAGTGTTTCACAGTTATAATAAGAGTGGGTGATTATAAAGCTTATAAGATCAACTTATTACAATGGAAGAGCACACAAAAGCTTATAATAAGTATTGTATTGTCCCTATGTGTGGAAATAACATTAAAACTGCACCTGACAAGATATATTTGCATATGCCCAAAGATGCAAATATAAGGAAAAAGTGGTGTAAGGCGATGAGGAGAGATAATGTATCGTGCTTGAGTAGTTTATACTGTTGTGAAGATCATTTCGACGTGAGTATTAAATATGTATATACCTAAAATCTTTTTTATTAGTACTTGCGAACAATATAAACAATAACCTAACCTAAAAATTTAATTACATATTCATAAAACTATTCAGATTTCCATTTTTTTTTGTTACTAATGTTACAAATATAATGATTTTCGTTGATCATGTTGATAAGTTCTATTGAACAAGAGTGTAAGTAATTATTTTTACTGAGTAACGTACCTACATAAATTTGTATAAGCCTTGACGAAAAAAACCTAGTTTGTTAACGTTCATAAAGATGTTCTCAACATTTAACATTCCTAATACCTACATATCTTTGATTATATATGGTCTTTGGTATGTACTAGTTTTTTATTCCACTCAAGAAAGACACCTATTTGAAGTAGTTTAAAAGTCTACCTATTTTGACTACATAATATTATTTCCTCTTTTCAGATTGAAAAAGATACAGAAAATTATATTAAATACAAAATAATGGCATTGGGACATGGACAAAAAGTGTCACTATTATTAAAAAAAGGTGTTGTACCACATATATTCCAGTGTCAGAAAAAAGATAAATTGCGGATACCACCGGAGAGAAAAGCTGCTTTGAAACGGAAAAGACAAGCAGTGATTGAAGAAGCTCTAGCTGAAGCTGCTTTATCTGAAGCCGGTCCCAGTACGGCATTAATACCAAACTGTATGTTATCTGAAGCCGGTCCCAGTACGGCATCAATACCAAACTGTATGTTATCTGAAGCCGGTCCCAGTACGGCATTAATACCAAACTGTATGTTATCTGAAGCCGGTCCCAGTACGGCATCAATACCAAACTGTATGTTATCTCAAGCCGGTCCCAGTACGGCATCAATACCAAACTGTATGGACATAGAATTAAATAGTCCCGAGATTAATACAGATACTGAAGCTCCTAGTAAAAAAATATTGTATGTTGACAAAGCTGTTCAAGTTACTAGGAAAATTCATTATCGAAGCAAAGGTGTAAATGTGAATTTAACGGCAAAAAAAAATAGTATAGCATTATCTCCGTTTTCTATACCATCAATAAATGCATCTACATCTCCTTTAAAATCTGCTCAGTCTTCTACTATAGTAAGAAAATTATTCTCAGACAACCCTGCTGATATTGTTTCTGTCACTAGTGTTAATTCACAGTCTTCAGCGTTATCAACTGATTACGAACCAGTGCATAGTTCATCTGATTCAAGTTGGCTTACTGAGGATGAACCAGACAATGACTTACAATTTAAGAACTTAATGCGTAGTGGCACATTAATTGCTTTAGAAAGGGAACCTAAAATGTTATTAGGCATACCGAAGAACACATTTTATGTAATAAAACTATTAAGTGAATATGTTTCCATTCCCACTATAGACATTTTTATTACATTAAGAAAAATTAAATTAAATGAATCTTTTGATTTATTGGCTTTAAACTTTGGATACTCACAGAGCACAATCAGCAGAATTTTTTCAAAAAGTATTGTATTAATTTCAAAGGCATTGAAAGAGTTGATTGTTTGGCCAACACCATCACAAATATTTGAAAAATTACCTATTCCATTCAGAGCTAGGTATTCTAATGTTGTTTCAATAATAGACTGTCTGGAAATACAAATCGAAAAACCTACAAATCCAGTGCATCAGTCATTAAGTTGGTCGCAGTATAAGAAGTGTAATACTTTAAAATATTTGATATCATGTACTCCAAATGGTCTTGTTAATTATATATCTGATGGATACAGTGGCAGGGCAACAGATGTCATGATAGTAGAAGACTGTGGCTTCCTTGAATACTTACCTCCTCAGAAAGCAGTTATGGCAGACCGGGGTTTTAAAGATTTGACACATCTGTTAACAAACAAGAACTGTACCCTTATTAGACCTCCCTCGGTTTCAAAGTCTACACCTAGTACAAAAGAAGATGTCAAGCAATCAAAGCAAATAGCGGCTTTAAGAATACATGTAGAACGTGTCATAGGGAGACTAAGAGAATTTCATATGTTATTGCCTCACGCATGTATTGACCATAACTTGGTCCCTGTAATAGATGAAGTAATAACAATAGCTTGTGGATTAATTAATTTACAGGATGTGTTAATAAAAACGTAATTTTATTATGTATACAAATGTGTTTTATTTAAACAAAATAGGAAAAATTGCATTGGACCAAAATAGTGTGCATTTCTTCAACAGTTCCTCGCAGAACTCTTTTTCATATTGTTCTTTAATCAAAGTAATATTTTTTGTACTTTCAAAGTCACTTGATGCAACACAGAACAGAGCTTTAGTTCTACTGTAAAAATGCATTTGAAGTTGTACCTGTGCTTTGTATTTTAAAGAAACTTTGTTTTCTTTAATGTATCGACTCATTGCTTTCTCAGATAAAGGGCATTTCACTTCTATAACATAGTCTTCAGTTAGCCCATCTGGTGAAGCACCCATAATAGGATATTCTGAGCTTAATTTTAAGCCACACTTTTTAATTTTTATTTTTCTAAGTTGTTCCACCGTTTTTAATACTTCATTTTCGAGAAGCCGACCTCTTTTCATTGCTTCTGTGTCTTTTAATTTTGTTGCGCCCAATATAGATTCAGTCAACGTACCATGCAATGTTTTACAGTGGGCTGCTTCATGAGCTTTTGATGCAGTTATACGAGCATATCTAAGTTCATACCACAATGAACAATCAGATTGGTCGACTGTTGCAAGTGCAGTTTCCTCACCAGAATTTGCATCCATCTTTTGTTTACAAAACTCAATAAATTCTTGAGCATTTGTGGGTCTACTTTGTATGCTACTTATTAAATAATGAATTGACAATTTTTCCAAGTGGTTTGGTACTTTATAATATTTCATAAGTTGATTATCCATATTATTAACATTTTTACTGTAATCTTTAAACATTGAGAGAAAACTGCCGTTTTGTGATCTGCTTGAATCATTACTTGTCTTCGGTAATGAACACATGTCCTTTGCTTTCATGAATTTTAAGCTTGTGCCTACCGAAGATAACTTAGGCTTTTTCCAATAACATTCTACACTTGTAGATGGTGGATCCTCACTGCGTCTATGAAGCCAGGCTAAGAAAGCAATGGCATGCTTACAGCCACCTAAAATAAAAGAAGGTATTGTTATTCTACATACAGTCGATTAGCTTTTGCCTGCGGACTTGTTTATCAGGTTTCTTGCAGGAACTATTTAATTTATGTTATTAATTCTTATATATGAAATTATCAGTAATATTCCCTTATAATATAACAATGCTATAATGTGAAAAATTGTGAGATGGATGTATGTAAGGATGTTTCTTTTCCAAAAAGAAACATGCTTGCATACATCTGTCCTCCATTATAATATATTTATGAAGGAATATTACTGATAATTTTGATGTAATAACGTGTTATTATCGTAAATTTGATAATGATGAGTGATTATTTAAGTACCTACATGTGCTGCACAATCTTGACATTGAACAGAGATAATATTTCCCTCGTTCTCATTGCAAGTAGTAATCACATTGTAACATTTTTGACGGACGTTGTGCTCTGGTGTTATTTTCGCCTGTACCACGCAGAGATCTTTCTCTCGTTTTATTTGCACATATCCAATGGCTGAATCGCCATAAGATTCTCGTTCAGATCTGTTACAGAAAAAATAAAATTAGTGGTAATTTTAGGTTATAATTACTTGATTGACTCATCTCACGAGCTTAAAAATAAGGAATATGAAATTTTATCAAATATCTATAACTTATTTACCTTGCAGCTTTTACTCCTCTTAGTTCAGCGGACGTAAAGTCACAATTATTTGCGAAGTACGTCGTCATCATGAACACATCAATTTTAGGCAGATTATCCGACTGTGCCTTGACAAAACCGCTTTTAGTCATTGTGGCGACTTGGCGAGTCTTCTTTAATAAGGAGTCTGAGTGATATCAGTTAATAATTCCCAAAAAACACTAATAAACAGCGGCAAAACAATTCAATACTCATACAATAACGACCTGTCAACAGTAGACACCGAGTGAATGGGCTGAACGATGACGTCACCTTTCTCTCCGCCAATAGCGTTGCGTTTTGGAAATGCGCGAGGGAATTTGAAAAATACTACTTTTAAATAATTAAATTGATTAATAGAAACACGATACTTTGTTAAAATAATCATGTGTGTATATTTCTTTAGCAATAAAGATTACACATAATTGTTTTTGTTCATATCTAAATCACATGCATATTCCCTATTGCGAGCGGTGAGAGCCCAAAGCGGCCGGCGAGGAATTACCTCGGCTCTATGAATTCGCTATTGGCTATAGGCTTGTATCTATGTAGTATAGATAGGCAATTATATAATTTATGTATATTCGGTACATATGTAACTGAACACCTTGATACCTTGTCGCTTTCATCCGTTTGACACCTTCGTTTGGCAGTTTAAACATGACGTTAAAGCGACACGATCCGAATCCCCTTTCTAGAACGGACCTTATCTTAAGGGCCTCCCATGCCCCAATGACCTTCGATCTGAATCCCTTAATTTTCTAATATTTTTTGTAGTTTATTATATTATTACTATTATATACTTAATACTTTCTTCATCAAGAGAAATAACCGACGATGGACATGGAGATCTCCGGATGGCCGTACAAAAAATGAACTCGACTATATCCTGTCTAACCAGCCGTCATGGTTTCAAAACATCGAAATTATTAACACTACTTACCCATCGGACCACAGACCGGTACGGGGCACGATAATGCTCCATATCGACAAAAAAAGTAGAGTTAACTACAACAAGCTACCTAAAAGTCTATTAAAATCCGAACAAGAAATCAGTGCGTATACAGAATCTTTAGAGCACTTTAAGACTAACCTCCTGGACTATGACGCCAACACAACGGTACAAAACTATCACGACACGATTATTAACGCTATAGAAAGAAGTCTTGAAACAGCACACCAACGAAGTAAAGAACAGCATGAAAACTCAATTATCACCCAGTACACAAAAAGGCTAATAAGACACAGGCACGAGCTACAGAGAATACTAAACCGAAAACAACAGAAATAAAGAAAGAACTAAGCGCGCTATATAAACTCACAAACAAATGTATCAAAAACGACTACAGTAAACATCGACAAGAAGTATTCAGAAAACATCTTGCCTCATCTGGAAGCCTAAAGAAAGCGTATAAAGAACTAAGAACACATACAAGCTGGATAGAAGGTATAAAAAGCTCGGGAAAAATAACACACAACAGAAGCGACATCTTAACGGTGGCAAGCAACTTCTATAGAGCGTTATACAAAGAAAACAAACCTGTAAATGTGAACTACTGCCCATCGGAGCAAGCTACACCCTATGATGTAAACGAGATCGAAACAATCAACGAGACCGAAGTAATTCAACATATAAAGAGATTAAAAAAAAGGAAAAAAAGCTGGAAAAAAGCCCCGGCCCTGACAAAATATCCAATGAAGCAATCAAACACACCGCAACCATCCTAGCCCATCCTCTCACACATCTTTTCAATCTAATACTGAAAACAGAATCAACACCGAAACAGTGGTCAGAGTCAAACATAATTATTTTATACAAAAAAGGAGATCCCAACGACGTTGGAAATTACCGCCCTATAAGTTTATTGCCGAGTCTCTACAAACTGTTCTCTTCAATATTAGAAAAAAGAATAAGCAAAACTATAGACAACAACCAACCTGTGGAACAAGCAGGCTTCAGAAGTGGCTTCTCTACAATGGATCACGTGCACACTGTAGAGCTCCTTATTGAAAAATATCAGGAATTTCAGAGGCCGCTCTACATTGCATTTATAGATTACCAGAAGGCTTTCGATACTTTGTCACACTTATCTATCTGGGAGTCACTAAAAGCACAACACGTAGAGCCCCAGTATATCAATATTCTAAAATACTTATACGAAAATAGCACAAGCAGAGTACAATTAGAAAAAACCGGCCCACCCATAAGAATCGAACGAGGCGTCAGACAAGGCGACCCGATATCCCCAAAGATCTTTATTGCAGTGCTGGAATCAATAATTAGCAAACTAAACTGGACTAAACTAGGGATACCTATCAACGGAAAACACCTCCACCACCTTAGATTTGCCGATGACATAGTGCTCTTTTCTGAACGCTTTTCAGAACTGGAATATATGATACACACGTTACAGACAAGTAGCAAAGAGACAGGACTCGAAATAAACTTTAACAAAACAAAAATCATGACTAATAGCACAGAAATCCCACTGAAGATAGACGACACCGAAATGGAATATGTCCACAATTACATATATTTAGGTAAACAGATCTCGTTCGACAGAAACAACAATGACCATGAAATTGAGAGAAGGATCAAGATTACGTGGAACAAATTTTGGAGTCATAAGGAGATATTAAAGAGCACATTACCTATTAAGTTCAAAAAACAAATCATGGACTCGTGCCTGCTTCCATCACTAACATATGCAGCTCAAACTTGGAAATTTACACTAAAAATGAGGAATAAAATTAAAACATGCCAGAGAAGTATGGAGCGCAGCATAACAAATATTAAAAAAACTCAAAAAGTTCGCCACAGCATAATCAGAAACAAAACAAACGTGATAGACGCAGTCACATATGCGATGAAATTAAAATGGAAATGGGCAGGACACGTCGCCAGGATGCAAGATAAAAGGTGGACCAAAAACGTGACAAATTGGGCCGGACCATTAGGCAAACGTAAGAGAGGAAGACCCTATATGCGATGGTCAGACGAAATAAGAAAAATTTCAGGCACAAATTGGACGGAACAGCACAAGACAGAACTAACTGGCTTACTCTGGAGGAGGCCTTCACCCGAGAAGGGGTTCTTGCGACATAAATAATAATAATAATAAATAGTTTAATAATTAATAACAATGACATAAACGAACACATCTGACATTACATATTATTATTGACATTGTACAAGTACTGGCAAGAAATAAAAGGCTTTTTTATTTTTATTTATTTTATTTATATTAACAACAACGGCTTTAAGCAATAGTAGGTATCCCTTATTTACTTCAAACTTATATAAGTTTTCGAGATATTTGGCATCAAACTTGAACAATTTTAAGCCAAAAAACTGGTTTTCTGGCCATAACTCTTGTGTGAATTAGTAAAATGAAAACCCTAGACACGTTTTTAGAGACGAGAAAGACGAATCCAAATATGTAGATTTCGTATATGTTAGATCTTTCACGTCAATAGAGATACGAAATAAGTGTTTTTTTAGAAAGTTTTGAAAAAATCATACAAAATTAAATATTAATTTCTTTCAAAATCCGGTGGACATAAATGGAGATAAAAGATTGAAGAACCGATAGCCGTTTGACTTCTAATTCTATCTGGTAGTGCAAAAGTAGGAGGTACGATTCAAAACTTGCCAAAAATCGATGAAAACCTCGGGTAACCCCTTAAGAGCGGTACACCAATACGATTGTTTCAAACGAATCCAAATAAAAAGCCATATTTAATAAATACTTTACTCTAATAAAGACTATTATTAGAGTAGCAAGCTTCAAATTAAAACGGAAGGTATATCGTCATTCAAATTGATCAGTCCGTTCCATACACAGCTGAAAGAGTATTTCAGCATAGTACCGCGCTTCGTACTATCGATACCATCCGTTCACGTTATGTGTTTTTATTGTAATAAGGTTCTAAGTATATAAATACAGGATGGTCAGTTAACTGTGTTGGCGTATGTACCATACAAATTTGCAAAGCTAAAACTTCACCGAATTTTCTGCTTTATAATATTACTTACCTGCCCGCGCGACTTGCAAAGAACGCAGGTAATCCCGCGGAATAAAATGTAGCCTATGTCTGTCTCGATTTCTCGTTTCGTCTCGGTCCATTCTATATACAGGTGAAAGAGTTTTTTTTATATCGGATGAGTAGTTCCGGAGATAGCTCTCTACAAATATACAATCTCACAGACCTCCACTAGGCTTGTGCTTGCTCGTTCTTTTACGGGAGCGCTCCGATCTCGTTCAATCGGTTTGAGGAAATAGTTCGGTCTTTTAGTTCCTTCGCTCTTTTAGGTCAGTGTGGGAGTGGCGGTTAGTTAAGCACTGTTTTATTGACTACCATGTCATGGCTCTCTAAATGCAGAATTTATGATAATTTGATAAACGCTTTATGGTTCGATCGATAATTCGATATCTGTCGGAACGAATAAGCTACTACTTAGCTATTATTTTAGCCATTTTTTTTTTTAATATTGTACATAGGTTATAAAAGTCGGCGACGGTGCGCGCCCGCGCGTTGTTACCCGGTCACGTCACCCGCATCTCGTTCCGTTCCACTCTCGCTATGCTGCTGAACTAAAGACCGAAGACCGATTTAGATCGTGATTGACGAAGTAGTTCTTTTCGTTCTGAGATGGGAATTCATTCCTATTAGTTCCTAGTTCCCGACCGACACAAGCCTAACCTCCACTCTGTAAATTACTAGCTGCCCGCGCGGCTTTGCCCGCGTGTTGCTATAACCACCCAGAAACTCCATTTTATACACAGGTGAAAGAATTTTTGATGTGGGTCAAGGAGTTTTAGAGATTACCCCTTGCATAATCGCAGGTCAACGGGTGGATTGCAAAAAAATTGTACGGTCAAGTGCAAAAATATGTATCGATAACATCCTCTCATAAATAAGTACAGTCGACTACAAAGAGATCGATACAGCCAAAGTTACAAAAGTATGTATACACGACCTTAATAATAAGGCAATACAGTCGTGTATACATATTTTTGTAACTTTTTCCGTATCGATCTCTTTGTAGTCGACTGTACCAAAACATTAATCAGCTGACATAAGAGTTATGGGACATATTTATGAGTAAGTTGTATGCACCCATATTTTTACACTTAACTGTACATAGTTAAGCTAATATCTATGCTTTAACTTTTTTCCATTGTGTAACGAAAGTTAACCATATAAAATGTATAATGTACTAGCTGCCCGGCCCGGCTTCGCACGGATTACCCGTTTTCCCGTAGGAATTAAGCATTTTCCCGCGGTAAAAAGTAGCCTATGTTCATCAGGGATAATGTCGGCTTCTATGGTAATATAATTTTTCAAATCGGTCCAGTAGTTTCGGCCTATTCAATTCAAACACACAAACAATCAAATCTTTCCTCTTTATAATATTAGTGTAGATGTAAGTGTTAAGGCTCTTAACTATGTCCAATTTATTTGCAATCCACCCTTATATTGGTTCCCCTGATACGAGACAGGTTAACTCCGCCAATTCCAGACCCGAAGGGGAGCCCGCAGCTCCCTCGGGACGTACTCCCAAAAAATGTACTTATGCCCAGGGAATAGGAGTCGTATTTGCATGCCCATTTTGGAGTTGACCGTACTTACATTCACTATCGATCCACCCTCCCTCTTCAGATCACCGTATGTTAACCATGTAGTGAAAACTGAAAGCTACAGAGGCTCTAGTATAAGTTTGACCGAAACAAAATGTTACGACCGCGTTCGCGCTTAGCTGTCAAATCCCATACAAATTGCGGGTGAAACGCAAACGCGATCGTAAAGTTTTGATTCGGTAAAACTTATACTAGAGCCTCAGAGCGTGTTTGCAAAGCATGACTTTAATTTAAAACAGCAATTCATTGCTTCAAGGGCTGTGCTACAAAATTGTACAAGCGCTGCTCACTTTTGCCTTTGTGCCATAGCATAGCGCCATACGCCATCGAACACTGTTAATGTGAAACTAAATTGCCTATTTTAAATGTATGCCGTACATAAAATATTAAAGGGATTAAATAAAATAAATAGCGCCATGTGCGAGCGTTTGTGCCATAAATTATCTATAGATTTGACGGAGGAAAATCAACTCAAAACTGGACAAAAAGCGCGTGGAGCCCCTTAAGGGATGATGATGTATTGTGATAATCAGCATAATTGTATAGACAATTAACCCAATGTTCCGTTATTTTACACTGCAACAACAAGACCGCTAATATATAGATATAATACCCGTCTCTTTCTTAGTGTTCTAACCAATAAGAGACAGATAGTCTAGATCTTGTGCTAACCGTGCAAGTAGAATACATCATAATACATAATTATATGATGTAACCTATTATATTAGCATCCAGTTGAATTCTACGAAGAAACATTCCTGCCATTTGCGAAACATCCTCACCCTTGGGAAATATATGCTAACTGCCGAATTTATAATATTCTCTAACACACATAGTCCAAACTAATGCTATACTTAAATCTTGGCTTTAGTACCGCGAGATATGTATTGTAGCACTGTCCGGCGGGCTTCAAGTATATATTAATAAGAGGACTCAACTCAATCTAGGAAGTAGGAAGTGGTCGACAAATTGCGGCAGCTGTTACCAGCGCTGCCGAAGTTTTCCAATCAATAGGGTAGTTTCCTCATGTTAAAATTAATATTGTATATGGATAGTAAACCATCAAATTATTGCAATAAAGTGTAAATTACAAAATATAATGTCAGAGGGGGCAAGTGCGCCGCCGGGCTAAGTGCGCCGCCGGGCTAAGTGCGCCTTTCATCAAACATATCGAGATCTACAGATATTTCACAAAAAACGACATCTTACATTCATGCAACAAACTAAAACAAGTTTATTGCATGGATTTCAGCGAATTCATATTGATTAAAATATTTTAAATGGCTGAATGATGAATGAGGCGCACTTTCCCCCCCTGGCGCACATACCCGAACTGACTATAATGAAAAGCTTAGACACATATGGAACTTTTTGAATCGTCCAAGAGTAACTTTAAAGCGGCCCATAGGATCCTTAAGCTTTAATTAGTACAACCAATTTTACACGTAAAATTCTGTTATTAATATAATGATTAACAAACCGATAAAAAATATTATTTTGAGTTGTGCGCGAATATGTATATACTAAATTGCTATCGAAGGCTTTTTGCAAACATTCTATAGAATATAAACGGTCTCGTGAAACCTTGCCGTCAGATCTATTAACGAAAACATTTACACTCGTGTCTGATCGTGATCACGTATCCAGCATATATTGACCTCTAGAAACTTAACAACTATCGTTTAATCGACATCAGGCAATATACTGGTCCGTTTGCAGCCAGGCCGGTTAGCTTGGCGAAGAATCAGACGCATCTGCAGCATATACCGCGCCAGCTGCCTACGTATTACTTGGAATTATTGAAACCTAGTTGAGTTTAATATATATATATATATATATATATATATGTTTGTTTGTTATATCACTAGCTGCCCGCGCGGCTTTGCGCGCATATTGCAAAGGAAACTCGCGGGATAAAATATAGCTTATCTCCATCCAGCGGGGCTAGCACAACTGACGCCGCGCCGCGACGCGAGTCGAGAAAGGTCTACCCTCCTCTTTCTAATTTGCACGGTGCAGGTGAGATAAGCGACGCTCAGTCGCGCGGGAAGCGACCGAGCAGCAAGTTGTGCTAGACGTACAGACAGAAAGGTTTTTTTGAAATCGGATAAGTGGTTCTGGAGATTATCCATCGCATACAAAACTACAATCTCGGAGACTTTTCCTCTTTATAGATTATTCGTATAAAAAGTTGTACTGACTGCTTTTCTTACTGAATTATATTGCTTTGTTCAGGCATAACATAACTTAAAATCCTACTGTTTATTCTGCAAGTAAGCTTCATGGGTTATTTTACATGTCGATTACAAATATAATTACGATGGTATCATGAAGTGACATAACTTTACATTGCAACAATGAAAATTGTACTGAGTTCCTTAATCCATACCAATACTAATATTATAAATGCGAAAGTGTGTCTGTATGTCTATCTATCTGTCTGTCTGTCTGTCTGTCTGTCTCTCTGTTACCTCTTCAAGCTTAAACCGCTGAACCGAGTTATATTAATTTTGGTATAGAGATAGTTTGAGTCCCGGGGAAGGGTATAGGATAGTTTTTAGCCCGGAAATCAGCCCCTAAGGGGGTGAAAGTTTGTATGGAGCTGCGAGATAAACGAGTTCCACTCGGATGGAGTAGCGGGCAGAAGCTAGTAATAAATATAACAATGAGACAGCAGGTGATAGACATTCCGGTGATGTTAGGTCTGCCCATTTTACCACCATCTTAACAACTTGCTTGAATTCTGCTGGAATCCCAAGAGTCCATAGGCTACGGTGTCTGCTTACCATCAGGCAGACCGTATGCTCGTTTGCCACCGTCGTAATATAAAAAAATAAACAGAACAAGTAACTAATCATATTCCACAGACTGAATGACGTTTGACGCGGCTGAATAACAAGACGACACAACTGTTTAATATCGATTGACTTGTCAATTCCAGGCAAAACAGCCTAAACTATGCATGACGCTCATATGTTACTGCGTATTACTAGGCCCGCTATAAACCTAGGTATTCGAATTGAGACCTAATTGTGAATGCTGACGCATCCGGGGAAGTCCGACTGTGGCTTGACGGGGAACATGTGGTAGGTAGTTTATAATGAATGTATGTGTACATGTACCTACTTCTTTTTAGATATTTAGTTTGTATTCGGTCAAGAGCATTGAAACTGGACCAATGCGTATGGAAATTCCATCCAGCGTTTTTCGTAGATTAGTATATTATAGAGATCAATGGTAGTCAGCGTCATATAGTTAGTAGCAGCCAAGGTAGCAAAATATTTCGGTACACGTCTTTATTACTATAAGAATAAGGGTGTGTTACGAAGTATTTGGCTACTCTGGCTGTACTTATAGTTTACCGAAGAAGATCTAACTTACAACAAATCACCACTGAAATAGTGACAATAAAGACTTATGTTATAGCCCGAAGATTGAAACCTTCATTTTATCTTTTACATGGATAACATGGGTTGGATCATTCTCGATAAAATAATTCCATTATGTATGATATAATGTAGTTAAGAAAATGGGAAAAGGGTTACATAAAATAGATTTAGGTTTGCTATAGGTTTATAATGTGTCTAATATGCATGACATATCAAGACCCACCGAATGGAATAGCGAAATTTTAGAGTTTACCTTAACACTTTGGTGGTGTCAGGTGGAACAACCAAAGGCTTTCACGAAATTGGACAACTCTCAAAACAAATTGAACAGGTCCCCAAAGGCACAAGCCGACAAAAAGAAGCTTGCTTCTGGATGTCGAAATTCGCCATAATTTCCATTTCATCTCTCTGTGTCTTATTGCTTAGAACGGCAAGAATTGATCGACGGTAGTACTATCCACGCAATGGTTCTAAGTATGTCGAAGGCCTCAGGGATTGCGTAGCCTGACAATGACAGAGTAAATCGGTTCAGAAGTTTTGGTGAAAAAGCACGCAACATATACATTTCACAATTTTCTTCCATTCTTTGTAACGAAAGCTTGAAAATTGCCAAACACAGCCGAACCAAATATTAGCTCTAATAATCAACCTACCGCTACGTAAATAAACATTTCAAAAGTAACACTCACTTAACACACGCAAATTTACACCTTACACAAACATAATTAAGTCCAATACCTAACGTTTGCGCGCACTAGATAAATTCGTTCATTGTTTTCAAATCGAATTGCGATCTAAATTCGAACATGAAACTGTTACATTTAGAGCTCATTTCGCAATAACGAGGGTTAACAAGTAAACCTCAGTACGCTTTTATGGGTAAGGTAAACATTTGGGAGTTTTCTTTGGTAACCGTTTTGATATAAAAAGTAAGTACGGCGTACCTGAGTGCGGCCGGAATGGGTTTTAATCAAAATAATGCTTTCCATTATTGACGCGTAGTACCGAGCTGCTATGATGTTTCGGATATTTTTGCGCGCTTTGCCGAGTCAGGTAGTAACGCAGGTGACTGTACCAAAACAAGTACAGTTAAACGTCCAACAAACCAACCAACTGCCAACAAACTGTCCTGCAGTTTGGCAGAAGAAAATGCTGTAAAAAAAGGGTTGTTCAAGTGAATAATTTTTTCTTATTCTTATTCTTACGTAATAAAAATGACATTAAAAACAAGAAATGTTAAAGTTAATTATTCTATTAGGCGGTTCTCCCACTATAGCACCGGTGCGCGGAGCGGCAGATTTTTTGCACGCGGAATCACGCGCGTTGCCGCGTCGGCAGTACTAGGCGCGTTTTCTATATAAATGAGATTGAGATTCTTGCATACGATGGCGGGACGCGGTGCTAGTGGGAGAATCGCCTTAAAGTAAATAATGTAGGCACAGTCGAGTTTTCCAAAATCTAAACAGACTACCTTTTAGAAATATTTAAACTCAGTCTTTATACATCTCACATAAGACACATGCTTAGATATTTTTGAAAGGTTGTCTGTATCGATATTGGAGAACTAGACTGTATAAACTATTCCCTTTTGACCTGGATTTTTCTCAAATAACGCTTTTCAGGCATTTCATCTCGGGAATTCTGAAACGTCTACCTTTCATAAATTGAATTTCGTTGCGTTCATTCCAATGAAACTTTTCCTCTGAATACCTTTAAATTTGTGTTTTTTTATAAAACGAAAGAAACCCAATGCTTTACTTGCTATACTACCTTATTAAAAAAAGCTAAACAGTTTCTTGACACCAATGGGGTCTACACTTTTCCAGAGCTGACATGAAATAAGCAATGTTTCCGAACAAGTTACTTCTCCCCACAAGCTTCGCTTCCTACTTAACTTAGCTTGTCGATTTCAGATCATGGTATGGCAGCACAGCCCCACTAACTTTAATCTGACTAACATTTTTATAGTGTATTCCTGACCGGACCTGAACTTTGACTAACATTTTTATAGTGTATTCCTGACTGGACCTGTGCCAGACCTTTACCAGGTCATCGGTCCACCTTGTGGGGATCTACCGGGTCATTGTGGCATTATTTGGGGGAAGCCTATGTCCAGCAGTAGACGTCTTTCGGTTGATATGATGATGATGATTATTCCTGAGATATTTGGAAGCTAAAATGTCGCACAAAGTGATCTCGATTCGATGTTTGTTTTTGGGACTGAATGCTTCCCAGCCTCCAGTTGCCATTTGCTGGATGTCCTAACAGCCTGTGGGTAGACGCCGTTTTGGGCTAGCCTACAGGACAATAAGACGAAGGTCCCGCACTCCTACGTTAGTACGGCAGTCATATCGAACATTAAAGTTACAAGCTAACGGCTAATAGTTGTGATTTTTTTATAAAAAAGATCCCGCGGCGTTCCTCTTCAAGGTGGAGCTGGCCCTCGTGCAGGTTTTCGACGGTAGTCCAAGGTTTTTTCACTGCTGGTCCGTAAGATATGGTGTCCGAGCCCAACGTAGGAGAAATCAAATCTGCAAGACTCCGCTGGCTTGGACACCTTGAGAGGACGGTGAAGAGAGCCTACGTAGGACGGCCGAGCGGTTGGTCGGTCGGCCTAGATATCGCTGGAAGGACGAGGTAGAGAAAGACCTTCGCACCCTGCACGCAGAAAACTAGGAGGAGATCGCACAGAATAGGGCCCGCTGGCACCAACTCGCATCGGAGCCCAAGATCCACTTCGGGTCGCTGAGCCAGCGGAGTAAGTAAGTAAGCCCTTCATACTCGTCCTGACCCCGTATCATGGTCGGCCTTAGCACGCGATAAGTGACAAGATAGGAGCGTCGTCTCGTTCTATCGAACGGTGTCAGCCAGTGACGGACGCTCTATCCTGTCACTTATCGTGTGATAAGGCCGACCATGATACGGGGTCTGGTCTCCCGACAGGGCAGGTTACGGCAACGCATTTCCCCTACATAATAAAAAAATTGCAAGAAGATAGTGGGCGTGAAGTCGTGTAATGAGCGATTTGACGATGCCAAATCATTCCCCATATAACAATTGTCCGAATCGCCTAGAGACTGCACCGTTCGACGGGCCTTGAGTCCGCATCAATCAAGTGTTGATTGGATGAAATCACACGGGCGTCGAGTGATGCATGTAGGCACAGTATATATTTAGGTACCTAACATTAAGTCTTAAAAACGGTCGTAGACGACAGTTTTAGCGATGACATTATGGCGGAATCGGACAGGAAAAGTCGGCTAGATTATTTATTGTGGCAGACTTTTATAAAACTGTCATTTGAATTTGAATTTTCTCGGTATTACGGTAGAGTTGCTTTTTGAATGGACTACTTTGATGCAATTCGGCCATTTCTAATAATTTTAAGTAGGTCTGTCAAAGTTTCTTATACAACGACGGTGGCAAACAAGCGTACGGCCCAATTGATGGTAAGCGGACACCGCAGCCTATAGACGCATGCAACTCCAAAGGAGTAACATGGGCGTTGCCGACCCTTGATATGTTTGAGGAATCGCCGTGTTGACAGCTGAAGGAACAAATTCCCTCGCTCACAACGCATCCTCGGGAGCTCTGGCGACCTTGCTCACCTCCAGGTACACAAGACTACTACAGAGCAAGTAGTAGTGTTAGTATGGCTGTGGTCTTCTGGCGGAGTTACTTCCCCAGTTGGGCTGCTCCACATTCGAGCGGGATGACATTTCGCTGTGCCCTACCTCACCATGCAGCTTCTTAGCGAATAAGTATGTCAAAAATGTTTTTTATTATTCTTATGGACGTGCGCGCTTTATTACTTGCTTTTCTGAGTACCTACACGAAGCTCTTAAAAAGAACTTTGTTATCGGTAGTAGCACCGCCAAAAAATACGGCATGTAAATAAGATGACGTATACAAAGCTAATATCGAGAAAACTAAATAAATCATACTGGAAAGCACATTAGTTTCCCAACAAAACATAACAGTATATCAATTATCCTTTCCGAAGCTACTACAACACAGTGAGTAATAACTGACATATGAAAGCTAATACCCATTTCATAGTCCACTCGACCTGAACGATGACATAAAATGGCACACAAACCGTGTCTACTCTTAAACATGTAACATTTTGGCCCCAAAACGGTTACACAGACAGTGAGCTCGATTCACAAAGGATTTGATATTAATTCCACCGAAAGTGCACCCTAATTCGTTTACATAGGCTCGATATTGCCTTGTCTAGCGATTTTAGCACTAGTGCTGTCCAAAATTGATGTTATAAGCCTGGCGGAACCCTTCCTGTGACGCTAGCATGGTGTGATTAGAGTCCTGTGGGGGCGAAGTTGTTTTTGTAAATATCACCATAATCGTACGTCGTAACTGGCTTTAGGCATTTACACTAGTCTGTTATCGCATACGATATGAGTGTCACTTTTAGTACGGAATTCTCGCCTCTCGGCCCAGATGCTATAATTGGAATGTACCTATGTTCGTCTATTACGCAATATGTTTCATTCACCATTTACTAACTTTCACCCGCGACTTCGTCTGCGTAGACCCGGGATAAAAACTATCCTATATTTGAATCCAGGCTATAAACTATCTTCGTGCAAAATTTCATCCAAATCGGTTGAGCCGTTTAAGCGTGATTGAGTAACAAACATCCAAACTTTCGCATTTATAATATTAGTTAGTAAGATTTAATTCGCGTATTGCAAAGAACGAAAGAGGTGCCGAAAGATATGGCTGGGTAAAATAATTTTGAACAAGGGTGAAAAGTTTCGGAGAATACTCCCTGCATTACAGTCAAGTGCAAAAATATATATCCATAACCATAACATCCTCTCATAAATAAGTACCAAAACCTTAATCCGCTGACATAAGTTATGGGACATATTTATGAGTAAGTTGTATGCACCCATATTTTAAACTTACAATTTTAATAATTTTATAGTTATAATTATAAGTAAAGAGCAAAAAAACGGGAACACTGTATCGAATTTAAATATAATAAGAGTGTAGTATGGATCAACCTACCACTTCCAGATGACTTATTTTCAGCAATAAATATCAAAATATTAGATTTTGAAAGTAAAACCCAGATCAAATAGGCGTTTGGTCAAGTATAATAAAGGAACAGTACAGACACGAGTGTCGCTGAAAAGTATTCGCCATGCTAGCGCAGTTACTAAACTTCACTTTTTATTAAAGGCTTATGCGTTTGCTGAACCGAGTTTTGAGTTATTTTAGGGGTTCGCTTTTGTTTCTGTGTAATTCTGCCTTTTGAAAACACGAGAAAGCTCGCCACAAATTGCTGACGGTGTGCTTTTCAACTAACTTAAAAAAAAGAAGGGAGTTCTTATTGCGACTGCTTTTTATTTTATCTTGAAGTTTTGGCCCGATCATGGGATACATAAGGTATACGTAAGGTAACGTATCAGTAACAAAACCTTTCTCATAGTCCAGGTCAAATTAATTCTTTCGTGAATGTCATATAATGTTTAGTTCTCTTTCCTACTAGTTCTATCTACTAATATTACTAACGATACCATTGCCTGTGCGTTTATGGTATTAACATTTTGATTATTCACTTTAATTACCATGATAGAACCGTTTTAGGGTTGGCAACACGCATGCGAATCGGCTGGAGCTGCAGGCGTTAGGCTACGGTAACCGTTTACCATACGCTCATTTGCCACCGACGTGGTATATAAAAACTATAATACGACACTCCTAATTCTTTAGAACGATACCTGCTTTTAGCACACGTTAAGCTGTCTGGTTTCAAAAGCAGGATTAGGGGTAAAACACGCTCAAACGATTCATTACTGTGCCTTTCCTTCCTTTTAAAGTCTCGACTAATGCGTGCAAACGAGACTAGCATTATGACCCTTATTGCAATGTAAAAGTTTACTTATTATTTCCTGAATTATGTCCTTTTATCTATAAGTTAAAAGGACATTTAAGCGACCACGGCCAGTGCAACCCGCATCGAAACGTCGGAAATAAAAGTAAATAAATACCGCGTTAGACTCGTAAATAATCTATTAAAAACTGTGTGGGAATGTTACCTCATAACAGCTTATCTTATAACAAGATCGCTATAAAAGCTCGAGGAAATAAGTCTCAAATTCATAGCTAAAGTAAAAGTTTGCCTGTGGATCCTTAAAGCACCCAAATATAACACAAAGCTTCCAAAGAAACCGACGTGTAAATTACCCTAATTTATTACTACGTCGATCGAAAGGAAAATGGCGTCGGAAACATAAACAATGTACCTACTTAACGGAGCAGTGTTTTATTATAACGAAAGCGTATAAAATATTTCATACTTACTGCGAGCTCCCGAGGAAAAGTTGACCTCTAGATTCGTAACTACTACGAGTATGTACAATCTAATCAGCGTTATCCTGAGAGAGGTCAGACCTTACTGATTTGTCTGTAGCGATAATAACTGCCCAGTGTTTACAAGATTAACGTCTTATTTAACTTGCCCTGTTAGTTTAGCATTAATAGTAGGCCTGTTGCTGTATGTTAGTTTGGGTCAAATCTTGGAAGCTAAATTAGAACCACTTGACGGTTCCAATTTCGTATACTTGCATATCTTCGGTGACATGGTGACGTAAAGCTGTTCTGATGATGGAGGCGTAGAGCGGCTATAGGAACTCCTAAACTACACAAGAGAGACCCGTGTTTGGGCTCATTGTTAACCCTCTCATTGAGTACTTTAAGAAAGTACAGACGGCACGAAAAGCTTGTACCAAAAATATTTTTCTTGTAGAAACTTATGGATACGTTGAGTTACTGCAAACTGGTATACTGGCTCCGTATATAAGCGTTTTGACTGGTAGAGAATGCCAGATGGCATTAAGGATAAGTTAAACTTATCGTACATAAGGATAGATAATTATACTATACAAAGTCGACCCGTTTTCATATCTCTTGCTTGAATGCATTTGCTATTCAAATTAAACTATGAATCACAAAGGCCGCTTTGCGAGAGACAGTAAATAAATTGATTTTATTTTCTTTCCCAGTGATTCCTACAAAGAATTCTGAAAATAAAATCATGTTTTCCGATTGTGAGTAGTACGAGTAATTCCCGGTCATTGGGAAATAATAAGAAACCTAAGACTAAATGTCTTTCTCTAAAAAGACCTTTAATTGGTCTTGCATCATAAAATAAATCCAGACAGCATAGCAGAGGAGGTTTCTCAGGATTCAATGCATAGTTTACGGAGCTTAGTTCATATATTAGCAACAGCTACATTGCCACTGCTACACTATAGGTATAATTTATACATCATCCTCCTAGCCTTTTCCCGGTGCCCTAAACGAGCCCAGAGTACGGGTACAGGTTTGGCACCTAATCACAATTAGACGTAGGCACTAGTTTTACGAAAGCGACTGCCGTCTGACCTTACAACCCAGAGGGAAAATAGGACGTTATTGGGATTAGACCAGTTTCCTCGCGATGTTTTCCTTCACCGAAAAGCCACTGTCGAAGGATATTTCGTCCATATATTTTTATATTTAATCCTTAAGGTGTCTACGGTCCGCCCCTATCAATTCCCCACAAACCTGTATAAATCATCGGAAGTTTTAACAGTTCGACAATTATTTATATTGCACAGTGCTAAAACAGCACGCCGAAACCTCCTTACAACACTGATCATGCTAGTAAAAAGCGTAAAGATTTTGTTTGTCCTAAATAAATGCAAAAACGACACGCTTTCTCTTCTAGATTTTTTCTTTTCCTAGATGCACTTCTCTACAATAGCCTTAATGCGCAGCTAGGTTTATATTCCCTAAACTACATGAAATGTAAATCAACGCTACGAGAAGTCCTACAAAATATATATGACGATACAAGAAGTTATTTATCGTTTTAAAATAATTTTATTCTATCTTTTATAGGTACCGCCTAGGTTATAACTTCCTAATTATTTGTACTAGTCAATAATAATGATATTGTATTATATTTTGCTAATGAATAACATTTTCAATTATTAGTTCTTTTTTGCCTGAAACACAGGGTATCCTACTAGCTCAGGCACGTGTTATTTGCCTCTAATTGTAAGCTTCTGGTCTATAGTTTATTTAATAGTATGGCATACAATATTTTGGCCTTTAAAGTTTGTCACTCTTTAGTACCACCCAGGGGACACGTGCAGGGCTGTGGTGGGTAGCTCCTGCGGACGCGAGTGACAGTTGTCCCCCCTTTGCCAAGTGAGTGGGCAACTCGACTGTTAGAAGTTCTTACGCCCTCCGAAGGCCTCTAACTCGGCTTAACGACTACTGTCATAGACAGCAGCCGGGATCAACTGCTTAGAGTCTATAGTAAAACTGATATACATTATGTTTTATCAATAAATGATTATTATTAAATTAGTATTATATTTTGGAAAATTCGGCACGAGCCGGAATTCGAACTCACGGCCAGATTGAAAGTCACGGTAAGGTGTTACCACTCGGCTACTGTGACTTTTAGGTACAATTTATACATATCATTAAAATAGCTTGCCTATTCCTACGTTTCCTCCACATTATCCTTATGAACTCGTGAATATCAATGTATCACAGCCAATTTAAACTCAAAACGAAGCGTGTTAAGGTTGAAATTCCCGTGTTGTGAATTGAATGAACACATTTAAAGATGGGGAATGTTTCACTTCCTTCCTTGTAGTTTACAACACACGTGATAAACAAACATCGCAGTGACTTCATTGAACTGAACACTGCTTGCCTTATAGATAATACTTTTTAGCATTAACTTCGCCTTTTGTACAAGTTATTCGTTTGTGCAATAAAGATTAAATAAAAAAGTAAGAGCTCAAGTAAGAACTTAATTGAGATTATAAGTCAGAATTGTATTGAGGTTTGTCGGTTTGTAGCCCTAGTAGGAACCCCTAGTGGAGCAGAGTGCTCGAACAAATTGTCGTAAATGTGGACACGCTGGACAAGAGCACCAAGTTTTTTTCAGGCACTGGTTAGGTCCATAGCTTTAAGTTTTTGATAGGAAGCAACTCCTCCGTCGGCCATATTTATTTTATGGCGGCCATTTTTAATTATAGTTCCCTAATTATTAATATCTCGTGTTCTAAAGACACTTAGAATCACAATCTTGGTGTCTAAATATACATATTTGGGGTCAGGGAATTCAACTAGATAAGTACTTTACCGATATAACGCTGCAAACAAAACATCTTTGTTCTTAGTGTTGGTTTAAGTTATGTTAAAAAAACAATTATTAACGTTATTATATTTTGATTACTTGTCATTATAGAGGCTATAGTAATACATAATCTGCGGAAATTTCAAGTGTCTAAATATTACGGTTCTATAGATATACCGATTGTTATGGGCGGGCAAAAAAACGCCATACAATTACGTTTAATGTATGAGAGCACTGTTTAATTTTTAATTTAATTTAATTTTTATGCATGTCCGTTAAAGCAGCAATAGAAAAAAAACTTGAACAGTCTAGCTATTGCTGATACACAGAAAGTCGGATGGATAGCGGAAGCTTAGGAACAGGGTTCCGTTTGATATCCTTTGGGAACTCGACTCTAAAAAATATCTAGTTTGAATTCCTTGACCCCAAATATGTATCTATATATAGACACTAAGTTTGTGATTCTACGTTATTTAGAACTAATGATATTAATGATATACGTATAATTCAAAATGACCGCCATAAAATTAAAGATTGCTGACGGAGTAGGTGGTTCCTATCAAAAACTTAAAGCTACGGACCTGATAACAAGTACCTGAAAAGAATTTGGTGCTTTTGTCCAGCGTGTCCACATTATCACCTGAAACTGCCCTACTACTCTCTACTGTAGGTATAGTTTGTAACTTTGTATGCAGGTAAAGACTAATCTCCGAAAATGCTGTTATTTTTTTTGGTTTTCCCCGGTGTGTAGAATGGACCTTCAAGGTAGACTTGAACTTTATTTAATTCTGCAGCTCAACCTGAGTTCGTTGTGAAACTGGTTGAAAAAGACATGAGTGAAAATTAAAAGCAAGTTTTTTTGTAAATACAAAAAACTAACTAATAATTTTCACCTTGACTTGTGACCAAAGGTTATACTTTTCCAGATACGTAGTAGATTATACAAATTAATCTGAAAAATGTATCAAAAGAACTATAACATTTATCACGCGACAGTTTCGCATTGAAATTTAAGCTGTGTATCTCGACTATAGGGTCGCAATTACAACGTCGCAGTTGTGTGGGATGTGAGCTTGCTACACTTGTTCGCTGATACGTATTACGAATTACGAGATCGTTTCAGAATAGCCCCCGCGTCGAGCCACGCGTGATGAAGTTGCATCGAATACGTGCTCAGATAAGTCTAGAGATTTATCAAATTGAATGCTAATATTTGAAGAGTTCGGGGGAAAATCGATGCGAGTTTCATTGTAAGATTAAAACTGACTTTAGTTATGCGTAAAATAAAAAAATATTCAAAATGTTGTGAAATATTATCAATCAGCATTTTTCCCTGAGACTGTTAGTTTATACTGCAGTAGGCTTCAAGGCTCTTACGGTCAGTCTGATTCTAGGGTTCTACTACAGTATTATTTTCTAACTACCATAAACGACCCTCTAATGGGAAACTCCCGCCTTGTCGACTTTGAGAACCACTGCTCTACTGGCCTTAATAACACACATATAATTGCACTAGCTTCTGCCCTTCTATTATATATTTCCGGGATAGAAACTATCTTATCTTTTTCCCCGGAACTCAAACTATCTCTATCAAATTTCATCTAAATCGATTCAGCGGTTCAGGTGTTAGACAGACAAACAGACAGATACAGAACACACACAATATTTTTAACTGTGTAGACTGGCCATCATTGCCCAAGAGAGTTTTGACCATTTATATCGCTAATGACTTGCAGCTGTACAGTAAAATAGTCCTTAGGGAAATAACGCCGAGTTGATAACTAAGTT
This sequence comes from Epinotia ramella, assembly GCA_947578815.1. NCBI lineage: Eukaryota > Metazoa > Arthropoda > Insecta > Lepidoptera > Tortricidae > Epinotia > Epinotia ramella. The sequence goes on along the minus strand of OX388226.1, from coordinate 9,556,645 downwards.
GCGGTCTGTAGAATTATAACTTCTGTCGCCCATCCAGGCTCCAAAGTTGAGCAAAAATAAATGACGAATATCATGTTTTAGAACAACGTTTGTTTCTTTCAGAAGTGGAATAAAACTCTTGGGTCATAAACTTGTTGTACACTGACAGATGTGATGGCTGGCATGGCATGATCATTATCACCGTATATACGCGTCGCTGCTGGGCACAAGCCTCATGAATGAGAGGGGCCTGGCAGTAGCCCCCACGCGGGCATAATGTGTAGTATTTTTAATAGCGAGACTCCTCCGTAAATAATGGACGCATATATTATGCCTTCACGCATGATGAAAGACTTAAAAACCAAAGTTATTCAAAATAGAGCATTTTCTCTTCGGGAGTACCATTTGGCGTCGAGACCCTCGGTCCGTGGGGTCCCAGTGCGCAAAAGTTATTTGCGGAAATCGCGAAACGTCTGGTCGACGTAACTGGTGACCTAAGAGGTTCTCGCGCAACGCATCAACATTGCAATTCAGCGAGGAAATACCGCCAGCGTCCTCGGTACAATGCCTCGAGGGCCTTTTTTTAGATTTAACTTAGTTTTAATTTAATTTAATTATAGATAGTTATCATCTTGTATGTACTTTAGAAAATAAATAAATATTTGTTAAAGTAAATTCAAAATCCAAGTTATTCTGCAAGTGGGCCGACTTTTTAGGTTTCTTTTCTAAAGGTAGTTTCCGCATATCTCTAGACTATTACCTATATCTATTTCCAATCTCTTGTATGCCTCGTCTGACGCACGTTTTATGCCGTCGCGACGTTCCCGTTTTTTAATATACTATGAATATGATGCTCCGCAAAAACACTTCTCAACTCAAACATTAGAATATCTTCAGATTATTATATAATTTTCAATCTCTTGTATATCATGTCTGGCGCTCATTCGATGCCGTCAACTGAGCTACGCACAACGCCGCCGGCGCCCGAGCCGTCATGGCGTGCGTTGGAGTAATACCATCCTTTGCCAAAATATACCTGCTACTTACTCAACGTCGATTAGATATGGCTGTGGTTATGGCATATGAAATGAAATTAGGGATTTCGATGGTATCCGCTATTTTATCTATAATATTAAGACGGAAGAATAGCTTACGACTGACAATAGGGTACTTTTTTGATGAAATTTCCATTGCGGGAGAAAACGGTTTCTACTAACTAAATCTTAACAAATCAATCTGATTTTGATGTCGATCGCTTCTGCATAATATATTCTAGAATTAAGTTTCGATTTAAAAAAATACAAGAAAAAAAATATATATGGTGAAAACCTGATTAGGTACTATATGGGCAGGGGCGGTTGACTCTGTGATTTCGTCGCGCCGCTACAAGTACATGCCGGCCGGCGGTTTATATACGGTCTATAAAGGCCTCCACACACCGGTCGCGGTTGCGGGTCGGGCGCGGGCCCGTGCAAGTTGTAAAAAATTTAAACTAAACTTCAAACACACATCGAACTCGGGCAGCTCGCGCGCTGTATGGTCGCAGTTCTGCCTAACACTCCTCCTCGCTTCGTTCGTCGTCGTACCTAACTGAGCCCTTCCTTAAAGTAAATAAGGCTGTAAGTTGAGTATGCGAAGTGACTATTTAAACAATTTTTTAAATAAGTCACAGGAAAACGTTTGCTTCATGAACAATAGATAAAGTAAAATGATGCTTAATTATAATTTGTCAAAATGAATAAAATGCGATATGTAAATGTGCTAAAGATTCGCTTGGGAAATGAAACTAGTGCAATAACTTTATTGGGAAGTGAAATTTGGCGAAAAATGTTTTGGTCAAACGGCAGTACACCACCGAAAACACTCAAAAAGCGAATCACAGGAGTGCTCTGATTACGGACAACGACCCGGTGCAAAAACCACGCCGACAGGATCGCAAATGTCCCGTCCATTTGTAGATACTAACTAAATTAACCTGAAATACACCTTATCACCTTATAATACGGTTCAACTGCGTGCAATTCTTGCCCATTTAGGACTAACTTAACTGATGAATAGTAGGCCTTGAGTCGTTGCATTAAGGTTCAACAGGGATCAGTCAACTGTATAAATACAGCGGAGAAATAATAAGGGACCATGGTGATAACCTGTCTTGTATTATGCCATTGCATATCCTTATATGTAATCCATACTAATATTATAAATGCGAAAGTGTGTCTGTCCGTCTGTCTGTCTGTCTGTCTGTCTGTCTGTCTGTTACCTCTTCACGCTTAAACCGCTGAACCGATTGCGATGAAATTTGGTATCGAGATAGTTTGAGTCCCGGGGAAGGACATAGGATAGTTTTTATCCCCGAAATCATCCCCTAAGGGGGTGAAATGGGGGGTGAAAGTTTGTATTGAGCTGCGCGATATAAACGAGTTCCACGCGGACGGAGTCGCGGGCAGAAGCTAGTATACATATATAGCTGACATGGGGTACAGCCCCTGTAAGCCTAAGATAGCTGCCATTTTGTCAATTATCGTTGTGGATAAGACATGCGTCATTTTCGTAATCGGCATACTCATCAGATGATGACTACACATCGTTCTATCACTAATCCGTTCGTACTGTCAGTTGGGCGAGAGGTGTCTTATCCACAACGATTAGTGATCAAATGGCACACTGTGCCAACGTTGGCGCGTGAGCAAAAGGCGAGGGAGGGCAGAGGGAGAGGGCTTTAACTCGATCTCTTTCGTTTACATAGCTGCCTCCTGCTCACGCGTCAACGTTGGCCCAATGAGTACAGCCGGCATTACTGCGGCGCTACTATGAAAATCGACTAGAAGTTCGTATTCATGCATGCATCCCTGTCACTCGAGTATTGTGAGTGCGATAGAAATGGAAATACCCGAACTTCGAATTTCGAAGTTCGTGGTTATAGCTCTGGCCACGAAGGTGCGTCCCACTCCTGCCTACGCTTTATATAAAGCATAAATTAGTAGTTAATGAGGTATAAGGCGCTTCATCTGCCTTCCAATGACGTAAATGTTCAGGGAGCGTCGCTGTGTTTGACAACTGTCAATATCATAGAAGTGGCGCATAGGGCGTAGATATAAATACAGCTTCGTTCTCTGAACAGATAATAGAGTTTTACTTACTTAATTATACGTACTTACTTACTCCGCTGGCTCAGCGACCCGAAGTGGATCTTGGCCTCCGATACGAGTTGGCGCCAGCGCGCCCTGTTCTCCGCGATCTCCTCCCAGTTTTCTGCGTGCAGGGCGCGAAGGTCTTTCTCTACCTCGTCCCTCCAACGATATCTAGGCCGACCAACCGGTCTTCGACCGCTCGGCCGTCCTACGTGGGCTCTCTTCACCGCCCTGTCTACTGGCATTCTCTCAAGGTGTCCAAGCCAGCGGAGTCTTACCGATTTGATTTCTCCTATGATGTTGGGACCGGACACCATATCCTCCAGTTCCTGGTTTTTGCGGATTCTCCAGCTACCATCTTCCCTTTGCACTGGCCCAAGATCTTCCGAAATATCTTCCGTTCGGCAACAAGTAGCTTGTTCTCTCTCTCTCTTCTTTTAGTGTCAGTGTCCGATTTGCAACCATACATTAGGACCGGTCTAATGACAGTTTTGTAGATGCGAATTTTAGTTTTCCGGCGCATGATCTTCGACACTAACACTTTGTGAAGTCCCGCTGCACACCTCAGAGCACCCTGGATACGAGATTCAAATTCCTCTTCTCTGTCGTTGGTATCAGTTATCACGCAGCCCAGGTATTTGAATCTCTCAACTCCTTTATACGAGACACCGTTACTTAATTATAGGGTACTTGATTTGTGGTTGTTAGTTATTTTGTTATCGGTCTGTAATCGTAAGTTGGTATAATATACAACCCGCTCTAAGGTCGCCAGAGCTCCCGGGGATGCGCTGTTTTGAGAGTGAAGGGCCCGCATTTGTCTCTAGCTGTCGGATGCGCTATTTTGAGAGTGAAGGGCCCGCATTTGTCTCTAGCTGTCGGATGCGCTATTTTGAGAGTGAAGGGCCCGCATTTGTCTCTAGCTGTCGGATGCGCTGTTTTGAGAGTGAAGGGCCCGCATTAGTCTCTAGCTGTCGGATGCGCTATTTTGAGAGTGAAGGGCCCGCATTTGTCTCTAGCTTTCGGATGCGCTATTTTGAGAGTGAAGGGCCCGCATTTGTCTTTAGCTGTCGGATGCGCTGTTTTGAGAGTGAATGGCCCGCATTTGTCTCTAGCTGTCGGATGCGCTATTTTGAGAGTGAAGGGCCCGCATTTGTCTCTAGCTGTCGGATGCGCTGTTTTGAGAGTGAAGGGCCCGCATTTGTCTCTAGCTGTCGGATGCGCTATTTTGAGAGTGAAGGGCCCGCATTTGTCTCTAGCTTTCGGATGCGCTATTTTGAGAGTGAAGGGCCCGCATTTGTCTTTAGCTGTCGGATGCGCTGTTTTGAGAGTGAATGGCCCGCATTTGTCTCTAGCTGTCGGGGATGCTCTATTTTGAGAGTGAAGGGCCCGCATTTGTCTCTTGCTGTCGGATGCGCTGTTTTGAGAGTGAAGGGCCCGCATTTGTCTTTAGCTGTCGGATGCGCTATTTTGAGAGTGAAGGGCCCGCATTTGTCCCTAGCTGTCGGATGCGCTGTTTTGAGAGTGAAGGGCCCGCATTTGTCTCTAGCTGTCGGATGCGCTATTTTGAGACTGAAGGGTTTGCATTTGTCATTAGCTGTCGGATGCGCTGTTTTGAGAGTGAATGGCCCGCATTTGTCTCTAGCTGTCGGATGCGCTGTTTTGAGCGTGAAGGGCCCGCATTTGTCTCTAGCAGTCGGATGCGCTGTTTTGAGAGTGAAGTGCCCGCATTTGTCTTTAGCTGTCGGATGCGCTGTTTTAAGAGTGAAGTGCCCGCATTTGTCTCTAGCTGTCGGATGCGCTGTCTCTAGCATTTAAATTGAGAACCAAACTACGTTTTTATGTGGTGTCGATCATCCTGGCGACCCTTCAGATTATTACTGTTATTGAAAGAAAGAAAAAAAAGAAAAGAAAGAAGAAATATTTATTCAAGACTCTTCTTAGACAAAGACATGTAAAATAAACATTTTTGCTTAAAACTATCGCGAAATGTTAATCTAACAAAAGCGTCAGAGAAAAGGACTCCACTCTTCGAGCTTAATGACAAGGTACCATGTAAATACCTTGACGCTGATCTTCCGTGGATACCCTTACAAGAGAGCGCTCCTATCTGCGGCAACATTGATAAAGAATACATAGTAAATGACATACATATAACATACATAAATATTATTAAATATACACGTTCTTTAGACAAAACGATATTATTACTTAGGTACCTACTAGTTTATAAAAACTAAACTAAACAGCGGACTAAAGTGTACCTAAGCTGATATTGCAAGCTGAAGCAAAAATATTGCATGCGACTGACCTAAACATCCAAACTGTGCACATCGATGCCGGTATTCACGACGCGACGGATCCGTGATGGGTCGCTTCACGTTTTATTTAGTAAATGCGGAGGTAAAAATAGCCCGTCAATACCCTTTACCCCAATGTAGCCTGCACGCTTCGGCAGGTCTCCCTCTTAGGGTATCTACACAGATACCTTCTAAGTTCTGATATTTATTCTGGAAAGTTCAAGGGCTCTTTTGTCAGTGTAACTTTACTGGCGCCTCAGAAATTATGACTGTTAGTTAATACTTGTACTAGGTGCTCGGAAGGCATTAAGGTGATGGTCCGACGACCATACAAAACGTTTTTTGACATTTGCAGGCTAACGTCGTGATATTTTAAGAAATTTATGTAACACACTTTCATAAATTGGCTTTCCTTTGCGCGGAATTCCCCCTTTCCTAGAATAGACTTGTATAAAGTAGAATAATTTGAGAAATTAGTTTGTCACGTGATACTTTGGGAATACGATTATTCTCAAATTATTCTAGTTAATACAAGTTTATTCTAGGTAATGGGAAATTTAGCGCAAATGGAAAGCCAATTTACGGAAGATTCCTACATAAGTTTCTTAAAATATCACGCCGTTAGCCTGCGAATGTCGAAAGACGTTTTGTATGGTGGTCGAACCACCTGAAATAATTTTAGCAACGTCCTCATGAGATCGTAAGGAGTAATACATGTACAGCGAAGAGTAAAAAATATGGGGACATACAATTTACTCATAAATATGGGGCCATACAAGTTATAAATATGTCCCATGGCTTTTATATCAGTGGATTACGGTTTCGGTACATATTTTTGCACTTTACTGTACCCTAGTAAGAAATTTTGAGCCGAGCCCAGCTCACTTTATATGACATTTTATTTTATAAATATGCTGGTAAAATTATTTCCATTCCTCCCAAGCACCTTGTATACCTATATCGAGGTGGGCTATGTGAAACTACTCTTTAGCTGTTTTAAAGAAGTTAATACTTACACCAGATATACGCAATGTTTCAACTAAAATAAAAAGCTTCGTGAACGTACGAAGGAGAGCTAATTCGAATTTACAGTATTCAAGTCCATTTAAACGCCGCCTAACACCATGGTACTGTAACAAAAAAGACGGGTCATTGCCCACAGGGGCTCGGTTCGGCGCGTAAAAACTAGTTTCTAAAAACTCTGACGAATAGGCGAGGGCGGTCGGTGATTAATGGATATTGCCATGCCAATGATAATGTCATTACTTTAATAGGGACTTTTTCTGTACGGGATTCGGAGATAACTTCGGCACTAGGCACTTGTCACTTCGGGTAAACTCGGCTCTCGCATACCTACTTCCGAGGTGCAAATACACCCGGACGCGCGTATTCTAGTACAAGTTTTAGCTAAGGTCCCCATTGGATCAATTGAATGCAACCAAGTTATAGGTAAATATCCACCGGAGAATGAATAAAAAAAAACACTATCTGGTGAATATTCATACTAGCATGAAGAGCACAATTTATTTTTAATTTCCAGGTTATTATTCGAATCATGATCGGTCACTAGCACATCCAACGCTACACATTCATTTCCTTATATACCTCCGTTGGAGGAACTTTCAGGGCAGGTGTAATATGGCAATTAACCGATTTCATAATACCTACTTGAAATTATTCAGTTAAATAAAATATGTTTGTCCCTTTCTTACGAAGACAAATGTCAAAGTGACCGATAGGACGAAACTACTTTTAACGGCATTTTAACTAAAATAGGACATTTATGAATACGGCCATTAATGTTTGGTTATAAAACTTATAAATAGTTGATGTATGTATCTATGTAAATAATTTGTTAAAGACACAGGTAAAAATACAGACAAACAAAATGGGTAAAATGGATTTAATTTGGTTTGATGCTACGAGTAGGTACATAAATTCATATCGCTTGTATCAGCGCAACCAGGCCCCTATTTCACCAAATCGACAATTGCCGCCTGACAATGACAATTCGCTTTACATGGCTGCGTTGACAGGTTAAGTTGGTTGCTGGAAAGCTTATTGACCCAAAAATATACGTGGAATTGTCATTGTCAGGTGACAATTGTCAAGGTGGTGAAATAGGGCCCTGAAGTCTGTGAAATGCTAGAACTGACAGGCTGCTGAAAAGACATTTATGCCAACTACGTTGCCTTTTCTTTTCGCATGGTACTTCCTTCCCATAGGTATATGTACGAATAGTCCCGTAGATGTCAATACCCCCCACCATTCCAATTCCGGACCAAGGGCATGCAGCCTTGGTCAAGTATTGGGCATTTTTTTTCCTTTACAAATTATCTACCTATTAGCTGCTCACGCGCCCCTGAAATTATTCGTTAATATTCAGCAGTTGAACCGAATACCCACCATTCAATAATATCCCGAATACTAAATAATCACGGAACATTTAACACATGAAAAACTTGCAAAGCTAATAGGTATAATAAACAAAATGGCTTAAATGAAAATATAAACGGATATCGCTACATAAACATCTTATATGAGATTATAACACTGTAGGTTAAAAAAAGGCGGGCTTACATTAAAAATACCTACCCTATATAATTGTTAATTGGGAATACACCATAACATTCACCATCTTATAATAGTATTTGTTTGTTTACAGCGCTGTGGCAGGAACAAGAGGCGCCAGAGTACGACATCGACTCCGAGGACGAGCGGTGGTTGAAGCAGCAGAGACATCCGGAGCTCACAGGTACTGTACAATCTTCGAACAAGGGTATCAACATATTACAGTAGCACAACAACATTGTCAGAACTCCTTTGCGTTCGGACAATGTTGTTGTGCCCCCAACAACATTGTCCGAACGCAGAGGCGGATTAAATGTCGAGAGCGCCCTAGGCAAGCACCCATCGGCGCCCCTCTATCGCCATAGATTAGATATAAACTCATTAAAGCTGCAAACGCACAGAGAGCGGTGGCGGGGCGGCGCGGTGCGGCGCGGAGGCGGTACCGGTTGTAATGTTCGAGCTAATATGAAAGGATCCGCACAGAAAACCGCGCCGCGCCGCGCCGCTCTGTGCGGATCCTTTCATATTAGCTCGAACATTACAACCGGTACCGCCTCCGCGCCGCACCGCGCCGCTCCGCCACCGCTGTCAGTGCGTTTCGGCCTTATGTGCGTCGCGCGCCCCTTTGGATCCCCGCGCCCCTAGGCACGTGCTCAGTTTGCCTATATGGATAATCCGCCTCTGTCCGAACGCAAATTTTTTCCGAGGTTCGGTCCGGAAAAGTCCGAAAGCTATGTTCCGCTGAAGAATTTTCTGATCTTTCAGGATATATATTAACCTAACCTAACATATTTATTTATATATTTGATATTAATCTGAATCGAAACTTTCGTTTCACGGAAATTGGCTTTCGGAATTATGACATTTCAGAATAGCTTACGGACAAACGACTTCGGATGGCCAGTAATTAATAGAGTGCCCAGGGGCCGTAGACAAGGTTACAATCGACAATCGCTAACGCCAATAGAAACTAATAAAATGTAGGGGAATGACAGATGCCGACGAAACACTTTTCGTTAACATCTGTCATTCCCATACATTTTATTAGTTTATATTGGCGTTAGCGCTTGTCGATTGTAACCTTGTCTAGGCCCCCAGGTGCCAGAACTCATGGGGCATCCAGTCGCCCTTCTCTACTGATAACCGTCGAAGTCCGCGTCAAATCCTGCTCTAGAATATCATAGTAGCAATATAGGCGCGCTAAGGGATTACCACTGGAACGGAGTAGATTCTACAAACTTGAAATTACAGATTTCACTTTGAGAGCAACAAATGATTCAACGAACCAAATACCACCCAACTTCGAATGGAATGGAGTTGTCAGTATCGAATTAAACTATATTAAACATACTTCACAGTTTTAGAAAATACGTTACGGCAGGAATACCTTTTCCCTAATCTAATATATCTCTCGCGGGAATTTTGGGACGATGAGATAGGAACATGAATGTAATTTATGTAGTTACGAGTAATGTAAGTTTTAACGTATACACAGTGTACCGTACACTCTGGGGAATGTACCATGTCAGTTTCTATACAACCCGTTCGGGTGAATTTGAGTTACCCACTACAAAACAGTTACATATTATTGTTGATGTTCGTTAAAATCTGAATGCATGGAAACTTTGAAAAGGTTCTATGGAATGGCCGCTGCCGGCGCCATATTTAACGTAGATCGGTCTGTAAATCGTAAATTGGTGCAACCCACCCTAAGTGTAAGGCCTGAGTGGACGCCCCGCTCAGAGCGGGGCGTCGAGCGTCCATATAAATTGCATTTGTTTTATATGGACGCTGCACGCCCCGCTCTGAGCGGGGCGTCCACTCAGGCCTTACGCTAAAGGTGGTTTTCCACCGGATGAGCGCGGATTGAATTGATTTTTTATTTGCACGCTAAATTGAAACGTATTGCCGTACTATTAGAATGCACATTACACTGAAGAAATTTTCCCGCGATGTCAAGCGCTTGAAAATAATCTTCAGTGTGATTTGCACTCTAACAGTACAGCAGTACGGTTCAATTTAGCGTGCAAATAAAAAATCAATTCAATCCGCGCTTATCCGGTGGAAAACCACCTTAAGGGTGCCTTTCCACCAGAGATGTGCATGCTCCAGCTACAACTACGTTTCTAATGTGTGAAAACATAGCATAGCAAGCATAGCACATTTCTGGTGAAAATGCACCCTCAGGGTGAGTTGGGTGCTTCAAATATGTGCGAGTACCTGATCAAGAAACAAACTTTGCGTTTGTATAGTTTGAAATACTAAACTGCACCCCAAGTTTATTTTTGTTTTAAGAATACGTTTAATGTGTCTCAATCACGCGACTGCCTGTAAATACGCTCTTGACGCGTAATTGTATTTGTTTGACCGTGAAACCGCCGATATTCCGATAATCAACAGCGCTATATTATGTTATTACGTGAGCTTATTGCTTTATTGCTTTTATATGCTGCACGAAACGTTATTGACTGTTGTAAGTGACATTATGACCGCTTAACATTCCGAGGATTATATTAAGCGAAAATAAAACGAAACATAAATATTTTTTAATAAATATCAAGCTTTTTGATCACTACATAGTACAGTCTATATCTACATCAATCTACATCAATATATGTAGTTTTCTTACTTTTTTGACATTTGAGGGCAGTGTATAATAAGATTGTTCACTCCTCAGACTCGGATAATTGTTAGTTGGTTTGGTTCATAAAGTTCGGCAGTAAATTTCGATCCCTATTATCGCTAAGTAGATTTAGATACGTTCATCCAGGTAGTACAATAAGTACGTAAGATGAGACAAGAAGTGTGGTGTGGGGGTGGCGACTTCCATAAAATATTTATGAAATATGTAAATAAAGAATGTATGTCAGATTACTTCTATATTAAAGTTCATTATGTTTCAATTCCAGAGTTAATGTTCGAACAAATGATGGACAAACTAGAAAAGAGCTCCGGGCAAACGGTCGTCACGCTGAACGAGGCGAAGTTACTCCTCGAGAGGCACGACGACCTCGTCATCGCTGTCTACGACTACTGGCTCAACAAGCGGCTAAAGACTGTAAGTAACACACAAAACAATAGATGTTGGCGACGGCGGTGACGCTGCACGAGGCGAAGTTACTCCTCGAGAGGCACGACGACCTCGTCATCGCTGTCTACGACTACTGGCTCAACAAGCGGCTAAAGACTGTAAGTAACACACAAACAAATAGATGTTGGCGACGGCGGTGACGCTGCACGAGGCGAAGTAACTCCTCGAGAGGCACGACGACCTCGTCATCGCTGTCTACGACTACTGGCTCAACAAGCGGCTAAAGACTGTAAGTAACACACAAACAAATAGATGTTGGCGACGGCGGTGACGCTGCACGAGGCGAAGTTACTCCTCGAGAGGCACGACGACCTCGTCATCGCTGTCTACGACTACTGGCTCAACAAGCGGCTAAAGACTGTAAGTAACACACAAACAAATAGATGTTGGCGACGGCGGTGACGCTGCACGAGGCGAAGTTACTCCTCGAGAGGCACGACGACCTCGTCATCGCTGTCTACGACTACTGGCTCAACAAGCGGCTAAAGACTGTAAGTAACACACAAACAAATAGATGTTGGCGACGGCGGTGACGCTGCACGAGGCGAAGTTACTCCTCGAGAGGCACGACGACCTCGTCATCGCTGTCTACGACTACTGGCTCAACAAGCGGCTAAAGACTGTAAGTAAGACACAAACCAACAGATGTTGACAACGGGGGTGACGCTGAACGAGGCGAAGTCACTCCTCGAGAGGCACGACGACATCGTCATCGCTGTCTACGACTACTGGCTCAACAAGCGGCTAAACTTCAACTTAAAACTGACTGTTTCAATGGCCGTTTTCGCCCAGATCGACGTTATGACATATCAAATCTTAATCATAGATGTTGTTATAAAATCCTTATTCATAAAGGTCCATCAAACCTATTTTAATAAAAATCCGTTGAATATCGTTTTCTGTATCTGTCACTTTCACATTTTAATTTGTAAGAAAGGGACAAGGCATATTTTAGTTAACAGAGGTTTGTTAAGCTTTATGAATAATGGGTAATCCTGAAAATTGCCCTAGGGCACAACAAAACTCGTGTACAAGTCAATACGACGAGCGCTTTAGCCTTTAATACCTGATCATCTATTAACTAAAAATCATACCATACATATTCGAAAGAAAATGAATGATCATAAATCGACTTCGTCTGAGCCTTAAACATGCATTTTGATCCCTGATTCTGCCTTGATCCTAGCCTAGACCCGGGGAACAAGTACTACATTTTACCAATGACAAAAACACGACTAGCACATCTAACATATTAGTGGAAGTACTACATTCTCAATGTCAAAAAGATTTGCTACGAGTTTGATAGTTAACCCTGTTCCAGCAACACCCTCTGATCCTGTCGGTGAAGACGGAGAGTCGGCCGGGCCAGTCGTCCAACAACCCCTACCTCGCGTTCCGACGTCGCACGGAGAAAATGCAGACTAGGAAGAACAGGTCAGTAAGAGAGACGTTTATGGACTTCCGAGTATATCATTTTATTAAGGCCTCAATTTGGAATTTTCGGTTATTTTTTCTATCCATTATTTTTCCTCTATAGGCTCCTATCACCTGCCTTATGCATGGCCGCGTGTAGATGTACCTGCAAGGGTGCAGTGTTTTGGGTTCCATCTAGCGACTGGTGGACCTGTATATAAGCCATTTCCCGCCAGTTCATCGCTTGAAGATCGCGCAGGTCTGATTCGACGACGTCGTTCCAACGATACCTGGGAAGTCCGTCAAGTCGCCGCCCTACTGGCTGGCTCAGATACTCGTGTTCGGTGTCAGGATTTTCCTCCATCCTTTTGACGTGACTGAGCCAATGTCACTTCTTCTCGAGTGGCGACCACGTACCGGAAGGCGCGGCGCGGGTAGGCTCCCCCACAAGGTGGACTGATGACCTGGTAAAGGTCGCTGGAGTCCGCTGGATGCGGGTGGCGCGGGACCGGTCACTTTGGCACTCTTTGGAGGAGGCCTATGTCCAGCAGTGGACGTCTTTCTGCTGATATGATGAGCCAATGTCATGTCTTACTTGCTCCGTTGGCTCAGCAATCAAAAACGGGTCTTTGCCTCCCACACGAGATTGCGCCATTTTTCTACGTTCTGCGCTAACTCTTGTTGCAGATTCGAACGTAATCTCTGACCGTCCTCAATTTCTCATTGCAGAAAAAACGACGAGAGCTCGTACGAGAAGATGCTGAAACTGCGGCGGGAACTCACGCGGGCTCTCTCGCTGCTGGAGCTTGTCGCGCGGCGCGAGAAGGCGAAGCGGGAGCTGTTGCGGCTCACGGCCGCCATCGCTGATCGGCGGTACCACGCGGGCGACTTCACCGAGCCGCAGCCCAGGTACACACGTGGCTCACATAGGTTGGCAGGGTCATTGCCAACTAGGCCAATGTAGTCGTCTACATACTATGCTGAAAACACTATACCACGCGGGACTTAGTATACGTCAGGTTCTTGGATCAGGTTGGTCATCGAATGAAGCATGAGGATATCAATAACTTGTAGGTTAAATATCCGGATACTACGCTGTGAGGATGGGGGTGCCGAAAGTGGAATCTAGCGTTTATTGTCGCATCGCAAGCGTTGTGCCGCTTGGAACTTTTACGTGTTTGATGTGCGGAGTTTCGCGTTCGCGACGAGCAGGAATAATAATATGGGAGCAGTGTGCGCCATTAATAATATCCATTCATCGGGGACGTAGGACGCACTGGGCTGGCTTCGACTTAAACGTGCACACTAGTGCAATGAGCACTATGAGCAGGTGTGGTTGTGCAGCGGGGCTAGCGCAACTGACGCCGCGCCGCGACGCGAGTCGAGAGTGATCTACCCTCCTGTTTCTAATATGCACGGTGCGAGTGAGTGCGGACACTCGCGACAGAGCAACAAGTAGTGGTAGACGTACTCGTACTGACGTGCCGTTTGTCTCCAGAGCGGTCCCGGCGGGCGCGGCGCTGGCGCCCGTGTTCCGGCGCGACTACACGCCGCACTACCCGCCGCGCGCGCCGCCGCTCGTGCCCGACCTGCCGAGACAGGTACGGACACACACACACACACCATGCCGGGTCACATCTACAGTTACACTGCTTTACGATTGCATTGACACGAACGTTCATTAACACAGTTTAAGAGGTAGTGCTCGTGCTCGTAGCGTGCGATTTAACGTGTAATCAACAAAACTACCGCTGTCATTGCGCTGGTTACGCGACCGGCTTCAGGTAGCGACTTTAAAAACACCAAGGTTTCTTCAATTAGTTGCTTATTTTTATAACTAACTTTTCGACTGAACCTAACGAGGCATTATTTTGTGCTTAAATAGGAATACAAAAAAAAAAAAAAGTATACAATCCTTTCTGAATAGACTTATCTAAATAGTCAGTTTGCGACTATGCCACACTATTAGGTGGTCGCTAACCAACCCAAAAACCCTATAAACATTTAAAGTAACTGAGACAATCTGTAGCAACTTGATTGATAATTTTAACGAACACTCTGATGAATATTCGCGGTCGAATCGAATGCTCAGTAAACCGAAAACTGCTTAAAAAAGTCATATCTGGCGACTCTCTCCGCCTGCCAAACCAATTCCAAGCTGCATGGACACAAAAACATCTATTATTTAGCTGTCATCACAGTACAATTTATAACCTAAAACGTCAACAATCATAACTTGTACTAGAATGCAGACGCGAATTAAATGTCGAGAGCGCCCTAGGCGAGCACCTCTTCGGCGCCCCTCTAGTGGCCATAGATTTAAAATTATAAGGAAAATACTTCGTCGAGCGTCCCTTTGGGAATGCTGAACCCCTTTGCCTTCTATATGGATTGTCCGCGTCTGCTAGAATGACAGATTTACATCTGTAACCAGCATAACCAATTGATTTGAACATTATTATCTCGTCACATAGCCTTCTCGACTCACAATAAGGGTGAATAAGCACTAGAAATATGTGAAGATGTGTTTACAATTATTACAGCTAGGTGTCGAATATACACTGCTTCGCAAATCTCTGACGGGATATTCCATATTCATCCTACTGAGGTACTTAGACATACACCAAACCAAATAGGCGGCATCCTTACTTAATGAACGTTCGTGCCACACAAAATCTGTGCGATTTATTTCTAAATGAACGTACGGAATCGCCTCGGTATGTTTAATTGAAAATTTTATGAATAGAATATGACATTGTATAAACTCGGTTTTGTTTAACTTTCTAAAATATTTTTTAAATTACCTTATTGAGTGTCCCACAGCTGGGCAAAGTTTTGTTAATTATTTCAATTAACCATACCAAAAAGTCAAAGGATATAAAATTCCTTATAAACTTAATTCAATATCAAATCAATCAACTTAAATTAAAGAAACAAGTAGACTATAACCTCCAGTATTCCCAAAATACAAACAGCAAAATAGTGAAATGTAATAATCTTCAACGAAAGAATATTAGGGGTTATATAAAATTATATGACAACCGAAAACCATTAACGGACTCAGGTTACTTCTCGTTCTGGGTTGCATTCCCTGGCAGATACATACATACATTCACGCCCATGTTCCTAGAAGGGGTAGGCAGAACACATTCAATTAAATTTTCAGTGCCACCTATAATTGTGGGTTTAAAATTAAATATTAAAAAAAAAACATTTGGCGTCAATCTTACACAAATCGACCTAGTCCCAAACTAAGCAAAGCTTGTACTATGGGTACTAGACGACGATATACAAACTTATATAGATAAATAGATACTTAAATACATAGATAACATCCATGACTCAGGAACAAGTATTCATGCTCATCACACAAATAAATGCCTTTACAAGGATTCGAACCCGGGACCTCCAGGCTTGTAGGCAGGGTCACTTCCAACTAGGCTACAGAGGACGTTAAAGACGGAGAAATTATAATTTTCAGAATAAAAAGGAGTAGAGGCGTAGGTATATATTTCTTAAAAAATACAGTGTGCTAAACCAAATGGGCCAGAGGCGTAAGAAAGTGATGGAGTATGTCCTCAGCTATTTTCTACTGCCACTATAGCTGGCGATAGCCCTTTTTCACGATGAATTTCTTAGTTCATACTAATATTATAAAAGAAGTAATGTTTGTGAGTTTGTTTGTAGGGGTGCCCCGAAAATTATCTTTCACTAGTATATGGATTGGACCTTTTGGGGCTACATTTAATCACGCGAGCGTATCCGCGCGGGCAGAGTGTCTAATAACTGCACAATGTAGAAGTAACCTGAGCTAACCATGACGTTTGAGCACCGTATTATGGAGATAATTGGTTGTCGTTGCAGCGAGAAAAGCGTCCGTACAAGAGACGGAAACACAGACACGCGGCCGTCTCCGCGCAGGGGCTGCGAGGTGAGTTGGACTCGACTCGGGTTGTTCGGGGGCGCTGCTGCGAGGACGCTGCCTGTGCCGTTACAGGCCGCACGACATGTGGTTGTCTCTGAGAGCGGCCGCATATCAAGGCGACCGGTGGCCGCCACTAACCGCGGCTTAGTCTAATCCGGATCCCGGATATTAAGTGTCCGCCACTAGTAGCTAGCGGTGACCACTCCCGCAGCTTGCGGCTCGGACGCGGCCACCCAAAGCCTCGGTGCCCTGACGCTATAAAGGGTCTTTCGTTAAGAGCGCTCGAACTTTGAAATGTAACCAAATAACCTGTGTAGCGGATATTGAAAGAATTTTTATATAACCTTAAAGTACATTTGATGACATTATTTATGAAATATAATCTCAGCCAAATGGCCTAGGCTCCTGGTGGACCAATTTTGGGCGACATCTTCGCATAAATGGGGCTCAATTTCGAGAAGAACGCGGGTTACGTTGGCCTTCAG
The DNA here is from genome assembly GCA_947578815.1 of Epinotia ramella. NCBI lineage: Eukaryota > Metazoa > Arthropoda > Insecta > Lepidoptera > Tortricidae > Epinotia > Epinotia ramella. Next base: position 9,539,753 of record OX388226.1, on the reverse strand, counting down.
AGCAGCAACATGACTAAGATTTTTTTGTGACGTCATTCGAACCAGTTTTTGGAGAGGAACAAATGTTTGTATGGCAACTACAATTAAAGAACATAAATACCTAAAAATTTGAGATAATGATTGACCTCGCTGGCGGCAGCGCAAAACGCTTCATACTGTGTGTCTATACAAGTGTGACGTCACATTTGTACATTTGTACTAATGTAGTATGGAAAATCAGGTAAATTGTTGTTTCGGTCGCGAAATACTGCGTTTAAGTACATAGTTGTCGTACAATTTTATTTCTAGAAAAGCGTAAGGATTCTATTGGTAGCTTTTAATTTACTCTTGAACAATAAAAAAAATGCATATTTTTTCTAAACTTTCAAGGTTCATCTTTTTATGATTTTAATTATATTTTATAATATAATTTATACTTTATACGATAATTTGATGGTTATCTATCCATTTAGCATCACGTTATATTTGAACATGAGGAATCATGCCTATTGTCTGTGGTTTGTCTGCACAGACAAGCAATTTGACGTAGCCCCGCAGAAAGTAGTCGAGCGGTGTTAAGTCACACAATCTCGGGCGCCAATTGATGTTGCCACCACGCGATATGATGAAACCCTCGAACTCCTCATATCAATAAATTTAAATTGTCCATGCAGTTAACAATTTCTACGCATTGTTGAAGTGTATAGCGTTCCATGATGAAATGTCACGATAAATTATATATTCCTGTCAAATTTGACAACTATTGCTTTTCCAAGATGGCCGTTGTACGCTGGCAAAGTTCGAGCGTGTCTAATTGAAAAACCCTATACAACAAGTATGAAATAAACTTGTGGCGGTCACTAGTTGCACAATGTGTGTAATGTGGCGCCTTCCACTCTGTCTCTACTCGTCGCAGACGGATGACGCGTCGCGCCAGTGTGGCATTCGCCTATTTTTTTTATTCATATTTAGCAATAAATACAGCTTCTTCCACACATTATTATAGTGTTCAGTTAAATATAATCATTTTAAGAATAAATTGAAATTCAAACAATGTTCATTGTCGCTCCAAAAGTCCCGAACAACCCTGAACTCCATCACATGTATGCATAGACCAAGGCAATGAGGTGACCCGGGACTTTTCTAGATACGGGGCGAAAGTATCCTAAGTTTATAGCTTCCATATTTTTTTGCAGAACACTATTCAGTGCCTATTTCAATAGTACGACGTCCTTGTTGTCCCAAAATATTTCTATCATTTTGAGGAAAAGTCTGTAAGGTTGTAGCTTGGTAAGTTTGTATGTAGGGGGAAACCTCTGGAACTGCTCATCCTATTTCAAAAAAACTTTCACCAATACATACAGGGTGTATCAAATATGGGGTGCGAACCGAGCAAGCGCATATTCGGTAGCGCATTGCAATTCCAAATTATATTATATAGCCTAGCGAGATGATCGTCGCGTTCAGAAAAGTTAACTAATTGACTAATTTGCAACTCTTATTTATTGTATCCTTAATGAATAAATATTTTTTTCATGTTCATTTAGTTTTGGCACACAGTTTCGGCAAACTAGTGACTATGCCAAATCTTGGGATTAGGGGTCAAAGCGGACCCCGGGCTCCTTTAGGGGCATTTCCGGGAACAACGCTAGGAGGATGATGATGATTTAGTTTCGGCACACACAAAAATCTATGATAAAGAAGATACTATAAAACCAAGATGGGTTTGGGAATAGCAGTCATAATTGACTAGCATATAGATTGATTGATTGATATGCACACTTGGTCCTATATAATATGGATGTCTGTCACTCCCATACCTATCGTGGCTAGATAAGTGCTTTCTCCTTTTATCTATGATGTCCCCGAGTCACCATAGTCATAGTATGTGCCGGACATTGCTTGTGTTTCGGTGGAAGTGTCTAATGTGATTTAGGAAGGCCCATCCATTCGTCGAACAATTTGACTGTCCGTATGTTACTATTGTTTGATAATGTGGTATATCATCCAGTTACACATATCTGTTTTCAGATGAAGATAGCTATTCATTTGGGTCTCTGGTTATGTATTTAAAAAAAATAGCAGTTTAAATTCTGATCGAGATGGGTTTGTACGCAATTAAAATAGAAAAGCTCCATTGATGTATTTTATGACTTATTAGGAAACTATGTCATTTTCATAAGGTTTACAAACGTTATTTTACGTCCACTTAAGAGCAAAGAAAACGAAACGTTGCTTAGAAATCCTGTTAAAATTCCCGTCTTTTGCTCTTGAGTACAACATCAACGTCGGTATTTTATTTATACTTTCTTTCTTTTGATTAACCTATTTCCTGTTGTTTTTACACGTGAATTAGTTACGCGTAATTTTATAAAACTCGTCACAAAACTAACCACTAAAGATTTGTTGATTTACCAGGATTCGCCTCTCTCCAAGTCTTAGAGGAAGAAGTAATATCAATCAATGCTCCAAAAATGTTGGTCAAATTAGTACACTACGCGCCGCATATTCCTGTGACGCTACTAGACGCAAACTTATGTGGCGCATTGTAGTATTTGAAGTCATGGAGTGGGGCGCGTCTTCATAAAATGAACAGATACATCTGTTAACTCTGATCCTGTGGCTGCTACACATGTCCCCTCGCCCCACAGAACCCTTGTACGCGTCCTCGTCCTCGGAGGAGGGCGCGCGGCCCGAGCCCGCGCCGGCGCCCGACGACGGACCCTTCGCGTTCCGCCGGAAACCGGGCTGCTACTACGAGCTGGTGAGAACTACACTATACCAAACCCCCAAGTAAACCCTACAGTGAGAGACTGAGTATTGTAGACGTCTATCCGGTTGCCCGAAAACCGATTGGCCAAGAACGTAATAGTGGGCAAACTTATGACGTCAGGAGGATGCGACGAAGAAGAGACAATAAATACTGACGGGACAAATAAAACTGCGAGGCGATACGCGTTCTTGGGCTCTAGCCCCACTAGAGCCGTAACACGAGGAGACAGTGGTTGCCGTCTGCAAAATCAAATCAATATCACTCTCTTTATACTATCACTACTCACTCTTTACACGATGCTATAGTATCACTAATTTGTACCTTAAAATGCAGCCAACATCGACACTCAGCGGCGACCCGGTGGACCCGGACAACAAGGATGGTCTCTTCGAGCACGAAATCGACGAAAGGCATAGGTAAGTCCTAGTTTAGAAAGCATTGCTGCATAAATTGCTCGTACTTTGGTACTCTGGTTAAACCAAACGGCATGCGTTTAAATTAAAATAGACCATTTCCAGGCACATTCAAGATGTTAGAAACATATTCATCCATCAATCAACCTTTGCTCGTACTTAGGTACTCTGGGCATACACTTTGAATTCAAATAGACAAGTCTAGGCACAGTAAAGCTATTCAAAGCAAGCAAGCAAGAAAGCATATTCATCCATCAATCAACCTTTGCTCATACTTGGCTACTCTGGTTAAACCAAACAGTATAACTTTAAATTCAAATAGACCATTTCCAGGGACAGCAAAGTTATTAGAAAGCATATTCATCCTTCAATCAACCTTTACTTGTACTTGGGTGCTCTGTTTACACGGAGTGGCATGCGTTTGAATTCAAAAAATATACCATTTCCAATCAAGTTATTAGAAAGCATATTCAGCCATCGATCAACCTTTACTTGGGTTCTCTGGTTAAACCAAATGGCATGCGTTTGAATTAAAATATTCCATTTCCAGGGAAATAAAAGTTATTAGAAACATATTCACCCATCAATCAACCTTTGCTCGTGCGTAGGTGCTCTGGTTAAACCAAATGTCATGCGTTTGAATTCAAATATACCATTTCCAGGGACATTAACGTTATTAGAAACCTATTCATACATCAACCTTTTCTCGTGCTTAGGTGCTCTGTTTAAATCAAACGGTATACCTTTGAATTCAAATACACAATAGACCTTTGCTAGGCACAGTGAAACTTTTCTGTGTTTTGTACGTGAGTTGTAAATAAGTACTTGTTAGTAATATCGTATGAAGCGTTGGTAGACCCTCCTTATGACCTGTTTAAGGTAGCATGAGTCCGCTAGATGCCGGTAGCTTAGGACTGGTAATTTTGGCACTCTTTGGTCGTCTTTCGGCTGATATGATGTTGATGAATACGGTATGATGTTTGTTTGTGTTTGTTGCAGGTTTAATCTCACGTCCCTCTCGGAGCCATACCGGCGCTGCGTGGGCTTCGCGCGGCTGCGGCGCGGGCGCGGCGGCCGCCTCGCGCTGGACCGCGTGCAGACCCCGCTCGACACGCTGTGGCCCGCGCTGCCGCCGCCGCCGCACCGGACAGAGCTTGCTGAGGAGGTACTTCCCACCTTTTCATTCTCCTCTGGAGTTGGGCCCATTTCATGGAATAACTATTTATCCCTGACAAAAACAACACATGGACCGAGATCGGCATATAACATCGATATATAAGTGCCACGAAATGGTTTCATTTAGCAATGGCCAGCGCGCTGATGCTCCGATTGTTCCACGGTCGCATCTGGATTTTGGACCATCTCCCCCATTACCTGAATGAGTTCCCAGGACTCCGCCATTTATTAAGCCCCCTAAATGCCAGATTACGGGCTTCACCAAAAGCTAGGATTCCAATGTCATAGTATCCAAGCCCGCTAATAGGCCAAGGACGGTTTCATCCTGTTCGTTCAAAAGGCCTATAACATAGCACGCCAATTGGCATAGGCAAAGCGCTCCTTTTAATGTGCCCTGTGATCCTTCAGAGCACAATCGGTGCCCTCCCTCGGCCTTAAACCTAGTCAGCCAATTTGCTTGAGTAGTCTGATAGTATAAAGTCTTTTTTATTCTAAACAACATTCTCTCACCCACAGGTCGACCTCGAAACGAAGCCCCACAGAACACCCAAAGAGATCACCCGCGATTACCACGCGAGTGGTAAATACCCTTGGCGACACGCTTTCCGAAAGCACCTCGCCGCCAACCCCGAGCTCTGGATCAAAACGGACCCTGAGCCGGACCTCAAGGATCTCCCGGACCTCAAGGACCTGTCGGACCTCGACGTCAAGTGCAAAGACGATGTTAAAGTGGAACCTGTGGAAGTTAAAAGTGATATTAGTGTTAGGACAATGGACTCAGTGCGGGAGAACAAGCGCGCGTGGAGCAGTAGCGATGAGAGTGACGGCGGCTTGCATCCAGTCGAGAGGGAGTTTGAGAGGTTTATCGACGAGGTTAATAAGAAATGGTGAGTCCTTGTATTTTATTGTTTTTAACGTTATAATTGCGGCATCTTGGGCTTCTGTACTATCAAACCGCGATTAGACTAAGATTGTAGGTGACAGTTTTGCCAAATAAATATATCAAAGTTTATATGAATTCACAACTATTTATCCTAAATCCACGTTTGTTATTATGAGGATCATTAGTAATTTTTTTTTTAGTACGCAACTGTTATAAATAACACTAAATGAATTGTAATTATAAGCCTCGTACTCTGGATCTGTCTTAAGAGGGAAGTATACCTTTAATTTATTTTTTTTGTTTTTAGTTTTTTTTTACTTTAGTTTACTTTATTTAGTCGATAAAAACCCGAAATGGAAATTTCATATAATAAGTACCTAGCGTCAGTCGCGAGTAGTGATGTGCCGGCGAGAACATTCTCGTTCTCGAGAATTCCTTCTCTTGAGAACGTCCTTTGTTTCTCGAGAATGTTCTCTTTGAACGGAAATTTTCGATAAAGTTCCTTAAATCTGTATATACGAGTATTTATATTTCTTGTTCCATTTATACCTTTGCATTAGTGACGAGTACACGTATTTTACGTATTTAAACCTAACATAACATTGGAAGAGCTGAATTCTCTGCACTCTCAAGAAATTACCTACCGAGTAGTTTCTCGGAAATATTGCTGGTGAGAAGCATCTCGAGAACTTCTCCACTGATAAAATTTGAAAAGAAAGTTACAACCCTTTAAAATATTAGTCCTTTTATTTGTTTTTGTATGTGACGTTATTGGTAAAACCCCTTGGCTTAAATAGAGTATTCTAAACCTTTTTAAAGCAAACATTCTAATTATTCCCTAGAAGTTTCTCGGGAATGTTCTTAAGGAAGGAAATTAAGGAAATAATTGTGATGAAAGCAACAAATATTTAAAATCCTTCTTAATCGAATATTATTTTTATAAATAATTATTTTAAATGCCCTAGAATCAGGTACCTTTTAGAATACGTACTTATGCGATAACGTCGGCGTCCTTTCGGGTATTTCAGGTAGTTTTTAGAACAAAGGAATACTTAACTCGCTTCCTGGGTATTTGTGGCGTAGATAAAGATTGTAGTTTGTCTCTCTCTAACTACCTGGTTAAAATATAAGTAGGAAAGAGAAATATTTACCAGATTGCTATGTGCCCATAATCTGCTCAGTACCATCGATGCTAATAAACCGAACAATTGTTTGTAATTGCACGAGAAAAAGTAAAGTTTGGGAGTATTTTTGGACTTTAACCTACAATGACCGTGTCGGTGGGTGTGCACTTGTTTTGTGATGCAGTATATACGTGTTCATTAATAAGTGTTTATGTTACTAACTACCCTAAGGCCCTAACACTGCCACCTTTTTTTTTTAATAATTACTCTGTTGCTGATTTGTTTTAAATTAATCATTTAAATAGTCAAAATCAGTAAAATACTTTAATTTCTGTTGATTAGTATATGTTTTCGAATCACAATGTGTTTTAAACCTTACTACAAATCCATTGAAATACCACGAAATATAGATAGTAGGGCAGTTTCAGGTGATAATGTGGACACGCTTGACAAAAGCACCAATTTTTTTTCAGGTACTTGTTAGGTCCATAGCTTTAAGTTTTTGATAGGAACCAACTCCTCCGTCAGCCATCTTTAATTTTATGGCGGTCATTTTGAATTATACGTATCATTAATATCTCGAGTTCTAAATAACGTAGAATCACAAACTTAGTGTCTAAATATACACATTTGGCGTCAAGGAATTCAACTTGGATCAAATTGGTGCTTTTGTCCAGCGTGTCCACATTTACGACAATTTGTTCGAGCACTCTGCCCCACTAAGATGAGAATTTTCTTCGGAGAAAATTCACGAGAAGTTTCTTGGGAAATTGTCGAGAACATAGAAAATTTCACTGAAAGCATATCCCGTGGCGATAAACATGCTTCCGTTTAGCAGCAAATGTCCATTGCAATGTCGGTTTAATTATAAAAACACAAAAATTTCAAGTATTTCCTGCACTTTCTCGAAAATTTCCATTCTAGATAGCTTTCCCGAGAACTTTCTTGCGATATTCTTTTGTTCCCGAATCTTCTCGAGAACGGCCCATCACTAGTCGCGAGCTGCTAGTTATACTTCCCTCTTAACGCTGTTACCAAGTGTATTCGGGAAAGTTTAATTACGATGTCTTCTAGGTTACACTTCCGGCCAAGAACGCCTCCCCCCTCGCCGCCCTACCTCCCCCCGCCCTCGCCCGCCGTTCTCCCCGTGGCCGCGGACACGCCGCTCTGCGTGGAGCTGCGCCAGGACGCGCCCGGCCTCGAGCCCTTCACCACAGGGGAGTTCACGCTCGCCGACCTCATGCCCGACCTGGCCGATGACCTGCACGCACAACTAGGTATACTCACACAATATATAATACTACTTACCTATACAAGGTTCTCTATCTAACAAACAATATAGGACGCCACTATGCGTTAAAGAAATAAAGACATATTTCCATTGCACTTCAACGCGACCCAACCCTTCTCAAGTCCACACCTTCAAGTGTTAACGACAACAGAAGTTGTTCACCGTCTTTCAGAGATTGATTTAAAGATTTAAAGATATTTATTGAACATCAAAACAAGCATATTTAAAACAACAAGATCGTAAGCAGCTGCTTTAGTATTAAACTGTGTTGCAGCTATTTACGCCCACCTCGGGACATAGGGAGAATTATGTTCTACAGTTATACAATATTAAGTGTAACTAAACATACATATACTTAAATCATTAAAGTGATGTTAGTTTTGAGTAAACCAGGGTAAGGGATCTTATATCTTGGGTCTAGTTAGTCGCCTTCCATCCCTTAGATTGCATTTGATTGCAGGTTTAACGGAATCCCTGGACACGCTGTCCCCGCCGCTGAAGGCGGGCCCGGGACCGTCCCGCGCGGACTCGGATCCTTTTTTATGTGTCGGCCGGGGCCCTCGGGCGCGGGGCTCTCGGTTCGGCAGCAGCGCCGTGCGGCTCACGCACGACACAGAGACCTTCTACATGGATAAACATACCGTGCCGGTCAGTATACGACACATCATTTATATCTATATGGATAGAGGGTGTAACAAAAATGTGCTGTGAACCGATCAAGGGCATGTTCGGCGTATTGCGATTCCGAAAAGAAGTTAGAACCCTATCGCTCGCTCGGCCCCGGGCCGCCAGTCAGTCGAGGGCCGGCACCACGCGCGCGAGCACACGTGCGTCGTGCTGTGATCCGCCGCCGCTGCCGACTTGAACGCGACGAACCGCGCGTATCTATTTTTAACCCCCGACGCAAAGAGAGGGGTGTTATAAGTTTAACGTTTCTGTGTATCTGTCTGTGGTATCGTAGCTCCCAAACGGATTTGCAAAATTAAAATTATTCAAGTTTTCACTTCTACCGGCAGGCACTCCCGGAGTGCAACCCGGTCTTTTTTTTGAAAGAAAGAAAGAAAATATTTATTCGTGGACAAAACAATGGGTATAAAAAACAAAACACAGTAACTTTACACACAGTAGCTTTTTTATTTGTTTTGTTTACTCAATTTATCAAAAACGTAAAAGCTGTTACCTGCGTGTCAAAAAAACATACACAATACATTTGTCTTCATAACGCAGGTGTGCGCGTCGCTAGAAAATGAAATAAACCCTCTCACCCTTCACCCTCACGGGGGAATGTTGTCACACGCGAGCAATGTCAACAAAATCAAAGATTTTAATGTAAACAAAAACAAAAACATCAAACCAAACAGAAATACTCAAAAAAATAAAAACATAAACAAATGCATATTTGCCTTTGAATATGCCCTTGCTCAGTTCACACCCCATTTTTGATACACCCTGTATATTCTGCAAGGAGTCCTCAAGGGGTCTTCTAAAGCCACCCACAAACCGGTCGCCGTTGCGAAGCGAACGCGGGTCGAGCGAGTTGTAAAGCATTCAAACTGCACTTCTAACACACGTCGAATGCGGTACAAATGCGGCCAACTACAAATCGGCCAGCGCGAAACGAGCGCGGCGCGTAAGCGGCGCGAGTCAGACGCGGGCAGCCGCCTTTGTGTAATCAAAGCAGCGCCGACTTGGCCAGTGTGCCGACTAGGCACATTCTGTAATAGAGATTAGATATTGAATAAAACGTGTATAAGATTAGCGATAGATTAAGTGCGTGCGAGATGTATGAATGATTATGCATGTAGCTACTTGTATATATACTGTGTTAGTTAATTAATAAAGGACTATTGTATAGCCAGTACTTCAGAGTGTCTCTCTGAGTGTGGACTGCCATAAACCCCTCTGGGGTGCAGTCGACACTCACCCTCTCTACACCCCCTAAAGCCAGTAAACAGTTGTGTATTATGTCCTAAATAAAGGTCAGGTCAAGAGTACCCTTAACCGAGATATATGAAGAATGTCATGAAAGTGAAAGAAGCAAGAAAGGTTGGCCAAGATCGTAGCAAGTGAAAATCTGTGATCTCCGGGAAATAGGCGTGATTATAAATATATGAAAGTTAGTTACATAAGTTTCTTAAAATATCACGCCGTTAGCCTGCGAATGTCAAATAACGTTTTGTATGGAAATCGAACCACCTTAACCCAGTCCTCGCCTGCTTGCGCGCGGACGCCAGGTCACAAGCAGGCGAGGACTTAGTAATGCCGGCTGTACACATTGGGCCAATGTTGGCCCGTGAGCAGGATGCAGCTATGCAAACGCATGAGAATGATATAAAGCTCTCTTCCTCTAACGTATAGCTGCATCTGCTCACGCGCCAACGTTGGCCCAATGTGTACAGCCGGCTTAACGCGCGAGGACTATTGGTTTAGGTACATACGAGTACTTTTATTAATCAGGAATGAGTACTGACTACATTTAGGTCGTTTTTTTAACGCGGTACGGTATCTACGCTTGTCTTGTGTTGTTGCAACACGGGCCCGCCGCGGGATTTTTTTTTTTTTCACCAGCATATACTTGGTATGGACCTTCGGAATAGACATAGACAATGTTTTATACCGCGTCTCCGCCTGCCGCGCAAGCAGCAAGTCTGTAATATTAGTATATTGTCCAGGTGTCCGTGTCACCGACGCCGCCGAAGAAGACGGAGGCTGCGCGGAGCGCGCCGGACCCCGTGCCCGCCTCGCGGCTCATCGTCGAGGAGGTCAACGAGGTGCCGCAGGTAAACACACCAGCAGACAATAGCGACACAGTACTTCAGCCGGTGATCTGTTTTACCGACGGAGCAAATCGTCGATAAAACGGATCGATGTCCGACCTGGGCTCTCTTTCCTTTGAACCAGCGAACGCTTTGCTACGATATACGAGGGCTGCCTTTTAAGTTCTGTCGTTTGCAAACCTTGCATTTAGAATTCGAAAACAAAAGAATGACTCGAAATCGGCCCAACCGTTTTAGTACAGCGTTCGTTCAAAGTTGACAAGTCAGTTGTGAAAATGGAAATTTCGAAGGAAAATTTACGTGCGATAATTTTTTACAACTTCAAAAGGGGCTTAACGCGACTTCAGTGCTTCGAAGAGTTGACTACGGTTTTCAATGATAAAGCACCATGTCTTTGGACTGTGGAACGCTGGTATTTAGAATTTCAACGTGGTTGCTCTAGTCTTGGTGATAGACATCGTGAAGGTCGACCAAAAACAGCCGTAACCCAGGAGAACATTGATGCTGTACGGCAACTGATCATCGAAGATCGCCATGCGACATACCGTGAGATAGAAGCTTCCCTTAAGTATTTCAGGGACCAGTGTTCACAGTATTTTGCATGATCACTTAGGCGTAAAAAAGTTGATCTCACGCTGGATACCACATTTACTCAGTGAAGACCAAAAAACGGCTCGCGTTCGATGGTGTCGCAAAACTCTGCGGCAATTCAACCGAGGAAACTCGAAACATGTTTACGACATTATCAGTGGTGACGAATCTTGGATATATGCCTACGATCCCGATTCTAAACAGCAGTCGACTGTTTGGGTGTTCCAAGATGAGCCAAAACCGACCAGAGTAATACGCTCACGGAGCACTTCGAAAAAAATGGTCGCCACGTTTGTGGCGAAAAGTGGCCACGTTGCCACCATCGTGCTCGAGGATCGTAAAACGGTTAATGCTGACTGGTATACCACTGTCTGTTTACCAGAAGTCATCGGCGAGTTTCGAAAAAATAACCCAAGACGTCGTATAAGACTGCACCACGATAATGCGAGCTCGCACACCGCCCGGCAAACTATTGCGTTTTTAAAAGAGCAAAACGTCGAAATTCTGGAACACCCGCCGTACAGTCCCGACTTAAGCCCTAACGATTTTTTTACTTCTCCAAAAATCAAGCAACGACTTCGTGGTCAACGGTACCAGACGCCTGAAGAAGCGGTTGAGGCATACAAAACGGCCATTTTGGAGACCCCGACTTCGGACTGGAATAAGTGTTTCGAAAACTGGTTCAATCGAATGAAAAAGTGTATTACATATCACGGTGATTACTTTGAAAAACAATAAATACCATTTAACACTTAAATTGTCTTTAGTTTTTCCAAACGACACAACTTAAAAGGCAGCCCTCGTATTACGATAATACTTAATTTAAGTTGGAATTTGGTTTAATAAAAGAATTGTACAGACTGCAACATCGTTTACTTCGCCACCGTCCCAACACATGTGGGCACAAGCTGCTTCCGAAGCACACTATCATTTCGCGATAAACCTACACGCACACAAACGAAATATAGATAGTTCAGTCCACGCAGATGCACCCCACTCCTACACTATCCTGATAATTGAAAATATATGTTCATCCTCATCATTACAGTACCGGCCAAAAGTTTCAGTTCACTCTGTAGTTTCGGTTTAATGAAGCTCTAACACAATGTACTAATAAAAGTATTTAATAATCTATTACATACAAAAAAAAGGTAATTCTCTAATTTAAAACCACAATCAAATAAAAAAATATCAGTTTTTGCCAACTTTAGACTCTTCAAAATATCCGCCTTTTGCTATCAATGCTGCCGTACACACTTTCGGCATTCGCGTAATTCGTTTTTGCAGTGTTGATGTCGAAATTTTATTCCAACAAATGTGTAGGTATTCCCAAAGCTGTTCTTTATTAGTTGGCCGCATTTTTCTCACACTCCTGTCCAATTCATCCCATAACAACTCAATCGGATTGAGGTCGGGCGATTGAGGAGGCCAATCCATATATTTTCATTCTTTTTGTTTTTCTTTGGATGAAATGTAGTTTTTGCACAACTTCGAAGTATGCTTGGGATCGTTGTCTTGTTGGAAAACAAAACCTCTGCCTACAATCCGTTTTCCAGATGGAAAAGCGTGACGTTGCAAAATGTTATGATACATTTTCTTATCCATTATGCCATTGACTCTCACGAGATCACCAACTTTATCACCCGCAAAGCATCCCCAGACCATAACTGATCCTCCACCGTGCTTCACTGTTGGCATCACGCATTGCTTTATCATTCGTTCGCCTACTTGTCGTCGAACATATTGACGACGTCTCCCTCCAAAAATTTCAAACCTCGATCCAGAAAATAAAACTTTAGACCACTGTTCAGACGTCCAGTTTTTGTGTTTCTGGGCCCATTTCAACCTCGTAACTTTATTCTGACTACGTAAAGGGTTTTTTGGCAGCAATACGACATTTTAGACTATAGTTTCGCAGACGCCGTTGCACTGTCGAAACCGATACTCGCTGTTTTCGGGTGGCGTGGAGTTCTTCGCATATTTCTGGAGCAGTTAGAGTACGTTGGCGTTTGCTCTGCACGCAAATAAATTGGTCTTCGCTTTTAGACGTGACTTTTGGGCTACCTGATGGAGATCGACTGCAATTAAGACTGGTTTCTTGTTTTCGTTTCAAAGTACTCACGACAGCGGTTTGAGAAACCTTCATTTTTTCAGCGATTTTCCGCGTCGTGTAGCCCTCATTTGACAGAGCTACAATAACAGCACGAGTTTCGACACTCAAATCGGCTTTGCGACCCATTTTAAATGATTTCTAACTTCACGAAATCTCATATGAAATACGGAACAAAAATATTAAATGGATCAAATTTTCCGAATAACATAAAACGATTCCTCTAAGAGGTATTTTTATTGTTATTTGGTAGTCGTGGAAACGATTAAACGTTTGAAATACAAAACATATTCTATATTTGAACATAATTTAATATGATAACCTTATTTCGCAGAGTGAACTTAAACTTTTGACCGGTACTGTATATGAGCCGAAAAATGTCTAGTGCTGGCCTACCTGCAACATACGCGTCCCCCAAAGTCCCGCGTGCCACAACGACCGGTTCTGAGTCCACCTGCATCCAGTGGAGTCCCACGACCGTTCATACATTTACGGTTATATTCATACTCATCTGATGAGCTCTGACGTGAGGGCTCTTGTCGTGTCAAGCGTGAGAGCGAATCAGAGAGCATCACTTCAAAATACGAGTCTAGCTTACTCGTAAGTCGAAAAACAAGCCATCATATTCACCTGCTACCTCCTTCCAGATAAAACTAGAAAAGAAGAAGAAAGAAGACACGATAGAGGAGATCCAGCTGAGCCATGGCGTGCAACTGAAAACGGTGCACACGAAGCACTCGCCCCTGAAGAAGCACATCATCACCGCCGCGCACCGCCGCACCTCGCACGAGCCGCCGCAGATCCGCGCCGTCGCCGTCACGGACACCTTGAAGGTACACATCATGTATATACTGCTAAAGACGGTGCACACGAAGCACTCGCCCCTGAAGAAGCACATCATCACCGCCGCGCACCGCCGCACCTCGCACGAGCCGCCGCAGATCCGCGCCGTCGCCGTCACGGACACCTTGAAGGTACACATCATGTATATACTGCTAAAGACGGTGCACACGAAGCACTCGCCCCTGAAGAAGCACATCATCACCGCCGCGCACCGCCGCACCTCGCACGAGCCGCCGCAGATCCGCGCCGTCGCCGTCACGGACACCTTGAAGGTACACATCATGTATATACTGCTAAAGACGGTGCACACGAAGCACTCGCCCCTGAAGAAGCACATCATCACCGCCGCGCACCGCCGCACCTCGCACGAGCCGCCGCAGATCCGCGCCGTCGCCGTCACGGACACCTTGAAGGTACACATCATGTATATACTGCTAAAGACGGTGCACACGAAGCACTCGCCCCTGAAGAAGCACATCATCACCGCCGCGCACCGCCGCACCTCGCACGAGCCGCCGCAGATCCGCGCCGTCGCCGTCACGGACACCTTGAAGGTACACATCATGTATATACTGCTAAAGACGGTGCACACGAAGCACTCGCCCCTGAAGAAGCACATCATCACCGCCGCGCACCGCCGCACCTCGCACGAGCCGCCGCAGATCCGCGCCGTCGCCGTCACGGACACCTTGAAGGTACACATCATGTATATACTGCTAAAGACGGTGCACACGAAGCACTCGCCCCTGAAGAAGCACATCATCACCGCCGCGCACCGCCGCACCTCGCACGAGCCGCCGCAGATCCGCGCCGTCGCCGTCACGGACACCTTGAAGGTACACATCATGTATATACTGCTAAAGACGGTGCACACGAAGCACTCGCCCCTGAAGAAGCACATCATCACCGCCGCGCACCGCCGCACCTCGCACGAGCCGCCGCAGATCCGCGCCGTCGCCGTCACGGACACCTTGAAGGTACACATCATGTATATACTGCTAAAGACGGTGCACACGAAGCACTCGCCCCTGAAGAAGCACATCATCACCGCCGCGCACCGCCGCACCTCGCACGAGCCGCCGCAGATCCGCGCCGTCGCCGTCACGGACACCTTGAAGGTACACATCATGAATATACTGCTAAAGACGGTGCACACGAAGCACTCGCCCCTGAAGAAGCACATCATCACCGCCGCGCACCGCCGCACCTCGCACGAGCCGCCGCAGATCCGCGCCGTCGCCGTCACGGACACCTTGAAGGTACACATCATGTATATACTGCTAAAGACGGTGCACACGAAGCACTCGCCCCTGAAGAAGCACATCATCACCGCCGCGCACCGCCGCACCTCGCACGAGCCGCCGCAGATCCGCGCCGTCGCCGTCACGGACACCTTGAAGGTACACATCATGTATATACTGCTAAAGACGGTGCACACGAAGCACTCGCCCCTGAAGAAGCACATCATCACCGCCGCGCACCGCCGCACCTCGCACGAGCCGCCGCAGATCCGCGCCGTCGCCGTCACGGACACCTTGAAGGTACACATCATGTATATACTGCTAAAGACGGTGCACACGAAGCACTCGCCCCTGAAGAAGAACATCATCACCGCCGCGCACCGCCGCACCTCGCACGAGCCGCCGCAGATCCGCGCCGTCGCCGTCACGGACACCTTGAAGGTACACATCATGTATATACTGCTAAAGACGGTGCACACGAAGCACTCGCCCCTGAAGAAGCACATCATCACCGCCGCGCACCGCCGCACCTCGCACGAGCCGCCGCAGATCCGCGCCGTCGCCGTCACGGACACCTTGAAGGTACACATCATGTATATACTGCTAAAGACGGTGCACACGAAGCACTCGCCCCTGAAGAAGCACATCATCACCGCCGCGCACCGCCGCACCTCGCACGAGCCGCCGCAGATCCGCGCCGTCGCCGTCACGGACACCTTGAAGGTACACATCATGTATAGGTAGCGGCACGTAAGTCTAGCGCTGAACGAATCGAGGACAGGAAACGCAAATGTACACCAGAAGTGAGCAGGGCGTCGTATCGGTGCGCGGGACAGAGTACGACTGGACTTGACTGGAGAGCCAATAAGCGCTTACGCACGACCCCGAGCGTCCCCTTCACTCCCCCGAAATACCTTATTTTCTATTTCTGCGCATGAAGGTCAGCGCTAGACTTACGTGCCGCTACCTATATATACTGCTAAAGACGCGGCGGCACGCTGCGCCGCGCTGGGTCACATCAGTCGGACGTTAGGCAGCGCGCGGTGCGTAGTGCGAGCGTAGCAATATATTAATCTCGTAAGATATATGAGTGATCAATGGGTTCGGAAGGAATGAGCGATCCTCCGCGCGCGCATGCTGTATTCGCACTGAACAGCCATCGCGTCGGCATCACGCGGCGCGACCGCGGCGCTGCGTCGCGCCGTGTGTCTGGCCAAGCCTTTAACTTTTGTTTTCAGCATAAATATTACTTGGATATTTTTAGTAGATGTGAATAAATGTTTTTTAAATTGTGCAGGTGCGACTGCAGAACCACCTGCTGTCGAGCCAGGCCGGCGCGGCGGGCGCGGTGCTCGTGCAGAACGGACCCTTCACCGCCGTGGCCTCGCAAGCCAGTAAGTTTGCCGAGGCTTTATAACCACACACCTGCCCATAATATAGCATTTGGGCATATTCATTCATTTTCTCAAACATGCAATGAAATATTGACGTTGTTTTCTTCATAATGGGCTTCGAAGTGTCACGTTTCTGGCGCACCGAAACGAGAGATCCGTTATGGCATTTTAATGTAGCCATGAAAATTAAAGTTTGATTTCTTGAAGTTTTTTTAATTTATTTCATTGCATGTTGGAGAAAAGCACTATACATACCTCGGCGTGAAAAGGTGTTGCCAGCCTCATAACTATCAGACCTCGCTACGCTCGGCCGTCTATATGTGCTGTGGCTTGGCTGGCCACCCCTTACTTCCCGGCCTCTGTAGTAATGTACTATTTGATCACACTTGCTCGTAAATGGTGCTATTCCATGCCTGTATACAGAAGGCCAATGGCCTAAATTGTTCCCAAGGGAGTTATGGATTTTCGTAACTCTTTACGGAGTTATGAGCTTTTGTGTGATCTGATTGGTTTGAGCAAATCTAGTTCTACTAGAATTCTGCTCTGTGATTGGTTGAAAAAAAAAATATAGTTGGCCTCGCGCCGCAAGAATACTACTGTACTGCACTGTCATAGAGAGCTGGAAGTGAAGTTGTAAATTTTGACAATTTTTGATTGGTGCGGTTGCGTGAAACATAGATTTTTTTGTCTTTTGTAGTTATTATTTCCTCGCGAATGTAATGAAAAATATTGTGTTTAACGAGGGGCGTATGCGCACTTACGCCCCTCGTTGCGGAGCACGAGCCGTGCTGGACTTCAAAACAGTTTACAAAGTGTGTGTTTCGCGTAATGACGTCATCAATATAGTAGTCGTGTCGTTTCCTCCAGGCGTGGTGACGACGGCCGGCACGTCGTCTCCGCGGCGCGCGGCTCCGCTGGTCCCGCTGGGCGGCGTGCCGCGCGGCGTGGGCGTGGGCGTGGGCGGGCTGCAGCTGGGCGCGCCCGTGGTGGTGGGCGCCGTGGGCATGGGCGTGGGCGCGCAGAACAAGCTCAAGGTGCTGCACGCGCACCCGCTCACGCACGAGCAGCGCGCGCAGCTGCTGCAGGCGCGGGCGCACGGTAACTACACACACACACACACACCGCATCACCAGACATACTACATCATGCTCCTCATCGTCTTAAAGTGGGGTGCTCCGAACCAGGGATGCCGCGGATGCGATTTTTTCGGATGCGGATTTTAGGGGGTGTAGAGAGGGTGAGTGTGGACTGCACCCCAGAGGGGTTTATGGCAGTCCACACTCAGAGAGACACTCTGAAGTCTCTCTCTATACAATAGTCATTTATTAATTATCTAACACAGTATATATACAAGTAGCTACATGCATAATCATTCATACACCTCGCACGCACTTAATCTATCGCTAATCTTATACACGTTTTATTCAATATCTAATCTCTATAATAGTTTGATGTAAGACAAACTTTTTTTTTTTTTTTGAAAATTAAAATTATTCAAGTTTTTACTTCTACTGCCTTTGTTATGGCATATAGTAATGCTGGTAACTGTACCTTTATATTTTTTATTCTAACTTTTATTCAAACATTGTTTTGAGTAAAGCACTATACACGCTTCGACCATAAGTGCCATCCTGGCCTCTTATTATAGCCGGACCTCGCCTTCGGCTCGGCCGGCTAAATCATACTCGTCCAGAATGGCTTACTTACTGGTCTCTGCAGTAATGTACTATTTCAAATCGGTCCAGTAGTATCGGAGCCTATTCAATATGAAATGTTTCCTCTCCTGTTTATAAAACTCGTAGTGTAGATGAGGATGATGATGTTTTGTATCCCGGCACCGGCAGTGGTGTCCCTGGCGTCGCTGGAGGCGGCCCCGGGCAACACGGCGGCGCTGCTGAAGGCGGCGCCGGGCTCGGTGGCGCAGTTCTTCGAGATCAAGGGCGGCCAGCTCGGCAAGGGCGGCCATCTGGTCAACGTGCTCCGCCAGCCGCCGCCCAAGCCCCCCCCGGCGTCCACCAGGCGGCTCGACGCGCACCATCTCAAAGGTACCTTTCACGAGACACCTATCGCTCCCTTAGGATCAACCTCCACGAAGCATAGTGTTCCCGCCAGGACCCCGGGGAGTGTCACGGGCCCATAGAATGACCTCCCATACAAACAGCGAATCCTGGTGGGAACAATTGGGACGCGATACGCGCCGCTAACTTATAATTATAACTAACTTAAACCTAAATACGAGGGCTGCCTTTTAAGTTGTGTCGTTTGGAAAATCTAAAGACAATTTAAGTGTTAAATGGTATTTATTGTTTTTCAAAGTAATCACCGTGATATGTAATACACTTTTTCATTTGATCGAACCAGTTTTCGAAACACTTATTCCAGTCTGAAGTCGGGGTCTCCAAAATGGCCGTTTTGTATGACTCAACCGCTTCTTCAGGCGTCTGGTACCGTTGACCACGAAGTCGTTGCTTGATTTTTGGAAAAGTAAAAAAATCGTTAGGGCTTAAGTCTGGACTGTACGGCGGGTGTTCCAGAATTTCGACGTTTTGCTCTTTTAAAAACGCAATAGTTTGCCGGGCGGTGTGCGAGCTCGCATTATCGTGGTACAGTCTTATACGACGTCTTGGGTTATTTTTTCGAAACTCGCCGATGACTTCTGGTAAACAGACAGTGGTATACCAGTCAGCATTAACCGTTTTACGATCCTCGAGCACGATGGTGGCAACGTGGCCACTTTTCGCCACAAACGTGGCGACCATTTTTTTCGAAGTGCTCCGTGAGCGTATTACTTTGGTCGGTTTTGGCTCATCTTGGAACACCCAAACAGTCGACTGCTGTTTAGAATCGGGATCGTAGGCATATATCCAAGATTCGTCACCACTGATAATGTCGTAAACATGTTTCGAGTTTCCTCGGTTGAATTGCCGCAGGGTTTTGCGACACCATCGAACGCGAGCCGTTTTTTGGTCTTCACTGAGTAAATGTGGTATCCAGCGTGAGATCAACTTTTTTACGCCTAAGTGATCATGCAAAATACTGTGAACACTGGTCCCTGAAATACTTAAGGAAGCTTCTATCTCACGGTATGTCGCATGGCGATCTTCGATGATCAGTTGCCGTACAGCATCAATGTTCTCCTGGGTTACGGCTGTTTTTGGTCGACCTTCACGATGTCTATCACCAAGACTAGAGCAACCACGTTGAAATTCTAAATACCAGCGTTCCACAGTCCGAAGGCATGGTGCTTTATCATTGAAAACCGTAGTCAACTCTTCGAAGCACTGAAGTCGCGTTAAGCCCCTTTTGAAGTTGTAAAAAATTATCGCACGTAAATTTTTCTTCGAAATTTCCATTTTCACAACTGACTTGTCAACTTTGAACGAACGCTGTACTAAAACGGTTGGGCCGATTTCGAGTCATTCTTTTGTTTTCGAATTCTAAATTCAAATATTTTAACGTGACACTAGTTCTTTTTTATGCAATCACGGGAGGGTTGCAAACGACAGAACTTAAAAGGCAGCCCTCGTAACTAACCCCTAACCTAACCTTCTTTTCTTGATCCTTTCCGTCCTGTATGTATGTGGTATCCTTGCCTCGGCGAGGTCTGAGGCTAGCCAGCTCCACTGGTACTCCCCTCCCGTTCAGCTCGTCGTCCGAAGGCACTTGTCCAAGTCCATACAAACTCCCGTACACTACACAGCTATATCACTAAGCTAAGGCTCGAAACCCCCGCGGGTTTAATCTACGAGCTCCAAACCAAACTATATCTCGGCGCCTCTCCGCTGTGAGCGCTCCCGTACGAGATCTAAACCGTAATCTAATTAATCGAGGTGCGTCGGCGGCGTCATTTTAACCTCTCATTGCACGCAGTCGCGTGCGCCGGCCCGCTGGGGCGAGCTCAGCGCATCTATCTCGCTCTAGCGCCGCAGGTCGATCCCGCTTGCGCACCAGAATGCGCCCGAGCCTTCCATTGACGCGACGTGCCTATATTATTTATAACTAATTGTAAGCTGTCTATTCTAAACACATAGCTTGACCCGCCAACAGATAGTTATTTTCACACCTTTCATTCGGAAAAGTAAGTTCTGGTCCACGACGAGAGGGATCAAAATGCTACTTTTCTGTTCAAGCTTATTTTTTAATTTATTCTTTGGCATGTAGCATTTACGCAATGTGCCGATAGAACACAGATCTTGATAAAATAAAATTTATGAATTTTTCGTACCTAATATTTAAAAATTAGTAATAAAAATTAAGAAAATTTGTTAAAACCTAATAAGTAATTTTAACAGCATTTTTTTTTAACTTTCTTCAAGGTCGGTGTGAAAAATAGTAAGTTCGCTCGTTAGCAAAATTATCTTCGTCTCGGGCGTTAACACTTGTATCCCTCACTACGCTCAGGATACTACGTTCGAATCCCGCGCTACGCTCAGAATTAAAGAAGAACATACAACCTTTGAAAAATATCTACACAGACTTTATTGTTACTGACATAAGACACATGTGTAGATATTTTTGAAAGGTTGTCTGTATAGATATTGGAGAACTCGACTGTCCCAACCGTTTATAGTAGTAGGAGGTAGGCGTAGTCTAGGAGGTATATGGCAGGCGTGTTACTTTACTTTGAATGGCCTAAAACCGATCATTAGCGATTCTATGCAAGAATCCATTTTCAAAGTACTTGTCGACTGAACTGAAAACATATAAATCGTATTTCGTATTTTTTGAAGTGAAACTTCTTTAGCTGAGCACTTTTTGGGATGGGGAAAAATTGTTAAACACGCGACAGATTTTTGTGACGTCAGATGTGAAGGTCACAAACTTTTATATTTTGCTGCTAGCCGATTCGACTTCATTCAAAACTGATCGCTATTCGTAAGAGTATAAAGCCGTTAAAAACTTTTTGCAATAGCATATTCTGCAAATGAATTTGTGTTTTGTCCACGCGTCCTTCACCGTTTTGCTATTGAGAAAATGCGAATAGTTCGAATCCGTTCGGCCGACACACAATAAGTTCTCAAGCGTTAATTTGCAAGTGAAATAGTTTACTTCTGTTCCTACGGTATTTGTCGATTTGAAATGTCAAAATATTCAAGTTTTCACTTCTGCCGGCACTCCCGAAGTGCAACCCGGTCTTATTTAATAATGTACATACCTACATATATGTTGAAAGTATTTTTAACGTAACATTTTTTACCCTTTTTAACCATTTACGCGACGCAAAGGAGGGTAATGTGTTTGTTTAATAGTCTATATTTATATGTTTGGACCTTACGTAGGTATTAAGATTTTATCGAGGAACTATGTTTTATCATCATGTGATTTCGTTACAAATATTCACATAATATAATAGAATTATCTGCAAAACAACTAGATAATTGATTACTCTGACTCCTGGGCTAGGTATGTTGCCTTTATCTTAAGCGTCGCGGCACAGATTATATAATAGTGGTCGCGGCGCCTGCTGACGTGGCTAGTACATACTATAACTTATTCTGTGCTAGTACCTACCCATGCAATTTTTGGCAATTATGCCCCTTCATTCATGGACAAAACTTTTAAATTGAGCGTGAACATTTTAATGTAATGTGAATGTTTTAATTCAACTGTATCGCAGTACGTTTACCTTTTTTTGGTAGGCATATTTACGAGGCGAATGACAATATAAAGCGCGAACGCGTCCGTTCCGTAGCGGCGCGCGGCAACCACTAATAGACAGTTTATAAACGGCATGTACTTGTGGCGGCGCGAAGTAATCACAGAGTGAACTGCCCTACCCAACGCAAGCTCGTAACAGAACCATATATCGTCATATCCTTCTTGACAAGCCAGAAACCTTCTTAAGAGAAGATTACTTTACGCAACAGCACGTTCGAAGCAGATAGTCGCTCAGCCGCTAAAAGGTTAGTTTTGTGATGGATGGAAGCCTGATGGATGGAGCTCGTCATATCCTTCTTGAACTGAGAAGAATTCTTCTTTTAACTGTAGGCGAAAATATGAACATAAGCACATCCGTTTTTGTACCTACAGTCAACATTATATAGTTAGTAGTAGCTAAATTTATCGTAACACATCCTTACTCGTATAGTAATAAACCGTGGGCCCACTCCCAATACACCGCGTCACGTGACAACATGATAAAATGCATGGCAGCAGGTCGAAAAAGTTGTGCTAAGCAAGAAAAAAATTAAAAATTAGCCGAAAGATTGAAAATCCTTCACTTCCGTTCAAAATTGGTATGGGGATGTATATTTACGTCATGTTACAACAGAACGAGACATGTGGCATCATTTAGCCCTTTAATCGTAGAGAGAGTAAAGCCAAGTCTGTCAGTCCTGAAATGGACGGAAGTACTTGGCAGACGGCGTCAAAGTTGCCAACTTTTTTTCTTGCTCTGCACGGCTATCACGCGACGGCCCGCGAGCTCTGAACAATAGAGTTTTACTTACTTAATTATAGAATACTTGCTTTGTGGTTGTTTGTTATTTTGTTCCTGGTGGTGAATACCGAAGGGTGTTCGTTAAAATCTGAATACAATTTTTTTTTTTTTTTTTTTAAATAGTTTAGTTCTTAAAAACATAGTCTATTACAATTATGCTGACCCACACTAAGCATTGCCTGTCCCGTGGGGGATAAGTATAGGTACTAATACGGTTAACTTAATAAATTTAACGGCTACTGGCAACAATATGAATACAAATTTGAATTTTAAACAGTGCGCTCATTTTAAAAACAAAAACATTACAACTTAATAAAACTTAATAAAAATAACACATTAGTAACTCTTAACAATGTTATTAAAACAAAATAAAAATATTTCTAAAATAGTGTGTGTGTGTGTGTGTGTGTATATGTGAGTTTATTTGTATATGTGTGTGTATGTATGTATGTGTGTGTCAATGTCAATGTCAATACGGTATCCTTATAAAATATAAAATCTCTATATATGATAAGTACATAAGGTGTTTAGACAGTATGTTCTTTGCCTCGATGACGGAGTGTTCGTGAGATTTATATTTATTTAAAGGGTGAACACTATTAAATTGTCGCGGGTCGAATATGCTACAGATGAGAAAATAAAAATCTTAAATGCTTAAAACTCTTTATATAACTAATTTTACATAACGTACAATCTATAAAAAAAATACTAGGGCTTTTTCAACGAACGACGTGAAAATTCCCGGACTTTACTTTTGATGTGATTCATCGACCTTTGCACGGAATCATCGGTTACCAATTTTGTGCATTTAATCCATTTTCGTTGAAAATCTGGCAATGAAGTGGCAGGTTGACAAGTTTTCCGCAATTTGCTTTTTATATTTGCCCAATATTTTTCAATGGGGCGAAGTTCGGGACAGTTAGGTGGGTTGCTCTCCTTAGGTACTACCTCGACTGAATTCGCCTTATACCATTCCAAAGTTCGAGTAGAGTAATGGCAGCTCGCTAAGTCCGGCCAAAATAATGTTGAGGAATTGTGTTTCTTCATGAATGGTAACAGTCTCTTTTTCAAACATTCTGATATATATATATCGGTATTAATTGTCCCAGTAGTAATAAATGGTGAGCTCCTCGAGCCGCACTGACATATAGCTTGCCAAACAAGGTACTTCTTAGCAAATTTTTCTACTGCGATAACCTTCTTCGACTCGTCCAGATTCGAAATGTCACGAGCGGAATAGTACTGGTTACCTGGTAAAGACTTAAAGTCTGCTTTGACATACGTTTCATCGTCAATAATTAGGCAACATTTTTTCTGAACCAATAACGCATACAATAACCTGGAACGTCTAACCGCACGATTATACTGCTCCGCAGTTCTCTTTGGAGCCTTTTGCTTCTTATATGTTTTAATGCAGCAATCATTTTTAATTTTTTGGACATTTGACTGACTAGTTTTTACTTTTTTCGCCACATCCCGGGAAGAGATACTCGGATTCTTCTCAAAAACCTTGCACACCTTTCTTTGTAACTTAACATTAGATTTTCTGGTAGGTTGACCCTCACGCCGCTTCCTATCTATAGATTCACCTTGTTTAATTTTTTTAAGGGTCCTTTGTACCGTCCTCCGAGTAGTTTGACAAGATTTTGCCAGCCCAAAGTTGATAAACTAGGATTTTTACTAAATTCTCGCAAAATTAATTCACGAACATTTTTTTCGTGTAACGCCATTTTCATGAATAAAAAACAAATGAATATTTTATGGTTGTCAAAATGGTACACGAGGGTTCTAAATTCCAAATTTTAATCAATACTAAAAAAAGGTTTGATGCAACACGCTAGAAAAATAAAAATGTAGGCGACAATTTAATAGTGTTCACCCTTTATTTTTATTTATTTATTTATTTATTTAACATAATTACACAGCATTACAGTTAAAAACTAAGTCACTGTGAATTACAAATGATATATACACTGCATATTAATATATGACAGAAGAATTACGTCTATCCATCATCTCACAGTACCTTAAGCATTCACGATACACAATTCCCCAACTACTTCCAAAGACGTCCACATCCGGTGCTGATGCAAGAAGCGCATTAAGGCTGTGTAAAGCTCTGACGAAAGGAGAGTTTTTGCGCGCTAAGGTGCGCGCCTCTGGAGGAGCTAGCAGTAGCCGGTTACGCGGACGAAAATTGATCCTCGACAGTGAAGGGACTAGCAGACGCACCGCCTGACCCACCAGCTCAGGGCAATCTGAACCACCTCGCAAAATTTTGCAAGCGCTCGTTAGTAACACACAGTTACGCCTCACCTCAAGTGAATTAAAACCTAATACGCCCAATAAAAATTTTGTGGGATATAAAAATGGATAATATCCATATTTTTTCTTATAAAGAAACCGTAAAAAGGCTTTTTGGATTTTTTCCAGTAGCAAGGTGTAAGAAGCTTCATGCGGATTCCAAATTATAGAAGCTGTCTCAAGTTAGCTTCTAACTAGGGCGGTGAATATGAGTTGTATAGCCCTAGGACAGTCGAAATCACGCGCATTCCTGATCACGAACCCCAACCTTCTGAAACAATTCGCCGCTTACGCTTTTATGTGGTCATGAAAGGTGAGGCGTGAATCGAAAATGACACCCAGGTCCTTGATGGTATCTACGCGAGTTAAAAGTATATAGGCTGACTAAACGGTTGTAAATCCTGGGGTATAAGAAAAATGCGAAACGACGAGCAAATGAGGTTTTAACAGCGGTAACAGGAATTTTAAAGATACGGTTTTGAAGTAAATTATGGTTTGTTGCTACCCGAATCAAGTATAGTTTCCGGACGCTGAGCACCTTTGCGTCACGATATAAATCGTTCGTAGGGTATCTAATTGATTTTCTCAGTGTTGGTCCTTCAGGAATGGAGAGTTTGACAAGGGACTATGGAATGGCAGCTGCCGGCGCCATATTTAACGTTGATCGGTCTGTAATCGTAAGTTGCTAATGGACGCACGGCTATCATGAGACTCTCGATTTTTCTCGCACTAACCGTCTCTCTCTTATTAGAACACTTAGAACAAGAGGTATAGTGCGAGAAAAATCGAGAGTATGTCGCGGCCGTCCCATGATAGACGTGCAGGAGAACTTTTTCGACCTGCTGCCATGCATTTTATCATGTTGTCATAGACGTAGGTGTTTTGGGAGTGGTCCCACGGTCTATTATAAAGACCTGTTGGGATATAAATGGCTACTACCAACTATGGCGTGGTGACAACAGTTCGCTGAAACGCGAATTATTTGGGTGAACACGAACGGTGTTCTGACTCCTGACGAATTTTCCACCGCACAGCAAAGGGATTTTGCCGCCACAAAGTTTGTGCAAGTGGTTACACTTCATAAGAGATTTTTTTTTCTTCATTAATTTGAACCAATGTATTTCGCCTGGAAATGTAATCGCGACATATAGTTTTCCGTCGAAAAACACGGAGTTTTTATTGTGACAATGCGACACGAATCTATCGAATCGACCCGATAATGTAGTCTTAAATTAGCATAAGCGTGTGTCCCGCGCGGGCCCTGTTTGCCAACTAGCGAAGCGCTAGTCTTCTAGGACGCTGTCGTCATATTTGCAGTTTTCCAAGGACTGCCATCTAATCATAATTATAGTCTTTCCGCGTCATCATCAGTCGTTTCCTTGATGCTGAGGATCGTGACATCGTGTCCTCTTCTTGTTGACCAGACTTCTCCAAAAGCTCCATCACCCGCTTTATGTATCGCCTCGTGCAGGTGTAGTTGCAAGAGTGCAGTGATTTGTGTGCTCCATCTAGCGGGTGGTCTGCCTCGAGGCCTCGAGCCCTCTCTCTCACTCTTCCCGCTCTGACTAATTTCCCTTCTTCAGGGTATCCGAAAAATCCGCGTATCTTAAAGGTATTTCCATCGACAGGTGGCGTGGCAGCGGCTCAACAGCGCGGGCGAGTGTCCCTCGCCCTGGACGGCCGCCAGCTCGTGCGCGCCGCCATGCCGGCCGCGCGCGGCGCCGCGCCGCAGCTCGTGCGCCACCAGATACAGCTCAAGCACCGCCGCGACCATCCCACCATCTCCATAGGTAACCTACACTACAGCACCGGGGGGCCTAGACAAGGTTACAATCGACAAGCGCTAACGCTAACGCTAACTAGTAACATGTATGGGAATGACAGATGTTAACGAAAAGTGTTTCGTCGGCATCTGTCATTCCTGTGCATTTTATTCGTTAGCGTTACCGCTTGTCGATTGTAACCTTGTCTACGGCCCCTGTACACCGTCCCTGGGCGGCCGCCAGCTCGTGCGCCACCAGATACAGCTCAAGCACCGCCGCGACCATCCCACCATCTCCATAGGTAAATACTGGACTATACAGAACCTGAACATGTATTCACGTTAACTACTCATTCCATGGTCTGGCCCAACTAAAACGTGACAACTACCTCTGGATGAAACCTGATCCGATGTAAACTGGCGCTACCAGCCCTAATCTTAGAACCTAGAACAGCTGACGACGAATATGGTATTCACTACACTGCCAGAAGATTAGGGCAGCCAAATGCGTATTTGAGTTAGGTCAAAGTATGTCACTGACCTGATAAAGGATGGATGCGGGTGGCGCAGGACCGGCAATGGTCGTCAGGCCTATGTCCAGCAGTGGACGTCTTTCGGCTGAAATAATGATGATGATGTCACTAGACTCATTATTCGAGTCCAAAATACAATTCAGTTATTGACCCACTGTACGTTCCTGTATGACCATACTGTCAAAATGACAATATGTATGTTAGTTGTACTTCAGAGTATGCAGGATACGATGGGAAATGTCAGGAGTAATGTCATAATAATTAACACACGTTTGGTGTTAATGAGCTTCTTTAATGCACTAAAATATAATAAGTCAATAATCTAGGTTACGCATGTCATCATATTCGACTGTAAAGGTGTGTGGTGTTTATATTAAATGCGATACGATGTACGATAGCTAGGTCGTACGCCCACCACGTATAAGGTATATCAGTGTCTTATAGACGCAACAATCCCTTTATGTTAATGTATACTTCAACTGACGACACGATTAAAGGTATGCAAATACTCTGCCTCTGTAGCACACAACAATCTTTAGGTTGGTTTGTTAACCTCCGACGCAAAGAGAGGGGTGTTATAAGCATATATCGTTATCGCGGTAGCAAATATAAATTTGTTAAAGAAGTAGTCAGACAGACTGTCCATTTAGTAAAAACAGACTTTTCTGCCTACACATTATAAGCCTCCAAGAAAATAAATAATAAGTTTAACGTGTCTGTATATCTGTCTGTGGTATCGTAGCTCCCAAACGGATGGACCGATTTGAATGCGTTTTTTTTTATTCGAAAGCTGTTGTGATCTCGAGTGTTTTAGCCATGCTTCATGAAAATCTGTTCTGCCGTTTTTGAGATATTGGACTTTGAAATGAAAATGTCGGGGGTTTTTCGTCTTTTCTAATTTTTAGCTATGCTCCAGATCGGAAGTTAGCAAAGATTGCCATAACGCCGTGCCCAGTAGGAATTTTGTTCAAAAACTTCGTATTGTAGTTATTTATTACTACAACCCAAATTAAAATCAATAATAATTTATTACAAGATTTTATTTAACTTGCAATGTATGTTAGTCCGGGTGAAATCTTGCAACTGAATTTTTAAGCAGATATCTTCAACTGATTGAGCTGAAATTTTGGGTAAAGGTATTGGATGACAATTCAATACTATGGTACCATCGACCTGGCCTCGTATCATGGTCGGCCTTATCACGCGATAAGTGAAAAGATAGAGCGTCCGTCACTGGCTGACACCGTTCGATAGAACGAGACGACGCTCCTATCGTGTGATAAGGCCGACTATGATACGGGGTCTGATCTGATGATGGAGACAGAAGGTGGCCATGGGAATTCAGTACTTAACCGACGTAACCCCGTTGAGTCTGGGCTCGTTAGAATCGTCTCAATGAGTAGATGGCGGTATACAGAAAAGTGCACTCGGCAATAAAAGCTTGTATCGAAAATTTAATTCTTGACATTAACTTATTTGTCCACAGCCGCACCCACGAAAACGACGTCCATCCCGTCATCAGTGGTCGCCAACCTGCTGCAGAAGAACGTGTCCCTGGGCGCGCCGCGGCTCTCTCTCCCGCAGAGCGCCGGTGTCCAGGCGATCGCCTTCTCCGCCGCGCAGCTCAAGGCGAGACAGGCGAGGCTCGTGCCGGCGCGACCGGTGCCACGGACGTGAGTATACTCTTAATATGGGTGTAACTCAACACTTATTATTTCAAAAGAAAGAAGGCAAAACAATATGCCTAAAAAATCCCATTCAGGTATCTCAAAGAATTACGAAGCTACAACCGTTTTAATCACAGATATATACATAGATCACGCAAATGCATCTACTTTGTACTACTTGGCTACTACGTTGGCCGTCCGACTGACATTCCGCGCGCGTCTGTTGTGGTAGCCGGTTGTCCGTGAATATTAAGAAAATGCCTTATTGCAGAATCGATTTTGCGCGGACAACGGGGAATTCACATCACTAATTCGCCCTTGTGACGCCACAGTAGGTAGAAAAAGTGACACGGTCGGTTTTCATACAGATTGAGGTGTTTAATTTATCTAGTGTATATCTATATCTGTGGTTTTAATATTGCTTGTTAGAGAGAGAAAACTCTCGCAGCTAGTGACGTCACGATCCTCGAGCGTCATAGTAAATGACAATCGTTTCATATGAAGGTGCGTTTTGTGTATAATAAAAGGGACTGAACATCTTAAAACCTTGGACACATAACTTTGTGATTATTTAACCTCTTGCGTTCCTTTTCCATTTGACTACATTCTAACTTACCACCACGTGACAAACTAATTTCTCAATGTATTCTAGTTTATACAAGTTTATTCTAGGAAAGGGGGAATTTTGCGCAAATGAAAAACCAATTTATGAAAGTGTAAGAAAGACTTCGTACACCAAACTAAAATCACATACTTTTTACTAGAGAGCTCCCAACTCAACTTTTTACAACTGTTTCGACAACTAAAATGAATTCAATCAATCACGTGGCGCCTTTACTGAACTATAATGAATTTTTCACACTTTTCATTCAGAAAAGTAAGTTTTGCTCCACGACGAGAGGGATCAAAACGCTACTTTTCTGTTCAAGCTACTTTTTTAATTTATACATTGGCATGTAGCATTTACGCAATGTGCCAATTGAAAACAGATCTTAATAAAATAATCGATTGTAATTTCATCGTAATCTGGTTGGGAGGGGGAAGAGGGGGGAGGTGAGGAGAGGGGGAGGAGGGAGGAGGGGGGCCCTGGAGGGGAGGTTTTTTTTTTAATACTGATAATTAAAGCAATTCGCAAGTTTTCACTTCTGCCAGCACTCCCGGAGTGCAACCCGGTCTTTTTTTTTATTTATGAATTTATCGTAATATTTAA
Organism: Epinotia ramella; assembly: GCA_947578815.1. NCBI lineage: Eukaryota > Metazoa > Arthropoda > Insecta > Lepidoptera > Tortricidae > Epinotia > Epinotia ramella. The sequence continues at coordinate 9,509,243 of OX388226.1, read as the reverse complement.
AAATTATTAATAAAAATCAAGAAAGTTTGTTAAAACTTCTTAATTAACTTTAACAGTATCTTTTTTCAATTTCTTCATTGGTGTGAAAAATAGTATGTGTCACTCAGTAGCAAAATTATTTTCGTCTCGGGCGTTAACACTTGTATCCCTCACTACGCTCAAGATCCTACGTTAGAATCCCTCGCTACGTTCAGGATTCAATACACCGCCCTCGCTGTAAATATACTATTTTGCTCCCTTGTGACACAAATAACTATGACCAATAGGACGTCTTCTTGAGTACAGAAGAAAAGTAAAAGACATCAACGACAAAAAAGAAAAAGCCGTTGGCTGCGCTTCGTTTTAGCAATGCTTAGATTTTCAATAGATACTAAGTTTGTTTCATTAGTTCAGTTGACTCGTAAAAGAAGTATTGTATAACAATAGTTATATAATTAGCTCTTTAACTCTCGTACCTCAATTAGGCCACTCAGCAATTTGATATATATGTGTGTTTCCTTAGCGAGCTGGCGGAGGCGGTGGCGGTGGCGAGCTCGAGCGCGGCGCCCGCGAGCGCGGACGAGGACCCGCCCAACGGGTCCGTGCGGCGCCGCGCGCAGGACACGTTGCCCATGGAGGTAGGACTACACTACTACACAACCCGTCTACACTCGGCTAAATATACTTAGTATAGTTAAAATTATATAAGCTGTCCGTTTAGCACTTGAAAGCTTATCTTGTGAACAATGGCGCTGTTTCCTATTGTATAAGCCCACCGCAAATCCTCCGACCAGGTAAAATTAAGCAAGTAACAATAAAACTCATACAAATAGCTACCATCTCCTCTAAGTCACAAGGTTGAAATTGCTATAGCTTAACACTTTGGTGTCAAGCTATAGCAATTTCAACAGTGTCATCACTTGGACATTGAAAGCCGCAGTCAGGTAAGTCACCGACGTTTTAGTGCGTCCACAAAGATTGTTATTAACAAAATGACTTTCTTAATGAGTTAAGCTATAGTAATTTCAACTTGCTTAATTTTATCTGGTCGGAGTATTTGCGGTGGGCTTATACAATAGGAAACAGCGCCATTGTTCACAAGATAAGCTTTCAAGTGCTAAACGGACAGCTTATATAATTTTAACAGCCTACAGTTTACGAGAAATGCGGCTGGTATTTTGACACATCGCGACACACATATATCGTAAATTGGCATTGCTCATCGAAATAATAATAAAAAGTTTCAATATCTTACGAGTTACGAAACTAAAGTTCAATCTCCATGCACGCTCTTTTTAGCACTTATAAAATGACTAATATTTTTTTACAGCTTATTTGTGCAGAAATTAGCATTGGAGACTCGGTATGCGAACAATTACGTCCTACGACTTTTTTTATTTTATTTCACACTGCTACCCTCCTTCTACACTGCTTCAATCGATTGAAGTCTATCAATTTAGAAATAAATCGGTATGCATCAAATAATTGTGAATAGAAAATAACAATGTGTTATTTAATTACTGGCACGATAATACGAAATAGAATCACGTCGATCCACGAATCGATCGAAACCGACATATTTGATTATGCAAAATGTTCCGTGTGAAAATATGGCATTGATTTCTGAACGCAATATAACGAAAAACAAAACACGACAAATGTCAATGTCACTCAGTTCGACAACTGTGCATAGGCTCTTTTGATTTCCTAAAAATAATGATTACACTATTATACAATCGATTCCTTTTATTAGCCACCATCAATCGTAATCGGATATTATGACAATCGATTTGCTCTAGCCACATCACTCTTTACGTCATATTGGAACTGTCAAATGACCAGTCGCATTTCTCGTAAGTTTTTTTTATAGATTGTATCAGTATGTCTACTTTAAAAAAAAAAACATATAATTGGTGTTGGGTTTTTTTCAAAAGCGTCTGACACCTCGGCATAAAGGTCACAGCTCTTAGAGCCACCCGGCGCCCGACCCGCACTGCCTCGCCTCGAGCGGTTAGTATTCTTTATATGGATTTGTACGGGCATGCGCTCACTACATCAACTCCGTAGTTAGTACATTTACGAGGCGAGGCGGTGCGGGTTGGGCGCCAGGTGGCTCTAATGAGCTGTGACCTTAATGCTGAGACAGCGACCGATTCACTGCCGCGAAGATACACAATATATGTCAATTGTATTGTATGTCTAGTCCCTTTGTATCTGTGTGTCTTTTGTGTAGTGAATAAATGTGTTCTTTCTTTCTGAATGGGATCTTTATTGAAAGTAGTAATTGTCTGGTCAGGTCACGTGACAACCGCCCGCGCCGGCGCCGGCGCCGGGCTCCGCGGAGGAGGACGAGCGGCCCGACCTGCGCACCATCCTGGTGTTCTAACCGACACTCTACTAGTGCTTCCCGCACTACATGCTCGTGCTGCCGACAGCTGCTGCGCGCGCGCAACTCGCTGCCGACTGACGTTGTCTCCCTCGCACTCGCCCTATTACAGAGAGGGGGGTAGACGCTCGGCGGCAGTTTTGCTAGCCGCATTAATTATTCTCTAACATTTTATGCGCTATTGCACTAATTTGCAGTCTTAAAAATCACATTTAAAAAAATCATGTTTTCGGACTTAATTCTTCCATGATTGACTTGATTAATCTCCTCAACATTTTTACTTGTTTCGCCAATAGTTTCACACACATTTAGTTTAGTCTGCAATATAGATTAGTTACACAAATAGTTACCTACGGGCTTACACAAATAGTTTACGCTTGTTTTAGCGCGTTTGAGTACCGAAACATTTGTCATAAGCGTCATAACTCATACAATTTGGATGTCTCAGTTACTTTGGGCAACAAAACTTTTTTTTTATTTATTGAAATAAAAGGAAATTGTAAAAATTGACCATAAATCCTAATCCGCCGCTAACTTCGTCAAGTGCGTACAGAAACAATTTGCCCTAGGCTACGACAGCAAAATAAAGAAAGAAAGAACAAGTTTCTGTCAAAAATTTCATTTTTGGTACAAGCTTTTATTGCGGACTATACTTTTCTGTAATACTGTCAACTACTCATTGAGACGATTCTAACGAGCCCAAACTCAACGGGGTTACGTCGGTTAAGTACTGAATTCCCATGGCCACCTTCTGTCTCCATTATCAGATCAGCTCGATGGTACCATAATATTGAATTGTCATCCAAACTATACTTATACCCAAAATTTCAGCTCAATCGGTCACCGGGCATTGGGTCAAATTTAACTTGCAAGATTTGATGACAAACATTGGTACAGGTGAAACTAAATAAAAGCTTGTACAGTACGATTACTGTTAGTTAACCACTGACAGATAGTTTGCCTTCATTTAATTTTAAACTTTAATGTCATACAAATAAAGCAATTCTCAGAATACTGTTACTCACGTCTACCGATTTAGAAATAACTACTTAATTTGTATGAGGTTAAAGTTGAAAATTAAATGAAGGCAAACTATCTGTCAGTGGTAAACCCCAAATAATTCTACTGTAAAAAGCATTGATTAGTATGACATATAGGCTTTATTAAATTAAATAAAAAAGTTAATTTTAGATGAATTAAGTTCGTAACTATGTTCTATATTCGATCCATCTTTTTGACCCTCTCTAAAACTTGAAACCATAATTAGATTCCAAAAACGTAGCTTAAAACTAGCTACGTCCATCATTTGGAAGAGTGTAAGTTTGCCAGTGTCGGTTTTTTTTTTTTCATTTTAATGGCAATTTTAAGGTTATTTATTTGGAGTCTAATCATGGTTTCAAGTATAGAACGTTCTGTGGCCGTCGTCTAATGTTCTAAACCTACATTGTATTTACCAAAGCAATAGCAAACATAAAAACCAGCTGTTTACAGTATTACTCGCGAGAAACACTAATGTAACTATGTCAAGAAAATATATAATTGTTACTTACTGCATGTCTCTATTATGTGATATTTAAAATCGTCTCGGATCTACAAAACGGTACTCGATTAGAAAAGATATTTCGATTTTAAATATCACCATAAAATTGTTTTATGTCATTTGGATAGAGACATACACGCCAAGCCATCACGATAAAATGTATTTCTGACTGATAGTGTCCTTAATTCACTAACGTCTATATAGTAACAGAACATTATTGTTAAAAACTTAAAACTTGTTAAACTTTTAACGAATCTATAGCAATTCGAAGGTAACCCACCTATTACTTATATTTTTCTTAACGCATAGTATAGAACTAATTAATTTCGAAAACAGCTTGGCAGAAAATTTAAAGCTACAAGTTTTAATTTTACAATTATAAACTTGCAACACCGAGGCGCTTTGACCAGTGTTGCCCCTTTACACTTGCTAAATTAAATCTTGAAGCGTTATGGAATGGGCCCTTGAATGAATATTTATCATACATAAGTGATGGTTTGGCGTTTAAACTAGGACTATACTTATATCAACTATGTTCTCAAAGTCGTCTCCATTGAAATGTGCACTTTATTGTCGACACAATAAGGTCGCATTCGCAAACTGCGCAAGACGCGACATTGAGAAACTGGGTGACACTCGAATTGACACAAACACAAGAATAAGGTATGAAATTACAAGGAATTATTTTAAGGAAATATTCGATGTAATATAATTTAGGTATTTATACTTTATAATTGTTTAAAATTAACTCCTCTGAGTATCTCAGAATAGTTACAATTGGACCGAGATGCTTACTAAAGGTGCTGTTCCACGGTTGACTGCAGATCGTAAGCGCAGGCGGAAGGCAGTCAAGCGTGGAAGAGCACCTTTAAGCCTCCGCTACGAACGCCGAGCACATTTAATAGTCAAATACTGTTTAAAGTAAATGTTCATTTTAAGTTACACTGCCAAGTATAGGGAATTAAAACAATATGTAAATATATTACAGTCGGCCATGAAGATATGTTGATTTAGAACTTTATTCCATTGTAATAAGACGATAAGCTATACATATCCTTGAAGATGACTGTATAAATAAATAGACACGGACGAAACATATACACACAACTACCTTGTGAAGTAACTTGTGTAGATTCTTTTGACCGCTTCATCCAAATCAATAGATAGTTTTATTTCAGTCAATTATTTACAATAAAGGGTGAAAATCAAAAAAATAAACATAGTTAAGGCCTTAATGTAATCTACGCTTTAACTTTCTCATTTTAGTAACGACAATTACCCATACATTTAACATGGGTAATTGTAGGTACTAAAATGAGAATGTTAAAGCGTAGATTAGATTAAGGCCTTAACTATGTGCATTTTTTGATTTTCACCCTGAAGCCGTTAAAATAAAAATTATATACATTGATTAATATATAGTTATCGATTATTATCAGTTTGAATGAAACCATCTGTCATAAATATCCTTCAGTCATGATACTTTGTCATTAGTCACGTGACATTTGATTCGATTTTCGTGACAAGAGCGTCTCGGTCCCCGCTAACTCGATTAGAATCCACTTACGACTGATACTAGAAACATTTACCATTACACTCATATTTTCATCCATTAAAACAGTTTTTAACCGTCAATGTTACGCGAGTATGGGATTGATCTCCTAGATAGTATGGTAAGGAAAATGAAGTTTGTGGCACATGTCAACTCTATTTGAATGACGTTAAGGTCCAAAAGTGCTAAACATTCAATTTCCTCGACTGGTACATTACTCACCTGGGGGGTAAAACAAAGATGATCCCCGAGCGCTGGTATTTGACGCCCGAGCCGAAAGCAAGGGCAATAAATATGCTATCTGGGGCTTTCTTTATTACTGCCCGTGGTGAGAGCAACATGGTACCCTGGCTTGGTGGGGAAGAAAACCTATAAATTGGTTTGTCAACTTGGATTGTGATGCAGAGCAGAATAAACCTCTAGTATTTTTGACGGTATCAAAAGAATATCGAAGCTTATGTTTTGCGGTGTATATTTTCATTACAAATATGAGTGTGACATTGCTATAAGAATGAATTTCACCTGGCCTGTGGTAAAGGCTTTTACACTAAACCTATTTAGTGCCATACATGTTGCAGTTATATTAACGGCGACGTCACAAAAATACTTTGTACTTAAGAAAAAGCCATCGAGAATTGCCGCTGCAAAAGATTCTTGTAAGTCTTAATTACCTATTCAGCCTCAAATTCACTGTTTTAGTTTACAAAATGGCGCCTGAAATATATAATACTTACCTATGCCAAAAAAAATCCTTGTTACACCTATCTACTTTAGCCCTAAATGATACATTAGACCTGTTTGTTTTTAAATGGGCTTCATAAGATTATTGCAAAACAAACCTATAACCTAATGACTTCTATTTGTTGAAGAAAAATGCATTAGGTCTAGTGAAACATTAGTGCAAAAGTTAATATGTCAAGTGACAGGACCCCAAAACAGAAGCTTCGAACACGCATTAGACAATAGTACATGATACCTCCCCCACTAATCGAGTTGTTTTAGGAGTTATTGAAAAATGTTCGTGTTAAGGCGAGCCTTAAGAGACCGCAGTAAGCTCGGCCGAATTTCACCTTCCCATACAAACGGAGTTTCGTTCTCATTTTAAAACTACCTGTTGTATTGTGACGAAACTTTGCATATACAATGACATGAGGTATATCTATGCCTGTAATTAGTTTATATGGTTCCAGTTTATAAAACAAACGAAATACAGCAAAAACATTTTTTGTATGAAAAACCTAAATTCGCTGTATTTTTTTCTTTATCTGAAGCTACATAAACTAATTACAGACCTAGATATACCTCATGTCATTGTACATGCAAAGTTTCGTTACAATCCAACACGTAGTTTTAAAATGGGAGCGTCACTGCGTTTGTATGGAGAATCGAGCTTACTGCGGACTCTAAACACTAACATCTTTCAGTCACCACACTTCTACAAGCTTCATTGTAAGTGGCTGTGACATATGTAATACTACAGAGCTTCTGCCAGTCGACTATCACCTCTCTCTTAGTTAATGTTCAAATAATTTAAATTACTAAAACACTTAAGTTTGTATTTAAGTTTGTCTTTTTTATACAACACTTGTCTGGGATTCTCAAAAATATTTGTGTATTATTATTTAGTTATAAGTTAAGCGACCATTTTACAAATTTTATAACAGTCACATATGTGTTAATGTTTCTTTTAGAAATATCATAGCTGTAATACTGTCATGCACTTCAATTTAGTTAGTCAAATGTAAATTTTCTTTATTATTATTACTATTTATTTGACTAGATCTATTTTCCCAATCTATGTACAGTCAGGCAATAAAGTTTACCTTTGGAACCACATACAAATAACGGAGTCGAAAAGTAGAACAAATTTTTGACTGACCATACAGTCTGCATCATCATCCTAGCGTCATAAACATATATACATTCTGACCTTATTGCTTAGACATAAGGTCGAAATTCTACACATGTTTATGATGTGAGTTGACTGTACATTTTCCAGACAATACCTATAACTGGCTTCTCGACTGGCAAAGCTCTCCCTAGCACATTGTAACGATAAATTGTACGAAAGTGTAGCCGTAATGTATTCTAGTTTTTTGTAAGTGTAATATGCCTGCTGGCGGGTCCATAGCGCTAACGGTGGGGCGTCGTTTCACTCCAGTTCACTTGAATTATTATCAGTCATCTTCATGCTTCCAACTGAGGTTCATAGTCACAAAAGTGGGCGTGTAGGTGCCACTTTAATATGTGAGGTATGGCGTACAAAAGCTTAAATATATGTTTGGATCTGTATGTAAGCCGCAATGGCGCTTTTACAAGGCTAACTCTAATGGAGCTTCAAAAAAGCTTGGTATATCTTGATACATCCACATACCTTAAATTAAGTCTGCAATTCTAACTGCAGTCAGAAGTAAAATGCCTTCCGCAAAGCGCTACAGCGAATAGATATTTTCATCTGTTAAACATGAATTAAACAACTATTAATCGAATTATAGTGAGGTGAAACGGCGACCCACAGAAAAATATAATATATTAAACGGTATAGGCATGTATTATGTACTGTGTGTTTCAAGTCGATAACTGTTGAGTATTTCGATTTTAAATTGCCGTAGCGTTGTTCTCTTATCAACATTAATGTCTTTATTGTCAGTTTGGCCCCCGGTTTAATAGAAGTTGTTCATAACCGCGGGTATATCCTGACATGTCTCCAAAGCTCCCGAGGATGGCGTGTTGAGACTGGGACCTAGCCTTCAACACAACGAATCGTATAAATAAAGGGTCGGCAACGCGCTTGTGATTGTTTGTGATGAGGCGGGCCGTATGCAAGTTTGCCACCTAAAGTATCAAAGATGGCTAATGTAAATAAGAGAATAACATCGTATATCGAGAGGCGAACGTATAAATATAGTCGATCAGTGACTACGCAGTGTATAGTTATATAATAAAGTCGGTAAACAAGACCCTGAAGTCGGCCTTAAATGTACAGTCGGCTTGACAACACGTGGTGTACTTCCTCAACATGGAATATTGTAATGTTACCCAAGTTTGTATACGCAGTGTCAATGTTTGTGAACATAGCTAAAAGTAAATAATTGACTCTATAGTATGATCGTGGTTTCATAATCAAAAACAAATATCGTCGCAAGAACGTAAAGTTAAACAAATGAGAGTCTATTACTGATTTTCTGTTTATTTTATTTTATTATATTTATTCAAAAACGTTAATCTGCCCTATTTTAGCTAAAACGCCATTTAATTTAGTTACTTTGATATTTTTGTTTCTGAGAAAGGGACAAAACATGAAAACACATTTCAGTTATGAGGTTTGTTAAGTGTTTCCAACAATTTCAGTGAATTTGTTACATATTGCTTTAAAACTTCCCTAGCACTGTTATCTTTGTATTTACCGTATATTTTGCCGTAGTCGCCATTACGTGTGCTATGATGTATATAAAAGTTATGGTTTAAAATAGAACTTATGGAGGAAAATCATCCTAGACTCTTTATTTGACTTGCCTGTGCGATTCTCATGATGAAATGACATTCTGATTTTTGACAGTTAAATGGCAAATTAACAATTAGATGGCTCAAATAACTCTCCTAAGTTCAACTGGCTGGGTTTTAGACCTATATTGGCAAATAATAACTTCAGTTGCGCTCTGTATATAAAAGACAGTATTATAGGCAGTGAGTAATAGTATTTCTCACAGAAATACTAGTTGTTAACGTGTAATTCATATAATACTTTGCTATCTCAACCTTTACTATATAATAACTTAATAACCTATTATATCGCATAGTCGTCTAAATAAAGTATAAACTACCTTCCCACCATGGATTATAAACTGAAATTTTTTGGCGTTCAAGCTATATACTGTTTCGTGTTTGGAGACTTGTTAGGGCGTAAGGTGCTATTCCGCGGACCGCTACAGACTTGCATTATTCATTACCGTAAGCAAGTAAGTCTAGGGAAGCCTGTGGTCGCCTGTAGACTCGTACCTTAAGGCACTTGTCCCACCGCCGGCGAGTAGCGAGTACTCTCATAGTAATTCTTACTCGCGTAGTAATACTCGCTTACTCGCCGGCGGTGGGACCAGTGCCTTAGTCGGAAATTAACTTAAACAGAATATCGATGTCTAAAATATAGGCGCAAAGCCTTCGTTTACTTTTAAATGTTGTTGAAAATGACACAGAAGTGAGACAAAAATGATGACTGAGTATTTTTGGAAATGTATTGTATTGCGTTAACGCCGGCAGCTGCCGCGTGCCCAAAACAATCCCTGAGTAACTTTCAGCGCGCAACTCTGAATAACAAACTCATAAAATAATTGTAATTGGTATATAAATAATCGTAGGGTTTTAGGAATGTGTCCACTAAATTATTAGATGTGTAGCGACACGTTTAGATTATTCATTTATTCAATGTTCGCCGGCAGCCGACTCAAAGTTCGACTGTAGTTTCTCTGAAATCGAAACTTAATCAATGGTCCGTTAAAACTCACTTCTTATTAGTAATTGCAGAAAAAAAGCAAAAAAAAAAATGTTTAATAATATGTAATTTAATGTACTACATTGGGGTTTAAAATTAGCTATGCGAATATATCGAGTCGTGTCTACGCAAATGTCCTGTTGTTTCAACGTTAAAAAAATTAGCGAGCGATTTTTCTTAACAGCCGGCGGCTGCTAGGAGAACGCGCTCGCGACCAAAAAAATAACGGTTTTAACTATGTCTATACATATAATTAGTAAGTATCATATACTGTACAAAAAGGCTGCAAATTTGGGAAAAAATGTAAAAAAAATTGGCCTCTTATTGAGGCCGTTAATATACGCTTAGTAAAATGGATAGGAGATGTTGTACCTCATAAGTTTCTGATCGTGGCGCGGGCGGCGCGGGGCGCGGGGTGTTGTAAATATTCATTTTAACGTGAGCCGGCGCACGCGCCGCGCCGCCCGCCTTCGTGAATGCTGTAAATTGTTTGTAAAAATAGTCATGTTCAGAATTTCAGTGTAGTTTTTGTTGATTATTTTTTTCAACTGGAAATTGCTGAATAAAGCGATGATTCTGTTTCATACGTTTGTTTTATTTTTATGTAGCTCCTTTCCCTCGCACGAGTGGTTTTCAAAACATGTTCTTTTATCGCTATTCTTAACGCACGTTGAAAAGATACTCTTTATAATTTGAGGGCATAAAAAGCCCGACAGTGGAAGGCACTTATTTGACTCGCAACATAAAGTTACTTATATGCGGCCCAGAGGCGGATTATGCGGCCTACTGGTATAAGGTTGAAAAGTAACAATTTATATCTTGCCTAGGGCGCTCTAGACATTAACCTTTTCAACGCTCTCATATTTGAATGAAGTGATCATTCACACGCCAAGAGCTGTTGCCTTATCAAAAATGACGAATCTCGTAGTGCTGTGCAAAACATGATTAGATAGATTTTATTCATGATCAAAGTACAACTTTATTCCGACCTTTTTATGGGTTGTTGGCGTGGTGGGCACGACAGCACTCGACCACTATAGTGGCTCTTGGCGCTGAAAAGGTTAATCCGCCTCTGATCTAAAGTCTATTCATTCTACGTGTCCTATCATGTAAACAAACAAGACGTCAAAAATGATCATAGACAATCACTAGTGATTGGGAATGACGATAAAATGTACATAAAATATTCATATAAAATCTAGACATCGTTATGTCAGATATTTTTGAGGTCATTCGCTCGTCGTGGCACTGATTGTGTGCCTAAGTGCTAGTTTGTATTTATGTCGGTTGCGCCTATGCTGCGCCCCACGGCACCAGCGGCTCACTCCGTGATTTCGTCGCGCCGCTAGAAGTACCTACACCCTACCGGCCGGCCCTGGCCGGTATGTTAGCGCTGCTACGGCACGAACGCGTTCTATCGCAGCGCGTTGCATGCGTTAGAAAGGGATGGCCGCTTTCAGGCTCGTTCGGCATACCTGAACAGGATTTGTTAACAGAGAACGTTCTGTACGTAGTACCTACTATTATTTATTCTGTGCCCACGGTTTGTACGCGCGTGATGAAATGAGGCATTCACCATCGCGTGCTAAAGCTAACTACACACTTGAAACCAGATTGAATTTCGTCCGTCTCCAACTTTATTATCAGCGAAAATCAAAAGACAGTTCAGGTCAAAGCAAGTAACAAAACATCAAATTTTCTTCGTGAGTGTCAGAGTGTGTTCCCAACGCCACCGTTTGCAAACGTATTTGCAATCGCCGCAAAAAACGCCCAGACTGAAAAAACTATAGTTAGTTCTTCTGGACTATACCACGGACCGACCGGTTACCCTAGTGCAGGGGTCGGCAAACTTTTTAGACAGAGCCAAATCTCGGAAAAATTACGATTTTTCGGAAGCTCAAAGAGCCACTACCAAATTTTAGGGAAAACAAAAATTTCGGGTGAGTCTGCAAAGTGTATATGCTGTGTTTGGGTTCGATAAAAATAATTATATTTGCCTCGTGCTATTTACGATTTTTTTTGTCTGATTTTCATAAAAAAACTATTTTTTTTGGGGAAACTAAAGAGCCGCAACAAACCTTTCAAAGAGCCGCATGCGGCTCGCGAGCCGCGGTTTGCCGACCCCTGCGGCCTAGTGGGTAGTTACGCTACCTACTAAGCTAAAGGTCCTAGTTCGAATCCCGGTAAAAACAAATACCTAATTGTGTGATGAGCATGATATTTGTTTCCGAGTCTTGGATGTTTTCCATGTACGTAAGTACATACGTATTTATATCCATTTAATATATCGTCGTCAAAGTACCCATACATAACACTTGCCTTATTGAGCTCACTAAGTATGGGGCTAGTTCGATTTGTGCAGGCCTATCCCACTGTCATTTTGGCGCGCAAAGATTGTTATTTATGGTAACCTCCTGATTTATTTTATTTTATTAGGACAGGCCAAGGACCAGAGGCCATACTGCCATGTCTTCAGTAATATAAGGTAACCTACTGAGATGTAGCTGGGTCATTCTTGAGAATTGCATTATTCATCTCATTCCCTTGGCGTTTTTTATTTTAAGGAATATCTACTAAGTTACAATAAAATCCAATTAAATATTTAATAATAAACATATTTATCGAATAGGCATCACTTTGGGCCAATTAGGTACGGAAATATACCAATTCAAAGTTTAGCTGCCAGGGGATTGAGAGAAAATGTCAGGGGTATGATAAAAAGTAAGAGGGAATGAGAAAAATGACAGGGGAATGATACAAATTACAAGGGAATTATAAAACTGACAAGGGAATAATAATCTTTGGTAGTTAATTAAATAAATTGTTGAATAAATGAGTCGACCATTATGTTATGCGTTATATGATAAAAATATTATAATTTTCAATAAAAACTTCAGAATACTATCATTAGTATCATTACCCTGTTCAGAAAAATAAAAATTGTATGCCAATTGCAGGAAATAGATTTTATATGAAAATACAGGGTAATGATAGTCATAGTGAACCAAAGTCAGGGGAATGATATATATCTACCTTCATTGCTCAGAGCTCCAGCTACGAGACGCGTCCTCTCTCCACGGCATTGGTAGCGCTACTGACAAGGGTCAGGCATGGCAGAGATTACGCGTCACAAAACGTTGCAGTAGGAATGTGCGCGTTGTTTAGTCAGGCGTCAGGGGAATGATAGCTTAGCTCTGGACAAACCTTTGATATATATTCCTATAAAAACTACGATAAATAGGGGAACCGTATTTTTATTTTTAAATCATTAACGTATATTGTAACGATTTAACTCGATACAATATTTGGTTTCAGTCCATAACTAGTTCTTTTCGGAGTAGATTGTTCACAAAATGGCTGATGGACGCGCCAGGGGAATGATGTTTTAGGTGTTTGACATTTTTTTATGGCTAATTCTATTTACCTTACACAAAATTATATTGTGCCCCAGTTAGATTAAGTGTTGAACTACATAAAAAAAATTGTAAAGACAATTATTTTATTTTTTCGGGTACTTTTCCCTCTGGACGCTGAAAATTGACCCTCTCAAGAATCACCCAGCTAGGGCCGTTGTACAGCGGCAGCGTATCGTACACGATGACGTTTCATATATACGTTCCGTTGTACGTAGTAACAACATAATTTAATTGATCGCACTTCATTAAACGAATTTCAATTTTACAACATTTAGCTAACATGACGAAAGAAGTAGGCACCTAATCGTATTGCAAAATATGAACTGTTTCGTAAAATCTTAATCTGTTTTCGTTGTTTTTTTTTTTAATTAATCCTGATTTTCCGGCTTCCAAAATGTATGTGTAATTCGATAACAAACTAACAAATATCAAATTTCAGATGTTCAGTTATGTGGTACGTAAACAAACCTATCCCACTCTATGATTGTCTATTGCCAAAAAATCACAGCTGTCGTCATCACTTAGGCAGTGCACCTCCTGTACCTTTAGGTACTTATTATTATTTATTCTGCGATTTGTGTAAGATTGTCGCCTACTATTTGTTTATTTAGGGCCCTCGCCCACGGCGACTTTTTGCGGCGATGCTGTCGCACGTTTTGTAAACGCGCCACAGCATCGCAACCAACGCGCTCTAGTCGCATTTGCGACGCGCTACAGAAGCGACGCCAACTCGCTTCTAACGCGCTACAGCATCGCGACTGCATCGATGCAAACGCGCGACTGTGTCGGACTACGTCGGGGGAATTTACTGGATCGCGTTTCCATCGCTACTGCATCGTGGTTACATCGGCGAGGGGAGGGCACACAGCTAGCGACCGTATTGCGACTGTATCGATGCGAACGCGCGACAGTATCGCTACTGTATCGCTGCAAAAAGTCGCCGTGGGCGAGGGCCCTTATAGTTGGGAGGTTTTACGATGCTGAAAGTGAGTCGTACTCACTAAATATATATATGAACCAGAAGATGGTGACCATGAACGCCGAGAACCCGTCCATGGCTTTGAGGACGCATAGGTCGTGGTGTGCGGTGCACTCCGTCACCACTCCGACCAACAACACGAGCGCCGCGATGTCGGTCACGAGCATTAGCACAACATACAGGAGCGCCAAGTCTGGAGAGTTCTGCACAAACGATTAAAGCCTGCTGTACACACTGGGCCAACGTTGGCGCGTGAGCAGAGGGCAGCTATGCGTTAGACGGAGAGGGCTATAACTCGATCTCTTTCGTTTACATAGCTGCCTCGTCCTGCTCACGCGCCAACGTTGGCCCAATGTGTACAGCCGGCATAAGGTAGAATCAGACGGTTCACTGGTGCTTCATTTTTCTTTCATGTTTTGTTTCACTTTTCGTTCAGACCGAGTGAAAGTGCAAAATGAAACAAGAAAATGAAAGAAAACTGAACCGTCTGATTCTACCTTTAATGACTAAAAACTTGTGAATCGTCATCGTCAGGCCTTATACATCATCTGACCCCGTATCATAGTTGGAAATTATCGCGTGCTTTGAAACGCCGTTCTGACTAGATTAAGAAACAATAAGGTCTGATTTTCAGATATATGATTTTTGACTATATGATTTGTTTAATCGATTCCGACGAAATCGATTGATTTATTTATTTAATATATTGCAGTCATGTACCTACATTTCGTAATTATGTTTAAGAACTTAATACTAAAGTACATGATCCCTCATAGGGCAAGGCAATTTTAAATTTACACATACACATATTTATTAATTTATTCGAAGTAATAATAATAATATGAAGCATGCATGTTAAGGTCCATTTTGTCTTAATTGTTTCTTTTTATTTTATTTCTTAGTACTATAATATGTGCTTAGATCTAGTGTTAGTTTAAGTCAATGGCAATTTTGTTATTTGATCCAGTCAAGATTATTATATGTCCATTATTAAACTATGACAATCATTAATTAATCGATACATGTTGCGTTTAAATCTTCCTCGATAGAAAAAAATCAAAAGTTGGGTCTTTATTTTCATTTTTTTTACTCAGCCTCTCACAATACATCATTTTTCGATTACCTACGACAGAATCAAGTTAATACTATAGTATTTTATCTTATCTAAAATCTCACCTTCACTAAGTTAGGTATTTATGAAAATTTGTCCAAAAAAGCCATTCCCGAAGAGTGCTGCATCTCTTTTCTCGTGCGCGGAAGGCATAAGTGTGTCTCTGTCAAGGGGGCATGGTCGACTCGAATCAAGGCATCCCCTTAAAGCACTTGCCGCGAAAACACTGACCCTGAAGAAGAACTCCCGAAGAGTTCGAAACATGTCGCCCGTAGTAGCATTTTATACGTGAGTTTAAACGTGGATTTATTAGTAGTATTTTAGACATGTCTCACGAAAGTTTAAATTCGATTAGGACTTGAAAAGTTGAAAAACCACCGACATTTCCATTTCAAAATTCATCTCAAAACCTGCTAAAACGATTTTGTTGAAACGAAGCCAAGGAAGCGAAAGGTTTCGGAAAAAAAGAAACCGCATTAAAATCGGTCCATTCCTTTAGGACCTACGATGCCACAGACCGACACAGACACGTCATACTTATAATAACATCCTTTGCGTCTGGGGTTAAAAAATCGAACATGGTAAAACCTCTCGTCATATCAGCCGAAACACGATCACTGCTGAACATAGGCCAACCCCCGGAGTGCCACTATAAAGAGTAAGCTAAAAGTGAGAACCGGAAGATATCCCTCAAAGGGATAAGTTCGCCTTTTTTTACTTAACTTATCTTTTTGTTAAGTGTAGGTACCTATACCATGTTTATTTTGTACAATAAAGAGTTAGGCTACTACTATTATTATTACTACTATTATTTATTATTTAATCGTATGGCATACATTATTTTGGTCTTTAAAGTTTGTCACTCTTTAGTACCGTACCACCCAGGGGACACTTGCATTATTAATACTACTATTACTAATATCTACCACTATAAAGCCTGCCAAGTCGTGTCACAATATAATTGACTTAAAAAACAAAGTTTTAACCGACTTCAATTTAGTACTCCGCCAAGTCACGAGAACATTTCCACATTTCTTTTCCAATTTACCACATGAACTGATTTCCGAGAGCAAATGCGTTGATTATTAGAGAAGAAAACCCAATTTCTTATTAGAGAATAAAACCCAATCGCTGTATGTGGCCCGATAATATTTGAGGACTTCCGTCGATTCCACAAGGATCACCTTTGGCACTTCATTAGTTGCTATTTCAACGGAATCTTATCAGAATCTGTGACGTAAGTACTTTTGTATACTTTTAAGTACATCATTGAGGAATTCCATAAGTCATCCGTGGTCTTCATCATCCATTCCACTCCACCAAATTTATGATTTCCGGGTGTAAATACTGTAAATACACGATTTATAATAGAAAAATACCAAAATCATTACACGCGTGCCTAATATAATTGAGGAATTCCCTCAATTCCTCATAGATCCCATCATCCAACTGAATTTTTGGAAAAAATGGGACCCACCTGGCAGCACTAAGCCTGGAATACTTAAGGGCAAACGAAAAAAAAATACAACCGAATTGAGAACCTCCTCCTTTTATTTTGAAGTCGGTTAAAAAATGCGCCGAATTAGAATAATTCAAGCGGGTTAACACGAAAAGCCGACCGTCGCATCGAAGTATTACAAGCGCCTTGGCATATGCTGTAATGCTGTTAAATTGTAACATCACAATCACTATCATCACTATCACTATCACTACATAGTATAAAACAAAGTCGCTTCCCGCTGTCTGTCCCTGTATTCTTAGATCTTTAAAACTACGCAACGGATTTAGATCTGATTTAGATGCGGTTTTTTTTAATAGATAGAGTGATTCAAGAGGAAAGTTTATATGTATAATATAGTACCCGTGCGAAGCCGGGGTGGGTCGCTAGTACCTATCTAAATAAATAAAAATGCATATCGGCATAAGGCCTCACACTGACGCGGCCTGCGGTGGCGGTCAATAATAAACTTTGACATTCAATGTTTTATTAAGCAGAAACGTCCGCTAACAAATTTTCTAATTTCGATCAAAGTGGAAAATTGAAAAATTATCTGCCACGATTTGATCCCATTGGAATCCGTCCGAGCCTCCCTAAGGCTTTGATCGAAATTAGAAACTTTGACATTTAATGTTACAGGGCTATTCAAGGTGCTCCCGCTGAACTGCATCATCCGTTTTGTGGAAATAAAGGAGGGCAAGGGTCGAAGTGTATACGAAAGGGCCCTCATCTAGTTAGATAAGATAATTGATTGACCGCCACCGCCACCGCCACCGCAGGCCGCGCCAGGTTGTGTGACCCGCAGCAGGCCAAATTCCAGACCTAATAGATAGAGTCACACACATGCTTTTGGGGGAGGATTGAGACCCTTTCCCCCCCTCCAATCCCACTAATGGCAGGTTCCAATAATCAATCCACCGATAATTTTCCTTACCAACAGTTACATTTTGACACATTTTCTACGGGTAATCTGTCAAAATGTAACTGCGGGACGTAAAACTATCGGTGGATTGATTATTGGAACCTGCCATAAGTGAGGTGTGCCGAGGTAATTATCTTTACAGTAGGTACATATGGTGCTACTTTCCCGCACTAGTGCGAAAAGAGCACTTTCCGTGCATATGTCGAAACTTTATAGAGCCATATGTACAGTAAAACGTTGTACGATACACGTGCGAATAGGTAATTCGCAACTCGTGTCGATTTAAAACACTCCCTTCGGTCGTGTTTTAATTTATCACCACTCGTTGCAAATTTCCTATTTTCGGCACTTGTATCGTAAATAACTATTATCTATTGTGTCATTGCTAATGTATTCACGTCACTTAATGTGTTGTGTTGAACGAATCCCCAAATCAATGATGGGTCGGCAACGCGCTTGATTCTTCTGGTATCGCAAGCTTTCATAGGCGCTGTCTGCTTACCACCAAGCAGGTCGAAGGCTTGCAGAATAAATATTTGGATTCTGAGGTTCAACCACATGGCCTTTGCGGCGGAAACCACCACGTACCGGCAGCGTGGGTAGACTCCCCACAGGGTGGCCTGATGCCCTAGTAAAGGTCGCGAGGGTTCCACTGGATGCGGGCGGCGCAGGACTGGGTATTATGCCGGCTGTACACATTAGGCTAACCTTGGCGCGTGAGCAGGAGGCAGCTATGTAAACGAAAGAGATCGAGTTATAGCCCTTTCCCTCTAACGCATAGCTGCCTTCTGCTCACGCGCCAACGTTGGCCCAGTGTGTACAGCAGGCTTTAGGCACTCTTTCGAACATGTTTCGGCTGATACTATGATGACGACGAGGTTCAACAAGCTACTTGTACTAACCAAGAAGTTGGCGACCAGCAGCAGTATCCCGAGTGCGATGAACATCATAGCCAGGAAGTTCAACCCATTCCGGTTGACATATCCCACCGCTTTGAAGAGACCTAGGTTGCATTTAATTATTAAGACATCATTTCAGGCATCTATTCCATATAAGACTAGTAAAACCGTGCGTAAACGCCATGCGATTTCAAGGAAAACCAAATTCATCATCCTCCTAGCGTTATTCCCGGTAATGCCCCTAAAGGAGCCCGGGGTCCGCTTTGACACCTTATCCCAAGATTTGGCATAGGCACTAGTTTTACGAAAGCGACTGCCATCTGACCTTCCAATCCAGAGGGAAAACTAGAACTTATTGGGATTAGACCGGTTTCCTCACGATGATTCCTTCACCGAAAAGCCAACGGTAAATATTCCGTAGATAAGTTCCGAAAACTAATTGGTACGAGCCGGCATTTTAACCCACGACCGCCGCTTGACAGCCGCATGCCTGAACCACTAGGCTACCGTAGCTCTCCAAGTAAAAACAAATTAAAACACAGAAATATTTGTGTTCGATTCGAATAAGTAGCACTTCATGATCGAAATAAGTAAAGCCAGTACAGTTAGCGTCATATAGTTAGTAGCAGCCAAGGTAGCCAAATATTTCGGTACACGTAAGAAGCCTGAACAGTCGTCCTAAGACACCACCTGATCAATCTAGATAGGTAACTTGCGGGCGCTCAAACACGTCAATCAGAAAAAAAATCTAAAGAAAAATGTAGTTCGTCAATTCGAGTATCTAAGTCAGTGGAGTCTAAAGTCAAGTTGGAATCGGGTCCTTACGATTTGACTGCCTGAACAAACGTCCTAACTTCCTAAGACACCACCTGACCGGTCTAGATAGGTAACTTGCGGGCGCTCAAACATGTTTAGTCAGAAAAAAAATCTAAAGAAAAATGTAGTTCGTCAATTCGAGTATCGTACTGTAAGAATAAGGGTGTGTTATGAAATATTTGGCTACTCTGGATCTCTAACTATATGACGTTGACTGTACAATATTTCCCTTTGATCAACGAAACAAGTGAAATTAAAAGTATTTTCTAAAAACCCGACTGCTTTTTTCAAATTTTATAGCCTATGTCACTCCCACGATTAAGAGGAATCCAACGACACCTCATATGTCGAAATCCGTCAAACGGTTTAGGCTGCAGGGCGTGCTAAAGAATAAGGTCACATACATACATAAATACGCTCGAAAAACATAACCCTCCTCTCCTTCGGCAGTCGGGTAAAAACGAACACGAATTTGCCCGTTAAAATTCGAATGTTATAAGGAATGAGCTATAATAAATAAGGCATGGGCCAAACAAACCTACATACAATTATAAAAACTAATCTAGCACTCTTCCGGGTCCCAGATGCCGACAGATTGAGCAAGTTTTTGCATACCACTTTGTCAGCCTTAAACTCCTTGCATTGCAACTAAATAATACAATACTACATTGTGTTTATATTTTTTATTTGTATATCTTACGTGGAGGGCTACGGTAATCTAGTGGTTCAGGCATGCGGCTGTCACTTATGTACGGAATATTTACCGTTAGCTTTTCGGTGAAGAAAAACATCGTGAGGAAACCGGTCTAATCCCAATAAGGTCTAGCTTTCCCTCTGTGAAATTAGTGCCTATGCCAAATCTTGGGATTAGGTGTCAAAGCGGACCCCGGGCTCCTTTAGGGGCATTCCCGGGGATGACGCTAGGAGGATGATATCTTACCGTGGAAGCGTTTTGGTGAAATACTGTTAGCGCATATTCGTGTCTTTAAACAAATTAATTAAACACAAAAATCAACACAACCACAAAGTTGTGTCAGTTGGCGTAATGCAATATTGCCCCGCATAGACGGGTTTTAGGGATAAAGCTGCAAACGCACAGAGAGCGGTGGCGGGGCGGCGCGGTGCGGCGCGGAGGCGGTACCGGTTGTAATGTTCGAGCTAATATGAAAGGATCCGCACAGAAAACCGCGCCGCGCCGCGCCGCTCTGTGCGGATCCTTTCATATTAGCTCGAACATTACCACCGGTACCGCCTCCGCGCCGCACCGCGCCGCTCCGCCACCGCTGTCAGTGCGTTTCGGCCTTAAAAGGTGCACGAGTTTCATTTTCCGAAGCAATGGCTACGAACTGAACGGGAAAAATGCAGCCATCGTTGCGCATCCTACAACGATTTCGGACAGATTTGTCTGAACTGGCTCTGCGGCCGTCAATATAAAGGTTTTTTTTGGAACCATCTGCTTTTGTGATACATAATTTTGACGGCCTCACTTACCCAGTCGCGGAGCGATACTACCGTGCGGTCGGAACCGGCTAAAATCTAAAATGTAGCTAAGATTGGTTCCTACACCGACATCGGGTATACCGGATGAATTAGCTCTTTCTTAAGCCTGCTGTACACACTGGGCCAACGTTGGCGCATGAGCAAAAGGCAGCTATGCGTTAGAGGCAGAGGGCTATAACTCGATCACTTTCGTTTACATAGCTGCCTCCTGCTCACGCGCCAACGTTGGCTCAATGTGTACAGCCAGCATTAAATCATAACCGTAAAGACAAATTTTGTCTACAAATATACCTACATACATATAATCCCGCCCATTTCCCGGAGGGTTGGGCAGAGATCACGGATTTCCACTTCCTACGATCTTAACAATTTTGTCTACGTTACAAGCAGACTTATTGACTTGACTGCTAAATAAAATGTGCTCTGCCCCTTTCGACGAACACAAATGCAGAGGCGCCTTTACCCATGGTGCAGGGTGTGCGTTGCACACGGGCACAGCGGTCCTAGGGGGCGCCGAGCTAGTAGTTTGTAACCATTTCATTTTGACCGCGCGCCTACTAGGGGGCGCTAGAGTAATGTTTGCACACGGGCGCTAAGTACATGGGCTAGAGACGCCTCTGCACAAATGTCAAAGTGAACAGATAAAGACAAACGAATTGTAACTCCATTTTAGTTAACATAGGCTTGTAGAACGTTTATGAATACGGCCGCTTGTTACGGAAACTGACCTTTGCTTGTAGTTATGTTTTTAGCCGTCGGCGGCTCGCTCGTCGATGACTCGTCCGTCTCCTCTATAGACTCTCCCGGCGTGGATTCTCCAGACGATTCTGGAGTCGTGCTTACTTGTGTAGAGTCTCCTGAACCAGTACTCGCTTGTGTAGATTCTTCTGAACCCCCCCCTTCTTGTGAACCTCCCCCCTGTTCTTTTGAACCCCCCTCTTGTTCTTTTGTGCGCTCTTCTATTGTGCTTGTGTTTTCTTTTGTGCCCATCCCCTCTTCTGCGGTTCCCGCCTCTTCTGCGGTACCCGCCCCTTCTGCTGTGGTACTCGCCCCCCCTGTTGTTGTACCCGCTCCTTTTTTTGTGGTACCCGCCCCCCCTTTTGTTGTACCCGCCACTTTTTTTGTGATACTCGCCCCCTCTTCAGTTGTACGGCGCTGTGGCGGTCGTGTGGTACCCGCCCCCTCTTCTGTTGTACGGCGATGCGGTGGTCGTGTGGTACCCGCCCCCTCTTCTGTTGTACGGCGAGGCGGTGGTCGTGACGTGGTACCCGCCTCCTCTTCTGTTGTACGGCGAGGCGGTCGTGTGGTTTCATCTGGATCAGAATCTTCTTCTGTGGTACCCGCCCCCTCTTCTGTTGTACGGCGAGGCGGTGGTCGTGTGCTACCCGCCCCCTCTGCTGTTGTACGGCGAGGCGGTGGTTGTGACGTGGTACCCGCCCCCTCTTCAGTTGTACGGCGAGGCGGTCGTGTGGTTTCATCTGGATCAGAATCTTCTTCCGTGGTACCAGCCCCTTCTTCTGTGGTACCCGCCCCCTCTTCTGTTGTAGGGCGCTGCGGTGGTGGTGTGGTTTGATCTGGATCAGTATCTTCTGCCTCATCACCGGCGTCGTCGCTGGCGGCGTTTGCTCTTTCTGGCTCATCATTCAGGAACCGAATAACCTGTAAATTGAACCGACCTATAACACCCGAAACAGAATCATAACCAGAGAGCTAAGCTTCCGTCGAATGATGTGCTCCTGACGTGCGCACGGCCACTTAGATTCTAAGTCTTAAGTAGATGAATTGGTGAACTGTAACGATGTTTCCGGTTATTTTAGTAGATCCAATTCTAAACACTTCAATAGGATCTGTAGATTTGTTGTTATCTTCAGTTGAAAAAAACCTTGTTTTTCAGTGTCGCTAACTGAAACTGGTCACGTAACCGGCATAATGACCCTATGTGAAGCATTGTGTAGAGCTGCTTTGAGACAAATAACATTAGGTACAGTCAGCATCATATAGTTAGTAGCAGCCAAAGTAGCCAAATATATCGGAACACGCCTTTATTACTATAGGAGTAAGGAAGTGTTACGATATATTTGGCTACTTTGGCTGCTACTAACTATGTGACGCTGACTGTACCTGCTAGTTTTAGTGTCACACGGATCGCCGGCGCCGAGCGAACGCTGGGTACTGGGTAGCGCCGAACGACGGCGCGAGTTGTTGTAGCACAGATACCTACAGGTAGGTACAGAAGGTCCACTGCCTAAGTAATGACGTTAGCTGTTTTTTGTGGCAATGGCAATCACAGAGTGGGATAGGGTTGTCGACGGACCACATAACGGAACAATTGAACATCCAAAATTATAATTGTTTACTTAGGTTACAAATTTATTATCGAAATTATCATCGAATTCGGAAATAAGAATATGATATATGATAATAAAAATGAGCGATAGCCGGGAAGGTTGGATTAAGTAAAAAAAAACATGAATACATAATATTATATTTTTACAAAACAGTTCATATTTTGCAATGTGATTACTTTTATCGTCGTGTTAGCAATATTTTGTAAACTTGAAATTCGTATAATGCGCACATCATTATATCAATGAAATTAGAACCGTTTTTCCCCCGAAGGGTATAAACATATTGTTTCCGGTTTGATAAAACGGATATTTATGCCTGAATTGCCTGATTTACATTCAGCCGAAGAGAGCAGGGAAGTGGGCAGGACGGGCGTAAAATACGGTAGGTATTAATGTAAATGAGGCATTAGGTTTCAGCCGAAGCTTGAACCACTTATGGGAATAGCCCTTCTATATTAATGTTAGTTTTACCGCACGCAGCGCGTACGGTAAAACTCGCATTATGGCCAGATGAAGACGTAAAATTGTGTACTCACCACGGGCAGTAAAAAAGAAAGCCCTCTCGCATATTTAATAACCTGCGATTTCGGCCTTTCTTTCTTTTACAGCCCTTGGTAAGTAATGTACTAATACCTGTGCGTTAGAGGAGCTCCAACCGATGAAGTCACTATACTTGTCTCTGTCTAGCCCCGCATCAGCCGCGCGCGGTGACTTGCTGCTTCAGTACATTTAGCCGGCAGGCCCTTTTAAAAGGGAAACCCCTCCCCCACCGCACCACTCTACCCCTTAAGGGGTGGTTCAAGTTTCGGCTGAAACCTAAACATCCGCTTTATACACAGATATAGATATACATAGATCACGCAGATGCATCTACTTCGCGTGTCCGAACTCGGTCTCCGAGTTGGCCGTCCGACTGACCTTCCGCGCGCGTCTGTTGTGGTAGCCGCTTGTCCGTGAATATTAAGAAAATACCTTATTGCAGAATCGATTTTGCGCGGACAACGGGGAATTCACATCACTAATTCGCCCTCACAGTAGGTAGAAAAATGTGACAGTCGGTTTTCATACAGATTGAGGTGTTTAAGTTATCTAGTGTGTATCTATATCTGGGGTTTTATACCCTTCGAGGGAAAAACGGTTAGTATTTAGGTGTTCGACCCTTCGCTTGAACCACTTATGAGACGGAGTGATAATCAACAATAACCTGCGCCATAATCAATATTAATTGCGCCAGAATTAAACTAATTATAAATGATTACAATGCTACAAAATTATCTCTTAAGATATTTTCATTGCGTCCAAGGTCCTCCCTGAAATAGTGGTGATAAAAAGTGTTTTTTGATCTCCAATTACCTCATTGTAGGATCTCATCAATCCTGTATAAGTTTTGAGTAAGTACCTAATAAACTAAGTAAATTTTTTGACGACCGGTTAGCCTAGTGGGTAGTGACGCTGCCTACGAAGCTGAAGGTTCTGGGTTCGAATCCTGGTAAGGGCAAATATTTGTGTGATGAGCATGAATATTTGTTTCCGAGTCATGGATGTTTTCTATGTATTTAAGTATTTATATCTATTATATATATCGTCGTCTAGTACCCATAACACAACCCTTACTGAGCTTACTATGAGAATAGGTCGATTTGTGAAAGATCGAAAAAAAAAAAAAAGTTACTGGTCCAGTTGAGTGACGCAACTGCCGCTCTAAGACTACCAGCTGTCGCAGAAGTACTCGCTTCCTTGAATATTGTTTTAAAATAGTACGGGAAGCGTTTCTGATTGGACCTCTTGTGGAAATACATAAGTTGATGAGGTTGTTAATTCGAACCCCGTCGAATCCTCGACGATGAGATCAACTGCAGGTGTATATGTCGGCGGCCGACCGTAAAATCCGTCAGATCACGAAATTCCTAGGCATATCGTGAAACGCCGCCATTTCATGATTTGGCTGTGACATCCGCCATATCGTTCAAAATTCACCATTTAACGATTTGCCTAGTGACGTTTAGGCAGATCATGAACTTCCTAGGTATGTCATGAAACGCCGGCATTTCATGATTTGGTCAAGCCAGTGACGTTTAGGCTGACCATGAAATTCCTAGGCATATCATGAAACGCCGCCACATCGTTCTATACTTACTCACCGTTATGCGTAAGGTGTCCAAAATTGAAGTGTAAATGAAAAAAAAATAAGGACGTGTGGACTGATCATCTCCAGCGAGTCGACGCCACCCCACTGGGCGGGGTGCCTATTTATGGTCTGAGGGACACAAGTGAACCCTAACCTAACCGACCTAAGACAGAGTTCGCTTATGACAAGCCATTTTTATCCGGCCTGATTATTGGCTCCCAACAAACGCGACCGCCATCGCATACGCAGCGCCACCAGTGGCCAAGAAATAAACTATTTTGCGATGTGCCCGGTAAAGAGCTAGGATTATCGACGAATGCGTTGCTCTAATCGATCTGCCGTATTGTTTATCAGGCACATCGTGATAAGCCTGGCCAACTTTTAGGCATATCATGAAATGGCGGCGTTTCACGGTATGCCTAGGAATTTCGTGATCTGGCGGATTTTACGATCGGCCGCCGACATATATATATGTATATAGAAAGGCTATTCTCATAAGTGGGTCAAGCGAAGGGTCGAACACCTAAATACTTTGATATTAATACGTACAACGGAACGTATGTATGAAACGTCATTGTGTGCAATACGATGACCCATTTTTCGCGCCAAAATGACAGTGGGATAGGCCTGGTTGTAGTATCTTGCCGACCGCCGCTTAGCCTGTCTGTTCCGCGCCGACGCGTACCGCCCGGCACAAAGGCGTGCGAGGAGCGGTCGGCCGGCACTGACTGACCACTAAGCGACGCCGACGCGCGGCGCGTACGGCCGCGTATGTGTCGGCGCTGACACGGGTTATTCCCACCTGCCCTCCTAGCACACTAGGTTTTATGTCGGACATAAAGCATTCGTCCCATTCTGGCCAATATGCGAGTGCAAGAGGGACAAATGCTTTATGTCGGACATAAAACCTAGTGTGCTAGGGGGGCTGTTACCACCAATTTGTTACCAGTGGTAACAGCTAGGATTCTTAAAAGATGGGAAAAACCACCACTGGCAACACATTGGTGGTAACAGGGGGGAATAACCCGTCAGCGCTGAGCTTTCAGCGTTTTTCTAAAATGCTCCATGAACATCATACCTCGCGCGGAGCGCACGTTTAGTGGCAGGCGCCCAATTAAAAATAAAATAAACATAATTAGGAGCAACTAAGGTGAAAGTTATCATTCTACGGACGCCTTAAATCACGTAGTAGACCAGTGCGGCAACAAAAGTTTCATTAGCTACGCGATTCGTAGTTAACTAAGCGTAATCAGAGGTAGTAGAGATAGTAGTAGTTTAATTAGGCGTGACGGAGGCCAATAAACACGTACAGAATAATAGCCCAGATCTAGTAGCATGATATCTATAGTTGGTGAGATCTTACTTTGAACTTTTGACAGCTGTCATCCCAGTACAATTTATGTCATCATATGTCGTTTTTGACGTTTATTGTACTGGGATGACAGCTGTCAAAAGTTCAAAGTAAGATCTCACCTACCTACGTTTTATAGTTACGTTTTAAGTACAATTGAACCGTAAAACGTGACGATAAAACCTATCGTGCTAGCCGGACAGGTGGATACATTTTCTTTAAATGCTGTTTGATCAACGAATGTAGATATTTCACCTCGATCTGTCCGCCTTCTCCAATAATCTCTATGGTGGCAAACTGTTCTTTATCGGTGGTAGTTTTCTTGTATGGTGCTCGCCGCGACTTCCAACTACTTGTTTCCACGTCTTGATATATGTCTATGTATTCATTTTCCTGCCGTGACGACAGTAACGTATCATTCGATTCTTGAAACTTGATACTAGTTAAGTTTTTGAGCATTTTGACGTCTTGAATGGAGCTTACGTTGACGCCGGCCTTCTTAAGCATCGCGTTGATAATAGCCCCAGTAACCTGGAACACAGTGGATCTGTCGGCGTGGAATAGCGTACGTTTTGAACGGGATTAAACCGCTCTGTAATTGTCTCGGGGCGCTCCGTGCCCGCACAAAATAGGCCAGTCGCGAGGGTGAAAGTAGAATGCGTCCACAGTGGCGTAGCTAGGTGACCAGTCGCGAGGGTCTAAGTAGAATGCGTCCACCACTGGCGTAGCTAGGTGACCAGTCGCGAGGGTCAAAGTAGAATGCGTCCACAGTGACATAGCTAGGTGACCAGTCGCGAGGGTCAAGTAGAATGCGTCCACAGTGGCGTAGCTAGGTGACCAGTCGCGAGGGTCAAGTAGAATGCGTCCACAGTGGCGTAGCTAGGTGACCAGTCGCGAGGGTCTAAGTAGAATGCGTCCACCACTGGCGTAGCTAGGTGACCAGTCGCGAGGGTCAAAGTAGAATGCGTCCACAGTGACGTAGCTAGGTGACCAGTCGCGAGGGTCAAGTAGAATGCGTCCACAGTGGCGTAGCTAGGTGACCAGTCGCGAGGGTCTAAGTAGAATGCGTCCACCACTGGCGTAGCTAGGTGACCAGTCGCGAGGGTCAAAGTAGAATGCGTCCACAGTGACGTAGCTAGGTGACCAGTCGCGAGGGTCTAAGTAGAATGCGTCCACCACTGGCGTAGCTAGGTGACCAGTCGCGAGGGTCAAAGTAGAATGCGTCCACAGTGACGTAGCTAGGTGACCAGTCGCGAGGGTCAAGTAGAATGCGTCCACAGTGGCGTAGCTAGGTGACCAGTCGCGAGGGTCTAAGTAGAATGCGTCCACCACTGGCGTAGCTAGGTGACCAGTCGCGAGGGTCAAAGTAGAATGCGTCCACAGTGACGTAGCTAGGTGACCAGTCGCGAGGGTCTAAGTAGAATGCGTCCACCACTGGCGTAGCTAGGTGACCAGTCGCGAGGGTCAAAGTAGAATGCGTCCACAGTGGCGTAGCTAGGTGACCAGTCGCGAGGGTCAAGTAGAATGCGTCCACAGTGGCGTAGCTAGGTGACCAGTCGCGAGGGTCTAAGTAGAATGCGTCCACCACTGGCGTAGCTAGGTGACCAGTCGCGAGGGTCAAAGTAGAATGCGTCCACAGTGACGTAGCTAGGTGACCAGTCGCGAGGGTCTAAGTAGAATGCGTCCACCACTGGCGTAGCTAGGTGACCAGTCGCGAGGGTCAAAGTAGAATGCGTCCACAATGACGTAGCTAGGTGACCAGTCGCGAGGGTCAAAGTAGAATGCGTCCACCAGTGGCGTAGCTAGGTGACCAGTCGCGAGGGTCAAAGTAGAATGCGTCCACCAGTGGCGTAGCTAGGTGACCAGTCGCGAGGGTCAAAGTAGAATGCGTCCACCAGTGGCGTAGCTAGGTGACCAGTCGCGAGGGTCAAAGTAGAATGCGTCCACAGTGGCGTAGCCAGGTGACCAAGGGCCGTGGGGCCTTGTCCGGGCCATAAACATAATAAACCCTCTTTCCACTAAAATTGACTTGTTTAATTGCACTCTGACTGAGTTTACAAAAGGAGCAAGCAGGCCATTATGTGTAGATGGGTGTACTTACTAAGTTTTATTGATGTATTATTTTTTGTTTTAATCTTAAGACGCCGTAGGTTCAGCGAAGTTAAGCGAACAGAGTTTTTGAAACAATATAATGCGTCTGTTTATAATAATATGGTTTCAAAAAAATACGAATAGTAATCTTGAGGCTTTTTTGCAGCGAGATCAGTGATTCGAAACATGATTAAGCAAATTTCGCTTGATAGAAAAAAATCACGAACATATTACGGGGCAATCTGCCGAATCCTACACCGGAGATGACGATGCAACGGGGCCACGCCGTTTCGTCGCCTAAATAGTATTATTTGTTGTTTTTAGTTTCGTGACGCATTGGGTATTACTGTAATGTCACGTAAATGTATTTGTCAATAAATAAATAATGGCCTGATGGATGCCCTTCCAAGGAAAATGCGCGCGCGTCAGGCTATCAAGGATAGCGACTGAGTTTATAATGTTTATATCTTACTATAACCGGATCGGAAACTTTCAGTTTTGTTCTCCTTGAAACGTTTCAAGGAGAAGTATTAAACGGGTTAAACTCAGTCGCTATCCTTGATAGCCTGACGCGCGCGCATTTTCCTTGGACGGTAAACGAAATAAGTTAGTTCTCTCGTTAAACGTTACTGTGATAGACCGATATAATAATAACGGATTACAACAATTATTATTCTGGTTTTTAAAACCGTTTCTGATCTCTGGATGATGGTTAGTAAGATCTCATTGATGGACATTGGACACGCGTAGCGTCCCGCGGTGCGATGAGCGATATCAGTGCTTCTCTCGAAAGAACGAAACGTGTAACTGAGCCATAAACCCTTTTTTTTATGCTGCAACGCACACAGCAATTTTAGGTATGTTGTTGTTACTCTTATGTCTATTCTATTTGTTATAGATTTAGATTTATTTATTTCACAATCCTTATACAATTACAATTTTGCAATTTTTGTACGATGTTGTTTCTGTTTCTGTGTGATTGTAGCAAACAAATAAACGTTTTATCTATCTATCTCTACGAGTATATGGGTATATTGAACAGGTGCGCTTCCACGTAGCATTATGGTTAAATTTAAGTAGGTACCTATCGCTCCATATATAGCTCATTCATACGACATGACTCGAACAAAAATCTGGGCTTTGAAGCCCAATATCTCGCAAACGAATCAGTGATTTGAAAAATCGTTCGGAGAAACCCATAATATTTTTGAACAAGCTATCCAACGATACCCCACACTGGGTATATTACATCCCCGACTTTAGATATAGGGGAGGTACCCCAAAAACATAATTGTTCAAGACTGTAATCTTCTGTTTTGTCGGCGTGATTGATTTATATACCCATGCCGAATCAAAGTTTTCTAGTAGTAATTGTTACTGAGCTAAGCCGAAGACGGACGGACGGACATGGCGAAACTATAAGGGTTCCTTGTTGACTACGGAACCCTAAAAACGGTGATGCAAGTAGGGATGGCGCGCCGAGGGTTCCGTACCGTAGTCGCGTGATCTGTAGCTTTTGGGCGTAGCTATATTATAATATCAGCTGTCTTCACGATGTATACTTACTCAAATGTACCGGCGTCTGGGTGAATAGAATACTTATAGAATACTTTATTGCTCTCATGTAGACATTACATCAGGTCTTGTACGTGTCCTTTACGCTGGTTATATGTATTCAAACAGTGTTTATGCAATACAGTAACAAATTCATAGCTTTCAGATTTCTTCCTTAATTTGTAATGTTGGTAGGAGGTAGTTAGCTTAGCTTCCTGCCAAATTTCTTGATTTTAGTCTAGGTCAACGGGAGGTACCCGATAGGTTTTCAGTTCCCTTGCGAATATAGGCATTGCATGCGTATGGGTAGGTCATATAAATCAAGCACGCCGACAAAACAGTAGAATAAAATCTTGAAAAAATATTTTTTCAGGATACCTCCCCTACACCTAAAGTGGAGATGTAATTTTTTTGTCGTTAAATCAAGAATGTCGTTGGATAGCTTGTTTAAAAATATTACTTATGGGTTTTTTACAACCATTTTTCAACTAGGTGACTCTGTGATATTGGGTTTTACGGCTCTAATTTTTGTTCGAGTCATGTTCACTTCTGCCGGCTAAGTACTATTGGGAATGTGAAAAAAATCGTGGCTGTAGGTACATATAATGAACTTGAAAGGAAAACTATCACGGCTAGGTAGGCATATAACTAGTTACCGAGTACCTAATAGTCGACCAACTAAGTAAAATGTACTTAGAAAGGCTACTTTCGTACAAATTCAGCCGACGCAAGTTTAGTTAGCGCGCGCTTGTCGATGTAACTAAGACAGACGTGCAACTACGGAACCCTACACTGCGCGTGGCCCGACACGCACTTGGTCGATTTTTTTTCTATTTAGCATATTCGGTGAGAATTAAATACAAGTAGGTAGTATTATTGAAGAATCGCTTCAAAATGTTAGTAAATACTTACGATGGATAAAATTGCGATGAAAATTAAAGCTATTCGTACTGGTATGCCGCAGCACGAGTTATAGCGTGGATATAGCGTACACATGTTGATTTTGTCACAATAACATATTAAAAGGCGCAAAAATTTGGACTCTTCGACATTCTGGCAAAGAGAAACATTGTTGGACCAATGTCAATCACAGAGCAGCCTTTAGAAACTCTCATAGAATGAAAAAAATGTACGGGGACGAAGTCCCATTGCAGCCAACCTAACAAAACACAGAATACATGGACCTAATATATACTCCAATACAGAATATAATATATTGGCAATTTTCCTTAGGTTAGTAGTAGACACAAGAGTCTTAAACAATGTATGAAGTTCCGCCTCTTAAAACGTAGTGGTTATATTCTCTGTCACAGAGTAGAGATGTACCTACTTGTACGTTTCTATATATTGTCAATCAGTGATCCGTCAAAACCGCGCGTGGACAGAGCATAATGCCGGCTGTACACATTGGGCCATTGTTGTCGCGTGAGCAAGAGGCAGCTATATCTAAACGACACAACGACGACAACCATGTGTCAGGAGTAGTCTGGGTCATTTCGCTGGTTACGCGACCACCTGAAGGAGAAGGTTTTTTCTATTGAAGATAACATCAATTCTACACACCCTATTGAGACAATTAATAAATATTAATAAATAAATATTAGGGGACAATCTTACACAAATCGACCTAGTCCCATAGTAAGCTCAGTAAGGCTTGTGTTATGGGTACTAGACGACGATATATATAATGGATATAAATACTTAAATACATAGAAAACTTCCATGACTCAGAAACAAATATTGATGCTCATCACACAAATATTTGCCCTTACCGGGATTCGAACCCAGGACCTTCAGCTTCGTGGGCAGCGTCACTACCCACTAGGCTAACCGGTCGTCAATTACTTGTACACATGCATTTTTTTGTTTTTCAGAATAGAAATCTACTAAAAAACCGAGAAAATATCCTTACAGTTCAACAACTCAGCTTAAGTGGTCGCCCACCGGCACATTAAATTAGGTGGTCGCTAACCGGCGAAATGACATGAAATGGCTGCGGTCTTCTGTCTGTACATAAGGTGGAGGTACCCCCCAGTTGCTGCTGAAATTGTGAGCGAGATGACCTTCCGCTGTTCCCTACCTCTCCTAAAGACCGTAAAGCCCAATATCAAGAAGCGTCTCACACAAAATCTAGGGAGTCCGCCGTGCTTCCGGCACTTATGTTATCCATACGGGCAGAAATCAGGACTTCATGCAGTACGTGTAGCGGCACCTTTACACTTTTCTTATGGTGGGTACACACTGAGCAAACGAACGCGAAGCATTAGGGTAGGCGCGCACGAACAACTTTGTCGCCGGCGACAGTACATCTCTCTTTTTCTCACTTCGAGCGTGCAAGAGACAGATGTACTGTCGCCGGCGACAGTTGCTTTGCTTCGTACGCGCATATCCTTACTTAAACCCAAAATTTCAGCTTAATCGGTTGAACATATCTGCTTCAAAATTGAGTTGCAAGATTCCACCCGAACAAACAGTTGCATACATTGCAATTTAAATAAGTTTGTAAAAATACCAATTGCGAGTGAATCATTTTTTTCTCTTAGGTGTGAAAAACAGTGATTTATACTCGGTAGCAATACTATTTCCTTCTTGGAAGTAAACACTTAACCCGTTGTATGCCAATGTCAAAATTGACATTTTTGAGATGGGTTAAATCCAATCCCATAGTTACTATTGTAGAATCTTTCGCTTCATTCAGGATCACTTTATCTTCGTGACCATGACGCATCATCATTCATCATTTTCAGCCTGTAATCGCCCACTGCTGAGCATAAGCCTCTCTTCGAGTACGCCACCTAAAGGGTAATATACACCTCGCAATTTGCCACAGCCAGGGCCTGATTTACCCACAGGCCAATGCACTGCAGCACTGAGCTGAGACTTACCGACATTTCATAGTTAGCCTAGGGCGGTCAGAACTCTAACCTAGAGACAGCCAACGTTAACACTTTGAATGTCCTTGCATTATATGTTATGCACCGTCAAACTAGGTCTGCCACGTCTACGTGACGTCAGAAATAGATGATTCTATACATTTGTGCATTACATGTAATGCACGGACGTATCGACCCATGACAGTGCCGAAAGCGAGGGACAGTCACAAGTGTTATTTACATTCAGGCGGTTCAGCTGTGACAAATTGCTAGGTGTATAATGCCCTTAAAATAACTCGCGATGGTCATGATCATGATGCGTAAAGGTGTACTTTACACTGTATGTGCAGTCATCGTAAGATTACAGGCGGTCAAGAGATTTTCAGCATTATCGCAGGGAAATAAAACGACACAAATTAAGGTTTAACCTTTTAATCAAGGTTCAAGTGAACAAAAAACTTTAATTACATCATTGAGGCCTGCTTTCCAAAACAGCTTATTTCGTTTGAAGTATTTCTAAACTAGACCTTACCTCTTCGTCAATAACGCCTATTTCAGTTCTTCCAAGAATTAAACTGTTTTGAAAAAACTCTTCTTCATTGCGAGCGCGTCCCACGAAGCTGCTTCGCTATTATAAGTTATAGCATATAAAAGTTTACTCAGTAAGGAAAAGGTAATTGAACTAGAAACTGAAACTTTACGGTCGTGTTTTCAAAACATTCACGTCGAACTTTTCAGAGCGTGTTCAGGTTTATCGGTGTGGGAACCGATACCGAAATGAATGGAGCATGCTTCGATATCGGATCGGGCAATGTGAACAGCGAGCATGTTTTCCGTACATTTACT
Organism: Epinotia ramella; assembly: GCA_947578815.1. NCBI lineage: Eukaryota > Metazoa > Arthropoda > Insecta > Lepidoptera > Tortricidae > Epinotia > Epinotia ramella. The sequence goes on along the minus strand of OX388226.1, from coordinate 9,474,965 downwards.
TGTCGTTCGATATGTTTATCGGATCCTACGCCGATAAATGTGAACACGCTCTCAGACAAAAAAAATGATCTCATAAGTAGTTTGCTATCAAGTATGTTGCAGCACTTGAAAGAACTCGTGCAATATTATATGGGGTGCCAGATTCTTGACCTAAAATCAATACACCTTAGTATTTTGGTTCTTTGATCTAGTCTCACTGCTTGGACGAATTAGATCAGGTTCGTTCATTAGTTCGGTGGTAGGATATACAACGTGTTAATAAAATAACGCAAAACCTGAAAACAGTTTGTTCAGAATCGAGCATAGAATGCGAAACAAATAAAAAAAATATTTTTGACAAGATTTATTTTTTACATTTGTATGGAGTGTTGGCCGACTGGGGCGACCTGCTCCATACAAATGTAAAAAATAAATCGCGTCAAAAATTTATTTTTTTATTTTTTTCGCATTCTACTCTCGATTCTGAACTAACTGTTTTCAGGTTTTGCGTTATTTTATTAACACGTTGTATAGACTTGAATTGTCTATTGTTTTGAAAACACGACCCCTTTCAACAACTGACAGAAGCTGAATATAGAAATATTTAGACTTTTTTGCATTTATTCTTTTATATCAAATCAATTATACTTTGTTCATCAATTACTCACTACGTCATTTTTTTTAATTAATTACGATTTTTCTCGAACATATTTACACCTAACTAACTTAGTCGTCAAATTATAATTAAAAATTCAAGACAATGAAGTCTTACTATTTTTTTAAAGCGACCACTTACAAGTCGTAGAAAAAATACATTAAAATTTCGTATTCGGACCAGTCAGAGTGAAAATACTATAAATATCTGATCCGGCCACTTATTAGGACAAAATTCACTTAAGTGCAAAATCGGTTATTAATTCAAGTTTACTAAACAATTTCCTATATTAATAAACTAGGTATATAACGGCTACAGACCCGAGCTCTATGTTTAAAACACTAAATTCCTTTTCACCGGATACCTGAAATGCAATTCCCAAAATTCTAAATGGTAGTTTGTATGTAAAAGAACTACAATTCCGATTAATAACATCTTGCACTAGTACGTCGTCGTCTAGTACCCATGCCAAGTACAAATTTTGCTTAGTTTGGGACTAGGTCGATTTGTGTGTACCCAAATATTGATTTATTCATTTATTTAGTATACGGAATATATTTAATCCAGTGAAGCCAAAGGAACAGCTAGTTTTTTTAATAAGTTTAGCTTCATCTGATCCACACGGCCATCAGGTATTAAAACAGCCAGTGGATAACGTACACTTACAATTTTTAAAAGGCAAATAATTATGCACAGTTATTGTCAGTTAACTGTAGAATCTTGAATGAAACCAACATTGATGAAGGGAGATGGGCAACATTCTTAAGAAACCGTATTATAACACCTATTTTGCAAATTTCACGGGATCTGCTTGAAATAAATTCGCCATTTCAGGATAAGAAGGTAGGTGAAACCGGAATGCAGTGTGATAGAGCGAGACGAGGCATTCAGGGGTATCGCAGGCACTATATTTTCCGTGAATGCGATACAATTGGCGCCCAAAAATTATATAGGAGTTACTGAATCTTCTTTATTTATCGCTTCGAAGAATAAGTTCGTAACTTGGTTACCGACTGACGCAATGCTTTGTGTAAACCGTAATGTTGTATAGAAATATTTTTCTATAGAAACAGCGTGCGCAAACAGGAATCCACCTAAGGTGTATGAATTATGGGTAGCTAAGTATTTGTGCTCCTGATCTTAAATTAAACAAAACACAAATTATTTCGTCACATTCTAACCTTAAATACTCGTTAACTAAGTACTAAAATGGACTGTACATCTAGTGACAACCCGAATTCCATTAATGTCACTACAGATTCCATTTCTTTAAAGAATATTATTCTAACAATAATAACACCCTGAATTAATAACCGAAATGCGTCATATCTAATTAAATTAAAATAATAATAATGCTTAACTATTTACAAAACAGTCTGGAGGCCGGTAACAAATCGTCAGATACAAAATTATAATTTTCTATATTTTTATCGATTTCTTTTCTTGGTATCTCACGATTCGTATTCGGACAGTGAGAAAAAAACATATGCCAGCGGTGTTGCCATAGGGAAAGAACTTTAAACAAATGCTTATATCTCCTTATATAACGCTTTTGTGACTGCTACATAATAATCACTGACATACATTTTTATTATTTAAGCACCCGTATACCTTAGGGTAAAGGACGGCATTACAAGCCGTTTAAATAGTCCAGCATCCAACCACAAAATTGACCACAACACGAAATATACCGAAAAACTATAATTTTCCATTAAATATGAAGGTTAATTGTCTGGCATTTGAAAAATGCCTTATTTATAAACGTGTACCATGCCAATTACATTTTAATTAGAATTAGTTTGCGTTTACCTGTCACTATGACGTCTTTAAGAGATCAAAATAATTTCAAGTAACAGGCTTTTTAAGTAATTTTACCTATTTCAAGTATATTTCATGACGAAATCAATATGGCCGATAATAGACCAGAGCGTGACAAAGTCATCTGAGACGTGAATACAGGAAATGGCCCACACAAAAAAAATCTCTCTTTAGCTCAGATAATTTTGAAACGCCATCTAGCCAGTTATTTTAAAACGTTTTGACCACTGCGTCTCTACGAAAAGTATGATCGGATTATTTATAACAACTGTCTCATTTGACACTCGATATAAGAACGCCCGGTCAAAGCGTTCAGCACTGTATCCTATTTAAGACGGTTTTGGCTCAAAAAAAACTATATCAGTCTAGTCTGACCCTATTACAAGCGGGGCAAGACTATTGCTTCTGAGAAGGTACTTGTTGTGTATCTTACATAATATATATCACTAACTATTTAACAGGTATATAAGCCATACTATTGCAAAGGAACTGTTCCAACCATGAATGTGTTAATCTTTTAGCCGTATATCGCACATGGAGTAGGCGACACCAGTATGCTTATGCATTAGAGTTGAGATGTCCATTTGCAATAGTTTGACTGACGTACATACAACAATGATCCCATAAAGTGCAATTACTTTTGTTACAGATGACCTAGTTGTCTACAATATTTATTTCTCTCTCATGTTTTTCGATTAAGGAAGTCATGCAATCTTAATGTTAGTAATAACGTGGGGGTTCCAACATAAATGGTTATAACCATACTTAATTTTTGTCATTATGAAAAAAGAGCCATGAACATATTTATTCTCTAGTCACCCTCTTACTAGGAAAATTGGCAATGAAATTTGAATCGACTGCAATAGGGAATATAGTCTCGTCTTGTTTTTAAATCGAACGAAACAAAGAAAAATGAACATCTGTTCCTATTCAGAATAATCAGAATGGTATACATTCCATTGAAGAGGATGCCTCTTATAATGACGGGTAGAGAAAACCTTAGTGTGCAGAAGGGCTAGATTGTTTTTATTCACAAACCACTTTTCTAATTGTCTGTGAGCTCGACCCTATAATTCCCCTGTCTCGCTATAACTATATTCCTTCGACAAACAGTTTCTCAAAACTACTTGCAAGAAAAGGACCTAACCTAATCATCGTCGAAAGTTCTATCACTGATACCGAACATTTCAAAAAAGCCTTGTCGATAGAAATGGTTTCAGATGTCCTAATTGGGGGGAAAACAAAGTAACTCAGTAAAATGACAGACCTAATCAATACTAATATTAGAAGAAAAGTCTGTGACATTGTAGCTTTGTAAGTTTGTATGTAGGGGATAATCTCCGAAACGATATATCTGATTTCCTATTGTTTTTTTCCTGTATATACAATTAACTTTATGGATTAATAAAGGCTATATTGTATCACGTGGGTTTGCTTGCGTCCTTAACAATACACGGGCGAAGACGCGCGGGGAACTAGTTTATATAATAAAAAAAAAAATGTGCAATAAGAAATTCGTTTTGCCAACAACCATTCCAATGGCGACTTTAGTTTAAGTTATAAGTTTCAAATTAAAATAACAGTTCTAAGTTAATATCTCAAATAAATGTAATCACTACAAACAAGGGCTAAAACGATTACTTCAAAATGTTCGATTTATTAGTGCTGTATTGTTATCCAACTTTCTGAAGCGGATATAGGGGGTATATATAATAATATCAATTCTAGAAGACTTGAATACCACAGTGACCTTGCATACTAATAATGTAAATTACAAAATACTATCTACCTCTATGTCAATCTCCCCTTAGCAGTCATGGGGTTAACCCATTCAACACTTCAACTGACTATCTCATCGAAATTAAAAACCAAAGAAAGTAAATCGTGTGAAAATACAAACTTTTAATCTAACATTTACTCATTTAAATGTGTGTACAATAATATGTCGAAAACTGATAAATATTTAGATCGATCAATAGTTCTTAGGAACCATACAAATAAGAACCAAATTTCCTTAATTATTTTTTAAATCAAACAAACTTTTTCAATTAGGTAAGACACTGATAAATTGTGCTGTTTTACTCTCCCGTTTTAGTTATTTTGCTATAGACTAAGTACCTCTATAATAAATGATAAAAAAACATGTCATATTTGCCCTCAATCTAGTGTGTAAGCTTGTCTCCCTAATATTTACAAGTTTTTTTTTTCTATAATTGGACTAGTCATAAACCTGAATCGTCTGTACACAGGAGCATTTTACATATTTATATATTCAACTTTCGCGTCAAAACTACTTAACCTAGTAAAAGGCATAATGGCTGTGATTTTGTTACTATTAAAACTATGTGCACATACATCTGAATTAATGTCTTATAACCGATGGTCGTTAAGCCGCGTATCCATTCAAATGTTAACATATCTTAGAACTCATCTTTAATGGACGGTAGTCCTTTTAATAATGCAATTAGCATAGCAAATGGATTCACGCCTGTTTCAACCTTTACAATAACCGTTATAAGAATCACGGGGCGATTCGACCAATAGCGTGCGAGAACGCTTGCGATTGGCCGACCGCCGCCCAATCAGTGAGTTGCATTCATACCCGCGAACTCGAGCCAAAACCGTCTTTCAAATTCAAAATAGTGAAGCATATGTCACGCCTGCGCTGCTTATAATGAATTTCCAATACAACACCGTGAGTAAATGTATAACTACTAAATATTAATAGAACATAATAAAGTAAAAGTCAGTTAATATCAATAGAATGGCTTGTACTTTATTATGACAGTTAAAAGGTATTTAGTACTATACTTAGATCTAACGTTTTGCATTGCCAATTAACGTTAGCACGATTATTTGGATTTACTCATTGAAAGATTCATAAGAATGTTTTTATATCAATTTTAGTTAAAATAGGTATTCAATATTTATTTACAATCAGCATAAGTATAAACCAGTGGTTTCCAACCATTTTTAACTGAGCGGCACTCTTAATAATAACAAAGCTTCAAATATATATTCGTTTGTTTTTAACTTGAAAATTTTAAGAGCCCCATTGAAAAACACTGTTATAACATAAACCATTTCAACTAAAACAGACATTACTTCATAAACAAATGTTAGTCGACGTAAATCCCTCGAGCTGGCGTCCCACAAAGCACAAAAGCACACAGGCGTCACTCGTACACAAAATGGCGGCCACAACAAGATGGCCGCTCCTACGCTAGTGAGGTCCGTAATTCTGGGAACGTCGACACACGTCGCACAGCCAGGGATCACTTGTGGCCGTTGCCGATGTTCTCCACCTGAAAAGGAGCGTTGGTGAGCGCCGTGTGTCGTCGTTCCAATGCTGCTGGCGGTGGGGTTGTGTTCGGATCGATTCCAGTTTATCAAAACGTTCAACAAAGGCTGTTAAGGGACTATTTTCATCAACATACTGGCTGATTTCGATCACGGCGACTGGAGAAAACAAAACTGGCTAACTGGTCAAACCAAAGCTGTTAAGGGCCAATTATCAATGCCAATGCCGCTCCCATATAGGGCTACATAGTCATTTTGAAAGTGCTCTATCTATTGCTGCCCGAATCGTCTGATAAAGGCTGGGCGTATTCATAAACGTTCAACAAACAAATTTTAGCTAAAATGCCGTTAAAGTTCCTTGGTCTTTCTTTATCTGTCACTTTGACATTTGTGTTCGTAAGAAAGGGATCAAACACATTATCAGAGGCATTTTAAGTTTTATGGCCACTGGAGAAAATAAAAACTGGGTAACACAATCAATCAATCAGGTAAATTTTATAAGTTATTTGACGCCCCGTAGATCATGCGTGATACATTAGCATTTGTATTATCGCATCGTTAATAATGGCATAAGCGCCCATGACAACAACGTCCCTTTAAGTATGCTGAGAACGACCAAATGTTTTATGACCTTAGGTACCAGTATTAGCGCGCGTGTCAAGCGCAAACCTTTAACAAACAAAAAATCGAGATTGTGCCAAATTCAAATTAACTTTAATTGACCGTTCTATGTATTTTTTTTACTTATTTATGTATAGATAGATCCATGCTGAATAGACACCTTTTTCCTTTGCTAGGTGAACGTTTTGATAAAATATTGTATCAAATGGAGTAATTGTAAGAGTTGGGAAATGAAGACTCCATTTGGACAGATGTTAGAAACTCCATGGGCTTTACTAGAATGGGTTGGTAGAAAACTGTCTATGATCGAGCCCAACACTAGATTGAACCTAATGGTCGAAGTTCGCCTTCAGAATATTTTTACTAGCACGCGCAAGAATCTTTTTAAGACAATGCCACCAAGTGTATTACAAAAACTTGATCTTGGAAGCATCACGAAAGGTTAATCCTGTGCAAACTATTGTGAATTTTAAACGAGAGTAGCAATATTTATAAGAATTGTATGAATATGTATTGAAGCGGCTGGACCTGTATTAATCAAACATTATAATATCTTATCCCAAAAAAAGTTTTTCACCATTACCAGTGGAATAAGAGCGTTGAACACAACGCCTTGATACAAATAGCCCCAACTGTACTTTAAAATAAAAAGATACCTTAGCGTCTTCCTGGTTGTATGCTAAGTCTAGTCACGAGTCACGACTTTAAACGGCAGCGATGCGCCATACGTGTGAGAGAGAGATCAGAACGCATCTCGCTTCCACTTATAGTGCAAGGCTGCCACTGCCGTCACTGTGAGTCCTAGAGTCCGCATGCTACTTCCAAAATTACAATGATTATAAATTACCTCCTCAGTGTATTTGTGCATTTAAAAGATCCTTGCACCGTCCTGTACGTTAGTTGTCCGTGTGATCTAGCCCAACGCAATGCCACCGCCAGTCTGTACATATTTACAGCTTGAACGTATCCAAAGTGCAAATCCCACCCGCCACCAGGGTTCTGTGTCAAGCGGTACCCAGCAATTATGTTGACCAGTTGCAAATTTAAATATGGAACATCGATTCAAAATTAAAAAATCGATGATCAATTTATTATTTGCAACGGTTTTCCCGCAAGGTACGATATACACAGCGCAAGCTTTCTAGCTGTTACATTTAATACAAAATAAATATAATGTTGACTTATAATGTGGACTTGCCGTTTAGGTACAGTCAGTATTATGTAGTTAGTAGCAGCCATGTATATCGGAACACATCCTTACTCTTACAGTAATAAAGACGTGTACAGAAATGTTTGGCTACATTGGTTGCTACTACCTATATGATGCAGACTGAACAGTGTCTAATTCCGAAAATAGCAAAAACTTTGTCATAATAATGTTTAAATCGAATCATGCCTTCGCCGAAGCGAAATGCTCATTTTAGATAGCAAAGAGGCAAATATCGAAGTGTGTCTAAGGGCCTACTAACACCGCGTTTTTTAAACGCGCCGTTGACGCGCGTTTATTACGAATCATGCGTAAATTGAAACAAACGCGCGTCGGCGGCGCGTTTAACACTTTCGCAACCGGACTAAAAATGGAACAATACACCAGAAACCGACAGAACTCGCTAGGCGTGTAGGTATATAGCTACTGCCCGCCTAGCGGGCTGAGCCGGCATCTGAGCAAACATTACGAGTGCCTACCAGGCGGGTTCTTGGTTGCGGACGCGTTAAAAAACGAGGTGTACATAGGCCCTAACATTTTAATGGAAAGAATACCATTAAAACGGTGCAAAACGTCTGGCAAAACCCATCAAGTTTACAGTATAAGTCAACCAAGTGTTCTTATGCAATAGAACAACAGATATAAATATAACAGCTAAAAGCAGATGTTCTACCAGCGAGGCCATCGACTTGCTCAATAACAGGCAACGCCCGAGCCGAGGCCGAGGGGGCGGCGGCATTAAACTTATTAAAAGTAGTTTATTGAGCAATGTCGGTTCTGCGCCGGTGGAATTAATGTCAAAAACAGTGAAAAAACGACGAATAAACACAGTGCCTTATTTTACAAACCAGTGAATATGTTAGCAACATCATGCAGACAATATTGTAGACTTATTCTTAAATTGGCCTACAATATACAAACAATATAACATTCGCTTAGTGCTGGTAACATTATTTTTCAACTACTAATCAAGACAATAAAATGCTTGGATAAGAAATTTAAAAGTATGGATGTCAATTAATTAGCTTTATATTCATGTACTCTCTTCAAAACCATTATAATATTTTGTATAAATATATTTCACATTTTTATATAGAAAACTGCCTCTTTTCTGGATTGTAAATGGATGTAATTGGATGGAGATATAATTCAAAAGATAATATATTAATATTACAAGTTTTAATAAAACTTTTTAACAAAAATCTAAATTCAATATATCAACTACATAAAGTAACTAAATACAAATAATAGCTACGTAATACTAATAAAATAATTAAAGAAACTAAATGAAATTCGTAATGATAATCTCAATCAAACATTAAAACTAATATTTACAATTTTACATGTCACACTAACAACATTAATAAAATTATTAAAACAAATGAAACGAAATAGTTCTACTAAATATCTAAAAATCTACTTAAGTACACTTTAGAAAACTCGTCAAAAAATAACTATATTTTTTATAGTAAAATGGTAACATTAATGGCACCAACTGTTAAGAATATTATATTTAAAAAAGTATTTATCATGAACTGCCGAATTACCTATAGTCAAGGAACACTAACGTTAATTGTAATAAGACGGTGGAGCGGTTTAGCAACTAGCTACGAATAAATTAATAACAAAGGCACAATATAGTTTTAAATTGTTAATTCGAGGAGGTAAAATTGTTCCTATACCGTATTTTAGTATTTAACAGTTTTAACTGGATTAGAAATTCTGCGAATGAATACAAAATTCAAGGATATTTCAGAAACGGAATTAATATTTGATCATGTATTTTGGTAAAAGAAAATTTGATTAAATTGATCACGTATGTAAAAAATATCTATATTATAATTTAAAAACATCACACACATTGTTTATATTTGATACTATGAGAATTGTTGTTTTTAGTTCGGCAATCCACAATAATTTCACAACAATAAATAAATATTTTTAATGCTTGTATTAACACCTGAGTGTGTCTTACTGGTACCCTAAACTGTCAAAATAATAGATTGAAAGAACCAATATTTTATAAACAAAGACTAAATATTTTCACGTGATATTTTAATACTAATAACATTTGTATAACATTTTATAGCAAAACACCAAAGCTGTGATTAAAGGAACATTTGTATAGACCCTGTTGTTTTAACATTTTTTACTCTTGAGCAAGCATTAGTTCGACTTATTCAATGTATTATAATTTATATAAAATATAGACTAAATTTACTTTAAAGCTGATATGGTAATGTTCAGGTTATGACAAGCTATACACACATTATTTAATATTATGTTTAAATATTGGGTGAACATTTCAAATGAATCAGAATCGGGATATTTTTAATTATAAGGGATTTTTAAATTTGTTTGATGATGAGGATTATGAAATAAGGCCCTGACAGCATAACAAATAACTTTTATTTAAATTGACGAATGTGTGTTATCTGCACAATACAGGCCAGAGTAATAACTATCTATTTTAAATAGAGTTCCCTATACTGATTGATTTGTATTGCCTACCCTCTATATAGTAGAATATGTATGTGATAAATATAACACGATCTAAGTATATAATATAAAAAATGGGAATTAATTCGTACATTTAGTACAAGTGGCGGAATGTAGCCACGATATTACCATATGCATTATTTTATTCACCAAGTTGACAACTGTCATCTGACAATTCATTGTACCCTACTAAGTCTAGTAAAAAGACGTTCACTTGTCATGATCGTTACATAAGAACCCAGAAATTTAGCGTGAATTTTCATTGATAGGTGTGTCAATTTTCAACTTGGTAAAATAAGGACCTGTATGTCACTTCGTTTGACTTAGTCATATGCGACATTAGACTGGATAACATAACGATACAATATATTTAAGAGATCTCGATTTCAAAGATTTTCCTTTATTAGCTAGGTTTTAAAGTTTGTTCTTAACAGCATGTTCACATTACATGATTTGTACACAATAGTTATTTGTAAAGATTATATGAGGTATATAAATATTTAGAAAGCAATACTGCCAACTATACTTGAAAACGTAATTGGCGACCAAAAAAATAACCTTAAAATTGCAATTAAAATGAAAAAATAACCGACACTGGCTAACTTACACTTCCAAATGATGGACATAGCCAGTTTTTAGCTACGTGCATCATTTGGAAGTGTAAGTTAGCCAGTGTCGGTTATTTTTTCATTTTAATGGCAATTTTAAGGTAATTTTTTTGGTCTCTAATTAATTACGTTGTCAAGTATAGTAAGCATTATATATGTACGTGTAAATTTTGTGTAACGATATAATACAACATGCAATAGACACATACAAATATATGATGTTATACACCTATATTCTTAACATATACGTAGTCTTTTAAATACACATAAGCCGTTTTTTTTAACGAAAATATATATATTTTTAATTCTCATTGCAGATACCCATCTCAGTATAAGTTTAGTATAAATATGTAACGGTATTAAGGTGGTAAATGGCTGCTTTTACATAGCAATGAGGGTCTGTTAAAATTATCATAATTTATGATGGATCACGGTTTTGTATGTAAATATGCAAGATACAGTGATATAAGGATAATAACCCAATTATGATCCATTTTTTTCTGTGGATAAACGGTTTGTTTTGTTTCTTTTCGTTTTTGAGTTTTGTGTTTGTTGTATTTTTTCTTCTGATAACTCGTATTGTATGTAACAAAATAAATGATGTATCTATCTTATGACGTGGCATGACATAGATTGGACACATTTATTAGTCGGTGTGAAAGCCACTTTATGACAAGGTTTATAAGGTCACGCAAAATAGGTTTTTTTTCCATACTAGGTGTGCGTCCTTTATACGACCTATCATAAATTCTGCATGTTATTAGTAATGACATTTTATCGCCGCTCCACACGATGGGCCATCCTGACCCATCATACAGGACGCAACTATGCGTTAAAGGGAGTAAGACATATTTATGTCTCGTTCTACCGCATAGCCGCATCCTGTGTGATGGGTCAGGATGGCCCATCGTGTGGAGCGGCCATTCGTTTTACAATGATCATGCCAAATGGTAAGGTAAATATTTCGTTCAGAAGTATATCGCTGAAACTGGTGAGCTTTGCTGGTCATATTTTGGACTAAACTGTATTTGCAAAAATATTTATTTTACTTTACTCTTTATACGGTACATAAATATTATAGACACAATTAGAATTCGTATTTAAAAATATTTAAAACATAATTTTTATTAACAACAAATAGCCTCATGTTTATCTACGTTTAGAGACCCTCATTGTTACAACTAACCCAGTGTTCTATATAAAGAACAAATCAGATCTGCCCCTATTGTGACCTAATGATTGTATATTGTATTATATTAATCCCTAATTGTAAATTCCAACTTTTGTTACATGTTACACCGACTTACGCATAAAAATTTTGATAATTTTGCACAACATTTTAATTTATTTTTATCGTATTAGTTATATTTACGCTCACCTAAATTTAGCCACAACTTTTATTAGTAAATTCGATGTGATTCTATAACACTTTGTAGAATAAACAGCTCGTGATTACAACCTATCACCGCTATGCTATCTATATTGTTTTAAGAATAAATTTCTAGGGTTGAAAACGCTACACTAATTGATTGGTAAGATTTTCAAATTAAAATTATCCCAGTACTTTATGTTTACAAAAAAATAAGGAATGCGTCTATATCACATATGGAATTTAATTTATTATAAATATAGTTGTAAATGTTAAGAAATATACGTCCAGCTATGAACGTCAAAGGCAGCATAAGAATGTATTAAAATAGTCAACTTAGAAAGAAGAATGTAGATTTGTTTCATAAGGAAGGAATGTTTTACTATACTCTATTTGTATGAAATACCATACTATACTACCTTTGTCAAACTTATATGTAGTTCTGTTCGTTAGAGATAGTTATATGTTGTGTATTGTGATTTTACATTAAATAATATATAGAAAGTTAGGTAAATATCAATTTGACTACCTTGAATTACATATTAGATAAGAGGAAATTGCATTATATTGTACACCTGCTGTATTTTTAAGTGTAAAATATAATTGTAGTTCCACAAATGTATATTAATATTGTATAATAGTGTACATGTTTCTATATAAATGCGATTATGAATAATAAAGTTATGTCTCGGTAATGAAATTAGAATATAGGTAATGTTCTGTTACTTGTGCAATGTACAGCGCATGAACATTATTCTAAGCAGTAGATATTATATAACAACAATGGATAAACAGACAGTGGGGCGGTCTATTTCAAATAGTACAATAATATTTTATTTTTCAAAAATGTTATAAGAGATCTCTCGAAAAACCCACTGTCCGTCCACATAACGAACCTAGGACTACTAACGATAAACATAAAAGTTTGGCAGTTTAATGTAACTTTAAGTCGCCAAAGAAACGAAAATATATATAAACATATCGTATTTGTACAATATTCTACCAGACTTAGAGTTTGAAAGTCGAACACTAGAAATCGACAAAACATGCCTTAACTAGTATGGGCTCTATCAACTTTTTCTCGTCACTCCGTCTTGAATGCCGGGAGTCAAAATGACACACGTTATGTTAGAAAAAAACGGTTAAAACACAAAGGGAAAGGTCGCGTTTGGGGTATTTAATAACCCAGATAATCACAGTTTTAGAGAGAAATAACCGTAGCGTGACGAGAAAAAGTAGAGATAGCCACATCTATTCCGGTGGCGGGGGCGGGACTACTGGCGGGGGCATGGCGGGCAGCGGCGGGGGCGGCGCCCTCGGCGGGGGCGGCGCGGGCCGCGCGAACAGCGCCGGGTAGTAGTACCCGTCCATGGGCACGCTCATGCCCATGCTCATGTTCATGCCCACGCCCACGCCCATGCCGTAGTACAGCGGCGGCGGCGGCCGGACCATGAAGTATGGCAAGCGCATGGGTGGGGGGACGTTCCAGCCTACCTTGGGTGCTCCGTTCTGGCGCGCGAGCTTGGGCGGCGGGCCGGGCGAGGGCGGCGCGCCGCGCTTGCGCGACGTCTCCAGCACCTCCTTGGAGATCTTGATCTTGAGCCCCGCCTGCTGGGGCGGCGGCGGCGGCGCCGCCAGCCGCTCCTTCGGTATCTTGATCTTGAGGCCAGCGGGGCTGGAGGCCAGCTTGTCCCGGGGTATCGTGATCCGGAGCGCGCCGTCGGCCTCCGCGGGCGCGGGCGGCGGACTCTCCTTTTTCCCCTCCTTCTTCTCCCGCTCCTTGTCTTTCTTATGCTTCTTCCGCTCCTCCTTCGACTTGTCGCGGTCTTTGTGTTTGTGTTTCTCCTTCTTCTTCTTTTCTTTCTTGTGTTTGTGGTCGGGGACGTCGTCCGCGGGCGGCGCGGGCGGGGCCGCGGGCGTCGGCTCCGGCTCGCGTTTCACCTCGACTACCGGCTCGACCGGTTCCCGTTTGACCTCGACCATGGGCTCCCGTTTGACCTCGACGATCGGCGACTTGCGCTCGGTCGCGACGGTTATGGGTGCCGGTTTCGCGAGACTCTCCTTCAACAAGTTCGATACTAGCGTCGGGTCGGTCTCTATGCCGTTGAGCGAGCGCGGCGGAGGCTCGGGCCGGCGTTGATCGGCAGGTTTGGTACGGATGGTTCCCCGCTGGGAGTCACGAATGACGTTCTCGTAGCCGGGCGTCTCGTCGAGCTTCTTGACGACGGGCACGAGCTCGGGCTCCGAGTTGGAGGCGACACGCTGTCTCGGGCGCGGCGCGGGCGGCGAGGAGAAGGGGGAGAGGATCGCGGGGGGCTGCATGTCGCGGAGCGCGCGCCGCGGGGAGGCGGGCGCGGGGGTGGGGGCGGGGGTGGGCGCGGGCGCGGGAGGGGCGGCGGGCGCGCGCGGCTCGGGCCGGCGCGGGGGCGGCGCGCGCGCGGGAGGACGCGCGGCGGCCGCGGCGGGTGCCGTCGAGTTCTCCGGCGAGAACAGTGACGGGGGTCGCGTGCGCGCGGCCGCGGCGGGCGGCGGGGCGGGCGCGGGCGCGGGCACGGAGGCGGGAGCGGGAGCGGGGGCGGCGGCCGCGGCGGCGTGCGGCTTGTGCGGCGGCTTGTGGTGCGGCCAGGGCGGCGGCTTGTGGTGGTGCGGCCGGTGGTGTGGGGCCGCGGCCCGAGCTGGAGGCTGCTGCCTATGGGGCGATGGTACATTATAACACTTGCAGTCCACCTATATTTCCTTACATACTCTAGAGTCTAGATTTAATGATTCGACTACTCACACAAGTGTTCAACCGTCTCGCAGACGGAGTCTTCGTCATGTATTTATGTCAATGTTAAACCAAATAAAAGGGAAGAGATGATTCACAATTTTTACCACCCAGGGCTCTATATACTGTGCCGAAAGTGACTCGTTTGTATAAACCATAATGTTGCACACTCTATTATCTTAAAATCAGCTTTTACTATATCAAATACTAGACAATCTGAATAAGACTTGCACCGAAGAATTAAATGTCTTAAATCTGGTTGTAGCTTTGGTCCAGTCATGACATGAGTCGTTTGATGAAATATTTTTTTTTCACTTTCTGGCCGCGTCAAACACAACTCGAACTATTGTCGTTTCACTGTCCTGTTTCACTACGGCATGGTGTGGTAGATATTTGAAAGCCAGGTAGTCTTATATAAATTTAATTTAATTGCACTAGCTTTTTAGCAGGAAGTAGAGGTAGATATTTGAAAGCCAGGTAGTCTTATATAAATTTAATTTAATTGCACTAGCTTTTTAGCAGGAAGTAGAGTGGAGACTGAACAGATGTATGCATGCACAATACGGACATTATAGATATACAGTTTGACTTCTAAAATTGTTTTTATGGCCTACTTACAAAATTAATATTTTAATATGGTTTTTGACGGAACCTGGACTGAAAATAGTTTGTCAAGTACTCTGCAACACTCACCCTTGCCTGGGCGCGGCGTTAGCCTGCTGTCTCGCGCGCTCTCGCTCCTCGCGGTCCCGCTTCTCGCGGTAGACGCTGTAGTCGATCTTGTTGGGCGCGGGCGCGGCGGGCGCGGCCGGCACGTAGCTTCCCGTCGCGGGCATGCGCCGCCTCTCGCGCTCGTACTCTGCGACAATACAACAACGTCAAATCAACTCGTATGCGGATGTCAAAACTGGCATAAATTTGTAGATTGTGTCACATTTCATTTCAACGTGTTAAAATATTGTCAACAGTCACAGAATAAATGATACTATTACATACAGAAGGTTCTTTTTAAAAAAAAAGACCGGGTTGCACTCCGGGAGTGCCGGCAGAAGCGAAAACTCAATAATATTGTAACAGTTTTTCGATCAGGTACCATGACATCTTACGGTGTCACCCTAAAAATGAATTTGAAGCAAATTTATAAACAATTATCAATTATTTAGGCGGACGGCCCGCGGGCGCGTTGGGTGCGAGGGGCCCAACGCGCCGCCGCGGCGCAACGGTGCCGGGGTCCGGCGCGCCGACGGGCGGCGGCAAACACAATACCAAATATTTTTCAAAGCTTTATCTCTTTAGGAATAACGTCTAAATTCGAACTATTCGAATTTGCAAGAACAGCCCGAAAGTGCACGGTGGCGACCAAAATATTTTTCTAAGCTTTATCTCTTTAGGAATAACGCCCAAATTCGAACTGTTCGAATTTTCTCAATAGCAAAACGGTGAAGGACGCGTTGGTATTATTACTAATTTATTTGCAGAATATGCTATTGCAAAAAGTGTTTAACGGCTTTATACTCTTACGAATAGCGTTCAGTTTTGAATGAAGTCGAATCGGCTAGCAGCAAAAAGTGACCTCCTTCACATCTGACGTCACAAAACTCTGTCGCGTATTTAACAATTATTCCCCATCCCAAAAAGTGCTCAGCGCCGCTAAAGAAGATTTCACTTCAAAAATGCCTGTTTAGGTTTGCCGAACGAGCCTATAAACATGGCCATCCCTTTCGATCGCGTGCAGGGCGTTACATACCGGCCGGGGAGGTAGGCGACTAATGGACGGTTCCAATAATCAATCCACCGATAGTTTTCCTTACCGGCAGTTACATTTTGACAGACTACCCGTAGAAAATGTGTCAAAATGTTGGTAAGGAAAACTATCGGTGGATTGATTATTGGAACCGGCCATAAATCACGGAGTGGGCCGCCCCTGACACAGTGTGTGAATATTAACAGAAACATACCTTTGTCGAAGTCGTCAGTAGGAATCGACGGCCGCGACGCGGATGCCGACCCGCTGCTGTGCGCCGCGCTCGAATGCGGTGAACTTCCACCTGCAAGGAAGACATACGTCAGTAGTTGCACGACCGCGCGGTCATGAGAGTGTCTATGCGTTAGGGGTCCGTGGGGCCCGCTTAGTTTTTACGGCAGCGACCGCCATCTGACCTTCCAAACTTGACCTTGCTGGGATTAGGCTTCAAGTTTGTTAGAAACATCACGATAGCCGATACTAAAAAACATTTAAAAACTTGCTATAAAAAGATAACATTTCAATAAGTGTTAGAAACAACTCGTCACCTTTTTAAATAAAAGAATAATGCATATTTTTATGTATTATTTTCTAGATGTGCACGTACATCAAGTAGTTTTATATTCTTATCTGAGAAACTAGTGGTAACAATAATCATTTTTTATTTTTTATTCAGAGGCAAAAACAGTAAAATACAGATAGGTGTTAAGGGTTTTGTAGAAATGAATATTGTAACCATGGAACAGACTTGTCACTATTACTTTACATGTGTGTCCATGCCCTAAACTCTATGGTACTCACTGTTCCCGTTCCTCTCCATCATCTTGCGCTTGAGCCGCGAGGGGCACTTGTCGAATATGTGAAGGAACTCGGCCGTCAACCGCTCGAGCAGGTCTGACGTCACAGTTCTGTCCACGTATGAGAACCAGTGCCGGCCCTCGTTTGATTGTGGTATCTGGAAATATTAGATATATTAAAACTATGAACAGTTTTACAGAAGAAGAAAATTGACGCCTAATCGCCATATTTATAACATTAACGTTCATCAAACTTATTTTAGTTGAAATGCCGTTACAATTCGTTCTTTTTCTGACACTTTGGCTTTTGTTTGTGAGACAGAAACAAAGCACATTTTAGCTAAAGAGATTTGTTAAATTTCGAACATGAAGGTAAAACGTTGAAACATTAAACGTGAAACTGATAGTACTGACTAGATACTTAGTGCAGGGTGTCTCGTATGTTCCATATGTCCAAACAAGTATACTATAAGTACGTGTATTTGTTACTGCTGAATAAGAGCCACATAGAAGAAATATGAACAGTCACATTTCATTTGTATGAGTGACAAACTTTAAAGGCGAAATAATGTATGCCATACGATAAAAAAAAAATCGAAATCGATTATATCGATCTGAGGTTTAATTCAAGGACATGTTAAGCGACACGGACCGCACATTTGCCATCAAAATAAAATAAATAAACAAATATAAAATAAAAAAACAAACTCAATGAACTAACACTCACCGCCCAATTACTCCATTTGGACGCTAAATGTATACAGAAGCAGGCGACGACCGTCGGTCTGTACTGCAGGCACATGGTCGTCAGGTGAAGACTGTTCGACGCCATGAAATACGATGTCTGCGCCAGGTCTTTGGGGGCTGTGGATGCGAGATAGAAAACTTAGACATGGGAAATATTTATGTAACAAAGAAAATATAAATTCATTGTATTTAGATGAGGTATAGCTTGATTTATCGTTACATTGATCTCTTATAATATGCAGTGTCTACATTCCCAAAGTATCATTACTTCCAGTACTTGGTGGAGGTGCGCTGCCGTATTTACAATACTTTCCGCAACATCATTGAATTTCACACTTTAGTTAAGCGTGAATCTCATATATTGATTTGGTAAATTATATCTTCCACAATGTATGATGGGTTGTGAGTTTGGAACACTGGGTGATTTGACAGTAATAACGTGGCTATCATGCGTCCAGTCGATATGACAGCTACGACATGACAAGGTTATGGTTATATCACTGTTAAATCCCTCGAAGTATGCTAGATCATAAACTGTGTCATATTGAGTTATCAAAAATATCAATTTATATTTAAATGTCAGTTGCCAATATAAAATGGCATACTATGATTGATTTACGCTATAAAATAAGAGACCATGTTGTATTAAATTCTAAGATAACTTTGATTGGATTTTTAAGAGGACTAAGCTTACAATGAGGTCTAAAATGTTCCCAGATATATCTATAATCTATAATAAGTGTCAAAAAAGGTCTACATCTGTCTGTTTCTAAGTGATCTTTTAAATGTTTCTTTAGATATTTTAAATGTAGGCTTGATGTAATTTGAATTAAAAATGCATTGATAATAAATATAAATGAATAATTAAAAGCTTCAGTTGGTTTTTCAGTCCTCATTGCCTTTACCGAACACAAAAACATAAAAACTAGTGCGGTGAAAATGAATATGAGAGGGTGACCACACAAAATACGTTTAGTTACTTTTACATACCTATGCCTCTTCGCATAAATGGTGGAATACATTGCCTGTCGCTTCTTTTCTTTTTTTTAGGGTCCCGCGGGCAGAGATCCTTATAATAAGGGCGTCATTTGGGCTTAGTCTGAGCGGTATGGATGTGGTTGAGATTCGGAATCAGCAGAATTTTGAATTTGTTTATTTTTAAAGTTTCACTCTCTGTTTTATTTTAATTATTTTGTTTTCGTCCCCTTCATCATCTTAATCATATTTGGTTAAAATACATTAAACATTTGAAACCCTTTGATTTATTCTTCATTTATTTCGGCGTCCGTGACATGCTAAATGAGTGTCCCATTTAGCACTTAAAAGGTATAACACTTTTTCTTATCATTTTCCTGTTCGTTCATTGGAACATTTGCTTTTAGACCCATTACTTTGCGCTCTCCATTGCATTAATATTACAAATTATACAAATGAACGTCACGTGATCGCTACGAAGGGCCGAAAAGGTTCGCAGTTTTCGTCGCTACAGGCTACAGGGATCCATTTCCACTACCGCTAAATCTTATATAATAAGATAAAAAAAATCTTATTTAATCTGACAGCTGCATCCCTAGCAGACCTACATAAGTGTTAATGGACCCCTAGCAGACATCTTTACCTATAAGGTTTTTGTAACAGGATATACATTCCCCACAAAAATGACAGCAACAATGGCGCCCGAATCCCACAGCCATTAATTTGGCCGCAAATACAATTCCAACTGCCAAAAAATAGCGCCTGAATCCAATAACCATTTTCTCCGCTACAATTGGCGCCCAAGTTTTGCCTCAACCGAATCCAACCACTCCCCGCCGACTAGACCCAACGCCGAGCAAGGCCTCGTCCCTCGCCTCACCTTTCACGAGGTGGCACGCCCGTACAACGTGCGTGTGGGGGTGGTCGATGGCCACATCGAACCCTAAGGTCTGTAGTAAGACGTTCTCGTTGAATACGAGGTCTTGCGCCTGAAAAGTATTGGTGTTGGTAGAGTGGGGAAGATTAGGGTAGCGGAATGGACCTGAAGTGTTGTCGTTCACTCCATAGAATACGTCAGCTTGCACGCATAAACTTGAAACCAAAATTAGATTCCAAAAAAAAACCTTAAAATTGCCATTAAAATGAAAAAAAAAAAAAAACCGACACTGGCAAACTTACTACCAAATTATGGAAGTAACTAGTTTTTAGGTTATTTTTTTGGAATCTAATTATGGTTTCAAGTATAGTTATATGCATGACGGTAACATACACTTAGAATGTCTTTATCGGAGTAGGATTCCGTTCAAGTTGAATCTAAGCGTATTACGCTAAAGAACAATACAGAGGGTATTTTAATTTAACATTCACGGTCCATTTCGCTATAGTTTGATTAGCAAATATTTTGAACAATTAAGCTGGAAACGCACGGAGCAGTAGCAATGCCAAAGAGAAGCAGTTCTTTCATAAAGTTGCAATATTGTGAAATATTCCGCTGCGATTTTCGACCGGTGAGGTGATGATTGATTTTGCATACAATTACAAATATTAACGTAATACAAATACTCGTACCTGTTTAAATAACAGTTTTATCCTCCTGTGACGTCATACAAAAATCTTATTTGAACCAAACGGTCTAGATAAGACTTTTAATTAGTTCTAAAATCTATTTTATTAATATCTGATTTACATTCGTTTGGACCATGTTGTTATTTCTATAGGAAGGGAGGTAATTTACTAGTATGAAAATTCTCTTCCGGTGGAAAATCACAGTAATATAGTACTTAATTAGCTTCAGATTGTACCTGTTCCTGGTACTGGTCTGTGGTGAGCGCGTTCACGCCCTCCCCGCGATGCACACACACATGGGCCACCTTTATCACATACTCGAGTTTGCGGGGTTGCTCCTCCACCTATACACATACAGGTTTTTTTATTATTTGTACAATAAGTAGATTGAGATATAACAACATAAAATAGAAAAAAAAAGATAGAAACAACGTTAAATAGGATCGCCAGCATCCATGCTGCCAGGGCATGCTGAGGCATTGGTTTTCAGGACCTTGTAAATATTCGGTTTTCAATTACTACTATCTATATCCGAAATTAAAAATGAAGGAATGTAAGTGTAAGGTTCTTGAATAATCATACAACTTGTTAGGATGCGTGAATATATGTAATTCTTATAAAGATATCTCACAATGATCCAGTAGAGCACACTGATGCACGTCCGACATTATTGGGCCAGTGTTGCCATGTGACATCTTCCCTTTTAAAGAAGTCTGAAGAATCCAGGATCGCTGAAGAAGGTAAGTACTTTAATAAAAGGTAAGTATATATTTTTTTTTTTTTTTTTCTGTAAGAGATTTAAGATTCGAGTAATCAGATCATGGATTCTTTTAAATTACATGAAACGAAACGTTGCTGTCACTTTGACCAGTCGTGATTTTATACTCTATACTAGTTTGACATTGACATTTGAACTTAACCTAGTTACTAAGCTAATACAGCATATATCCTTCATATTGTTTTGGAAATTTAACGATACGCCCAGATCGCGTAGTTCTCGGCAGATTAGAATCATTACTAGTGCTAGAAGGATTTACACTGTCATTATTATTAATATTAACATTTGTTTTGTTCACAGGTACAACATCTGACGAGGGGGCGGCCGGTTTCAAGATGTGTTCGCGATTTCTACGGAATGTTCCTTGAGGGGATGAGACTACGAAACTACGTGGCTCACTACCTGCTTCGGATATTCTACCTGAAACCCATACACTGTGCGGTTTATGCTTAAAGTATACTTCATCGTTGACCTGTAAATCTGGCAAAGGTTTAGTGTTTTTATTGTAATAAAGTGTTGAATATTCTTTTTGTTTTTTAATGTTAGTTTTAAGCAAGTCCAGATCAACAAGTGATGGTGAAAGTTGTGATTCTGACATTGGAATATTAGAGCGTAAGTATCTAGACATACACAATTGAGAAGGAGAAAATCCTGTTCTTTTAGGCGTTGTTCTATACATGAGCAGTGCCAGGTATGGATCTGAGTTGTCTGATTCACATTTCTTAAGCATATTCTTAATTGTGCCTATAGCTCTTTCTACCATTCCATTAGAGCGACTTAAATAGGGACTTGAGGTAATTAACTGTATATCCCAATCATTTGCGAATACCTGAAATTCCTTACTGCTAAACGGAGGACCATTGTCCGAGATCATGGTTTCAGGTTTGCCATGTCTTGCAAATATAGACTTTAGATGAGTTATAATGATGCTTGCCTGTGAGCCTGTAGGTAATAATGCTAATTCAACATATTTTGAAAAATAGTCAACAACTATTAGATATTTTGTGCCATTGAATTCAAAAATATCTATGCCTACTTTATTCCATGGCAGGAGTTTGTATTCATGATGAATGATAGGCTGCTTAGAGTTATTTCTGCGATAAGTCAGGCATGTATGACATTGACTTACATATTTTTCAATATCATTATGTAAGTTAGGCCAATACACAGTAGCTTTAGCTAACCTAATTGAGCTATTTACTCCTTGATGTCCTTCATGGCTTAATTTTACTACATTTTCTCTCATTGTTTCTGGGATAACTATTTTATCACCCAAGAAAAGAACATTATCCATGACATGTAAATTGTCCTTAAGCGAGAAATATGGCTTTAAATGCTGTCCAACTGATCGTTTATGTTCTGGCCAACCATTTTGACAATATTGCATGATTTGGCTTAGAGTTGGATCTTTACAAGTACAGTCCTGAATTTCTGCTAGTTTTTTCTGACTAACTGACAGATTTGACATGATAAAATTGACATGTATATCTATATCATTATCAAGGTCTAGTAATGTTTTCTCAGACAGAGCTGCACGCGATAGCGTGTCTGCTATATATAGGAATCGTCCAGGTTTGTATGTAACATTGAGATCATAAGGTTGCAAACGGAGCATGATTCTCTGTAGCCTGGCTGGTATGTCATGTAAAGCTTTTTTAAATAATGGTATTAAGGGCTTGTGGTCTGTTTCTACATTGATTTGCCTACCGTAAATGTATTGGTGGAATTTAGTGCAACCAAATAAGATAGACATCAGCTCCTTTTCGATTTGAGAATATCTTTGCTGAGAGTTGGTCAGAGAAGCGGAAGCGTATGCAATTGGTTGATTTTCGTGTAATATTACTGCTCCAACTGCATCTTTTGAAGAATCAACTGACATATTTAGGACTTTGTTTGGGTCATAATAGGTGAGTACTGGTGCACTACTAATTAGTTTCTTTATATTACTAAACTCAGTCTCATGTTGGTCAGTCCACGTCCATTCATTTTGTTTTGACAGAAGCGTTCTCAATGTGCCATTTTCTTTTGACAGATTGGGAATGAAAGGACTGAGGTAATTGACCATGCCCATAAACCTTTGAAGGTCGTTGACACAAGTTGGGCTTGGCATTTGACAGATAGCCTGAACTTTAGTTTTGTCAACTTGTACTCCATTTTGGTTAAAAATATGACCTAAATACTTAACTTCTGGTGCACAAATTGTTGTTTTTTCCTTGTTGAATTTAAGGCCTATGTCCATGGCTCTGTCTAGGACTTTCTGGAGAGTCTGGTTGTGCTCTTCTAGGGTCCCATTCAGTTGGCTTCTCAACCTTGCAGATGATTCCGGTCCTCTCTAGTTCATCTAATTCCGATTTCAGGGCTTCCCTCAATTGGAATGGGACTCTGCGACATGCATCTACGGACGGTACTGCGTCTGGTTTGAGGGTCAGATCACATTCAAAATCTTTCAGACACCCTATACCTTGAAAAAGATCAGGATGAGATGACAATATGTTATCACATGCGTTATGCGGAATTACATCAACTTTAAGCACTCTTTTTATGAGGTTAAGCGTTTTACATGTGTCCCTGCCTATTATGTCACGACTGTCAAGATCTACAATGTGGAAAGTGACATCATATCTTTGTTTGTTGTGGCATATTGTCAAAGTACACTGACCTATGGTGGGTATGGTTTCACCACTGTAAGTTGACAATTTATATGTACTTTTTGTTATGACATTTTGTGCAATGTTTAATTTTTTGAATGTGTCCCTAGACAATATATTAGTGTCTGCACCTGTGTCCAAGAGAAAGTTAACATTTGTGTTGTTTATGGACAATTCTGTATGCCAGGGTGATGTGTTAACATTATTAACAGCTATTGTGCCTAAGAACAGTGACTGGTCAGTATTGTTATGACTAATAGGTTTTACATCTATTTCTGATACCTGTTTATTGCGACACACTTGTGCGAAATGATTATATTTACCACATCTTTTGCATTTTACACCTTTAGCAGGACATCTAAACCGGTGGATTTGGCCACATCTGCCGCACGTCTCTTCTTGCTTGGTGGACTGTGAACGACGAGATGAAGTACCTCTGTTTGTATGTCTTGATATATTATGTTGCCTCGGTCTTGACTTGTGAGAAGTGGAGCTGGACTCGACTCGGCCAACAAATGAGGATTCTTCCAGTGTTTTCGCCTGCTGCCTTGTGGTTTCCATCTGCTTTGCGAGTTGGACGGCATCGTCTAGTGTTTGTGGTTTATGGGTAAGAATGCGCTCTTTGATATACTGATTGTTGGAGTTGAGATTGAGACTGAATATATCACGGAGTAAATCATCATGTAGAGTCTGAAAGTTGCATTGCCTACTGATATTTCTCAGGTCTGTTATATATTCATCTATAGACTCTTGCGGTCCTTGACGCCGGTTAAACAATCTGTGACGCTCCATGGTTACGTTTACTTGGGGAATGAAATGATTCGTAAATCTCTCTGTAAGCTGGTTAAACGTAACTGTGTCGATATCCATATCGAAAGAGTAGAAGATGGTAAGTGCGTCAGTACCTATGAAATGCAGCAAAATGGCTACCTTGCGGTCATCTTTTGCTTGATCCAAGTTGTTGGCGCGCATGTAAATTTTTAACTGCGTCATCCAGTTCTTCCAAGTTACTGGCATGTTGTTGGACTTGAGGTCTAGGGGCCTCAGTCCTTGGCCTACAGTCAATCCCATTGTACACGTGTCGCCGTTGGCACCATCTTGTCCGTCGGTTGTGCGCGTAGCTGTATCTTCTGTTTTGGGAGGCATCTTGACGCTCTGGCTCTGATGCCACCACTTCTGACACCATGTAAGGTTCTTGAATAATCATACAACTTGTTAGGATGCGTGAATATATGTAATTCTTATAAAGATATCTCACAATGATCCAGTAGAGCACACTGATGCACGTCCGACATTATTGGGCCAGTGTTGCCATGTGACAGTAAGGCTCCTTCTAACTTAACGCTGAGGGTAGAATCACGCAAGTAGTACTGAATACATTAAAACCGAT
This sequence comes from Epinotia ramella, assembly GCA_947578815.1. Classification (NCBI taxonomy): domain Eukaryota; kingdom Metazoa; phylum Arthropoda; class Insecta; order Lepidoptera; family Tortricidae; genus Epinotia; species Epinotia ramella. The sequence continues at coordinate 9,449,497 of OX388226.1, read as the reverse complement.
CGCAGGCCCTCCTTCAAAATGATCTCTACATGGGAGCCACATTAAGAACCTCATTACTCGTAGCAGACAAGATATTGTATGTCCTCCTAAGGCCTAGTGTAGTGTAAGAAATAAGGAAAGGAAATTATTGTTTCAAAAAACGACCGGTACAAGAAAACAACTCTGTCATCATCATCATCATTTTCAGCCTTTAATAGCCCACTGCTGAGCATAAGCCTCTCTTCGAGTACGCCACTTATCCCGGTCCAACAACTCAACACCAACAACAACAACTCTGTACCAATTGAAAACGATTGCCATTCTTTTAAGGTAATATATCCTTTCATTCTTCATAAGCCAGGGTGCCTTTCCACCAGAGATGTGCTATGCCATGCTATGCTACGTTTTCATACATTTGAAACGTAGCTCCAGCTACAGCTACGTTTCAAATGTATGAAAACATAGCATAACACATCTCTGGTGGAAAGGCACCCTTAGGAGGATAATAAAATAAAGCTTGTGTTACTACTATAGTGAAATTGCCCTTACATACAATATTTGACAGCTGTCCAAATACAATTTATGCCATCATATGTCATCATTGACGTTTACTGTACCGGGATGACGGCTGTCAAAGAAATCTACTACTAACTAAGCTGGCAGCTTTCTCGCACAGCGGATTAGTATTGCTATACAGCGAGGCAATGCTGCCAGCATCTTTGGTATGATGCCACGGGGGCCCTTTTTAAAGATGTTTAAAGTTAGCCGCAGATTCTTCTATTATTGTTATTGTAAATAGTTTTTTCATCACACTTGCTCGAAAAGGGCTTCATAATGCGCAGACATACAGAGCTGTAATAGCCTGTGTTACGCCCACGGGCGTAATGGTTTTTTTCTTTAAATTGTATCTGTCACTCATGCGGCAGTTACAGAGCAAAGAGGTTTTTATATCAAATACGATGTCTGAAAACGTATTTATAAATAAATATAAACTTAAAAAACTACTTAAACATGTTTAACTGAATTATTTACAGATTTAATATGTAGTTATTTAGTGTCTATGTAAAATGTTTTTAAGTGTTTTCAAATCGTGGCTGTATACCGAAGGGTCTTGCCATACGCGCCTCACGTCAAATTCAACAAAATGGACGACTGACATGTTGAAGTTTTTATTACGATTTGTATTAATTTCATCTAAAATGTATTTGTTTCCTCGCAAATGTGATGAAAAACATTGTGTATAACACGGGCGTAAGAATATTGCAAACGCGAGTCATCAAAAGCCCTCCGCCTTCGGCGTCGGGCTTCTGATAGACTCTTGTTCGCAATTTTCCACTTCCGCCCCTTGTTAAACAATGTACTATATATTCGTTCTCTTTGCATAATATGTATATTTAATAATAAAAGCAGCATGGTTTAGTCATTATTCATTATAGAAGATATATTTACCTTTGCGGCGAGGAAGAGCGCCGCCGCTGCGATTGCATTGCGGTGGAACTGCGTGAACGAGTGGAACGCGTAGAACCGGTGCATATACACAATCGCCGTGTTTATACATAGTTGCGAGCTGTGCTGCGGTTAAGGAAACTTGGAAGCATACAATAATATGGTACTTGACAACAGGAAAAATAAATTCCTCATCGGGAGCGCCATAATGCGCTGTTGTCCACGTTAATCCCCTAGCCTGATCCCCCAGGGGAAAAAAACGGTTAGGTTGTTAGTTGAACTGCGACCCTACAGCGCGCGAGCCGAGCGAGCGAAGCGAGCGTGACGCGGTAGCGTCCGGCGAAGCGCCATAACCGAACATTATCATTTTTTCCTAGTTGAATATAAAATAATTGCCGCTAATTCCCCTGGGGGATCAGGCTAGGGGATTAACGTGGATAACGTGCATAATGCCAGGTCTGCGTCACCCGCATACAGCGGACAACTCGCAAAAATACTCCGAAAACATCATGCAACAACTTATTTTTGATATTTTAACGGGTTTCAAATACATAAAGATCGATATATTACAGATAATCGTGCCGTCACGTGTCCCTATTGCCCTACAAACATCATACTGAAACATGGATAAAGTTGAGACTTGTGATAAATTATGATGCCAGACTGTTTGACATCACTCGGTGATTCCAAGGTTAAGTTAACCTTAACAGAATTATAAATACTCTTACAAATAATATAAATTAATACATACCTCGATACAGACTTAATAAAACATGAATATTCATTAATTCAAAGGATAAACAAAAGTGTATCATAATGGTGCTATGGAAGTATAAAGTATGACCATCTGAACTAACATTTTGTAATTATCTCAATCAGCTGTACATTATTTGAGTTAGTATTAACAACTCAAGGAGTTTTAGAATAATGTAGAAACGATAGAAACTATACCATGTACTCTTGATTAAGTAAACTGAACTAAAAATATAAATATCGTTCAGTCAGCAGAAGTAGCTACGCTAAGAAGTAGATAGTCCTTATCATTAGACATCTCTCTTGACATTAGTCATGTGTAGGTAATTTTGACTTGGCCCGTTTAGTTGCTGCCTACTGGACCTGAGGCACAACTATGTTACAAAAAAGCTGGTGAAAGAATTTTTGATATTGGATGAAAAGCTCCAGAGATATTTACAGTTAATTAATAGCAGTGTATCATCAGTAATTTTTTGTCCTTTTTATTTTATTATTCTGTTTGCTTATGATGTAGTTGTGTTTGTGTATGAGTAGGTATGCACATCTTTAAGATCCTGTAATTGGCTTTTTTGTTATTAATAAGTTTTATAGCTGTCAGTTTGGTTCTCCTGATAATAAATAAACAAATACACTAAGCTACAAAATGTACAAAGTATTACCACTTTAGTATAGCAAATAAATAATTCCTTTTAGAAACAAAAGGGGTTTAATTGTGGATCACTTTTTCGGGTTTTTCCTAGACCCGCATTCCAATGAACTTTGCCTAAGTTATGATTACCATAATAAATGAAACCTTTAAAAGCATTTCTTTTAAAACTACTTTGTATGTATCTAGCAACGTTTACACAGCAGCTAAAAATATATTATAAGATTTATAAGTCCCATCCATAAGCAGAATAGTAGTTTCAAGGTGAACTCAACATCAGCTTGGGACATTTAACGTTTACACACAATTTAAACGTCAGCTATACTTGAAACCATAATTAGATTCCAAAAAAATAACCATTCGAAATGCTTGAAGTGGCCGTGACCGTGACGTCGAAATTGCCCCGAATTTCCGGCAAATCGGCAATTTTTATCGCTCGTGTAAAGGCGCTCTTACACTTGCTTCGCTCTTGCCCGTGTAAGAGCGCCTTTAGACTCGTAGGCTATTCTCCCGCCGCACCGCGTCCTGCCGCGGTGCGCGGTGCGACAGATTTTTTACACGCGCATTGCCGCGTCGGGGCAGTGTGTTTTAATAGGCGTGTTTTCTATATAAATTGAGATTCTTGCATAGTTACAATGGTAAAATCTGTTGCTCCGCGCACCGCGGCGGGACGCCGTGCAGTGGGAGAATCGCATAAAGGCTGCTTTATACACAAAAACCGGCCAAGAGCGTGTCGGGCCACGATCAGTGTAGGGTTCCGTAGTTTTTGCAATTTTTTTCAAAAACTATTCAACCTATCAAGTTCAAAATAATTTTCATAGAAAGTTTTTATAAAGTTCTACTTTTGAGATTTTTTTCATATTTTTAAAACTTATTGACGACCGGTTAGTCTAGTGGGTAGTGACGCTGCCTACGAAGCTGAAGGTCCTGGGTTCGAATCCCGGTAAGGGCAAATATTTGTGTGATGAGCATGAATATTTCAGTCAGAGCCATGGATGTTTTCTATGTATTTAAGTATTTCTAGCTATTAAATATATCGTCGTCTAGTACCCATAACACAAGCCTTATTGAGCTTACTATGGGACTAGGTCGATTTGTGTAAGATTGTCCCCTAATATTTATTTATTTATTTATTTAATTGTTCAAAAGTTAGAGGGGGGGGACACATTTTTTTTTACTTCTGGAGCGATTATCTCCGAAAATATTAACATAATCAAAAAATGATTTTAGCAAACCCCTATTCATTTTTAAATACCTATCCAACAATATATCACACGTTAGGGTTGAAATGAAAAAAAAAAAAAACACTCCCCACGTTACGTATAGGGGAGGCTAATAAAATAAAATAAATCACTTTTTATTTTACCACTTTGTCGGCGTGATTGATATACATATTAGTACCAAATTTCAGCCTTCTAGTGCTAACGGTTACTGAGATTATCCGCGGACGGACGGACAGACAAAGCGAAACTATAAGGGTTCTTAGTCGACTATGGAACCCTAAAAAACCGATAGGTCCTTGCCTCATTTTGCATTGCTCACCCTGCATAGAAATGTGCATGTGCCATTTTAACCTGCTTGCTTTTGTAAAATACAAATACCCAACCTGTTCGGCATCAGGTATGAATCCCTACCTCAGTTACCTGTTGGCAAAAAATCCACAAAAGATTTCAATGACTTTGCAATTGGCTCTTTTGTTGAAATTGTTGTGAAATGTTTTGTGGATGTTTTTTAGCCACCTGCGTTAACGGATCAGTGGTTCAAACTTAACTTAAATAATTAAGATTGTAGGTATTCTCAGCATAGCAATATAAAATAATCTTTATTTTATTAGCGTCAAGTATTATACGGAAAAAAGGGTGCCAATTTACACCAACTAGGAATGCAATTTTACGAGACTGAATCTCGAACAAGTTTCGTGCGAGATCTCGCGAGATTACAAGATTGAACTTTCCATATAAAACACAGCATGAGCATGACGAAAGTTTCATCTGACTTAAATTGTACTCTTTTTAATTACACTAAAATAGTCATTGTATTGTAGATATTTTGACAAAAAACGGATGTATATTATAAACCACTACATGCAGTTTTTATTTTTATTTCACATGTTGATAATCATTAAATGGATTCATAGTATTTGCTTACGTTTTCAGTGAAAAACGCCCAATCTCGCGAGATCTCATAAATCTCGAAATCTCGTGAGACCTTGGCTAGGTCGGAAATCTCGCGAGATTGCATTTCCTAACACCAGCAGTAAGATTGATAAATACTTCTTTTTTTTTTTTGAAACATAGTTTTTTATTTCAAATGGTTTAAAAGATACTTTAGGGGTAGCCTCTAATTCAAAAAAACTATTCTCGAATTTTATTCAGTACGACCTAAACAAATAGGCTAATATTTAATCTAACTATATTTTTTTATTTATTAATTATTAGTAGGCACTACCTATATAGTTTATTTGAAACCTTAACATTTTCTTTGTTACTTATTCTCCTAAGATATCTTCAATAGCCGATGAAAGTGTCAAATGAGATAATCAATTGAATGTGAACTACTGACATACTTATCACAAAGAACTTTCCAACTGTACTGCAGACATTGCGCGGGCGTCTTTCTCAAATTATATTTCCATACTAGCTTTTGTCCGCGGCTTCGTTCGCGTTGACTTCCTTTTGTTCTACTTGTACTGGGATAAAAAGTATTATATATATGTATATTAAAATCAGTTTTTTTTTTTTATATTTATTGCTTCTTTAAATTCGCACCACATAACTTTTACTCTTAGGCGTGAGACTTGCCAACCAGTCAGACGAGGACGTGACTTATTGCCACAATCCACATGCGTCAAATATCTTGGGTTTTATTTTGATCGCAGAATGACATGGAAAGATCACATAAAGCACAAACGCGGGGAAATCAACAACAGATTTAGAAACCCATAGCTTCTAGGGAGGCAGTCCACGCTATCCCTCAGCAATAAGTTGAGAGTGTACAGCTCAATCATCAAACCAATTTGGACTTATGGGATCCAGCTATGGCCTTCAGCCAGCAAGTCGAACATCCTCTGCCTTCAACGAGCACAAAACAATATTTTGAGGGTCTAACCAACTGAGCTTTCAGAACAATATGTCTCGACCACTAAATCTTTCAATCAGTTCCTTCTTACAAAGGGAGGCGTGTAGCGACATCTACCAGAAAACATGGTTTTCTTAACGGCACCAACGTCTCAAATCATATTAAGAAGTCGTCAGTAACGATAGGCGCATACTAAATCAATTTGTAATGTAATGCTGCTAATAAAATTATAAATCTAAATAAAACGAAAAATTCTTTACATGTTAATCCATTACATACAAAAATTCATCTTAATCCGTTCAGCCGTTTTTGCGTGATTTAGTAACACACATCCAAACTTTCGCATTTATAATATTACTAGCTTCCGCCCGCGACTTCGTCTGCGTGTTCCCGTTATAAAAACTATCCAATATTTTAATCCAGGCTATAAACTATCTTCATGCAAATTTTCATCAAAAATGGTTGAGCCGTTTAAGCGTGATTGAGTAACAAACATCTAAATATCTAGTCTAGTTTGTAAGTTTATAATATTTATTTAGGGGGTAAACTTTTCTGTATCTTATACTATTTATTGAGTGGACTGTGATCCCATTTCAAAACCTTTGTATTTTAATAACAGATATCATAAATTATCTGATTATGATAAGATTGATAAGATAAAGCAGGGTTTAATCTTGATGCAGCCGTCTCCACAAGTGTTTGGGCTGTCTACTGTTTTCTTTTTTGTTATTCTGTTAACAGTATTACTCTTTTCATTGATATAAATTTTAATATATAATACTGAAAATTGAAGATAAAGTATACAGGGTATATCAAAAATGGGGTTCACACCGATCACAAAATTGTTCTTCATGAAATGCTACTTCATCCAAAAAACAACCATTGCATATCAATGTATTCACAGGCAAAATTAGGATCTTGCAAGCTTATTAAATAATGCTGGAATTTCAAATGTTAAATGTACTGTACAGTCACTGGCATTAATATCTGCCAATACAAAGCTGACATAAATATCTACACTGACATATTTCTAGGGCCATCAGGATGAATCAGATACTATTTATTGCCCGCATTGTTATGGTGGCAGATAATAATGCTGGTGTACCGTGACAGTTTCAGAAAGTACTTATTATAGGTTAAGGCGCCGTAGGTTCATGGTCTTCTCTCCCTCTCACTGAGCATAAGCGTGAGCGAGATGGAAGTGCGTGCTCGGAAGCGGGGATATCATGTTTTTTAATTTTAATTTATTGGCCGTTTAAATAAATAAAAATGTAAACAATGATTTCCCTCAAACATGATATTGCCGATTTTTAGAAGCAATTTTAATATTTATAGCTTTTGTGCATAAGTTGATACGAATATTTTAAGTGTATTTTCGTGTGTTTTAGACCTATGTTCGTGATTTTTTTCTATCGAGCGAGATTTGCTTAATCATGTTTTGGAGCACTGATTTCGCTGCAGAAAAGCCTCAAGATTACTATTCGTATTTTTTTGAAACCATATTATTATAAACAGACGCAATATGACGCGGTTTGGTTTGATGAACAACTGAATTTTAAATTTCATTACGAGGTTATTACAAAAAAAGCTAACCAATTGCTTGGATTTATTCTTCGAATCACCAAAGACTTTAAGAGACCGAACAGCCTACTTTGTCTCTTTAACAGTCTCGTGCGTAGTGTTCTTGAGTATGGTTCCAATGTTTGGTCTCCGTTTTACGCCGTTCACTCCAACAATATTGAACGAGTTCAGAAGAGATGCCTTAAAATTATGTCGTATCGATACAAACCAGAACTCAAACATCAGAGCTATGACCAGCGACTGTGTTCATATGGGATTTGCTCCCTTGAATCTCGTCGTCTACTACAGGATTTATCATTTCTTCACAAACTTCTCCATTCCAATATCGACTCACCGGAAATCCTGTCCCTTGTTACTTTCAATACACCCCGATTTAGATCCCGTGCTCCTAAAATGTTTGCTCTCCAGGTATATAGGAACAATACTTCTTTTTACAACCCCATTGTAAGAATGTGTCGTCAGTATAATGATCTGGTATCGAAACACAGTGACATTGATATATTCAACTCACTACTTACGACATTTAAGAGACAGTTAGTCGGAATTCTCGGTCATCGTGCCTCTAACGTCGGAACATCCTAACCTCTTAACTTAAATTAAATTCAGATTGGTGAAATTAGTGTTCTGTTCTGTTTTATTCTATTTTATTTTATATTACTTTAATTCTTATTTAGTTTTACTTGGTTTTATTTTGTTTCTTTTCTGCTCATATGTAAATGTAAACATAAAATAACAATACATACTTATGATCTAGTTCGCATGCTTAAGCATATTGTTATGTATAATTTTAGTGTAGTTTTTAGGATAGTTCACGCTTGTTGTTACTTATAATCATGCTGTGCATACATGTTTTGGATGGCATTCCTAACTAGAACCCCTGATGTATCTTGTACTATCTATGTAATGAATGTTATCTGTTTTGTGTGCCTAATAAATAAATAAAAAATAAATTATATTGTTTCAAAAACTCTGTTCGCTTAACTTAGCTGAACCTACGGCGCCTTAAGATTGAAAATATATTGAATCAAGTGAGTTGATGTTGTAAATGAATCAAGACACAAGTATGTTTCTTATGTTGTTTTCCTGGATTTCTATTTCCTAGGAAAAGATTTCAGTGTCAATGCTTGTAAGTTAAATAACAAAATGTTATGGAAAAAAACTGGGCTGCTGCCAGATTCTCAATTTCTCAGTTAAAATCTCTGTAAAAAAAGTATATCAATGATTTTGCTCTTTCTTTGTTAGCTCCCCACACTAAAACCACTGAACCAATATTGTTAATATTCGGAATGGAGATAGTTTGCGTCTTGGAGACATAGCATAGTTTTTATCCTGGAAATAATCCCGTAAAGCGTGAAAGTTTGTATGGAGCTACGATATAAACGAGTTCCACGCGGACAATCGCGGGCAGAAGCTAGTTTGTATAAGTTTACATTACTGCATGCAATATTGTTTTCCCTATTGATTCGTAGTTGTTTGTGTCGCGTTTCTCAGAAGCTATGACTCATATCGCCTGTTACCGCTGATTGCACTTAATACGACGGACAATAACGCGCCATTTTCATACAAACATACAAATAACAAAATATGTGAATGAAACTTGTGTTTAACTGACTGATAATGCTTACTCGTGCCTCATTGGAGTAAATAATATATGTACAATAGAAAACTGGATTTATCTCGAAACGCGAGTACCTACCAGGCGCGCAGAAGTCAAGCGGTAGTCTCGAAACGGGAATGTGTGAGTAAAACGCGAATTCCGAGACTTGGATGTAATTATAGACATACAGGGTCGATCACCACGCAACGTCATCGGCGCTCAGACAGCTGGGAGGATCACTGACCCACAAAACACGCCATCACGCGCGACCCTAACCTAAAACATCCGACTTTCAACACCTATTTCCAACCGAATATAGGCCTAATTATAATGCGTACTGCTCTTACCTTGTACTATTGCGGCGACGCGAAACGGACAGCGGGAAATCCCAGCATGAGAAGCGAAAGTAAATGACGCCGTGCAAGAAAGCGAATTTCGTCATACTTTTAACTTTCATACACCATCACTGTACACTTTTATCACTGTTTCATACTATTGCTATGATGTTGAATGTAGATTTCATTAATGAAAACACTGTTTTGAGGCGTGTAGTACGCATTTTGAACACATGACTCGACAAAACAACAAATTCACCACTATATGAAAAAGGATACACTTGAAGCCTCTGGCCCATATCCTGGATTAGATTTGCGGCTTGCTGCCTATATGCTAGTTCCTTATCTGCATCTAAACCGCATTTTCTGCTTGCTGAACTCTGTAGTTGTTCTTTTGAAAAATACCATTTTTCTTGTCCGCCAGCCATTGAACGGATATTCCAATGACTGCGCGCGAGGGAGCACGACGGAAAGTTGCTCTCCGTCTAAGTGCGTGAGTGGGAAAGGGACAGCGCTATTACAGCGGCGACCGGATGCGGACCACGTTAACATTTGAGTGACTTACACAATATTTTTATACCATTTTGAAATACTATCACATACGCTGTGTATCGTTTGAAAACTAAAATTTTATTAAGATTTATGATATAAATATGACCACAAAGTGAAACTAAAAAAAATTCGTCACGTTTCGAAAATTTTACACAGACGCCATTGCAAAACTTGTCTGTTAACGCAGTGAGATCTCCGGTGACATAAAGATGATCTGAAACAAACACAGGTATGTTTCACGTTATCACTATGTTTCTTCTTGTAGTATAACTTGTGCGCTTTCATTTGTGCATATTTTAGATACGATTCATCCACTTTGAAAGGAAAATATTCGACTTGAAAATTACAGACCTACGTTCTATGTCACACCGTGAAAATGGCCGACCCACCACTGTTTACAATACACTTCATAATTTGTTGTGAGGCAAAATAGTAATTTATCAATTAACCGCTAGGTAATGACATGGTAATTAGTTAATTATTTTTCTGCATTATTTTATGTCTTTAGTAGTTCAATTGAACCTCTCCATTACAATGAAGCATTAATAAGAATAAGTTTTGACATCGTGAATGTTGGAATGTGAAAACTTCGCGGTCTACGTAGTTTTCCGATTCTAGAAAATAATAAAAAAACACAGCTCATTCATGCCTTACGTAATTTGAGCTATTTAAAACTTTTCTTCGTATTTAAATTAGTGCAATAGTGTCGACGTTTGATGTTTTGTACTGTTAGCGAATATTTTTGTTTGTAAATAAAACTTTCAATATGTTACCAATAAGAAGTGAACATAAGCAATATTTATATTCTCGTAATATTATGGTCAGGGAATGTAAGTTAATCATTACTATTTTACCATTTATTTAATTAAGTATATAGGTATCATCGTCTTCATTACTGTAAGAGTAGATTTATTAGCACGCCTTATTCATCAAACTTAGCAAACTTCTCTTACCTGAAAATGTGTTTTGTCCCTTTCTCACAAACATAAATGTCGAAGTGACAGACAAGGACAATCATTTTTTTTACTGAAATAGGTGCAAAGGAGTTTTTTGAATAAGTGCATAACATTTTACTATAGGACACCTGTACCTGCACGGCAATCACGGGACGGGCCTCGAGCTGTGTCGCGGCGAGATAGATGATCCGTCTCTTTCTAGGCGTTCTAATTAAATTGATTGAGACTGATGATGCCGCTTTAAACCATTGTAGACCTTAATACAATGGAATAAGGTGCTAGTAGGTAGTTAGTAGCGTGCCTCCGCCGCGCCGCTTCAGTATAATTTAAAATACGTCTCCTTAGTGCCTTACTAGCACCTTATTCCGTTGTATTAAGGTCTACAATGGTTTGAAGCGGCATCATGCCTGCACCGCGCCCTGCGCCTCGCCCTCGCCGTATGCCGTCTCTATTTGGTTTACGCCTATGATAGCCATGCTGGTATGGATATGTTTCTATATCAAAATGATAAGGCTGTCGCACTTCTACAACCGGTCAGGAGCATCCATAGGTTACGGTTTCTCTACCATCGGGCAGACGTAACACTGGTTTGCCGCGATCCTGGTAGTATTACCACGGGAAGCATACCCTATTAAACCAGAAAATAATTTTCCTAAACGGTCCAGGCATCTTGGAGTAATCGGGGAACGTACATAAAAAATACAAGATTCCGACGAATTGAGAACCTCCTATTTTGACGCCGGTTAAAATATTTCATACCTAGCCCATACTGTCCCACTGTTGGGCAAAGGTCTTTCTTCCACGCATCTCTTATCAACTGCTAATACCACTCCACACTAACGGCTGTATTCATAATAAACGTCCTACAAGCCTGTTTTTTTTTGAAGTGAAAACTTCTTTAGCGGCGCTGAGCACTTTTTGGGATGGGGAAAAATTGTTAAATACGCGACAGATTTTTGTGACGTCAGATGTGAAGGAGGTCACCAACTTTTATATTTTGCTGCTAGCCGATTCGACTTCATTCAAAACTGAACGCTATTCGTAAGAGTATAAAGCCGTTAAACACTTTTTGCAATAGCATATTCTGCAAATAAATTTGTAATTTTGTCCAAGCGTCCTTCACCGTTTTGCTATTGAGCAAATTCGAATAGTTCGAATTTGGACGTTATTCCTACAGAGATAAAGCTTTGAAAAATATTTGGCAATGGCAAAAACAAATTGGTATTTTGTTTGCCGCCGCGGAAGGGCTCGCCGGCTCGTCGCACCCAACGCGCCCGCGGCCCGTCCGCCTAAATAATTGATAATTGTTTATAAATTTGCGTCAAATTCATTTTTAGGGTGCCACCGTAAGATGTCACGTGACCTGATCGAAAAACTGTTACAATGTTATTGGCACTCCTGGAGTGCAACCCGGTCTTTTTTTTAATTTGTATTCGTTCATTCGGACAGGCTAAGACCATGGGCCATACTGCCTCTTCTTCAGTAAATATAAAACAAGCCTGTTTTAACTAGAATGGCGCTAAAATTCGTTTGTCCTTATCTGTCACTTTGACATTTGTGTTCGTAAGAAAGGGACAAAGCACATTTTATTTAGCAGAGGCATTGTTTGCTGAAAACAGACTCACGCCGAGAACCCCCGAATACACCCGAGAAGCGTGAATGTGATCGCTTTCTCGCCGTCTTGCGCGCAACTTCTCGCGAGAGTCTGTACCGGGCTTTAAGTTTTATGAATAAGGGGGTAGATGTTTATGAAATTTATTTAAAAAAAATCATGAATATAATGCTCATCTTCGCTGGGCACACATTTTAAAATGTAACTTCTAAATTCCAGTTGATCCCACCATGTCGCAGCCACGCAAGGTGATCCACCTTCCTAAGCTGCGGATGGTGAGCGGACGGGCCAGCGGCATCCGGATCACCAATGTCCAGACCATCCGTCCACCGGACCCTGAACTGGTGAAGAAGCAGGAGGAAAGCAAGCTGAGAGCACAGGTACGAGGGGCGGCTGAAAAGTAATCTCCTTGGTTAAAAAAATATGCGAAAATGATACTGGCTGAAATGCATTCTTGTTCTTTGGTTATTCTTTTTTTGAATTATTTGACGTTCATTTGTTTTTTCCGTTCCATTTTTCTACAATTCTCGAATGTTTGCGACATATCGGTTGAAAAAATGAATATCGCTAAAATTTAACATCGTGCAGTGATTAAATTTCTAACAAAAGAAGGAAATACTCCCTCACAGATCCGAGAACGTATGATGTGTGTGTTCGGTAGTTCGTGCCCTTCCGAATTTACTATAAAGTTTTGGTCTAAACAATTTAAACTCGGTCGTGAGAGCTTGGAAGGTGACGCTCGTAGTGGAAGGCCGGTTTCTGCCGTTACAAACGAAAATGTAGCCAAAGTTAAAAAAATAATTTTAGAAGACCGACGAGTGAAGCAGTGGGAGATTGCTAGAGATGTGGGCATCAGTAAAGAAAGAGTCAATGAGATAATTCATGTGCATCTGAATATGTCCAAGGTGAGTGCACGTTGGGTCCCCAGAATGTTAACGGCGTTTGACAAGGACCGACGTGTCAAATGTTGTGAGGAGTTTTTGGAAATGAGTCGAGGTAATGAGGAAAAATTGTTTCTAAAATGGTGACGTGTGATGAGACCTGGATTCGACAGTGGGACCCCGAAAGCAAACAAGAGTCTTTGCAGTGGAAATTCAAGGATGAGAAGCCTCCTCGGAAGTTTAAGGTCAGGCCGTCGGCAGGCAAACTTATGGCTACCGTATTTTGGGATACAGAAGGAATTTTAGTAATAGATTATTTACCAAAAAAAAGGACAATGAATGCTGAATATTATTCCAGCTTACTGCATCAGTTACGAGACGCGATAAAAGAAAAGAGGAGGGGTAAACTTAGCAAAGGGATCCTGATTTTACACGATAATGCACCTGTGCATACCGCCCGCACAACAATGCTTACCATGAAGGAATTAGGGTTCGATGCCGTTAACCATCCACCTTACAGTCCAGACCTAGCCCCATGCGACTATTTTTTATTTAGACACCTCAAAAAAGATCTCCGAGGAAGACGATTTCTGACCGATGACGAAATGAAGGCTGCAGTTAGTGACTTTTTTGACGAGAAACCGAAAGATTTTTTTTTTCATGGGTTAATGTCAATATTTGACAAATGTAATAAGTGTATTTCACTAGCAGGGGACTATATTGAAAAATAAAAAAAATACATACATGACAGTCTTTTGTTTCATACTTAGGTAGATTTCTTTTCAGCCGCCCCTCGTATGTGTTACATGGTTACATAAGGATTGGATGGAGGGACTGATTTCGGTTACGGTTGTACCGGTATGAAACCGGTATTCCATTACGGTACCGTAATGGTGTAAAGGTTACGCGCGCCGCGCCAACATAACAGTACCGTAACCGTTTTGAAATATCGGTTACCGGTATTCGATTTAAAAGTTACCGAAACCGTTGTAATACCGGGTCGAAACCGGTTTTTATAAAGGTAATCGAAAAAATAAGCGAAATTACACTTATACGGACAACTTCTTCCAATAGGAACGAACGAACGAATCAGAAAAGTATCAGAACAGTACCGACAAAACTGAGAGACAAAACGGCAGCCCCGGCTGTTTGAAAAATCAAAGTATCGGTAACCTTTAAAAAGCGGCTACGGTACCGAAAAAAATTAAGGTTACCGTTATATTTTGATAGCGAAATATAAAGGTTCCGCTACCAAAACCGATATGGCGTCATATCGGTTTTAAACATACCGGTATTTTTCGGTTATGCAGTCCCTGCCAAAAGCAGAACCTACTAATATGTAGTTCAAGTAAAACCAGTCTTAAAATAAATGCCCGTCCACTTATATAATATTTCTTTTCTGTTTTTAAGTTTACCCACATATTTTGTAATGGCCTTACCAATTTAGAATTAACGTTAACCCGTTAGCGGAATCCTGTTCCACCGTGATACAGTTTTCACTAGTAACAAAAGATGCTTACTGTTTTAAATTACCCACTTGGCTACCATATATTTGTACCTATTCTGTAAAGCCGGCTGTACACATTGGGCCATCGTTGGCGCGTGAGCAGGATGAAGCTATGCGTTAGAGGAAGAGGGCTATAATTCGATCTCATTCGTGTACATAGCTGCATCCTGCTCACTCGCCAACGTTGGCCCAACCAATGTGTACAGCTGGCATAAGCTGCTATGACATATGTGAAGGCGAAATAAAGATATTATATGTATATTACTACTAGCAACCCGCCCCGGCTTCGCACGGGTACTATATTATACATATAAACCTTCCTCTTGAATCACTCTATCTATTAAAAAAAACCGCATCAAAATCCGTTGCGTAGTTTTAAAGATCTAAGCATACATAGGGACAGACAGCGGGAAGCGACTTTGTTTTATACTATGTAGTAAAGTAGGATTAAATGGATTTACATAAAGTTTCTTACGTTAAACGCTATTATCGACCGGTTAGCCTAGTGGGTAGTGACGCTGCCTACGAAGCTGAAGGTCCTGGGTTCGAATCCCGGTAAGGGCAAATATTTGTGTGATGAGCATGAATATTTGTTTCTGAGTCATGGATGTGTTCTATCTATTTATGTATTTCTATCTATTATATATATCGTCGTCTAGTACCCATAACACAAGCCTTATTGAGCTTACTATGGGACTAGGTCGATTTGTGTAAGATTGTCCCCTAATATTTATTTATTTATTTATTTATTATTTCCAGTTACAAAAGGAGATAGTGTCCCGGTCGCGGAGTTGCAGCAATAAGAGCTATGAATGCTTCCTGCCCGTGCTGACCGGCCGGCAGTACTGCGCGAAACACATCCTGCAGGTAGGCACCTGCGTCAGCAAGTTGAATAAGCACTATAATACAGGGTGTATCAAGGGCATGTTCGGTAGCGTATTGCGATTCCAAAAATGCATTAGTTTATTTTTTACAAGCTTTATATTAACTTGCCCTGTTAGTATGTATGGGACAAATCTTGCAAGTAAAATTTGACCCACTTCCCGGTGACCGATTGAGCTGAAATTTTGGGTATAAGTATAGTTTGGATGACAATTCAATATTATGGTAGCATCGGGCTGATCTGATGATGGAGACAGAAGGTGGCCATGGGAATTCAGTACTTAACCGACGTAACCCCGTTGAGTTTGGACTCGTTAGAATCGTCTCAATGAGTAGTTGATGACGGTATACAGAAAAGTATAGTCGGCAATAAAAGCTTGTACCAAAAATTAATTTCTTGACAAAAAACTTATTAATTTTTGATTTATTTTGGTTTACATTGAAATGTTTGTTTTTGTTGACATTGCTTGTGTATGACATCAAAAACGCAAACTCCCTAGAGAGTTATGAAAATCCATAACTCCCGTGGGAACAATTTAGGCCATTGTCCTTCTGTAAATCCGTATACAGGCCACCATTTACGAGCAAGTGTGATAAATGTGCGTGTGTGTGATGATGTGTGTGTGTGTGTGTGTGTTGAGTGTGAGTTTTTTTTCTCAAACATGCAATGAAATATTGACGTTGTGTTCTTGATAATGGGCTTCGAAGTGTCACGTTTCGGGCGCAGCGAAACGAGAGACCCGTAAAGGCATTTCATACAAAATTTGTGGCACAGGATCACGGCGTTCAGGCACGAAAGTTAAAGTTCGATTTCTTGGAGTTTTTTTTTTATTTATTTCATTGCAAGTTTGAGAAAAGCACTATACATACATACCTCGGCGGCATACTTCCCGGCCTCTGTAGTAATGTACTATTAACGCCTGTATCATCATTGCAGGACCCCACCGCGCCGTACCGACAGTGTGGCCACACCAGCGGCGGGACGCGGTGCGGCCTGCCCGCGCCCGCGCAGCCCGACCCCAGGGACCAGCGGGACCAAGGGTAAATGCACATTCACTATGGGGAAAATGCCCACAATACATTACATTCAATATTTGACATATGTCATCCCAGTACAATTTATTATACGTCATCATTGACATCATTGGCATCCGCATCCGTTAAAAATCGATGCAGAGTTTTTGCGGATCTAGTATAATTCACGACAAGAAAAAAGCCAGATATTTTGCCATTAGTAAAAAAAACGTCTTGTCGTTTCTGTGGCCAATAGCAGACGCGTATTTGATTTGTTCGCAACAATTGTGATTTACTATCAACGTGTTTGATGATTGCTGATATCATAAAATGGACGTTGTTTATTTGCGTTTTAGAGTGTCTGACCATAAAATCCGCGTCCGCGGATGTGTGCCCCCAAATATCCGCATCCGCGAATGTCAAAAAAAACGCATCCGCGGCAACCCTGGTTTATTGCACCGAGATGACCGCTGTCAAATATCGGCTGTTGTAAATATCTAACTATAAGGGTTTAGCAAATGTACTCTAACCAGAGGTTGTTCACTCCGTGATTTGGTCGCGCCAAGTACAGTCAGCATCATATAGTTAGTAGCAGCCAAAGTAGCCAAATATATCGGAACACGTCTTTATTACTATAGGAGTAAGGAAGTGTTACGATATATTTGGCTACTTTGGCTGCTACTAACTATGTGATGCTGACTGTACAATGCCTACCGGCCCGCGGGGGTATGTTAGCGCTGCTGCGGCACGCACGGGAGCTAGCGGCGACTGTACGTGTTGATATTGGCAGGTTGTGCTACACGCACGCTCGCGCGGCGCTGGCGGCCCGCGCGCGCTCCGCGGCGCCGCCCCCGCCGGCCTCCACCACCGAGACCCTGCTGCATCAGCTCGACCACTACGTCAAGTGAGCACAGCTTATCATTTATTAATTATTTATTTATTATATTATAATACTAGCTTCTGCCCAAGACTCCGTCCGCGTGGAACTCGTTTATATCGTAGCTCCATACAAACTTTCACCCTTCACTTCATCTTGGGGAATGATGTCCGGGATAAAAACTATCCTATGTCCTTCCCCAGGACTCAAACTATCTCTATACCAAATTTCATCCAAATCGGTTCAGCGGTTTAAGCGTGAAGAGATAACAGACAGACAGACAGACACACTTTCGCATTTATAATATTAGTATGGATTTATTTACACAGCGTTACAGTTGTAACTTAACCAATGCACTGGTAAACATAGGTACATAAAAGAAACTATAAATTATATTGGAACACTGGATTGCCTGCTATCCATCATCTCGCAATACTTTAAACATGCACAACAGACAGGTGCCCATCGCCATGCAAAAAGGTCGCATTCAGGTACTGACATCAGAAGCGCATTGAGAAGCTTCATCGCCCGAACAAATGGCGAGTTTCTGTGCGACAATGTCCGGGCCACTGGCACTGCCAATAAAGGACACCCACGAGGTCTTAGGGTTATTCAAGGGACGTCTGGTACAAACAGTCGCACCAGTTTCTCAACCAAGTCCAGACTATCCACTTCTCCACGTAACACCCTACAAGACAATGTAAGAAGATAATCTGGGGGCACGGCGGTGTCCCCGCCAGTGATGGGCAAAATGTAATCGACTAACGATTAAGATTAACCTACTTAATCGCGACTAACGATTAAACAAGCTTCTGTAAAAAAGTTTTCTGTATACCATCATCAACTACTCATTGAGACGATTCTAACGAGCCCAAACTCGATGGGGTTATGTGGTTTTATTACGGAGGTCCTATGGCCACCTTCTGTCTCCATCATCAGATTAGCTCGATGGTACCATAATATTGCATTGTCATCCAAACTATACTTATACCCAAAATTTCAGCTCAATGGGTAACTGGGAAGTGGGTCAAATTTAACTTGCAAGATTTGATTACAGACAACGGGACAGGTGAAACTAAATAAAAGCTTGTAAAATAACGATTGATCAATCTCAGTCGAGTTCGACTAATTTAGTCACGATTAAATTAATCGTCGATACGAGCGACTAAATCTTTAATTGATTGATGAATTAGATTAATTTTCTCTCGATTGATATCAGGAATGGCGCTCTCGCTCTTTCATACATCTTTCTCTTTCTAATTTTCTTCCTGGGCTTCGTTTAACCTGTATACCCTTATCTAGGAGACCCTTAGAGTCACCATCACCATCTTGTGGTACTGGAACAAGTTTATATCACACAGCCTACTAGAATGATTTCCAGGTGTACAATACATGACAAGACACATCGAATTTTTGTAACATGCTGTGTTTCAATTTTTAATCGAGATTTAATCGTGAAATTTAGTCGATTAAAATGACGATTGATCAATCGTCAATCAAACTCTGCGACGATTAATTTAATCTTGATTGAATTAATCGCGATAAATTTTGTGACGATTGATTGTTTAATCGATTAATTAGTTGATTAAAAAATTAATCGATTAATGCCCATCTTGTCAAGTCGAAAAAACAGTGGCACGGCCGTGCCATCCTTTTCTCGAAGCAGTTCAGGCCATTTTCGACCCCGCTATAACTTTGTTTTGGATCAAACTAGAAACCTGATTTTACAGTAACCAAGCAGGAATTGTATGAACATGGTATATTTCAAATTTCATTCAATTTGAACCAGTAGTTTAAGAATTATAACTAGTCAAAGTTTTTAATTTTGTCATTTAAGGCACTTCTAGCAGACATAGAAGCTTCAAATTTAGAATAAAATTAGTGTTTGGTGTAAAAATCAAGGGATAACTAAAAATAAATTACAATTTCGGTCCAGTTTTCTAGATACACCAACTGCATAAATAAATATATAGGATTACAAAAAAATTGCAATGAATGGGAGAAAAAATTAAAAAGCAAGAGTGGGACTGCATTCATAATTTGTATGTAGGTATTGATAACAAAAGAACCTACTAAACAAAGTGAGATCCCATAAAAAGAGGCCAAGTCTCGAAACTCTTTCACCGTAATAGGGTGTAAGATTACGAAATATTAGAAGTCTCAGGCATTCTTATTAATCTTTATTTGCTAGCTAATTTAAGTTTTGTGAGTGATGCCTCATGTTCAAATTGATAACGTAGTGATGCTATGGATAGTAAACGATCAAATTATCGTAATAAAGTATAAATTATAAATAGTACATTGTTTAACGAGGGGCGTAAGTGCAATATTCTTACGCCCGTGTTATACACAATGTTTTTCATCACATTTGCGAGGAAACAAATACATTTTAGATGAAATTAATACAAATCGTAATAATCTCAACATGTCAGTCGTCCATTTTGTTGATTTTGACGTGAGGCGCGTATGCCAAAGACCCTTCGGTATACAGTCACGATTTGAAAACACTTAAAAACATTTTACATAGACACTAAATAACTACAAATTAAATCTTTAAATGATTCTGCTACACATTAAATTGCAGTCAAATTTAATATAAATATATATTTTATACATATTAAAAGTTGGTTGTAGCAAACTTTTGAAGATATGAAATACACCTTGGCTGATTGGAAACATCCTCAGTCCGAAGTGAAGTATGATGGTTCTATATTTTAAAACTAAACTTAACAGCCCGTGGGAGGTAAAATGGCTATAACTGCTCTGTATGCACGCAAGTAATAAATTGTCCAAGAGTCAATTTAAAGTTACCAATACAATCCTTCCGCTTTTCTAGAAACAAAATTGTATGACAACTATGTACTAAACGCAGTATTTTAGCGACCGAAACAACAATTTACCTGATTTTCTATACAACAATTAGTACAAATGTCAGTTGTGACGTCATACCTGTGTGTCTATCAGTATGAAGCGTCAGTGAGGTAGGGCACAGCGAAATGTCATCCCGCTCGAATTTGGAGCAGCCCAACTGGGGAAGTACCTCCGCCTTGCAGAAGACCACAGCCATAATAACACTACTACTTGCTCTGTAGTAGTGTTGTGTTCCTGGAGGTGAGCAAGGTCGCCAGAGCTCCCGAGGATGCGTTGTGTTGAGAGCGAGGGAATTTGTGCATTCAGCTGTCAACACGGCGGTCGGCAACGCCCATGTTACTCCTTTGGAGTTGCATGCGTCTATAGGCTGCTGTGTCCGCTTACCACCAGGCGGGCCGTAAGCTTGTCTCAAATGTTTGGGTATTTATGTTCTTTAATTGTAGTTGCTCCCATACAAACATTTGTTCCTCTCCAAAAACTGGTTCGAATGACATCATAAAAAAATCTTAGTCATCATACTTATTGCACTTAAGTTTACCATATCGACGCGTGTCTGTGCGAGTGCGTCGCATCGGATGTACAGATTTGATTCACTGCTTGTCGCCATATATCTCATGTGATAATAATAATAACTCGCTCGTATTGCAGGGGTGAGCGAGTGAGGACATCTTCCTGCGCGTCGGCCGTGTCAGTGGTAAGCGAGCCGGAGCCGGAACAATCTGCGCCTTCGCCCGCGGACCCTTTCAGTGAGTACAACATTCAGGACTCTCGAGTACTGAAATAGTTATTTACGGTACGTACAAGTGCCGAAAATAGGAAATTCGCAAAGAGTGGTGATAAATTAAAACACGACCGCAGGGAGATTGCGAATTACCTATTCGCACGTGTATCGTACTACGTTTTACTGTACAATATGGCTCTTTAAAGTTTCGACATATGTACGGAAAGTGCTCTTTCCGCACTAGTGCGGGAAAGTAGCACCATGTGTACTGTAATAGTACATTTCGATGCTAGTGCGGAAAGTATCACGTCATGAGTACCGAGATATGCAAGACTCGGGACTAGTGAAGAATGACAGTTGCGAAAAAATAAGAAAAACAACAAGTAAGGGATTCGAAACTTATATATTAATTCTGTTACATAAAAATTAAATTGAAAAATAATGAAGGTGTTCAAAAATCATTTTTTTAATACAGTTCCATCTTGTTTTTTATTTATTGACATAATAATCAATGGTACAATTTGTACAATTATTGAGTGGGAAAAGTGAAAAGCACTATAGTTCGCGAAAACCAACTTTCCGCACGCTTACCAGCTACGTAAAGTAGCACTTTTTGAGCTACTGTATTAAAAAGATTTTTGAAACCGGATTAGTTCTGCCACAAACTTTACCTGTCTATTATATCTATATATTATATATATATAAACGGAAAAGTCCTCACTCACTCACTTAAATCAACGCCCAGCCTAAACTGTTGAACCTAGAAAGCTGATTTTTTCACAATAGGTAGTTTATGTAACGTAAGTACCCACTAAGAAGGGATTTTTGAAAATTCCACCCTCAAGGGGGTAAAAAGGGGGTTGAAAGTTTGTATGGGGATGGAGTAAAATTTTAAGTGAGAGACTTGAAACTTTGTGTACTGTGTAAAAGGACTCCTTATACAATACAAGAAAAGCAATTCTAGGGTTTTGGAACAACCCACCCCTAAGCGGGTTAAATAGGGGTGCAAAGTTTGTACGGGTGAAATTTGGTATATAGATAGTTAGAGTCCCGGGGAAGGCCATAGAATAGTTTTTATCCCGGAAATCAGTCCCTAAGGGGGTGAAAGTTTGTAAACTACAATAAAAACAGCTAATATCAGTATATCAGACTAGTTGGTAGTACCCTGGGCTACAAAGCTAGTTGTCCCGTGTTCGAATCCCGGTATGGGTAAAAATGTTGGTGGTTGGGGGCTCCTGTCCAATGAAATTGGGGGGTGGAAGTAACTATAGGAGTGGGAGCCCACCCGACGGTTTATTTAATCTTATGGCATACATTATTTTGGCCTTTAAAGTTTGTCACCTTTTAGTACCACCCAGGGGGCACGTGCAGGGTTGTGGTAGGTAGCTCCTGCAGACGCGAGTAACAGTTGTCCCCCCTTTGTCAAGTGAGTGGGCAACTCGACTGTTAGAAGTTCCTAAGCCGCCCGAAGGCCTCTAACTCGGCTTAACGACTACTGTCATAGACCGCAGCCGGGATCAACTGCTTAACGTACGTTCCAAAGCACGGAAGCGCTCATTTATATTAACCACTCAAACATCAGGCGGTCCCCCATCCAAAGACTGACCGCTGCCATCTTTGCTTAACCTGCGTTATCGTTTCCGACTCGCAGGCGCCGCTGAGCTATGAGCGCTTCTTAACCCGACGGTGTTTGTACCCAATCTATAGGGCGGGTTGCGCCTACTTTATTACGGGCCAATGAACGTCGAATATGGCGCTGTTGGCACCTGTCATTCCATAGAAACTTGTAAAGATTGCATACAATCAAAATTACAATTATAGACCATTTGGTGCACCCTTTGATCTTATTGTGACAATAGGGGTGTAGAAACTAAATAAAATAATCAATAAAACTATTAGTTCGGCGACGGCTAATGGCGGATGCAAAGGGAAGACAAGGATCTCGTTTAGGTTATAATTGTATGTGCTTACAGTTTCGATGGTAGAAATAAGAGACGGAGCCGCCGTGTCACTCGCTTATATATCCTATTACATTGATTATAGTGACCTCTAGGCTGGTGCTCCTGAACTATCTATGTATACAGAGTGCTTAATTATATTTTCTCGAAAAAGGATTAAAAATGTAGTCGAATGGAGAAAAAAGCAATGCAATAGATTAAATAATCACAAAGTTATAAGTGTCCAAAGTTTTAAGAAGGTGTTCTGTCCCTTTTTCGCCAAACGCAACTCCATATGAAACGATGACGCTTGGATAGTTAGTGACGTCACTAATAGACGGTAACGTGCCGTGTCCCATCGTGTCGCCGTCAACGACCTGTATATTGTGACGTCACACACTGTTTGCGTTTTCTCTTTAATAAGCAATATTAAAACGGTTGTAGCTGCGTAATTCTTTGAGATATCAGAATGGGATTTTCGTCACTAATCTTGAGTCTATTTGTAATTGCAGAGCAAATAGATGCCACAGCAGTGAACGCGGCATACTCGGCGTCCATCATGGAGTGTTGTAGTGCGAGCGACAGCGACGCGGACAGCGTGACGTTAGGGCCCGAGTACGAGGACGCGCTCTCGGACTATGAGGACGCGCCCGTAGAGGAGGGACCGCTATGGTAAGACTTTGTAACCGTTCCGGCTCTAAATCACTTCGGTAAAGTGTTAGGACTGATACCGGCAAAGCCTTAAGAGGAAACACAAGGACCGTTTTTCCATACAAACGTAGTCCCCTGTTTTATCCCTGGATAATGGTAGTAGAGCAATATATTTTTTTCAGAAATCTGTGGCTACTATCCACATGTTTTTATGTTTCCTTTTTTTCATAAATGTATTCTTAAAAGAGAGAGACCTTCAAAAGCCTAAGAAAAATTCCAGATTTTCCGCTGTGTTCAAACATCCAGAAAACAATTTTGACTAGGTTATTTCATCATCCTCCTCTTCATCCTCCTAGCGTTGTTCCCGGTTGTGGCCCTAAAGGAGCCCGAGGTCCGCTTGGACATCTAAGATTATTTAAAAAAGGAACACATTGCAACATAAAAAAACAAAAAAAATTGTTTAATAGGTCAAGTTTTAGAGAAGGAATCAGGGGACTACGAAACGTTGATTTTACGTACTTTTAATAGGTATTTTCGGTCCCAGCTGCTGTTGTCTCTATCGCGCTCTGCGGGGGGAAGCTTGAGGTTGGCGCGACAGCAATACATTTTTACAAATACCTATTTCTCAATTATGTCTCCTGACGTCAAAATTGCCCCGAATTTCCGGCAATTCGGCAATTTTTATCGTTCGTGTAAGAGCACCTTAAGATAAGATAGGACTGATACCTAAACTTGCAGAAGATACCTGTAGGTTACATACTCTGCCTCGGTCATAGAGAGAGCTACGTTGGTTAGACGAAGCTCAGTACGTCTAGCACAACATGCTGAAAAGTCGCGTCGCGAGCGACTGGGCGTCTCCTGTGTCACTCGCACCGTGCAAATTAGAAAGAGGAGGGTACATCTTTCTCGACTCGCGTCGCGGCGCGGCGTCAGTTGTGCTAGCCCCCCTGGCTCGAGTTTATGACGCTATTGCAAGTTTGACCTATAACAGGGGTCGGCAAACTTTTTAGACAAAGAGCCAGATCCCGGAAAAAGTACGATTTTTCGGAAGCTCAAAGAGCCACAGTACCAAATTTTAGGGAAAACAATAATTTTGGGGTGAGTCTGCGAAGTGGATATGCTATGTTTGGGTTCGATAAAATAATTA
Source organism: Epinotia ramella (assembly GCA_947578815.1). Classification (NCBI taxonomy): domain Eukaryota; kingdom Metazoa; phylum Arthropoda; class Insecta; order Lepidoptera; family Tortricidae; genus Epinotia; species Epinotia ramella. Next base: position 9,424,474 of record OX388226.1, on the reverse strand, counting down.
TATTTGCCTCGTGATTCATGTTTTTTTTTGTCCGATTTTCATAAAAGTACTATTTTTTTGGGGAACCAGCATAATAATGTTTTCAGGCCCCGTAGCATGGATGGCGTAGCGATGGATAGAGCTTCCGTCCCTGGTTGACACCGTTCGATAGAACGAGACGACGCGCCTATCCTATCACTTATCGCGTGATAACGCCATCCATGCTACGGGGCCTGGATGATGTTAGGAAGGCCCAAATGGTGTAGTGCCTCGGGGATGTTCGCAGAGGCACGCACTAATGACTTTCATGCGATTATGCGAAATAAAATTTCATCCCTGATGGCTCGAGTTAGAATAAGTACTAACAGCATCCTGAAAATGTTGGCCGGTAGGTTTGACGGTCCAATACAGGAGTATTGGATTGGACAGGTCAAATCTACATTATTATATATATAGTAAATGTAATATGTTCTCTGTGTGTCAGTCTCTGTTGTGTGTCAAATTGTTGCTGTGTACAAGTTGTGTAACCTAACCTAATAATTAAAATTAAATTAAATTGTAACTAACACCTCTTATATGGGTCGGTGAAGACCTGAAATAAAATATTTCATTCATTCATTCAAAGAGCCGCAACAAACCTTTCAAAGAGCCGCAAGCGGCTCGCGAGCCGTGGTTTGCCGACCCCTGACCTCTGATCTAACTTAAGCCGGATTGCACCATCAGAACCACCATTTCTGTCATTCCATAGAAACTTGTCAAGCTTTCCATACATTCCGATTTTAACGGACACCGCTTACGATTAAAGATAGTTTGCAACCCACCTGCACGGCTATCACGCGACGGCGCGCGAGCTCTCTCGATTTTTCTCGCACTATCCGTCTCTCTTATTAGAATACTTAGAACAAGAGGTAGTGCGAGAAAAATCGAGAGTATGTCGCGGCCGTCCCATGATAGACGTGCTGCTTTATTAATGAGTGGCGTATTTGTATTGATTGTTGTCGAAAGGGTGCCGGTTAAGGTACCGCCCAATAATCGGCGTCCACTATATCTATCTCTCTTTTTAACTCATGCAAAAAGAGAGAGAGAGAAATATAGATGGACGCGGATTATCGGGCCGTACATTAACCGGCACCGTCGAAAGTGCGATTGATCCTGACTACTTTTGGTGAGGTAGGGCACAGCCCGACTGGGGAAGTACCTCCGCCTTGCAGAAGACCACAGCCATAATAACACTACTACTTGCTCTGTAGCAGTGTTGTGTTCCTGGAGGTGAGCAAGGTCGCCAGAGCTCCCGAGGATGCGTTGTGTTGAGAGCGAGGGAATTTGTTCCTTCAGCTGTCAACACGGCGATCCTCAAACATATCAAGGGTCGGCAACGCCCATGTTACTTCCTTTGGAGTTGCATGCGTCTACAGGCTGCGGTGTCCGCTTACCATCAGGCGGGCCGTACGCTTGTTTGCCACCTTCGTTGTATAAAAAAAACTTGCCTTAAATCTTCACTAACTTGACCTTATTTCAGGAGAGCTGGCGTCTACACGGCCGAGGAAGCCGTATCGGAAGCTAAGAGCGCTCTAGTGACGCTACAGAGCGCTTACATTCGCCAGATGTCGCGCCTGCGGTGCCTACTGCAGACCGCGAGGCTCAAGTACCTTAGGGATCTGAAGGCGGAGAAGGAACTTTACTGTGAGTGTATCATGACACGAAGGAAATTAATCAATAACGTCATATTTTCTCGAAAAAGGATTAAAAATGTAGTCAAATGGAGAAAAAATCCACGCAAAAGGTTAAATAATCACGAAGTTATGAAATGAAATGAAAATTATTTAATCCAGACAAAGTCCAAAGTGCATTAAATAAAAGTTAAATAACAATAGACTTACACAATTTAAGAATGTCAAAAAAAAAAAGATCGGGTTGCACTCCGGGAGTGCCGGCAGAAGTGAAAACTCAATAACTTTGTAACAGTTTTTCGATCAGGTCACGTGACATCTTACGGTGTCACCCTAAAAATGAATTTGGCGCAAATTTATAAACAATTATGAATGATTTAGGCGGACGGGCCGCGGGCGCGTTGGGTGCGACGGGCCGGCGGCGAATATAACACCAATTTGTTTTTGCCGTTGCCAAATATTTGTCAAAGCGTTATTTCTTTAGGAATAACGTCCAAATTCGAACTATTCGAATTTGCTCAATAGCAAAACGGTGAAGTACGCGTGAACAAAATTACAAATTTATTTGCAGAATATGCTATTGCAAAAAGTGTTTAACGGCTTTATACTCTTACGAATAGCGTTCAGTTTTGAATAAAGTCGAATCGGCTAGTAGCAAAATATAAAAGTTTGTGACCTCCTTCACATCTGACGCCACAAAAATCTGTCGCGTATTTAACAATTTTTTCCCATCCCAGAAAGTGCTCAGCGCCGCTAATGGTACATTGTTGTAAAGGCTAGAAAGTAGGCAATAGATGGACGAGTGTGTTCGAGGTCCGAGCCGCAGGTGAGGACCTCGAAGGAGACGAGTCCACCTATTGTACTTTTGGCCGGGACATTACATAGTGGTTTTCACGCCTACTGCGAGGAAATTGCAAATAATTATAATTATAAGTCAAAATGAAGTACCTAATGAAAGATCACAATATGAAACACTCGCCAGCAGCAGCAGCAGCGCGCCGGGCCGACCGCGCGCTGCCCCCCACTCCACACGCGAGCAGGCGCGGGCGGGGGTGGGGGCAGGGGCGGGGGGAGCTGATTGTTCGAATCGCTGTTCAAACTGGACTACAAAAACATTGTTGGACAGTTTGAGCTCATAGATGGTGCGACGTCCAACTAACCCCAGCTTTGAAGCCTGAATTCGAACCATCTTTTGCCACATTTCCGAGCAGTGGCGTGAAAAAGAAGTTTTCACTTCAAAAATCCATTTTTGGTACAAGCTTTTATTGCCGACTGTACTTTTCTGAATACCATCATCAATTACTCATTGAGACGATTCTAACGAGCCCAAACTCAACGGGGTTACGTCGGTTAAGTACTGAATTCCCATGGCCACCTTCTGTCTCCATCATCAGATCAGCTCGATACTACCATAATATTGAATTGTGATCCAAACTATACTTACACCCAAAATTTCAGCTCAATCAGTCACCGGGAAGGGGGTCAAATTAAACTTGCAAGATTTGATTACAGACAGACAGACAACGGGACAGGTGAAAGTAATAAAAGCTTTGATAATAAAGTATGTCTATTCGCATTTCGCAGGCAGCATCAACGCGCAGGCGCGCAGCGGGCCGCTCACGGTGCGCGAGCGCCGACAACTGAGGAAGCTGAAGGCGTACGCCGGCTACCACCGGAAACACGGCCAGGACAGCGTGCTGGCCAGGAAGCTACAGCGGAAACGGGCCAAGGTATGCTAATAGGGATGATGACTAAGATTTTTTGTGACGTCATTCGAACCAGTTTTTGGACAGGAACAAATGTTTGTATGGGAGCAACCACAATTAAAGAACATAAATACCTAAAAAAATGAGATAAAGATTGACCTCACTGGCGGCAGCGCGAAACGCTTCATACTGTGTCTATACAATTGTGACGTCACATTTGTATATTTGTACTAATCGTAGTATGGAAAATCAGGTAAATTGATGTTTCGGTCGCGAAATACTGCGTTTAAGTACATAGTTGTTATACAATTTTGTTTCTAGAAAAGCATAAGGATTCTATTGGTAGCTTTTAATTTACTCTTGGTCAATAAATATATATTTTTTTTTTTCTAAACTTTCAAGGTTCATAACTTTTTATGATTCTAATTATATTTTAAAATTTATACTTTATTACGATAATTTGATGGTTTATTTATTTATTTATTTAAACTTTATTGCACAAATATAAAAATAGAAGTACAATTGGCGGACTTAATGCCTTAAGGCATTCTCTACCAGTCAACCATTGGGCTAAACAGAAACTTTAGTGGTGCAGGATCCTAAGTACAGAGACTCGAATGGAAACACAAATCAATTAATTAATTTACTATCCATTTAGCATTATTATGTTATCAATTTGAACATGAGGCATCATGCCTATTATAGAGATACTATCGAACGCGCGCTGTGCGAGGAGACATGAAATGTAGTGTCTATCATGAGACGGCCGCAACATACTCTCCATTTTTCTCACACTATACCTCTTGTTCTAAGTGTTCTAATAAGAGAGAGATGGATAGTGCGAGAAAAATCGAGAGAGCTCGCGCGCCGTCGCGTGCTAGCCGTGCTGGGGGGCTAGCAGAACTGACGCCGCGCCGCGACGCGAGTCGAGAAAGATCTACCCTCTTTCTAATTTGCACGGTGCGAGTGAGACAGGAGACGCCCAGTCGCACGCGAATTTTCAGCAAGTTGTGCTAATCGTACTGTTGTCACAGTTCATGGGTCCGGGTCCAATGACCCTGACGCACGCGCTCGCTGTCAGGGCGGGGCGACCAGGAGGGAACGACTCCTGAAAAGCCGAAGGTCTTGAAACCTCGCCAGATCTCGCCTAGGTCTGACATCTCGCGAGACAACAACATTTGTGATTTAAGAGATCTCGCGAGATTGGACGTTTTTCGTGGAAAACGTATGCAAATAACGCTCTTGTAAACATGTACAAAAAAACCTGCGTGTTTATAATAACCGAATTTATTAAATAAAAACATTTTAAAACAATTTTATTTCGAACAATACAATTTTAATCGAATAAAAGTAAATTTTTACTTGTCAGTTAGATGAAACGTTTGTCATGTAGTGTTTTACATGGAAAGTTCAATCTCGCCAGATCTCGTACGAAAATTGTACGAGACTCAAATTTCGTAAAATATGGACGAGATCTCGCGAGATCTAGATTACATTCCCCACTGTCATCCGTAGTAACAATTAAGGCTGAGTTGCCCAAAACTGTCGGTAATCGTAAGCGGTGTTCGTTAAAATCTGAATGTTAAGTTAAGAGAAGTTTTTATGGAATTACAGCTACCGGCGCCATATTTAACGTTGATCGGTCTGTAATAGTAAGTTGCTCCAATTTGCCCAAACGTGACATTTTAAACATGACCCACGAAAATTAAACTAAAAAAACCGGCCAAGAGCGTGTCGGGCCACGCTCAGTGTAGGGTTCCGTAGTTTTTCGTCCAGAAATTATTTTATAAATTTTTTTTTAAACTATTCGACCTATCAAGTTCAAAATATTTTTCCTAGAAAGTTTTTATAAAGTTCTACTTTTGAGATTTTTTTCATATGTTTGAAACTTATGGTTCAAAAGTTAGAGGGGGGGGGCACATTTTTTTTTACTTCTGGAGCGATTATCTCCGAAAATATTAACATTATCAAAAAATGATTATAGCAAACCCCTATTAATTTTTAAATACTTATCCAACAATATATCACATGTTAGGGTTGAAATGAAAAAAAAAACACTCCCCACGTTACGTATAGGGGAGGTACCTTAATAAAATAAAAAAACACTTTTTATTTTACCACTTTGTCGGCGTGATTGATATACATATTAGTACAAAATTTCAGCTTTCTAGTGCTAACGGTTACTGCGATTATCCGCGGACGGACGGACAGACAAAGCGAAACTTTAAGGGTTCCTAGTCGACTACGGAACCCTAAAAACGAGTGGGACCCTACAGACACTTGTATTTAACACTTTCACAACCGGACTAAAAATGGAACAATACACCAGAAATCGACAGAACTCGCTAGGCGTGTAGGTTTATAGCTTACTGCCCGCCTAGCGTGCTGAGCCGGCATCAGAGGCTCTAGTATAACTTTTACCGAAACAAGACTTTACGGTGTTTGCGTTTTACCCTCAATTTGTATGGGATTTGACAGCTAAACGCAAACGCAGTCGTAACGTTTTTTTTCAGTAAAACTTATACTAGAGCCTCTGAACAAACATTACGAGTTCACTACCAGGCGGGTTCTTAGTTGCGTTAACCCTAGAACGTGTTAAGGTGGTTGGATGAATAATCGTTTTCCTGAAGTATCACGTGACAAACTAATTTCTCGAATTATTCTAGTTTATACAAGTTTATTCTAGGAAAGGGGGAATTTCGCGCAAACGGAAAGCCAATTTACGAATACATTAGTTTCTTAAAATATCTCGCCGTTAGCCTGCTAGTGTGGAAAAACGTTTTTAACCCCCGACGCAAAGATAGGGGTGTTATAAGTTTAACGTGTCTGTGTATCCGTCTGTGGTATCGTAGCTCCCAAACGGATGGACTGATTTGAATGCAGTTTTTTTGTGTCATAGATAATATTATCCCGAGTGTTTTTAGCCATGTTTCATGAAAATCTGTTCAGCCGTTTTTGAGATATTGGACTTTGAAATGAAAATGTCGGGGGTTTTTCAACTTTCCTAACTTGTAGTTATGTATGGTCGTCGAACCTCCTTAACCTGAAGTGTTTTCCAGGTGAACGACCTAGTGGCGAACCGACCAGTACCTGCTCAAGCTCGCTGCACGTTTGCGGAAGGCAGCGTGCGGTGCGCGCAGCAAACCGTGCCCGCGGCCAAACACTGTCTCAAGCACATCATGCACGACAGACACCAGGTATGTGGCGACATTCCATAAGCTCATATTGTAAATCTAAATAAAAAGCTTGCTATCCACTATAGCCATCCTCGAGCCGAGCGGCTGTCTCGGCCCGAGGCAGCGCAAGTGGAGACGCTGCCTCAACGTCATGCCTGAGACGCTGCCTCAACGTCATGCCTGAGACGCTGCCTCAACGTCATGCCTCAGGTTGGCTCGAGGCCGCCTCTAGTAGATATACGGCTAAAGGAAAAATTTAAAAATTTAATGGTCCGAGCCGCATTCGAACCGGCGACCACAGGCACCTTCGCTACTAACCAACTGAGAATAGAATAGAATAGAATCGTTTATTGCATATGACATTACAAAGATTAGATGGAATTAACACATAAGTCTCACATAAGTAGTAAGCTATCGGAACAATCGTCGCGGTCATTAAATCTTTCAATTAGTTCCTTCTTACAACGCCTTGGCCCCGGAGGCGTGTGTCGTGTAGTGTCAGTTGCAGGGGCTGGAAACTTAGAAAAGAGGCGACACGCCGATTTATTGTATGGAAAGTAGTGACATCTCTGGCGAAGCGGATCGCTGTATTTAATGTTGTTGACAGAAAATGGAAATAGATGTCAGTACAATAGACCCACGACAATAAATTTTAAGATTTTGAAATGAAATAAAATATATTTTTATGTTATGAGATAGAATTTATTAAGTATCCATTTTATTTAACTGAACATGAACAAATATCTCATTAATATGGAATTGTGTTTGTTGTTCGGCCTTTGTGGTTTTAGATGAAGTATACATACCTACGTGTCAGTCAGTAAATAAATGTCAATGTATTGTCTATAAAAACATTGAATGAAAACACATTTAAATCATATTTAAATAAAATCAAGAATAGTTTCAGACACAGTATCTGTTTATAAAAATAATATCTAGGTATTATGTGTGCAGTAAATAATTTGAGGTTGAGTAATATGCAGTGTGGATCGGCTGTAGATACGTGGATTTGTTAAATCTGGTCCAGGAGATTTAATCTAAAGTTTTGAAGCTAAATCTCGTCCTTGTCTCGTGTTTTTTTGTTAAAAAGGTTGTGCTTTATAAAGTTCTTGTTACATAATTTGTTAAGTTGAATAAATACTTATATGAATGTTGCATGTTTCACTTTTCAGATCCATTTCATAGTTGGGTGATTATTTTGAAACCTACAATGTGACTGGCAAAGTATGAAGGGAAGCGTACTTAGGTAACTAAAATGTGATTTATATCATGTTTTAGAAACGTTTTCTTCCTAACTTTGATAGTCGCATTGTAGGCTTCAAAGTCAAAACAGAGAATACAACTTGTGTATACGTGTGTGCGTGATGCGTGAATATGTATGTGTGCGTTAGTGTGTATGTGAAGCGTGCACGCTGCACGCATGCGTGCGTCAGAGTAGTTCAATCCACTCGCTGCTAGGCGGCTGTGGGACCAGTAATTTCTTGGTGTTGCCACTCTTTACATAAATATACTTATTATACTCTTTGGTCAGTTGGTTAGTAGCGACGGGCCATGAAGCCTGTGTTCGGACCATTCAATTTTTCCTTTAATTTAAATTTATAATTTCGTTAGCAGTGTTACTGCTTAATACGAAATTAAGTTTGTGGGAAAGTACACAAACAAGAACTGTGGAACAACCTACCCAATTTCCCCCTAGATGTCGCTGTCGGTTAGTTACATCGCGCAAGCGTTTGTGCGTTTGTGCTGCGTACGAATTTGATCAGCTTTGGGTTGAGGCACGCACGGCTCACCTATGTTGATCTAATTTGGATCTAATAGACTATTTGACAACAGTGAAAATAATTTGTTTTTTCATTAGCAACAGATAAAAATAGTGGGAGGGCAAGTTGGAAGGGGAAGACCTAGGCGAACTTTCTCCGATCAAATTGGAGAAATCTTACTAAAAGGCCAGGTCAAAAGTACCCTAAACCGACGAGCATGTATGAGAAATGTTATGAAAGTGAGTAAAGCGAAAGTGGTTTGTCAGGATCGTAGCAAATGGAGATCAGTGATCTCTGCCTACCCCTCTGGAAAAGAGGCGTGATTATATGTATGTATGTATGTGTACAGATAAAAATGACGAAAATACTGGGAAACTATCAATCTTTCATTTAAGTTGATAATTTTAAGATTTTTATATTCATAAAAACGAACAATAAGGACGTTGTTTGATTGTGACGTCACAAGCCTGTAAATCCTTACAAATTCCATACTAACGGAGCGTTTATGACGTCTCATAAAAAGAAGCAGATTTAACTTATGTCAAATAGCGTATTCGTACGCGCTCACGCGCTGAGACGGTCTTTTGACCATGCTTATAGGCGCCTCAGTGTGCCTGCCTCGCGTAATTTGGACGTGTATCCGAGCGTGCCGCGGACAGAACGATGTAATTTGGTGAAGTAAATGTGCACCACATGAATTAAGGTTTTTGTACAACTGTTTCATCCACCACCGAGGCGATTTCCGCTTTTATTTTTGGTAATTCCGTGAACTACGGTAAACGCAGCCGCGGCTGTGTCCGACGCCATTTTAAACGACGCACAATGTTGCCGAGCACGCTGCCTCGCCCGCGCATGGTGATGTGCACCAAATTGTCTCGCGAGCAGCTCGCCGCGCGGGGCGAGCAGCTCGCCGCGCGGGGCGAGCATGCCTCAGGCTGAGCTGCTCAAATTCGTAGGCAACTCAACGTAGAATGTATTGAGGGCCCGGCCACATGTGCACGGCACGGCGCACGGCGTAACAACCCACGGCGCGGTGCCGCAGAAATCCACGACGCGGGTTCTTGCGGCGCCGCGCCGTGAGTTCCTGCGGCGCCGCACCGTGAGTGAGTGAGCGCTCGAAAGTCAAAAATCGGTCCCCAGGTATGGATGCATAATTAGCTTGTCTCCTTGCAGGTGCTGTTCACGATATGCGGCGACCAGCGCGGCCTGAGCGCGTGCCGCGAGGCGGTGGCGCGCCTGCCGCCGCCGGCCGCCGCCTGCCGCCACCACACCATGCCGCCGCCCTACACCGTGTTCACGCTCAAGGTACACGAGGCAGTGCGAAGCAGTGTACAAGCAGTGCTACCTAGCTGCACCGTGGGAACTTACATGCATACCTACACATTGCGCGCCGCTAGCGGCGATTCAGCCAGACGGTTGGCACACGCGCTCACGGCCGCACGCTGCTATTGAGACCAATATTAAAAAAATCCTTGGTCGTCGTCAATACTTACTGAAATTATTCATCAGATTCAGAATTTTCACCACTCTTAAGTTTAATAACCGAACATTTAAAGAATAAAAAACCATTTAACACTACATAACGGTAAAGCAGTTGTAGACACATCATAATTTATATACGGCTAGTCTATGGACTCACCATACGCAGAAACAGTACAACGCTCTTCGTGTACAATATAACAATGCCTTTAGAGTGATGATGGGGCTACCCCGTTTCTGTAGCGCATCAGGGATGTTCGCGGAGGCCGGGGTAGATTGTTTTTACACCATAATGAGGAAACGCTGTACATCCCTGGTGCGCAGGGTCCGGGCTAGCTCCAATCCCATCCTGAGGGCATTGTCGGAGAGATTTGATTGCCATTACATGAATCATTGTCATTTGATTCACGTAGTGGCAAACAAATCCCAGTAATCAATTTAATGTCAAAAACATAATTATATTGTATAGTACTATAGTATATTGTGTAATGTAACAAGCTAATTATAATTATTTCCTGTTATTCCTCGTCTTGTAATATGATCCCAGTTGGTCGAAATAAATGATTTTTATTTTTATTATAAAAATTATTTATACAGATTATTTCCAAAAATAAACTGATTTTTATTTCACTAACCATATGTACAGTAAAACGTTGTACGATACACGTGCGAATAGGTAATTCGCAACTCGTGTCGATTTAAAACACTCCCTACGGTCGTGTTTTAATTTATCACCACTCGTTGCGAATTTCCTATTTTCGGCACTTGTATCGTAAATAACTATTACTGTACACATCTTTAAACTTTCGACATATGCACGAAAAGTGCTCTTTTCCGCACTAGTGCGGGAAAGTAGCTCCGTATGTACTGTAATAGTTATTTACGATACAAGTGCCGAAAAGAGGAAATTCGCAACGAGTGGTGATAAATTAAAACACGACCGAAGGGAGTGTTTTAAATCGACACGAGTTGCGAATTACCTATTCGCACGTGTATCGTACAACGTTTTACTGTACATATGGCTCTTTAAAGTTTCGACATATGCACAAAAAGTGCTCTTTTCCGCACTAGTGCGGGAAAGTAGCACCATATGTACTGTAAAATCATTTCTAAGCAGTGTCAACCCTAGTGTCGATTGGCCGGCACGAGCGGGCAACGACCCGCGGGTTCAAGGTCGCTCAATTGTTAAATTTTGTAGGCATGAAAAACGATAGGTATTCCCTTTTTCATTCAGCCTTGAGTATCTGTTCGTAAAACTATTATATAATCTGTGGCTTTGGGTCTTCGGCTACGGATTATATAATAGTTCCACGATAATAAAAGTCCCATGGTTTAACAAGTATCAATTAGTAACTAGGGTGGAAGTGCGTAAGTTCCCCAGCACTAAATAAAACTTATCATTACAGAAGGACGAATCAGACAGCGAGGACTCTCGCTGCTCGTCGGAGGCGTGACCTCCGGCCACCGCCTTCGGCTCTGACACCGATTGAAGAACCGAGGGCGACACGCGCTCGGCTGCCAAAATAGGACGAGAAAATCTACCCTCTTTCTAATTGCCACAGTGCGAGTGAGACAGATGTCGCTGAGTAGCGCGCTACGCGACTTTGCTGCAAGTTATGCTCTACTCTAGTCGAGGACTTTAATTGTTGAGCCATTTGGGTGGCAACTAATATTGGTTCTTTAATGGTTTATCTTTGAAGTGTCCTGGATAAAGTGAGCTCTAAATAGCTCAACAATTGGTATGTGACCGTACTAATCAAAATGATTTCAAAGACTGTTCGTTCACAGGCGGTGTTTTTGAATATTCTTGTTTTCTTGTGTGTGTTCACACTAACAAGCAGTGGCATAGCGTTAGAAAAAAGTTTCCAGTGGCTTTTACATGGCATGGAATTGGCTAAGGGTGGTATTCCATTTGTCCAATCTGCATTGTATCTCGCTCATGCAAAATGTGAGATGCAAATACAAATTGGACAAATAATACCCAAACAAGGTGCTTGTAAAGGGCCCATGTAAAGGGCATTTCGCTTGACACTGTCATACATTCCCAATAACATGAGGATCTGTTGCCCATTTCACGAAGTTACAAATCTAAATTGGCAACACTGAGGCTCATCATCATCATCATCATACGCCCAAAGAGTGCCACCATGACAGGTCCTGCGCCACCCGCATCCAGCGGACTCCAGCTACCTTTACCAGGTCATCAGTCTACCCGCTCGAAAACCCCTCCGCCCCAACGGCCATCAGTTCTGCATGCAATAACAATTGGGCATTTGATCTGTGTTGTATATTTAGAGTTGTAGCTTCGTGACGGGCCACTGGCAAAGTGAGAATAGTGTTAATCTAATCACTTGTAAATATAGTAAGAACCGTATTGTTGATACCAAAATATCTGATAAGTTATTTTCTCACTGATGATGGTAGACTTTAAAGTGAAAAATTGGTCATATTAGTGAGGAATTCTTGTGACAAAACTGAATAAATGAAAATAAGAAATGTCTGGTTTTATTTGTATCCATATTCTTGGTTGTTGCACAACTTCTCTGCGAGACGAAGAACATTTACATTCAACATTCTAATTAGCTGCGGGCCGGAGACAGGAGTTGTTCAAATAAGACCTCTAAGCTGCCAGATGTGCTGGACCTCTCATTCTCACGTGCGTCTACCAGCCAAGCTACGTCACGTTTTACGGCGAAAATGTACTCAAACCTATCGTGCTAGTGCCTCAGTTTCTATACTCTATATACGAACAAAAAATAAATATCATAATATGTACAAAATGGTGCATTTATCCCGCACTATCCGTCTCTATTATTAGAAAGAGACGTATAGTGTGAGAAAGCTCGCGCGCCGTTTTGTGATAGCCGTGCAGATTCTGAACCATAGTGAACGATATTGATCTTATCTTATTTAAAAAGCATTATCCGAACGTACATTCGGAAAAGTATTCGATCGTACCGCTTTGATTTTGACATACGTATTTATAGGGTTCGTTCGTTCTGATACCAAATTAGATTGACGCCTCAATTTGTGTTCCTCAACAGTGCTAAGTTATTACCTTCTATAATTCTTTTAAAATTTAATATTACACTACACATACCAATGTAGCTTTAAAAGTGATGACATAATGTATACATTTTGTGTTTGATCAATTTTGAATTCATAGAATAAATCAATTGAATTCCTATCGCTACACGTGCTCGGTGCTGTCGTCGTGCCAAAAATTGTCCGGGCTGATTTAGAACGCTCTTCTGTAAAGTGAGAAAAGAAGAAGGAAGTTTAAATTTCTCGATGTGAGTGCTTAAAATATATTAATTGTTTTATAATAGTAGACCCATAAAAAATACTTCAATCATATTGGAGTTGTTATCTCAAGTAGACAACAACTTATAGTTTCATTGTTGACTTACCAAACATTGTTGGACACTAAAATAAAAACAACGAGGTATGTTATCATTTGTTAAAGATTTTAACACATTTACTGGTCCATAATCAATGCATGTTATAATTATATGGTTGTTTCTCTTTAATAACCTTTGCATTTAAGGAAATTCGGTAGTTATAAAGGAGTAATAAGTATATATTGCGGAATAGAAACATAACCTTAAAATATCTTTTCCATCGTGGTTTTTTTAAAAGAGAATAGAACAGAACTTCATCATTTAGCTAAGCTATGAGGTGCGTAAACAATAATAGCAGCGTATACATATAACATAATACTTTTTAGTATCGATTTATACAGTAGAAAACGGATATAGCATGTTCCAAGAGATTCGTGTTATTACGTCGCACTATATAATAGAATTATGCACAATGTGGCTGATGTGCTTTATTATTTCTTTATAACCTAAGCCAAGCCTAACGCGGGATTGTTTTTCTACATTGTTAAAATATTACTGATGTAATAAACTGACTACTGTAATTTCAAGAGGACCTAAATGTTTCTAAATCCACGTGTAAATTTCCCTGAGTTTAAGGTTTCTGCACACCAACACGCGCGAACCCATCTAGCCCCTATACTACAATACTTTACAAGTTTACAATTTTACAAAATGTATAATTTTCCATAGAAAAAGTTGTCAATTTTGTCAAATTGTACACTTGTAAAGTTTTGTGGTATATTAGGCCCCTGGTGTGAACAGCTTTAAGTATTATTAGAATAGCTTCTGCTACATTCAATATGAGCTCTAGTTTTAAAGCTGTTACAGATTATATATTTATAATTTCTTGATTCATGATGATTTCATTGTGATTTTTATGCATTTATTTATATTACAGAATGGGTAAATTTTTTAGAGGTGGAGACCCCAAGCCTAACAAAGTCAATGCAAAAAAGACAGCGGAGACAAATGAGAATGGTGTTAGCAAAGCAATTACTAAAAAGGGTAAGAAAAACAAGATTACCACAGTTCCCTTAGAAACACCAGGAGAAATAAAAAACAATGCTATCAATACACCTAAGAAAGCTAAGAAAAATAAGAATAAAAATAAGATTGTAGAAAAAGCTGCAGCACAAGAAAATGATGATGTGAAACCTAAGAAAAAGAAGTTTGTAGAAATGTCTAACGAGACAACTGAAGGTGACCTGGGCAAACCCAAAGCTAAGAAAGCTAAGAAAAACAAGGCTGCACAAAATCCTGTTGACGTAAGTGAAAATGAAGATGACGGTGAAACTGTGGTTAAGAAAGCAAAGGCAGAAGTGGTTGAAGGATCCGGTGACGCTGACATTAAAGGAATTACTGATGATGTGATCGCTCAGTATCCGATACTTAAAGATAAGGAGGCTATTAAGAAGTTTCAGGCTGTCACTTTGAAAAACAATCAGAAAGGTAATTAATAATCAGTTTTTCTTGCTTGCTTAACACATTTACTGGTGAACTTCGCCCAGCGGGCACTCCCCATAGGCGCATTCAGTGCCATGGGATTGGTTACGAGCGTAGCGCGCAACGATTTTTTGCAGTAAATGTGTTAAAGCTTGGAAGAATAACACGAATTCAATTTGTATAGTTTAGGAGTTGCTATGGCGACCTATCATCATCATCAGATCAGCTGAGCGGTGCCATTACATTGCGATGCCACCGAACTTACATGAGTATGCTAAATTCCAGCTCAATATGATACTGGGTGAAAATTGGTTTGCAAATTGAAGGACAAAGTTACATAAGCAGCATGCCTCAGGCTGAGCCGCATAAATTCGTACGCAGCTAAAGATTTAGTGACCACTTTGTTCTGATAGCTCAATTGGATAGTATCGACAATCCATCTATGCCTGCGGTCGCTGGTTCAAATCCGGCGGCGGCGATGATACTTACTTAATGAGTTATTTGTAGAAACGCTTATTGCTTGTTTAGTTTAAATTAGGGTTAAGGTAGTTCATATAAAAAAATAGTAACGAACGTATTATCCGCCAACAAACTGTCCTCAGTTTGGCGGAACTTTATTTGTTAAACTAGCGTATAAGATTTTGTGAGATAAAAAAAAAAAAAAAAAAAAAAAAAAACCGACTACATCTAAGAAATAAAATTGTATTTTTTTCTTATTGTATTTGACATGTAAACTCTGATGTAGTTAATTCTATTATGAATAATGTACCCATACTATTTGAGTCTATAGATACACATTTTGACTTGTAAAAGTGCCCTCATGGCCTATTTGCTGAATATATATGTTGAATTAAAACTTTCACGATTGTCACACATTATTTATACAAAACGGGACTTAATCGCGTATTATTTATTTATTTACCTCACTGAGCTCGTTGTCCCGTGACCATGGATGTTGCAACACATCCGAAACGTCGGGAGACCTCAGTGAGGTAAATAAATAAGTTATTTTATTATACGCGATTAAGTCCCGTTTAGTATAAATAAAATATGTTGAAATTTTGAATTTTAAAATTTTTCCTTTGATGAAAAATTTCTAAATTTCGTTAGAAGCTAGCAATACAAAATTAACCAACAACATTTTAAAAAATCGTCTCTTTCAGGCCGCATAAGGCAACAACTCAAGCAGAAACTAAAGGGCACATCAGAAGCCATGCTCCCAGACGCGATAAACACCCAAATCACAGCCCTACTCAAATCGGACAACCCCAACTTGTTAAAAGGGAGGGTACTGTTCAACATGCTCGTAACAACACTGCGAGGCACGTCACTCCCTGTCAAGAAACAGAAAGAGAAACAACAGGTCAAAAAGGAAAAGAAAGAGAAACCGCAGAAAAATGGTGCGGATAAGCCAGAGACAGAAGATAAGCCAGAGCAGAAGGTCAAAGGTCCTAAGAGATATGTCGTCTTTGTTGGGAATTTGGCTTTGGATATTACTAAAGAGAAGGTGAGTTTGATTATGGTGATAGGACCTGTGTTGTGGATGGGCTAGCAATTAAATTTTTAACCCCCGACGCAAAGAGAGGGGTGTTATAAGTTTAACGTGTCTGTGTGTCTGTGTATCTGTCTGTGGTATCGTAGCTCCCAAACGGATGGACCGATTTGAATGCGGTTTTTTTGTGTCAGATAATTTTAACCCGAGTGTTCTTATCATATTATTAAAGCCGGACTGATTACCTGGTACAGGTGGCGGGTGTCCGCGGGGGTGGCACATGACCGGTCATTGTGGCACTCTTTGGGGGAGGCCTATGTACAGCAGAGGACTTCTTTCGGCTGATATGAGGATGATGATGAAAGCATACAATTGCTTGCACTCAAAATTTAATTACATTTGCTTTGTATCTGTCTACCCCTTTCGATTTTGTTTATTTTTAAATTGATGATTAAGTATAGTTGACAACCACCTAGTTAGTGATGAGCCTGCCTACGAAGCTCGAGGTCCTGGGATCGAATCCCGGCAAGGGCATTTATTTGTGTGATTAGCACGAATATTTGTTTGGGTCGTGGATGTTTTCTATGTATTTAAGTATTTATTTATATATATAAGTATGTATATCGTCGTCTAGTACCAATAGTACAAACTTTGCTTAGTTTGGGACTAGGTTGATGTGTACGAGATTGTCCCCAAATATTTATTTATTTGATAGAATTTATGAAGATACATGTATTGAAATGTCACTCAAACTTTCTCTAACCCCATTTTTAAGGGCCATCTTCTAAGCATACAGTACATGTGGTAACATATTTTCTAAGAAACTGTCATGTTACCAGGACAACTTAAAGAGTCCGCAGTAAGCTCGATTCTCCATACAAACATAGTTACGCTCTCATTTTAAAACTAGGTTGGATTGTAACGAAACTTTGCATGTACAATGACATGAGGTATATCCAGGTCTGTAATTAGTCTATGTAGCTTTAGATACCATAGCAAAAAAAAAACAGTGAATTTAAGTTTTTCATACAAAACTGGTTTTTGCTGTATTTTTTTTGTTTTATAAACTGGAACCATATAAACTAATTACAGACATAGATATACCTCATGTCATTGTATACGCAAAGTTTCGTTAGAGAACGAAACTCCGTTTCTTCGGGATGGTGAAATTCGGCCAAGCTTACTGCGGACTCTTAGAACTAGTTGATTGACCCGTGAACTTTTTTCGCAGATATTGGAACATTTCTCAGATCTGAGTGATAAGATCAAGGATGTACGGATACCGAAGCCCTTAGAGAACAGGAAGAGCAATATTGCTTATGTGGAGGTCGCTGATGAAGTTACTTATGAAGTAAGTATTGTTGAACAAGCGAGTAATACTAACAATTTACACGGTTCAACTCACGTATTCTATGTCACTACGGGCGACATGTATGCATGTTAGTATTATTTCAACATGTCTCACGAAAGTTTAAATTCGATCAAGCGAGTAATGTACACGAAACACCAAATCGACTCTTGTAAGCCATATTTTCAAAAATTACGCATTTTGACTCTTCCATGCTTGTACACCCCAGGCCAAAAGTATGGAAACAAGCGTATGACAATAGAAAACGAAACGAAAACTTTGTTTCCATACTTTTGGCCTGGGGTGTATATATTTGAAGTGATAATGTTTGTGAGACGTAATCTGCACTTATATCCAAGTTTTGGGAGTACACGTCTAAGGAATAAAATAAGTGGAATTTCCTTCAAAACCGCTCTATTTCGGAAATGTTTACTCTGAATGGCCCTTAAAATGTATAACAAAGTTCCGAAAGATATAATAGATATAGATAGTACCTATTGCTGATTTAAAAATAAGTTATTTAAGATTCTCGTAAGGCAAGCCTACTATACTGTTAATGAATTCCTGATAGATTGTAATTTGTAATTAATGGAATTGAGCAGAACATTTGTATGCCGAATAGCCCAACATGGTGATTCAACTCAATGTATTTTTAGACCTTTGTTGACCTGTGTTGAACAAATAAATGCATTATGATTATGAAGTTGTCTGTTCCATCTTCTATTGTCGAGGCCTTAGAGACGTGTTCAGATATTTGTGAGCACTTTGGCCGCTACGATATATCTGACTGTGCAGGTTGCATTTCTCAACCAATTCTCGTGAAATTATGTCAGCAGGTTCAATAATTATATAGAACTTTTTATGGATTCAGTTGTCCGAAATTAAAAAATACATCTATTTAAGACTAGCTGCCCGGCCCGACTTCGCACGGATTACCCGTTTTCCCGTAGCAATGAAGCATTTTCCCGCGGTAAAAAGTAGCCTATGTTCATCAGGGATAATGTCGGCTTCTAATGGTAAAATAATTTTTCAAATCGGTCCAGTAGTTTCGGAGCCTGTTCAAAACACACAAACAATCGAATCTTTCCTCTTTATAATATTGTTATAAAACCGCCGTAAAAAAAATTACAATCATTTGACAAGTCCTGAAAAGAGCGTGCATGGAGATTGAGCTTTGTTTCGTAACTCGTAAGCTATTGAAACTTTAAGAGCTGCGCATAACGGAACGTAAAACCCATCTTTCAACACTGCCCTACCGATTCATTACTGTCATGGTGTCATGTCACTATTTTTCAATGTTTAAATCTCAAATACGGCGTAATCCAATTATTGTGGATATATGTTGTCGATTCGAAACCCTTATTTAAATATGTTCTTTAATTTGAGGTGAGTGTTTACCGTATCGACGGGATAAAGATCAAATGTTTGACAGCTAAGATACCTAGGAACATTTTGTATGGGAATGATTTTTCTTTCATTATTTTGCTTTCGCCAATTTTTTTAATACTTATTCTGTTAACCAGGGCCGAGACGATTCCAACTAATCCGAAATCATCTAAATCGGTTGAGCCGTTCTCGAGTTATAAATGGTGTAACTAACACAACTATCTTTTATATATTTAGATGTAGTTCTGCAGCTCACAGAGCTAGCCTAGCTACTAGTTTATACAGTTGTATATGTAGCGTTGGCAGTTTTGATAGCGCAATATTACTTAAATGCACACACATACTCTAAGAACGTGAAATCTGTATAATAAGTTCCTATCAAAAAAAAACATTTTTAGTACAAGCTTGTATTGCCGACTACTTTTCGGTATACCATCATCATCTACTCATTGAGACGATTTTAACGAGCCCACATTCAATGGGGTTATACTCCAGGCAAAATACGGTTTTGAAAAACATTAATTTATAATAGCGTTTTTTTTGTTGATTTCATTTGAAAATGTTATTCTAAGATGATTTAGTCAAGAATCCGACAAACTTTCCACCCGGAAGTAATTATGTAGATTTAAATGAAGCATGCATTATCTTTTTTTGTACGATTTATCTTGAATATTATAGAGCAAATGTAAATGAACCAAAATACTGTAACATTTTGTATCACAGTATACTGTGCAATGTTATCACTTATCATATAGCGTGTACTGTGTAACATATTATTATACTCAGTTTCTATTTGCGAGTTCCTATAATTGGCTCTGTATTGCTATTTATCAAAGTCTAGCGAATATTTCATAGCTGTTGGAATTCCTTGTATAAATAAATAAATAAATAAATAAATAAAAACAAAAACATTTATTAATATTTTTACTGACTTTTTAGAAGCCAGTTAACTTATCATTTTTTCGATGTCTGAAATTTTGTCGGATTTTGTCGCTGGGTAACTATTTAATTGATAATATATCCGTTATACATAAAAAATAAGCTATTATAAATTATTTCCAAAATTGACATTTTTTCCATACAAGTTGTCAGTTCATTGCCTGGACTATTACGTCGGTTAAATACTGATTCCCATGGCCACCTTCGGTCTCCAAAAACCGAGTTCCATCTTCGCTGTGTATGAGGATGCATGAGGCTTTTTTAACCCCTAACGCAAAGAGAGGGGATTTTAACGTGTCTGTCTGTGGTATCGTAGCTCCCAAACGGATGGACCGATTTGAATGCGGTTTTTTTTGTGTCATAGATAATTTTATCCCGAGTGTTCTTAGCCATGTTTCATGAAAATCTGTTGAGCCGTTTTTGAGATATTGGACTTTGAAATTAAAATGTCGGGGGTTTTTCAACTTGTCTAAGTTGTAGTTATTTAAATCTTTGAATGTAGTTTTTATTTTATCTAAAATCTTCCTCGTGGTCGTGACTAAGAACAAACTTCCATATCGCCTACATTTTCAGATTTTCCCTCACAGAACTTTAAATTAACCCTGTATTAATAATGATTTTGTTTACCAGCTGTCGCTATCGAAACACCACACCATGCTCGACAACAGGAGAATCAACGTGTTGTACTGCACGCAGAAGGACACCAAAGTCTCAAAGGCTGAGGCCAAGGTAAGGAGTGGTGTTAAATAGTGAGGCAGGGTGTAGAGTAATGAGCCAAGGCGTAAAATAGTGAGCCACGTGGTTTATTTTATACTAGCTTCTGCCCGCTACTCTGTCCGCGTGGCACTCGTTTATATCGTAGCTCCATACAAACTTTCACCCACTTAGGGGACGATTTCCGGGACAAACTAGTCCTTCCCCGGTGAATTTTGTAGCTCAAAAAAAAGAGTTTCCCCCATACAAACTTTGCACCCCTTTTTAACCCGCTTTGGGGTGGTTTTTTCCAAAACCCTAAAATTACTTTTCTTGTATTGTAATAAGCAGTCCATACACAAAGTTTCAAGTCTCTGACTTAAAATTGTACTCCATCTTCATACAAAGTTTCAACCCCCTTTTTACCCCCTTGAGGGTAAAATTTTCAAAAATCCGCGCTGCCGACCCTTTATTGATTTGAGGATTCGTTGTGTTGCCACTAGAGACAAATGCTGGTCCGTCAGTCTCAACACTGCACATCTAAGGGAGCTCCGGTCCTTACAACCACTAGGAACAACACCACATACCCACAAAGCAAGTAGTGTCAGTATGGCTGCGGTTTTGTACGGAATAGCTATAAAATAACAGGAACAATCGAATGTTTGAATGGATTTGGAATGAAGATTCAGTTAACTGCATACGTCAACTCATTCGCCAATCCAAAACAATACAAACCACATTACGGCGACAAAGCCCGGCGCCCGCGCCCCGTTATAGTTCTACCCCTGCACCCGCGCGCCGCGCAGGCAAGGACTGAGTTAAGCGGACCATACGCAGCCATCAAAAAGTACCAATCCGACATTCATGTATATACTTCTACCAGGGTAAAGCAGCGAAGCTGGTAGCAATGCAGAAGTCAGGGCAGCTGGCCGGCAGCGAGCCTCTCAGCAAGAAGAGAAGTGCGCGGCGGAAGAAGATGAAGCTGGCGCAGAAGACGGCGCAGGAGGACGCGGAGCGCGGAGTCTGAGCGCAGTGAGCGCTCCTAACGACTTTAAACGCCGTTTTGTCTTAGTAAATGTTTAAATATCTAAAGGCCTTATGTACCTAGTTGTTTGTCGCAACTGTCTATAATTGGAACGAAATGTATGTATTGCTGTCTCATTCTAAATATAGCAAATTGTGACAAATTGGTAGGTGTGTAATGGCGTAAAAGTTTAATTGAATTTGACAGTAAAGGTTGTCTGTTGGTTAGTTGCCGTAGCCATTTTATTGATTGTGGAAGCTTGAAGCCTTCTCATTTGGTTTAAAACCCCCAACTATAGTCCAAAAATAAGCTCATTCATTTCTATCAACACAAATTATGTACTGTAGTACCACAAATATAAGTTACATCGGCAATCATCGTCCACGCCGACGAGTGCTGACAAGTACCGAATGAAATCAAATGTATGACCATTTCAATAAAGAACTTGTTGCACTATACGTAAGGTACAATATGCAATGACAGGTGAACTCGTGCTTTCCCGCTCATGGCGCCAGACAAGATGGCGGGCGCCGGGGCTGCCGGCATCGCGCGCAAAATTTCGGCCAATGGGCATTGAAGATTTTACCCGCGCAAACGCGCGGCCTTATATATGGTGAAAATGTTTTCAAAAAATGCTTTCTGCGCAGGTACATCGTTGTAACTTATATTTGTGGTACTACAGTATTAAGAAGTTTTAGCGTTTCATTTTAATTTGTGTAAGAGTTCACCCGTAGTAGTACTATACTAATATTATAAAGAGGACCAGTCTGTGAGATTGTAGCTTTGTTAAATGTATGTTCGTGTCTAATGGGTAATCTCTGGAACCGCTTATCCAATTCTGGATGGTTCTAGGCTATGTTTACGAGTAGTATTCGAGTTATTTGGACCATAGTGGGGAAATTAACCAGAATTGGAAGGCATTAAGGTGCTAGTATTTTACTCCAAGCAAAATACGGTTTTGAAAAACATTAATTTATAATAGCGTTTTTTTTTGTTGATTTCATTCTAAAATGAAATTTTAAGATGATTTATTTAAGAATCCGACAAACTTTTCACCCGGAAGTAATTATGTAGATTTAAATGAAGCATGCATTGTTTTTTTTTGTACGATTTATCTTGAATATTATAGAGGAAATGCAAATGAACCAAAATAAAGACAAACATATTTATTAATATTTTTTTCATCACACTTGCTCGAAAAGGGCTTCATAATGCGCAGACATACAGGGCTGTAATAGCCTGTGTTACGCCCACGGGCGTAATGGTTTTTTTCTTAAATTATATCTGTCACTCATGCGGCAGTTACAAAGCAAAGAGGTTTTATATCAAATACGATGTCTCAAAACGTATTTATAAATAAATTAAAACTTAAAAACTACTTATACATGTTTAACTGAATTATTTACAGATTTAATATGTAGTTATTTAGTGTCTATGTAAAATGTTTTTAAGTGTTTTCGAATCGTGGCTGTATACCGAAGGGTCTTTGCCATACGCGCCTCACGTCAAATTCAACAAAATGGACGACTGACATGTTGCAGTGTTTATTACGATTTGTATTCATTTCATCTAAAATGTATTTGTTTCCTAGCAAATGTGATGAAAAACATTGTGTATAACACGGGCGTAAGAATATTGCAAACTCGAGTCATCAAAAGCCCTCCGCCTTCGGCGTCGGGCTTCTGATAGACTCTAGTTCGCATTATTCCAATTCCGCCCCTCGTTAAACAATGTACTATTCTGATTTCAGAAGCTAGTTAATTTATCTTTTTTTTTTCATGTAGGGTCATTTCGCCGGTTAGCGACCACCTAATTTAATGTGCCGGTGAGCGACCACTTAAGCTGAGTTGGTGAACTGAAAGGATTTTTTCTCGGTTTTTTAGTAGATTTATATTCTAAAACAACAAAAAAATGCATGTAAGTACAAGTAATTGTCTCAATAAGGTGTGTAGAATTGATGTTATCTTCAATAGAAAAAACCTTCTCCTTCAGGTGGTCGCTAACCGAAGGTGGTCGCGTAACCAGCGAAATGACCTTATAAAATTTTGTCGGATTTTGTTGCTGGGTAACTATTTAATTGATAATAAATCCGTTACACATAAAAAATAAGCTATTATAAATGATGTCCAAAATTGTAATTTTTTCCATACAAGTTGGCAGTTCATTAACTGGACTATTTTGTCTATAATGTATGTAGCAGTGGGGTCTTCATAGGTTGAACGATCTATAGTTTTATGTAAATATCAGTTGAGCCGTCCATACGTTCGTATGGACGGTCTGTAAAATGTAAACTGTTGTTATTGCGTTGACGCCATATGGATTAATTCTTAATGTTATTGACCACAATATATTAATTTACCTTATTTTATTCTTGTCGTTTTAT
Organism: Epinotia ramella; assembly: GCA_947578815.1. Taxonomy (NCBI): domain Eukaryota; kingdom Metazoa; phylum Arthropoda; class Insecta; order Lepidoptera; family Tortricidae; genus Epinotia; species Epinotia ramella. Next base: position 9,400,616 of record OX388226.1, on the reverse strand, counting down.
TATTACAAGATTTTTAGACCCGCTGGTCTAAAAACATTGAACAAAAATGGGTTTTAACAATATTCAAGTTTTTTCTTTTTGATAATTCTTCTCTAGTTAGAAAATTTTAGGTGGGGCTTATAGCTATATTGAAATATTTTAGTTTTACCACTAAGAATTAATTATACTAAGAATTAGTTAGTCAATTAGAGTAGTTTATTTTGGTCGCCAGTTCCTGTATCAAATCATAACTGAATTTGATACACCGGTCTTTGACACACTTAAATAAATTGGATATCAATGTTCATATATCAGTTGTCATAGACAAATGAGCGCAAGTCAATGTTTTTTTTTCTATTGGTACATTGACAATAATGTGCCAACAATGTATATTCGTTCATTAGAAATTCAATAGCTAGAATGAGTTGATAATTAAATTAACATTGTAACTCTTTCGCCGCCTCTGACTTGAACTCAAGTTGATATCCACCTGCCGCCGACGTCATACGACGTCCAAAAACAATTAACAACCTATAGTAGTGTTTCGAATATAAGTAAACAATGCCAGTGAATACAAAGCCTTTATCTTTGTATTCACTGGCATTGTTTACTTATATTCGAAACACTACTATAGGTTGTTAATTGTTTTTGGACGTCGTATGAGCGCTCATAGCCTCGCGGCGCCTGCGAGTCGGAAACGATAACGCAGGTTAAGCAAAGATGGCAGCGGTCAGTCTTTGGATGGGTGACCGCCTGATATTTGAGTGGTTAAGAGGTAATACTACGCGACGCGACAACTGCAGCTCAGAGTAAAAATCCGATACAGAAATCATCAAAATCGAGGTTTCGTTCTCGACTGTTTCCTCCTCCAAAACTTAACCAATCTTAACGAAATTTTGGAAATTGAATGGGAAGGAGACATTCTGTGTCGGACCGTTTTGATTTTTGTGCTTATTATTATACGATTTGTATACTAGGCGTCTGTTTGCGGTCAATTTATTTTGGCGTTTTAAGCGATGTTTGAAGTAGCCTAACTTCTATATAATCAAAAATATCCAATAAATAAAAACGTACCGACATAGATAATGATGATATTAATTTTGTATAAAAAAATTATTGATCTAGGTTCAAAAACCAGGGAGGAAACAGTCGAGAACGTTTGTATGGAAAAATGACCCATAGCATTCCCTCTTAATATAAATGAGCGCTTCCGTGCTTTGGAAGGCACGCTAAAGCAGTTGATCCCGGCTGCTTTCTATGACAGTAGTCGTTAAGCCGAGTTAGAGGCCTTCGGGCGGCTTAAGAACTTCTAACAGTCGAGTTGCCCACTGACTTGACAAAAGGGGGGACAACTGTTACTCGCGTCCGCAGGAGCTACCTACCACAACCCTGCACGTGTCCCCTGGGTGGTACTAAAGAGTGACAACATTAAAGGCTAAAATAATGTATGCCATACGATTAATTAATTAATTTAAAGAGGTTTCTTCAAAAACCGGCAACTAATGTACGATTCCCACCGGACGGGCCGGCCCGGGTCACCGGATCGCAACGGATGTGAAGAAAGAAGAAAGAAAGATACCTACATTTATTCACAAACGCACAGGACACACATATTAAACAATAAAATAACTACAACTTGGAAAAGTTGAAAAACCCCCGACATTTTCATTTCAAAGTCCAATATCTCCGAAACGGCTGAACAGATTTTCATGAAACATGGCTAAGAACACTCGGGAACACATCAGTTTTCGAATTAAAAAACCGCATTCAAATCGGTCCATCCGTTTGGGAGCTACGATACCACAGACAGATACGTGTTTATACACGTTAAACTTATAACACCCCTCTCTTTGCGTCGGGGTCGGGGGTTAATAAACATGAAACAAGTGTGTGTCTGCGGTAGTGAACCGGACACTGGCTCAGCATTTGATGTGCGACCCCCTTTTAAAAGATTACTTTTTACCGATAGTATTGTATGGGAGTGTAAAGTAAAGTAAAGTATTTTTTTATTAATAATATCGTACATACGTCAGTGCTCAATACCACTCGTTTTTCAATTTTCTACCGCCACTTTTGAGCATTTAGAAAGAAAGAAGTCATTTAGTTACTACACAAAAACAGAGAGAAAGGGAGTAGTCATACAATTCAATAGGGAAGATGCAATATTTTCCTTTTCGCAGTTGAAAGAATTGCATGAAGAATAATAGACCACGAAAGTAGTAAAAATTTTATTACTATAATATTTACAGTCTAAAAATCTTGTTTTTACCACGAAAGTAGTAAAAATTTTATTACTATAATATTTACAGTCTAAAAATCTTGTTGCAAGCTAACAATTTGAATTTTTGCGCCTAAACGGATCTACATTCCTGTGACGTCACTCGCCATATCTGTTTGTCCGTGGTTCGTCCCGAGCTTAGAGTATATACCTACAGAGGCGACGTAAGTGTCGCCACAATGAGGGACGGCAACAAAGTAGATGATTCCCGTGGGGTGGCCATGTAACTAAAAATTACCCCATCGCTTCCATATGTTTATTTTAAATAATGCGCTTTTATTGTAAGTAGTTTTTACTGAAGCTTTACACACATTCACTGCCTAGCAGGCGCTCTGTTCGCAACCACTAGTAATATTCAGCTTAATAACATGAAATATGATTCTAGTAACAGAACATGACATGTAGGTCAGCATATAGGTGGCTTGTAGGTATTAATAGTCCTTGTGCAAGCGGCTTACCTGGTAGTTTCTTATCAGCACAGTTATGACAGGAAGCCCGCGAGCTGTGTTGCGGCGAGGTAGACTATCCGTCTCTTTCTAATCGTTCTAACTAGAAAGAGACGGACAGCCTACCTCGCCGCGACACAGCTCGAGGGGCGTCCTGTGATAGCCGTGCTGATCTACTTAATTATTATAAAGCCTGAATCACACTGGCGCGGCCTGCGGTGGCGGTTCATAGTAAACTTGACAGTTAGTGTCAAATTTACTATTGACCGCCACCGCAGGCCGCGCCTGTCTGTGAGAGGCTTAAAGTCTCTCACAGACTGGCGCGGCCTGGCCGCGGCGATCAATGATAAACTTGTCATTAGCTGTAAAATTTACTATTGACCGTGATGCAGGCTTAAGGCGGGAAAAATAATGACACTAAATACCGAAATGAGACACAACCATATTAAAAAACATTTACTATTCAAATATTCAAATTATTACAGATTAATGATAAAGAGCTCTGCTCGGGTAAACATATGCTGAGAACGATTTTTCCCAGATATGAGACCTAGCTAGATCCATTTTTTTATGAGGCACAGCGTGGGAGGCCCCCTACAAGGTTGACTGATGACCTGGCAAACGTCGCGGGAGTCCGCTGGATGCGGATGGCGCAGGACCGGTCATTTCGGCTGATATGATGATGAGATAGATTTTTTGCCCCCATAAACCCCTATACTGCAAATGCCATCAAAATCGTAAAAACTGTTTTCGAGAATGCGATCACAAATATATATATGTAGCCTTAACCCAAATACTACGCGCACGCGCATTCTCATTAAGTGGAAACCTAGAAAAAAAAACATATTATTTTACATAAAATTTTTCAAGCATAGGGCTTATAGAAAATTATGATTCATTCTAAACCGTCGATCGTCTTTACTTATTACTAGCTGTCCACGCGTCTCCTCTCCACCCGCGTAGTAGAAAGAACACAAGCGGAGGCGCAGATGCAGGATTAAATAAAGCCAGATGAAAGAATTTTTTAAATCGGATGAACAGTCCGAGATTACAAGCTACATAAAAGCTTATCTTTATTATGAGTACAGAGTAAATATACGTATATAAGAATAGATCCCATCCATTATATACGAATGTTATGTAATAACAAGTACGAGAATTTTGTTATAAATAAAGATATAAAATATATATAAATATATAATAATATATATTAATCGATTATAAATTACCCGAGAAATCGGGTATTTTTAAGTTGTATTGGCTGGTATCCCTAAAATGATTGCAAAGAAGCTAAATCGAGAAGACATTCTAACACCTCTCGCAGCTTACCATAAACAACCTACGTAATTTGGGCGGATAATTTGACAACAAATATTCTATTGTACAATGTAAACAATGATGTTATTTCTATTGTAATCGTCAAATTTTACAAGATTTTGAGCGTAATGTAATTTTACCATGCTATTTTTACGTATTGCGTATACAAAAAAGTGAAAGATGTTCTACTTACGTGTGTAAGGTTATATTTTCATCACATTGTTCCGACCGGCTTTTACAGCCAAGCACGCAACAATTAACCATTTTCTTGGCACAGACGGAACACGAGATACCTTGTCGTGCGTAAATTACTTTTAGGACACTATTTTATTCACAATAATATTAAATATTTCGGATTCGTATGCAGCCACGCGCGAGCATTGACAGCATTGTATGCCACAACGGTTGTGCCAAATAGAAAAAAAGTGGAACTATGACAAGGATAACGAATGATATATCTCTGTCTGTCACACTTATCGAGATTTGTATGCTACCAGCTCGCTCGCACGTGGTATTATTATTACCATAGCCTGTCCTTAGTAATTATAGGTTCATGGTCCCGAGATGTCATAGAGTTGCCTATTAAGTTTTGACTTATGACAGGAGTGACGTCACCAGACGCTAATTAATTGTTGGATTAAAACACGTTCCGTTTCACATTACTTCAAATCGTAATTATTGTTTGAAATTAGTATAAAGTAAAGAAAAACGTTTCAGTGGCTATTATTTTATGTTTTTCACCACATTGGTCACAAAATAATGGTAAATAGCGCATCTTCCCTATTTACACATATTGTGTGTGTCTTCGCGGCAGTGAATCGGTCGCTGTCTCAGCATTATGCCGAGTCGTTAGACACCTACAGCGCTGATTTTCAGACAGCACCATACGTGACCCACGGAACGCAACACAACATACTACAGCTACAAACATCATCATCATGTCAGCCGAAAGACGTCCACTGCTGGACATAGGCCTCCCCCAAAGAGTGCCGCAATGAGCGGTCCTACGCCACCCGCATCCAGCGCACTCCCGCGACCTTTACCAGGTCATCAGTCCACCTTGTACAAACGTATACAAATAATGGACCCGATTCTACAGTGGCCTCTAAACTTCCTAATTTTATTTAGGTGTCGCTAAAACACTTTGCTATTCTATGAGCAGCTGTCATAATAAAATGACAGGGCTAATTTGAATCTGACGTTTCTTAATTTAGGCGGTCTATACAACTACAACTTACTTAGCTGCCTAAATGCTATTCTAAATATGTCGTTTTTAATCTGCCGCTTAAATTATGACTAAAAATTAGACAATTAAGTTTTAGGCTAGTTAAGCCATGTGCATTATTTAGAATCGGGTCCAATAAATACATAGTAATTAATATAATAAAGTAAAATATGTAACGGTAGCAAAATGTGCTGGAAGAACACAAAGTAATAGTACGTTACTATAGAGGCCGGGAAACGAAGGGTTGCAGGCCAAGTAGATATAGACGGCCGAGCGTAGCGAGGCCGGATAGGGATACGCGGCCGGCAACCACGTTTCTCGCCGAGATTTGTATAGTGTGTTTCTCAAACTTGCAATTAAATAAAAATAAAAAGTAGTCAATTTGTTTTATAAATAATACGTTTCTTCGTGCACCGCCGCCGCCGCGCCGGCAGGCTGGCCCGCGCCCCCTCCCTCCGTTTAAAAACAAAAGAAGGTTGCTTTACAGGCCTAGGTGTGTAAGGGTGTTACTACCTACACCAATCGATCGATGCCATCGATCTGTGTATACGTCGATCGACAGTTTCTACTATCAGCCAAACCTACCACACCAATCGATCAATATCGATTGATGGCATGGATCGATTGGTGTAGTAACACCCTTAGGCTGTATGGAATTCCTTTACATATCATCTTCACTCATCGCACCGGATACGTAGTATTTCCGAACCTAATTTGAAGTAAGTCACGTTAACATTTCATTGCAAGTTTGAGAAAAAAAACATTTCATAATTTTGGTTAGTTTTCGAGTGAAAGAGTCATCGTGAGCTGTACCATGGAAACAAAATTATGTAAATGAAGTATAATAATAATGGCTAATAGCTAAGGCTACCCATCTTTTGTTTTGTAAAGGAGTCCCTCTGCCAACAAACTGTCCTACAGTTTGGCAGAAGAAAATGCTGTAAAACAAGTGTTGTTTAAGTAGGTATGTAAAAAAAAAACTCGAAAGTCAAAAATCGGTCCACAGGCGATCTCCGGCCCGGCCCGTTGGGTGACAATCGTACAGTTAGCGTCATATAGTTAGTAGATTAGATTAGCAGATTATTTTATTTCATTCTGAAAATTTATACATGTCATTTCATAAAATTAAAATAGCATGGATTCACAAAAAGATCGTCAGTGTATAAAAATAAGGAACAATAATAAATAATAGTCAATAAAAATCCAATTTCAAATTAAAACAAACATGATAAACAAAAAATACTAACAATAGGAACAATTTAAATACTTAATGATAAATGGTACAATGTCAATGTCAGTGTGGCAGCCAGAGTTGTCAAATATTTCGTAGCACACCCTTATTATTATTACAAGCTTTTATTTAGTTTCACCTGTCCGTCTATCTGTCTGTCTGTAATCAAATCTTGCAAGTTAAATTTGACCCACTTTCCGGTGACCGATTGAGCTGAAATTTTGGGTATAAGTATAGTTTGGATGACAATTCAATATTATGGTACCATCGAGCTGATCTGATGATGGAGACAGAAGGTGGCCATGGGAATTCAGTACTTAGCCGACGTAACCCTGTTGAGTTTGGGCTCGTTAGAATCGTCGCAATGAGTAGTCGATGATGGTACACAGAAAAGTACAGTCGGCTATAAAAGCTTGTACCAAAAATGATTTTTTTGACAGAAACTTGTTACAGCTTAATAAAGACGTGTACCGAAATTGGCTACCTTAGCTGCTACTAGCTATATGACGCTGACTGTAGGTACACAGGTCTTCACACGTCCGCTCTCGTCCCGCAAGCCGCCTGGCACTGCTCCAAGTCCTCGAAGTTGTTCCCGTTGTCGTCGCAGCCGCCCCAGATGAACATGCGGCACTGTGTACCGTCATATCCATATCTGCAAGATTTAAGGTGGATGTCACACTGCGAAGCTCGTTGTATGCAAGTACCTTAGTTGAGCCCACATGAAAATTATTATTATTTTGGTATTTTTAATTAACGCTGGCAACCCCTTCCCACCACCCGATCGATTTAATTTTTTTTTGGGTGCACAGGGAGTACAGAGCAACTGTTTGAAAAAAAAATTAAAGTCGCTGAGCCCACATTTTTTTTCTTTTTTTTCCCCATCCCACTACACCCGCACCCACCGCCCGCGGCCTGCCAGCACGAAGATTATCGGAAAAGGGTGTTCGGGGAAGTAGCTAACGGAGTTTCAATACCTACAGCTGAAGTCACATGACATGACCGATTTGGTCGCTAGCTCTCCGTCTATATGCGGCACATAGGGCCATTTCGCCGGTTAGCGACCACCTAATTTCATGTGCCGGTGGGCGACCACTTAAGCTGAGTTGGTGAACTGAAAGGATATTTTCTCGGTTTTTTTAGTAGATTTCTATTCTAAAACAACAAAAAAATGCATGTACAAGTAATTGTCTCAATAGGTTGTGTAGAATTGATGTTATCTTCAATAGAAAAAACCTTCTCCTTCAGGTGGTCGCTAACCGAAGGTGGTCGCGTAACCAGCGAAATTACCCTACTTGCCGACCACACTACTTTGCCGTAGTAATAATGTTGCCCGTTTAGAAGCCCCATAATAATACAATAATATTATGTAATAGTAACCTAATGTTAAACTAGCCTCTGCCCGTGACTCCGTCCGCGTGGAACTCGGTTATAGCTCTATACAAAATTCCTAACTCCTGTCCTTCCTCGGGACTCAAACTATCTCTGTACCAAATTTAATCGAAATCGGTTCAGCGGTTTAAGCGTGAAGAGTTAACACACACTTTCGCATTTATAATATTAGTATGGATTAGGAACATTAAGAACTCGTAAATTAATGGCTGAGTAAGTAGCCAGTGCTGTGCGAGGTACAGGAGCGGTGGAGAAGCGTAAGCGAGGCTATAGCACTGCTATTGGTGGATATTTTCCTCGCACACTTCTCCGCACCCTCGCTGCTCGCACGGCTCTGGTCCGGACTCAGACTACGACTAACTCCTCTCCGCACCCTCGCACATAGCGCTGCTCAATTTTTTTGGGAAAAACTTATTCTAGTAACGCCTCAGTGATGTTATTATGAGTTCACCTACCGTTCGAACCTGGCTCTACATCTTCCCGGCTCAACTAGATCACAGCCGCACACGTTATCTGAAAATACCCAGAATACAATCATCATCGAAGAGGGTTCGGGCACAGCGGAATGTCATCTAAGGTCACATTTGGGACGTCCAATAAGCCCGCAATGTAGCGCCCTGAAATCGCCCCGCGGCACTCTCCCTGCCTGTACTCTGGAACTTGTCTTAAGCTCACCTCAACATCATCATCATCATATCAGCCGAAAGACGCTGGACGTAGGCCTCCCCCAAAGAGTGCGAGTGACCAGTCCTGCGCCACCCGCATCTAGCGGACTCCCGCAACCTTTACCAAGTCATCAGTCCACCTTGTGGGGGGGCTACCCACGCCGCGCCTACGTACGTGGTCGCCACTCGAGAATCTTTCCGCCCCAACGCGGCCATCGGTTCTACTCACCTCAACGCTCACCCACAAATATTCGCCGCGATTCGTAGGAACTAAGCGTAGGCGGAGGTCTGAGTTTCGTTAGGCGTAGCTGGTGCAATGAGGCGAATGAGTGCGTAAAGAATAACATCCCTATTCACCGCACAAACGGGCCAGTCGCAAGGGTCAAAGTAGCATGCGTCAAGCGAACCTTTGGCCCTCTCTAGCAGCGACACGGTTGGACAATCGTTGGGGGTTCAGTGGGTCTGGGCTTCTGCCCGGGACTCCCACACACCCGTCCGGTCCTTCCTGGCCTTCACCTTACAGAAGACATCAGGCATAATTAATTACGCTATATTATCAAACGCTCGCTGCGCGCGGGACCATAGTGTAGGAAAGGAACGGGACATCTCTCTTGCGCTCTCTGTCGCACTAATCATGACAGGTAAGAGCAGCATTGGTCCGTACACAGTAGCCACATTTTATGGCCCCGCGCCGCGCGCGTTTAATACCTAAATAAATAAATAATAAATATAAATAAATAATAATACCTAAAGGTCGAAACGCACTTACAGCGGAGAGGCGCGGAGGCGGGACCAGTTATAATGTTGTAACTAGTATGAAAGCGCACAGAATACCGCGCCGCTCTGTGCGGATCCTTTCATATTAGCTCGAACATTACAACTGTTACCGCCTCCGCACCGCGCCACGCTGCCAGTGCGTTTCGGCCTTAATAGTATAGCTTAGTACCTTCTTACGGCCTGGCCACGGACACGCGCGGTGGCGGCAGCGGCAGGCGTTTTATCTGTTCATTGCGCGGTCGAGATGCGCAACGCCCTGTGGTTAGTTCGGATCGCACGCAATGAATTAGAAAAACCGCTGCCGCTGCCGCCGCCGCGCGTGTCTGTGGCCAGGCCGTTACTGTGTTTATTGTGTACACAGTGTGTAGTAGAGATGTTGATGTTGCAGACATTCGCATCCGCAACCGCGGAAGTTCCGCACAAATTTCGACATCAGCAGCATTCGCATCCGCAAAAATCGATGCGGAGTTTTTGCGGATGCGGATGTAGTGCAATTTACGAGAAGAAAGGAGCCCAGGCGGCGCTTACGGCGCGCGTTTAATATATTTTCGTCAGTAGTCAAAAAAACTTCTTTTCGTTTCTGTGACCAAGAGCAGACGCGTTTTTGATTAGTTCGCTATATTGTATTTTTTCTCAACGTGTTTGATGATTGCGTGATATCATAAAATGGACGTTGTTTATTTACGTTTTTTAGTGTGACCATAAAATCTGCATCCGCATCCGCGGATGTGTGCCCCCAAATATCCGCATACGCGGATGTCAAAAAAATCACATCCGCGGCATCCCCGCTATGTAGGTATGTGGTGTTGTGTTCCCGGTGGTCGCCAGAGCTCCCGAGCTTGATCTGTGTTAGGACTGAGGGAGTTGGACCATATAATGTATATAGCCTTTGGAGAAGGCTGGGTAACAAGAATAGGACATGTGACGACCCTCACTCTTCAGCATTGAGGGAACGACTGCTGATGATGATTGAGGTACCTGCTGTCCAGACCCTAAAGATCCAGCTACGCATATGACCTTTCTGGAGTTGCAAACCAAAGGTTGCATTATATACCAAGTTAAATTAAATCTCACCCCCGCACTGGCACAAACTCCTCTCAAACAAACCAGCTACAAATAAAAAAATAAACAAATATTTGTACAACATGGTTCGTGGTTAAATTAAACAGCTACAGCCAGCCTTTGCCTCTCTGTGTTCCAACTGAGTTCTGCTATTTAATGATTTTCTTTAATAAATGGACGTTATTAACATTAATCACCGTGACTAAACGTGGCGCAACGACAAATACTCACAATATTATAGGGTACCTAAGTCAGATTATCGCTATCGTGACATATAAAAATGTTGTAAACTAATATTTAAGTGTGCAACATGTAGCGAATCCCAAAAGCATCGGAGTACTATAGACTATTTAACCGATAAGTGATGAATGTAGGTTCCTTGGCTTCACTCTGGACTCTAATCTTAACTGGAAGTGCCATGTAGACAAACTATGCGATAGATTGAGTAGTGCAGTCTTTGCTTTGCGTAAGTTAAAACCTTTAATATCTGACGATGCCATGAAGCAGGTTTATTTTGCTCATTTCCATTCGCTGATGTCCTACGGTTCGCTCATTTGAGGAAACTCAACGGATGCCAAAAGAGTGCTACTTATGCAGAAACGTGCCGTACGTGCGATGATTGGGGCAAAATCTAGGACTTCGTGTAGAGGCTACTTCCCAATGCACGGTATTATGACGCACTACTCACTCTATGTATTCGAAATTATAATGTTCGTAAGGAACAATCTTTCTTCTTTCGATGCCGTAAATGCGATTGGCAAAACACTCCGCCGCACTGGGCGTTTGAGAACAGTTCCCCGTCGCATGGCACTTGCAGGCAAGAACCCGCGTGTCATTGGGCCTACCTACTACGAGCGACTGCCCGCTGATCTTAGACAGCAACCATCTGACGAAGCATTTCGACGCCGCCTTAAATACCTTTTATTGGAAAATCCATTATACTCAGTTAAAGAGTATATGAGTCTGGACTTGACATGTTAAATTATTATTATTACCTATTTAAATTTGTATGATTATGATTTGACTTTAAATGTATTGTGTCACGTATTTAAATATTGTAAAAAATGACGATACCTAGAGGTTGATATATTTGTGTTCTTTTGCTTTTGGTTTGTTTCTTCTATTTCCTTGTTATTGTGTTCTTACATTTGTTGACATTCTCTTAATATTTCTCTGTTTTTGACGATCGTGATAATAATTCTTATTTTTTTGACATGTATGCAAATCTGTAATGTAATTTTTTATCATGAAATAAATAATCTAAATCTAAATTCACCTGAGTGGTCGCAAACCGGCAAACTTAAATTAGGTGGTCGCTAACCGGCAAGATTACCCTATGAGGCGAGCGCGTGCGGGCTGGATCACATCCGCGGATGTCAAAAAAATCAGATCCGCAACATCCCCGGAAGAAAGGGCCACTCATTCTAACCGTACAGCACCACGGTGTAAGTAAGTCATCATCGTATCAGCCGAAAGACAGGCCTACCCAAAAAGTGCCAATGTGATCGGTCCTGCGCCACCAGCAGTCCAGAGGGCCTACCGCGAACGACATTCGAAGTTTTCCTTCTCTTTCGCTCTCAAGTAGGAACTCGCAAGTATGACAGAGAGGGAAAACTTCGAATGCATTTCGCGGTAGCAGCCCAGAGGGCCTACCGCGAAACGAAATTTCTCTCTCTCTCTCTGTCGCACTTGCGAGCGAGCGACATGCACGAACGAACTTCGTTTTCGTTTCGCGGTAACCCCTCAGCAGGCACCATGATTTTTTTATGCCATCCCTCCTAGTGCGACCGGAGCCGAGTAAGCTAACGAAGAAAAAATAAAAAAAGACCGGGTTGCACTCCGGGAGTGCCCGCAGAAGTGAAAACTCAATAACATTGTAACAGTTTTTCGATCAGGTCACGTGACATCTTACGGTGTCACCCTAAAAATGAATATGACGCAAATTCATATAGTTACAATTATCAATTATTTAGGCGGACGGCCCGCGGGCGCGTTGGGTGCGACGGGCGCAACGGTGCCGGGGTCCGGCGCGCCGACGACGGGCGGCGGCAAACCCAATACCAATTTGTTTTTGCCATTGCCAAATATTTTTCAAAGCTTTATCCCTTTAGGAATTACGTCTAAATTCGAACTATTCGAATTTTCTCAATAGCAAAACGGTCAAGGATGCGTTGGTATTATTACAAATTTATTTGCAGAATATGCTATTGCAATAAGTGTTTAACGGCTTTATACTCTTACGAATAGCGTTCAGTTTTGAATGAAGTCGAATCGGCAAGCAGCAAAAAGTGACTTCCTTCACATCTGACGTCACAAAACTCTGTCGCGTATTTAACAATTTTTCCCCATCCCAAAAAGTGCTCAGCGCCGCTAAAGAAGTTTTCACTTCAAAAATAAAAATTGCCAGGCAACCGCTTGCTAATTGGCACGCTTGTTCTTCATCACATGCATGATGCTTGTTGTTCTCTCAAGCGGTTGCCTGCCAATTTTTTTTTTTTCGCTTGTTTACTCGGTTCCGGTCGCACTAGGAGGGATGGCATAAAAATTTCATTATATAAACAGCGTACACACTTTCAGGCTACCGCTTGTCATCTGGTTGCCTCGCGATATTTTTTTTTTTACCACCCCCCTCCTATTTCCGAACCAGTCACAGTTGGCTCATTTCGGGTTGCACAGGGCGGTTCCACATCACTTCGGGAGCTCAAATATCGCGAGCCATCGCGTAATTCAATGTCGGTTGCCTCTCCGACATTGAATTACGCATTATTGCTCTGAATAATAGGTAGGGAAACTAGAGGACAAACCAAAATTTTCTAACATTATTTTCATGTCTGATCCGATTTCAAACATTTATTGCGGGCCCATGGGTCAAGATATGATGGTTTTAAAACCAATGCCCGGTGTTCAAAATCATTCCCGGGCGGCGGTGGCCGACATTCCGCTTTCGGGTGGCGTGATTTATAGTATCTCGAACAGTTTTCGCGTTATCTGTGGAAACTAAAATTACAAAAAAAAAAGCAAGATTTAATTTGTGCGCACTGTGGCGAATATTAGCACTAAAATAACTATATTTTCCCAATTTTCGCTACCGTAACTTCGAATTTTTATTCACTCATATTCAAAACGTAAGTACTGCACGTATTATCAATGCATTTTATCTAAACATACCATAAATACTATACTTTATTTGTGTGGTTCTTGTGTTGAGGTTAAGTATGAAAGTATTTAACGTTTAGTATTTTACGACTTTAAGAAGCACTTGTTCAGAGCTAAGAACTAGAAGAATCGTTCTTTGTTTAAAGCCGAGTGCTATATTAGATCGACGATATCTCTTTACTTATTTAGTGGACTATTGGACACTTGAGAAATATCTTCATACAAGTTGTAGATTTTTGAAAATAACCTTGCAAATTGTATACTTCTATAAGGTAAGCATTTAAAGATTAGGATCTGTTTTAGGTTAGTATGTGACTACATCTGTTGCATATTGCATTTATGTAAAACACTGCTAGTATCAACCAAGAATAATAATTATGTTCATAAAAATGTTCTGCACTAGTTTTTAAAATCATATACTTGTCTAAAAAGAACCCATATAGGGCAGGTCTCACACAGAACGGAATTCAGTCGCAGAATCATAATCTGAATCACTTAAGAGCAAATAAAATGGTACACTTGTGTCTGTGACGGTGGTTCAGATACTGAATTCAGACTGTGAGCCCACAGCCTAAATCTTCAGTATATCATTCATGACTACATTCTGAAAAAAAAAGTCAAAAGAATGAAATATTGGGAAATGACTCATTTAGTTACCATTTTCAAGGTTGAGGTAACTATGCTTATAAAATCCGGTGACTTTTTAACACTTAAGCAAAGCAAGGCTGAGAAAATTATCCAAATTACCACCAAGGCTGAAACAAGGTTAAAAATAAAATAGGTACCTAATTGTTACCGTTATTGACAATGAATACAATTTGTAAGTCTTAAAGTCTAGTTTAACTTAATTATTGTACTAACTGCCTCAGTATTGATGTACCTAATAGGTGGAATTGTTTTAAATAGCTATAATTTTGTGGTCAGCTTTAGTTTTTATTTAGTGTTTTTGTGGCATCTAGTGGCAGCACACCTTTTTCACACACAATATGGACTGTGACGATGTGAGTTTCTCTGGGAACACACAAGAAATTCTCTTTAGTTACTGGATGTCTCCGCTCAAGTTCGCTCACATTATACAGCTTCTGCCCGCGACTGCGTCTGCGTGGAACTCGTTTATATCTTAGCTCCATACAAACTTTGACCCCCTAGGGGTTGATTTCCGGGATAAAAACTATCATATGTCCTTCACCGGGACCCAAACTAGGTATATCTATACCAAATTTCATCTGAACCGGTTTAAGTGTCAAGAGGTAGTGGGGTTACTCTTTAAAATGATTTTAAATCCTCTAAACATGTGTTTTTGTTATGATGGTAAGCCCTTTCGATTAGCATGATAGGAGTTACTAGCAAAATTGTAGTTGTTAACCAAGTATAGTCCAACGCCGCGCACGCCGCGCGCTCCCCCGTTATACCTCCGCGCGCCGCGCAGGGGAGGACTCAGTTCAGCGTTGGACTTAGTTAGTTATACTGGGCGTATCCACAAGTCGACATCCACTGTGCCTATTTTGCGTCAATCGGTGGGGTAGCGCTACTCTAACCACCCCAGCTCCTCCAGAAAGTTTTTAGTGCCTTGGTGTTGCTGACTGCGTCCCATAGTGTGTCCGGAGACCCTATGGGTTTTTTCTGTATACTTCTACCTGCTTACAGTCCAGTAGAATGTGTCTGGTTGTTTCTTCTGCTTCCATGCACGCTCTGCACATAGGGCTGTCTGTGATACCTAAGTTGTATAGGTGTCTGTTCAAAGTGTTGTGTCCTGTTATTATTCCAACTATCTTGTGTAGCGGTTGGACTATAGTATCTTTGTTTCTTGTAGATGTCTGGCCGCGAGGGTGGTAAGAAGAAGCCCCTGAAGGCGCCTAAGAAGGACGCGAAGGAGATGGACGATGACGACCTGGCCCATAAGGCCAAGCTCAAGGAACAACAGAAGGCCCTGGCGGTAAGCTTCCCCAACCTGTGGTAATTCCGGTAGTGGCTTCCGGGCTGTGAGAGCCCTTGTATCACTGCAACCATTGTGATCGCCACTTACTACAATTCTTGGCCAAGACCTGCAAACTTGAAGAATTGCAGGATTTGGTTGAATTCAAGAAATTTGATCTCCGGGCACATGTTTGCCCTGAATAGAGTTACAGTTGCGCATAAGGCAAGAGCAATGTTTAGGCAACAATTCCTTGTAAGCACCCTTACCAGCATGCACAGTCAGTTCCTGGTTAGCGCCAAGGCATCTGAAGACGCCTTTTTGCTGAAGGCTCTAATTAGCGCTTTGGAATGTTTCAGTCCTGGGATAGCTCTCCAGGCTTGAATAGTCTTGTAAGAAACAATAGGTCTTCAGAAGACTGAGCTTTTGGGCATGCCACTTCTACTATTCACATATAGGAAATAAGGAGATCGCACATGCCGCGCGATTTGTATTAAATATGCCTGACGCAAGTTCTTGAATTCGTGGTTTTATTTGAAATAAATAGTATTTTAGTATTTACCTGTGAAAAGTGATCCGATTGGTGTGGAAATTAATCAAATCACTGATGTTTGCAAGTAATTATTGCATAACTCGGCATTTTGGAAAAAAACGGAACTTTCTCGGTGGACAACGGACGGTTTACTATCGGCGGAGTATGCCCAACGCTAACATGTGCGACACAGCCGCCGGTGGCTTGTCTGCTCTATAGTATTATACGCTCTGAGGTTGTAGCATTCCTGAGCATCCAAGACTGGAGTCTCCTACAGGATTGAAAGCATCTCAATACAAACGCGCAACACTAGTGATAGATCAGCTGTCAGAATCACTTGAAGCTCGGTTGTAGCGCTGCAAAAATTTGCCGTGTTGAACCACTCTAGGTCGCGATATTGCGCTCGATGCGGGTGGTGCAGGACCGGTTACTTTAGCAGTCTTTGGGGGAGGCCTATGTCCAGCAGTGGACATCTTTCGGCTGATATGATGCTTTGTTTCCAAGACTGGATCTTGAGAGCACTATATCTATTGTGTCATTGCCAAGCGCTGTATGCAAACTACACTAAACCTCAGATTGCTTTAAAGTGTTTTTGGAGGTTATATTGTCTCGAATGGAGGTCTTGATCATCGCGTAAGCGTAGCTAGCATGACAGTGTCTGTGTCCTACATAAGGCACTCCTTCTCTTCACTAGCAAGTATAAGTGTGAGGGGGTCGAAAGCTTTATGTTGGACCAGCTTCCGCCCGCGACTTCGTCTGCGTGGACCCGGGATAAAAAACTATCCTATTTTAATCCAGGCTATAAACTATCTTCGCGCAAAATTACATCCAAATCGGTTAAGCCATTTAAGCGTGATTGAGCGAGAAACTTTTGCATTTATAATATTAGTAGGATGTATACACGATCAGGCTGCCGTAGGACACATCCGCACTACCTACATACCGTAGTCAGCTAACCACCAAGTAGAATACTTTTTGACTACTCTGCATTGGCAGAGGCAAGAGTTTTTCTACCCATATTGTTTGCTGCAGTCAATTAGGCACTTCATAGTGCGGAATAAACTTGATCTTCTCCGGGCTTTTGAAGTTTATTTAATTTTTTTTTCTCTGATTTCAGGATGCGAAAGCAAAGGCTACCCAAAAAGGACCGCTCGCGCAAGGCGGCATTAAGAAATCAGGCAAAAAGTGACACATTTAACATACTAATACTGTTTAATATATAGGATGTAATAAATTCTTATGTAAGAACTATTAAAGATCTTCCGGCAAATTAAGTGTACGCAATTTGAATTACATTTATGTTATTTATAAGTATCTAATTACGGGTTCAAGTACAATATCTTTGGTTCTATAGTATTCTCTAATGTAATAAGTTTTTCTAAAAATATTTGTCCATAGGCAGTGAGATTGTGAATCTGTAACATTTTTCAGCTGTGAATTTAGGACACTGCCACTGTAATTTCTGCATTGTTATATTTGCATTTACGAAATAAACGTGAATACTTAAACATTTGTTTTAATTTTAAAGCTTGAAACAAATTATCGGACGCGTCCGGCGGACGCGGCACACAGCCGGTATCTAGATAATGAATATACACTGAATTGTGCAAACTATCGGACGTAAGCCGTGGACGTAACCTTGAGCGTTCGGACGTCCGACAGGCATCTGGCGCGCTAGATCCCGTTCCACTGTGCACATTTATCAGTCGCGTCCGATAATTTGTTTCAAGCTTTGGACTTGATTTGATAATGTGTGTCACGCTTTATTTGTTGGCACTTTGGCGCCTGTCCATGGTTCACGACTTTGACAGTACAGACAGTATTAAAAATAACAAACCGCGCCAAAAGCAAAATGTACGTTACGTTTTCACGTAAACTTATAGTTAATAGTTGAAAAATAGCGACTATTGTGTATTTAAGTCATCTATAAGAGTATTCAAGGGCGCGTTTTTCGAGTAAGTATTTAACTGTTGCTGCACTTTGCCAGCTTCAGACATAAATCAGAAATAATCATTCCTAACCTGAAAGTTACTGTTTATAACTAAATGTAAATAACCTAGACTCGAGAAGAAACTTTGATTAGCCACATACTACAGTTTCCTAAAGTATTCTTATTGTGTTAAATGCGACGGCTTAGGTGTGATTCATATTTACTCCAGTGCAGTTGGTTTTCTGATCATATGAACACTACACACTGCATGCCTAGTGTGCTAGTATCTGATCTATAATTTGCTATTTATGTTTGTGCACCTTCTTATCTTAGAGATGGGCCGCAATAAGTACCTACTTACCATGTGATGTGATGTGTGTAAGTTGTAGGTATAGTCACGAAACGGGATTGTTGAGCCACCTGCCACTGATCTTAATTTAGCCGTGTAATGCGAATCGGAGTTGTTCAACTAGATTCGTATATCCGAATATGCACTGTGGTCCAGGTTGTATGGAGGAAGTGACAAAAGTCGATATCTCGAAAAGTATCAAAGATATTTCAAAACAAAAAATATGCCCTGCTGGGATTTAAAAGGTCTAAAAAAAACACAAAAAATCGTCTTAGATTTTATATATTTCAGTATAAAAAAAAATTATAATAAAAAACAAAAATACACATAAAATTGCCTCTTTTTCAGTGGTGTCTAACAAATACAAATCATATTTAAATAACAATGTTTTGTTCAATTATTATAAAATACATCTTATAGAATAAATAAACTACCAAAACTATTAACAATCTCAATAAACATTACTTACAAAGTCGCTTTATGTTGTGCGACTTTTGGGCTATCAAATATCGTACAATTCGATTTGTCATCGTAAACATACTTAAATTTAATTAAACAAAACCTAATATTAAAGCACAATCAAATCTTAAAATCTAACAGGTTAATTACAGATTCAGATAAAACAGTCTTTTTCTTCTTTGGTAACTTCCTAAGTCCCGTAATGTATGGATCGGAGTTCAATAAAAGGCGATTTAAAAGATCGGTGTTTGTTAAAACGCGTGTCATCTTTCTTGTATTATTGAGCCTAAATGCCTTTATATTTTTATTTGTGGACTCGGCAGCTTCTTCAGAGAGCTCTCCTATAGGCACAAGTACATGGTTGATGACTTCATCCCCGTGGATAAGCACTTTATGCACAGAAGCGGGCAGATTGTACCAAGGATACTCGTGAACAAGCTGCCGAGCCGTATCTATAGCATACAACTTAAACTTATTTGAATTTATCTTATAACCAGAATTAAGGCAGTCTAAAATAGTGGTACATCTATCAATTAAGTCCTTTTTAATTCCGGTAATTTCAGCAGCAATGGCAGAATTTGCAAAAAACTTACGAGCCGTATTGCCATCGTTTGACGTACCACTTCCACGGTTGTTTTAGGCAATTCGACAGTTTCAATGATGTTTAACCAATCACAATAACGACGCACCATACTTGTATAGGTTCTGTTTACTGTCTTCCAATATCCAGTTAGTTTTTTGCACAAATATTCAACACGATGGCATAAATTCTCGTTTTGTACATTTTCAGTGGGAATCTTTTCAAGTAATAACTGCAGAACTTGTCGTGTTTTTTCAATCGGCAAACCAGGAGCAGACTTCCACAACTCCAATATGTACATTCTTGAAAATTGGCAGTGATAAAACACATCTGAAAAGAAAAGAAAATATGATTACCAACGACATCTCGAAACTAAGCTCTCGGCGTAGCACTTCTACGAAATTCGTAGAGGGTCTTTTGAACGATCTACGGCAAAATATGGCGGACAAATACCTTTGCCCTGATAATAAGGCTTAATTTTCATCATAATTATAACAAAAAATAACCGGGGTGGACAGGGGGCTATTGTTAGAAGCTTAAGTGAATATAGGTAGCAGAACAATATTTTGTGGACATAAATGAGTCACGTAGACCCCAAATAAATAGATATGGTCTAAGAATACATTAAAATTTAACATAAACAGTAATAATACATACCTTTGTCAACAACTTCCATAATGATGCAGTTAGATAACAAGCGACTAATTAACAAAAATAAGTCGTAAACAAACTTTCACTTTCGACGTGTCACTGATAAGGTTAACGACGCTTAATGATGTGCTCTCTTTAAAGGTCCGAAAATAAATGATAATTGCAAATAATTTTGAAACCTTATATAGTATTGTGAGCTATGGCTATTAGTGAGTGATTTCGCATTATGATATGACATCCAGGTCGTTGTCGATTTCTGGACTTATTTCCTTTGACCGGGCCACTGTGATATGGTCGCATGGTACGCATCACATAGCTAAATACTAAACAGTGTGTCATGTGGCTAAACAATCCCGCTTCGCGACTGTACAAGCAGGTAACCTAGTATCATATTGTCAAGGTATCTAACTCCTATTACCCCTGCCACATCTTAGAGTGACGGGAAATAGCGGGGAAAGGAGGCAGGGACATAGTGTGGCGACGTTACTCGATCGCTCCCTGTTTTGTCGGTTTTTTGGGCGCGAGTCGAAGGAGCGGCAAGTAAGCTAGTGCGGAGCGTCGCGATTAATCGCGTGAGTGGCCAGGGAGGGCAACATCGGGCGCGAGGACCATAGTGTGGCTGAGGGATCTAAAGCCGCCTCCATGGACTGGCGACGCTTGCGCCCGTACCGCAAACATGGCGTTGCTTAGGAGTAGGTTAGGTTAGGTTACTCGACGTCAAACATATGTGTGTATCCATACATTTGTTGCCGTATTACAATGGAATATGGTGCGTCGACTGTACTAGAAGTGAACCTTTCAGCAGTAGTCTGGCCTAGTAGCATTTAGGCCGTTGTACCGTATAGGTACGTGACCATAAAACCTACCGTGCTAACTGGGCCGATGCTATAAATGAAGTGCTTGCTTGTTCCGCGCTATAGAGCTCATAAACGAACCCATCTGGTCTCATACGCCACTTCATCTTTCCCTCTATTTAGACAATTTGTTTGAAAAATAAGAAAAAATAATTTATGTATTCCAGGCTGTAGAATGATACCTACCTACCGCAAAATGGACGAACTAATTGATTTCGAAGAACTAATAAATCTACAGCTATCTCTACCCTCAGTTTCTCAGAGTTCACAGGAACCTATCACTGACATCCTAGACAAAATGTGTGAAGCTATGGATGAAAGTAACTTAGCAATAGACAACGCTTTTAAAGAAATAGCTCCCTATGATGATGTAGTAAATTTAGATGATTTTGAAAATGTATTAGCTACAACATCCCTTTGCAACGATGATAGTAATTTAGTAACAGATGATTTGTTACAATTCAATGATAATGATATGGTCAACATTCCAGAAGACGATACTATTGATTTAGACGAATTTGAAAGCATTTCAGCAAATGCGTGCCTTTTTATAGGCGATGAAAATGAAGTAGATAATGATAATGGTAATAACGATATAAGTAATTTACAAAAACCTTTGTCGTATGAGGTCCCGATAGAGTTTGAAGAAAATGCGCATGGTCATAAAACTGAATCTCATGTGATTAAGGAAGAAAATATAACTAGTACAAACAATTACGTACTAAAAACAATCAGTGTAGAGTCAAGAGCTACAAGTGGTGAAAAAGAAATAGAAAACTATATCGATTTAACGTTTGAATTCGGCACTGAGAATCCAGTTTCCAATAAGCTCAAAACCGTAAGCAAGGAATATAATGGATTAGAAACAGTCAGAGCAGAATGTAAAATTGGTACTAATAATCCCGAAAATTTTGTGACAAAAAGTAGTGATAGCAAAGTAAAATATGAACACGAAATAGAAAGATCTAAAACAGATTGTAAAAATACCATTACTGAAGATACCGATGAAAATATCAACTCAGATTCTGATTACGATCCACTAGACTTTGAATTTATCAGCGAACAGGAAGCGTGTAAAGCGGGGATAGTCACTAGAATTAGTAAAGTTACTAATGAAACAAAAAAAACTGTTAACACAGCCCCAAGCACATCAAAGAATGCTGAAAGTAAACTCCAAACTCATATACAGCAAAATTGCACAGGACAAAGCACATCTAACATTGATTATAGACCTAGAAAAAACGAGGCAAGTTTAGCCGACTACGTAAAATACAGTAAATGCCGCTACCAGCGATGCTATTCGCGCTCCGCTTCTGAACTCCACGTGATACCTGAAGGGGAGAGGTACCTGGATATGTTCAGAGGGCAATACGCGCCGGCAGTCCTGAATAATCTGTACTGCATGACGAATAAGCGGGTGTTGCCTGCGGTGGCTATGGCGGCTAGCTTTGAGGAGATCGCTCAGGGGAATCCTGGGATGGTGGATTGGGAGAATGAGAAGTGTAAGTATCTTAGAAAGTAAAGTATTGCATCGACAATAGCCTAAAGAAGAGTCAATGTTGTCCTCAAATGAAAGATTTAAATTTTCCTCATATCATAGGTGTCATAGCGGCGGCCGTGGGTTCGAATCCCGGCTCGTACCAATGAGTTTTTCGGAACTTATGCACGGAATATTTACCTTTAGCTTTTCGGTGAAGGAAAACATCGTGAGGAAACCGGTCTAATCCCAATGAGGTCTAGTTTTCCCTCTGGGTTGGAAGGTCAGATGGCAGTCGCTTTCGTAAAACTAGTGCCTATGCCAAATCTTGGGATTAGGTGTCAAAGCGGACCACGCTAGGAGGATGATGATGATCATAGGTGTGAAAAGCAGATGTGTATCTCGGAAGCAAAATGCTCTCCGTCCCAAGCGCAAACACTTGAATCCCTCGTTACGCTCAATATTCTAAAGTTTGTGCGCCTGCTTCACAATAATAATTTATTTTTCTGTTTCAGATAAGGGCGACGCAGATGATTGCCGCCAAAAGATCCTTTCCGCGTACCCTCACGTGAATAGAAGGAAACGACGCCGACATTAGACTTTTTTAAAACTACATTATTTTATTTTGATAAAGTATAGATTTACTTTCTGATCTGTGTTTTATTTGGTTACAATTATAAGTGCACTGCCAAGTCATTTAGCCTTTTCGACGCATATATCCGCACCGCAGGTTCAACGCCAACGACTGATATATGCGTTAAGGACATATGCCTTAATTGGCATAAGGTTCAACTCCGCACTAAATGTCTTTTAGATTTGGCGTGTGGTTGACAACTTATCTCTTTGACGGGAGTAATCTCCGGATCTTCTCATCCGATTGCAAATATTCTTTCACCAGTATAAAAAATGGTTATCCTCTGAATCCGCCTGCGTTCTTTGTAATATTTGGGAAGGTAATTAAACAATAAAACACAATTTACGTCAGAAATCATATATTCTTGACATCAAGAATCACTATTACACACTTGTAAATGTACTTAAACCAGTATATTTAGTTTAATATATAAAAAACAGCTCGAAGACACGTAAATTTATATAAAATTTAACACATCCATGTATGAGCGTCTGCCGCCTTAATGATAAACCTAACTTATTTATTCGTTTACTAGAATTTTTACATGCTAACCTAGAATTAAACCTGGTTTTTGTGGACAGTCCTAACCTTTTGCCTCCTCTTCTTCTTAACACTGTCAAGGTCACACCCACCTTTTACCACCAACATTTTACGACTGGTAAAAGCTGGAATTTTTTACCTCGCCTGCACGGCTATCACAGGACCCGCGAGCTATATTATCCGTCTCTTTCTAATTGAAACGCTTAGAAAGAGACAAATAGTCTATCTCGCCGCGACACAGCTCGCGGGCCGTCCTGTTATTGGGGGAAAAAATGCCTGGGTGCCACCGAGTGGTTGGGAACTACCTAAATTGGTGGTAACAGATGGGCATAACATCCTAAAACCCGGGCTACGCTCTTTCTACCTTACCCAAAGAAAGAAGAAAGAGTGGAAAGTAGGCGCACTGAGAAACGGGTCGAGATTTTGTTTGAGTGTGCGTGCGGCGACGCATAGATACTATGGCGCACACATACAAGCCGCGCGCGGTGCGTTTGTAGAAGATAACATACTTTGCACTCTTTCTACTATGGTATTACCGTAGGCACTAGTTGTTGCGAAACGCTTTGGGCCTATTTTATGAAACTACCAGAACTACCACGAAAATCGCAGTTCGGATATCTGCCTCTCTATCGCACTTACATAACTAGAGTGACAAAGATGCAGATACACGAACTTCGAGTTTCGATATTAAAGTAGCACCGCAGTTACATCTTTAAAAGTAAACCGGGTTTGAGGCTCTTGCCAATAGTAAAACTGTATCTTGTAGCTTTCAAATGGGCTCCTGTATTGTTTTTCAAGTGAAAGGACTGACCCCACAAACCGAAAGCAGTACATATGTATTACCTTTAAAAAACAGATATACTCCGAATGGAGTAACATGGAATATTTACAACATGCATGTTACGGTGACGTTCAGCGTAGCTAGCATGATCAAGTTTAAGTCAGACATAAAACATTCGTCCCTTTCTAAGTACGTAAGTGCGAAAGGGACGCAATTAAACGCGATCATGATAGGTAGATGCCGACTTATATAAGTGAAAAGCTGCGTTACAAATGGACCATAGTCATGACTTGAATCTGTCAAGTGTTAGCGATTTTGTGTAGAACAGGTCCAATATTCGACATATAAAATGTATGAGCGTCCAATACTTGATGCAATACCCGCACTAGTGAAGATCCGTTAATGGCACCATATTGATTCTAAAATACTACTTATAAAACCACGGTTAAACTCACGTATTAAATGTCACGTCGGGCGACATGTTTCGAACTTTTCAAGGGTTCTTCTTCAGGATGAGTGTTTTCGCGGCTATGTCGCTTGAAGCAGTTTAACCGTGGTTTTACTAGTAGTATTTTAGATGTCTCACGAAAGTTTAAATTCGAATTTTGATTCTAGTTACCAAGTTTTGTCACAATGTTTTATGTCTAGTATTATCGTCAAGTATATCGTCAGTAATATATTTCTGAGTGTACTTTCTACGTGTTCACTATAAGACTAAATGATATAGTAATTGTTCAGTTATATAAATAAAAATGACAGTCATCTGTCTGTATTACTACTATTATATGTAAACTAAAAGGCCGTAAGTGATGAAATTAGAAAAACTGTAATGTTTTGTTAATGAATACCTATATATATTAGATTGGTATCATATTGGATAGTGTTCGCTTGCGTTAATAGTAGTAGTAGCAAAATACGCGTAAGCGACAGCGCACGAACCACTACAATCCTAAATGAGTTAATTGCTCCTCAGAATGAAGACAAAATTAAATTGGTTTTATTTTAAATCAGGCGGCGGAAGGGTTGTAAAAAAGAAATGATAGTGGAACTTATTAGCAGATTTTTTTTCAAGTATAAGGTACATAGGATGCTATCAGAATGTTTGCACAAATCAATGAATATAAAATATCGTCTGCCATTTGTCTTATTGCCTAAAAGAAAGGATTATTATATTTATTATGGTTTTCACCATAATAAAGCACTTATACGCTGTGGTTTTGGTATTCTAATACACTGAATATTGCACATTACTATGAAAATTGTATTGCATTGCCAATTGTCACCTACTGGTGACAGGGTGTCACCGAACAGTGATACGTCCAATATTAACAACAGCACATTGTCACTTGTCAGACAGTTTTGTGATTTTTCATGACATTACATTGTCACCTTTCCGTGATTGCTGCCTATAAGTGACATCGACTGTCACATATTTAAGACAGTGCTTAACGTCACTTAAAAAATACAACGTTATATTTGATGTGCGCAAGGAAAATATAGAAAGTCGAATACACTCTAATAATGGCCAGGCATTTGAAACATTGATTTAGTATATAGAACTAGATACACAATCAGCCGAAAAAAATGGCCGTCCAAAAGAACCGGCCGATCGCATCGGCCGGCTCTTTCACGTTTAGTCTGGTTTCAACCGTGAGACTTGTTGGTTGTCAGTTATGTCTAAATGTTCAGTCAAATACTGCGTAAATACCAACAAAAAAAACAAGAATAAAAGATGGGATTAATTTCTTTAAGTAAGTTCTTTTCATAACGTAACGAAATTTGTGTTGTAATTTAATAGTTTAAAACATGTTTTAAATAATTAATTTAGTTAGTTCAAATGACAAAGTCGCGGAACATAAATCTAATAAGTCGGTATTAGATACTTTTTTTATGATGTCGTTACCTATACCTACATAATGATGGTTTTCATTTTAAGATTTCCAAGAAAGCCTCAGACGTGTAAAATGGGCTGCAGTCATAGCACGCGACAGTCGAGATGATTTTTTTAAACCAAACGACTCGCGTGTCGTTTGTTCGGCTCATTTTAATGATTCGGATATATATACGACAAAAAATGGATTGAACAGGCTTACTAAAACTGCCACACCTCTCATGAACGTAAGCCCATTTCTTTCCATTACATATTTTAATTTAATTTCCTTCCAATATCCTTAGTTCTATCTTCTGACTTCTGGCAAAGGTAAAATAGCATTAATTAACTATAATATAATTCTATAATCCAATACCAACACATCATTTGGAAATGCGCTAATTGATGCCAATTTTTCTGATCATCATTCATCTTTGACCTTATAGATTGTAATACTCGTTTTATTGATGTCGGATGATCATGAGAGTACGCTAATTAATGAAAGCGATTCGGTGCGACATATGCACTAATTCTCTTCTGGCAAAGGAAAGACACGATTTTCACAAATTGATTGATGTATTTACTGTGTGCAAATCCACTGAAGGTTTTATAAGATGTAATATGCGAATGGGAGTAGACAATAACAGTATTATACTAGCAACAAAGGTATTAAAGTCATTCTTGAGCGTAAACATTTTTAATTCAAGCTCAGAAAAAGACCACAGCACCAATCATAGGATTGTTTTAATGAAATGATAGCTGATCGCTACTTGACTGTACGCTTACATTACATCGCAAAAAAAGAAAGTATCAAAAGTAAAGGCAGGTCCAAAAGACAATTATTTAACAAACATAATCTATTTCAAGGAAACTAAAATGACTTCTTTTTAAGGACTTTGTTGTATATAATATCTGTACATGAATTTAAACTATTTAATCCGCACTTGTAAAATAAAGAAACCTGATTTATTTGTGCTATTGGTCTTTCTGTTTACATTATTAAAATATTTTTATAACGCGACTCCATTCATTCGCTAAACAAGCAAGCACAAAGCAGTCAAGTCACATTATGATATGTCTCAATAAACTAAAAAGTATTTAATCTTTTGATGTTGGTTTGCTAATATGGTGCTAAAAACACAAGTCTAAAACACTGAGTTCTTTTTTACGAAACATATATCTTGATGCAGGTTATAAGTTAACGTTATTAGCAACTACTGAAATGTAGCTAGAGTTGTCATTCTGGGGCACATTTCTTGGCATATTTGTTTGTCATTGTGCATCTAGTTCTATATAATAAAATTAATAAAACAATGATTTGAAAAGATATAATAATCATAATTTTACTGATAATTTCATTACAATTTAGTAATATGAATTCTAATTTTTACACAATTTTAGTTTCACCAATACACCATTTGCACAAATCCAAACTTCACCTAGCGTTTTTCTCAGTTGTATCCTAAAGGATCTAACAAATAATGTAATGTGGTCCTGAACTTGGTTTAAGGGACATTCAACTATTTCTTGTTATAATTCTGTTCCGGCTAGCCAACTGTGAGTTTCTTAAAAGAAATATATAAATTGGACTCATTTCTTGCTAAGGAGCCAGCCCCACCATGGAATGGGTTTACCAATATAACAAAATAACGTGTTCAGTGGATTTATACCCCATAAAACCATAGTTTTAATTGGTACCCGGACACATTATTATGGCAACAAACAACAAAAAAGAATTGATTGGCCGTAAACCATATTGCTCGCTTTTAATGCTGACATATCGACTTTTTTACTTAACCAGTGACAAATCTAGACAAGGTTAGTGGTCCCGCATAACCCAACAAACTATAACACTTTCACTGCCTAGGCGTAGGCAGTAAATGTGTTCATAGTGTATTCCTGTTCATATTTTGGAGACCAAAATGTCATCCAAATTTACAATAATCCTTAGTCCAGGTACACAGCTCTTGCGGTTGTCAGTGCTATGTAACCATTATATAAAACTCCTTATCAGCGTTGCAGCAAAGGCAATAAATAAATAGCAGTATTTGTGCAAACGGTGTCAACCAGCCCACTATAGTGGCGTAGATAATTCAGTGAGTAAATTAGAAGTGAATTAAGACCTGGACTTCCTTTTAGCGGACGACCGCGGGGGCGGTTCAGTCTTCTTGCTCTGGAAATAAAAAGTGTTTGGTTATAATTAGCAACTTACAAAAGTTGACAAGCCCCTGATATTTTAATTTCAAAGTTCAACATCTCAAAAGCGGCTGAACCGATTTTGTTGTAGCTAAGAACCATCTCGACCACGTCAGCTTTCAGACGAAAAAACCGCATTAAATTCGTTTAGGGGCTACGATTCCACGGACAGAAACACAGATGCACAATAAGTCAAACTCATGACACCCCTTTATTGCGTCGGGGGTAAAAAATGCATTTAAAATTACACGAAATAAGCTTCCTAACGAGTCAGTTACGGTTATTTTTGAAACGTTCGTTATAGGATTTTGCTACCTTGGAGTTTCAAAACTTAGTGGGCGTCTTTCGGCTGATATGATGAATTGATGATGATAGGTTATTTTACAAAAACCGGCCAAATGCAAGTCGGACTCGCGCACAAAGGGTTCCGTACCATTGTCTATAAAAACGGCAAAAAAAGAATATGGATCTACACTCATAATTTATTATTACTCCAAAAGAAAGAAGGCAAAAAAATATGCCTAGTGATGAAAATCCCATATCTATCTCAAAGAATTACGAAACTACAACCGTTTTAATATTGATTGTTAGACAGAGAAAACGCTCGCAGTTAAAGACGTGACAATCGTTTCATATGAAGGCGCGTTTTGTGGAAAAGGGACAGAATATAATCTTAAAACTTTGGACACTAATAACTTTGTCTGTGTTTATTTGTGTTGTCTGTCTGTCTGTAATCAAATCTTGCAAGTTAAATTTGATCCACTTCCCGGTTACCGATTGAGCTGAAATTTTGCATACATGTGCAAATCGCGTGACAATGAAATATTATGATGACATGGTGCTGATCTGATGATGGAGCTGGAAGGTGGCCATAGGAACTTCGCAATGAAACGACACAACCTCATAAAGTTTGGGCTCGTTAGAATCGTCTCAATGAGTAGCTGATGACGGTTTACAGAAAAGTACAGTCGGCAATAAAAGCTTGTACCAAAAATGTTTTTTTTTTTTTTGACAGAAACTTCTCCATTTGACTACATGCTTAATCCTTTTTCGAGAAATATAGTATTTTTGATTATTTTATTGAGTGTCTCCACCCCTATTACTCACCTCTCTCGATCGCTTGGCCCTCGGCTCATCATCAGCCTTCTCTTTCTCCACCGACTTCTCTTTCTCCCCCTTATCTCTCCGCTTGTCCCCCGGCTTTGCTTTATCCTTCCCATTCTTAACTTCATCTTTCTTCTCACTCTTATCTTTAGATTCCTTGTTGTCTTTGTCTTTAGATTCCTTGTTGTCTTTGTCCTTAGATTCCTTATTGTCTTTAGATTTGCCGTTATCTTTAGATTTTTCGCTCTTTTTGCTGTCAATTTCTTCGTTGCCCTTCTCTTCTTCAATGTCGT
This sequence comes from Epinotia ramella, assembly GCA_947578815.1. NCBI lineage: Eukaryota > Metazoa > Arthropoda > Insecta > Lepidoptera > Tortricidae > Epinotia > Epinotia ramella. The sequence continues at coordinate 9,370,926 of OX388226.1, read as the reverse complement.
TAGTTTTATTTCCTTCCTTAGAATTAGATTCGTCGTTCAATTCACTGTCCGCCTTTTCATCAGCTTGTTTCTCATTTTTCTCAGAGTTTTCGTTGACTTTTTCTACTTCCTTGTCAGCTTCGTCCGTTTCATTTTCAGTTGCCTTTTCAGCGTCATTCTGTTTTTCGTTTTCATCGCTATTCTCCTTCGGCGTTTCTGTGTCTTTGTCGGCATTATTAGGTTTGTTTGAATCTGTTTCTTCTGGTTTGTCGTCTGCTGTCTCCTTCTCCTTGTCTTCTTGCTGTTGTTTTCTGGACTGCCGCTTGAGAGGTTGTTTTATTGGGGTGCTGTTGGCCTTTTCCTTTTTGCCTTTAGCTGTAATAAAATGTGAGTGTTACAAAACTACAGTATTAACATTTTGACGACCGGTTAGCCTAGTGGGTAGTGACGCTGCCCAAGAAGCTGAGGGTCCTGGGTTCGAATCCCGGTAAGGGCAAATATTTGTGTGATGAGCATGAATATTTTTTTCTGAGTCATGGAAGTTTTCTATGTATTTAAGTATTTATAACTATTATATAAAATATCGTCGTCTAGTACCCATAACGCAACCCTTAATCTTTCCCGCTTTGCCTTAAGGTTTGACTGGTAGAGAATGCCATATGGCATTAAGTCCGCCTTTTGTACGATAAGTTTTCTTTTGTGCAATAAAGTTTAAATAAATAAATAATGAGCTTACTATGGGACTAGGTCGATTTGTGTAAGATTGTCCCCTAATATTTATTTATTATTTATTTTATTTAACAGTATACTATGATCATTGATGGACGAATACTCAAGTTCCCTGCTGTGTCAATCCGACCATACAAGATAAGGAGTCATTAAATCATCATCATATCAGCCGAAAGACGTCCACTGCTGGACATAGGCCTCCCCCTAAGAGTGCCAAAGTGACCGGTCCTGCGCCACCCGCATCCAGCGGACTCCCGCGACCTTTACCAGGTCATCAGTCTCCTATTAGTCATTAATAAATAACTAACACTAGCCTCATACTAAGACCAATAAGGCTTGTTTTATGGGTACTAGACGAGTACAAGATTTGTTGGCACAATAAGTCCTTATATTACACTTTTATCTTTTTTTTTCTTTTTTATACATAATGCCATTCCTGATCGCATTAAAAACCTTAAAAATGACAGTTCATTCTACAGCGAACTGAAAAAATGGCTGGTTAATAACACCTTTTATGACATTTCGGAACTATGCGACTACTAACATTTAAATATTAAAATTCTTCGTCATTACGGAATGCTAAATATGACCACATTACCAATTTTATTTCATTTGACATGTGTATACATTTTTAAAGTAATTTAACTCTGACATATATAAATGTGTATGAGTATCAAATCGGGGGTGAATGGGAGCTGATGATCGATCCAGCTTCGAAAGTTTAACTCGGAATGTTATAGCTAGCTGTATGTCTGTTTGTCTATCACGTACCTGGAGTAGTTTTCTTCTTCTTATCAGAATCCTCAGCGTCGGCAGTTTCCTCCTCGATCGCGGTGTTAGCGGCTTCCACGGCCGCCTTCATAGTCAGGGGAGTTGGCTGGGACATTTCTAGAACAAACACACATGATACATTTTATTAACACTAAAAACGTGGTAACTTTATGTTACCAATAAAAATGCCTTTAGATACAAGGCATTTATGAACGTACATATCATCGGCTTGCAAAATATACAGTCATTATTTACTGTATGCATTTCATCACAGTCAAAACATCTATACATATAATCACGCCTATTTCCCGAAAGGGGTAAGGTAAGATGGTTTGGGCATATAGGTATGGGAAGGGGACGACCTCGTCGAAGTTTATCCGACCAAATCGGAGAACATACATACATACTTACATATACTCACGCCCGTATCCCATTGGGGTAGGCAGAGACTAAGGAACGCCAAATACTACGGTCCTTCTCATACAGGCTCGTCGGTTGCAGGTACTCCTGACCTGGCCTTTTAACAGTATCGCTGAAATTTGGTCATGATACCCTCGCCTAGGCCGCCCCCTACCGACCCTTCCATCCATCTCCTGGACGTAAATCCTCTTAGTCAGTCTACTTTCACACATTCTCTCAACATGCCCAAACCACCGAAGCATACCTTGGTCAATCCTAGTCACTGCATCATCTTCTATTCCACATCGGAGAAATCCTAAGGAAAGGTCAGGAGTGCCCTAGACCGACGAGCATATATGCAGAATGTGATGAAAGGGAATGAAACAAGAAAGGTTTGTCAAGATCGTAGCAAATGGAAATCCGTGATCTCTGCCTGCCTACCTCCGAGTAGAAACGACGGAAATAAAGGTAAATGACAAGAAATGATAAGCGTATAGAACAGTTTTTATCCTGGAAATCATCCCTTGAAGGAATGTAAAGGAGGGAGAAAGTTTCTATGGGAATGTGATAATTGATTGTGACTGCGGGTAGTCTAATAGAATATTTGCTATTAGATTTTGTAAAGCCCTAATATCTTGTGTAATAAACTTATTTCCTTTCTTTCTTTCTTTAAAGCCCGACCAGGAAAATAAAAAACCTGCTCCGGGGGCGCTAAATTAGCAATAATTATGGCAACACTTAATTTATTTAATTACCAATAGGCTCATGAACCATCTCGAGCAGCTTGTCGGCGTGCAGGTTCTCAGTGGCCGCCTTGAACTGCGCCACGCGCTCGTTGAACAGCTCCGAGAAGGAGACGCCCTCTGGCACGTGGAACAAGTCCTGGAAACGACACTAGGTTCAAATAAAGCCGTAAGTTATGTGTATGTACAGTAGTACCACAAATATAAGTTACATCGGCAATCTTCGTCCACGCCGACGAGTGCTGACAAGTACCGAATGAAATCGAACGTATGACCATTTCAATAAAGACCTTGTTGCACTATACGTAAGATACAATAATAATAATAAAAAATAATAATAAATATTAGGGGACAATCTTACACAAATCGACCTAGTCCCATAGTAAGCTCAGTAAGGCTTGTGTTATGGGTACTAGACGACGATATAAATAATGGATATAAATACTTAAATACATAGAAAACTTCCATGACTCAGAAACAAATATACATGCTCATCACACAAATATTTGCCCTTACCGGGATTCGAACCCAGGACCTTCAGCTTCGTAGGCAGCATCACTACCCACTAGGCTAACCAATATGCAACTACAGGTGAACGCGTGCTTTCCCGCTCATGGCGCCAGACAAAATGGCGGGCGCCGGAGCTGCCGGCGTCGCGCGCAAAGTTTTGGCCAATGGGCGTTGAAGATTTTACCCGCGCAAACGCGCTGCCTTATGATTGGTTAAAATATTATCAAAAAATGCTTTCTGCGCAGGTACATCGTTGTAACTTATAATGTATTGTACTGATGTGCAAATTGCGGAAAGTTTCCAAAAAGTTGGAAAAGTTGTCGGAAATTTCTAGAAAGTTTCACAAGGAATTACGTACCTTCAAGCAAGCATAAAACAAAGAAAAAGTAAAAGTGAGTGTGTGTAAACAAAGTAAGTTTTATGCTTCTCAGGTACGGAATTTCCATGTTGGAAATGGAAGTTTAAATTCTCATACAAAAAAAAAACGAAATTTTCCCATGTTAGATTGCAGAAAAAAAACGCAATATAGGAAACTTTCCGTCGGCACATTAGTATGTGTATGTACCGTAAACACGCTTATACAGAAAAAAATAACAAACCTTAAGAAAAATTAAATGTTTAAGTGACAGATAAAACAATGGATTTTAAGGCCATGTCAGCTAAAATAGGTTTGTGCATTGATGAATACGGTGATTTAATGTTTTTATAATTGATATTTTATTGCTTCAACTGTCTAAGGTTAGTAATAAATAGGCTATGCATCAGACTTCATGCGAGATCCCAGCCCTAAATAGGTATGGGAGGTTGGGATTCGCTAATTTTAATTATATCTTTTATTTTATTTTATGCTTCATTAAATTGTGACATTTTACATTTTTAAATAAAGGAAAAATTCAAAAACTTAATGCTCCAGCATCAGTGATCGTCAGCAGCGTAACTGCTTAATACAAAATTAATTTTGTGACATTTTATTTGAATGTACTAACAATAGGATAAGTTCACAATGTAACCCATATGGATATACGTCTGAAATAAATTGTTCAATTCAATTCAATATGGTCCCGTTTTACCCTTTACGAAACCTTAAATACTATTAAGAAATCAAAATGTCGCACGCTTCTTTGGAACCCAGTGCCCCTAGGCACGTGCCTAGTTTGCGTATAGGGATAATTCGCCTCTGGGCTGTCAGCTGTAAACGCTGTCTCACTCACCCGCATGGTGATGAAGAGTGCATCCGCCTTGTTCCTGATCCGGTGCGCCTGTTTGCCGAAAGTGAGGGCTTCGCTGTCGCTCATCTCCCAGGACGGCGTGTTGCCGACGTACACGCGCATACGTTTCACTGTCTCCATGCATGTCGGGTGCTTAAGGAGCATTAGGGCGGCTAGGTCCAGCTCTGAAAGTAAAGTAATTAAAATATTTACAAACTCTCAAGAGACTGTCTCCCGGTTTATTCATTTAGACCTTATTGCGCAAATATAAACAAGTTTCTGTCAAAAAATATTTTTTGGTACAAGCTTTTATTGCAGACTGTACTTTTCCGTATACCATCATCAACTACTCATTGAGACGATTCTAACGAGCTCAAACTCGATGAGGTTAAGTGTCGTTAAGTGCTGAATTCCCATGGCCACCTGTCTCCATAATCAGATCAGCTAGATGGTATTGAATTGTCATCCAAACTATACTTATACCCGAAATTACAGCTCAATCGGTCCCCAGGAAGTGGGTCAAATTTAACTTGCAGGATTTGATGACAAACATCGGTACAGATGAAACTAAATAAAAGCTGGAAGACGAGTTAAAACTGACAGTTATTCTAGTTTATACAAGATTACTCAAGGAAAGGGGGAATTTCGCGCAAATGGGAAGCCAATTTATGAAAGATTGTTACATAAGTTTCTTAAAATATCACGCCGTTAGCCTGCGAATGTCAAAAGAAAAGAAGTATATTCGTATTATTCGAGTTGACATGACTGGCTGAATCTTCGCTACGTTGCTACGACGCACGGGTGAATACGAAAATGTCTACCATTGATTCTGTAGGCATGCGACTCAAGCCGGCAAGTAGAGTCGGCGAGTTGATTCGGGTTGGGTCTTGAGTTGCCCATCGCTGTGTACATACAACGCGATTCATCATCATTATCATCATATCAGCCGAAAGACGTCCACTGCTGGACATCGGCCTCCCCAAAGAGTGCCAAAGTGACCGGTCCTGCGCCACACGCATCCAGCGGACTCCAGCAACCTTTACCAGGTCATCAGCCCACCTTGTCGGGCGCCTACCCACGCCGCGCCTTCCGGTACGTGGTCGCCACTCGATAACCTTTCCGCCCCAACGGCCACCGGTTCTACGTGGGTACAACGCGATTGTCGCACTCAATTTATGAAATGCACATATTCACCAGAAGTCTCTGGCGGTTCAAAAAACATTAGTACTCACCGAGGATCTCATCGATGAGCTTGAGACAGAGCTCCGTGTCAGCCTTCTCGAGGCTGAGGCAGGTCTTGATCTTGGCGTCCAGCTCGATTAGCTTCATCTCCGTCTTTAGGAAGTGCAGTCGGGACTTCTTTACCTCTGCAATAAAAAAAAATGTTAAACACATCTCTGGTAAACATATCATTTTTGGTACAAGCTTTTACTGCCAACTGTAGAATAGAATATAATCTTTGATTGCATATCACATTACAAAGATTGGATGGCATTAACACATAAGTAGGTATACATGTGACACCCTGCAAGGGTACAGCAATATCGCAGCAGAGGGCTAACTAATGATTATAAGTAATTATACAAAGCTAATAAAATATTATTAACACAAAACACACGGTAACATTTTTCACTTGCCGACATTATTAAAGTATTCCTTTAAACTATAAAAACATTTGTTTATTAAAAACAATTTCAATTGGTTGTTATACAGTTTTGGATTTTCTAGATTTTTTATATCATTAGGAAGATGATTATAAATTTTAATAGTCATATGATGGGGGGCTACTGGTGACGAGTTTTAATTTCGAAAATGGCAGTATTAGTTGGTTAAGGTTGCGTTTATTTCTTTTTATTTGAGTTGTTGCTTGCGGTGAATATAAATTTAAGTGTTTCCAAACAAATTTACTAGATTCGAAAATATACATGGAAGTAACAGTTAGTATTTAATGTTTGATAAAGTAAGGTTTGCATGACTCCATTTGGTCTATCTATATTAACTAAAATTCTGATGCACTTCTTTTGCAAAATAAATATTTTATCAATGTCACTGCTATTTCCCCAAAGAACTAGGCCATATGATATTCGCGAGTACGCATATGAATAATTAGTGACAGAAGTACTTTTCTGTATACCTACTACTCGTTGAGACGATTCTAACGAGCCCATACTCAACGGGCCTACGTCTGTTAACAATTTCGCAACCGGACTAAAAATGGAACAATTCACCAGAAACCGACAGAATTCTCTAGGCGTGTTAGTTCATACTACTGCCCGCCTAGCAGGCTCAGCCGGCATCTGAGCAAACATTACGAGTGCCCGCTAGGCGGGTTCTTGGTTGCGAACATGTTAAGTCCTGAATTCCTTCTGTCCCCATCATTAGATCAGCTCGATGGTACCATAATATTGAATTGTCTTCCAAACTATACTAAAACCGAATTTCAGCTCAATCGGTTAAAGAATCCGCTTCAAAATTGAGTTGCAAAATTCCACCCGAACATAGTTAAATACACAAATTGCAAGGTAAATAAAAGCTAGTAAAAATACGCAAGTATCTACTTAATCTCTCTACTCAACATCTCATAGTCACTAATAGACCTGGTCCCTATTTCACTAACTTGACAATTGTCACCTGACAACGACAATTCTCCGTACATTGCTGGTTCCACAAGTAACCTAGCAACCACCTTAACTTCTAGAACAAGCAATGTATGGCGAATTGTCGTTGTCAGGTGAAAATTGTCAAGTTGGTGAAATAGGGGTCTGCACTTTCTTTAGCGGGATAGCTAAGGAATATATTTCTTTCGATAGTTCTGTTTTATTGTTTGCCTATTATAAATAATGCTTTGACTACAGAATTCACTGAAATACATACCCAGATCTCTGTCCCTGTCGAGTTGTTGTTTATGTTCATCTGTCAGATTCAAAACCATGACTAGTTGAGCTGATATTGACTGTGGTGTGATTTGGCCTTTTTCTGAAAACAAAACAACATTTGAATATCGAAATCTTCGTAGTAAATATTATAAACAGGTAAAGTGGTCAAGTGTTTGTTTTATTCGAGCGTTTCAACCGCCTCACTTTCGTGGACATCGTTTTGATGAATTGGGCGTAGATTTTGATGCTGTTTTTGGATATATGCTAGATGTCCGGTAAACTTAGATACCTAACCAGAATCGAAACTGAAATCTGCAGCCACTTCTACAAAAATGTGACGACGAAATTGATTCGGAACAAACGCTCGAATAAGGACAATGAAATAATGAGTCAGAAAATCAGCGCTGTAAGTGTCTCTCTGACACCTCGGCATAATGCTGAGACAGCGACCGATTCACTGCCATGAAGACACACACATTAAGTGTCAATTGTAATGTATCTCTACTCCCTTTGTCTCTGTGTGTCTTTTGTGTAGTGAATAAATGTCTTCTTTCTTTCTTTTAATGTCCCTTATACAAAATGCTGCTAAATCTTAACTTGAATGTACCTCAATAAGGCTGACTGAATTAAAAAATATTTTGTAAACCTACGCTGTGGGTAAAACATGGAGGTCTTATATTTTTGTACTTACCAACCTTTGTAACCTGTGTTTAACAAAATAAATAAATTGAATTGAATTGAATCAAGATCATAGACATCACCATCATCAATGGGCTTAAAACTGTAATTCCGTGCATCGCGGCTAATCGCAGCCGCGCGCGATTAATCGCGTGGTACTGACGCGCGCGGCAAGCGACACTAGTCAGTGTATGAAAACGCCGCACGAGTCTGTCGTCATATCATACGTTTACATCGATCTGCGATCGGCGGCGATGCACGGAATTACACCTTAAAGTCTATTACAGCCTATACAAGCAGTGTCAAGAAGAGACATGTCTGCCACGGCTGTGTAAGCCAATGCGGGATACACGACCGCAAGTTTGCTAGGTGTAATTTGCCTGCGGCGAACAGGTGCCACGTTGATAACGCTTGGCTCGCTTATCTGAGTGTCTTGCCTAACTATCTACTGGTCCGCTGTATAACTGTCTCTCTTACCCAGCTGCCGTTTGAGCGTGATGGCATTCGACGCGGCTTGCTTGTCCCACTGCAGCCGCGACGCGTCGCTCTTAAAGCTCGTTGGTCGAGACTGGAACAGCTTCACGCCGCAGTACTGCCCGGAGGGTAGGTAGGTCATCAAGATGTTCTCTTTCTCTGGGTCAGCTGTTCAAAATAGGGTAGTTTTGTCAACATGTCTTTTCTATGTAAACAATAATTAGGTGTGTATTCAAGAAATATTTTCTGCTAATTTATAGAATTATTTGGGTGAGTAGTCACCGGAGATGTTTATAGGTATGTCTTCATATATACACCTCACATGATTGACAGTTAGGTGTCAAATTTATGAAATCACCGCTTATGCTGACACCTCAGGCCCCTATTTCACCAACTCGACAATTGTCACGTGAAAACGACAATTCTACGTACATTGCTGGATCCGCAAGTAACCTAGCAACCACCTTAACTTCTAGAACAAGCAATGCATGGCGAATTGTCAGTGTCAAGTGACAATTGTCAAGTTGATCGGTCTGTAATCGTAAGTTAGTGCACGCCCCCCCTTAGACTTGATGTGATTGAAGTGGGTTTATTATATAACTAGCTGCCCGGCCCGGCTTCGCACGGATTACCCGTTTTCCCGTAGGAATGAAGCATTAGCCCGCGGCAAAAAATTGCGTATGTTCATCAGGGATAATGTCGGCTTCTAATGGTAAATAGTACATTACTTACCAAGGGATGTAAAAGAAAGAAAGCCCGAAATCGCAAGTATTTGTGACCCGAGCCGCAGGCGAGGGTTGTAAATATGCGATACAGGGCTTTCTTTTTTATTGCCCGTGGTGAGTACACAATTTTACGTCTTTATCTGGCCACAATGCGAGTTTTACCGTACGCGCAGCGTGCGGTATAACTCACATTATGGCCAGGTGTGACGTAAAGATTTTTTCAAATCGGTCCAGTAGTTTCTGAGCCTATTCAACACAAACAAACAATCACATCTTTCCTCTTTATAATATTAATGTAGATTAAATATTATAACTGTATAAAGAACATTTTGGAATAACAATTTTTGCTTGGTTAAATTGACACTCCATCATTTACTTTATTTATACTGCTAATAACCTACAAGGCTACATTTTAAATGTTGATTATGATTATTATTAATTTCCATATATAAGTGAACCACTAAAACATCACTACATCTAATATTTTTCCCTTCAACTTACTATATTTATTTGAATACTAGTGCAACCTACTGGTTCAATAAAATAAAGAAAACAATAGTAAGAAATAAAATTTTATTAATCATTAAAATTCACTTTTTCACCATATCAACTAACATACTATTCTGTTTCGGGTACAATTTTAAGATCAATTCACGCGTCTTCGCATCATCTTCTGAATCATTTTGTTCACAGCTATGTAAATCATTACCCTCCTTAATATAATTAGCGAAAGAGACATTGAAACCCATATCACCAAACTCAGTGGTCATAACAGCATTGCCTTTAGGTATATTTTGATTAACAAATAGCTTGACAAAATCGTCTCCTTTCGGTATTATATGGGGTTGCACGTTCACCAATTTTTGGGTTTCTGTGAAACTTTTCACGTCTAGATTCTTATAGGTTTTGCCTAAAGATACAACTGAACAGATGGAGTTGTTCCGAGATATGAAGGTTAACGGTTCTGAATGCACGCTTTCTTGGGTACAGCTTTGAGAGCATTCGTCGTTAAGCAGATTAATTGAATTTAGAATGAAACCCTCAAAATTTGATGCTTTCTTAACATGTTTAGGGTGTAGGCTGGTTTGTGTTGGATCAATTTGAGTATTAGAAACTGTTGGGCATTGAGATTGAATGAATGAATAATTGCAATAGTCATCCGTGTATGTATTTGCAAATGCCTGATTAAATGGCGGTAAAGATGTATTGAAATTCATGTTTTCCACTAAAGATGCTTGTGAATTCGTGAAATTGTCGATAGTTTTTGTATTTTGGGCCTTTTGTTTCAAATCTTCATTCGAAAGCGGTTTTTCTGATCCATTTTCATTTGAATCGACGTTCTTTTTCATTGGTACAGCAAACTTTTTTGTCTTCTTTTCAGCTTTGGTTTTATTTCGTTTACCGAAAACTGGTATTATTTTTGACGGAGGCGCTATATTTGAATCGCACTGTTTTGTATTATCTGCAAACAATACTCGAAAAGTTAACATTTGAAACGAGAAATTCCTTCCGAATTTTAATGTTCTTCCACCTACAAACTAAGCAAAAACCATCAAATATATATGATATTTTAAATTTAAAAGGTCATTAACCCCAATTAAACGTAATATTATTGAACATTTTAGAAAGTAAACCTATATGAAATCAATGAAAAAGTTTACCTTCCGCCAAAGTTACTTTTGTTTCGTTCTTATTTGACGTCCAATCTTTCTGATATTTTTCGACACACTTGTCAAAGTCATTCTTTTCGTCATATTGACTGTAAATATCTTCAAATAAAGTAGAATCTTGAATAAATTCGTCCATTTTCGTCGATAATTAACTACAGAACAAAATGCAAATCGCGCCGTAATCGGAAAATAAATTTAAATTTGGAATCATTATTTTTTTATTCGCCTGTTGAAAAAAGTAGACTAAGGTTTTATGGCCAAAAAGCCAAATACGAGGTGTATTTTTGCGACAAAAATAGAGTTTGATTTTGTTTTCGATGTTTTTTTTTAAATCTTTTATATAGGTAAATAAATACTAAACAGCCACGTAGGAGCATTTATTTTGTATTAAATCATTGTTGCAAGCATGTTTCGTTTGTGTTTTTTGGGAACTGTAATTGTTATTGGTTAAGTAGAGTTCCAACGCAGTATCATTGGAACTACACATTATTTGAAACATAAAGGCGTTTTTAAATAAATACAGCATATTGACTTACCACTTTTGAAAGGCTCTTTCAAATCCCGAAGTTCCGACTGGAATTATAAGAAGAAAAAAACGTAAGTATCAACATTTTCAGTTAATAAACTTGTAACATAATCTAGTTGTAGTCAATGATCACAATTTCCTACAAAAATATAATATATGGAAGGAAATAGCGCTGACACAATATTATCTAGTGAAACTCCTATAATAGCAAGATAGCTGAGAACATTAACTCCCCGTCTAGCGCTGGCACTATGACCATGGATGCCTAAACTATTTTAAGTTCATCAGCTACTTTATAATTGACACGATTGGTGGTTTTCGAAGAGTCATTGCAATGACGGGACGAGAATTGGACCCAATTCCGTACAAATGTCTCCATTTTCTGGGTCTTGGCATCAAACAGCAACTATCAGCTCAAATAACTCGCATTCGTGAGTTTTTTGACCACATATCCAGGAAAGGCAATGATTCCATTGAAAGTTTGGTACAAGGCATTTATCATGTAGAGGGCAACAGGCCACGCGGTAGATCGCCTATGGGCGGGACCGACCAAGTGGAATCACCTGCAGGCGGCCCATTGCATGAATATACCAGAATGACAACCAACAGAGCGAAATGGTGAGAGAATAACTGCCGGGAATACGACTACGTGACGGCCACGACCTCTCCCACAAGAGCGTAACGATTGAGAATTATTATTTGTTATTCCCGGTTGTGCCCTAAAAGAACCCGGGGTCCGCTTTGAGACCCAAGATTTGCCATAGGTACTAGTTTTACGAAAGCGACTGCCAACTGACCTTCCAACCCAGAGGGAAAATAAGACCTTATTGGGATTAGACCGGTTTCCTCACGATGTTTCCCTTCACCGAAAAGCTAACGATAAATATTCCGTACATAGGTTCTGAAAAACTCATTGGCACGAGCCGGGATTCGAACCCACGACCGCCGCATGCCTGAACCACTAGGCTACCGTAGCTTCCGCAAAACGCAACTTCATATGAAACGATTGGCATTTACTAAGACGCTCGCAGATTGTGACGTCACTAACTGCGAGCGTTTTCTCTCTCTAACAAGCAATATTAAAACCGTTGTAGCTTAAAATTCTTTGAGATATCTGAACGGGATTTTCGTCAGTAAGCATATTTTTTTGCCTTCTTTCTTTTGGAGTGATAATAATTTTCGAGTCTACACCCGTATTGGACGATTTAAAAAAGTATAGTAGTTACCTGTTGTACAGTATTGTACGCCTTAATACTCTTGTCCTGGGGCTTTTCCTTCATCTCCTTGTCCTTGTCCGCGCTAGGCGACGCCCCGCGGCGTTTCTTGGGCGCGGGCGATGGCAGTGCGGCGTTCTCTTCTGTCTGTTCGTCTATGTATCTGGAAATCCTTACTAATATTATAAATGCGAAAGTGTGTTTGTTTGTCCTTCTTTTATGGTTCCTCTCCACAATGGGCCATCATGGCGCAGGACTAGGACTAGTCTAGGACTAGGACTTTTAATTATGATTGGCAATATATATATAATAATATCGACATTAATGACAAATTTAGCAAATTAATACACATATTGACATACTACATTGATATCCATTTTCCTATTAAGACACTACGGTTGAAGAAGAAACCGAATACTCCATGGATGACTAATGAAATAACAAAATATATTGACAATTTTAATGATCTTTCTCACTTTAGGCAACAATACCCCGATAACAACTGTATTTCAAATAGCATCAAGTATTATTCTGACTTGATTAAACGCAAAGTTATAGAAGCCAGACAGGATTACACAGAAAAAAGGTTGAGTGAAAGTCATAATCCTGCCAAAGAAATCTGGAACATAATTACCGAAGAAATATCAACATCCCATTGTAGGAAAGACATTTTGTTAAATGATAATTCTAGTTTAAAACCTATATGTAAAAAAGATATACCAGATTTCCTCAACTCGCATTTCTTGAATGTGGCGACTAATTTCAACATAGGGGTAAATGAGCATCTAGTGATGCAATACCTAACTCAGCATTTACAAACCTCCAATGTTCCCACTATCGAGGTGCCCATCGTTACACGTGCCGATCTCGATCGCGTACTTAAATCCATGATGAAAAGTCGTAGCACTCTTGATACTTATGATATATCTATAAACATAATATTGTCTATATGGCCAATACTTTCGGAGATACTGGTAATTCTAATTAACGAAATGTTCTCGGCTGGTGTTTACCCTGACATACTCAAGTGTACAAGGGTGTGCCCGGTGTATAAGAGTAAAGGTGAAAAAACATCAGTCGATAACTACAGGCCCATATCAATAGTACCCAATATCTCCAAAATAATTGAGTCGATTTTGTCACACCACTTAATGAAGCACCTTGAGACTGACATACTGACCGACGGACAGTTTGCCTATCGTAAAAACATGTCTACCACAAAAGCAGCCTATCAAGTGATAGACACTATAACTACCGGCCTCGATGAAAAACAGAAAATTGCTGGAATATTCTGTGACCTGTCAAAAGCTTTCGACGTCATAAGCCATGATCTCCTAATAAAAAAGCTCAGGCGTTATGGACTTCAAGGAAACAGTTGTAACTTGCTCCAATCGTTTTTAAAAAACCGAACTCAAGTGGTTGAAGTGATGTTGGGTGGCAAAAGAATGAGATCGGAGACTGGCAGCGTGATGGTCGGGATTCCACAGGGTTCTTCTTTAGGGAATACCCTCTTTCTTGGATTTATAAACGACCTACCATCCGCCGTAACTGAAGGTCAAATTACTCTGTTTGCCGATGACACGACAGTGGTAGTTAGCGCGAGTACATACGAGCGACTAAATGAAAAAATCACCACTGTATGCGACCAGCTGACAAGATGGTTCTCGGCAAACGGTTTGATACTGAATGTCAACAAATCGAACGTTATGCTCTTTTCAAGTAGGTGCATCCCAACTGCGAATATGCAGTGTCCTATGCCGGTAGGTGAAATGTGTAGGTTTCTAGGTTTTACATTAGACCCCACACTAAACTGGAAACAGCATGTCGACTCGCTGTGTGGTAGGCTGAGTAGTGCAGTGTTTGCACTGCGAAAACTGAAGCCGTTGGTCTCCCGTGACGCGCTAAGGCAAGCGTATTTTTCTCACTTTCACTCGCTTATGACTTACGGCACATTATTATGGGGAAACTCAACTGATGCTGAGAGGGTGATGCGAATGCAAAAAAGAGCTCTGCGGACCGTGCTTGGGCTCAATCAGCGGCAGTCCTGCAAAGCGTTGTTTGCCGAACATCGAATAATGACCCACTATTCACAGTACATTTTCGAGATCATCATGTTCACGAGAAACCACCTGTCACAATTTAAGCGAGTGGAAGTGACGGGGAAGTGCCTTCGTAGTACGGGAAGACTTCGAACAGTGCAACGGCGCACAGTGCTACACGCTAAGAATGCGCGGGTGATAGGACCAACCTACTATGAACACCTACCCGACGACTTAAAAAATGAATGTTCCGAGGAAACGTTTAAGCGCCGACTAAAGAACCTTTTATTGGAGAAGTCGCTTTATTCTGTAATAGAATACATTGACATACCCAAATAAGACATTTATTTTCATTTTTTTTAATGTAGTTATTTGGTGATCCAATTAGATTTTTATTTTTATTTTATTTGACATATTAAATATATACTGACATGTTATTTTATTTGACTAAGGAACAAGGTTTTGGTTTTGTCCTTGTATTTCTATGTACGCCAATTATTGATAAGGTACCTCTCAGTACAATAATTGTTCATGATTTTTATATTATTTGTATTCTTAACTTTGAAATTTTGACATTCTTATTTTTTATTTTCTATTTGTTGATTTATATTATTCGTTCTATTATTGTTGCGAAATTGTGCCTAACGATCATTATACAATAAGTAGTATTTACAAAGGTATTGTTATATGAGAATTGTGTAATGAGATAAATAAAACTAAACTAAACTAAACTAAACTAGGGACACAGTTATGCGTTGGAATGCGATGGAAATAAGTTTTTCTCCGTCTAACGCATAGTTGTGTCCTGTATGATCGGCCATGATCGCCGATTGTGTAGAGGTGCCATTGCGTCGCAACGGAGCGTCGCATTAATGTGATTTTTTGTATGAAGATAGTTTAGAGGCTGGAGCTTCCAGCGGGAAAACATCTAATTCCCACGGGAAAATTCGATATGTTACATTTTCCAATAACCACGCGGGCGAATCCGCGGGCATCAGCTAGTTAACCATATTTATGCTGGATAGAATCAGGCAAACCAGGCAGTTCATGAGAAACTTAGAAAATAGAAGAGGGGAGATGATAGGGCACCTCATACGACATGACAAGTTCATACTGAATATAATAGGGATGATGACTAAGATTTTTTTGTGACGTCATTCGAACCAGTTTTTGGAGAGGAACAAATGTTTGTATGGGAGCAACTACAATTAAAGAACATAAATACCCAAAAGTTTGACGATACAAGCATGACGTCACATTTGTACATTTGTACTAATCGACAATCATAGTATGGAAAATCAGGTAAATTGTTGTTTCGGTCGCGAAATACTGCGTTTAAGTACATAGTTGTCATACAATTTTGTTTCTAGAAAAGCGTAAGGATTCTATTGGTAGCTTTTAATTTACTCTTGAACAATAAAAAAAAATGCATATTTTTTCTACACTTTCAAGGTTCATACCTTTTTATGATTTTAATTAATATATATTATAACTAGCTTCTGCCCGCGACTCCGTCCGCGTGGAACTCGTTTATATCGCGCAGCTACATACAAACTTTCACTCCCCCATTTCACCCCCTTAGGGGATGATTTCGGGGATAAAAACTATCCTATGTCCTTCCCCGGGACTCAAACTATCTCGATACCAAATTTCATCGCAATCGGTTCAGCGGTTTAAGCGTGAAGAGGTAACAGACAGACAGACAGACAGACAGACAGACAGACAGACAGACAGACAGACACACTTTCGCATTTATAATATTAGTATGGATGGATATGGATTTATACTTTATTACGATAATTTGATGGTTTACTAACCATTTAGCATCACTACGTTATCAATTTGAACATGAGGCATCATGCCTATTGAAGGGAAGATAGAGGGGAAGCGAGAAAGAAGATGGACCTAGAATAAACTACATAGATAAACACTATTGACTATCTATAAATGAAATGTACGTCACAATCGCAAATATTGTTCCGACTCCAAAACAGTATTTCGGCAAGTGACCTCTTCAATCTATGGATTGTTAGTGCCATTGTTTATGGATTGACTAAACAACGGGTATCTAATCCAATGATGACATGATTTATTTATAGGAAAAGCGTCCTCGCGTTATTCCCGTTTGTGCCCTAAAAGAGCCCGGGGTCCGCTTTGACACCGAATCCCAAGATATGACCTAGTTTTACGAAAGCGACTGCCATCTGACCTTCCAACCCAGAGGGGAAACAAGACCTTATTGGGATAAGACCGGTTTCCTCACGACGTTTCCCTTCACCGAAGAGCTAATAATAATTAATTTCTTTTTAATTAACCCTTCCTCTCCCCGTGACCTTGAAAGTGGAAAGGTGTTCAAGTCCCGGACGTTTCCATGTTGTTGTATAAATTAGAATTTTAATATATAATATAATTGAATTAAAAGTATTTTGAAAAAAGATGGGTCAGCGGGAGCCCACGGAGACAAAATCTGTGACCCATATATGGGTCAGCGGGAGAGGAAGCATTGATAGATATCATAAAAAATCATTGGATATCGGATATATATCGTGATATATATCCATTGAAATATATCCTCGAACCCTGAAAAAAAATGCAAATAGTAACTAAAGAATGTGTGCATTTTCAGATACTCTGTCACTTTTAGGGTTAATTCGAGCCAACTAACCTCTTTTCTGAAATCATCCCGTTTTATCCTCCTCCTTTTTTTAAAAAAACTAACCTCTTCCCAGGCTTGATCTTCCTCCCACTCCTGCTGACGACCTCTTCATCCTTTTTCTCCTCCTCATCCTCTTTAGCATCCTTGGCCTCGTCTTTCTTCGGCCGGCCTCGGGGAGTCTTCGGCTCCTTAGCTTTAGGGGTCACTGGGGGGGGCTTCACTGCCGACTTTCTGGCTTTCTGCTTGGAATAATTAGGTTTTTAGCAAAGATACATGTTATGGTTCGTTTAATCCACGAAGCGCCGCCCTCCTATCTACGTCATGATTAGATTAGATTAGATTTATTTATTTCATAATATGAAAATACAATATAAATTACCCTAGGTCAATTTGCACGACCCGCTGGATGCGGGTGGCGCAGGACCGGTCATTGTGGCACTCTTTGGGGGAGGCCTATGTCCAGCAGTGGCCGTCTTTCGGCTGATATGATGATGATGAATTTACACGACTTGATATTATGATCGTCAATAAAAAAAAAACTTGAATTAGACAAACATAAAAAAAATTACAAATTATAGATGTCAAGAAGTTAATTTAAACTTAAAATAAGGCATCCCAAAGGAGTTAGTAAATTTTTTACATAACGATCACACTACATTAAACTAACCAATACTAAATACAAATCAATATACAATGTCAAAAATTTCATGGACAAAGTAAAAACGAGGGCGCCATAAGGAGTGAGGTCTTTTGACCTGTTTCACAAAGCTAAGCTAAGCTAAGTTGCCAGTTCAGACTCGTAGAATTGTAAGTAACTTCGCGAAACGGACCACTTGTGAACTGACTGGGAATAATAGGGATGCGGATTAAGATTTTTTTATGATGTTATTCGAACCAGTTTTTGGAGAGGAACAAATGTTTGTATGGGAGCAACTACAATTAAAGAACATAAATACCCATAAATTTGAGACAAAGATTGACGTCGCTGGCGGCAGCGCAAAACGCTCCATACTGATTGACACCCCACGTATGACGTCACTTGTACAAAGTAGTTGTATCGTTGTATGGAAAATCCGGTAAATTGTTGTTTCGGTCGCGAAATACTGCGTTTAAGTGCATAGTTGTCATACAATTTTGTTTCTAGAAAAGCGTAAGGATTCTATTGGTAGCTTTAAATTTACTCTTGGCCAATAAATATATTTTCAAAATGTTCAAGGTTCATATCTTTTTATGATTTTAATTATATTTTATAATTTATACTTTATTAAGATAATTTGATGGTTTACTATCCATTTAGCATCACTACGTTCTCAATTTGAACATGAGGCCGCATGCCTATTCAGTTTAGCAAAAAGAAAAAAGAAAATTGAATGCAATATCAAATCTACAACAACATACTTAAAACGTAAAAGTCCGTCAAAAGCGAATAGCAAAATAAAAAAACAAAGCATCACCTTTCCTTCGTCTATGATCAGGGCGCCGGCATCGTCCGAATCGTCCACCAGCCCGTCGGCGTTTGCCGTCTAAAAACAAAACTCTACTCAACAAGCTAAAAGAAATAGCACACATACATTCAAGTGCCACGAAAATCTACTTTAAAAACAGAGTTTTAGCCGACTTTGATGCACTTCGCCTTATTTCAAGAGTTCCTCCGATTTGTGCAGGATCCCATCATCAGATCCTGATCTCTTGATCATCGGACTACCTAGGAAGGATACTCTTTCAAACCAAAAAAATATTTTTTCTCAAAAATGCAATGAAATATTGACGTTGTGTTCTTCATAATGGGCTTCGAAGTGTCACGTTTCGGGCGCAGCGAGACGAGAGACCCGTAATGGCATTACATACAAAATTGGAGGCCGAGGCTTGCAAGATGGTCTTCCGGCCTCTGTAGTAATGTAAGTACTATTAAATTCGGTCGAGGCGTCTTTGAGTAAAAAATAAATGATTCAGACTTAATAAAAGCATTCTCCTTTTTTGAAGTTGGTTAAACATGAAAATTTAATGCACCACAACATAAGAGAAACATGTTGCTAATATTGGTTTCCCTGAGAATGTCACATATAATCGACTATATACAACAAATTACATGCTGCATGCACTAAATTCCATTCTAGAATTATTACTTTTTTGACACACATGCAAGTCTTAAATTACCGAATTTTCTTTGTTTGCATATTTATTGACATGTAAGGACTCTCGACAAATCAGCGCTTGTCTGTAGAGCGCTGACTTTGGCTATGAACTGATTTACTGTAAGGATTTCAGCGATTCACACTTTTATCTTATAAAGTATGATTTTAGTAAAAATCCTGATATCCAACAAAAAAAGGCTTTTTTTTTGTAAATGACTGTCTTCATATTACATAGATTTTTACATTGGAAAAAAAATATTGACATGCGAAATTTCAGTAGTTAATCAAAAATAATGGAGCCTGTTAGCTCCTAAATATTTAATCTAACCAATCACAATATCTAATTACTTCAGTATTCAAACAATAGCCATGAATAATACTTTATTAAAGCATTATTCAAATAGTAATACTGACCCTCCCTACTACCTGAAGCACTGGGTATCCTAGGTCAGGCCCTATAAAGGTCAAGGTCTAAGTCAGCCAGTCCTGAAATGGCCGGAAGTATTTGGCAGACGGCGTCAAAGTTGCCAACTTTGGCACCGTCTGCCAAGTACCAACTTTCTCGACCTGCTGCCATGCATTTTATCATATTGTCATGTGACGCAGGTGTATTAGGAGTACCCCACGGACCCCACGGTCTATAGCTGGACGAGAGGTTTTGTGTGAGTACTTTATAATGCAAAATTCAACTAGTAAATGGATATTGTGTGAATTTTGTAAATTTTTAGGTAATTAATTGGGTTGATCAACTATTCCTTGTTCCAGGAGACAAAACTACAGAGTTTCTTAGAAAAAATGTCACACTACGGACTTCTAACGTGCCCAGAAGATGGTCCATAGAAAAAGGGGTCGAACAACAAGAAAATCCCACATTTGGTGATTTAAAACCCATAACTCGCAGTTTTAAAAAGTGACTTACGAGACGTTACCATGGCAGTTGATCCACCCAATTGCTGTGGTTGACTAGATTAAACCATAAAACATAACATTGCTTAATTAAACAATGTAGTCCGAAAAAGAAGAGGGAACAGGGAGACCTAGAATAAACTACATGGAGCAGCACAAAAAAAAGAGTTGATGTTAGGTCGTATCGAGATGTCAAAGAGGTTGCGTGGGATCGGAGTAGATGGAGGGCCTACTTTGAGCTACACCGACAAGAGCTTAGATCTTAAACAAGCGGATGTCCGAAAAAGATTTATGGAAAGTTGACGATGCTGTTTCATCTTAAATGCGTACCTCTTCCATAGATTCATCAGCTGTGGTGTCAGCGACGGCTGACTCGTCAACAGTGTCGTTGGCGGTGTCGTTCATGCTGTCGTCAGCTGGCGCCGGCTCCACTTCCTGTCAAACATTGTTTTTATTAACCTTTTGACCGCCAAAGACCGCCATTCACGTCATCGGAAAATCGTTCGTAAAAACATGAAGTCAACATATTCATACCTAAACCGCTAACGAGTCATATTTCACAAATAATCCACCCTTTTTTTTATTTCAATATTTATGTACTATTTATTATCTTCAAAAACCGGGCCGCCCAGTAACACTCGCTCTCGTTCACTCCGATACAAATAGACAGTGCGCGCGCTATCCAAAATCCTCAAGGGCATTTTGGCGTTGACAGCGTCTTGATACTAACTTACTAACAGCAAGTTGGCAATAGTCAATTGCGGGCCTAAAACTGTTAATCAGGATAGGATAGTGGCATGCTGTTATAGAGGCCAAGATCCTTGCAGGTCACTGTAGTTGGTTTATTCAGCCTTACCGTCAAAGCACCAACACCCAGCAGTCCCAACAGTGGTCTTATTGATTCAACAAACATCATGACTGGACTGTTTTTGAACATGTCTTACCGCCAAAGCCCCAATGACCTGCTCCAGCGGAACATTGTTGGCGAAGTCATGCTCGATCTGCTTGACGCCATCATTGAAGTCCTTGCGCTTCACAGACTTGTTCAAGAACTTGTCTTTGTTCTCCGCGTAGTCGAATATCATGTTTGGAGGCAGGTTGGCGCTGGAATGAGAAAGAATTGATTAACTGAGTGTTATTTCGACCGCTTTAGCCTAGTT
The DNA here is from genome assembly GCA_947578815.1 of Epinotia ramella. NCBI lineage: Eukaryota > Metazoa > Arthropoda > Insecta > Lepidoptera > Tortricidae > Epinotia > Epinotia ramella. The sequence continues at coordinate 9,349,528 of OX388226.1, read as the reverse complement.
GGTAGTGACCCTGCCTACGAAGCAAGAGGTCCCGGGTGGGAATCCCGGTAAGGGCATTTATTTGTGTGATGAACATGAATATTTGTTCCTGAGTCATGGATGTTTTCTATGTAATTTATTTATCAAGTATGTTTATCGACGTCTAGTATCCATAGTACAAGCTTTGCTTAGTTTGGGACTAAGTCGATTTGTGAAAGATTGTCTGAAAATATTTATTTATTTTATTTTTTATTTAACCTGGCGGTCGTGACTCCGTGAGGGATCAAGAAGCTTCTTGAGGGAGGTTGCAGTAATCTTAATGTAAAAGTGATGTAAGGATTTAATAGGTATTTGTAATATTAAAAATACAGGGTAAGTGGAGGGGAAGTATTTTTTTTCCATACAAACGGTTGTGCCATTAAAAAGGTTGAAAAACACTGGATTAAATTAATAAGTTCTAATTACTACAGTAGTTTAATAATATTCTTATGAACATAGCATGTTGTTAATCATTTGAGCTTATGGATTCAACATCTTGAGCTAATAAAGGCTCTTCCGAAGCCCCTCGGGACAATATCTTATGACCATGTAAAAAGCTAATATATTTTCACTCACGTCTCTCCCGTGCCGTAGAAGTATACGAAATACTTCTTGCCATTCGGTTTTTGTACCTGCAAGAGAATCGAAAATGTATTCAATGCAAAAACCTGATAAATATGTGGTAACTTTAGGGAGCTTTTCCATAAACTTCTTATATTATAAGATTTATAAGTCTACATTTTTTTTACAAAACAGGCGCCAGGTTAAAATACATAACGGCCTGCGGCGCTACCACGAACTCCGAAAGTCGAAGTTCGTAATACATGCATCCCTGTCACTCGATTATGGGAGTGCGATAGAGATGGAAATACCCGAACTTCGACTTTCGAAGTTCGTGGTAGCGCCGCTGGCCACGACATTGCGCGAATTGCGGCGCGGCAAGCGTTTTATCTGTTCATTGCGCGGTCGAGACGCGCAACGCACTGTGGTTAGATGGGATCACACGCAATGAATTAGAAAATCCGCCGCCGGCGATCGATGGAGTACCAGGCTGATATACATAACATGTACCATACTCACTGACAAATGCGGTACATCCATATGTAGGAAAGTGATGCTGAAGGTAATTGACAACAGTAAAAATAAATTATTCTTAAAACTAACGGTAACGAAAACGCTTGGAAACCATCATGCCTCAACCTGTTCATGGTTCATACGGATACACTTAGTCATTTATTCATTGAACAATGTACATTGTGTTTGAATGATTATTAGCGTAAGACACAGTTATAAATTATAAAGTGATTCTATGCATAGTACAACCATTTGATTAAAATTTAATAGTTGACAAATTTCAAAACTTAATACATGTTATGATTACATTACAATATTACATTAACCCTTTATATTATTTATTTCAAGTATGTCAAATATGATTACAATACGAAACTAGGACAACATGAGAAAATATAGTAATACCTAACCATAAAATAAAAAATAAAATTACAAGTAGAATGTGTAAAATACAAATTAGATTCTTGTCAATTTCCCTAAATTCAAGCAATAATTAAACTATCTGATGTCAAATATAATTTTACATAACATTTACATCGGAGTAATATGGAAAGAGTCATTAAACTCATTAGTACCAGGGGTCGTGACAATTTAATGAGAATATACTGCTGCGAAGCTGAAGGTCCTGGGTTCGAATCCCGGTAAGGGCAAATATTTGTGTGCTGAGCATGAATGTTTGTTTCTGAGTCATGGAAGTTCTCTATGTAATTAAGTATTTCATATCTATTATATATATCGTCGTCTAGTACCCATAACACAAGCCTTACTGAGCTTACTATGGGACTAGGTCGATTTGTGTAAGATTGTCCCCTAATATTTATTATTTATTTATATTTATTTATACTAAATAACTACCTGTATCAAATATGTTACCTACTCGACTATTGAACATCATTTTGATAACGTAAGTTCGTCTACCGAATGGAGGCACCTACAAGATGTCTTCTTGTAACCATAGACTTAAGCATGTGACCGTTGGTGAAATCTAAAGTAGCGCCGAAAACGCAACACCAAACCGCGTTCTTAAGGTTCGAAGAACTTGCCGCCGAGAGGCCCTGCCTCAAACGGCTCCCCCCGAATTCTTCCCTGAAGACTACCCTGATGGGTCCACTCATGGCATATGATTTAATGTGGATGAGATTGGCCGGTTCGGGTGGCAACCACGTACCGGAAAGCGCGGCGTGGGTAGCCCCCCCCCCCCCCCCCACAAGGTGGACTGATGACCTGGTAAAGGTTGCGGGAGTCCGCTGGGTGCGGGTGGCGCAGGACCGGTTACATTGACACTCTTTGGGGGAGGCCAATTTATTTAATCGTATGGCATACATTATTTTGGCCTTTTTAAGTTTGTCACTTTAGTACCACCCAGGGACACGTGCAGGGTTGTGGTGGGTAGCTCCTGCGGACGCGAGTGACAGTTTTCCCCCCTTTGTCAAGTGAGTGGGCAACTCGACTGTTAGAAGTTCTTAAGCCGCCCAAAGGCCTCTAACTCGGCTTAACAACTACTCTCATAGACAGCAGTCGGGATCAACTGTTTAGCGTGCCTTCCAAAGCACGGAAGCGCTCATTTATGTTAACCACTCAAACATCAGGCGGTCACCCATTCAAAGACCGCTGCCATCTTTGCTTAACCTGCATTATCGTTTCCGACTCGCAGGCGCCGCTAGGCTATGAGCGCTTCGGGGAGGCCTATGTCCAACAGTGGACGTCTTTCGGCTGATATGTTGATGATGAGATTGGCTGACTTTTTATAAAACTGTCAGTCGAATAGGGATGATGACTAAGATTTTTTTGTGACGTCATTCGAACCAGTTTTTGGAGAGGAACAGATGTTTGTATGGGAGCAACTACAATTAAAGAACAAATACCTACAAAAATGAGATAAAGATTGACCTCGCTGGCGGCAGCTCGAAACGCTTCATACTGTGTGTCTATACAAGTGTGACGTCACATTTGTATATTTGTACTAATCATAGTATGGAAAATCAGGTAAATTGTTGTTTCGGTCGCGAAATACTGCGTTTAAGTACATAGTTGTCATACAATTTTGTTTCTAGAAAAGCGTAAGGATTCTATTGGTAGCTTTTAATTTACTCTTGGACAATAAAAAAAAACTGCATATTTTTTCTAAACTTTCAAGGTTTATATCTTTTTATGATTTTAATTATATTATATAATTTATACTTTAATACGATAATTTGATGGTTTACTATCCATTTAGCATCACTACGTTATCAATTTGAACATGAGGCATCATGCCTATTGGAAGAGTACTTTGATGCAATTAGGCCAACTAAATAATCTAAAGTATACAGAGAGTCTTACAAAACCATGTGATATTATAGCCTATTTCCATTCTGAAGCTCCAGTCTATTTACAGCTGTTTTTTTTACTGATGTATAGTTCCAGAGACAATGAGGGGGTTTGTAGGGACACAAACTTACATTCTCAATGCTACTCACCAACAAACTTTACCTATGCACATACATAGATTCACACCTTCATTATTCCCAATAGTACCAGTTTTAGCATAAATGTGATTATAATGTATAGACTAAATGTGATATCACAGTGATAGGTTGGTAGCCCAGCACCCACAACACACTTTAACCCTGTTCCTTTAGTACGGCTCTTACAACACCCACAGGAAGGAAAGGGGTGGTGCTATTCTAACCCGACACCACACGGGGCAACTTTACCTCTCTTATTATATTAGTATCATTTTTTATTAGGAAAATCATGATCATATCAGTAAATAAAGGCTAAAACTAACTGTCTTGCTGCTTTCTAGATGGATGGTAATAACTAATTACGGTAGTTATACTGACCCTCAGGACCCGTCAGTGCATCCAATTATTACTCCCACAAAATAAGTTTACTATATAATATATCAGAATACTATATGTAGTATGCTAAATTTGGAACTAATTACATATTCAATAAGGATTTTTTCACAAGAAATGATTTTTCTTCCCTTAATTAGAAATATTACATTATCCTCTTTGTAAAATGTGTGAACAATGTAAGCATTGACACATTAATCTTAGGTATAATAAAAAATAATGCATTACAATGACTCCAAGCTACAATTAACGCCAAGTACGAGCATATATCTGAACAAAATTGGAGCAGAAATGCTTGGCTTCTATTGTCAAATTATGTAATTTAAATGCCAGTTTTCACACTTATAAAAGGCCCCTAAAGGTAGTTAGACTGCCGGACATTGTAATTATACACATAATCATTCTGTATCCAAGCGTGCGGACCTACATTTACACGCATTCCCGCCTAAAACTTGGCCAGGACTCCATTTCAAATCTTTTGTTTTTCAAGTCTATAATTATAAGTGTAAATAAAATTTAAACACTTACTCGAGCCGGCCACGCTGGATATCCTTTCACTTTGGCGAATATAAAGTCGCCAGACTTGTATTCTCTCACTTTCTTGCCCATTTTCATAAAAACAACGCCGTCAATCGGTAAATATATTCGCCGATTATAATATTAGCTACGGCTGTAGGACGCTATCTGAAAAGACGAAACTATCAATGTGGGACTATTACACTGCACCAGGGAGCGCGCATTCATAAAAACAAGACGAATTTCTTTGAGAATCAAAACAGACGCCAAGATAAGACTAGGAAATAACCTTAAAAAATCTCTCCGCGGCAAAGGAATGACGGAAAAGAAATAAACATGGCGTTCGCCGATATCAGACTTGCCAGCAGCAAAAATGCTTATATTTGACCAACATCAAAAAAACGACCATCTTTTTTGGTAAATGGTAAATATCGATTGACAACACTATGCCAAGAGTTCTACACAGTCTATGCTAGTTTTTTTAACAAGGCAACCCAGTTAAATATGAACGGTCGTGTCAGACGGATGTAACTGGGCGAGCTTTTTCGCGTAAACTAATTGATTTCTTCTAATTAAATTACAGTGAATCGTTGTGTTAGCGATGCAAGTGTGATGTGAGCCATGATAAATTATATTGTGCAAAGATTAGCTATAGTGACTTCAAAATAGGGGGTGTAACAGTGGAACAAAAATGGCTTCGGGTGATACGGATCACATAGAAGTGATGGAATCCGGGATAAAAAAGTCTGAAATCGTAGCACAGCCGTCTGGGTCTGAAGATGATGGTACATAATTTCTAAATCTAATAATAGTATGGTTAATCCTGTTCGATCGCGTGGAGTGCAGTGCGGTTTAGTGTCTAGTGAAGAATTCCTGTGTCCTTATTTCGTGTTGTATTTTCATTTTCAGATCGGGACAGGGTTTCGTTGGCTGAAAAAATGGTGCCCTATGACGTGAGTAACGTATATATTTGTAGTTTTACGTTTATTTTCATTCATACGCGAGGGAGAGAGATGTCGAGAGAAAGTGAGGCGGTGTATGCTAGTAATTTACATAATTGGGTCGAATTTCATAAATCAGTTGAATATAACAATATAATAATTACGACAATCTGTTATTACAATGCTCTTCTAATAACATGGCACTACTAAAACAACAAAACTTTGTTGTCTGTTGGCTGTTTATTTTCTTATAAATTAATTATTATTGTATATTCTTAATAATCTGATTAAACTACACTTTTAAAAGAAGGTATTATTTCATAATAATCAGTTTTTTCAATTTTATAGCATGTCTTCCATTAATCGAAATCACTGTGTTTAAATTGATGAGTCAAAACAGAATAGAAAAACCCAGTGCTTATAATATTTGAGGTGTTCATAAAACCCTCCTGAATCTCATCATCCAATATTATTAAAAACGACATCCAACCTTCAGCAACAAAAGGAATTTCATAATTCATAACATAATACATAAAAAAAAGATATGAGGCTGTTTAAGGTAAACGTCCACTGTTTCGGCATGTTAAGCCTCTTACGAATTAGTATTTTTTTTAAGACAATACAGAACATGATATCGCATTGAATTTTTTTGTGTGATGAACATTGATATCTTGCCTATTATTTAATGCAAGAATTATATAGTATTAGTTTCAATAACTATTTTTTTATAATTTATTTGTAGACCTCGTATTTGAACCCCATTTCGTGATAAAATTTGGCTCTGCTCCTAAGTTTGTGAGTTTTTGGCCCCTGTTTCGGCATAAAGTTTTCGAGTGCCAGGTAGTAAGAGAAACATTTTGTTTGTGAACCCTCATTTGTTATTTGATATTGAACAAGATTATTGAAAAGGTAATTAAAATGATTATTGGAAAAATCCAATAGGGGGTCTGGATAAAACTCGGTATTTAAAATCCCGGGACATTTTTTCTTTCTCCAGGATGTTTTTTATGAAATGTAAGGTTAAATAACTTATCCATTAGTACAGGGTCACCTTTTCAAAAATGTGTCTCACATAGGTTACCTATCTACGAGTATATTAACCAAAACTGTTTAACGTAAGATAAATATCTAGGCAAAACCTTTTGGACGTGACATGTAGGTATCTGTAAACGATATTCTGTTTAATAGGGTATAAAGATACCTTTCACTTCTTAAAAAAAAAAACCCTTAAAAATAAAGAAAGTCCCGGGGATAGCAAGTCCCGGGATATCTAATGTTAAAAATAATAAATATCTTCAATCATTTTCGTCAATATTCCTTAAACGTATCTACCTAGTTAGATATAAGTATGTATTGATTATCTACGATTGATTAGGTAACCTAAGATTAAAATCTAGACAATGTTGTATGGGACACACGACACCCTTTTGAAAGAGCAATTCTATACTGTTTAATAGGGTAGAAAGTAAACTTTCATTTAATAAAAATTATCCCGCAAAAATAAAAGGTTCCCGGAATTTACCCAGGCAACACTATTCCATTATATCGATGCACATGTTACCTCTTCAAGAAGAATATCAAATAACAGACGAGGGTACACATTTGATCTGTGTGTTTGTCTAACACTATAGATTTCTCTGTCACGAACTTGGGGAAAAGTATTAAAAGTAGTAGTCCCTTGTTTCGTGTTACTATTTCTTGGATATTCCCGCAATCAATAATGTACATCACCTTTAAATTATGTTCAATAACCATTAAGTATCCTATATGTAATAAATAAACATAAAAATACATTACAGGAATCGAGCAATAAACAAAATTATGCTGCAAGTAAATATGCGAATTCACCTTCAAATTGTAAATTTAGGTCACGTTCAACCTCGTTTTACGAGAATTCAAGTGAATAAAACATATACCGAATTTAGGTCAATGAAAACGTCATTAAATACAATATCTGTTTTTTTAATTAACATTTACAATTTCTTAAGTATTATTTAAATACCAAAGATACAAGGATGTATAAAGAAAGTCCTTGATTCGGTAGTAACACGAAATAGGAGCCAGACGAAAAATATAATGACCGTTAGTTCGTGAGTCCATTTATTGCAATTTTAAGGGACACCTATACCAAAATATACACTTATTTCTTATTAAATCCATTGTTAAGGAACTAGACAAAGCACTGTTAAAAGTTTTTTTTCAAATGGACTTCCCTTTCTCTTTCAATTCCCTTAAGAAGTCAGAGCGAGCACCTTACGTCAACAAGCAGTTCGCGCACACCGTACAGCTGTTTTCGGCCGACTGACAGTTTCGAGCGTTGTGTTGCTATTAGTTTAGTCGTTAAAATTTTTTAATTTGATTTTTTGGAAAGGTTTAATGATAAAGTTTTTTTACAAATGTATAAATTAAAAAAAAAATATTTCAGTTGCTTATTATAAGCCTCAGAAACAAAACTAACGAAATGACGTACTAGCACGAACTTATGGCCCGTTACCTTACATACCATAAATCTTTATTGTATAAAACATTTTTTTTTGTTGCACATTTGTGAGCAATAGAATTATCAAGACCCTTACTTTAACCGTGTAATTATTAGCATTATTTCAACATGACTCACAAAAGTTTAAATTCGATGTACGAGTTATATTGTAAACCATGTTGGTGTTATAAATATCTATGATTCCACTGGTATACCCAGTAAAAACAATTGTGAACCTAATTACGCTTAATTGGTTGTTATTACAAGCATGGATTAGGTATTTGCAGATTAAATATACTTTGATTATAGTAACAGTTGTTCCCTTATAATATTGAAGATTCTTTGCTTTATTTAAATTGTAGATTATCTTTTTAAGCCTTAATTGATAGGTTGCTAGCCCATCACCCACAACACACTATAACCCTGTTCCTTTAGTACGACTCTTACGACACCCACAGGAAGAAAGGGGGTGGTGCTATTCTAACCTGACACCACAAGGGGTGTAAAAATTGTAGTTTCAAGAAAACATTTAAAAAAGAATTGTTATCCATACCTACAATTTGGCAACAGAACTCTATTACTTAGGTTCTAGTCTCCGTACATCTCTGTCCATCTTTCGAAACCATGATCCCTAAATTTCAATAATACATTTGTCACAGAATTATGTTGGTGGCTTCTAAAATAAGTACCTAAATTAGATACCTACTTGACATTTTCACATAGAATGAATTCTAAAGAAAACTACTAACAAACTGTGGAAATTGTTGTCTGAATAAATAAATATACAAATAATAATATAAAGCTTTGACCAGACTTAGCCATATTATATTTGGTCCCCCCCTATTGCAAAGCACATTAAAATCTTTTTCTAGAACCCAATTTTTTTATTTCGCGAAACAAATAAATGAATAAACAATAGGCATGATGCCTCATAATACTAACAGTTACACGGTTTAACTCACGTATTCAGTGTCACTATGGGCGACATGTTAATACGTGAGTTAAACCGTGTAACTGTTAGTATTATTTTAACATGTCTCACGAAAGTTTAAATTTGATGATGCCTCATGTTCAAATTAATAACGTAGTGATGCAAAATGGATAGTAAACCATCAAATTATCGTAATAAAGTATAAATTATAAGATATAATTAAAATCATAAAAGGATATGAACCTTGAAACTAGAAAAATTATGCATTTTTTGTGTTGTCCAAGAGTAAATTTAAAGCTGCCAATAGAATCCTTACGCTTTTATAGAAACAAAATAGTACGACAACTATGTACTTAAACGCAGTATTTCGCGACCGAAACAACAATTTACCGGATTTTCCATACAACGATACAACTACTTTGTACAATTGTGACGTCATACCTACTTGTGTGTCTATCAGTATGAAGCGTTTTGCGCTGCCGCCAGCGACGTCAATCTTTGTCTAAATTTTTTGGGTATTAATGTTCTTTAATTGTAGTTGCTCCCATACAAACATTTGTTCCTCATCAAAAACTGGTTCAGTCATCACCCCTATTGCTTGATTAATTGAATGAATGAGCAAAGCAAACCAAGTTCTCCTTTACAGCTTGGGCCAAAATTCTTCCTTATGTCCAGTCCAGATGCCCGGTTGTAGAGGACAGGTCGAATTTCTCAACCGATTCTCATTAAATTTTGTTAGCCGGTTCAATAATTATGTAAAATTTATTTATTGACTCAGTTTGTGAAAAATAAATTGGTCTACTTGGTACAGAGCCACTAGTAGTATAGGCAGAAATGGGCGAAATGTAATCGACTAACGATTAAGATTAACCTAGTTAATCGTTAATCGCGATTAAAAATGACGATTGATCAATCTTAGTCGTCTACTACAACTAAATTAGTCGAAACTCTTCGACTAATTTAGTCACAATTAAGTTAATCGTCGATTGAATACGAGCGACTAAATCTTTAATCGATTGATTAGTTAGATTAATTTTGTCTCGATTGATATCAGAAATGAATAAGTTTTTTTGTAAATGTTTTATGGCCAGGGACCGGAAAACCCGTTCTTTGGCTTATTTAATCCGTTCGAAAGGCTTAAGCCGTTCGAGGATTAATCGCTTGTTTGGGTTACCGTATCCTCAGCTTAACTTATATACGGGTTAAGCCCTTCAACAGAGTTAAGCCTAAATAACCTCAGGGTTTTGGGTTAGGGTTTTGATAGGGTTATTTGAAGGGGTTTTTAAGGGTTTTTGTAGGGGTTATGAAAGGGTTTTTATTGGCTTAATTTAACCGCTTACTTATTGGTATGACGCTGGCACACTTCTTTACCCCTTCCTGGGGCCGGTGACGAGCGAGTAAAAAAGCAGCCAAGTGCGTGTCGGACCAGACAGACAGACAGACATGACGAATCCATAAGGGTTCCGTAGCCAAATGGCAAAAAACGGAACCCTTATGGATTCGTCATGTCTGTCTGTCTGTCTGTCCGTCCGTATGTCACAGGCATTTTACTCGAATAGGGCTTATTAAATTCTTTCAGCGAAAATTGTTTTGAACAAGGCCGGTTAAAATGTTTGTGAGATATCTCTAAAAAACTGCCTTCCTTAAAGAAAAGGACGTACGTACCATAAGATTTCAGTAACGATACGACCTTTTTAATAGGCACGGAACCCTTCGTTGTGCGTGGTCGGACACGCACTTGGCCGCTTTTTTATACTTTAGAATTATCGAACCTATTGATACGTCTCGTAACTAAAGACTATAATCGGCCATAAATTTGGCACATTAGTTTTATTCTATTAGAAGTATTAGAAGTGATTTAAAACATAATACGTAGTACGTTTAATTTTTAGTGGGCAAAGTCGCAAAAATAATCTGAGCCAGCAGCATACAAGCCAAAAACCAGACTGTGCTAGAGTTGTCATTTTTTTTTATCCGACCGCGACTGAACTTGAAGGTATGGTGATGTGATGTGATGTGTTTAATATGAATACAGTTTGTCAAATAATAATAAACGAAGTAGATTTATTAATTTCAAATGTAGTTGCTCTGGATTTGTGAGTTATCAATGTTGCTTTACGTAATTGTGCATTTTTTTTAATAATAATAGTTCACAATTTTTTAGTGTTCCGTAGTCAACAAGGAACCCTTATATTTTCGCCATGTCCGTCTGTCCATTTGTCCGTCCGTCTGCGGCTTAGGCTTAGCTCAGTGGCCCTTAATACTAGAAAGCCGTGATTCGGCATAGGTATATTAATCAATCACGCCGATAAAACAGTAGAATATATACAGTTTTGTAATTAAATTTAAAAAAAAAATTTTTTTAGGAGTCCATACATTACTCTGAAGGTCAAAAACTTTTTTTTTCATTACAAGCCCACGTGTGGCACATCAATCGATAGGCCTTTCAAAATAAATATAAGGTTTCTCAGCATTTTTTTTGATTAAGTGAATAGAGTCGGAGATAATCGCCCCGAAAGTCACTAAAATTGTGTCGTCGTCCCCCTCTAATTTTTGAACCGTGTATTTTAAAAATATGAAAATAATCATGGATATAGGGCTTATTAAATTCTTTCAGCAAAGATTGTTTTGAACAAGATCGGTTCAAAGGTTATCGATATATTTCTAAAAAACTGCCTTCGTTAAAGAAAAGGACGTAAGTGCCATTTGATTTCAGTAAAGATACGACCTTTTTAATAGGCACGGAACCCTTCGTTGTGCGTGGTCAGACACGCACTTGGCCGCTTTATATTAGAGTCGTGTAACCGGCCTTCTGCCGGCCATATGGTTAAATATGAAAAAGAATACTGCAGTAGTCAACATAATGAATTACAAAAACTCTCACGCATAAGTGGGCATATATCCAACCACCCCCACCCAAACCAACAAGACCACCTTAATAAATGTCTGCCGGCTGTACACATTGGGCCAACGTTGGCGCGTGAGCAGGATGCAGCTATGCAAACGCATGAGAACGAAATAAAGCCCTCTTCCTCTAACGCATAGTAATTCTGCTCCGCGCCAACGTTGGCCCAGTGTGTACAGCCGGCACAAGGTTTAGTTGGCGCGCGCGTGTCGATGTAACAAAGGTCAAGGTCAAAGTTACTTTTTTCGCATCAAGACGAGACGGTCGAGACACGATTACTATGTGCATCAGTTTGCTATTCGCAATGAAAGTAACGAACTTCATAGGTAAACAAACAAATTGCCGAAACAGGTGCAATATGTTCAGGCGATTATGGCATCTCTTCCTAAGGCAGCTTGTAGTAAATTTGTGTGACGCAAAAATAGTAGCGGTGCCTTTTTAAAAGCTTTGACAGACACCACCGCCGCCTGCGCAGTGAGGCGCGGCAGGTGGCTAGCTCGATTCGGCGATCCTCATTTAAAAATTGAATCGTATCTGTATAACGCTTAGGACCAATATCGATTACGTTTAATGCTCTATAAGTTAAAAACCCTGGAAAAGGTTTTGATAGGGTTTCGAGTTAATTTGAATTAATTCAAATGAACGGCGCGGCCATTTCAAGCCAAAATGAACTGAATAACTATGTCGATTAAGATACATTTAGTTTACGCTCAGTCCGGAACCGCTTACCGCTAAAACCCTTAAACAGGGTTTTGATTGGGATTTGAGTTAACTTGAATTAACTCAAACGATCGGCTTAACCGTTCATGCAATTAACCCTTAATAAGCTTAACCGGAATGATATGGTTTCTCAAAACAAGCGTTAAGAAAACCCGCTTAAAAACCCGTGTAAGGGTAAGCGGTTCCGGTCCCTGTTTATGGCCCCGGTCGTCAGTTTGGTTGGGGGCTAGAAACAACTGATAAGAAGGGTAAGTAATGTAGTTCTCTCGCTCTTTTATACATCTTTCTCTTTCTAATTTTCTACCTGGGCTTCATTCATCTAAGCCATAAACCCTTATCTGGGAGACCCTTAGTCTTAGAGTAGGTACTGCACTGTAAAAACCATCTTGTGTTACTGGAACAAGTTTATATCACTCAGCATACTTACTAGAATGATTTCCAAGTGTAAAATACATGACATGACATATTGAATTTTTGTAACGTGCTGTGTTCCAATTTTTAATCGAGATTTAATCGTGAAATTTAGTCGATTAAAATGACGATTGATCAATCGTCAATCGAACTCTGCGACGATTAAATTAATCTTGACTAAATTAAGCGCGATTAATTTTGTGACGATTGATTGTTTAGTCAACTAATTAGTTGTCATTTTTTTTTATCGATTAATGCCCATCTCTGAATTGTTTGACAAAAACTTAATGAAAAAGAAAAACATCGCAATAACATACAGGATGTTGGAAGGGCAGCGAGAACTGATAATGATTCAAACAAATGTGTAACTAATGCTCTGATAACGGTATTTTTATTCAATGACTGTTTGTCAGCAGACTGATTTTTATTCAGTTTACGTACCTATATTACTCGTAACTTTATTAGGGGGCGTCCATTATTAACGTGAGGCGTTTTTAGAAATTTTCTGTTTGTCCTCCCCCCCACCTGGTGTGATTTCGCGAGATTCGGCTCATCCCCTCCCCCAATCTTACGTGAGATTATTCAAAATGTGTGTGTCTAGCTAGTTTACGTACATTTGGTGGACGCTGGTCGCGCGTTCGGCTGGCAGTGGCACGTAAGCTTAAACTAACGACGGGCCCCTGTGAAACTTTGCAGCATTCGCAAAATCTCGTTAAATATTATTGTGTACGATTTGGCCATATTTTTGTGAAGAAACATGTTCTACTTAATTACGAGGGACGGCTGAAAAGAAATCTACCTAAGTATGAAACAAAAGACTGTCATGTATGTATTTTTTTTATTTTTCAATATAGTCCCCTGCTAGTGAAATACACTTATTACATTTGTCAAATATTGACATTAACCCATGAAAAAAAAAATCTTTCGGTTTCTCGTCAAAAAAGTCACTAACTGCAGCCTTCATTTCGTCATCGGTCAGAAATCGTCTTCCTCGGAGATCTTTTTTGAGGTGTCTAAATAAAAAATAGTCGCATGGGGCTAGGTCTGGACTGTAAGGTGGATGGTTAACGGCATCGAACCCTAATTCCTTCATGGTAAGCATTGTTGTGCGGGCGGTATGCACAGGTGCATTATCGTGTAAAATCAGGATCCCTTTGCTAAGTTTACCCCTCCTCTTTTCTTTTATCGCGTCTCGTGACTGATGCAGTAAGCTGGAATAATATTCAGCATTCATTGTCCTTTTTTTTGGTAAATAATCTATTAGTAAAATTCCTTCTGTATCCCAAAATACGGTAGCCATAAGTTTGCCTGCCGACGGCCTGACCTTAAACTTCCGAGGAGGCTTCTCATCCTTGAATTTCCACTGCAAAGACTCTTGTTTGCTTTCGGGGTCCCACTGTCGAATCCAGGTCTCATCACACGTCACCATTTTAGAAACAATTTCTTCCTCATTACCTCGACTCATTTCCAAAAACTCCTCACAACATTTGACACGTCGGTCCTTGTCAAACGCCGTTAACATTCTGGGGACCCAACGTGCACTCACCTTGGACATATTCAGATGCACATGAATTATCTCATTGACTCTTTCTTTACTGATGCCCACATCTCTAGCAATCTCCCACTGCTTCACTCGTCGGTCTTCTAAAATTATTTTTTTAACTTTGGCTACATTTTCGTTTGGAACGGCAGAAACCGGCCTTCCACTACGAGCGTCATCTTCCAAGCTCTCACGACCGAGTTTAAATTGTTTAGACCAAAACTTTATAGTAAATTCGGAAGGGCACGAACTACCGAACACACACATCATACGTTCTCGGATCTGTGAGGGAGTATTTCCTTCTTTTGTTAGAAATTTAATCACTGCACGATGTTCAATTTTAGCAATATTCATTTTTTCAACCGATATGTCGCAAACATTCGAGAATTGTAGAAAAATGGAACGGAAAAAACAAATGAACGTCAAATAATTCAAAAAAAGAATAACCAAAGAACAAGAATGCATTTCAGCCAGTATCATTTTCGCATATTTTTTTAACCAAGGAGATTACTTTTCAGCTGCCCCTCGTACATATTATTTTCTCGCATGCTTACTGTCTTGCGGGAAAAAAACGTGATATTTGCCGTAACCCCCTACTAGCTACACAATGTAAGATTAGATGAGATTCGGCTCGACCCCCTCCCCCTTGAACGTCTCATGTAATTAATGGACGCTCCCTTATAGGCTGCCCAAAACGCCATGCAAGGTTGTCATTCTCAAAAATTAAGAAATAAAGGAGGACATTCAATGTGTTTTTAACGAACTTCAGAAAACTGTATGCATAATAATAAATTAATTTCGTTTATTCAGTCACAATTTACATTGTATATGCATTTTAGGTAGGTACATAAAAATGTCATAAAGAACTATTATATTAAATACACAAAAAAAGGATGAAATTCGAGCTTACAATTACATTTCAATATGGATAGGTATGTCAATTAATAAATTTAACAAACAGGTGTACAATTGCAAATTAAAATAAATTATACAGTCGAAACAAAACAACAAAAAAAACTACCTAGGTACTTAGATACTCTTATTAACTATCATAATATACATTATTATTAATGATCTTTATCGTTTACGAAGTCAGCTACAGTTTAATAACACTTCCTCAGGAGTAAAGCTTTGAGGCTTGCATTGAATACGCGAGAGTCTATGATTGATTTAAATTCAATGGGCAGTTTGTTAAACAACTTATTAAAAGCCTGGAGCCACTACCGGGCAAAGGCCTCCTCCTGTTCCTTCCAAGTATCCCTGTCCTGGGTGGCCTCCCACCAGTTTTGGTAAAATACGCCAAGTTCGTCTCGCCATCTCCGACGAGGTCTACCGCGACGCCGTGATCTTTTATTTGGTTTGGTTATGCGAAATAGTCATGTAACATTTCGCCGAGTGTGTTGTTAAGAAAGCCAGAGACCATTGGTCAAAATATAGCCTATATTCGAACGTCTGTTTTAATACTGGTGAAAGATTGTTTGAAAAATGATTATTATGTTTCTCGGGTCAATGTTTTTTAGTTTTTTTTTATCATTATTTATTTAGAACAGGGGTTTTGTCACGCAGTGACTATGCCACCCCCATGATCGAGATCAACGGGTCTATTTATTTACCTTCATTTATAACTTTGCGACACGGGTTGCACCGGTCATGGTCGCAGATGACTGTCGTCCATACTGTCGTCCCAGCAAGTTGTCAACGGAGATGGCGCATAATATTTCACTACCCTCCAAAAGTCGATAAAAATATGGAGCATATACCCGAAACAAGGCCAGCACCCGTACATGATTGTATTAATTGTCTAGGGCACGACATAACACAACACTCACAGTATCCGCGCACAGATCCGAAGATATCTCCCGCGATTTTAGTTTCTGAATCACTCGTGGCGATGACTAAGTAATCTCGTAATGCTCCCCAAGTCCAACATGTCTATCATGAGACGGCCGCGACATACTCTCCTTTTTTCTGGCACTATAACTTGTTCTAAGTGTTCTAATAAGAGAGAGACGGATAGTGATTGCCGTGCAAGTTTGGTGTGTACAAAGCGCGAGAGTGTTACATCAAGTGATTAGTTCCAGAGATAACACCCTTATAAAGCAATGACGCGTATATAGGTTCAGTGTTCGAGAGGTTACCGGTATTTCAGCTCCCGTTGTGGAAGCTCCCTGTGCAACCCAAACTGAGCCCACTTGAACTGCGGTGGAAATTGGAGGGGGGATTTTTTTTTAAATTGTCGCTTGGTATTCGATTTAGACCGGCATTTCAAATACACTCGCGGTAAAAGAAACCGGGTCAGTGAGGAAAACCTCAATATTTTGTAAATCGTTGGTCGTATCTGCATGAAACTAACTCTGTTTTATAGAGAATTTAATATCCTTCTAAATCCAACCTTCAATGTTCTACGTAGTAACTGGAAAAAGGTTTAATTGAAAAAAAAGACCAATTGGGTACTTATTTGAAATTGCGTTCGTTTTACTTTTGCTTGTTTTTAAGCAATTATTTTCAATCTGTCAAAGAACTATGATAAAAGGCTGTCATTGTTTTATTTTGTGGTCATTCTTGAATGTCTATCATGCCGCTAACACGAGATGAATGTACTCGTATCATCACTATGTTAGAAGAAGGAAGAAGTCAGAGGTATACAGCGAGAAGAACAGGTGTGTCACTTTCTACAGTGCAGCGAGTCCTCCAACGTTACCTACAAACTGGGCAGAACCTTAGAAGACCAGGAACCGGCAAAACAAGATGTACTACAGCTAGAGAAGATCGATTTATTGTTACAACCATGCTCCGAAATCGGCACCTCACAGCAGTTGAAGTGAAAAATCAGCTTTTAGAGACCCGAAGGGACGGCATCAGCGAGCGGACTGTCAGGCGGCGGCTCAAAGAAGCAAATTTGACCCCACATAGGCCGGCCAATGGCCCAAAACTTGAAAGAATACATCGAACAGCAAGACGACTTTATGCCCGCGATCACAGATACTGGGGTGACGAAGATTGGGCAAGAATTTTGTTTTCCGCTGTATCCAGATTTATGCTCTATGCAAATGACGGGCGGCAAAGAGTTTACAGACGGCCTGGTGAACGTTTTATTCCAGCATGTTTTGAGGAAAAAGTGGCGTTCGGCGGTGGGTCAGTCATGGTTTGGGCTGGAATCTCTTCAGAGAGTCGCTCGGAGTTAGTTTTAATAGAAAATGGATAATTAACGAGTGCAAGATATGTAGAAGAGATTCTTAATGAGCATGTCGGCCCATACTTAATTAATATGGGTGGAAATTCTATGTTTATGCATGACAACGCCAGGCCACACACAGCTCAAATTGTCAGAGATTATTTTTTGGAGGTTGGTATCAACTGTATGAACTGGCTCTCGAGGAGTCCGGACTTAAATCCGATTGAGCATGTATGGGACGAGCTTAGGAGGCGTGTAAGAGCTCGAAACCCCGCCCCAGCTACACTTAGAGACCTGAAACAGGCGTTAGTGGAAGAATGGGACAATATCCCGCAAGAACGCATAAAGAACTTAATAACCAGCATGCCGAATCGTCTAGAAGCTGTAAGAAGAGCCCGAGGAGGCAATACGAAGTATTAATTTTTATTTTTTGTGTTGTATGTGAAGTACCTACTGCTTATTTTTGTACGTAAAATTGGTTGATTTTTTGTTTCCTATGTAATTTTATTAAACAAAAGAATTACGATTCCACCATTTGATGTTATTTAATTCATTATAAAATTATCTACAATATGCAGTTTAATTCATGTCCCTAGCTTTATTATTTTAGGAGATATTAGAAATTTTCGTACTGACCCGGTTTCTTTGACCGCGAGTGTATAAACAGCGTACCCACTTTCAGGCAACAGCCGTTTCAATCGGCTGCCTCGCGACAAAAAAACCTTTTTCATACATTGTTTCTATGTATTTATTTTGACGACCGGTTAGTCTAGTGGGTAGTGACGCTGCCTACGAAGCTGAAGGTCCTGGGTTCGAATCCCG
This sequence comes from Epinotia ramella, assembly GCA_947578815.1. Taxonomy (NCBI): domain Eukaryota; kingdom Metazoa; phylum Arthropoda; class Insecta; order Lepidoptera; family Tortricidae; genus Epinotia; species Epinotia ramella. The sequence continues at coordinate 9,331,156 of OX388226.1, read as the reverse complement.
GTAAGGGCAAATATTTGTGTGATGAGCATGAATATTTGTTTCTGAGTCATGGATGTTTTCTATGTATTTAAGTATTTCTATTTATTATATATATCGTCGTCTAGTACCCATAACACAAGCCTTATTGTGCTTACTATGGGACTAGGTCGATTTGTGTAAGATTGTCCCTTAATATTTATTAATTAAAAAAAAAAAAAAAAATCCGCCCCAGTCCAAGTTGGCTCAGTTCGGGTTGCACAGGGCGGTTTCACAACACTTCGGGAGCTCAAATACCGCGAGCCATCCCGTTGCCTCTCGGACACTGCAACTACACGAAATTGCTCTGAATTACAAAGCTACAAATTTTACTTGACGTATTTAAAGAAACTAATGTCAGCATAAGGTATCTATAACTATACTTACTGCCCTCTAAAATAAATAGTATATGAGCTTAAATTGAATTATGGCATCAAATGAAATATAACATAAAATGACAATAACAATTTTGTGTAAATGCCCTAATGTAAATGTGTTTTTAATATAAACTTTACTAATTGAATGTTTCATAAGGACAATTATGCTTAACTTCATAAACGTATGTAAATTAAGGAATTCAAAAGGTTTGGTAGGAAAATTGGTTGTATTCAAAGGTATTAGGTATATATAATAAACGCACGAAATTGTCTAAACTATACGATCACTGAACATCTGAAAAAAGAGGAGAGGTTGTTTCTGTGTGCGGATTATGTTGCGGAACCCTTCAGAGTGCGTGACTCGACTAAGGGGATGCCTCGATGCGAGTAAACCACGCCCCCGTGAAAGAGACAAAGAAAGAAGAGCGCGAGAAAACGGGATGCAACACTCGGGAATGGCTTTATTTGGACAAATTTCGATAAATACCTAACTTTGTGAAGTTTTATTAATATTTCCTTAAGTGAGATTGTATAGGCATAGGACTATCATTTAAACTTGTTGGTGCCGATTAATAATTTATTGTGTGAGTAGGCTGAGGTAAACAAGGTTTTTTTTCTATCTAGGTAATTTTTAGCAAGCATGATTCGGTTAAATCAGATAAACAATCATGTAATCAAGAATCATACGTCTGAAAATCTGTCTTTGATATTGTTTAAAATAGCGTAACGCCTTAGCCACGACTTTGATCTTAAGCGACCTGCGGCAGCGGTTTTTCTAATTCATTGCGCGTGATCCCAACTAACCACAGTGCGTTGCGCGTCTCGACCGCGCAATGAACAGATAAAACGGTGCCGCAGGTCGCTTAAGACGAAATTCGTGGCCAAGGCGTACGGGGTGGTTCTTAATATAAGGCCAGTGCAGTGACTCTATCCTCGTGGAACTCCTTTATATCGTAGCCCCATACAAATTTTCACCCCCATTTCACTCCCTTAGGGGGTGATTTTCGGAACTATCCTATGTCCTTCCTCGGGACTCAAGCTATCTCTAAACCAAATTTCATCTTCATTGGTTCAGCGGTTTAAGCGTGAAGAGGTAACAGGCAGACAGACACTTTCTCGCATTTATGATATTCGTATGGATTTGTTGATTTCTTTCAACACTACGAAGTTGCAGAATAATCTTGTTAAAATATCTATTTGACATACAACCGGCACTTTATTTACAAAACAATAGTCTGTGAGAGAATTCTTACAATGGTTTCAGATCACTATCTTTACACAATTCTAAAATCTTACATTGAAATAATGAGGAGGTATCAACATAAATCCGTAAATTATGTGCTAAATACGGGTTTTCTGTTGTAGGAAGAGGAACATTATAATAACATGTAGCATGTTATAATAATATATATTAGGGGACAATTTTACACAAATCGAGCTGCCCATAGTAAACCCCTGATGTTAGAGGGGTGTTACAAGGTATGTCTGTGCCGTCGTAGCTCCTAAACGAATGGACCGATTTTATTGCGGTTTTCTTTATCCGAAAGCTGACTGAAATCGGTTCCGCCGGTTTTGAGATATTGAACTTTGAAGTGAAAGTGTCGGGGGTTTTTCAACTTTTCTAATATTATTTCATTTACGCTAACGCGTCTGTATATGTATTTTTGCTGATAGTAAAAAAATACCATACATGTCTAAAATAGATTAGATGCGGAAAAAGAATATATACGACCCTTATATACATACATATCTTTCCTCTCTACATTTCTCAAGTTCCCAACCGATTCTTGTGAAATTTTGCGAGCAGGTTCAATAATCATTAAATACATAGATTTTTTTGTCAACAAAGTTTCTCGTTTTTTGAAGTGAAAAGTTCTTTAGCGGCGCTGAGCACTTTTTGGGATGGGGAAAAATTGTTAAATACGCGACAGAGTTTTGTGACGTCAGATGTGAAGGAGGTCACTTTTTGCTGCTAGCCGATTCGACTTCATTCATAACTGAACGCTATTCGTAAGAGTATAAAGCCGTTAAACACTTTTTGCAATAGCATATTCTGCAAATAAATTTGTAATAATCGCGTCCTTCACCGTTTTGCTATTGAGAAAATTCGAATAGTTCGAATTTGGGCGTTATTCCTAAAGAGATAAAGCTTAGAAAAATATTTACCAACGGCAAAAACAAATTGATATTTTGGTCGCCACCGCCGTCTGCTGTTCTTGCAAATTCGAATAGTTTAAATTTAGACGTTATTCCTAAAGAGATAAAGCTTTAAAAAATATTTGGCAATGGCAAAAACAAATTGGTGTCGTGTTTGCCGCCGCCCGTCGGCGCGCCGACGGGCGAGCCGGCGGCCCCTCGCACCCAACGCGCCCGCGGGCCGTCTGCCTAAATAATTGATAATTGTTTATACATTTGCGTCAAATTCATTTTTAGGGTGACACCGTAAGATGTCACGTGACCTGATCGAAAAACTGTTACAATGTTATTGAGCTTTCACTTCTGCCGGCACTCCCGGAGTGCACCCGGTCTTTTTTTTAAATTACAGCTTCACAGATCTACTAGTATTTATTATATCTGCATCTCGAACCATCAAGATTTGATATATCATAAAATGCCTACCTATGAGTAAAAGCGTAGACAGACATGTATTTAGGCATATTGTATTCCACATGGATTGGATAAGTCCCTTAACCAGACAGTGTCTGCCCTAATTTTAATGTCATTGAACTTGTGACTCAGATGCGTTTGGGCATAGTTAGTTTACAGAGGGTCCATTCTGTGTAAAAAGCGCTTGTGTAATATTGAGAGCTTATGATGGTCTAGTAACTAGACTAGCAGTCGGTAATCAATCAATCAATTATTTATTGCGAGAACATAGTTACATAAGATGACATAATAAATACAGTGTTGCTTATGTTCTACAAGAAAAGGCATGCAAATTAACAATTTCATAATATAAAAATAGTTCAACGCTTTTTTTATGTCAGCTTATTAAAATAATTATTGGATGCCAAAATCAAGATTAAATTAAATTAGTTGCATTCAGAAACGTACTGATAATAATTAGGATTACAATATTTAATGTCAAGATGATTAGAATAATTAAAGCTAAATAGAAGGTAACACAGCTTAAACATTTTTAGTCTTACATATTTGGTTTGTAAGTAAGATAAAAATATTTATCTAGTAGCCGTTCAGTAAGCATTCCTTTAAACCTATTTGTGGGGCACTCTTTAATGAATTTGGGTAAATTATTATAGATTTGGATAGCCATACAGTATGAATTGTTTTTATGAAGCTTGACTCTAGAGCGTGGCAAGAACAATTTGCTTCCATACCTAGTCGATCTAGGATAGAAGGTGCTCTGTTTGTCAAAACATTCAGGGTGTTCACTCACAAAGATGCACATTTGTGTAAAGTAAAAGCATGGAAGTGGTAATACTTATTGTTTTAAATAAGGGCCTGTATGGTTCTAAGTAGTGAGTATTACATTACACACGGCTCGTTCATTCACATTTTTTCTGGACCAAGAATACATTTTGGCCCTCTACGGTGTTACCCCAGATAATCAAACTACTAGTAAAACAAATGTGATATCTAAAGATTAACCTTAAAATGTGTGTTCGTACCTTTCTCACAAACACAAATGTAAAGTGACAGATAAAGACCAAATAATTTTTGCGGCATTTTAAATAAAATCGGTTTTGATTGAGGTAATGAGTGAGAGCATAAGTGTGAACAGTAAGAGCGTTTGTATTGTATGTAGTGAACCCTCTGTTATGATGTTTAGGCCAAGTATGCATAAGTGGTATGATTTAATGTCATTCTGAGACTCGAGTGTAGCTTACGATTCAATAAAATTCTCGTAAATGTATTAAAGGGATAATGTTTTACGGAGATGAGAACGTTGGATTGGATGCACAGACCCGCAGTATTAAGCAAGACGATATTTCATATAGTTGTCTGATTGTCTGTCACTTCTTATGGTCAGCTGAGATGATTTTGTATACAACGGAGAAACTATTTATTGACGAATGGCGCAGATGATGAATATAAATATAAAAAAATATCTTTCGCTGCACTAAGTCTCGAGCGAGCGAGAGGGCGAGATTCATCGTGCGAGCGAGAAAACGGAGACAATGATGACTTTCATGGTTCTATCCCTTTCTTACTCGTTGTTAAGTACAAAAGTACGAAGAGATCGGGTATATAGAATACGTTCAATTTATTAGAGCCTATCTGCCTTTTTCTGTAATCTGTGGTTTGATGTCTGCTCGCATAACCATACAGATAGTTTCTTTTTGAACTGTTTTAGTGGAAGGTCTTTTATCTCTCTTGGAAGCCTATTATATATCTTAATACACATCAAATAAGGGCTACGAGTAGTTTGTTTTAGGCGAGCTTTATGCCGGCTGTACACATTGGGCCAACGTTGGCGCGTGAGCAGGATGCAGCTATGCAAACGAATGAGAACGAAGTAAAGCCCTCTTCCTCTAACGCATAGCTGCATTCTGCTCACGCGCCAACGTTGGCCCAATGTCTACAGTCGTCTTTAGGTGTAGCAAGAAGGTTTCTTTGCCTGGACATGCGACCGTTATAATTTGTGACTGCAATTCTGTTTGAAGTATTGTTGGTTGCCATTAACAAATACTGCTATTTCGAATATATATATATATAATGACGGTAATGAGAAAGCTTGTTGCATTTTAAAACGGGTTTGCATGAATCACGAGGCTTCAATGAGAAAACGGCTCTAATGCATTTTTTTTGTTTAACAAATGTTCTTGGCATATCTATGGAGTTGCCCCATATAATGAGCCCATAGCGGAGGACAGACACAACATGTCCATGGTATGCTACGCTATGCAGCATCTTGTGATACAGTCGGACTAGTTTTCGTAATGGAAAAATAAAACTACATACTTTTTCTACGTGTGTTTTAAAATCACAGTATTCGTCCACGTGTATACCTAGAATTGCAGAAGAAGATGCATTTTGAGGTTAGAATGATTTTTACCAAATAAGACAAGTAAGGATGAATAATAATAATAATAATAATAATAAATTCTTTATTGATATAATATACATCTATATAATCTAAGGTGATGGGGCCACCCGGTAAGCAAAAAATGCCTGTGTTGGGCAGCACCGCTCTTCCTTTTGGTTACAGGATGTTAATATTTTAACTTACATGCTACCAAAAAAGAAATCTACTTACTACCATGAATGCACTTTAGGTAAATTATTTAATACTTTATTTTTTATTTTTACTTATTACATACGTACAACATGTCATCAAAACAGTCGGGACAGTATAATATTTGTACCTGCCGCCAATTAATGTCATACTAAGTATTTCAGGTAAACGAATAATTTATTTATTCAAATCTCAAAAAGTTAATCACAAAAACGACTCCATTATCCACTGTGTGAAGTTTGCCACCGAAACTCCGAACACTAGTTATATGTCAATCGCTGTCCTTCTCATTGTGCCACTCTTTTTAGGGTTCCGTACCCAAAGGGTACGATACAATACAATACTTTATTGATAACACCATAGTTACAAGTCAGATGGTTCGTGAAAACCAACAATAACAATAATAATTAATTAGGTCACTAGTTATGTGCACGGACCAAAACGCACGGTGTAAAACGAGACCCTATTAGTAAAGCTCCGCTGTCCGTCCGTCTGTCTGTCCGTCTGTCACCAGGCTGTATCTCATGAGCCGTGATAGTTAGACAGTTGAAATATTCACAGATGATGTGTTTCTGTTGCCGCTATAACAACAAATACTCATCATCATTCTCCTAGCGTTGTTCCCGGTTATGCCCCTAAAGGAGCTCGGGGTCCGCTTTGACACCTAGTCCCAAGATTTGGCATAGGCGCTAGTTTTACGAAAGCGACTGCCATCTGACCTTCCAACCCAGAGGGAAAACTAGACCTTATTGGGATTAGACCGGTTTCCTCACGATGTTTTCCTTCACCGAAAAGCTAACGGTAAATATTCCGTACATAAGTTCCGAAAAACTCATTGGTACGAGCCGGGATTCGAACCCACGACCGCCGCTTGACAGCCGCATGCCTGAACCACTAGGCTACCGTAGCTTACTCAACAAATACTAAAACAGAATAAAATAAATATTTAAGGGGGCTCCCATACAACAAACGTGATTGCCTTTTTATGCATTATCTATAAAAAGGGCATCACGTATGTTGCATGTTGTACGGAATCCAACGTGCGCGAGTCCGACTCGCACTTGGCTGGTTTTTTATTTGCCACACTTGAGTTAGTATGAGGTTGCGGCAAATAAACCATTGCTCGCCCAAATTATGTAGGTTGTTTATGGTAAGCTGTCAGCCATTTTAAGACCTGTTCTTGATTTAGATGACCCCGTATAGCTCCTCAATAAATATCTATATTTATTTATTTAAACTTTATTGCAAAAAAACAAAATAATCTACAAATGGCGGACTTAATGCGAAATGGCTATATTTTAAGCACCGAAGCCTTAAGCTCAATAAGGCTTGTGTTATGTTTGTTTGTTGTGGGACTTGTGGGTCTTATTTCTAGACCAAATCATTCGAATAGCGCTACTTTTAGACATAATAATGGACCTAGAAATATCTATTGTGTCAGAGGTCACTGACCTTACAAAACTTAGGCGTGGGTTTCGTATAATGAGGTGGGTCGGGGTCAACGGAACGGGCGTGACAATTTCATGTAATTGTTATATCGATTAAGATTTATTTATAACAAACTATCTTCTGCCCGCGACTCCGTCCGCGTGGAACTCGTTTATATCGTAGCACCATACAAACTTTCACCCCCGATTTCATCTCTTTAGGGGATGATTTCTGGTATAAAAACTCCTGTCCTCTCCCGGGACTCAAACTATCTCTGTATTAAATTTCATCTAAATCGGTTCAGCGGTTTAAGCGCGACAGACAGACACACTTTCGCATATATAATATTAAGTACCTATAGTATGTATAATGCCAATAATTACACGGTCACTCACGTATTATATGTCACTACGGGCGACATGTTGCAAATGGAGCGGGCGCGGGCAGTGATTCAAGCGACACCGCCGCGAAAATTTCAACATGTCTCACGAAAGATTAAATTCGATAGTATGGATAATTTAATATTGGTGAGGACCATTTATTACGAGTGATCGTAACTTTTGTAGCATTTTTGGTGCGGCGTAGTGTTGTTAACGGAATTGGTATAGCTATAGACAATATCAATCAAAATTGTTAATTAATGTTAATATTAACGTTATTAACGCTAGTTAAGCGTTAGGATTGAAATTCTGTATACCAATTCCGTTAACAAACACTACGCTGCACCAAATATGCTACAAAAGTTAACGACCACTGCTTATTACCTACAGTTAAGTAGTCAGCTGCCAAAATGTCTACGTCGGTCGACATCATTATTAGCCTATATGCGTCCCACTGCTGGGAACAGGCCTCTCATGGACGACGATATGTTCATGCATGAATATTAATGCTCATCACAAAAATATTTGCTCTTCCCGGGAGTCGAACCCAGGACGTTTAGCTCGCAAGCAGCGTCACTACCCACTTTGCTAACTGATCGTCTGGTGGAGTATGATAGGTGTCTTAAGAGGAAACACAAGGGCCGTTTTTCCATACAAACGTAGTCCCTTGTTTTCTCCCTGGATAATGGCAGTAGGGCAATATTTTTTCCATAAATCTATGGCTACTACTGACATGTTCCTATGTTTTCTTTTTTTTATAAATTTATCCTTAAAAAACCTTCAAAAACCTAAGAAAAATTCTAGATTGTCCGCTGTGTTCAAACATCCAGAAAACTATTTTGACTAGATTATTTAAAAAAGGAAAACATAGGAACACGGTCAAAGCCTTTCTTTGATGTATAAATAATAAAAAAAATAGTTCAATAGGTTCAAGTTTTGGAAAAGAAATCAGGGGACTACGAAACGTTGATTTTATGTTTTTTAAGTAGTTATTTTCGGTCCAAGCTGCATTTGTCTCTATCGCGCTCTGCGGGGGGAGGCTTGAGGTTGGCGCGACAGCAATACATTTTACAAAGACCTATTTCTCAATTATCTCGCCCTTAGTGTTTCCTCTTAAATAACGATATGACCCTGAACGTCAGAAATGATTCCCAGAATAATTCAAAACATTTGAGATGTATGACTCATTTCACAAGCACGGCAGTGATTGTTCCATCCTCACCTCAACCCTCGTCCAGTTCACTTGAGCCCTCAATCCATGACCAATACATGTAATCAGGGGTCAGAAATACTGGTTCTTCTGAGACGAGCTGTGGATAAGAGCTGTATGATAACAGTGATAAGGTTTGCGTAAAAATGTTTTCTCGAGTCCCGTTGGTTTAGGGTTTTGTTAAAAAGATAAGACATACATCACAATCTAGGAAGACGCGCATCACTCTGAAAGCTATGTATTCTGTGTATTTTTACCCGCCTTCTTCAGAACCCATGTATTTGAGGTGTCGTTGGATTCCTCATAATCGTGGGTCTGTCGGGGGTGTCGAAAGCGTGTCTGTCTCGTGTCCTCTTCACGCTTAAACCGCTGAATCGATTTAGAAGAAATTTGGTATAGAGATAGTTTGAGTGCCGGGGAAAGACAGGATTATTTCGACTAAGGGGATGAAAGTTTGTATGGAGCGATATACACGAGTTCGAGGGCAGGGATAGTAGAGGCTGTACATGAAAAAGCAGTTGGTTGTTTTGAACTTCGGTGTCGATAAAGCTAGAATGGTATTGTAAAATAAAATGTATGTATATTTCTTTGGACTGGTGGACAGGTGGATTGATGACCTGGTAAAGGTTGCTGGAGTCCGCTGGATGCGGGTGGCGCAGGATCGGTCACTTTGGCACTCTTTGGGGGAGGCCTATGTGCAGCAGTGGACGTCTTTGCTGCTTTGTGCGTGGCTGATATGATGATGTTGATGAAAACATAAACCGTATTGAAGCTACGGTAGCCTAGTGGTTCAGGCATGCGGCTGTCAAGAGGCGGTCGTGGGTTCGAATCCCGGCTCGTACCAATGAGGTTTTCGGAACTTATGTACGGAATATTTACCGTTAGCTTTTTGGTGAAGGAAAACATCGCGAGGAAAACGGTGTAATCCCAGTAATGTCTATTTTTCCCTCTGGGTTGAAGGTTGAGCCGAAAGACGTCCACTGCTGGACATAGTCCTCCCCCAAAGAGTGCCAAAGTGACCGGTCCCGCGCCACCCGCATCCAGCGGACTCCCGCAACCTTTACTAGGTCATCAGTTCAACTTGTGGGGGGCCTACCCACGCCGCGCCTTCCGGTACGTGATCGCATCAGAAATGAGGCTATCGCAGCAGAACCAAGGTAACCGATATAGCCCTCCGAATAGCTAAACTTAAGTGGCAGTGAGCAGGGCACATAGCACGTAGAACCGATGGCCGTTGGGCCGGAAAGGTTCTCGTGTGGTTTATGTTTTGTATAATAAAAATAATGACACAAATGTTACCATGCCATTTGATTCATTGATCGTGTAAATATTGGACCGGGTTGGTACCTATTGTAGGTCACATGTTCAAAAATTCATGGTTACTCCCCAAATAGCGTAATATCGTTGTACCTTCAGTAACGCGAGTAACTTTGAGGCTAACACTTGTACAAGTTAGTTAGAATGTTAAGATATGTCCGTCGATTTATGCTTTTAGGAGCAGTAACTTTAGCGCTCGTGCAACAATAGTGAATGTAGTGTAGTTACCTGGTGACGTTAAAGACATATTTATACTTTTGTTACTCTACTCAATACTTATGATGTCCACAGGGGCACATGACTCGAACAAAAATTAGGGCTTAGGCCAAGGCTACACGGGCGGTTCTCCCGCCGCGGAAAACCGCTTCTGAACCGCACTGGACACAATTTAATATGCTGCATACTACACTGCGCGGTTTCCCGTCGCGGCTCACAGGCGGGAGAAATACGACCGCTGCATGCAGCGTCAAACCGCCGCTGATAACCGACGCTTAAACTACACGGACGGTTTCCCGCTATCCCGCCGTCATTCTGCGCGGGACCTTGGCGCTCGCTCGTCGTTCGTGCGCTTGAAATGAACAAAAGCCAGCGATAAACCGCGTCCCGTGTAGTTTGCTGGTCTGCGGCAGCTTTGTCGAGCGGTTTCCCGCGGCGGGAGAACCGCCCGTGCCTTGGCCTTACACTTTTTTTTTTTAATTGACGTCTAGCCGATATTTCTCAACCGATTCTCGTGAAATGTTGTGACCGGGTTACTTTTTTGAAGTGAAAGTTCTTTAGCGGCGCTGAGCACTTTTTGGGATGGGGAAAATTGTTAAATACGCGACAGATTTTTGTGACGTCAGATGTGAAGGAGGTCACAAACTTTTATATTTTGCTGCTAGCCGATTCGACTTCATTCAAAACTGAACGCTATTCGTAAGAGTATAAAGCCGTTAAACACTTTTTGCAATAGCATATTCTGCAAATAAATTTGTAATTTTGTTCACGCGTCCTTCACCGTCAAAAACAAATTGATATTTTGTTCACCGCCGCCGTCCGCTGTTCTTGCAAATTCGAATAGTTCTAATTTGGACGTTATTCCTAAAGAGATAAATTTTTGAAAAATATTTGGCAATGGCAAAAACAAATTGGTATTTTGTTTGCCGCCGGCGGCGGGCGAGCCGGCCCGTCGCACCCAACGCGCCCGCGGCCCGTCCACCTAAATAATTGATGAAATGCAATGAAATGAAATGATTTATTATGAAAAACATACACAGGTGTTATAAATATACATGTCAGTAGAATTAATTTACATGAGGGCATGTTCCGCCATAGTTTGGCATTCAAAATATAAATTCTAATTAAAAACGTCATAATACTAATCTAATTACACCAATAATCTATTTATACAAATTATCAAAATATTCTTTCAAGTTATAAAACGGTCGAGTAATCAAGTAGGATTTTAATTTTCTAGAAAATTCACTAATATTATTGCATTGCTTTATGTCGTCATTTAACTTATTATAAACTTTTATACCATTATATTCAATACTTCTTTTAAAATGTACATAATTATTAGATTTTGGTAGCTGAATGTCAAAATTGTCTCTGCATAATCTACGTGGTCTAATGTTACTATTACATACAAAACTGGACTTGTTTTTGTAAACAAAAATGCATAGTAAATATATGTAAAGCGATATCACGGTCAGTATTCTATGTTTTATAAATAGTGGTCGGCAGTGTTCGAGAGGCTTTGCTTTTTCGACATGCCTAAGAGCTTTTTTTTGTAGTATGAGAACACGGTTCACATGAACACTATTGCCCCAAACCTCAAGGCCGTACCTTACTAAGCTTTCAAAATATGCAAAATAAACTGTCTTAAGTACTGAAGAATTTAACATTTTAGAAAGATTCTTTAAGGCGTAACAGGCACTGGCCAGTCTTTTCTTTAGTAGACTTATATGGTTTGACCAGCGCAACTGTGTATCTAGTTCTACGCCTAGAAACCTGACATTAGTGACTTTTACTATGGGTAAAGGCAAGTCGTACGTTATGCTGTTTGTATGTCTTAGAAAAGGAAAATACAGCGTTTTATCCATGTTAATCTTAATTATTGTCTTTGTTATTGATAATTGTTTATAAAGCGCCAAATTAATTTTTAGGGTGACACCGTAAGATCACGTGACCTGATCGAAAAACTGTTACAATGTTATTGAGTTTTCACTTCTGCCGGCACTCCCGGAGTGCAACCCGGTCTTTTTTTTTATGGATACAGTTTTTCGAAAAATATTGATAACTCGCGAGTTCTGCAGCTCACGCCGGAGCCACTAGTTGTATAATGGATACATATTTCTGACGTCGTGTTTACCAAAAAAACGCCTTTAAATGAGAATCTAGTCTACAACCAAAATTCATCAATGAAGTGGTAAGCATAATGATGTAGTATATATGTACGACGAGTGACATCAACTTCATTATCAGTGTTGCGATGATTCACTGTTTTCGAGTTACAGTTGGTTGTGTAAGTGACCTGGTTTATCAAAACCAGTGAAAAACCCATAGAATGCGAGTTTCTTACAAATTTCTACCCGAACACGTGCCTATAACCCGGTATGCGCATGTTCGAACTAAACGGCTGCCTGGCATCGTTTTGACACACCGCCCCCAAGCCCGCATAATAGCAATGGCACCCATTCTGTGAGATATATAGACTTCTATGGTTTTTTTCATCCGCTGATCAAAACCATATTTATACGTACAATCCACCAATAATAATCAAACCTCACGTTTTCATTACTTTCTACAGATTCTTGTCAAAATTTACTGACACTATTATTGTTTACACATAACCACGTCATAATGTAAATAAATATTGTTGGAAGTATACGAGGTTAGCGAGATAGCTTGCTGAGATGAGTGGAAGTAGTTCAATGTTAAATATTTTTAAATACGATAAAACTATCAGTGAAACAAGGGCTTTGGAACCTTTTCTATGGCGCGACGTCCTAAGTATGAGGTATTTTGTGCTAAATAGAGTCAAACAAACCAGGCAGTTGAGAAACTTAGACAATATTTAGAAGAGGGAAGATCACCTCATACGACATGACAAGTTCATACTCAATATAATTGAAGGGAAGATAGAGGGGAAACGAGCAAGAGGAACACCTAGAATAAACTACATGGAGCAGCACAAAAAGAAGAGTTGATGTTAGGTCGTATCGAGATGTCAAAGAGGTTGCCAGGGATCGGAGTAAATGGAGGGCCTTCTTTGAGCTACACCGACAAGAGCTTAGCTCTTAAATAAGCAGAAGAAGAAGCCCTCTGCGGTTCTCAACTTATATTTTTTTCATTTTACAAATATTTAATTCTGAGGTGACTACAGTTTTTCCTTGCAAAGTCTTCATGACATTGACAAAATCATGAACTTCATCTGTATCATTATACTTATAATACGGGTGTAGACTCGAAAATTATTATTACTCCAAAATAAAGGTAAAAAAATATGCCTATTGACGAAAATTCCATTCAGATATCTCAAAGAATTACGAAGCTACAACAGTTTTAGTATTGCTTGTTAGAGAGCGAAAACGCAAACAGTTTGTGACGTCACAATCTGCAAGGCTGATGCAGAGCGCGTAGCGCGCGCGGCGGGCCGCGTCGATGGAGGCGCCGAACATGATAGGGCACGGCACGTTGCCGTATATTAGTGACGTCACAATCTACAAGCGTCATCGTTTCATATGAAGTTGCGTTTTGCGAAAAACTTCTTAAAACTTTGGACACTTATAACTTCGTGATTATTTAACCTCTTGGGTTGATTTTTTCTCCATTTGACTACATTTTTAATCCTTTTTCGAGAAAATATGTAATTATTGATTATTTTATTTAGTGTCTACCCCTATTCTTTGTCAACAGCCGGCGGTGGGCCCCCTGGGTGCCATCAGCAAGGTGCACAAATCGGACCGGAAGATCGGACATCGTCGCGTCGGAGAGGGCGGCGAGATCACCTATAAGAAGATCCAGTCTTCGCAGATTATGGGCTCCATCCAACTTGGTGAGTACTATGGTCGCCGTCTAGATGCCACAAGGACTTCATTAGCGTGTTTGCCCACCGTTAGGGATCCGTCTCTCCAGTCTTCTTCCATGCAGCCTGATTTGCTGTAGCTCGCCTTCAGACCGCATGCGATCCCTACCTGTATCTGACCTAGCCGGGGGTCCGCCGGCTAGTCTCTTCGAACGGGGAGACCATTCTCGGTTCCAGATCGGCTACTAAATATGAAGCTAAAAACCAGGGATGTTGCAGACATTCGCAACCGCGGAAGTTCCGCACAAATTTTAACACCAGCATCCGCATTCTCATCCGCCAAAATCAATGCGGAGTTTTTGCGGATGCGGATGTAGTGCAATTCACGACAAAAAAGAAGCCCACGCGGCGCTTCCCGCGCGGGTTTCAGATATTTTCGCCATTAGTAAAAAAAACTTCTTTTCGTTTCTGGTGACCAAGCAAACGCGTTTTTGATTTGTTCGCTACGATTGTAATTTAGTCTCAACGTGTTTGATGATCGCGTGATATCATAAAATGGACGTTGTTTATTTACGGTTTTTAGTGTTTGACCCCAAAATCCGCATGCGAGGATGTGTGCCCTCAAATATCCGCGGGAACCCTGCTAAAAACCATCACGACAGACAAGACTTTCGGTTAAATAAACACGCACAAAACTACGATTCCACAGAAAGACACATATAATATCCCTTGTTTTCGTCGGGAGTTAAAAAGCTCGCAGGTAAACACGGTGGAAAGCTAAATCCACACCGGCGGCAGGCTTATGAACTCTGCTCTCTAGCACCTCTGGTAACAACTCGTCCGAAAAAATCTAAAAAGTAGATGTAAGTAAGCGTTCATAAAGTGTACACGATGTCATATAGCTCGTTGCACTGCATGTCGCCCCGCTCGACGCCACGCTCCATAACGGTCTCTCCAACCTAACCTTGCCAACTTGCCACCGCTCCGTTAACCAAGCTATGTGGGTTAAATTAACAGCGATGTCGGCTAATTTAAGCCGAGTACAGACAAGGTTGGGACTGCAACGGAAATCATCGATATTGTCCGTCCGATGAGTTGTTTGTCATGGCAAACAAGGAGAGTACCCAGAATTCATTCTAACCAGCTAGCACTGGCGAGAAGTTTTTTGAAGGTAGTTTTTGAAATCGGCCAACCAAATCGATGATGATTGATGATTAAACATGATGGTGGATTTTGACACCGATACCTCTTGCCAGTTAATTAAAAAGTACATTCAAGTAATCGTAGTCTAGTTTATCTAAATTATAGTCGACGTCAAACATATTAATTAACCCCCCATGCAAAAAGAGGGGTGTTATAAGTCTGACGTTACAGTGTCCGACTGTGGCATCTTAGCTCCTAACATCTTACTCACCTAGGAACACAATACCACCTACTGGGGAAAGTAGCGTAGCGACCTTCATGAAGTCTGCGTTATTAATTACATTATTCAATTAATGAAAAGAAACCAGTTTTTGAAGTGAAAACTTCTTTAGCGGCGCTGAGCACTTTTTGGGATGGGGAAAAATTGTTAAATACGCGACAGAGTTTTGTGACGTCAGATGTGAAGGAGGTCACTTTTTGCTGCTAGCCGATTCAACTTCATTCAAAACTGAACGCTATTCGTAAGAGTATAAAGCCGTTAAATACTTTTTGCAATAGCATATTCTGCAAATAAATTTGTAATAATACTAACGCGTCCTTCACCGTTTTGCTATTGAGAAGATTCGAACAGTTCGAATTTGGGCGTTATTCCTAAAGAGATAAAGCTTAGAAAAATATTTACCAACGGCAAAAACAAATTGATATTTTGGTCCCCACCGCCGTCTGCTGTGCAAATTCGAATAGTTCGAATTTAGACGTTATTCCTAAAGAGATAAAGCTTTGAAAAATATTTGGCAATGGCAAAAACAAATTGGTATTGTGTTTGCCGCCGCCCGGAGCCGGCGGCACCCAACGCGCCCGCGGGCCGTCCGCCTAAATAATTGATAATTGTTTATAAATTTGCGTTAAATTCATTTTTAGGGTGACACCGTAAGATGTCATGTGACCTGATCGAAAAAATGTTACAATGTTATTGAGTTTTCAATTCTGCCGGCACTCCCGGAGTGCAACCCGGTCTTTTTTTTACCTCCGACGGAAAAAAAAAGAGAAAATAAAAGTCACGTATTTGTTAATGTTATTAATTGGCTTAATAATTAAATGAGGAAAAAGAAAAACAAGATCGAACCAAGTGTAAATGTAAATACGTGATCCATCTCTCCGAGAATGCAGTACTATTTTAGGACCCCTTGAACAGATGCGTGAGCGGGGCTAGCAATGCTATGCTTGGTGGAACATTTCCTGGCGCCGCTCCGCTATATCTCAGCCCTCGTGGATATGTCACCTTAAGGTGAAATCCACCAGCAATGTGCTAACATGTGTTTTAATATATGTGACACCTCGCGTGCTTGATAGCTAGGTGTTAGTTACGAGTATATGAAAACACACAGGTTCGCACATATCTGGTGGACATTCGCCCTAAGACGTTTTTGGACTGCGTTTATCTGTTAGTCAAAGTCAAACTCGTTTTTCTTGAATTTAGGCATATTACATGCACCATAATTATGATAATTATGATTAATATTATCGCCTGTACAGTCAAGTGCAAAAATAAGTATCGATTTAATCCTCTCTTAAATATGTACCGAAACCTTAACCCGCTGACATAATAGCGATGGGGCATATTTTTGAGTAAGTTGTATGCACCCATATTTTTACACTTGTCTGTACCTGTAACTATGTTATTTATTAATAAAATATTTCATTTCAATTCCTAACCATCAGTTCGGAAAAAACTCTGCCACTAGAAGAACCGGAGTAATAAACTTGAGAAGGTATAATTTTGAAAAACGGTACCTATACAATATACAATTTCAATGTCACAGTATTAAAAAATTACATTGCTACAGTATGAAGTCTATTTCTTTATATTTGTAATAGATTACTTAGACGCTATCGCAGTAAGCCTACTACTACGAATTTAATTGAGATGACATTGCAAAAAAATTAAGCCCATTTCTTCTCTAGCATATTTACGTACAACGCTTTTGGGCACGCAAACTTACATCATACCCGTACAAAGTACATGTATGACCGGTCGAAGCAGCCTCCAACGTAAGATTACAGTAAATTTTGTAAGAGGTCGTATATGAATTGTATTACCGTGCATATGTGACGTTTTGGTTGTAGTACGGCGGTATAATTATTCAAATCTTAGTATCTTTACGTAATAAATGACGAGATGGTGTCAGATGATACGGGGAAGTTCAGTTTTAACATCCAATGTAACATATGTTATGTTTTAAGGATGGTAGGTGAGAAAAGATGTTTGCTAGGATGTATTAGAAGTAGGACAGGCAAGATGGTGGGCCACCTGATACTGCACGACAGTTTCTTCCTAAACATCCTGGAGCTGGAGGGTAAAATTGAAGGCAAGAGAGGCAGAGGAAGGCCTAGGCTAACATATTTTAGCCAAATAAAAGATAAAGCTGATGTCGAGTCATATGAGGAAGCCAAGAGGCTGGCAATGGACAGAGAAAAGTGGCGGTTACTCCACCGACAAGAGCAATGCTCTTAAGTAATGATGATGATGAGATTGGTAAATCTTGGTTGTCTTGTTAATATACCATCACGCCTGTCTCCCAGCAGTAGGTAGATCACAGAGTTTCACTTGCTACTCCTTACTGAATTCTGGGTAATCGTAACCAACACTTGCTTTCGATGTATATCATATATGCATTATAACTTACTTATCAATTATGGTTCACTCATCTTATTAATGGTAAGCATTAGTGTAAGGCCTGAGTGCACGCCCCGCTCACGCTCGACTACCCGCTCTGAGCGGGGCGTCCACTCAGGCCTTACACTAATACTTGTAGTTGTAACTATGGTGTTATCAATAGGTTATTGTATTGTGTATCAGGAATTTTATCATAATTCAGGCATCACTATGCGTTAGTGTCGTGAGGCAGAGGCGTGAGGCTTTTAGTAAACTAGCGCATTGCAAAGAACGCAGGCGAACCTTCGGATAAAATATAAAATATAGGCTATATTAGGACCAGCCAGAAAGTCCATTCTACATGCAGGCGAAATAATTTTTGAAATCGTATAAGCGGTTCCGGAGTTTACGCATTTCTTAAGGGGCTACCCGAGGTTTTGAATCGTATCTCCTACTTTTGCACTACAGATAGAATTATAAATCAACGGCTATCGGTTCCTTCAATCTTTTATCTCCATTTTGGTCCACCGGATTTTGAAACAAATTAATACTTAATTTTGTATGATTTTTTTAAACATTGTCTAAAAAACACTTATATTTTCGTATCTCTATTCACGTGAAAGATCTAACATGTACGAAATCTACATATTTGGATTCGTCTGTGACGCCTCTAAAAACTGCTGGACCAGTTTTTAGAGGCGGCTTTTCATTTTAAACCAATGAACACAAAAGTTATGGCCAGAAAACCAGTTTTTTGGCCTAAAATTGTTCAACTTTGATGCCAAATATCTCGAAAACAATGAACTTTGAAGTAAATATGGGATACTATAGGTATTGCTTAAAGTCGTTGTTGTTAATATAATAAGCTACAAAAAACATTAAAAAACGGGATTCAGATCGATGGTCATTGCCGTATGGGAGCCCCTTAAGTACAATGTTATAAACGTACAAAGCTGCAATCTCACAGACTTTTCCTCTTTATAATATTAGTATTGATTAGCTAGAACTTTACTCTGCGTATAGCATCCCGCAATATTTACAGTACACTGTAATACCTCAGCAACTCCTCTCGCTGCTCATCCATAATGTTGCCCTCTCTGGCCACACACTGCTGGGCTGTTATTCGCTACGTGCTAATGCTGGTCACCCGTCACGAAACTAGACCTCTACCTACGCTTAGTTACTATCACGGTTGTCATGATATATTTGTGAGTGAGCGTTGTGATGAGCTTAAAACAACGTACAGAATAGGGGGGCTGTATTCACGCGATTAATCGCGACGGCGCTCCGCACAAAGTTACTTGCCTTTATTGCGGCTTGACGATGAACGGCATAACGAGTAACGTTGCCAGTGTTGCCACACTATCTCCATTTGCCACGTCACTCGACGAGTGTGTGGCGGGAGTATAAGGACGTTAGGCAACACGCCAGTTTTCCCATGCCCACTATGAATTCGTCCGAGTACGACGTAACGTAGTGCAGATTGTAGCGGAAATCGATGTTTTGGCGTGGCTAGCGGAAGGACTTTAGAGTGGGTCCAGACTAGTCAGCGCGTACATTTAGGACACAAAGGCAGGCGTTTATTTTGTGTGTCAAACTAAAGCGTATGGGCTGTATGTGCACCCGACAGGTGCATTTTATGAACTGGTAGAATATCATTGAATTGGGTGAACGTGTTACATAAATAGTCACAAACTTGCATTGTTTGTAGCTTTGTCCGTGATCCTATATATCCGTCTTGATTGACAGACTGAGACGACTTTGTCGTTCTGATTTTTGAGAGAGACATATCCCTAATTCCCTTTGATTTGCTGGGGACGTGACAGTTTTTCTCAATATGTCATATATACCTATCATCTGATAAAGGAGCAAAGTTAAATTTGTTTTGTTTTGAACTTTTTATTTTACCTTTATTTTATGAATGTGTAACTAACGTATATATAAGTTCCTACTGTGTCTAACCCGATATGCAAATTTATCCAAAAGTATTTGAATTGAATTGAATTATCTGCCCTGGGAGCGAAGCTGTATCTGACAACTGTCAACAAATTATATGCCAATGGCAGTTGTCAGATACAGCTTCGCTCCCAGGGCAGATAATTCAATTCAATTCATAAAATAAAGATAAAATAAAAAGTTCAAAACAAAACACGGTGTGACTGATCATGGCTATTTTATGTACCTTACTACTGTCCTAATCTGTGCACAAGCAGTGACAAAGGATGGGACAGACCTGTCCGCGATCACCTTCAAAATGCTGTTTTGACTCTTTCTAACACCATCTCATCAACGATGCATTTTTTTTTCTAATAAAAAGTTTGATTGCGATATTATGGTACAAATAACTGGTCTGTGCAATAGGAACTCTCATGTTATGGCTGCGAAAAAAGGACAGTCTGCAATAGTGCTTGTAACGAATATAATAACTTCTTACTTCTTGTTAAAACTTTTGATAACTTAAGCCTCATGCCTCCTCATGCCAACTATAGCTGCGTATCTGTAACCTGTTGCGACAAATTGCACCGTTTGTGCTTAATAAGAACGTCAACGCCACCTTGTTGCTTGTTATTGTTATAGATCAGACAAACGCCGTTACTAATTAGCGTGATATTTACAGTTACTTACAACCCACTAGGTCGCGATGCGTGCTCGGACCAATTTTACGCCAAATTGGTCAATTTTGGGACGTGTATCTATGTTGCAGTCTTTAGCTAATTGACTACCAGTATTTATCCATATTATTAGATATTGTGAACTAGCTTGCCCGCTATACCGTCAGCGTGGGAGTCGTTTATATCGTAGCTCCATACAAATTTTCACCGCTTATAGGGCATGAATTCCGGGATAAAAACTATCATATGTCCAACCCTTGTATAGAACAAATTTCATTTAAATCAGTTGAGCGGTATAAGCGTCAAGAAATAACAGCACCACCACCTCACTTATTCTTTTTGTAATGTTAATATTTAGGTAGGTACTTGGCTAAGATTCGAGATGGCTCATACTTCAATCGACCTTAACTTACTGCTGATTGCAAAACTAATTACGTTTTTAATTGGTCTCACTCTTCTAGTTTATATATCTAGGTTAATTATAACTATCTGGGTAAGGACCAAATTCTTGGACAGTAGTTAGACTTTGTGTTTGTATGTATTTTACCGATTGTGCGGTCAAGGATTTTAATTGTTGAGCCATTTAGAGCTCACTTTATACTGGACACTTCAAAGCTATTATTAAAAATCAAAATGTAGGCAGAGCACATGAAACGTATGTTCCAGCGCCACTTTTCGTGATATTGCAGTGATAGGTTGCTAGCCCATCGCCCACAAAATCAAAATTAGTTGACCGTACGAGCTAGAATAGCATTACGATTTGGAGGGGGAGAGTTGGACTAATCTGAAGTATGAATATTAAAGAAAAACTTTAACTAACTGATTATCGACTACTGCCTACCAAAAAAAATAATTATACTACCTACAAAACAAACGTTCTTAAAAAATCTAAAACAAACCAAACGTGTATTATTATTATTAATTAATGTACGTCTAGCCTTTGCCTTAGATTCATACTGTTCTTAGGTATCTATTGACTGAACTGTCTCATCCGCAAACCTATCGCCGTCGAATAATGGAAGTGGTCTCCCCACCTCATTTGGGACGGGCGTGAGTTTATGCATGTAATTGTGTACGCACGGCAGTGTTATATGCAGAGGTCATCAAATGTTTTATAACCCATAAGAAGCAGTTATTACTTATTTCTTCTTCATTTCCATTCTTCGTTATGAATCTAAAGGCCGAAACGCACTAACAGCGGTGGCGGAGCGCCGCTCTGTGCGGATCCTTTCATATTAGCTCGAACATTACAACCGGTACCGCCTCCGCGCCGCACCGCGCCGCCCCGCCACCGCTCTCTGTGCGTTTGCAGTTTTAGGGCGGTTTGTATTGTATCCACTACCTTCGATGAAATGAACGTGAATCCACACTATAGGTACCTCATTCCATATAACATTAGAATTTAACCGACAAATTCGTCTACGTTTCTTAATTAATTTATTAATTAATTTATTGATACATGGAAAACCAACAGCGTAACATATTTATAGACAAAATAATAAAACCATATAGCCAATTACAGGTTCTCACTTATAGAAATAAACTAACACAAATAAATCTATAGCCAAACTTAAACTTATAATTATCTAAGATATAACAGGGAATTATTGTACTAGTTTTATATTATTTCGATCTTTAAAGGCCGAAACGCACTGACAGCGGTGGCGGAGCGGCGCGGTGCGGCGCGGAGGCGGTACCGGTTGTAATGTTCGAGCTAATATGAAAGGATCCGCACAGAGCGGCGCGGCGCGGCGCGGTTTTCTGTGCGGATCCTCTCATATTAGCTCGAACATTACAACCGGTACCGCCTCCGCGCCGCACCGCGCCGCCCCGCCACCGCTCTCTGTGCGTTTGCAGCTTTAGTGCTTTTCTAGTTGCGATTAATAATGGTTTTCCTTGTTTTTCTAATCGTATCTGGAATAGAATATAGTTACCTTCACATATGGTGAAAATCATCCAAATCGTCTTGGGCCAACATAGCATAAGTTTGGGACGTGATACTTCATTTCTCAAATCATTCTAGTTTATACCAGTTTTTTCTAGGAATCTTTCTAGGAGCTACGGTAGCCTAGTGGTTCAGGCATGCGGCTGTCAAGCGGCGGTCGTGGGTTCGAATCCCGGCTCGTACCAATGAGTGTTTCGGAACTTATGTAGGTACGGAATATTCACCGTTAGCTTTTCGGTGAAGGAAAACATCGCGAGGAAACCGGTCGAATCCCAATAAGGTCTAGTTTTCCCTTTGGGTTGTAAGGTCAGATTGCAGTCGCTTTCGTAAAACTAGTGCCTTAGCCAAATCTTGGGGGTTAGGTGTCAAAGCGGACCCCGGGCTCCTTTCGAGGCACAACCGGGAATAACGCTAGGAGGATGATGACAAGTTTTTTCTACTTTCTTCTTTTCGTTTCTGAGAGTCAACGTTCTCAAAATAAATAATCGTTTAGACACGCATGTTTTCTCTGAAGTTTGTTTCTGGCAGATTGCCTGCAATAAACGATGGGAAACACCAATGACTCAGGCGCATCTAATTAAGAATATTATAAAAATGCCGATGACGCATTTAAGGACCGACCACAACGGCACACAAAACCGTAAACGCAATGACGCGACATTAACGTCACGTCTATTAAGTCGACCGGTGTGGTCGCGTCCATAAAGAACTCCATGTGATTACTTTTAGCGATTATGACGCAGTTCAATTTATGCAACTTCGGCGTTTTTTTTAGCTCCGCCGTGTGTTCACGTCACATTGCTTCGTTTACCGCACGGCTATCACAAGACGGCGCGCGAGCTCTCTCATTTTTTCTCGCACTTTACCTCTCTTTCTAAGTGTTCTAATAAGAGAGAGATGGATAGTGCGAGAAAAATCGAGAGAGCTCGCGCGCCGTCTCCTGATAGCCGTGCTGGGCTGGTCATAC
The DNA here is from genome assembly GCA_947578815.1 of Epinotia ramella. Lineage (NCBI taxonomy): Eukaryota > Metazoa > Arthropoda > Insecta > Lepidoptera > Tortricidae > Epinotia > Epinotia ramella. Next base: position 9,307,900 of record OX388226.1, on the reverse strand, counting down.
ATTTTCTGCAAGTGCTAGTACCTATTGTATGGACTCGCACGAATCACTAATCAATGTGTGAACAGGCCCTACGGTGCGTTAGCGCATTTTAAGCACCCGTGCCGGTCCTTTAACGTTGGTCTAAATTTGACTGAGAAAATAGGACACCGGCGGCTGAGATGCAAGTTTTTTTATTGGCCGCGCGTCAGCCTGCATTTCCTGTTAATCATACATAAATTAATGTTTGATGGAGTTTTCCTGAAGCCGCAACGCATAGAAGTTGATATTAATAATGAACGAGAAAGATACGTGTATGTAAAAAAGTTACAGGTTTTTTTAAATGGTTCTGCGTTTCCTCCTCTTCATCTTAGTGTGATCCTAGTTGCTAGGGGTCGGTTTACGGGGTTATTGTCATTTTAAAACGGCGAAAAAAGTTGCATATTTCAATTTCCGTGACTGTACCTAATCCCAAGAATGGGTGGAATGGATGGATCAAAGTTAACCGTTTATTTATCATCATCATCATATCAGCTAAAATATAGCAGTAGACTGCTGATCATAGGCTCCCCCAAAGAGTGCCAAGAAGACCGGTCCCGCGCCACCCGCATCCATCGGCCTCCCGCGACCTTCTTCACCATTGATTTATGAAAGGAAGCATTTCTTTCTGATGGACGGTTAGCCTAGTTATGCTGCCTACGAAGCTGAAGTTCCTGGGTCCGAATCCCGGTAACGGCAGTATGATGAGCATGAATATTTGTTTCTGAGTCTTGGATGTTTTATTTAAATTATAATATATTTATTCAATGACACAATAGCCCTATTGAGCTTACTATGGGGGCTACTTCGATCTGTGTAAGAATGTCCCCTAACATGTATTTATTTTATTTATTAATTTATGAGGGTGAGATTAAGAGGAAACCCAAGGGCCGTTTTTCCATAGAAATGTAGTCCCCTGTTTTCTCTCTGGATAATTTAATGGCAGTAGAGCAATATTTTTTTTTCCATAAATCTATGGCTACTATTGACATGTCTCTATGTTTCCTATTTTTCATAAATTTACTCTTAAATAAGGTATTAACCTTCAAACACCTAAAAAAAGGTTGAGGTTGGCGCGACGGCGATACATTTTACAAATACCTATTTCTCAATTATCTCGCCCTTAGTGTTCCTCTTAAGCCTATATTTCTGTCTAAAATTTGGGTTTCGGATGCTTGTAGTTCAAGCCTTAGAGCCCTTACAGACTGCAGACTTTTTAGTCAGCCGATAGTTTGTTCGGGCTCTGAATTAGTATGGAGATGTATGGTAGTGCGCACATTACAAGTATTACAACGATACACAAAGACAATGACAAAAAAATAATACACATTTCATACATACATCAAACTATCGGCCGACTAAGGGTCTGCGGTCTGCGGGGGCGGGAGTGTAAGGCGTGAATGTCCGCGCCGCTGTGAGCGGGGCGTGCAGCGTGCATATAAAACAAATGCAATTTATATGGACGCTTCACGCCCACGCAGGCCTTACACTAAATGCGAGTCGAGCGATTTCAATGTATGGGCTCGCTGCCCCATTGCCCGCTGGCGATGGCGTCCAGATCGCGCCCTTAGGAATCTCCATGTGAAGCGGCTCTATGAGTATTGGCAGCATCGTTTTAGTCAGCACCTATTGCGATCTGTTTATACCTCACACGTGCTCGTATGTTATCGTTAAAGCTCGATGAATCATCTGTTTATTGACATTGGCGTTATATGTGTCATTAGAACAAGTCATTAAGTATTACTTAGTGGAATTGTGGCTTTTATTAGAAGTCACCTCCCAGAATAGGCCCTCGTAACTAAGGGTGGGTTGTACCGAATCGTCTGTAATCGTAAGCGGTGTTCGTTAAAATCTGAATGTGACTTGAGGTTTCTATGGAATGACAGGTGCTATCGACATACTTAACGTTTATTGATCTGCAATCGTACGAAGTGCACAAAACACTTATCGCACGACACGTCGTCAGTTCTATAGAGATTTTCAGATATAACTCTCTCTGCCCAAATTATTCTGGTTGGCTCATTACGAAAGAAAATAAAGTAAAGAATAATATTCAAGACATTTAGATAAGAGAATTTTAAGTCGTCGGAGGCCCGGTTGTTTTAAAGATGCGTCAAACCAAATGTCAGATCACATTTTAGTAACAAGTACATTTTTACATTAATTACTGACGGAAATAAGGTCTAACGGATCTTTATAACACCGGGGATAAAGTGGTTTCGGACATTATGTAGGGGTATACAAACTTACAATGTTATTTTCCTCTTCATTATAGATAGTAGGTATAGATGACTGAACCGTATTACGATGATATGAGGTATACTAATAGTTAATCTAGTATATTGCTTTACAGGGTGGCCCGAAAATACGTAAACAACTGTTACAATATGACATTAAAAAGTAAGGGCCCCCCACATTGGCCCCTTGGGGGGGGCCTAAATCTAAAATCTTTATCGACTTAAATCCAATTAACTTCAAAATATCCTCTTTCGCCTTTAAAATCCAAATGAAACCGATTGTTAAAATTATCAACGACACGCCGCAGCTCCTCCAAGGTTATTTTTGCGCTCGTTGCTTTTACTTAGGGCTAGGCCACGACTTTGATCAGCAGCGGTAGCGATGCGCTATACGTGTGAGCGAGAGACCAGAACGCAACGTCTCGCGCCGCCGCTCTAATGCCGGCTGTACACATTGGGCTAACGTTGGCGCGTGAGCAGGAGGCAGCTATGTAAACGAAAGAGATCGAGTTAAAGCCCTCTCCCTCTAACGCATAGCTGCCTTCTGCTCACGCGCCAACGTTGGCCCAGTGTGTACAGCAGGCTAAGTCAGGTTTAGACGAAGCCAGTGCTGGCTTGTTATTGTATCCAAAGCACTGGCTGCCAGCACTAGCGGGAATAGAGCGCCCATTTTTCAAGCCAGTGAGCCAGCACTGGCATCGTCTAAACCCAGCTTTAGACGTGGTTGAGTCCTGAAACCTATATCAACAGGTTTCAGGGCGTCTGTGCAGCTGAGTTGCCAAATTCCTTGTCTTTGGAACTGACCACAAACTGTCCATTGGATTTAAATAAGGCGAGTAGGGTGGCCGCTCCTTTGAGCCACAGATTAAAGAATTCAAGTACAGATACCCAATCCCATAGAGCAAAAGCGTACCGTCCTAATGTAGGCAATTCTGTATACAATTTTAGTCTCGTAGCTACACCAGTAGATGCCGTATCCGAGCTACCACGGCTATGACGCTGTCAGCCTTTAGTAATACATTGAGATATCACCAGATGGCGTTGACTTCCCGGGCAACAAATACAGTATTTTTGATTTTTTCGATATAAAAGTAGTATTTTAGAGACAATATTACACATCCCACAAAAATATACATAACCAAATGCTTAGAGCCTGTGGTTCCATAGAACTTTCGCGACCCGTGATGGCGCCATCTAGTGACAGTACCCAATAATACGTAGCAAGCTTGAAAGCTGACTCGCATAGTACGAGTTACATGGATTTAGTATCAATTTTATTGCATTTACTAAACTTATAAAATATACCTTTATTGTATGTGCGAAAGTATGTTTGTGATATAATTAAGGTACGTTGAATTTATTAAGGTGTAAAAATCATTCTATCTTCACGATTACTGGTTCAAATGTTTCGCTCGGTACCTGTGTCGCCATCTATGAGTTCTTTTTAGTATCAATTATACGTTGTTCTAGTTGGGAGGCCATGTTTGAGCTCATGAATCTAGGATTTTTATTAGACCACTTCTTCATACTAATAGGTGATTTTGTGAACTTGTGAACGAAATACAGCTCCATCTCTTTTTACGCTTTTTGCTCTGATTATGGAAATGTTGTTACAATAAGCAACAGGTGGTGCTTCACTTCCCACTGGGTTTTTCAAAAAATCTTTTGATATACGAGTACGCGATCATCGCAAGTTCGCGCGAATTTTACTCGCGTAGGTGTCCTTTGTCAATTAGGACACCTATTCGAGTCCAATATGTTTGATCGCTCGTTCGCGCGAACTTGCGATGATCGCGTAGTCGCGTTGTATTACGACGATCCCTGACACTAGCTTGTCAGTGAAGGAAAATATCGCCAGGAAACCGACCTAGTTTTCCGTCTGGGTTGGAACGTCAGATTTTAGTCGCTTTTCGTAAAACCAGTGCCTATGCCAAATCATGAAATTAAATGCCTAAGCCGGGGATAAATCTAGGAGGATAATGATGTTGTGAACGTATTTTCAGGCCACCCTGTATATACACATAAACTCCAATATTCCCAATTCCCATGTTACCTCTAAGTCGGCACGCAAACCCCCAAAGGCCTTATCTATTACGTGGCGGCCTTGCGAGTTCGCGACATTGAACTCCGATAGCGGACTGGTTTGCGAGGACGAACCGTGCAGTACATGTATCGGAGGCAGTATGTAGACTGTCACCTGCTGTCATATCTGCCATATCAAAGCGTGGAAAAATATCTGACACGACTATTTCTAGGGCCGTTCATAGGATGTGTCAGATATTTTAGGTGACTATAGAGTAAGGGTGGCACAAATCGGCGAGAATATTATAGGGACTACTTTAATAATTTAACTCTCTGACATTATAATAGTAACTTTTTGACGTTTAATTTTGTGCATTATAAATAAATGAGTATGAGTATGGAACGACACCGGGGACACAGCGAGTGCCATGGCCGTCCGTATGACCCCATGCATGGGCACGTTCATTTTATTTATTTACTAGCGACCCGCCCCGGCTTCGCACGGGTACTATATAATACAAATAAACCTTCCTCTTGATACACTCTATTTAAAAAAAACCGCATCAAAATCCGTTGCGTAGTTTTAAAGATCTAAGCATACATAGGGACAGACAGCGGGAAGCGAAGGACGTTTAAGGACCACCAACGGATAAACATCTGAAAAATACATTTGGCACACAAAAATCTAAGTAAGATGCTTAGCCACTTATGACCACTGCTTGCACATGTGTGAAATCTAGAGTAACTGAAGAAAAAAAACATGTAAGATTACATTCATTAATATTTACGCTTAATAGTAGATTAGTAAAATATTAGCAAAAGTTTTAAGTAGGTAGGTACATTTAAATGTTCGCCTAAAAATGTAGAATGTTTGTGATTTGGAAATGTTAACTATATTATATCGATTACATTATGTATTTTTGCTCTGCGGTGCGAGAGAAAGCAGTGTGAGAAGCAAGAAGCGCGACTCTTTGTCTATGAATGTTTCTTTACCATCGTGTTATCCTGTGTCGTTTTAGATTTAAGGGAAAAACAAGGTAACACGAGCTTCCCGCATGCGAAACGCGGGATCGAACCTTTGTAAACAAGCCCTTAATCCCGAATCTCTCGGTCTGTCACAACGCCTATGTCGTCAACAATCTACTGTGCAAGTTGCTTTCACTGTGCAGTTTCAAAGACAAGGTGAAGAGGAAACTATGTTAGCGTGTTGTAATGTGTGGTTCCGCGTGGATTGATAGCGTTAATTGTGTTGCGAATTATGTTTGGTTTATCCTCAAAAACATTACACTCCTTTTCATTAGGCAGTCCCCAGTGACTGTGACCCGAGGCTCCTTCAGGGTATAATAAGGAAAACACTACTACTAGTTGCTAATGTTTTTGAAGATGAACCAACATAATTCGCAACACAATTAACGCTATCAATCCACGCGGAACCACACATTACAACACGCTAACACAGTTAAAACGTGATGATACTGATATCCTACGATAATGATGTTCAAATTGTGGCTGGTCCATTGATTTCATGTGGTGTTTTTTGGGTCGAGCTAAATCTCACCTTATCTGACGCGGGGACAATAGAGGGTAGGCGTTTACGTAATAAACTGTTTATTATTTAATAAATAGCTTTTTTTTGTAATTGACTTCTTACGTTAGCATTATCAGTATCATCACGTTTTACACTGTTATATATCCAGTCATTCATATGTGCACATACATATTTACTCATTCATTCTGGCTACTCACTTCCGGTCTACGGTTTGTACAACATTTCAGTCGTGCATTTTAAAGTTATATAAATAAGTGTGTTTTCGAAAGTGCGGTGTTATTAATGAATTACTACCCACAACGGGACACTTGAAGATATAATATACACAAACACACAAATTCACGTACAGTCGACGTCTAAAATATACACATACATTATCCGCCTTATTGTAATGGAATAATAATAAGGCTGTGTTTTTGTAACCTGTGGCTCGTGACCCCTGGGTCGAGTAGCCTTTTGAACAGGGTAGCAGCTACTTTTATTTTTAAACTTTAAATTACGTAAAGATTTGAAAATGTGTAAAAAGTTAAGAAGAGCGCAAAGGTGGCCACGAAATATTGTTCCATACTACAAATGAAAAGTCTCGAGTCGACGTGCCGGGGACTCTTAACTGGGACACTGATTGGAAATTATCGCGTGCTTTGAAACGCCGTTCTGACTAGATTAAGAAACAAAAAGGTCTGATTTTCAGATATATGATTCTTGACTAAGTATATGATTGTTTATCTGATTTTATCGATACATGATTGCTTAAAATTTCCTCGATAGAAAAAAAAATCAAAGTTGGGGCTGTATTTTCCTTTTTTTACTCAGCCTACTCAAACGATACATTATTTTACGACACAATCAAGTTAATACTATCACATCACACTATTACTACTACTATTTTATCACATCTAAAATCTCACTTTACGAAATTTAAATAAAACGTCTCTAAGTTAGGTATTTATCGAAATTTGTCCAAAAAAGCCATTCCCGAAGAGTGTTACATCTCTTTTCCTCGTGGCATCAGCGTGTCTCTGTCTAGGGGGCGTGTTCGACTCAAATCAAGACATCGCCTTAAGCCGACTCTTGCTTCAAAAATATTGTGTCCCTCTCTAAAAACGCCACCACGTCCGTCGCGCCACGAAAGAGGTTGAAAAACGCTGATGTAAACTTAAATCTGAAGTCGAGTGTACACGAACGTGTTGTCCCCAAGTACCTATAGCTATAACCACAGTTGTAGCTACAGCAGACTTCCTGCTGCGGACGGAAACGTCGGCCAAGGCTACCGCGATGTCGCTGAATTTGACGCCAACTCCTATTTTTAGACCTATTTATGTGGCTAAGTGTACAGTTGGACACTGGATTATGGAGATTTTTCAGTAGAACCGGATCGGGGGCGTGCCTTGATTACGTGAGTTGTTTTGTGAGGGAATCTCATCTAATGTCTCGTGGGCCTCAGCAAATATCACTTTTTTAGTAAAATTTCTAGGAACTGGATTAAATTAATTTAGAGTACGGCTGAATCTTGACCACGTTCAGTAGTCTTGCATTGTAATCTCAACTACTTAGTCGATACTGATATTATAAAGAGGTAAAGTGTGCAGGTTTATACGTTTTTTTTTATAGAATTTAATAGATTTAAATTTATAATTAATCCTCCAAATACATGCGAGAGTTTGCATGTTCAACTGAACGGATTAAAATGAATTTTAGTATACAAATAGAGTATAGCCAGGATGAACATATATAATACTTTTTATCCCAGTAAAAGTCCAACAAAATAAACTCAACGCGGACGAAGTCGCGGACATAAACTAGTTACAATATAAATTAAAGCTAGCCTTGATCTATAGATGTGAATTTATGTCTCCGGAACTACTCGGTTTTCAGAAATGATTTCTGTAGTATGTAGTAGGTATATAGAATGGACATACCTAGGCTATATTTTATCCCGCTACTGGGCTACCCTACCGCTGAAAGATTTTAAAAACCGGATGACTAGTTCCGGTGATTATCCTCTACATACAAACTAACAAAGCTACGGTACCACAGACCTTTCCTCCTTTTAATAGTGGTGTAGTCAATCTTAATTGACCCACGTATTCACAAAAATACAAAAAAATAAGTTCTGTCAAAAATGTCTTGTTTGGTACAAGCTTTTATTGCCAACTGTACTTTTAATATACCGTCATCTACTACTCATCACGATTCTAACGAGCCCAAACTCAACGGGGTTACGTCGGTTAATTACCTACTGAATTACCATGGCCACCTTCTGTCTCCATAATCTGATCTGCTCGATGGTACCATAATATTATCCCTCGATTTATTTATCTTCAATTACATTTAATAAATTAATTTACTCCCTCGATCTCTCCTATGTAATAACCACTAAATTCTATTGTAATGTGTTTTCAATTTAAATTAAACTTCAACTTGTACCTACTTATGATAATAATTTCACTGCACCTGATGTTAAATAATGCATGTTACCCATTAATAATTGTAACGCCGATTAGCACGTAAGGCTTGACTGTTAGTGTTAATTGTATGAAAATAAATGAATAAATATTTTAATGTCATCAAAACTATACTCGTACCCAAAATTTCAGCTCAATCGGTTGTGGTTAACTGGTTCAAAATTCAGTTCCAAGATTTGTCCCACCCACTAACAAACTTAAGTTAAATAAACCTTATAAAAATCTTTCATTATCTGTTTCATTATAGCGACAGATAATAGCATTTGTTCCTCAGTAGCTGTATATTGTAGTAACCGCAAATAGCATACATGTAGGCATGACGCGAGTTGTGTATGTTTGTATGTTTATGTCCAGTTACATTAGCTTTATTTACTAATCTCACGGTATGATATATTCTGTGTATTGTGTAGACACAGAATATTCTGTAGAATTTAGCTAGACAGTTGAAGGTATATTTATTATAACTACTGGCCGTGTTAACTGTAGAACTCGCGATTGCCTGCCTTTTTACCCGACTGCCGAAGGAGAGGAGGGTTATGGTTTTCGAGCGTATTTATGTATGTATGTCTTATTCTTTGGCGGCTTTTGCATTCTACATATGAGGTGATTCCTCTTAATCGTAGGAGTGAAATAGGCTATAATATTAGTATAAGAAAACAGTTGGGTTTTTCGAAAATTCTTTTGATATCACTTGTTACATATATATATTTTTTATACTCCGAAAAGCTGAATCCACAAAAAAATCTTCTTCTTCTACCTAGCGTTATCCCGGCCTTTGCCAAGGTCCGCTTTCCTACTCGCTTTCCTCCACTTTGCACGATCCTGGGCGTCTTCTTTTGTGAGCCCGTTTTCGCTCATGTCGGCCTTCACGACATCCAGCCATCGCTTCTTAGGTCTGCCGCGGGGTCGAGGGCCGTCGAGGACTAGGTCAAGGCATTTGTTCCCTACGTAGTCAGATGGCCTGCGAGAGACGTGACCGAAGCTTATCCGCTACGTCACGAACTCCGAGGCTGCCACGGATGTTCTCGTTACGAATGCGATCCGCACGCGTAACGCCGCACATCCACCGCAACATCTTCATTTCAGTAACGCGAAGCTCCTGAATGTGCCTTCCAAGAACTGGCCACGTCTCGCTGCCATATAATAGGACTGGTCGTATCCACAAAAAAATCTACAACACAAAATTTCACGAGAATCGAGATTAGCCGGACAGACGCTGGATACGATAGTTTTTGCCCGAACTGATACGGAGAGCCTCGTTCGCTACGCTCGCTCGTTCAGTGAGACGAGTAGACAGGTTGTGAATTACTTCGCCGTAAATCCCAACGAACACAAACACGCACCCGAGATATATGGCAACCGCAAATAGCCGACATGTTTGGTTCGCGTGAACTTGAAACTATTCGTGTGTTTATAGTTTGAACCAGAGATATCTAATAGATCTTACGAGAGGTAATCTGGGGGCGCCAAGTCGGGCAAAACAGCGGCACGGCCGTACCGTACCATCCTTTTCTCGAAGCAGTTCAGGCCATTTTCGACCCCCCTATAACTTCGTTGTGGATAAAACTAGAAGCCTGAATTTTCAGTAACCAAGCAGGCATTGTATAAACACGATATACATACTTCAAATTTAATTCAATTTGAACCAGTAGTTTAAGAATTATAACTAGTCAAAGTTTCTTAATTTTGTCACTCACTGACTGACTACAAAAAGAAATGAGATCCCATAAAAAAACATTCCATGTAAAAATAGGCCAAGTCTCGAAACTCTTCCGCCGTAAAAAGTTGTGAGATATTTCGTAGCATCTAGTCTCAGGCATTCTTATTAACCCATTCAGAGCCAATGACGACACATATGCGTCAGACCGCCGTAGTCGCTTTCCGCTTCATACGAGGAAAACCACGGGATCAGCTACGAGCGTAGCGCGTAGCGATTCTGGGCAATGAATGTGTTTCTTTATTTACTAGCTAAATAAAAGTTTGTGACTTGGCAGGAATGTTAAATACCCATTAAGGAACACATTGCCCTATTTTTAACCGACTTCAGAAAAGGAGGAGGTTCCAATTCGTCAGAATCCGGTTCCCCGATTACTCGAAGAAGCCTGGACTGATTTAGAAAATCCTTTTTATTAAAGGGATAAAATATCTTTTTAAAGCCGTCCCATGGTCATCAGGCCCGGATCTGATGATGGGATCCTGGGAAAATCGGAGGAACTCTTCAAATAAGGCGAAGTACTGAATTGAAGTCAGTTACAATTACAACTGTTTTTAGTGTTCCGTACCAAAATTGGTCCAACGGAACACTTATGCGATCACTCGGAGGCTGGCCGTCTGTCACAGCCAGTTTTCTCGAAGACCGTTTGACATAGGAAGCTGTTTGGTATTTAAATATAGAAATATACAATATATATTACATCATGAGATTATTAAGCAGACAACGCTTCTAACTAGTACACTGTACCTTGTTAAGGGAAAACGAACAAGCCCCGCGTTGACATTTAAATTCCAGCGTGACCTTTTCGGTTTACCTAAGTGGGAGTTTTTTTCCGTCTCTAACCGAGCAGAAATGCTGATGCATTTGTAACCGGGTTTACCCGACAGTTACTCGTAGGTAGTTAAAATGTTTTTAGCCTTCGTATTTAAATTATAGCGACCAGTGCTTCACACGAGTCTTATTGCAGACATCTATTTATTTATGGCTATTATTATTGTCTTTATCTGTCACTCTGACATTTATGTTTGTGAGAAAGAGATAAATATATTTTAGTAAACAAGGGTTTTATGAATGAGGAGGTTAATCTTTATTGCGCAACAGAAGAACTTATCGTATAAGGGTGAGGTGAACCAACTTACTATTACAGACCGGTCAAAGTTAAATATATGGCGCCAGCAGCTCTCACTCCATAGAAACTTGTCAAACTTTCCAAACATTTATATTTAAACGAAAACCGCTTTCGATTACAGACGGTTTACTTCGGACTTGGCAAAGCATACATATTGTGAATTTATAATAACCGTCTGCCAATTCCCTAATCAGAATGTATCTTTTACAGGAATACAACACGCAATCGGCGGCCTCGCATCTAAACCGGAGCGCGACTTGCTCATGCAAGACTTCATGACAGTCGAAACGACGAACTTCCCCCACGAGGGCTCCAACCACACTCCCGCGCATCACTACTCCGAGTTCAAGTTCAAGACATACGCGCCCATAGCGTTTAGATACTTCAGAGATCTGTTCGGGATACAGCCGGACGATTTTCTGGTGAGTAGACGGTTTTACCCCCTTTAAACACACACAGTGATCCCACGTCTGACGCGACTCGCTCATACAGCCGCTTCATGACAGTCGAAACGACGAACTTCCCCCGCGAAGGCTCCAACCACACTCCCGCGTTAACATCCATGACAGTGACAAGTATGATAATTAATTGAATGGGTTATGAAAATGTAAAAATAATATATTTTCTCAAACATGCAATGAAATATTGACGTTGTGTTCTTCATAATAGGCTTCGAAGTGTGAAGTTTCTGGCGCAGCGAGACGAGAGATCCGTAATTACATTTCATACAAATTGGGAGCCCTAGAGCCCTGCCAAGATGGTCTTTTTTAATTTTCATTCCACAATTTGTGGCACAGCATCACGGCGTTCAGCCATGAAAATTAAAGTTTGATTTCTTGGAGTTTTTCTTATTTATTTCATCGCATGTTTCAGAAAAGCACTATATCGGCGTGAAAAGGGGTTGCCAGCCAAAAACTATATGTACTCGACCGGCAACCCCATACTTCCCGGCCTCTGTAGTAATGTACTATTTTGAAAAGTTGTAGAACAAAAGCAGCCCTTTGAAGAGCATAATCGATATTTGCATTTAAAGCCCCAGGCTCAAAGGCACCCAGTGTAAAGCTGCAAACAGCTTCGATTCTTCGATTTCGACAGATTCGGAAAGATCAAACATGTTATCCCCTCTGATCCAGAAGCGATGACGAGATTTTGCTCTTACTTGCCTTATGGCAAAACAAAAAGAAGAAATCTAAACGGACATCCGGGTCCATGAAATAAATAAAAAAAGAGGAATATTTGGAGATTTACATCATTTCTGCCAAGAGCTGACGTCTTTATGAAGATCGTATTTACACTTATTTTCATATGAGTATAGACAGTTTTGAAGAATTAAACGACATCGTAAAACCAAGGATTGTTAACCAGGGTACTAAGTTTCACCAGGGAAAGAAATTTAACAGTTGTACTCATTGTTAAAGTTAATAAAATCTAAATTGAAGTTGTAAAAAAATACAACTGGTTGCACCGCTCTCAGCACGCCTCCGCGCCGCTACCGCCTCGCGCCGCCTCCGCCACGCTTTTTTCCCGGCCGGTTTTCTGTGCGGACCCTTTCATATTAGCTCAAACATTACAACCAGTACCGCCTCCGCGCCGCACCGCGCCGCTTCGCCACCGCTGTCAGTGCGTTTCGGCCTTAAAGGATTATAAAACCAGAGCCCTGGCCTCAAACATAATTGGATATTAAACTTTATTATACTTTGTTTGAATCAAGGATTTTCTATCGCTAATCGCCTTGGTTACGTTTTCTGGGTTGCAGTGTCCAAAAGGCATACGGATGGCTCGCGGTCTTTGGGTCTCCTGGCTAACGGGCCAGGGTAACAAATATAAATAGTTGATTGACCAGTGAAAAACTGGTCGTTTTTACCTGACTGCTAGTACAGGCTATGGCGTTCGTACGATGATTAAAAAAGTTCCCTGTCAAAGTACATTTTAAAGGAAGAAGAATTTCGCCTGGCTTAAAATAGTATTTTATGCAATCTTTATATAATGTATGCTTTTTCAGTCGAGTACCACGTTAAGGCCACGAAGCTTGCTGAGTGGCCTAATTAAGGTACGAGACTTAAAAAGCTAATTATATAACTATTGTATACAACACTTTTTCTACGAGTCAACGGAAATAATAATTTATTATACAAACTTGGTATCTATTGAAAATCGCCCTGCTGAAACGAAGTGCAGCCACCGCTTTTTTTTAAAACGCGTTGATGTTTCTCTGTAAATCGAGCCTCGTCATTGGTCAAAATTCATTTTAGTTCTGCGTACAATTGAATAATTGTCCATAGAGCATAAACTTTTGCATCAGAATAAAATTATTAAATTGCGTTATGGTTTGCGAGGTTCTAATTTAAAGATTATAGTCGACGAGTATAAAAATATTTTTTTCGATACGCATGAACCCTTCCAAGGATCGTGGTATAGGACGCTGGCTGTATACATATAGATCAAATTTAACTTCATCACTGTCGAAACGAAAGCATGTCGGCATTCTCACTGAGATTGACATGGAAATCAAATTTAACAAGAGAATTTCCTCCTGTGTTAGATTTGCTCTCATGCCCTCTCGCCCTATGTGGCGATGACCACCACAATGACGTCATAGGTCTTCTCAATCCAATTGTTTATTCGTTGATTCGTTACGTGACGTCACGAGCGAGCGTCACCTCGGAGGGGAGAGCGTCATTGGTTTTTAGAGTCAATTAAACAAGTTTGCTTGCGTATGACTTGTTTTGACGAAAGAATAATAATGATCAGGTATTGGGATTTTTTGGGAAATACTGTGAACTACGACAAAACAACACGACTACAAACAACGACTACGAACAACAGTCAGTAGGGCAATATTTGGAAAATATTATATGGTATACAATTCAGTGGCATTCCGGTCATTGTGGCACTCTTTTTAGTCCAGTCAATGAACTGACAACCCGTATGGAAAAAAAGTCAAATTTGGAAATAATTTATAATAGCTTATTTTTAATGTGTAACGGATATATTATCAATTAAATAGTTACCCAGCGACAAAATCCGACAAAATTTCAGACATCAAAAAAACGATACTCTAACTAGCTTCTGAAAAGTCAGAAAAAATATTAATAAATATTTTTGTCTTTATTTTGGTTCATTTACATTTGCTCTATAATATTCAAGATAAATCGTACAAAAAAAGACAATGCATGCTTCATTTAAATCTACATAATTACTTCCGGGTGGAAAGTTTGTCGGATTCTTGAATTAATCATCTTAGAATAACATTTTAAAATGAAATCAACAAAAAAAACGCTATTATAAATTAATGTTTTTCAAAACCGTATTTTGCCTGGAGTATTTCGGGTCCAGCAGTGGACGTCTTTCGGCTGATATGATGATGATGGTACAATTAATTGGCAGCGCGTGAGAATTTTCACTGGACAACACGAAGCAAAAAAAGGCAAAATAGTGGTGTAATCAGGATGACAGTGCACGCATCATACATTTACAAGTTCACTGTCATAATGTAATTAGTACGATTGTCGACTAGGAGGGTATCGATATGACTAATATATATTTGGCGACCGGTTAGCCTCGTGGGTAGTGAAGCTGCCTAAGAAGCTGAAGGTCCTGGGTTCGAATCCCGGTAAGGGCAGATATTTGTGATGAGCATAGATATTTGATTCTGAGTCATGAAAGTTTTCTATGTATTTAAGTATTTATATCTATTATATACATCGTCGTCTAGTACCCATAACACAAGCCTTACTGAGCTTACTATGGGACTAGGTCGATTTGTGTAAGATTGTCCCCTAATATTTATTTATTATTTATATATTATTTCACACCTGCTCGGTTGCTATTCAGAAAAGAGTCAATTGTTGCCCTTAAATGAGGGACATTCATTTTCCTCATAGAAGATGTGAAAAGCAGTATATGTAACAACATTATTTTCGTCTTGGGCGCTAACACTTCTTGTAGAATCTTTCGTTTCACTCATGATTCAATATACCGCCGTCGCCGTAAATATGTAATTTTGCTCCCTTAAGCCATAATCTATGCCCAGCAGGCCTATGTCCAGCAGTGGATGTCTTTCGGCTGATATGATGAAGCCATAATCTACTATTTAACCATTATGGTGCAAACAAGCACACAGCCTGCCTGGTGGCAAGCAGACAACCTAACCTGACCTAACTAGGCTTCGTGGAACATGCAAACATTAAATTGAATACATAATGTGGCACAGAAACTGATTTTTAACTCTGCTCAGTTCATCCAATATTCAGCAAGGATTGTACGAGGCGCGGTCTAACGGGCATTTCTCAGTCTACCTCTGTGAATAAAATATAAACTGTGTGCTTTTATACGGAAAAACGGTATTATAATACCTCTCTGGATAGGATCTACATGCGTAGTAGAGAAACACTTGTATACTTCGTCTTCTATATTATCATAAATATACTACCAGTCAAATTTCGATCATAGTGGAAAATTGAAAAATTATTCGCCACGAGCGGGATTTGAACCACCCACAACCTTTGGAATCCGTCCATCGCTCTGCCAATTGAGTACAATAGTGGAAGGGATTGAAAGATTCGTCGCCATTAGCGGACCCACGGTAGCTCAATTGGCAGAGCGATGGACGGATTCCAAAGGTTGTGGGTTCAAATCCCGCTCGTGGCGAATAATTTTTCAATTTTCCACTATGATCGAAATTTGAAATTTCGTTAGCGGACGTTTCTGCTTAATAAAACATTTAATACTACCAGTCAGATCCTATAATAGGGGTACTGTAGACACTAAATAAAATAATCAAAATGATGTATTCTCTTGAAAAGGGATTTAGAATGTAGTTAATTGTAGCAAAAAAACAGCGCAAGAGGTTAAATTATCACAAGGTTATAAAGTGTCCAAAGTTTTCTGTTCCTATTCCGCAAAACGCAACTTCATATGAAACGATTGTCATTTGCTGTGACGCTCGAGGATCGTGACGTCACGATTTGCTAGCGTTTTCTCTCTCTAGCAAGCAACATTAAAAAGGTTGTAGCTCCGTAATTATTTGAGATATTTGAATGGGATTTTCGTCATTAAGCATATTTTTTTGCCTTCTTTCTTTTGAACTAAAAATACATTTTGAGTCTACACCCCTATTGGCTATTTATAGGTCAAAGTGCTGTTGTGTCTTTTATAACACAACTGCACTTTGCCAAATAGCCAATATTAAACCTGAAATTGCACGTGTTTCAAATACATAAGTCCCGTGTCCACAGATGTCAATGTGCAGCGCGCCGCTACGCGAGTTAGGCAACCCCGGCGCGTCCGGCTCCATCTTCTATCTAACCAACGACGACGAGTTCATCATCAAGACAGTTCAGCACAAGGAGGGCGAGTTTCTGCAGAAACTGCTGCCGGGATACTACTTGAACCTCGACCAGGTAAGGCTTATCTCAGTCATAAATCATCAAATCAGACAGATGTACTGGACAAAAGGTTTCGCCCATGGAATCAATAATCATACAGACATACATATCACGCGTATTTCCCGGAGGGGACGGCAGAGATCACGGATTTCCACTTGCTACGATCTTGACAAGCCTTTCTTATTTCATACACTTTCTCTACATTGTTCGTACATTTTCGCATGTTCGTACAAGACCATTTGTACCAAGAACTTTCTTGAGGATTTCTGCGATTTGGTCGTCCCCTTCCAACTGTAACATCAACTTTTACCTCATACCCTCTTTGTTAATCTTCTCTCATATTACTTCTCTACGTGCCCAAACCATCTTAGAATGCCTTTCTCAATACAACTTCAGTCACTCCACATCTCTCTCTTATCACACTATTTCCCTTACAGAGATGTACAAAATACTTTAAAAAAAGTATTTAAATACAAAATGCAAATACTTTTCTAATTTGATATTTCAAATGCAAAATACAAAATACTTTTGCTGTTTGTATTTAAATACTAAATACAAAATAGGTATTTTAAAAATACTTTATTCAAATAAAATACTTTCAAAAAGTAATTGAAACAAAATCGAAGTCATTCTCGTTAAAAAGCGAAATTCAATTTTGTTTTAACTGTCATTTTGCACACAGACTTTCAAAGTTGCAGCGCCTCTAGTGGCCATTTGCCGTATCGCTGACCCATTAACTTAAAAATTTGAGTGGTAAAGGTAATACTTTCGAAACTTAGCAGTAAAAAAGTATTTTGTATTTGACAAACATAAAATACATTTCGAAAAGTATTTCAAATAAAATACAAATACTTGAAAAAAAAAAAGTATTTAAGTACAAAATATAAAATACGTATTTTGTATTTTGTATTTGTATTTTAAATACAAGTATTTCAAATAAGTCACAACTGTGTTCCCTTATACCTCAAACTCGCCCACACATACTTCGCAACGCTCTCATTTCCACTGCATTCACTTGACTGATGACACTTGACTTTCACTAACACTCCCTTAAGCACAGCCAGAAGTTCTTTTACAGATATTTTCTGGCTGCTCATAAAGGCGTTAAGTGCTCCGTTTACACTATCATCAGCATTCACTCTCCTTTCAATGTCTCTTATGTTTTCCATTCCAATCCCAGTGAATCGTAAGATCATATTAACTTATAATATAGACATTACACAGTGGAAGGTCTGGCTTGAATTCAGAATGTCACATGTGAAATTACCCCTTATCCAGTAACCACTATGTTTCTGTAATGTGGCGTTTCTGATGACCATACATATTTGTGTACAACATGATATGACAGCGATTTTGTAAGAAGCAGGGTACAGTGGAATTTCTTCTCGCTTAAATTCTAAGGCCCTTCGCCTCTCGCTCAAGTCGGCGAAGGGTCTAAGCAGTAAGGGTCAGATGTGGAAGTACTTCCACCACCCAGAAGACCATTGACACAGAGCTTATGTATATAATGGGGCTTCTAAACGGGCAATATTTTTACGGCAATGTGTTGCCGGCAAGTATGTGCACCTTGCTCTAGCGTACAAAGTCAGCGTAAGACAGCAATAGTTGCCGGCCAGAAATTGCAGGATAATGTGGCCAATGTCGTTTTTCGTTGGCGAGTGTGATCGCCGGAACTTCGAAGGATGCAAGGATTGTTGGCGTGAGGGCTACGCTATATCATTCTCTATTTTATATCGTATCATTGTCCTTTTCAACGCTCTGTCAAAGAGAAAAGTTGTCAAACACACGCCAAATCAACAAGACATTTAGTGCGGAGTTGAACCTTATGTCAATGCAAGAAGGTTGCTATCACGCTGGGCTCTTGACGCATGTATCAGCCATGGCGTGCTGCGGTGCGGATATCTATATGCGTCGTTGGTGTCGAAAATTCCTGTCGGTCCCCGCCCCCGCGAATTCGCGGCCAAAATGGCGCCCCCCTAATTAAAATTGCACAGATCTTTCCGTCGGTTCCCGCGACCGGGAATTCGCGGCGACGAAATTTGCACCTATCGGTTCCCGACGCCACGAATTCGCGGCTTGGTTCCTACAGTTGAAAAAAGACTAATGCAAAGAGTATAGTTCCTATTCTATAGAGCGAATTCAGGAGATGTCCACACGATTCTGCTCATACCTTTGTCTGTGCTCTATATCCTGATTAATCCAAAAGAAGTCGACATTTCAGCATACATTTAATAACCGGTGATTTGATAATAGATCGATCAGTGTTTTTTTTTTTTTAATTTCGCCACTAGCGGGTTTGAAATCCCTGCGAATATTTTTAAATTTTTTAAATTTTCTACTTTAACACGTTTGCAACCAAGAACCCCCCTGGTAGGCCCTCGTAATGTTTGTTTAGATGCCGGCTCAGCCCGCTGGGCGGGCAGTAGTATGAACCTACACGCCTAGCGAGTTCTGTCGGTTTCTGGTGTATTGTTCCATTTTTAGTCCGGTTGCGAAAGTGTTAGTTCAAGTTTGGAATTTCGTCAGCGGACGTTTCTGCTTAGTATATATTTACTGTAGATGATTTGAAATGTTTAATTTAATTTGTTTTATCTTTGCTTACAGAACCCCCGCACGTTGCTACCAAAGTTCTTCGGTCTGTACTGCTACCAGTGCAACAGTAAAAACGTGCGGCTAGTGGCCATGAACAACATACTGCCCTCGTCCGTCAAACTCCACCAGAAGTACGATCTTAAAGGTTCTACGTACAAACGGAAGGTGAAATGCTCTTCGGTCTTTCTGTGTGTTTGTAGCTTTTTAACCGACTTAAAAAAAAAAAACCGCCAAGTGCGTGTCGGGCCACGCGCAGTGTACGGTTCCGTAGTTGCCTGTTTTTATTTGTTACATCGACACGCGCCGAGTAAATGGTGCGGTTGTGTCGGCTGAATTTGTACGAAAGTTGGCCTTTTCAAGTACATTTTAAGTTGGTCGACTATTACTCGGTAACTAGTTATGTCTACTTTGCCGTGATTTTTTTCCTTTCACATGCCCAGTAGCAGCCAACAGAGTTGAATAATGGTTTTAGAAACTCATCATATTATTATTTTTGAATAACTTATCCATCGATACCCCGCACGAACGAGAAAAGAATTTAATCGCCACTTTACGTATATTTTTAGCACCTTTCGGTGAAGCAACACATCGTGAGGCAACCGATCTACTAGAGTAGCCTTAAAACTAGCCTACGCCAATATTTTATTAATCTCGGATTTATAATTAGACGAACTATCTTGACAGCTGACAATGTGCCAAACCGCACCCCGATCTCCTTTAGAATAATAATATAAGCATTTATTACTGATAAATCTATTATAGATCAAATGGAATCGTGTAGACCCCATTTCATAAAATACAAAATTTTGACTGTCACGTCCATGTACATTTTGGAGTCGAGTAAATTTGTTAGAAAACATATAGATTTATATTCACAGATAACCCAAAACAAAAGAAATGACCGAAATTTAAATAAACTAAGATTACCTATTTCAAAATTAAAGTTAGTTACATCCAGCCCGCACTATATGACAATCAAAATTTATAACCACTTACCTAATTTTATAAAAAATGAGACCGAACTAAAATCGTTCTGTACAAAATTAAAAGCTTATTTAGTCGATAAATGCTACTATAATATAGACGATTTCTTTAATGATAAAGTGTAGAATCTGAAGTTCTAAAAATTTGTATGTATAACTTACTTAAAAATAATAGTTATTAAGCTGTAGATGCCCTCTCATATTGCTGCGCCCTATTCAGGGTATCACATGTAAAACTGCCCTATATTGTACCTACCTTTATAGCTATGTGATATGCAATAAACGATATTATATTATATTATCTATAAGTAGTTACAAATTAAATTAAACTATGCTTTGGCAGACGGTTGTTGATCTTCATCAGCTTGTCTCCCGACAAAGGCCTCCTCTAAAGACTTCCACATATTCCGGTTTCTTGCTGTCCGAGTCCACAATGGGCCAGCTACTTTTTTGAAGTCATCCTCCCATCTCTTGGTTGGTCTACCTCTCCTTTAGAATACAACCGGAAAATAATGGATGGCTATGTGCAGGAAAGGCCCTCATTATCGATGTACCATCATAACAAATAAGATTCCCGACCGAATCAGACAAGAAAAAAATGATAATTTTTTTAAAAATAACTTGAAAAACTTACTACTTAACAAGGCATACTACTCAATAGATGAATTTTTAAAAGATCGATCAGTGAAGGAATGTTTTTAGCCTAATAGTAATAATACATATATTTTTATAACTAATTATCTTCTGTCCCGTCTTTAATGTAATTCTAAAGATATTCCTATTCTTATGAAAATGTTAATAAAAGGTTAATATATTTATTACGAATGTTAAGTAGCAATTGTGTGAGTGCATGTTAGCTATACGATTATATTGCTGTGCCCTAACAGGGTTCATGTTTTGGACTCTAATGTATTGATAAGACCTTTGTTAACAACATGATGCAATCAATAAATAAATAAATAAAAAATAAAACGCTAGGAGGATGGCGAGAGCTAAACTAATAATATTTTTTCCATCAGGCCAGCAAATCTGAGCGGCAAAAGGGCTCCCGCGCCACGTACAAGGACCTGGACTTCATGGAGCACCACACCGAGGGCATATTCCTCGAGGCGGAGACGTATAACGCGCTCATCAAGACCATGCAGCGCGACTGTCGCGTGCTCGAGAGCTTCAAGGTGGGCTGTCTGGATCTAGGGGTTGTAGGACTTGTGGGGTACAACGAGTGTCATCGTCATTATTAGCATCATTGTCCGACCGGTTAGCCTAGTGGGTAGTGACGCTGCCTACGAAGCTGAAGGTCCTGGGTTCGAATCCTGGTAAGGGCAAATATTTGTGTGATGAGCATGAATATTTGTTTCTGAGTCATGGATGTTTTTCTTTGTATTTAAGTATTTATATCTATTATATATATCGCGTACCCATAACACAAGCCTTACTGAGCTTACTATGGGACTAGGTCGATTTGTGTAAGATTGTCCCCTAATATTTATTTATTTATTATTTATTGTATCCAATATTGACAATGTCCACAGATGTGTGAAATCGTCTCCACAGGAGCGTCATGGTCTTTATCAGCGCCAATTTCTCCATCAGCGTCATTGTCTCCATAAGCGTATTTATATATCTATAAGCGTCATTATTAGCTCGAGAGCTTCAAGGTAGGCTGGGGTTGGACGTAGACTTTGTAGGGTACATGGAGCGTCATCGTCATTATAAGCATCATTGTATGCATCAGTGTGACATTGTCACCATCAGTGTGATATCGTCTCGATCGGTGTGATATTGTCTCCATCAGTGACATTGTCTCCATCAGTTTCGACATTTTCTCCATCAGGGACACTGTCTCCATAAGAGCGGCTTTGTCTCCATCAGTGACATTGTCACTATCAGAGTGACATTTTCTCCATCAGTGTGACATTGACTCCATCAGTGTGATCTTGTCTACAACAGAGTGACATTGTCTTCATCAGTTTCGACATTTTCTCCATCAGGGACACTGTCTCCATAAGAGCGGCTTTGTCTCCATCAGTGACATTGTCACTATCAGAGTGACATTTTCTCCATCAGTGTGACATTGACTCCATCAGTGTGATCTTGTCTACAACAGAGTGACATTGTCTCCATCAGTTTCGACATTTTCTCCATCAGGGACACTGTCTCCATAAGAGCGGCTTTGTCTCCATCAGTGACATTGTCACTATCAGAGTGACATTTTCTCCATCAGTGTGACATTGACTCCATCAGTGTGATCTTGTCTACAACAGAGTGACATTGTCTCCATCAGTTTCGACATTTTCTCCATCAGGGACACTGTCTCCATAAGAGCGGCTTAGTCTCCATCAGTGACATTGTCACCATCAGAGTGTCATTTTCTCCATCAGTGTGACATTGACTCCATCAGTGTGATCTTGTCTACAACAGAGTGACATTGTCTTCATCATAATAATTATCATCATCATCACGATTACTGGCCATATTATCAAGATTATTTTCATCATCGTCTTGACCATTATGGCCATCATGACTCAGTATTTTTAAACCCCGACGCAAAAAGAGGGGCTTAATCTGTGTGTCTGTGCCTCTGTCTGTGGCATCGTGGCTCCTAAACGAATGCACCGATTTTAAATACGGGTTTTTCGTCCGAAAGTTGACGTGATCGAGATGGTTTTTAGCTACGTTTCAACAAAATCGGTTCAGCTGGTTTTGAGATATTGAACTTTGAAATAAAATCTGAAAAATGAAAGTTGTTAATCATTTTAAACAGAAGAATGCGCCTGCGTCTTAATTGCTGCCGCAGAGACACACTTGTTTCAAGTTTATGTGTTTTTTAACCCCCGATGCAAAGAGAGGGGTGTTATAAATTTAACGTGTCTGCCTGTGTATCTGTCTGTGGTATCGTAGCTCCCAAACGGATGAACCGATTTGAACGCGGTTTTTCTATTCGAAAGCTGATGTAATCCCGAGTGTTTTTAGCCATGTTTCATGAAAATCTGTTGTTGAGATATTGGACTTTGAAATGAAAATGTCGGAGGTTTTTCAACTTTTCTAAGTTGTTGTTTTTTGTTTAATTTATTGTTTAACATGTGTATTGTGTGTTAGTTAATGATCAGTCCACTGTCCCCTGTCCCAATCGCAAATCGTAATTTTAAAGAAATCTAACCTAACCTATTGCTTCAGATCATGGACTACTCGCTCCTAGTGGGTATCCACAACCTGGACGAAGCTCAGCGGGAGAAGGCTGAGGCGAGGACCCGAACGGAGTCTGGGCAGAGCGAGGGCGAAGAAGACGGCAATAAGAAGACCGGTCTCAATCGGACGAGGTGAGTGAGGGTTGGCGGCCGAGCGAGGTGCGAGGACTGTTATGCAACTTTGGAAAAACTTCTTTAGCGGCGCTGAGCACTTTTTGGGATGGGGGAAAATTGTTAAATACGCGACAGTTTTGTGACGTCAGATGTGAAGGAGGTCACTTTTTGCTGCTAGCCGATTCGACTTCATTCAAAACTGAACGCTATTCGTAAGAGTATAAAGCCGTTAAATACTTTTTGCAATAGCATATTCTGCAAATAAATTGGTAATAATACCAACGCGTCCTTCACCGTTTTGC
Organism: Epinotia ramella; assembly: GCA_947578815.1. NCBI lineage: Eukaryota > Metazoa > Arthropoda > Insecta > Lepidoptera > Tortricidae > Epinotia > Epinotia ramella. The sequence goes on along the minus strand of OX388226.1, from coordinate 9,284,203 downwards.
TATTGAGAAAATTCGATTAGTTCGAATTTGGGCGTTATTCCTAGAGATGAAGCTTAGAAAAATATTTACCAACGGCAAAAACAAATTGATATTTTGGTCGCCAGCGCCGTCTGCTGTTCTTGCAAATTCGAATAGTACGAATTTAGGGTATTGTGTTTGCCGACGGGCGAGCCGGCGGCCCGTCGCACCCAACGCGCCCGCGGCCCGTCCGCCTAAATAATTGATAATTATTTATTGCGTCAAATTCATTTTTAGGGTGACACCGTAAGATGTCACGTGACCTGATCGAAAAACTGTTACAATGTTATTGAGTTTTCACTACTGCCGGCACTCCCGGAGTGCAACCCGGTCTTTTTTTTTTAACAAATATTTTCTTTAATAAATGGAAAAGATGCATAGGATATTTAAGGAGTATATAAGCTACGGTAGCCTAGCGGTTCAGGCTCGGTCGTGGGTAGAATCCCGGCTCTTACCAATGAGTTTTTCGAAACTTATGTACGGAATACCATTTGACATTTACCGTTAGCGGTGAAGGAAAAACATCGTGACGAAACCTGCATACATCCACGAAGGTGTATGTGAAGTCCCCAACCCGCACTGGGCCAGCGTGGGGACTACTGCCAGTTCCCTCTCATCCGTGAGAGGAGGCCTGTGCCCAGCAGTGGGACGTATATAGGCTGATTTATTATTATTATCTCCGATTGAAATTCACGGGGCGAACCCCGGTCATTTGGAAGGCGTGCGTGGGGATATAGATCCAACACTTAGAGGCCCTTTGGAGATTATTATTATTAAGTATTATGTCATAACGGATTTTTTGTACGTGTTCGAATTGAGGGCCGTCACCAGCCGGGCCGGCCTGGCTGCATTTCAACTGCTTTCTGCCTGCTGAAGTGCAGTTCGCGTGCATTTGGCACTCGGACACGTATATTGCATTTTTAACGCAGTGTTACAGACAGCGTCATATAGCTAGTAGCAGCCAAGGTAGCCAAATATTTCGGTAACTACACGTCTTTATTACTGTAAAGAGGCTTCTAGACGGGCCATATTTTCGCTGCAATATGTGGCCGGCAACTATTGGTGTCCCTGTCTAACATGTAAGTAAGAGACGGACGCCTATAGTTGCCGGCCACACATTTCTGGAAAAGTATAGCCTGTCTAGAAGCCCCATAAGAATAAGGGTGTGTTACGAAATATTTGGCTACTCTGGCTGCTACTAACTATATGACGCTGACTGTACCGACTGCACTAAAAAACTGTGTAGCCAGTTTGCAATCAGTGTGCAGTTTCGATGCAGTAGTGTCATCTGCAAAAAAAATGCATTCAAACTGCACTATTGCAGCCAGAAAGCAGATGAAATGTAGCTCGTTTATAACAGCCTTAAATTTATTGTATACATTTTATATGTAGCCTTTTCGCGATTATCGCCCATCTGGATCCATTTACATACTTATTATGGTTTTTTTTTCTTTTATTTTCTTTTCCATGCACTTTAATTACTATAAGTAACATACTCAAACAATTGACTAAATATTAATGAAATTAATTAAAGTACAGACTTTTTGTACTGCATTATATTAAATCAATATAATATTCAAACACACAAGGTGGACTGATGGCCTGGTAAAGGTTGCGGGAGTCCGCTGGATGCGGGTGGCGCGGGACCGGTCACTTTGGCACTCTTTGGGGTAGGCCTATGTCCAGCAGTGGACGTCTTTCGGCTGATATGATGATGATGATGATGATATTCAAAAAATATCAAGTAAAATATAATATCACTTAAGCAATTATATATTTATTACTTTTATCTATAGTTTGTATAGGGTGGCGGCATTATTTTTCTATATAATATTTTCAGATGCGACAAGGAGGAATTCAGCGCGCAAGTCAAAAGAACCCAGTACGGAACATTTGTATAATTAATGTGATAACACATGTGATAGTGATAGCATACTAATATGTCGGCATCGATAGATCTACATTTTAAATTAAAGGGATTAAAAAAAAATACTTTTCCGGATTCGAACCGGCGACCAGAGGCATACGCGGCCTATCGCCCTAGCGAAAAAATAATTAAACAATTTGTTTCGTGATAAGGGTATTTAAACGTATAGATTTTTGTTTAAAAACCGCAGTTTTTTTTTTTAATAAATATTAGGGGACAATCTTACACAAATCGACCTAGTCCTATAGTAAGCTCATTAAGGCTCGTGTTATGGGTACTAGACGAGATATATATTATAGATATAAATACATAGAAAACTTCCATGAGTCAGAAACAAATATTCATGCTCATCACACAAATATTTGCCCTTACCGGGATTCGAACCCAGGACCTTCAGCTTCGTAGGCAGCGTCACTACCCACTAGGCTAACCGGTCGTCAAAAGGTCGTTTAGGATTTATATTGGCAATACCAAAATAAGTGCGAAAGTTTCGTAGTTTTTCGAGTGCTGCATAGTTAGCACAGGTCTTTCGAAGCTGCAAACTTAGATATACGGCACTGGTAGTGGTCCTAACAACATATAAAAAATCACAACCAGCCGTTAGCTTGCGATATTTCTGGTCAAATATGACTGGCCTATTGATGACTGCAAAAATAGTACAGTCGAGACAGCAAAAGTTTATACTCAATTTTTTTTAGAACCTTATTTTTATTGATTTCTTTTTAATACACGAAGATCAAAAAACAATTTGCTTATAGGTTGCAAACTACAGTCAACTCAGTTCAATCTAAGTCACACAAATTTCATACAAAATACAGAAATAGGTACCTGCATGTAAATCTATCAATGCCGGCAGTACTAACGCGTATCTACTAACACTGCCTTGACAAAGTGTTCGTCCTCCTAACATGCATTGTATAAGGGCGAATATCCAGCAGAGGCGTGCGAAGATTTGTTTTCATATGCTGGACACTTCGCATCGACAGCCAGGTGTCAATTATATGGAAACACTGGCCCGCATTTCTCTGGTGGATTTTCATCCCAAAACCAAGCCTCTATTACACCACCTTGGCAATTGTCATTGTCAGGTGACAATTGTCGATTTAGTGTAATGTGGGCCAGAAAGTAGATAGTAACATAGTGTTCTTTGAACTGCAAAATTGCAACTGTTTACTTCCTTGCAAAGTTAACAGTAAAAACTTGCATGTACTTGATATAAATCTACCCTCTCAGTTAACATACTGTAGGTATGCGAGTAAATCTGTAAGGTGACCACAACGTTGTATTCATATTAACTTGATTCAAATTTACGTATAAATTGACACTGGCGATGTTTCGGGCTCATCAGTGGTCCTTCGCCTGGCTTAATTGTATCACGTCTGCCAAGCATTGCTCGCCTATTGACCTGAATTTATTGAATAGTTCAACTTTATAAAAGGCATTCAACCATTTGACGGAATAACCTGATGGTTGACTAGTGTCAGTCTATTCCAGAAGAAAATGTGTAAACAAATACAACGTTTTAGTCACTTTTGTGGCAAAACAGCATGGATTGGATTTGACAAGATATTTTTACTCAAATGGTCCCAAAAAGTATTGTTAATCTAAGAGAAGTACAAGCATGACTATCTTTAAAATCTAACCCTATTACGTTGAAGTAATATTACTACTATACCTAGCGATATTATTAGTTAGAAGAATAATTACATTGAAAAAGTATGGTTCTATTAGATTTCTGAACACAACAACACAAGTTTCATAAACATGTATACTACAACCTTATCGTTGCAGAAATAAGGTCTGTGTACATATTTTTGAGACTGTGGTGTTTACATATTGGTGCCCTTGACTATACCTACTATAACCCTTATTTCTTGTTAAGTAGTATTTAAATAAGACGTATGTATCAAATACCAGAGTAGATAGTCATGTGGATAGTAATTTGGTATTCGATATTTGTCCATATTTAGATTAAACCTAAGCAATATTTACTCTTTTTTTTCTATGAATATATCAATAAATATAGTCACGATACCCGGTCATTCATACTAAACGCTATCACAATTAACTCACATAACCAGGGCTCAACGATTCATGCGGACGACGTAATTTTGCACACAGGATGATGTTTGTCTTTAAACTTCCGTGTGTCAGCGCACGAAGTAACAATATAATCGTGAGTAAATCCATGAAATTTATGCAGGATAACGGGATGATGTTGTGAATAAAGTAAATGTTACGAAATTTGCTATCGTAAGTACGATGTACATATTTATAATAAAAGTAAATATATTATAAAAAAATAAATAAAGACAATTTCATGTTATTCATGTACTCTCATTTCGAGTGACTCGATCATAGTGGAAAATTTAAATATTATTCGCCACGAGCGGGATCGACTGGATTTCGTTAAATTTTATGTTATTCATGTACGCTCATTTTAAGTGACGATATCTAGTAATTAAAGAGGTTGATAAAAGATAAGTGGTCATTGTTTATGAAAATACTATTTGAAATCATCCTAGGAGTGGTTTGACGTCATCCGCATGAACTGTTCGAGGTATGCTCATAACATAACAGTCATAACACACCCAATGCATATCCGACCGTATATCCACGATCTGATCCAAATCTTTATGTGTGACACAACGCCATCTGCCGTAACCTCAACGAACTGTTTGGTCACAGATCGATAAAGGTCATTCATACAAAAACGCTATCATAATCATCTCAACACTCCCAATGCATATCCGACCGATCCATGATCTGATCCCAAACCTTTATGTGTAACAACGCCATCTACCGTAACCTCAACGAACTGTTTTGTCACAGATCGATAAAGGTCATTCATACAAAAACGCTATCATAATCATCTCAACACTCCCAATGCATATCCGACCGATCCATGATCTGATCCAAAACCTTTATGTGTAACAACGCCATCTGCCGTAACCTCAACGAACTGTTTGGTCACAGATCGATAAAGGTCATTCATACAAAAACGCTATCATAATCATCTCAACACTCCCAATGCATATCCGACCGATCCATGATCTGATCCAAAACCTTTATGTGTAACAACGCCATCTGCCGTAACCTCAACGAACTGTTTGGTCACAGATCGATAAACCGGCAGCGGCTCGTGGCTCACTCGACGGCGATGGAGAGTATTCAGGCGGAGAGCGAGCCTATTGATGAGGAGGACGATGTGCCGTGAGTATACAGCTTTATGACAGTTTCAAGCCGTCCGTGTACAGTCAGCGTCATATAGTTAGTAGTCAGAGTAGCCAGAGTGGGAGGGGAGAGGAAGGAAAGGTGATGCTTTGTTTTTTTATTTTGCTATTCGCTTTTTCCGATGGCCGTTGGGGTCTTTGGCCAGTGTGTGTTGCCAGTGATGACATATGGCACTGAAACTTGGTCGCTTACTATGGCTCAAAGTCACATCAGAAATGAGGTTATCCGCAGGAGAAGCAAGGTATATAGCCCTCTGAATTGCTAAACTTAAGTGGCAGTGGGCGGGGCATATAGCACGTAGAACCGATGGCCGTTGGGGCGGCAAGGTTCTTGAGCGGCGACCACGTACCGGAAGGCGCAGCGTGGGTAGACCCCCCACAAGGTGGACTGATGACATGGTAAAGGTCGCTGGAGTCCGCTGGATGCGGGTGGCGCAGGACCGGTCATTGTGGCACTCTTTGGGGGAGGCCTATGTGCAGCAGTGGACGTCTTTCGGCTGATATGATGATGATGAGAGTAGCCACAGTTCTTACAGTAATAAAGACGTGTACCGAAATATTTGGCTACCTTGGCTGCTACTAGCTATATGACGCTGACTGTACAGTGTAATTGCGGTTGACAACAATGGGTTTCTGTCTGAATATCAGCGCTTTGTATATGTGTAATAGGTTCATTGTCCGCCACAGTGCTGCCACAGTGTGCAGCTGGCAGTACCATAGTAGAAAGAGTGGAAAGTAGGTTATCTTCATACAAACGTACCGCGCGCGGCTTGTATGTGTGCTCCATAGTATCTATGCGTCGCCGCACGCACACTCAAACAAAATCTCGACTGGCATACTGAGAAACGGTCGAGATTTTGTTTGAGTGTGCGTGCGGCGACGCATAGATACTATGGCGCACACATACTTTGCACTCTTTCTACTATGGCAGTATTGTCAACGCAACGAATCCTCAAGTAAATAAAGGTTCAGAATAGCCCTTCTGATCATTTTGCAGTTGCAAGCATCCATAGGTAACGGTATCTGCTTACCATCAGGCCGTACACTTGTTTGCCACCGTGGTAGTTTATTTAAGTAACATGTCTACTGTAATTCCTCTACAGACCTGGCGGTATTCCTGCAAGGAACGCGCGCGGCGAGCGCCTACTCGTCTTCCTGGGCATCATCGACATCCTACAGTCCTACCGACTGCGCAAAAAGCTCGAGCACACGTGGAAGAGCATGATACACGATGGGGTGAGTGCGATAGAGACAGCTTTACTGTTTTTAATTACCATTCTATACTGTACAGTAGTACCCCAAATATAAGTTACAACGATGTACCTGCGCAGAAAGCATATTTTGAAAACATTTTAACCAATCGTAAGGCAGCGCGTTTGCGCGGGTAAAATCTTCAACGCCCATTGGACGAAATATTGCGCGCGACATCGGCAGCTCCGACGCCCGCCATTTTGTCTGGCGCCATGAGCGGGAAAGCACGAGTTCACCTGTCATTGCATATTGTACCTTACGTATAGTGCAACAAGGTCTTTATTGGAATCGTCATACATTCAGTACTTGTCAGCACTCGTCGGCGTGGACGAAGACTGCCGATGTAACTTATATTTGTGGTACTACTGCACCGTCTCGAGCACTGAAAGCGTATTATATTATACATGACACATTGAGAGTAATAGAGCTAGCTATAACACAATTGCTGCGTATTTGATCCTTGGTCGCTCTGATGCAAAGGCTCAGAAATAAAATGTTCAAAATAACGGCCACCTCTTCAATGGTAATAACGGGTTTTTATTCATATATTTAGTTTCTTATTACCATACCCCGTTATCAGTGTTGCAGATCCATTGAAACTAAGTCATAGGGTTATCGCACAATATCTATTTTATTGTCAATGTGACATGTGACATTTTGGTGTACAGGCTTTTGCTTGAAGAATGTACTTTTTACATGTAAAATAACAGATTTGTATAAAGATAGTTTCTTTTTCAAGTAGGCATATTACAATGCAATTATGAACGTTGTGTCTTTACAGTCGATTTTTTTTAGGGATAAACTATACTACTTATTTAATACTTTTCAATCAAATTGCATACATTGAAGGTTCCATTTGTTGAGGTGATATTTTCATCTGTTTTTCCTAATTCTGATATTTGGCTATTGCATGTGCAGTTGAATTCACCTTTTGACCATCCATTTTCACATTCTATTGTAAATTTTCTGAACACTAACTACTTCATCGCAACACACACACAACAGTCACACTTGTATATGATAACATATTTAAACAAGAATCTCAGGCATCTTACTTTAAAATCTATAGTGCATTGGCACAAATGTATCATTTTTTTATCTGTTAGTAACAGAAAAAACTGAAAAATGAATTTAAAAGAAAAGCAAATTTACATACTGTTGTTATATGTACTAAATTTACGAAACATTACCGCGTCGCATTCGGGTTACTTCTAATTTCGCCATCAGCTCTCTTTTAAACTGGGAAAATTCAGCGTGATTAAATTCATGATTTTAATTGAATACTAAGTGAACGAATTATCTACGACATACTAAATCAATTTTGACAAATAAATGACGCAACCACCTATTATGGAGTGAAAAAAAGAATATAACCTTTTTTAATTACGGGTTGAAAAGAGATTTTATTTTGTTAAAAACTTAGTTTATATCAATTAAAAAAAGGTGCATCTAATTATACATACCTAGAGGCACATGTTAAAAATAATATAAGTGCAGTGCCTACCCTAGCGTTTTCAATGATTCTGCAACACTGATAACGGGGTATGCTTATTACCCTCTTGCGATGTTTCAGGACACCGTGTCAGTCCACAGGCCAAACTTCTACGCTCAACGGTTCCTGGACTTCATGGCGAAATCAGTCTTCAAGAAGATACCTTCGTGTAAGTGTTACTTTAAGATATTCCTAGTATAAAGATATACTTACTTTATTACTTAGTTATTTTAGGAAGCCCTAAAATAAGTAAATATATTACTACGTATATTTTATTAACTTGACCAATGCCAATAATGACACCTTTTTGGATGGACATGTGTTTACCAACTGCTCAAATCGGTTACTTGCCAGTCCAGGAAGGCTACCACAAGCGTACGAGATAGGGTATCCGTCTCTTTCTAATTAGAACACTTAGATAGAGAAGGGCAGCATAATTCGCACACGGTCTTGTGCTAGCTGTGTTAAAATTGCTTATCGTTTGTTATTTGACATTTGTCGAGTTGAAATAGGGCCCAGAGAGTAGAGTTGTAATATGGAGTGCTTATGCCAAAGGAAAATTTGCGCCATAGCAGTTATACTAAAGCTATTATGCAGGACACTTAGTTCTTTGACTAGCATTATTATTTCTCTACTCTCTGACAATACGCTAACACACTTAACTGACTTATTACCAGGGTTCGAAAGGATAATTATCATGATAATTATCGTGATAATAACAGATGGATAATTAGCGATTGATGATAACAAAAAATTGCGCTCGTGAAAGTAATTATCAGATAATTATCAAGAAGCGCTATTATCTTTATAATTTCGAACCCTGCTTATTACCATGACAATGGTCTGATATTGGTCACAAAAGTGTGTATGAGATGTTCACGACGAAACTTAAAGTGCGTCCTTACATTGGATCATTTCATCGATGAGCATTCAGTGGCAGCACGTCTATCATGCGACGGCCGCGACATACTCTCGATTTTTCTCGCACTATATCTCTTGTTCTAAGTGTTCTAATAAGAAAGAGACGGATAGTGCGAGAAAAATCGAGAGCTCGCGCGTCGTCGCGTGATAGCCGTGCAGGAGAAGTACAGCACCATGAGACCGTTGAGTTGACATGTACTAACCGCATATTTCTTTTCTAAATCAATACCAATGTGTGGACGCACCATTACGATAAAATACATGATAGGCGTAAAGGAATATCCAAATCTATCAATTTCATTTCTCTCTTCAATTCACTAGGAATCATTTAGGGCTCTCAAGTGGTATTAACGCCTTGTGTGAAATCTACCAATATACACCGATAATGGTACAAAGTTTGTCGGCGACTATGCCTCTCGTGTTTTAAATATGCGAAAGAAGAAGAGCGACATATTTGCTTTTAATAATAAAGACTAGATCTAATATACCCTATTCCATGACAGATTAGAAAAATCATACGAAGGAATCAAGATTACTGTCAATATTTACTGTCAATATTTATTGTCAATGTTTACTGTCAAGCTAGTACAATGTTTTCCTTTGATATCCTTTATAAAAGTAGAAAAATAGACGAATTTGTTCGTTAAAATTAGTTTTTAAAGAAATACAAAAAACATCTGTTAGATATAAATGTAATTTCTAATTTGTTTTGAGATTAAAATTCCAAGTATTTTGGTTGATTTCATACAAGCTAGTTTAGTTTGCCCAAGTAAGGAATATAGTATTGGAATATAACCCTTACTGTTGTAGGTTTGAGTATCAAATCCCTATCAATTTCAAGCTAATAATATGTGTCTTAATCCTATATGGAGTAATGTGAGTAACTGATTACGTTTATGTAATTTTGACACTCGCAAAGTGACAAAATGTGCATGTAAATTATTTCTACAATATATTTATATATATTTCTTCTATATATTTGATTACAAGCCAATGGAAATTAAATGCGAGTCTCAAAATTATACAATTAACAATGGTAACACTTTTTATATACGGCAAATGTGATCACGACTTATATATATTCAACGTTCCTTTGTTGTAAAAAGTGTTGCCAGATTAACAGGGTCGTGTCTAGGATTTATGGATTTTGGCAAAAGATCTTGGGCCTTATTTCTCAAGAGATTTATATTTATACAAAGTTCCACTCCTACAGTTTCGTATCGTATGAGTGCCTGCAGATCACTATTTCTATAAAATTCCATATACATATGTTTATTCAGTCATCTGCAATAATATATGATTGAAGGCGCTCAAAAATATCTGACTAAACTCTCTTTCTAGAGCTGTAAGGGTGTGTCAGATATTTTTGCGTTCTTTGTATAGTCAGATATTAATGCAGGTGACTGTACAGATCTTCGTATTTACACTTTCACCTATGGAATGCGTGCGTAAAGATATACTCCGTAAAATTGGGAATCCTCAGGGGTTGGCAACTTTATGGAAATACGTATATATCGGAATTTGTAGACATGGAACTCTGTATAGAATCTTTATAAATGGGCATCGTTGAATCTCTAGGATCACTAGAGTTGCGACCAGCCCCTTATTTCACCATTTTCACAGTAGTCATCTGGCATTAACTATTTGCCATACTTTTAGTGGTCGTAAAGTAAATATGCTCGAACAGCATCGTTGCAGTACGGTGACGATCGTCAGATTGGTGAAATGGGGTCATGACATGGTATAACAACACAGGTACTCTCTTCCGAAACTCGCGAACCACGTGACTGACACAAGCCTACGTCATCATGCTGTTAAATGCCGTTTGATGACGTAGGCTTGTGTCAGTGACGTGGTTCGCGAGTCCCGGAAGAGAGTACCTGTGTTGTTATACCATGGGTCATGATATCAAGGGATACAATCTTGCCATTGATCCATACATTGAAACGCGGCCCTAAACCCTGTCGTAACAAATGTTAACGCTACAATCCTGCGCCAGTGGACCTGCCAGAGATCAAAGGGAACCACCGGAAGTTCAGGACACTGGTCACAAGTTACATAGGTACTGTAGGGTGTTTTTGTATGTGTGCCTGTCCTGTGGGGCGGGTGTTGGTGGCTTTCATATTTTAACTAGCTTTCGTCCGCGTAGAACTCGTTAACGCTTTAGGGAGATTTTTATTTAATCGTATGGCATACATTATTTTGGCCTTTAATGTTGTCACTCTTTAGTACCAGGGGACACGTGCAGGGTTGTGTTAGGTAGCTCCTGCTGACGCGAGTAACAGGTGTATCACGTCCGTGCGAGATAATTAGGGAGATAATTGCTATGGAATAGTTGATGGTGTTCTCCCACTTTCGCCCCCCATTTCGCTCCATTGCGGGATGACTTCTGCGTTCAAAAGTATCCCCGAGATAAAACCCATCTCCATACCAAATTTCATCTCGATCAGTTCAGCGGTTTAAGTGTGAAAAGGTAACAGACAGATATAGTTATAATATTAGTATGGTTTTAATAGTATGGATTTTTACTATTCTACTTCGCACGGGGTTGTTCGAGGGATGATCTCGACGATTTTCGGGAGGAGTGGTTTAGTTTACCAGTCGATAGAGACGCGTGGGAGAAAAGGAGGGAACATGGACATATAATACTCAGGACAAGCTATACGCGTTGCCACAGAGAGGGACGGAAAGGCTATTATGAAGCTAAATTAAGAACTGATCTTAAAATGGCTAATGGCTTACCATAAAGAACCTACGTAATTTGGACGGACCTAACATCAACTCTTCATAAAACATTAAGGTTCTTGAAGAGTTGATGTTAGGTCGTATCGAGATGTCAAAGAGGTTGCCTGGGATCGGAGTAGATGGAGTACTTTGAGCTACACCGGCAAGAGCTTAGCTCTTAAATAAGCAGCAGAAGAAGAATGTTTTATTTTCCGCAACTTCATACTAAATCAGATGCGGCCAAAAAAGTGACAAGGACAACAAATTATATTTCCCTTTTTGTCACATTTATTGAGAATTGTGTGCTACTATCTCGCTCGGACGTGGTATTATTATAAGTACTATAACATAGCTTGTCGTGAGTATTATCGGTTAATGGGAGGGAAAGATATCGAAGCCGTTGCCCGAGTCCATTCTTATTAAGCCTTAGGGCGACGGCGACGGGCGAATTTCCCCTTTGCAACATGGACCTAAGGCGTAAAAGAGATGGACTTCCGCCATCTTTAGGAAGTTACTTTATTATGTGAGCTAGCTTACAAATACAAAATAAAGTACGTAGATTCCAGTTTCTGGACTTGCAGTATCAGTGTCAGGACGCCTCGCTCTTCCAAGCTTAATGAAGATGCATATTTTTCATGATTAGTTATTGATCTTTTCTATAATTACCTGTAATTTAAAACTTGTCTGCTTAGTATTTTTGATGGCAATATTTGTATGAAACCTTAGTGATTTTTGTAGGTACGAGTTTTTTTTAGAAAAAACAATTGTAAGTGTCTTGAAGCTTGTGTTTTAAGTAGTTCGTGATTTCGGATTTTTAGATAGAAACTAACACATTATTGACATGGTGGAGGTTTTTTTAGTATTTTTGTTCAATTTGAAATTATTATGTTCTATTTGTCCTGTCCTGTTGTATAGTACATTAGACTTATTAGGACATACAAAATTACGTTTCATTATAGATACCTCAACCAATAGGTTTTTATGAATTAAAATTCTAAATTCCTCTAATAATATCTGTCTAAGCATGTATTGGTATTCCATATTAAGAGTTACATTGCTACGAGATGAAAGGCATGTGTTTCGATTCCTTATAGTTAAAAGTGCTGTTACATTTTTTTTCTGTTACCTTACTTGTGTCCATATCAATAGGATTATGCAGTGCAAGTCAATGAAAATATATGGTTGAAGGTAACAGAATTCTCTATGTGGCAGCACAAAAACAAAATGGCGCTCAGCGCATTTGCCAGCATCAAGTACCTAAACATCAATTTTAGAGTTATTATAGGATTAATTAGATTAAGAATAAGCGTGCCACCAACACCCAAACCGACGTTTCTGTAGGCGTTCCGCTGGTGATGTTTTATTTAATTTAACATTTGTTTCGTTCGCATCTATAGGCATGTTAGACACTTTACAATTGGCTTTTATTATTTTCAAAAACGCAATTCTGCATGACTTAGTCATGCACGGCCCCCCTCAGAGGCGGATTAAATCGAGCGCCCCAGGCGAACACCTCACCGTCGCCCCACACTTGATTAAATATATTTCGCGCGCCCCTTTGGAACCGCGCGCCCCTAGGCATTCATCTTCATGGATAATCCGTCTCTGCCCCTTTGAATTTAAATTTGAAGAAATAATACGTGTTTTTTTCCCTTTCCACAATTGTCCGTATTCGGAACTTGCGCGTGCGTGGAGGTTTGAGTAAGTCTGGTCGTTGTCTTCGGCATGGTTGCGTGCGAGTCTGTCGCTGTTAGTTTTGATTGGTTTTAAACACAATGATGTTAGATGTGAAGAAAGTAAAATAACCGATTTAAAAAAAACACAATTTTTAAAATATTTTTTTATAAAAAATATGTATATTTCCGGAATTATTTAGCCATATCGTAGGCTGACAATTTAATTACACAAAAAAAAAAACATTATTGTCATGTTAATGAAATATTTTTCTTGTCACAAAGGCGTTTCTCAAAAACTTGTAATGCCAGCGGAAGCCTCTTTCTTACAAAAGGAGTTGAAAAGAGGCTATTGGCAATTCTTCAGCAGAACTGGTCAGCAAATTCCACCCTAATCCCCCAAGTATCTAAAAAAAAAAATACCAAAAAAAAAACATAAAATAAACTAGTTATACATATAAACATACTTTTTTAATGGGTCGCATAGTAAAGGCACAGTACACACCTAGCAATTTGTCAAACCTGCTGCACTTGCATGAGACAACAAATCATTCTGATTTTCTTTCATTCTAACCATAGCTTGTTGTTTAAAATTGCTAGGTGGGTGAAGTGTCAATGACGTTAAAGATCTGTTCTGACATACGAGGGTGGAATAAACTACCTACCGATATACCCTTATTACGAAACAAATTATTTAATTAAATATTTTTGTTTACCCCGAAGATGGTTTATTTTTCCATTATATTCTTTCTCTGTATCATATCGTTTACCTACCGATATACCGTTGTTATCCAGAAGAATACCTTACCCATAATATGACAATTATAAAAAAATAACATCATATCCCCAACGTCAATGTGTTTAAATCCGTTTTTGGTCTGATTTTGTCCCACATCTGTCACAACCATGGACGTAGTTAGCTAGATATCCCGTTTGGTCCGTTGTCATATGTTATCCCCTCCAGTATTCAGTATTGGATGTTTTCTGCGCCAGTCGCCATTTTGTGATTGTTTTTGTTCTATTACTTTGACGAAAAAGGGTTGTCACTTTTGAATATCTTAAAAGATGTCTCTCATTAAGTGAGCAGGTTATAATTATGAGGTTCTCAAAAAATTGTATGCCCAATTAGCGCAAGTTGTTAAAAAAATATAACTCAAGTGTCCGTTTTGTGACGAAAATTCACATTAAAGGAACGTGTTTTATGATATCATTTATAAATTGATAAGAAATAGTTATTTTCTTACAACTTGACTAAATTGTCGTCACAAAACTGACACCGAGTGAATTTTTGTTTTATAACTAGCGCCAATCGGGTTTTTGGTCTTAAGAGAGTTTCCACATAATATGAACTGACTATGTGCGGCAGCACTCAAGTGTGAGGTGTATTTAACACTTAACCAAGTATGTGAGGTGTCAAATATATAAAAAATACAGCTTCGCACGCTCTGGTGGATATATTCCTTGTAGCTCAAGTTTTAAATATAATTATCATTAAAATAGTAAATTTAAAATAAATAACCCTTTTTTATTAAAGATACTTTCGACCTTTTTCAGCTCTCTCATTCTGTCTTCCAAATGATATGAATTACTTTTTTAGCATGGATTTTCGAAACTTTTTGTTTAGTTTTATTTTAGTTTAAGTTATAAGCCTTATCGATTTAACTTTTTAATTTACGCAACGCCTTAACTTCACTGTTTTTTTTTAGCAATGCTTTTTTGAGCATTTTAGTGGTTTTTTTAATCACGTAGCTAATATTTTATTTACATTGGTTTTAATAGCATTGTTGCGGTGTTTTTTATTACATTTCTTTCCGGTTATGAGTATTATTATTAAGAAATCAAGGACCTAGCTTGTTTCTAGCAGCATTGCTTGTGTCTTTAAAGATTCGAAAAGTATTATATATTTATTTTCGGAAATATCAAACACCTCAACAATGCGTCCTTTAATTTTAATTTATTTATATTAATACTGTGAGCGTATCAGCACGGCTATCACAGAACGACCCGCGTTCTGTGTCGCGGCGAGATAGACTAGGCGTCTCTTTCTAATGATGACGCTTAGAAAGAGACGGATAGTGTATGTCTCCGCGACACAGCTCGCGGGCCGTCCTGTGATAGCCGTGCGAACATTCTATCCCTTTAAGGTCTACCATACAATACAAAATGGTATTTGAATTTGACTTTATTAGTGTCCGTCGGAAATAGAGTTGAATTTCATTTGTTTCAAAACGAAACAACACAAATGCAACTCTAAACCGTTCGAAAATGATTTAAGGGGCTCCCATACGCCAATGACCTTCGATCTGAATCCCTTAGTTTTCTAATGTTTTTTGTAGCTTATTATATTAACAACAACGGCGTTAACCTTTAAGCAATATAGTATCCCATATTTACTTCAAAGTTCATTGTTTTCGAGATATTTGGCATCAAAGTTGAACAATTTTAGGCCAAAAAACGGGTTTTCTGGCCGTAACTTTTGTGTTAATAGGTTTAAAATGAAAACCCTGGAGCAGTTTTAAGAGACGTCACAGACGAACCTAAATATGTAGATTTCGTATATGTTAGATCTTTCACGTCAATAGAGATACGAAATAAGTGTTTTTTTAGACAATGTTTAAAAAAATCATACAAAATGAAGTATTCATTTGTTTCAAAATCCGGTGGACGAAAAAAGAGAAAAGATTGAAGAATCGATAGCCGTTTGATTTATAATTCTTTCTATAGTGCAAAAGTAGGAGATACGATTCAAAATTTGTCAAATATCGATGAAAACCGCGGGTAGCCCCTTAAATTATTTTATGACTTTCTCCTATCAGTAGTTTAAGAGACCGCAGTAAACTCGGCCGAATTTCACCTACCCATATAAACGGAGTTTCGTTCTCATTTTAAAACTACGTGTTGGATTGTGACGAAACGTTGCATATGTATACAATGACATGAGGTGTATCTATGTCTGTAATTAGTTTATATGGTTCCAGTTTATAAAACAAACGAAATACAGCAAAAACAAGTTTTGTATGAAAAACTTAAATTCGCTGTATTTTTTTTACTATGGTATCTGAAGCTACATAAACTAATTACAGACCTGGATATACTGTAAGTCTATTATGTAAATTATTAATTAAATAAATACCTCATGTCATTGTACATGCAAAGTTTCGTAACAATACAACACGTAGTTTTAAAATGAGAGCGTAACTGCGTTTGTATGGAGAATCGAGCTTACTGCGGACTCTGTACTTTTAAATTTCCACACTGTATATAGTACCAAACGGTTATGGAATGTGGTATAGCTCACAGTATTCATGTAAATGGGAAGATGCTTTACAAGATTCTAACGCGATATGATTTTACCTTTTTTTCTGATGATTCGACACGGGTTGCATCAGCTGTGGTCTCATATGACTCAGACGACGACGACTACGGCGATGATGATAATGATAAATTTATTCTGCAAGTAGGCCGTAATGTCACTTTTACAAGTCAAAATTCTAGAGAAGAAATGCCGAAACAAACTCAACAGTCAGTCATTTTAAAAAAAGCTTATTACAATGATAGTTCTTAACCTACTTAAAATAAGTGAAACTGAATATGAATACAAAGAAAAAAAAACATCATAATGCGTTGTTCTACAAGAACACATGTCCGAATAAGCTATATGAATAATTAAGCTATTTTGGGCTCTGGTTTGGGCCTTTTCTGATAATGATGATGCATGAGGCATGTGTCACCTGAGACCACGGCCGGTATAACCCGTATAGAACGTCAGAAATAAAAGTACCTATAACTACTATCCAAAGCTATAAGAGTAATTCCGTCCAACGAGCACAAGCAAAAACGACTGTGTGGTATGTATATAAAGTCTCTTTTTGCTTGCGTTTTATCTACTCTTACAGTTTCGGACGTACAGCAGCAGAAGTAGCAACGCAAAATAACTCGTTCAAAATGATCTAGACACTTCTTATCCTCTTGGCATTAGAGTCTGAGCATTTGGCCCGCTTATCAACCTTTACTGCTGACTGTACTAGACAGTCGGTAGCAAAAGTTGCTGAGCAGTTCTAGAGCTCAAAATGGTCTACACACGAACTCTAGTGTCAAGGGAATAAGGATCTGTGTAGGTCATTTTGAGGGTGTCATTTTGCTTAGCTACTTCTGATGCTGAATGTATCTATACGTATCGTGGCAAATCATGGTCCCTATGACAGCTGTCATTTCAGTACAATTTTACGGAGATGACAGTCAATCAAGATTCGCCGCGATGTGTATAATTGTCGCGTTAGAGCCATGTAAAGTAGTCTTTTAAATAAAAAGATGTTCATATAATAATGATAATTTGTATGTATAGCCCTGAAACACTCTCCGTCGAAGAGGAAAAGCATCAGTAAGCCGGCCAGGACTCAGGAGGAGGTCGACACGCCAGGTATGTTTTTTTTTTAAATATACAGCGTGTGCGAGTTATTGCTTTTTGGATACAGGAGTTACAAATTTGAAGGATTTGTTACACAGAAAGCATTCGGACTCATGTCAGACAATATTTATGTAGCGTCCTATTTTAACAACGTCACATTGTCGCGATTGGGTCTCAAGGGAGCAAAATGATTATAATTATTTACGGCGAGGGCGGTAGGAATCCTGAGTAAAGCGAAAGATTCTACAATAGAGTCCTCAGTGTAGCGAGGGATGCTAAAGTAGAATCTTGAGTTCTGAGTGATTCAAGTGTTTGCGTCCATGACGGAAATAATTTTGCTACCGAGTGACACATTGTTTTTCACACTTTCTATGAAGAATGAACAATGACTTTTTCTGGACTGAACTGAATAACAGGTGTGAAAAGTAAATGATCTAGATTTATGGGTTGATAAGCGGTTTTCGTTCATGTTCATAACGACTTGACAAGTGATTCGTTTTAAACATATACGAAAAATCACATGTTCTTTGGCTAGAGACAATGCTTTCAGTGTTTATAAGTTCCTTTTCATGTAGTTTCAAATGAATCGACTATTGAAAAAATATTGAACATAGTGAGTGTGCTTTTTGATATAGAAAGGTGGAATTATGGGATGGTATAGTACTAAATAATTCGAAAGTGAGAGAAAATATATAAGTTTTCTTTAATCATTCTTAACGTAATATTCCGTATAGTATTCCAATAAGATTCCGCACTCGTTTTAAGGCAGTTGCATATTTTTCACGAAACACCAAAACCTAATTGTGTATGAATTTCTTCATGTTTATTTTATATGTATTTTTATACATATTATGTTTTAAGTCGATTCATTTCAAAACCTACCCGTCTAACCCACTAACCCCAAGTATTTAGTACCTACTCTTTATTTTTTAACAGTAGTTACCCCTCCTAATAGTGAATGCGATTGGTACCCCTATATTATTATACATTTCAGTTTATTTTCTCCCCTCCCTTTCCCTTCCTTTTTTTTTAATTTGAAGTATTTCCGCGGTCGCGTGTGTTGTGACGACGCAGCATGGAGTGAGGAAGATAAACTGAAATGTACCAAAATACTGCACTAAATATACGCCTACTGTTACACAGGACGAAAGTACAACAAACCTATCAAAGACTACAATCCAGACTTGATGAAGACGACTAGACTATCGCCCAGGTCTTCCCTAAGATCCAGTCTGAGTGATTTCACGGACACAACCATATCTACCTGGAATCAGAGACATCCACAAATACCAACGGAGTACCCTTCAGTATTATCCGACAGACTCAAAAATCTAGACCGAGATCGCATTTTCCAGCGCAGAATAGACTTTGACACCTCAAACTTAAACCCAAGAGATCCTGGACCTTCGTACCTAGACAACGTGTATAGAACCACGATCCAAGATAGAATGGACAGTCTATCCACCCAACTGACTAAAGTCCTCAGCACTGGCGCAGGCAGTTCTCACATCAATGGAAGTCTAGCTGACAGCGGCATACAGACAGACAATACTAGCACAAGCGTACCACAGATATACATAGACACTCAAATGCCAGGCAGTCCTGTCAAAATACTAAAAGATGCAGCGGTCGACACTAGAAACGAGAATAATCTACAGGACATACCATTTATAGACGACGATGAAGATTTGAGTAAAAGGCGGATCGTTCTAGAAAAACATAAATCCATGTCCAACATACCAGAAAAGGTTGAAGACGAAACTAAATTCGAGAGGCTTTCCAACAGCTACAACAGATCTAAATCGCCGTCTTTCATCGAGAAATTCAAGAAATTCTTCACTGACATCGGCCTGGTTAAAGCAGAAAGCGCAGACATCACTACTGAAGCTACAAACCAACCAACCACCAGCACTTTGCCCAAGAGCTTGAACTCTAGTTATAGAACCAGAAGCGTCACGCCTACCAGGAGTTTAGAAACGCGAGAATCCTCAACGCTACCCAAAGACATGAGGTTCAGAAAAGTGCGGTCGACGCAAACAGTTTACATCAAACAAGAATCTCCATTAGTCATGAAGAGAGACCAGGAAATGCAGACGCACGTCTCCGTCGTGAAACTAAACGGAGACGAGTCTCAGGAATCGGAGAAGGTTATAAGGGATGTAGTTTACATTAGCAGTATCGAAAACGCTGAGATATATAGCACTAATGATAGTGGGAGTACCATAATAGTAGTGCCGCCGGCGGATTGAGATGTACATCTCAATTTTCCGGTATAATGTGTGTCGTTTAATTTTGTTGCGTGTCTAGATTTGAACACTCGACATGCAGACGTGATTAATCACAAATTGTTACGGTTGAGGTACAATATTCTAAACAGAAGTACAGATTGGTGAATTTTGTATGGAAGGAAAATTAGGGCAATTTTTAGGCGAATAGTACAGATAGTGAAGGATTAATTAGGTAAGTAAAATTGAGTCTTTGATATTATGTACCAAAATGTATGTTTTTCAAAATATAAGTCAATAGGGGAGCTCAAAATATTGAAATACACACGACGATATCAGTTAAAAGTAAATTTTGTAATTTGTATCATTCTAAGACTTTGTATTCCTGTTTAAAATATTGCAAACTTGACAACACTTGTACACTATACACGGTGGAATTTAATCGGTGATCAGGAATCCAAAAATCTTAATTATTAATCTACACAGAAACCAATAAGTGAGATCTCGTGCAATATAGCTCACAATCTAATTAATCACACTTAATTAACATCGGTAAAATGTACACTGACTGAATAAATGGACACCCTACTTTTATTGAAGGGAAGTTACTCGTAAGTGTACATACGTCAAGCAATGAAGAAGAAGCAAGCGATTTGTTATGAATTTGACAATGACAAAATGACAGCTTATTGCTCATTTATGTTTTGAGTTTCTATGGCTGATAGTTTGAAAAGAGGTATTAAACTTTTCAGACTAAACCATTAGTAGGGTGACAATAAATTTTAATTAAAATTTAATTTCAACATAAAAATTAGTTATGATAAAATAAAACTTGGTTCCACTTAAGTACTACATAAACGTGACCGCCATCGATTACTGAATTAGAAAAATGGGTTCCTGTTCACCGATTAAATTCCACCGTGTATACAAACGCACAAACTACCCCGTGTTATACTAATACAGAAATAGCTACATCTTTTAAAAGCATTACCTTTATATTAATAAGCACAACACAAAAATAACTCAATTTTAGTGCTTTATTTTCTACTTGAAATGCCGAGGCAAGGTAAAAAAAACACTAAGAATAGGAACCGCACCAAAATAACACTAGAATCTCTAAAAGCAGCGCATAAAACGATTATATGCACTTGTAACAGGGTTCAAAATTGAATGGCAAGCGGCTACTAAGAATTATGCAATCCTGGTCACGGCACCACTGAATTGTAACGACTCCTCACAAAGGTCCATCATGGAGACAGGGACGCAGTTATGCGTTGGAATGCGTTGTCTTTCTCCGTCTAACGCATAGTTCTATACAGAGAATAATATAGAAACCAAGCTAAGATACGAAGCTATATGCTACTGGTACAAAAACATAACTATGTTCTGGTGGAAAAAGCTCATAGGAGCAAATTCAAAAGTTCAAATATGATCAACCCTCGGAAAATGACAAAATTTTTGCAATGTATATTAGACTGAAAATACGTAAAAAGGGTTCTTCTCAGAGGTTCTAAGCAGGTTTAGACAGTTGCTTGTGTATTTGACTCCCAAGTTTAAGCTGATGTCCCAATATGTATATGGGATTTTATTATTCCACTAATTGATGATGAAATAATAATGTCTGTTGGTGTTCGCGATTGTTCATTATATAACAAAAAATGATACAGATTTGTATCGCGCATATTAAATGTTGCACCTTTATCTTTAGAGTCCATCGCACGTCTTTCGATTGCGGTAGAATGGGACAAATATATTTTGTCTTTTAGTAAATCTACTGTAAGTTCTATTAGATAAGGGCGCACAGTGAATGTCCAAGATTTGTATAAATTTAAGCCTTATTACAACGGAATAAGGTGCACAATTGTACACATATCTTTGACGTTGATCATACAGTGATATACTCGATATAAATCCGTTTATACAAACATGTCATAAACTGAACGAAATAAGGCTACATATTCATGACATTCCTTATTTTTTCGAATAAAAAGTATTGTTAATGTCACAAAATAATTTATTTAATAAAAGTGCCTTTCAATACATAAGTTTTTAAATAAATTGCCTTTATAAACAGAATATAAAGAGTTAGAATATTTTTGTAACTGTATGTCGATGTTTACAAAAATATATTTTAATGGCGCTATTATATTATGGTTAAGTCCAAATGAAATGTGAATCGTCAAAAATATTCAACACCTTTTTATTATTATTGTATTATGTGAATAATTTTGACAAGTGACATGATTATGTCTATGTAGATTATTAGAAAAAAAATGTATGTATATAAAGTTTTAATAAAATACGGCGTAGATGAAATACTTGTTTTACTCCCATCCTTAATATTTTTATAAAAATTAATGTACCTACACTTTTACCAGTTAGTTACATATTCAAGAATTTAGCATCGCGACATATTATTATTGTAAGTAAAATTGGTACTAATTTGGCAAAATATTCCTTATTCACTAACTGCACTTCATCTTCCAAATATTGTCTTTGAGTTCTTACGGGTAAGTCTAGAAGTATGAGAAATAATAATCATGAATTGTTTATTTCTTATAGATTCCGATGTTCCCATACTGACCCATCGGATCACTGATTAGTATCACAATTGTACATAGTATTATTTAACAACTAGTGGACATAATATATTGGTTGACAGAATATTTATTCACCTATTTAAAAATAATAAGTGGGTCCATTAACTTTTTTGTCCCCATGTTTCTATAATGTCTCATAGTCACGCCTGATTTGAACTATGAAGATTCATCATATAACGGGGCCAGTAAATAACACCTTATTCTAAAAATTAATTCTATTATAGGTAAATAGAGTAAATTTTTAGTATGAGGTGGCCAGTTATTGACGATTTACCCTATATGGGACGCAGTGCACGTTTTAGTTGAATGACCATTTCATTCTGCATACACGTTTTGAAGCAGCGTTTTAAATGTCCTCTGCCAAGCTCCGATATTATTTTCTATCAACACAATTTGTTGATGTTCAGTAGTTTAATACTAATTTTTAGAAGAATTATATTAACTCGACCTGTTCGTATGTGTATATAAATATGTAAGTAAGTCTTCCGTCAAACCATTTCGCAGCCTTAATCTTGGAACTGAATTTTGAACCAGTTAACTTCAACCAATTGAGCTGAAAATTTGGGAATAAGTTAAGTTTGGATGGCAATTCAATATGGTACCATCGAGCTGATCTGATGATGGAGACGGAAGGTGGCCATGGGAGTTCGGTGTTTAACCGACGTAACCCTGTTGAGTTTGGGCTAGTTAGAATCGTCTCAATGGGTAGTTGATGAAGGTATACAGAAAAGTACAATCGGCAATAAAAGCATGTACCAAAAATTTTATTTTTGACAGACTTATTACTAGAATAATTAGAGAACATTATGCATACAGGGTCTTTGTTACTTATTATAATCCGTAAACTGGTGTTAGGCACTTAAGTAGTCTTAATGCAAATTCAGTGTGTGTAAAAGGATCGCTATCTTCGAGTCATTTTGATTTGAACCGGTTCAACCCACGTTTTTTAAAAATCTTATCTGTCAAAATATGATGTGTTAAACGATATTCTGTCAAGCAATAAAATCTGTCACGACCACTGTCCGCTTTGTCATGGTTTGTCACTAAACGTATATATATTATGTATACTTTCACGCTACTAATGGATTAGGAGCGGCAAGCTCAAGCGGCGTGGCCGGTATGAAAGCAGGTGAGGAATTATTAATATTATATATGTTTATTTTAGTATATGGCATACAATGTGTAACAATGAAAGGCCAGTGTTTTAACCCATAAGGGTTAGGGTACACCAGGGGCAGCTTTACCTATAGTGCAGGGTGTGCCTTGCACACAGGCGCGGCGGTCCTAGGGGGCGCCGAGCGCCTCTCGCCGGGCGCGCTAACACTGCGCTAAGGGAATTATTTATATATTTCAAAATATTTACACAGCATTACCGATCACTTAAGTCTAATACACTGTGAACCGAACATCAATTTAAAAGAACAAAGCTATAATAATAATAATAAACTACGTACACTAGAACGCAAAAGGAATGATTGCACACGGGCGCTACATTGGCTAGAGGTGCCCCTGTGACACATTAAACTCTATAAGAAGCTCAACCATAGCAGATAATTATGTAAAGCAGTAATACAAATCCATAGAAACGTCCGATGCGTCGCAATTACACAAATACGCGTCGTTATAATAAACTTAAGCATAAGCCCGGGTAGTCCGCGTGCCGCATATGTGTGCGTAAACTGGTTCGAAATGGAGCGCAGGTGTAAAAAGGTCTCGGAGACTCTAGTTGAGATACTGCCTCAGCCAATATGTTTACTGTGGCTCAACTTTGGAAATGAGTCAAAATAGACAAACATATCTGTTGCTGGACTAGATTATATCACGCAGTACATGGCGATTTTACTGGATAACTATGCTATTATAGATAAATTATTCTACATGTATGGTTGTATGTATATTTTTGTGTTAAAATATTGATCTTTCACTATGTTACATGGGCATTTTCAAATAATTCAGTACCCAATTAGCGTGAGTTATCTTATCAAACATAAATGAACTGTCAGTTTTGTGACGACAATTAAGTATTCAAGTTCGTCTAAAAAAGAACTTTTTTCTTTTAAATTTATAAATGTGCTTTTGAATTTTAAATGTGAAACTAATTCATTTTCACATATTTTGTATGCTTAACTTTTGTCACAAAACGGACACTGAGTTAATTTGTGTTTAACAACTCACGTTAATTAAGTACACAATTTTTTGAAAATGTTCACATAAGTGTATACTAAACCTATACGAGGGTTGCCTTTTATATTTCGGGATTTGAATAAGCTAGGGTTGCCATCGGTCAAATGAGGTTTGAAAAGTGTAGTTCAATATCGTATCGGTTACCATGGAATTGAATCGCGAACATTTTCGGGCGATTATTTTGGTATCCACCACGAATAACGAAAATGTTCGCGGAGCAATTTCATGGTAGCCGAAACGATATTTTTTCAAATGATAGTTAAAAACAAAATACGATCGCGTCAAAACTTTATTTTCTTAATATTGCCGCCAAAATGTTTGAACTACACTTTTTAAACCTCATTTGACCGATGGCAACACTAGCTTATTCAAATCCCGAAATATAAAAGGCAACCCTCGTACTAGTATCTACATAATATTGTAGGTCGGTCATGCTGTAACTTTTTTAACCAGTAAATTCCCTGTGCTTGCGAAAATGTTTTGTACATTATTTGTACTTTAATATTTACTCGAGTATAACCAAACATCATCATGCTTTTTACATGGGAATTTAATGAATGCTTCGCGACTTTTGCTTTGTAGACTAAAATAAGAAGTAAAATAACGTTCAATGTACGCTTGAGGTCATAACTATGTACCTTTTATAACTTGAATGGAATAAGGAGAACCGATCTGCATATTTTACGCACTCCGCTGTATATTTAGTAGCATAGGCTACCTAATGTCGGTTTCAAGAAGCTACACGTTATTATTTTCTAAGTTTAAACTAGCAAGACAGAGGCTCTTGACCAATAACGACTGTTATTTTTTTTTAATTAAATTTTTATGGCCTGGATTCAAGTCCTTTAAGCCAACAATAACGACTGGCCATTTGACCAGAGTTGCCAGTTAAGTTTTATAAAATTGTGACAAGCTTTGTGTAACGAGGCAGTAGTGACAGTTAACCAACTACTCGCGGGTTTTTGAAAAGACGTTATCATTTTCCCTTGCTTGAAGATGTCTATGATTCAGGTCCTATGTGATCGTCACTGTGAAAATGATATAGCCTTTACGAATTACGAATGAAAATGAACTGAATGATGAACATGTCTATATTGCCGTGTGCAAACGAAATTGTAAACTTATTGTCATAAATTCTGGTCTTTTCCACGCTGCTATGACCTTACGGATCTTTACTATTGGGTATCACTTTGATTATTTCACCTTCCTTGCGATGCATGCACACACTGACGCACCAATCCACTCATTCACGGTCAAGCTCAAAATAAAAAATATAAACACAAACATGTAATTTTGGACATGTAAACTAACCGTACAAATAACACTGTGCCAAATATCAATAAAACTTTTACTGTACATATCGCTTTTTAATTCAGTCTCACTGTCTGACGTCACCGCGCACTTTACGCCGACCTCCGTGACGTCACCAGTGTCCACTGCAGCCAAAACGGTCCTGCAGTCTTCGGTTAAGACTACGGCCGTGTCCGAGCCAGACGTAGCGTTCCCAGCAGTCTTAAAAGGGTCGCAAAAGCAAAGGGTTCCCCCGCCCGTGCCCCCTAGAGGTTCCCCCAAGGCAAAGCGTGGCGGTGGACACTCCCAATGCAGTATTGACGCTAAAGGTGACTATCATTTAAGCATTTCCGTCAATGACATTCCACCACAGACACCGATCACGAGTAGCGATGACGATTTTGTGTTCTACGGGCATGATTTTAAGTTCCAAAAGCCTGTTGCATGCCGTGTACCGCCTTCTATATCTGACCATTCTGTTAGAGTGACCAAGTTAGTGGCCTCTAACTCTTTTTTAGACTTCGCTGAAGAGGGAGACAGTATTACTGAGAGGTCGCATCCTGGGAAAGATCTGATAGCCCAAACGACAATGATGGCCAAGTTTAATATTGATAATAAAATAAGAGAGCATTTAGATTCTGGGGAGTATGACGATACATCGTTTACTGAATCGAGCAGTGAAGATCAAATCGTGGTCCATGAGATTATTGATGAGGTTGATGTTGAAGAACCTTACAATCCTAAATCCCGACAGTCAAAGAGCCCCTCACAGTTTCTTAAAGGAGTTGTTAGTAAAGTAGGAGATAAATTGGCGAAAAAACCACCAATTAACATTGACAGTGGTGAAAAAGCAAGTGTGCATAACGTGAAGTCTTCAGATTTGATTTTTGCGGCGAAATCTCTGAAAAAGACGCCCCGCTCAGATAAAGATTTAAATAAACAAGGCATACAAGAAGATGTTGAAGCAAGAGTAGATAAACATGGAGCTAAAGCCGGAATCATGTCCGGATTAACTAAAAGGTTAAACTTCAATCAATCGAAAAGAGACAAAAACCGCCAAGAAATTAAGAAACCTAAACCAAAGATAGAAATAAAGACATATTCAGAAGAACATTCCAAAGGAATGACCAAAGACGAAGTAGTATGTCACAAGAAAGCTAAAACTAAGATAGACATGTTTCAAAAGCACATTCTTAAGGTGCAGACTGATTCTGAAAATAGCTCACGAAGGAGTTCCATTTCATCTTCACAAGACAGTAAGAGGTCTAGAAACGTTATGGACACTATTAAAATGAAGAGTGACCTAAGAGTTAAAGAGACAAAGAAACTTTTCGAACCAATTGAATACAGTCATGGGAGTTCAAGCTCTATTGACAGGAAGGTTTATTCTTTAAATACTACTGCAGTTAGTCCCGTTGTCTCCAAGTCTTATACTGGCAATGTGCACGACAAAATCAAGAAGTTTTCACAAGACACATCCTCTGAAAAACCACCTGACAAAGTGCCAAGGAAGAAGAAAGGAAGCTTCAAAAAGAGATCAGACAAAAGAAAGTACAGGATGAAGAAAGACATAGAAGAAGTGCTATAAATTGAAAAACAGATTAAGTGCCAAAGGAAAAGGTTTCAATAAGAGAAATATCTATCGAACGAAGAAAATTATTTTTAATAATAATTATTATATAACGTTGGCGTAAAAAGAAAATTAACAAGGAATTAATAGAGCGATTGACTAAATGTTTTTTGATAAAGTAGAAATAGTTTTTATTTAGCATGTCGTAGATTGTGTTGTGATTTGCATTATTTAAGAGCTAAAACTGCCATTCGTTCCGTGTTATCTAACAGTTCCTAATTTTAGTAGATTTTAGTATCACTAGTACCTAATAGAAGACATTATTACGTGAGATTTATTAGTAGTAATGCAATTACCTATTACTCCATTATTTAAATGGCACGTCGTTGCCGAATTAATTTCTTTAACATTCCTAAATATTAGATTATTGATAAATGTATCCTCACGTAACAAAATTATATTAGTTATACCTAGAATTTATTGTTTGTTACCTTAATTGTCCTGTTTTTTATTTGTTTCTTCCTAACCTAACCTTCCTCATCATCCAACCATCGCAATCTCCTAAGATTAGATTTCGATTAAAACTTCTAAAACGATTTTTGTACATTGATATCTCTTACCTTCTAAGTACATGTATTTTGGATTTGGTAGTATAGCCTTTATTCATAATCTCTGTAAAATACCTATTAGTTTTATTTCCTAATCCATTTTAGTAGCTATAGATGATCCATCAAGATAAAAGTTGATGTCTACTTCAATACACGTTACGCCAAACGCCAAATCTTAACACAATCATCTACATTTCACTCATCCTTAACTAGTCCTACCACCAAGGTGCCCAACTTAATCGACTTTGTTCTCACAGCCTAACCTAGCTACCATGAAATCGTATCAATTTCTGTTTCATTTCAAGTTCATGCAACTCAGCCTCATAGAATTAACGTTATCATCTAATTAACCCAACAGTTCTTAATGCAACCAAGCATCTCTCTTTACTCATGATTTCCTTCAGTCTGACTACCTCCATCAATCCCAACTCCATTCCTAAAGTCTAACCTCATCAGCTACAAAACCGCCTTCAACTATAAACTAGTGTTATTAGTAGCTAGAACATCAATCGTATACACCCTAAAAGTGACCAATCACGTCGCTCTAAACACCAGCACATGACACTCGAACACCTCACCAAACTACCCTGCTCCAATCACAGTAGTAACGCTAGTTTCCATCCAGCCATGCCGTCGTGCTGCTCCACGCCGCCGCCGCCGTTCGAGGAGCACCCGCCCGCGCGGACGAGCCGGACGAACTCGTCGTCCACCACGTCGTCCAGCGCGTCTGGGAGACGGCGTGGAGCGTCCAGTGCGGCGAGCGTGATGACGACGTCGTCGGCGTCCTCGCTCGCGCTCACGCCTGCTGCGTTGAGTAGCGCGAGGAGTAATGAGGCCAGGTAATTACGCTTCCAAATGACGGTATGATTTGTTTTTTTAGGAGCGTACTACGCTACGCGTGGTCTTAAGGGGGTGCATTGAAAATTATCGCGTGCTGTGCGCCGTTCTGACTAGATTAAGAAACAATAAGGTCTGATTTTCAGATAAATTATTCTTGACTATATGATTGTTTATCTGATTTAATCGATACATGATTGCCTAAAGTTTCCTCGATGGAAAAAAACCAAAGTTGGGTCTTTATTTTCCTTTTTTTATTTTATTATTTTCCTTCCTCAGCCTACTCAAACAATACATTATTTTACGACATTCAAGTTAATACTACAGTATTTTATCTCATCTAAAATCTCACTTAATGAAATACATATAAGTAAAACTTCACTAAGTTAGGTACTTATCGAAATTTGTCCAAAAAAGCGATTCCCGAAGAGTGTTGCATCTCTTTTTCTCGTGCGCGGAAGTATCTGTCTCTATCAAGGGGGCGTGGTCGACTCCAATCAAGGCATCTCCTTAAGAAGGAGCGGCTACGGCGTTCTTCACACTAAGGTCAGACATAGCCTGACACTTAAAGCCTCACACAGACTGGCGCGGCCTGCCCGCGGCGGTCAATAGTAAACTTGTCAATTGTTGTCAAAATTACTATTGACCGCCTAAGCAGCGCCGCGCCAGTGTGTTGCAGGCTTAAGCAGCGCGGGTAATTAGCACCTACGCTTTCAAATAGCGGTTAGAAGCGCTTTACTACGCCATTACGCTCTTATGATGGAGTGCCTACAGCGCCCTTTACACTATGAGGTCGGACACAGGCTGATACACGAAATTTGCTAAGCGCGCTTATTGCAAGGTCGTCGCTAATCATATTAAGCCGGGTCCGCTGCACCGTGTTTTCGATGTTTTTAAACATCTAACATGTCATCCGTCAGTTACGGCAAACAAATAGGGTATTGTTTTGATTGGCAAAACATGTTAGATGTTTAAAAACATCGAAAACACGGCGCAGCGGACCCGGCTTTACTAAATACATATAATATGGCAATACGCCTTACAAATATAGACAGGTGAATAGTAGACCATACACAAGACTGGCAGGAAAAATCGGTAGCATCGCAGCGGTGGCGGAGTTACTGAATATAACCGAAAATCCAGAGTTCAATTATCTGTCTACTACAGGGTGTATGTACCCTTTGGTATTAACACGTTCGCAACTAAAAACCCTCCTGGTAGGCACTCGTAATGTTTGCTCAGATGCCAGCTCAGCCTGCTAGGCGGGCAGTACTATAAATAAACCTACACGCCTAGCGAGTTCTGTCGGTTTCTGGTGTATGTATTGTTCCATTTTTAGTCCGGTTGCGAAAGTGTTAATGTCAATGGTAGAGTCACCAGCAATTTATATCTGCATAAATATCTGACACGGCTCTATTAGGGCATTTCCGACGTGTCAGATATTATTGCTTGCTATGTTATGGCAGATTTTAATGCTGGTGACTGTATTACTAAAGTTATCAAATGGTGAGATCGTAACTGCTTTCGCAGTGTGTGTTGGACCCCGCCGGCGTCCGTGGAAGGCTCAACCCCCACCTGGACGGAGGGAACCCCCAGCTTCACGGAGTCCAGTAGCAGCGAGCAGGGCATGGGGACAGGTATGTTTACAACACACGACCCGTCAGCCTAGTGGGGCACTCTGCCTACGAAGCTGATGGGTTCGAATCTCGTTAAGACTTTGCAGACTGCGTTTTTTAAGCGCGCCGCTGACGCGCTTTTGTGTCAATTTCATCATCATCATCATCATCATATCAGCCGAAAGACGTCCACTGCTGGACATAGGCCTCCCCCAAAGAGTGCCAAAGTGACCGGTCCTGAGCCACCCGCATCCAGCACTCCAGCAACCTTTACCAGGTCATCAGTCCACCTTGCGGGTACCGGAAGGCGCGGCGAGGGTAGCCCCCCCCCCCCACGCCCTACCTAAGGGCCAATATTTGTGTGATGAACATGAATATTTGTTTCCCAGTCCTGGATGATTTCTGCGTATTTGAGTAGCTATAATCTATTAAATTATGTATATCGTCTTCTAGTGCTGCAAAGTTAGCAGGTCTCTCGAAGCTGCATACTTGGTTATGCGGTACTGGTAATATTATGCGGTGGTGGTCCTAACAACATATTAAAAAAAAAGCGGCCAAGTGCGTGTCGGCCCACGCACAACGAAGGGTTCCGTGCCTATTAAAAAGGTCGTATCGTTACTGTTCGCTACTAGCCCGGGCTTGCAAGACTCTACTCGGTTAAAGCCAGGGCTGGGCCCGACGAGTTCCTGACCCGAGTAGAGGCCTGGACTAGAACGACCGGTATAACCCCGCTAAGCTATAGCTTCCAAGAAGCGTGGCATACCGAAGATGCGCCAGGTATCGGTCCGATACAACAAAACGTGCTTTTACCTTGATGGAAGCTTCATCCGCCGTTATCTGTCGGCCGGTGTATGTGTGGATGAATGGGTGAGTATATGTTGTGTGTGAGTGTCGAGGCCGTCGCGTGTCCTGGTGAACACTTCCTGGCTCCTGGATGATTAATCGCACCCGAATCCAAAACTACCGACACTAAATTTATCACTTCACTCACAGGCAACAACGAAACTCCTCGATAGGAGCGCCTGGCCTCAATTATGAACTGATTTCAATTAACATAAATCAAATGTCCCGAATGCCTTCACAAAACTCAAAATACAAATCAAAAGCATGGGTTCACTCCAACAAGGTCAAATTCTAGGTTATACTACTAAAAAATGACAGACGTCAAACGTCAAATAGTGACGTGTCTTTTTCTACCCAAACCATCAACCGAGTGATACCCGCGGTAAAAAGCCGGTACCGAACAATCCCCCGCTCCAGGCAGAGGAGCTCTGTCTGCTAATAAATGGGCAGGCGGGCTAAGCTCGCTACAGCTCGCTTCAAAACCGAATCTCCGACCATAACCTCCGCAACCCTGGGGACCCCGTCAGACCCATACAACAAATTTACAATGCGTCCACGACGCCAATACAAAGGTAATAAATTAGCTTCCTTAACTAGTACAAGATCTCCAACGTGAGGAGGATCAGTTTTGTCAGTCCACTTAACGCGCTGCTGCAAGATGTGCAAATATTGTAGCGACCAACGATGCCAGAAGCTTTGGGTCATCTGCTGTAGCAACTCAAACCGACCCAAGCGTGATGATTTTATCTCCCTGAAGGGGTACTCCGGCAGCGCGGTAAGGGGCTGGCCAATCAAAAAATGACCAGGAGTCAATGCTTCCAGGTCATTTGGGTCCGACGAGACAGGGCAGAGAGGGCGCGAGTTGAGGACAGCCTCAATTTTACAAAATACCGTAGCAAGTTCCTCGAACGTTAAAATCGTTTCACCAATAACTCGGCGGAGATGCGTTTTTGTAACTTTTACAACAGCCTCAAAAACCACCCCAATGTGGGCAAACAGGGGGATCAAATTGCCACTTAATGCCCATTCGAGACATTGCAAATCTTAAATTATCCTTATCACTATTCAAATAATTACAAATTTCATTCAAGTAACGGTCAGTGCCTTTATAATTGGTGCCGTTATCAGAGCGGATCAGAGATGGCAGTCCCCGGCGGGATACAAATCTACCTAGCGTCGCAAGAAACGCTTCCGTGCTGAGGGCATGAGACTGACCGAGAGGGGGGCGTGCAGCCCTAAAAGGCAACCGAGTAACAAAGCGACCATCAGCGAGGCGACCCGTATTATTCTGATACGACAATTCGCATTCTTGTTACGCTGGATCGACTCTGGGAGCCTTGGGGGGCTCCTCGACCTCCCAGAAACGCTGGACGGCGTCCGAGAGCGAGAGCCCTACGGTAACAATTTCATTTTCAACCCGTGGGACCAAGCCCCTCAACACGGGTCCAAAAAAGGTGTAACCA
The DNA here is from genome assembly GCA_947578815.1 of Epinotia ramella. Lineage (NCBI taxonomy): Eukaryota > Metazoa > Arthropoda > Insecta > Lepidoptera > Tortricidae > Epinotia > Epinotia ramella. Next base: position 9,251,320 of record OX388226.1, on the reverse strand, counting down.
AAAATGGTTTGCAAAGCCATCAAACCGCAGGGTTGTAAAACCCGCTTGTCCCCGGACAAGATCAAACCTAAAACATCAACACCCAAGAGCAGGTCTATAGGTCCTGGAACAAACCATTGGGGGTCAGCGGGGGTCAACTCTGACGTCAATTTCACCGCGGTAGGGGAGATAACCACCTGCGGGTTGCTGCCCAAAATATCGTTCAACACAACCGCTTTGGCCACAATGGCTGGCCCACAATTGACAGTTGAAAAACAAACATTAATTTCCCCCATGGAACCCTGCACCTGAAGGCCACCTATTCCGTGGATGACGGAGGGGCGGGGTCTACATGGGAGGCCCAATCTCTCCACCAAATAAGACGACGCAAGACAGCCCTGGGCACCCGAATCCAAAAGGGCACGAACTAACAAGGACTTCCCCATCGGGCCCCAGACCCTGACACAAACAGTTGGCAAGAGTACTGTTTCAGGGTGGGCGGCTGTGGTGGAGGAGCAGGCGGCAGCTACCTATTGGGGGCGTCCCTCATCGGGCCGCCAACAACCCTCATAGGCGCCGTCCTGTTGGGCTGGCACCGCCCAATTGGACCGCACCAGGTACTGGTCCGCCGGAACCTCAGGGCAGCGACCCGGGCGCGCCCAGGTCGACGCGTGGTACTCGGAGCGGCGTCCAACTTGGGGCGGGCGGCGTTCTAACCGCGGTCGTTCGCACAACGGTGGTGAGAATCTCCGAGGCGGGGAGCTGCGCTGAGCAGCAGCGAACCTGGCCTGTGGACGAGGAGATGGGGGAGGGGTACCCCCGCCCGTGGACGGCGAGCCCCGACGAGACTCCCTTTGGGGGTAATGGGGAAGCGGGCCCCCGCCCGTGGGGGAACGTCCCGCACCATCCAACCGATTACCCCCATTTTGGTTGGCGCACAACACCAGGTGGTGTTTCCCTTGGCAGTGCGGGCACGGTTCAGGCCGTGGGCAATCCCGCTGCAAATGCTGCCCCAAACAGGAGTAGCACCACCGGCGATCATTCGCGGTACCGCGCCGATCCTTCACCCTCTTGTGCAGGAACCTGGGGCATGCTGCAACCAAATGGCCATCATCCGTGCAATACACGCACCTTGGGGGCGCGTGGGCCGTCGCGTATCGGAGGGGCGAGCGGCGTGGCTCTACCACCCCTGGCTTAGGGGGGCGAGCAGCCACACGCCGCTGTTCCCGTGGAGGTCCCGCCGAGGGTCCCGAGGGGCCTTCAATCCCGGCGTTGTCCACCAACCGACACTCCTCCTCCAGAAAGGAGACAAGGTCCGCAAAACGTGGCAATTGTGTGGAACTGCCCCCACCGTGCTTATACTCAAAACGGAGCTTCAAGTCCGTGGGCAACCGTGACAAAACTATATGCAAGAGCATGAACGACCATTCATCCACCGGCAGGCCAAGTCGTCGTAAAGCATTTTTTTTTTTTTTTTTTGTTTATTTGCTTAACGTACAAGTACATGCAAATACAGGAATATAGCACAATTTACAAGTTACAGTGGTAGAAATAATAATAAGAAAGTCAGGTAAATTATTCATAAATGTCGTTATAAATAGCAAAGTAAGATACATTATACATTAAAAATAATAAAATAAAATAAATAGTCATTACAATTAAATCAGTCAAGTGCATTGGCAAAAAATTCTTTGATTGTATAATAGGGTCTATCTATAAAATATTTCTTTAATTTCTTGTCAAAGCTTCTTATGTCACTACATTGTTTTATTTCGTCGCTTAATTTGTTAAAAATTTTAATAGCAATATTGTTAAAGCTATTATTAAAGTGAACATAAGTGTATTCACTTTGTACCAGTTTATTTTGGCAATTTTGTTCATATAAATACACACAAATATAGTTCAAATTATTATCTAAACAAGCAATATCAATTTCCTATGTGTTTAGTACATACCTAAGAATTGAATTTGAGATTGCTATTGCTATGTTCAGTGACCAAGAAATTCACCAAATAATATCAAATCAACTATCAAAACAATTAGCAATGTATGCTATTATATCACTACAAACCAATTCAGTAATATTTTGCTATTTTAAATACAACTATGCCATCAACATTGTAATCCATCAAGGGTTAACCTCAAAAACGTTTTTTCCACAAATATCAAAATAATACTGTGAACCAGTCAAAGATACCTATTGACACGCACGGCCAGAGGCGTTTCAAAGAACCACGCCCTTGCTACCAAAAATTGTTCGCTACTAGCCCGGGCTTGCAAGACTCTACTCGGTTAAAGCCAGGGCTGGGCCCGACGAGTTCCTGACCCGAGTAGAGGCCTGGACTAGAACGACCGGTATAACCCCGCTAAGCTATAGCTTCCAAGAAGCGTGGCATACCGAAGATGCGCCAGGTATCGGTCCGATACAACAAAACGTGCTTTTACCTTGATGGAAGCTTCATCCGCCGTTATCTGTCGGCCGGTGTATGTGTGGATGAATGGGTGAGTATATGTTGTGTGTGAGTGTCGAGGCCGTCGCGTGTCCTGGTGAACACTTCCTGGCTCCTGGATGATTAATCGCACCCGAATCCAAAACTACCGACACTAAATTTATCACTTCACTCACAGGCAACAACGAAACTCCTCGATAGGAGCGCCTGGCCTCAATTATGAACTGATTCCAATTAACATAAATCAAATGTCCCGAATGCCTTCACAAAACTCAAAATACAAATCAAAAGCATGGGTTCACTCCAACAAGGTCAAATTCTAGGTTATACTACTAAAAAATGACAGACGTCAAACGTCAAATAGTGACGTGTCTTTTTCTACCCAAACCATCAACCGAGTGATACCCGCGGTAAAAAGCCGGTACCGAACAGTTACTAAAATTGTATGGCACTTACGTCCTTTTCTTTAAGGAAGGAGGTTTTTTAAACATATCTCAAAAACCTTACAACCGATCTTGTTGAAAACAATTTTCGCTGAAAGAATTTAATAAGCCCTATGTCTATGATTTTTTTCATATTTTTAAAATACACGGTTCAAAAATTAGAGGGGGGGACACACAATTTTAGTGGCTTTCGGGGCGATTATCTCCGACTCTATTCACTTAATCAAAAAAAATGCTGAGAAACCTTATATTTATTTTGAAAGGCTTATCGATTGATGTGCCACACATGGCCTTGCAATGAAATTTTTTTTTTTGACTTTCAGTTTTATGTATTGAGTGTACCCCTAAAAAATTTTTTTTTTAGTAATTTAATTACAAAACTACGTAGCGGCTAACAAAATACACCTATCCTCAAAATATTATTCAAATATACCTTATAGTTTTCGAGTAAAATGCCTGTGACATACGGACGGACAGACAGACAGACATGACGATTCCATAAGGGTTCCATTTTTTGCCATTTGGCTACGGAACCCTAAAAACAAAACTAGCCGTTAGCTTGCGATTTTTGCGATTTGACTGGGATTGGTCAGGTATGATTGGCCCTTTGTTGAGATTATACCGTCAAGTGCCGCCGACGAGATTAGGAAAAATAGGGGCTACTTTGAAATGCGTAATAGTACATTACGTACCTAAGGCGGTGAATTCGTGAATGCCCCAGATCGCAGGTGTGATCTGGGGCTTTACGAATTACCGCCCGTGGTGCGTACACAATTTTACGTCTTCTCCTGGGTGTGAAGGGAGATTTGCCGCTGCGCCCGTGGGCGGTAAATCTAACTTACCGCCCGGAGTGACGTAAAGTAATTTATACGCAAAATGGGCGCACTTATGGCCGGTTCCAATAATCAATCCACCGATAGTTTTCCTTACCGGCAGTTACATTTTGACAGATTACCCGTAGAAAATGTGTCAAAATGTAACTGTTGGTAAGGAAAACTATCGGTGGATTGATTATTGGAACCGGCCATTAGACGTCGAGTTGCGGAAACCCAGCCCGCGAATACCTACGCGTAAAGTAATTAAAAGAGCTCGCATTGACCCACTTAGCAAGGTGCATATTTGATGGATGTTCATTTTCATACAGCAATGCCACGTCAAACGTTCATACAAAAATGTTTCGTATTTAACTCATATTTCTTGGAAACCTTAAGAGCAGTTATGGTGTGATACAGGTGACTATGATAGGCTGATAGCTTAAATAATCGCCGTGTGTAACCTCTCCAAAATGCCGACCCAGTGTGACGTTAGCGAAAGCTCATAGTCACCCCAACTTACATTGCTTAATTTCCAATCCCAAATTGCAGGATATTCGATAACCCCTCTCCGCGGTGCGACCCCCTCGGAGGGGCGGCGCCCCCGCTCCCCGCGCGCCCCGCCGCCCCCCGCGCGCGCGCTACCTCCAACCACCATCAACTGTCTCACCAGCGAAGTGGTAAGTCCATATCTTTATCATACGATGTACGGAATGTCAGTATTAAGATCAACTCATTAGAGCCACCCGACCCGCACCGCCTCGCCTCGAGTGGTTAGCATTTTTTATATGGATTTGTACGGGCATGCGCTTACTACATCAACTCTGTAGTTAGTACAGTTCCGAGGCGAGGCGGTGCGGGTCGTGTGCCGGGTGGCTCTAATGAGCAGTGACCTTCAGTTTGTGCACTGAGAGAAGAAGGTTAACCATAACCACTTATATGGTATCATCGAGACCTTTCGAAGCACAAAAAAAAATTAAGCTTACCTGACCGAGTATCGAACGCCGCTCTCTAGATTCCCGATCCATTGAGTGGCGATTCGCTTCGAAATTCGAAAATATCTCTAATAGTTTGTTATTACTGTATTTTTCGAGTCGCCTCTGCATTTCAAAGTCACCCCGTTTTACAGTTTACGTTTGGCTGCCGAATGTACTAGACTTTTCGAATTATGCTATAATCAATGAAAAACATTCTAAAAATCAGTGAAAAATAATCGATGGTTGCGCATACACACAAGAATATGATAATTATAAAAAAAAATCTACATTTATTAGGTACTCTTCTTCTCTCAGTGGCAGACATGTCCACAATATAACGACCTTTCCGTTGCACAAACGTTCAGTAGCGATACTGTTCCATTTAATCAAAATCTGTTTTGTAATAAATGGTCACATTATTCGTTTTACTGCTATCATTAAGTATAAAAAAACGTTCATCGATTACGAAACTAAAACTTTATTCACTTAATTTGATTTCTGTAACACCGGTGGTCTCTAGCGGTTTGGAAACTTATAGATAACGCATTCAATATCAATAAATCTAATATAAAATGAACGAAGTTACGTTTTTGATGAACAGAGGTCGGAATTTTCGTGGCACTTTTGAGCTGTCATAGGGACTTCTCGTTTATCGACTACCGATATTCATAATTATATCGATAAATGATAGAATATATTACATTTATGAAACAAGATTAAAAGTAGAGGTAAACAACAGGCAGTCTTACCGCTAAAGAGCGATCTCTTTTAGATAACTTTTGAGCGGCTGAAATTGTTAAATAGGTAGAGATTTGCAATGAAAACAATGAAAAGTTAATAGTTAACAATGTTAAATTGAATCAGATCAGTTCAATGTTTTAACATTTATTAATTTCATGTTTTATAGTTGACTATAAAATATTATTATTTTAACTTCTATTTATAATTTCCTAGAAATGAGATCGCCCAATCGCGATAAGACTGCATGTTGTTTACCCATCACTCGTAATCAACTAATCATATTTTACATACATTGTATTCTGTATTTATCGATATAAGTACATATGTGTAGGTAATCGGAAGTCGATAAACGAGAAGTCCCTATGACAGCTCAAAAGTGCCACGAAAATTCCGACCTCTGTTGATGAACTCCCCTTTCTGAACTACGAATACAAGCGGTCCTGCGAAATCAATCCCGTACCAAAAGAATGGGTGTAACTTTATGCTAAAGCTTTTCGTTATATTTGAATGCCTAGGAGAATCGTTATATTTTATTCAATTCTAAAAGTGCCAGTGGTCTACTGAGCAAATGTGCATAGGCCTTATTGACCATATCGTAAGTTCTGATAGTGGTTCAGAAAGGAAAACACTGTATTAGTATTTAAGAATAATCTATATTAAGCTTCTTTACTATTTCTACATGCACGACTCTTAACATTGACGAATATTGAAACACAAAAACGAACAACTTGCAAAAATCAACATCGTTACTCTGAAATCGAAATATTTTAACACTTACACCAGGCCCCTATTTCACCACGGCTACAGGTGCGACAATTGTCACAAAATATGACATATGTAGAATTATTGGTTTCACCACGCTGACAGGTGCGACAATTGTAGAAAACAATTGTCACGACTAAATATAGGGAACAATGTATCAAATAATTAAAAGTTGTTAACTCAAATAGCAATAAGTAAATATATTTAATCAAAAAATAACCTTAACATTCGAAATAAAAGTTAATAAATGGAAAGAAATAGCTCAACGTTTGAATGAAATGGATGCGTATGACAAAGATTGGAAACATCTAAGAGATACAACTTGGCAATATTGGAGAAAGAGGACTATAGTAAGTATTTAACAAGTTTGAATGATTAATTAGTTAAGGTAATTTTTACAGTATTTTAAATTTGGAATTCGGTGTGTACCTATTTAGGTACGTCGTTCATTTAAAAACACTCAATATAATTTGAAGGTCTTTATTAAAATGACATTTTAGCTAGGTACTTATACCTAGCGTAGGTATTTAGTATTTCTTACGATACTTATGTTTAAGAAAACGTATAATAATATAATGCAGAGAAGCCTCAAAAATATACCTACTAATAATGTTGCGAAGTTGCCAATAGCTTTTACGTTTCGGGTTTATTGCAATACAATGATAAAAATAAATGTAGATATTTGTAGTTTGCTACACATTTAATCAAATATTTTCGTAATATTATTTTGAAACTTACATACAGCCTTGGCCAAAAGTATTGAGCAGCCATGCTTTTTGTATTAAAGGTCGAAATTTTAGTCGAGTAGGTATAAGTATATTCAACTTTTTAGGGTTCTGTAGACAACAAGAAACCCTTATTCGTTTTCGTATTTAGTTTCGCCATGTCCGTCTGTCCGTCCTCGGCTTAGGCCATTACTACTACTAGAAAACTGTAATTCGGCATGGGTATATAAATCAATCACGCCGACAAAACAGTCCAATAAAATCTTGAAAAAAAAATAGGGTACCTCCCCTACACCTAAAGCGGGTATGTAATTTTTTTTTCTCGTTAAACCCATGGTGTATGGTGTATCACGGGGTATCGTTGGATAGCCCGTTCAAAAATATTACGGGTTTTCTTAAACCATTTTTCAAATCAGTTATTAGTTTGCGAACTTTACTATTATGCTTTAAAGTCCCAATGAAAAATCCGTGACATCAAAAGAAAAATTAATTATTTCTTTAAATCTTCTTCTATATGCGAAATCATCAAGATCACTGTTACTATTACTACTACTACTACTACTAGCATGGAGAGCCATTTTGAACTACGCGTATGTCAACCACGAAGTACTACAATTGTCACGCAATTCGACACAGCTTTAACCTCATGTCAAGATTCACCGACAATTCTACAAATATGTCGACTAGAAAAACATATTCTTGTTTCATAACACAATTGTAATACATACAATTGTAGCAAAATGCCTGTCATGTTTGTAAGTATTTCTATAGAAAATATTTTCTAAAATTGTAATATGTCACCTGTCGCTTGACAATTGTCGCTCGACATATGTCACTGACAATTGTAGCCGTGGTGAAATAGGGGCCAGGCTGTATGGCGGTGGCGTTTATGTCGTGCGCAACGCATACGTCCTCAAATATGTAATCGCGAGAACGACGAATGATTTATGTCGAACATAAATACGATCAAGTTTGCTAGACAGGCCCCTAGTTATTTCACCAACGTGACAATTTTCACCTGTCGATGTCAATTCGATGTACATTGCTGGCTCGACATGGACAGCAACAATACCATATAATATAACATCGCTACTTATTAGCCGTGTCTACACCGGACGCATGCCTCGCTCAGTGTAGACGTGCCTCGGCGAGCCACGCCGTTCGGCAAACAGAACAGCGAACGGTCCACACGCTCGGCCGCACGCCTCGCCCGAGCCGAGCGTTGTCGGCTTTTTGGCTGAGATCAAAGGGGCGAGGCGTGCGGCCGAGCATGCGTCCGGTGTAGACGACTATTGTCCCAGAAATGTACGTTTAATTGTCAATGTCAGGTGACAATTGTCAAGTAGGTGAAGGGTCAGCTAGCGAACACGATAAACTTGAAATACTCATGTGTGTTATTAACAAGGATAGGACAAACTCCCGTCATTTTGAAAACTTAACCCTGTTCTGTACAGTAGAGACTTCCTTATATTAATAAAAAAAATTAGGTACTAAATAAGAATAAGAATAGTTTATTCGTGACAATACAAAACAAAGGACAAAAGTAATGTTTTAAAAATTTATTTTAAGTACCATAATTTATATGTTTCCAGTGACAAATTATTCAAATGACGATGATTAAGGCGATAAATCACTTTCGCCAATGGAAAAGAATGACCACAATTTTTTCCAAATTTTCACTTGTGAGCCTATATCGACGTGAGTTTAGGACCCATTTATGAGTCGAAAAAGTGCGTTCACAGTCTACTGACGTCATTGAGGCATGTCTGATAAACTATTCTTATTCTTATTTAGTACCTAATTTTTTTTATTAATATAAGGAAGTCTCTACTGTACAGAACAGGGTTAAGTTTTCAAAATGACGGGCGTTTGTCCTATCCTTGGTTATTAGTTATTAAATTTCAAGCTGTTCGTTTTTACCGACATGTATCCAGCGCACGCTTTACTTCACTTCACACTATCTGATAATACCTACTACTGCATTTATTACTAACGTGGTACATTCCACTTACAAGTACCTGCAGCATGAACGAATAAATATACACTATTAGGCCTTAAATGTATCCGTTGAAATAAGGCAAAACATTACTAAAATACATATCTAAATAACCTAGGCAGCTAGCATTATAGGTTTTATGGTCATGTTTCACGTGACGTTCTGGTCCATTTGGGTTGTAAAATTTGACCATAAAACCTAACGTGCAAACTGGGCTGACACTGATAATTCGCCATTCATCGACACTGTTTGGCACGTAAAGATTGGCATTGGCGACTAAAACCCGGCTCTTTCTAAGCATTCTAATTAGAAAGAGACGCATAGTCTATCTCGCCGCGACACAGCTCGCGGGCTTTCCTGCGATAGCCGTGCTGGACATGTACGGCGAATGTCAGCCGCCTTTATACAGTCGCTCTATCGCACGTGAAACAGCAATAGTGTGCGAAAGAATGCGCGTGTAAAGATGTCGGGAGGGTAAGGGTTAGACCGCGCGTAAAACTGTGTGAATTGCACACACTCCAACACGCGGCAGTTCCACGCGGTCTATTGCGCACGATTAGCCTTTACACGTTCGCTCTATCCGTTTTCCAAAACGTATACGTGTAATCGCAAGCGGATGACCGTTAAGTTTAAGAAACTAACAAAAGACAATCGCGCACGATTGCGCGCACAGGCTTACCGGCACGCAATCCTGTACGCTCCTGAGAATGCGCGATAGAGCGACTGTATAAAGGCGGCTAATGTCACGTGACTTATACATTAAGTATAGTTGTTGACGCCATTCATTTCAATATTGTGATATTCATGTCATGGTTATGGTACGTGTAATTGGAATACCTTTTCTATATTTCAGTAATCTTGTACTAACGCTATATTCATTTTTTTGGACGCTGCTTTCATGGTGGGTTTTGTTTGTTATTTATGTAAATAGTTGCACTTGAAAGAGCGCGTAGAAAATGATTACAAATGATAAATTCCATGTAGAAGTACGCTTCATTTCGATTTCGGCGCTAGCTTTTTAGGTTATGTTTCATGCCATTGCGATTTTGAAATTCGGGTGCTTCCATTTTAAGGAATGCGGCAATATGTAGCTTTTTTGTAAAGTGACGCGTAAATTCAAAGGGGAACTAAACTATGATTGTCTATGCCAGCAATGTATCGGTAATCGGTTGGCACAACACTTTGGAAGGGTTTTTTCTTATTGAGTGTTGCCATGTATTTAAAATAAGTTGTCTCGTTGGACGCTAGAATGCTCTAATAGGTATGCCAAAATTATGGACCCATTTTTTGAACAAACTTAAGTAATTTTTCCTAAAGTATATTAGTTTCAGAATAGATATAGCATACCATTTCGATCCATTCTTCATAATGACCTGTTTCATATGCCTATGAAGATATAAGTACATTAATATCTTATCATTTGATTCAAATAGCGTGATGTGATAACTGTATGTCGACTCTCCAGGCCCCTTTTTCACCAACTTGACAATTGTCACCTGACAACGACAATTCGTCGTACATTGCCGTGGCTTAACCTATTCCCCGCCACGATACAAGCAAAAAGTTTTGCCCCACACGCCAACTGACACAGACGTCAAATGCGAAATTAAACCTCATGCCAATGCATGTCAGTAGCTATTTGACTGAAGAAACTGACTAGATATGAAGTCATTGGCGTGTGGGGCACGAAATGCGCGGACTTCGTATCAAGTCAATGGCGGTGAAAAGGTTAACGATGCTGTTCAGGAAACCGTTTAGTTGTCGTCCTCGCAATGTCACACGAAAACGAAATGTCATCGTCAGATGAGTATTGTCATGGCCTCCCAACTAGAACAACGTATAATTGATACTAAAAAGAACTCATAGATGGCGACACAGGTACCGAGCGAAACATTTGAACCAGTAATCGTGAAGATAGAATGATTTTTACACCTTAATAAATTCAACGTACCTTAATTATATCACAAACATACTTCCGCACATAAAATAAAGGTATATTTTATAAGTTTAGTAAATGCAATAAAATTGATACTAAATCCATGTAACTCGTACTATACGAGTGAGTTTTCAAGCTTGCTACGTATTATTGGGTACTGTCACTAGATGGCGCCATCACGGGTCGCGAAAGTTCTATGGAACCACAGGCTCTAGGCATTTGGTTATGAATATTTTTGTGTGATGTGTAATATTGAATCTAAAATACTACGTTTATATCGAAAAAATCAAAAATACTCTATTTGTTGCCCGGGAAGTCAACGCCATCTGGTGATATCTCAATGTATTACTAAAGGCTGACAGCGTCATAGCCGTGGTAGCTCGGATACTGCATCTACTGGTGTAGCTACGGGACTAAAATTGTATACAGAATTGCCTACATTAGGACGGTACGCTTTTGCTCTATGAGATTGGGTATCTGTACTTGTATTCTTTAATCTGTGGTATTGTGAACATGGTGACTGGGGGCTTGTTCGACAGAGGTTTCACAATACTATTACTTACTTACTACGCTGGCTCAGCGACCCGAAGTGGATCTTGGCCTCTTATTCATAAAACTTAAAATGCCTCTGCTAAATAAAATGTGCTTTGTCCCTTTCTTACGAACACAAATGTCAAAGTGACAGATAAAGACAAACTAATTTTAACGCCATTATAGTTAAAATAGGCTTGTAGAACGTTAAAAAACACGGCCGTAAGACAGGCCACTGTGCTCTGAGGCTCTAGTATAAGTTTTACCGAAACAAAACGTTACGACCGCGTTTGCGTTTAGCTGCCAAATCCCATACAAATTGAGGGTAGAACGCAAACGCGCTCGCAATGTTTTGTTTCGGTAAAACTTATACTAGAGCCTCTGTCCTGGGTAGCCTGTCGCCAATCATGATCGGCTGTTTGAAGCTGGCACAGGTCTTTCTGCACTTCTACTCCAGGCAAAATACGGTAATGAAAAACATTAATTTATAATAGCGTTTTTTTTGTTTATTTCATTTGATAATGTTATTCTAAGATGATTTAGTCAAGAATCCGACAAACTTTCCACCCGGAAGTAATTATGTAGATTTAAATGAAGCATGCATTATCTTTTTTTGTACGATTTGATCTTGAATATTAAGGAGCAAATGTAAATGAACCAAAATAAAGACAAAAACATTTATTAATATTTTTACTGACTTTTCAGAAGCCAGTTAACTTATCATTTTTTCGATGTCTGAAGTTGGCAGTTTATTGCCTGTACTATTCGTCAATCCAGCGATACCTTAGATGACCGACTGGACGTCGACCATTTGGGCGCCCTAGGTACCTTTTGGCGGCACGATCCTCCCCATACTCTTGACCTGGCCGAGCCAGCGTAGTCGAGCAGATTTGCGCTCACCGATGATGTTGGGCTGGGCAACCAGTAGTATTACTCTATCATATTTGCTTGTCACTCGTTTATTATGTCGATGGGTGATTCTCACGTAGCGTTTTTAAACGCTCAGCGGTTGTCTTTAACATCGTTGTAATAATTAGTTAACTCTTTTGCAACCGGACTAAAAATTGAACAATACACCAGAAACCGACAGAACTCGCTAGGCGTGCAGGTTTATACTACTGCCCCGGCATCTGAGCAAACATTACGAGTGCCTACCAGGCGGGTTCTTGATTGCGAACGTGTTAAGATTACTAAAAAATATAAGTTGCTAGGTATCAGAGGCGGATTTTCCATTTAGGAAAACTAGGCACGTGCATAGGGGCGCGGGGTTTCAAAAAGCGCGCGCGATATTGTTTTCGTTATATTTTTTAATGGCCCGTGAAGCCGGGTCCGCTGCGCCGAGTTAAACATGTAACATGTCATCCGTCAGTTTCGGCAAACAAATAGGGTATTGTTTTGATTGGCAAAACATGTTAGATGTTTAAAAACATCGAAAACACGGCGCAGCGGACCCGGCTTAAGACGGGCGCCGATGAGGTGCTCGCCTAGGGCGCTCTCGACATTTAAACCGCTTCTGCTTGGTAACGAGGATAGATTCCGATTTTGTAACAACACAGTTAATATGGGGTTTTAATTAATCACTCGATAGCCTATTCATGATTTTCTTTAACATATTCCAAGCGGCTATGAAACAGGTCTGAATTAGAAATAAAAGTTACGACTGAATCGTGTTATCATTGTCATCGACTGATAAATTTGACATCTAGAGCAGTTTGGTTAGTTCAGGTTATTGATTATTACGTAATATAACGCGCGCAGATAAAGAATCACTCAAGTGTGAGTATAGACAGCGATAGGGTGTGAGCGAGATAGCATGCGAGCGGACGGCCATTTTCACATTCTTTATCTGCGCGCGTTATACCAATCGATCATCTCAACTGTGTATTTTATACTAATGAAATACTTGTCTCAAATTATCATGAAAAAGGAACAGTTGCCTATGATATTGGCTGTTAAGGGTCATCATGACGCTCGGCTCTCCATACAAACGTAGGTCTCACTTAAAAATGACATGCCAGAATAGCATGAAACTTTGTATACACATGTGATCCGCCATATCTAGGTCGGAAACTAGTCTCTATTGCTAGAAATTAAAATAGACAAATAATAGAGCGAGTTTCATACCGATATAGCCCTCCGAATCGCTAAACTTAAGTGGCAGTGGGCGGGGCACATAGCACATAGCACCGATGGCCGTTGGGGTGGAAAGGTTCTCGAGTGGCGACCACGTTCCGGAAGGCGCGGCGTAGTGGACTGATGACCTGGTAGAGGTCGCGGGAGTCCGCCGGATGCGGGCGGCGCAGGACCGGTCACTTTGGCACTCTTTGGGGGAGGCCTATGGACGTCTTTCGGCTGATATGATGATGATGATTTTCATACAAAGTCTCTACTTGCATTTTTTTAATTTATAGTTCTATTGTAATGTATATAGCAACAGTTTGGTTTCCGACCTATTAGATATGGCGGGATATGTTATTCCAGTATGACGTTTTAAAATGAGAACCAAACGACGTTTGTATGGAGAGTTGACATGAGTTGACCGCGCTGGGGATTCTTAAGCCTGCAACACACTGACGCGGCCTGCGGTGGCGGTCAATAGTAAATTAGACAGCTTAATGACAAGTTTACTATTGGCCGCCGCGACCGCGCCAGTTTGTGAGAGCCTTTGAGCCTTGTTTCCTTTGTCAAGTTATAACATATATCCTTGTAGAATTCATTTGGATATAACCCATAATATTTGTCTCCAATTTTCAGCTAAATATTTCATATACGCATTAACATACGTAATATTGAATCATATCAACTTATTTGCAAAGTACAAAAATAATTAGGTAGTGAATTTATAAAACTACATTTGTTTTAACGGTTTTCGATGTCGCCCGCTAATTTGACAAATACTCAATGTGCTGGCTACTGAAAAATGTACTGTGTTAAAAATATAATTGTATTTTTTAATTAGCAACTGATTAGTGTAAAAGTTCTTTTGTATAAATAAGTGATGTCACAATAATTCGTTGGTACTTTTAAATGTTTTTTAGTAGCCAGGCATTACTGTTTATAACAATAATAATAAAATCGATGGTTGTTGAAATGAAGCAATCTTTAGCTTAAACATATAATCAGCTTTCTTGTGCGTGTATTATACAGTAACCACTGATCTGTAAGTGTTTCTTTAGGTATTGAAAATGTTCCGAAGAAAAACATAGTTGTGCAAAATATTTTCGAATTCAAAGACAAATTTTTCCTTACGTTTACATTTGATAATTGAAAAAAACTAATCATGCCACGTCATTGCTATGTCATTTCGATGCAGGGATGTTGCACGTGGAGTTTTCCGTGGATGTTAATATGCCACGTAACTGAAAAGAGATCGAGGAAAATAGAGCAGGCGTTTGCCGTGGGTCACAAAAACATGCTACAATAAAAACTTAAAGTAAATTAAAAAAGTTAGTAATAAAATGTTTACATGATAAAAATAAATTTTGCCATAAAAGCCAGACGTATCGTTTCATACATTAGTTGTAATGTCGTTCTTATCTGGTCGTATGATATGAAACAACATCCGCATTCGCAAACGATCATTGATTTTCGGATGTGGCTTCCGAAAATCATGCCGAAGTTCCGCTAACTCTTTCACTGCCAGGAACCCTACGCCGTAGGCGCTTTCCGCTACTTAGCGGGAAAAACATGGGATCGGCTAGCGCGTAGCGATTCTTGGCAGTGAACGTGCTAATCTGCAACATCCCTGCTCCGTTGGATTAATTAGGTAGTTGTTTAAATTTCAATTTTCATGCAGGTAAATTTTCACGCCAGTTCCAGCGGCGGTGACCCTAGCTGCGGTGTTAACGAAACGTTAATTTCGTTCGTTCGTACGGTCAAGGTCGTTAATTGTTGGGCCATTTAGGTGTCAACTAATAGGAGTGTACTTAGATTCGAAAATTATAATTACTGCAAAAGAAAGAAGGCAAAAAAAAATGCCTAGTGACGAAAATCCCACTCGGATATCTCAAAGAATTACGAAGCTACAACCGTTTCAATATTGCTTGTTAGAGAGAGAAAACGCAAAAAGTGTGTGACACGTCACTTTACGGGAGGCTGCCGGGGGGCCGCGTAGACGGCGGCGCCGAACACGACGGGGCGCAGCACATTGCCGTCTATTAGTGACGTCACAATCTACCAGCGTCATCGTTTCATACTTTCGTTTTGCGAAAACGGGGCAGAACATACCCCTTCTTAAAACTATGGACACTTAAAACGTCGTGATTATTTAACCGTTTGCGTTGATTTTTTCTCCATTTGACTACATTTTTAATTTTTTTTCGAGAAAATATGACATTAGTGATTATTTTATTTAGTGTCTACACTACACCCTTATTATGGTTTTTAATATTAGCTTTGAAGTGTCCTGTATAAACAATTAAAATCCTTGACTGTACATCACTATCTCTATCGCACTTGCATATTCGAGAACAGAGAGGGAGATACCGTTTGTTCTAGTTAAAATCACGAACATGCATTCAACGTGGGATTTCACAACTTCTTTTGTTTCTAAATATGAAAGGAAAGGATAAGAAAGAGTCGTAATAAAACTGACTGAAGTGTGGCACATGTATTGAGGTAGCTACTGTTTCTGCTATTGTTTATTCACAGTATGCTTTGTGCCTACTGACGCACCTAAGTAATTGTTCTACAACCATACATGAAGATAACTTTCTAAACAATAGATTTCGGGAATGGTTGGTTTTAAGTACTTTTCGTCATCTAAACTAAAACAAACTATACACGAACGAACGAACGCTTGCTTCTAGCGGTACCCGCCCTCACAGGCTCCCAAACTCTAACCCCCTTATTCATAAAACTTAAAATGCCTGCTAAATAAAATGTGCTTTGTCCCTTTCTTACGAACACAAAGGTCAGTGACAGATAAGGATAAACTAATTTTATCGCCATTTTTGTTAAAACAGGCTTGTAGGACGTTTATGAATACGGGCGTTAAACTCGAAGGCAAGGGAGGTTAAAAGCGTGTTCCAATTGTAAAAACCCCTGATTGGTACAAATGTTATGTCGTTTTTACTTATTTCGAAAACGCTTACAGATCAATTACTTCGAAGCATTCTTGTGTATAGTGACCACAAGTTTAGTAGGTTTTTATAAGTATAATTCGAGAAGTAAAATGATTGCATCGTTATTTTGTAGTTGCTGAACTGGAAATGTGTAATTTATTTCTTAAATTAATAATTATTAACTTGATGGAAGCAGTAATCGACACTTTAAGGATAATACACGACCTATTTATTATAAGCAATAATAACAATAAAAAGTGCATACTTAGAACAATCATTATAAGTTAAAATTATAAAAATATATTTCTGTGAAATTACATATTGCTATGCTTTTTATTAACTGACGAGATATAGATTTATTGAAAAATTTGAATAAAAAAAATCGATACCCACATTATTTGAAAAATATTTATAGTAAGTATAGTAATCCATACAATAAAATAAAATTCAATTATATTTTATAGTAATTAAGTTATCGGCAAAAGAGCACGATTATTTAGATATTTTAGAAAAGCGCTGACACTACTTAATTTTTAATTCACAATTTTTAAACAAAACTGCCGATCTCAATAATATTATGCTGGATAAAAGTAGGATAGACACTCTATAGTTCAGTGTTGCCACGTTAAAAAAATGCCAGTCCTAATTTTCGGTGAAGAAAAAAGTTTCGATTATTGGTGCCATCACGTTAGATTATCAAAAAAAGATTTCATCGATTCAGCTACACCTTCAGTAAGGCTAAAGCGGCAATATTAGGTAACGTTTTTCCGAAGGACCTCCCGGGACTAAACGAGTGCGAACGAAAAAACCATAGAAGTTTAAGTAGCGCCGCAAAATGGCCCCACAGACTGGGTGCCATGTCATTATGCGGTGTGTCAAAACAATGCCAGGCAGCCGTTTAGTTCGAACATGCGCATCGGATTTTAAGCGTGTTATATAGCGTGTATTTGTATACTGTAATTTGTAAGGAGCTCGCATTCCATGGTATTTTCGTTCGCTGGTAGACTTCGAAAAAGGGGCATTGTCACTGGCAGCTTTTGTGGTATCTTTCTACCACAGGTTATTAAGAGGCTCCCATACGCCAATGACCTTCGATCTGAATCCCTTAGTTTTCTAATGTTTTTTGTAGCTTATTATATTAACAACAACGGCTTTAAGCAATATAGTATCCCATATTTACTTCAAACTTCATTGTTTTCGAGATATTTGGCATCAAAGTTGAACATTTTTAGGCCAAAAAACTGGTTTTCTGGCCATAACTTTTGTGTTAATTGGTTTAAAATTAAAACCCTCTGCCAGTTTTTAGAGACGTCATAGGCGAACCCAAATTTGTAAATTTCGTATATGTTATATCTTTCACGTCAATAGAGATGCGAAATAAGTGTTTTTTTAGACAATGTTTAAAAAAATCATACAAAATTAAGTATTAATTTGTTTCAAAATCCGGTCTGTCAAAATGGAGATAAAAGATTGAAGAACCTATAGCCGTTTGATTTATGATTCTATCTGTAGTGCAAAAGTAGTAGATACTATTCAAAACTTGTCAAAAATCGATGAAAACCTCGGGTAGCCCCTTAAGTTAGTCGCCAGCGACTGCGTAAAATATTTGTACGGAGAATCTACACACAGCCCCTGGCGGTCACTCGTAGAACTAAAAATCAGGTTTGCACCACGAGTTATTTATACGTTTACTATTCTCGATATCGACAACTCGATTGAAACAGAGCCCAGTCGTCATTGTTCTAAGCATATAGATATCTACAGAGGAGCAATACGGTTGCTACCATGCGGGACGGAAAGCCTCTTAAGCCTGCAACACATTGGCGCGGCCTGCGGTGGCGGTCGCCGCGACAAGGGCGCTCCAGTCTGTGAGAGGCCTTATGCAGCTAAATTAAGAACTGGTCTTAAGGGGCTCCACGCGCTTTTTGGAGAGTTTTGAGTTTGATATTCCTCCGTCATAACTATAGATATATTTATGGCACAAACGCTTATCGGTTTTCCAAGTTTTAATCTACATTTGCACCACGAGATTTTTTATCAAACATGGTTTAATGAACATGGTGGCTGTGTTTTCGATATTAGTGTGTTGTTTAAGCACTGTTATATATGAAATTACATATAACTGTTTCTTATTGACGTCTCAAACAATGCACGAGAGCTTTTTATTTATACTTCATTTTTACAAAAGTTATGTCCAAAAAACTGTTTTTTTGGCCTAAAATTGCCAAAGTTTGGGGGCATATACCTCGAAAACTGTGAGTTTTGAAGTTAATGTGGGATACTATTTCGGTAAACCTCGTTGTTGTTAATATGATAGCCATAAAAAACACGAAAAAAGGGACAGTTACAGATCGAAGGGCATTGGAAGCTATTAGGAGCCCCTTGAGGCCTGCAACACACTGGCGCGGCCTGCGGTGGCGGACAATAGTAAATTTGACAGCTAATTACCATTTTTTGAAGCCTGCATCACCAGGCCGCGCCAGTGTGATGCAGGCTTAAAATGGCTGTCGGCTTACCATAGACAACCTTAATTTGGCTGGGTAATGGTTTTTTGCCGCAACATCATACTCAGTTGCGGCAAAAAAAAAGTGGAACTTTCTGTCACACTTATTGAGATTTGTATACTACCATCTCGCTCGGTCGTGGTACTAGGTATTATTACCATTGCCCCTCTATAGAAATCTACACTTTATCGGTCTAGCGACTCAGTGTCGCCAATTTAGATTTGTAAATTCGTAACATACAACTTCGTGAAATGGGTTTTGTTATGGTTTTATAGTTCTGTGACGGATCTGTCTATGAAACAATTGAAATTATAATTACCTTTTCTGTGGTCACTTACACGGAAACGTAATCTGGTGTGTAAAAACCGTTTTGTTAATCGTCGTTGTTACTATTATCAATATTGTATATTTGTTGTTGTTAACTATTTAAGACGATCGGTAGAATAAATATTTGAAATAAATTCAGTTTTTATTATGCTTACGGACGCCATCATAACTCTAATTTTAAGCGGGTGGGTATAATTCTAAGTTGCATGGTTATACGCAATGGCTGGCAATAATAGTACAGTCAGCATCATAAAGTTATAGCAGCCAAATATTTCGGTATACTTCAGATTATTTGAATTGGCCGATCGAACTTAGAAAAGTTGAAAAACCCCCGACATTTTAATTTCAAAGTCCAATATCTCAAAAAAGACTGAACAGATTTTCATGAAACATGGCTAAGAACACTCGGGATAAAATTATCTATGACACAAAAAAAACCGCATTCAAATCGGTCCATCCGTTTGGGAGCTACGATACCACAGACAGATACACAGACACGTCATGTTTATTAAATTAAATTTTTTGGCCGTTTAAATAAATAAAAAAGTAATCACTTTGTTCTCTCAAACATGATGTTGCCGATTTGTATAAGCAATTTTAATATTTTTAGCTTTTGGGCATAATTTGTTACGAATATTTTAAGTGTATTTTAGACCTATGTTCGCGATTTTTTTCTATCAAGCGAAAATGGCTTAATCATGTTTCGAATCACCGATCTCACTGCAGAAAAGCCTCAAGATTACTATTCGTATTTTTTTGAAACCATATTATTATAAACAGACGCATTATATTGTTTCTAAAACTCTGTTCGCTTAACTTCGCTAAACCTACTAATAAATTTTACAATTTATGTGCTAAAAGCTATATGAATAGTAATAGGAGGAAGGAAGTCCCTTAACGCCGGACAGCACCTAGTGCCGGATACTCGTACTACCTCGATAACCAATAACGCGAGCGATTCAAGGACAAGTAAAAGGGCCCTTTTCCCCCCGCGCCCCTTTTACTTGTCCTTGAATCGCTCGCGTTATTGGTTATCGAGATAGTTCGAGTGTCCGGCACTGGGTGCCGTCCGGCGTTAAGGGACTTCCTTCCCCCTATTACTATTCATATAGCTTTTAGCATAAATTGTAAAATTTATTAGGAGCATTGTCTGCCTACAAACCGCTCTGTGGTTTGGCAGATTTGTATGTATCTATAATCAAAAGCGAATAAACATTTATTATTATATTTAATTTATTATTATTCTTACTGTAAGTAAGGATGTGTTACGAGTTATTTAGCTACCTTGGCTGCTACTAACTATACGATGCTGACTGTATACTACTCACCAAGGGTGGTAAAACGGAGAAAGTCTCAGATTGCAGGTATTTAACGCCCGGGCCGAAAGCATGGGCGATAGTTGCGCTATCCGAGGCTTTCTTTATTACCGCTGGTTATGAGTATAAAATTCTGGTCAGGAAGTGGAAATTTCCGCATGCGTAGTGGGTGGCATTTGCCCCTTTATGGTTAGGTGTGACGTAAATATATTTAACCATCTTCCTTTTAATGACAATATTAAAAATACATCGGAAAAGCATGCATTCATTTAGTCGGAGCAGCGAAATTTCGCAGTAGGGTCGTCGAATTGGGGTCACTTTGATCAGTTAGTTCTAATGGCTTATTAACGAGGTAGTTAATAAACAGATTACCAAAATAAGTCAAGGTGAAAACCCTAAATTCGGTGCCCACTGCCTCATTTCACTGGCCAGACTGTAAGTCATGTTAAGTTTATTGTTAGAAATATTTTAAAAAGCCATGATCGTTTTATTTCGCGCCATTTTTACGCAGCGGTTGCCATGGCTTCTATAACTACTAATATGGTAGAAAATGCTTCGAGCTTAAATACTTCAGCTTGACTCGAATAGTGCGGTAAGTGCTTGCTAACTATAATGGTGAGTAATAATTATTTTGTACTTAGTATATAATAGAATTAATTTAACAAACAATATTAAAGGTGAGGTAATACTAAAGGTGATAGAACCTAAAATCCACTTGTCCTAAGTGATGCATGATTTAAGGCATGAAATCTCAGTAAATATGTCATTCCGTTAAATATAGGCTCGTTGACTGGCAGTCATAGTAAGTATTTAAGTAAAATCATTTTAGAAGTTTAGCGAAATAAGTTTTAAGGGAAAACGTTTCAGTGCAATATCCGTACAAACGTTTTTCGGGCAGCGTACCTATATTTAAAAAACAAGTTTTTTATAACTAGGTGGAACAGAGGCAAAAAAGTCTAGTTTTCAGTTTCAGCATTAAAATAAGATTTCTTATTAATGTACTACTAACTACAATGTTGCTAGGTGGAATAGAGGGCAAAAAATACCTGTACACGATGACTTTGCCTGATTGACATCTGCTGAATTGCAAAAAAATGCTTTCTGATCACCAATCAAAAACCACCGTGTATACAACTATAAATTTAAATAATAAGCATTTTTTATTTGTCGAAATAGAGTAGCGCCGTTGACTAAAACAATAACAACTCAAAATAATTTTGTTTTTGCGTAAACATGCCCGGAAAACCTTTTAATGAAAAGTGCAACGTTTCACCTAACTACTTATTTAATGTTTCTCTAATGACAAACCGTCTACTAATTTGACTCCCAGTCAAATAGTCTTTTTGTGGATATGTTTTGCTTAAGAGTGCGCAGTAAGCTCGATTCTCCATACAAACGTAGTTACGCTCTCATTTTAAAACTACGTGTTGGATTGTAACGAAACTTTGCATATACAATGACATGAGGTATATTCAGGTCTGTAATTAGTTTATGTAGCTTCAGCTACCATAGTAAATCAAATATAGCGAATTTAAGTTTTTCATACAAAACTTGTTTTTGCTGTATTTTGTTTGTTTTATAAACTGGAACCATATAAACTAATTACAGCCCTGGATATACCTCATGTCATTGCATATGCAAAGTTTCGTCACAATCCAACACGTAGTTTTAAAATGACAGCGTAACTACGTTTGTATGGGAAGGTGAAATTCGGCCGACCTTACTGCGGACTCTTAAATGATTACTTTGCACTACAGGTAGAGATCACACATCTGACTTCGGAGACGTCAAACATCAAGATATCTACGTACGAAGTTCACCAGAAAATGGAGAGTGAAAAGAAATATTGTTAAAAACTACATTAGCACAGTCTATGACGAGAAATGGTACTTAATTTAGCGCATGACACAATAAAACTTTAATATTCAAATGAGGGATTTGTCAAACATGCACTCTCAAAAAGGACCTTAGAGTATAGATATCTACAGATGATCTATACTGGTGCCACCATAACATAAGTGACGGAAAAGCTCTTATGCAGCTAAATTATGACCTGGTCTTAAAATGGCTGACGGCTACCTACAACCTACTTACTTTGGGCGGGTGATTGTTTTTTGCGGCAACCTCATGCTAACCCAGTTACGGCAAATAAAAAAAAGTGAAACTAGACAAGGACAACAAATGACATATCCCTCTCTGTCACCCTTATTGAGATTTGTATACTACCATCTCGCTTGGTCCTGGTATTATTATTACCATAGCTCCTTTGTAAAAATCTATACTCTAAGAAAAGGACGAATGCTTAGTATGTCTCGCACATAATCTTAACCTATGTGAGGCCGTAGAATTTTTCGCTTTGTACAGGAAATCATTGGTAGAGGCATTGAGCCTTGAACGGGTTAAGCAAAGAGAACCGCGTTGATTGAATATTAACAAAAGACCTGTAACCTATTATGTGCCTTGTTGCGCTGTGATAAGGTCTACTAGTTAGTGTGTTGTCTGTCTTTATTTGCTATTACTCTGCATAGACTACATAATCCTAATGTTGGTACTTGACTTTGACAACTGATTATATAACAATGTCAAATTTTGTAATCTATTATAATCTGTACTTATCATTTTTGTAATGTAAGTAAAATCATATACCTATCTTAAAAGAAAGCTCGGTCAGAATAAAAAATGTTTTTTGAAGGATGTCAGTATTAAGAAATTAATGATTATAAATGTATGTTGAAAGTCAATATAGAAATAAATATCAATGCGGCTTAGTTAAAATTTTGGAGGCAGATGTACGTTCGCCATGTGTATTCTGAGGGACGTTTTAAAAGCTATAGATGCTAGTACTTATAAAACGAACGACAATAAACCTCACGTTAATGAATATGCCAAAATGCCAAATTTTATATACTTAAGTCATATTACATCACGCCATGAAGCCTAAATTATCAATATACGATTATGTCACTATTAGATAATTTGTAAGGTTATAAAATGGTCACTATGTGGCAAAAATATACATATTTCACCGTTGTGGGTCGTGTTGCATATTTGCTTCTCATATCAGTGGAGAAGGTTTTTACACTCATTTCCGTTTTACCTACTCTCGATCATGATGATCTAAACTAATCACCGTGTAAAATTAGATTTTGCGGGAATACAATATTATATTTTAGCGCTTAGCATCATTCATTATTATTTAAATCCATCAAATTAAAACACTTTGATTATTATAAATTGTATTCTAATAAGAATAAGTGTTTATAAGTAATTTGCACGATTTGATTATTTGGTTTTGTAATTAATCATTATTATCAATTAAATGCATGTAATCAAATTTACAAATTAGCCACGTAAAGTCTACCTTTGAAGCATTTAAAAGCATTTCCCAATTAGATTCGATAACACACAATCGTAGTATATGCATGATAAAAAAAAATCTGTGGATAATAACCGAATCCGTCTCTGATTTCGGTGGCATTTTTTGTAAATTTGTACTATCCACCGAGGTCGTGTGAATTTTCTGGATTAATTACTGAGCATGATTATGAAATAATGAATTTAAGTTACTGTCGATTATTTATTACTTAATTATTTAAGGATTTTTGTGTCAATTTCATTATTATAATATTTATACCCAATTTTCTTCAGTCGGATTTTTATTTGTATTAGGCGAATTTTATGCCATATAATTGTTTTAATAAGTTTCTGATAATATAACTAAGTATATCATCACACTTCAACGTTTAGGTGTAATAAAAAAAAACATTTGAACACTTGTCTAGTTCATCTGGCAGCGAAACTGTTAAATATTTATTGTTTTTAATTTGCGTAGAACCTAAGTAGTCCAATTTTATAAATGCAACTTATTATTTATAATAATCAGATAAATCTATAAAAGACATATATTATAATTAAATAACTAGTCCGACCTAACGGGCAAGATATTGAATCCAGATAAAGCTAGGGCATCTAGTAAAGCTACAGTCGTACTTAGAAAAGAAATATTTTAAATAAGAAACTTTTTTTTAAGAACATGTGAATTTTATAGATTTATCATCAAGCAAAGATCTGATTTATTTTACTTTTTACTTAGATACGTACATACCTATAATTTATTTACATGAACCTAACAATGATATTAATTAATTTTATTTCTTTAGACATTTATGAGCAGAAGCTCATGTATCAAGCAATGAAGTTATTTGTGTTAACACCTCCTTATATAAAATGGAAGGGCAAATGTACATTTAAAAAGCTTTTGCAGTCCTTCAAATATAATATGTATGAGCGGGCAGCCCTATTCATAAATGCACGATTTACGATAGAAAATAAATGTTCTTGTATGTCCATCCGTCTGTCGCAGTTATATTATACAACCCAGTAAGATCAAATTATTTTTTAAACCAATGCCGCTAGGAACTTTTAACATAACCTAAAATTAAAAGAAAAACGTTTAAAAGCCAACTGTGTTGTCGCTAATAGTATCAGCTAATTCTATAACCTAAATATTAACTATAATCAACAGGGGTCAAAATCATATGGGGGGTTTACTCTTGTTCTTGCATATATACACAAGCATGAGAGCGAGCAGAACAAACTGTACGATTTCCGCGTGTCAAATCCTAGTCCCGCCCGCAAATTTTGGGCTAAGATATACAGCAGAAAGGATCACTTTAGTGAAACACTGGGCTACTATCATAATCCTAAAATCATTATAAAAACAGGATCTCCTGAATAGCTGGAATCTCAATTTACTACCCCAGGTAGGCAAGCATAACTTGCAGCTAAGACGCCTCGCTCGCACTCTGCAAATTCTAAAGAGGAAAGCGTGTTGAAAAAAAAAGACCGGGTTGCACTCCGGGAGTGCCGGCAGAAGTGAAAACTTAATGACATTGTAATACCGGCTGTACATTCTCGGCGAGACACCCCGAGACAGACCGAGTACGAGCGTGTACATGGTCTCGCCCGCTCGGGTCTCGCCTCGGTACGTCTCGGTCGCGTGTCGGTTTTTGCGGCCGAGTCAAAAAGTTATTCCGCTGTTCAAATGACGCAACGAGTGTTCAAGTGTACATGGTGTGCTCTCGTAGAGAACTTCTCCCCAGAGACTCGGCGAGAGCTCTCGGCCGAGAGTGTACAGCCGGCATAACAGTTTTTCAATCAGGTCACGTGACACCTTACGGTCACGTGACCTGTGGCGAGTATAACAATTTTTCCCCATCACAAAAAGTGCTCAGCGCCGCTAAATTAGTATTCACTTCAAAAAGTTAAAACTGACAGTTTAATGTCGCTCCTGCATTAAGTCACCCGGTTCTATAGCAATACCGTAAAGTAAAAGTTGTTGCATATTTATATGGAGTGTACAGATTTTTGTAAGATCTTGTTGAACTTTGCTATCGCCTTTATTATCCTTGTATTTGTATGTTAACGACATGTACTTATCTGTATATCGTGGAGGTTATTAAACGTGTATTTGGTGATTATAAATGATGTTTTATTCTATACGGTAGAACCCCGTGACTTCGCCTGGATTTCGCAGTTTTTTGAAAAATTCTCACAGATTTACACTTGTTTTTGCTTGTTAAGATCAAAAAACGAATTAATCTATATGGGACTTTAGTTTACCGTAACTTAAGGTCTAAATTTCGCTAAGGAATGGCTACAATTGGACTCTAAAGGTGGTAGGCGAAGTGTAGACAAAATGCCCTGTCTTCGCCTACATACTGCCGGAGCGTCAGTTATAGACAAAATTTGAAGTTGCCGCCAACTATCTTATTATTATTAATTTTTAACCTGTTTTCGATTATGAACCGTAACTATCCCAGATAAGTCATATTTAAAAAAAAACGATGGTAGGCGAAGACAGGTAACGATCTGAAGTTAGTTTCATACATTTACTGTTTTTTCGATAGGGTTGTCAAAAATTATAATAGGAACGTGCCTACTAGCCTTCCTGAAATGCAGCTATAGGCATGATGCCTCATGTTCAAATTGATAACGTAGTGATGCTAAATGGATAGTAAACCATCAAATTAGTAAAGTAAATTATAATTAAAATCATAGAAAGATATTGAACCTTGAAGGTTTAGAAAAATTATGCATTTTTTTTAATTGTGTAAATTTAAAGCTACCGATAGAACGCTTTTATAGAAACCAAATTGTACGACAACTATGTACAGTCGAGGAATTTGAATGTTTAGCACTTTTGGACCTTAACGTCATTCAAATAGAGTTGACATGTGCCAAACCTTCATTTTCCTCGACCGTACTTAAATGCAGTATTTCGCGACCGAAACAACAATTTACCGGATTTTCCATACAACGATACAACTACTTTTTACTAACAAATGTCAGTTGTGACGTCATACCTGTCTGTCTATCAGTATGAAGCGTTTTGCGCTGCCGCCAGCGAGGTCAATCTTCGTCTCAATTTTTTGGGTATTTATGTTCTTTAATTGTAGTTGCTCCCATACAAACATTTGTTCCTCTCCAAAAACTGGTTCGAATGACGTCATAAAAAAATCTTAGTCATCATCCCTATTATACCAGCTGCAAAATCCTATTTCACAATTTTCACATCCTTACGAGATGATTTGTGGGGTAGCAGTAGTATGTATTTTTTTCTGTGGCTTATATGGGGTGTTGTTTTTCTGGTTGTTACTTTTGTTAGTAAGGTCACCTGCACATTTAGGACAAGACGGCGAGCGAGCTCTCTCGTACTATCAGTCCCTTTCTAAGGCCCGGCGCGCACTACGATTTGCCAAACACGTAAAATTTGACAAATTATTTGAGCGTTTAGGCCGGGGCCGCACTGGTTAAGGCGATTGGCGACGCGACGGCGATTTCAGTACAACTTGGGCGACTTGAGGCGACTTGATGCATGAAGATCGCCGTCGCGTCGCTAATCGCTCTACCAGTGCGGCCCCGGCCTTAGAGTCTGATTAAGTTTAGCGGCAGTTAATACATTCGAGCACAATGTAATACCGCTCGTCGCCCCGCTGCCCGCTTGCGTCCAGACCGCGGCTTTAAGATTGTTCCCATACAAACACATAAAGGGCATTGCTAGAAATGTATGGGCAACTGGTGCCTTTTTTTTGATGGCACAAAAAAGTAACACATATTCTTAGTTTTCATAATTAGATACGCGTTATAGATAAGGACGCATAACTCAAGACGGATGTACTTTAGAGCTGAGCTGCCATAGTACCTAACTTTTGTTTGTATGGAAGTACTCTACATATCTAACCAGGTGACGTAAGTGTGTCATCAAAAAAAAAAGATACCCATTTTGAGCAAAGCCCTTTACTTACAGTTTTGGTTTCTACCGCAGTTACCACAAATTTCTGAATAAAATGATGACATTGACGAAATCATACCTTAAGAATAGAAAATACTTTTTCAGGGTTTAATTTTCAATAAAAAATCGGTTTTATTAGCTTTAAAATGTTTCACTGCTGGTGTTTGTGTCTAACCATGTGTGTTTAAAGTAAGTATTCATTATATTTATTATTGCACATATTTGTCTTTGTTACATTGCATGCTTGTTTTCACATAAGTGTTTTTCACCGTAAGATTTCGAGTGCTCGACGCTGTACTAGTATATGGCATGGGCACTATGTCAAAGCAATTCTCATTGTCAGTTGACAATTGTCAAATTGGTACCAACAACAAAAATATGTATACTACAACCTTATTGTTGCAGAAATAAGGTCTGTGTACATATTTTTGAGACTGTGGTGTATACATATTGGTGCCCTTGACTGTACCAACCTGTAAAATTAATTACAATTTTAGTTTTAGTTTTATTTTTCTTTTTTTAGCTTAGTATGTTATTATTTTTTGTCGACAAATAAGTATATATATTTTACAGTACATATGGTGCTACTTTTCCGCACTAGTGCAGAAAAGAGCACTTTTCGTGCATATGTCGAAACTTTAAAGAGGCATATGTACAGTAAAACGTTGTACGATACACGTGCGAATAGGTAATTCGCAACTCGTGTCGATTTTAAACACTCCCTTCGGTCGTGTTTTAATTTATCACCACTCGTTACGAATTTCCTATTTTCGGCACTTGTATCGTAAATAACTATTACAGTACATATGGTGCTACTTTCCCGCACTAGTGCGGAAAAGAGTACCTACTTTTCGTGCATATGTCGAAACTTTGAAGAGCCATATGTACAGTAAAACGTTGTACGATACACGTGCGAATAGGTAATTCGCAACTCGTGTCGATTTAAAACACTCCCTTCGGTTGTGTTTTAATTTATCACCACTCGTTGTGAATTTGCTATTTTCGGCACTTGTATCGTAAATAACTATTATAAGTGTAGATTAATAAATATATGTATATATATTAAAATTACAATGTTGTCTTATGTTATCTTTATTCTAACTTTCAGACGCGCCTGTAAAAATGACCGGAAAGAAGAAACATATGCCAAAGTATAGAAGGTTGAATTTAAACGTAATTATGCATTTATGATGTTAGTCATGGTTAAAGTTGAAAGTTAAGTTTACTGCAATCTAAGCTTCAATCCAAATACTTATGTCAGTGTATTCCTGACCACGTTTCTAAAATAAAATGTCAAAGTAAGCTGGAACCTCTGGATTTTTTAAATATTTTTTATCTCGACTTCTAATAAAAAATATATAAAACAGATAACAATCATAAACGTCGCCAGCTCTTCTTAAGAGGAAACACTAAGGGCGAGACAATTGAGAAATAGGTATTTGTAAAATGTATTGCTGTCGCGCCAACCCCAAGCCTTCCCCCGCAGAGCGCGATAGGGACAAACTGCAGCTTGGACCGAAAATACCTATTAAAAGTACATAAAATCAACGTTTCGTAGTCCCCTGATTTCTTCTCCAAAACTTGACCTATTTAACTATTTTTTTATTAAAAATCAAAAAAAGGCTATGGCCGTGTTCCTATGTTTTCCTTTTTTTAAATAATCTAGTCAAAATTGTTTTCTGGATGTTTGAACACAGAGGAAAATCTGGCATTTTTCTTAGATTTTTGAAGGTATATCTCTTTTAAGAATAAATTTATGAAAAAAAGGAAAACATAGGAACATGTCAATAGTAGCCATAGATTTATGGAAAAGAAATGATTGCTCTACTGCCCTTATCCAGGGAGAAAACAGGGGACTACGTTTCTATGGAAAAACGGCCCTTGTGTTTCCTCTTAAAGGCACATACTCGTATTTACTGGACAACAAACTACTTACGCTTGTGAATACGATTGCAATAGTACATTACTACAGAGACCGGGAAGTAAGGTGTTGCCGGCCGAGTATACATATAGACGCCCGAGCGTAGCGAGGCCGGATAGTTATGAGGCTGGCAACCCCTTTTCACGCCGAGGTATGTATAGTGCTTTTCTCAAACATGCAATGAAATAAATTTAAAAAACTCCAATAAATCACACTTTAATTTTCATGGCTGAACACCGTGATCCTGTGCCACAAATTGTGGAATGGAAATTAAAAAAGACCATCTTGCCGGCCTAGGCCTCCAATTTTGTATGAAATGCCATTACGGGTCTCTCGTCTCGCTGCAACCGGAACGTGACACTTCGAAGCCCATTATGAAGAACACAACGTCAATATTTCATTGCATGTTTGAGAAAATGTATTTGGTTTCATTCCGAACGCCTTGTATAGTCTTACTTAAGTATATTATATTATTCTATTTCATAATATTATTTCTGTAAAGGTTTAATTTAGGTATTCACATGTAACGCACGATTTCTTTAGTCTGTATTCGCCATTAGTCGAACTCACTTTGTTTGAATGAAGTACTTAGATTTTAAATTATATTTTATCGATATTTCGACCCAGTAATGAACTAATTTATTATAATTAATTTTAGAATTCTTACTTATATATCCGTCCATAATTAATATAATTTATTAAAATGAAATTAAGCATGTATGTCGAAATTTAGTCATTAGAATTTAAATTTCAACAATTGTGTTCAGTTATTTATTTCCATTATTTACTCGTGTATTTATTATGCACTAGCTTCTACCCGTGACTCTGTCCGCGTGGAACTTGTTTATATCCTCAAATTTTAATCCCCAATTTCGGGATAAAAACTATCCTATATCCTTCCCCGGGACTCAAACTGTCTCTATGCCAAATATTTCATCTAAATCGGTTCAGCGGTTTAAGCGTGAAGACGTATGGATTTTATAGGTTAAGAGTCCGCAGTAAGCTCGATTCTCCATACAAACGTAGCTACGCTCTCATTTTAAAACTACATGTTTGATTGTAACGAAACTTTGCATTTACAATGACATGAGGTATATCCAGGTCTGTAATTAGTTTATGTAGCCTCAGATACCATAGTAAAAAAAATACAGCGAATTTAAGTTTTTCATACAAAACTGTTTTTGCTGTATTTTGTTTGTTTTATAAACTGGAACCATATAAACCTCATGTATATGCAAAGTTTCGTCACAATACAACAGGTAGTTTTAAAATGAGAACGAAACTCCGTTTGTATGGGAAGGTGAAATTCAGCCGAGCTTACTGCGGACTCTTAAGACAGATCATTCCACGGATCTACAAGTTACAATTCTACAAAGCGGTGATGCCATTTTAACTTTGTACTTTTTATACTAGCTTCCGCCCGCGACTACGTCTGCGTAGACCCGGGATAAGAACTATCCTATATTTTAATCCAGGCTATAAGCTATCTTCGTGCAAAATTTCATCCAAACTGGTTAAGCTGTTTAAGCATGATCGAGTAACAAACATCCAAACATATAAACATGGAAACTCGCATTCATCTAAACGTAGGTAGGTTCTTTGGTATTTGAATGCGCATTGCATGTTCGACTGGTGATTAGTTTCATATTATAATGTTTATTGCATATCACATTGTATCATATAATGAATATCTAAGGCAGGATTCCTGATGAAGTTATTTTAAAGTGTAATTTTAATCAATTTTAATTTAAAAAATGAGGGTCCATCAATATCAGATATGGCATAGCAATTAAGTTAACTAAGTAACTCTAAGTATGTTTTTTCGTAGAGAATATACACTTTGTTAGATTAAAAAAAGAATGCTGTTCAAAGTATATTTCTCATAGTCACCTCTGTCTACTAAAAAGAAGTAAAACTATAAATAAATGTGTAGTCTATGCACATAATACATATATGAATGTTAATGTATTAGATAGCACCACTAAACCAGTCAACCGAATTGAAAATCTCTTTGCTCTCTTTACTCCAGGCAAAATACGGTTTTGAAAAACATTAATTTATAATAGCGTTTTTTTTGTTGATTTCATTTGAAAATATTATTCTAAGATGATTTAGTCAAGAATCCGACAAACTTTCCACCCGGAAGTAATTATGTACTTAGATTTAAATGAAGCATGCATTATCTTTTTTTGTACGATTTATCTTGAATATTATAGAGCAAATGTAAATGAACCAAAATAAAGACAAAAACATTTATTAAAAATTTTTTCTGACTTTTTAGAAGCCAGTTAACTTATCATTTTTTCGATGTCTGAAATTTTGTCTGATTCTGTCGCTGGGTAACTATTTAATTGATAATATATCCGTTATACATAAAAAATAAGCTATTATAAATTATTTCCAAAATTGTCATTTTTTCCATACAAGTTGTCAGTTCATTGCCTGGACTACTTGTTTTAACCCTTTGGACGCCAAGGACACATGTGTCGCTTTAACTTCAAACTCAGATAAATCCATTCGACCCTCTCTGCAAATTACCCTATTACCTTTTCATAATACCAAAATCGCATGATCTGACAGATGGATTTACCTGAGTTTGAATTTAAGCGACTCACATGTGTTGCGTGTTGTCGTGGCCGCGGCGCCAAGAACGACTATAGGCGTACGTAACGCTGTCACAAGTCGCTTGTCTTTTTTAACAAAGGTTCAGATCTACACTCTTATCCGAAAAAGTGTCCGTGTCACTTTCCTGCGTGAGGAATGGCGTCCAAAAGGTTAAGTGAGGTATTATTGTGTGTAACATTAATAAGCATATGTAACCACTTTTTTATTTTTGTATTCGTATGGTGTGAGAATTGTTTATTAAAATAATGAAAAATATTCGTTTTGTTTTGTTATTGCCTTAGGTACTTTTACAAACCGCGCAAACCCGTGGGCTGTGAATGTGAAGCTTGTTGAACGAGCGAGCGAAGCGACGAAGCTCTCCGTTTCAGCTAGCGCTAGAAATAATTCATATGTCCGCCGTCTATCAGCGGAGTACAGCTGCAGGTCGCAGCCTCAACGGATTCTCGTGAAATTTTGTAAGCCGGTTCAATTAAAAAAAAAACTTAAAAAACTCAGGCTCTCAATTTCTAAAGTTCACAGAGCCTCTAATATGTATGACTTTCGACGTCAAAATAAATAAGTTTATGTCAAAAAAATCATTTTAGATACAAAGATTTTATTGCCTACTGTACTTTTTCTGAGAAAATTCTAACGAGTCCAAACGCGGTTACGTCGGTTAAGTATTATTCCCATGGCGACCTTCTGTCGCCATCATCAGATCAGGTCGATGGTAGCCAAATATTTCGGTACACGTCTTTATTACTGAAAGAATAATACGATACGAAATCCATATCCATACTTCCATATCCATCCGTACTAATATTATAAATGCGAAAGTGTGTGTGTTTGTTTGTTTGTTTGTCCGTCTTTCACGGCAAAACGGAGCGACGAACGTGATTTTTTAAGTGGAGACAGTTGAAGGGATGGAGAGTGACATAGGCTACTTTTTGTCTCTTTCTAACCCCCCACTTCCCTAAAATGGGGGGTGAAAGTTTGTATGGAGCTACGATATAAACGAGTTCCACGCGGACGGAGTCGCGAGCAGAAGCTAGTATTTATATATGACGCTGACTGTAAAATAATATTGAACTGTCATCCAAACTATACCTTTTCCCAAAATTTCAGCTCAATCGGTTTAAGATATCTGCTTCAAAATTCAGTTGCAAGATTCCCCCGGACAAAAATACTTTGCAAGTCAAATAAAACCTTGTAATAAAATACTCTTACAAAATCACAAATATTTTCGTTTATGCCAGTAAATACAGAAACAGCGGAACATCGTAGACGACGTCACTCCACAAAGGCAAGGACATGACAGAAGTTCTATCACAAGCGTAAATACTTCGGTATTTTAGCAACTAAGTAACCCCCGTTATCTACCGTTTCGTCACTATAAAGCTGTAAAACCGCTTTCTTTATTTTACACGATTGTAGAATATCAGAATTTCCTTCACTATAGAATGTTTCCACTGGATCATCTACCATGGTTGGATCGGCGTCTTTAAAACGAATCCTATACTCCGTAAAGGACGCCTTTTGAGAATTCTTGGAATCAGTGTTTTCTAAAATTATAGCGTCATTTTGACACGTGTTTGTGACTCTATTTGTATGATTCTTTGTCTGCCATTTCTTGGTCTGATTTCTCTTTGATTTCTTATTCATATTTTTCACACAGGACCAAGAAATCGGTCTAGCTTCATGTATCTCTTCAGTATTCCTTATTAAGGAAGGCCATATAGATTCCATGAGTACGGCACCGATTCCTGCACTATCTGTATTTATAAATGTACCCGAGTTATTGAATAAATGTTCTTCTTTCATCAGTTCTTCAAGCTGTAAAGATCGGGGCATTATCGGGGTCACGAAATGCGGGAGATATTGGTCGGCAATATCTCCATTTGCACTGACTTTAAAATCTGTCGGCATATCTATTTCCACACATCGATGGCTATTCCGTTTTCTTGCTAAAACATTGCACAAAGAACAAGATCCACTCGTTCCTGAATCGTCAATAAAATCTGCGTTGCCGGCCTTAGCTCGCTGCCTTAAATAATCAGTTCGAATATTCCTCATATTTATTTCGCTTAAAATACTCACGATCTTTTTACGCCTCTTCAATTGATGTCTTAGATACGTGTATGTGTCATTATGATCGCTAACAGGCTCACGCATAAGAGCCGTTTCAGCAAAAGCACTTACATTTAACATCATCATAGCGTTTAGCGTTCTTCTCATTTCTACTACCTTTTTCAGTTTCATAGGATCGATTTTATCTGTGACTCCAAGTACCTCGTTTACATACTCTTCTACTGCAATACCATATGACTGACTGTGTAATGATTTTTCATTAACTAAGAATGAATCGTTGAATTCAGTAACACTTATTCTTCTTTCACTAGGCGATTTTGGCACGTAAAGGCGTTGTGTGTTGGTACCACTCATATCATCGATTAATGAGCAGTCTGTGAATGGCTGCAGTGAATGAAATTTATAGACTGAGCAGTGTTGACTATCTGCTGGATAATCAGTGGTGTTTTTTGAATCAATACATTCC
Source organism: Epinotia ramella (assembly GCA_947578815.1). Taxonomy (NCBI): domain Eukaryota; kingdom Metazoa; phylum Arthropoda; class Insecta; order Lepidoptera; family Tortricidae; genus Epinotia; species Epinotia ramella. The sequence goes on along the minus strand of OX388226.1, from coordinate 9,216,385 downwards.
GTCGCTGCCATTTCATATTCTTCCACCTCTTTTTGAGGTATTTCATCTTCAAAAACATGATTAGAATCGGATATATTTACTAGACTTTCACAATTTTTGTCCTCTTTAGTATTGATGTTTCTAATATGAATGCACACCTTCACGTTTTTCTTTGAAATCCTTTTAGTAGATTGCTTTATCGGTTCTGCATTATTAGTAACTACGGGATCTTGAGAGATTCTTAGATTTGTTGATTTCGAATGATTATCTTTTTTCGATTTACGGTTCTTGATGAAAATTTTGGTGACTGCGTCACCTTTTGTCACTTCAACACATTGCACATCCAGGAAACGGGATATCTCCGACGCAAAAGTATCATTTTCTATTTCAGGTATTTGCGTTACGTAGGTCAATTGTTTCTTTTTCTTTGGTTTACTATAATTTATTAGGTCACAAAATTCGCGTTTGTCGCAGCTATATATGTTAAGCTTTTTTATTCCTGTATTCGACTGTTTACTGTAAACTTCCACGGGATCCGTTTCGTTTGACGATAATTTCTGTATAACAGTATCAACAGTATTTTCACTTCTCGCATTATCCTGACTGTTATTTACGGTTTCTTTAAGTGTGTTGTTTTTATATGCCGATTCCACTTTATTGTCATGTACTTCACACTTGGACAATACAGAAAGGCATTGAAATAGTTTTGGAGGCTGCGGCTCTTCTGACTGGTTATATTTATCAATTATTTGTTCTATTTTCGCATGTCCGTTATATACTGGGCGAACAAATAATAGAAGTTGGGACTTTAATTGATTAATTTGATGATGAAGTAATAGAACTGAGCGAACAGCTTTAGGTTGTATATTTCTTTCGGTTTGTAAATGATCGTGAACAGAACGCACAAGTCGTATTTGGCATATTTGTTTATGGGCCGTTAGAGATGTCTCCTGTTCTACTTTTGTTTCATCTGGAACTGTGGTTCTAACTGATTCACCATTTATGGGTCCTGACGGTTCATCAAGTATTAATATCTTATCTGATTGTTCTCTAGTTTCTGCTGGACTTGCAGGCAAAGAGAGCTTCTCAGGCTTTTCAACTTCAACCGCGTCTTCAGATAAATCAACAAATTGCATTGAACATGCCGAGGTAATTACTAAAACTGCTTCTTTTTTGGCTTGAAACGCGGTTGAAGCTAACTGAGCAAGTCTTAGAGGCTCAAATGGCATTTTTAGCTTTTTAGCTCGCAGAGATTTACGTGTTAGAGGAATTTGAGATATATAGGAACATTCAGGTTGAGATACAATTCCTGGTGGTTGTACTAACGACAAATCATGTGGTGGAAGTTTTAGCCCTGACTTAGGAGAGTGGTCTTTTTTGAGTAACTTGACCAAATTCCAGAAAACTGACAATACCACGGGTTTCCTGGACTTTATACCGACTATACTGTCTGAAAACGTGCCTGCGGCTCGGTTTTTCCACTGAATAAAATTGTTGCTTAAAGCATTGAACTTCTTTCCAAAAATCACGTCTTTGGAATTTTTCGGTGCCACTTTATTTGGATCATTTTGTATGTAATCTTCATTGATCGATTTTGTTGCGGTATCTGTACATGACCCTATGCTGACGTTATCAAGAATGATTGAGCGTTCTTCTAACTCTTCGCAGTTAGCGGGCAATAGTAAGGAATCTGAGCTCATAGGCATCCAATTGAAAAATTCATTGTGAAGGTATTTTTTCGCTAAAGAGCAACAACTTTTAGGAAAAAAGGAAGGCTCAGTTTCTTCGGAAATTAATTCCTGTTTTTGAATCCTCGATCTGAAAATATCAATGCGCATAATTATGTCATCCCAAACCTTCACTAAACCAAACGCTATCTCTCTTTCTGCCTACTTAAGGGTTGCCGAAATATATAATGCGTAGTTCGGTTTGTTTTACACGTATTAAGACGCTGAAAATCTTGTATTGTGCTTATGTGAGAAGCAAGTTGGAATACGCATCTCAGATTTGGAATCCCCAATATAAAATTTACATCGATAGAATTGAGCGATTACAATCCAAATTCATGAAATTTCTTTGCTATAAAATGCATATACATTACAGCTCATCTAATTATTTAACCTTATGTAAAAAGCATCACCTGATACCCCTTGTTAAGCGTCGTTAAATTGCTGATGTCTTATACTTGTTAAATATAATAAGAAGCAATGTTGACTGTCCTAATTTACTTGGTAAAATTCATTTCAATACTCCCATAAGAAGTTTCCGCCATTTTCGTCCTATTAGCATGTTCCATGTTTCCACTAAATATAGAAAGAATAGTTTTTTGTGCAGAGCAGGCAGGAGTTTAAACGAAGTTATAGTTAAATTAGATATAGACATATTTTGTGATAGCATACAAGCAATAAAATCTAAACTGACAAGATTCTTCATGTGTGATACGAGTACTTCAGGTGTAGGTTCGGGTTACTAGAGTTTATATATATTCTAATTTATTAACTACCTTGTACTTGTATATTCCCATTGCCATGCTTGCTATTTATTGGTGCGCGATTGGTTACTGTGCGTAATGTACGCTAAGTTTAAGTTTGGCTATAGATTTATTTGTGTTAGTTTATTTCTATAAGTGAGGACCTGTAATTGGCTATATGGTTTTATTATTTTGTCTATAAATATGTTGCGCTGTTGGTTTTCCATGTATCAATAAATAAATAAATAAATATATTAGTATTTGCACTAAATGCAACTGGACTGAGTACAATTTGATTAGATCAAGTTATTTTGTTGTTTACTTACTTGCTTGGCTCTGATTCAGGTTCTTTTTGAGTTACTTTCACTTCCCCATCTTCGAATCTCTTTGAAAAACTGTTGCTGACTTGGACCACATCTTCCGAATGTCCATCTTCACTAGCGTCAAGACTGATGGATCTATTAACAGCACATTCCCGATCACGACTCATTCCATCTGAATAATCTACTAAACTTTCCTCAAACGCATCAGATTTAGTCGCTTTGTAATCAACTGTTTTGTATGCTTGGTTATCACTTTTTTGTTCCTCACTTGATTCAGGATCAAAGAAATTCTTGGGCAACTGTATTTGGAAATAGTTTGTACTTAATTCGCTTCTCATATTAAAACCACTAGAAAAGTTAGGAGTGAACTCGTTTAGATATGGTTTTGGCTCATGAGGCTTCGACACACATTTTTCAGTATCGTTATTTGTTACATTTGGTGTATAGACTGGCCCAGGAACTATAATTTGAGGTATCATGTAAGCTTCAACTTTTTGTTTATATTTTGGTTTCTTTGAAGATTTTTGCATTCTGGTCTTAGACTGTTTGTGAGTGGTTCTTTTCGGTGTTTTCTTTGTAGGTTTCGATGTAGATATGTCGTCGCTTTTAGAGTTATTTATTCCCATTTGTTTGTATACATTGCTGACTAGTTCAAATATTGTACTACTACTTTTAGTATAAAAAGCTTTATTGTTCCATCTGATACGAATGTTGTTTTTTGTATCTTTTTTGTCTTCTAAAAATTTCTTAATCCACGTTTTAGGCATCTTTTCTTTATGTTTTTCAGGGGTCGTTGATTTTTTACGTTGCGGATTCCCTCCAATTTTTATCATCAGACCAGCTTTATTAGCCTGGCCTTGTTTAGTCAGAACATTTTTTTCCGATTGCGAGTGTTCCGATTCGAGAATGGATCTAATTCTGCTTTTACTTTTCGTTTTGCAGAAAAACGACCTTTTCCTTTCAGTTTTATCAGTTAATCTTTCGTTCGCACTATCTCTACGCATTTTTATTCCCGAACCATCTTTCTTTCTCCACGATAAACGAGATCTTAATGACTTTCTTTCAGCTCTCGCATCTCCTTTCTTTAGTTTTACCTTGCCATAAACACTCTTATTACTCATTTGTGGTTCTTCCGTTTGCAAAACAATGTCTTTTCGTTTGTCTTCGTGAATGTTAGTTGAAGACTTTAAATATTTTCCATTGGAAAAAGATCGTACTTCTAACGACGGTGGGTCTGATGGTATAACATTTTTATACTTTGCCAAATTGCTAGAATTCGAGCTGTCTGCTCTATTCAGGAGGCTCTCGGCTTCGAACTGTTTAAGAGCATCTACTAAAGCTTCAAGTCTACTTCTCACTCGAGAAGCTGTTTTAAATTTCGTTAAAGGATCATCTGGCTTATGCCGTTCCATTTTCTGGCATATATTGACTCTTTGTGTGATTAGCTTGGTAACATTATTAGAACTACAGCAATCCAAATTATGAATGTTTTGTAACAACGAAACGGACGAGAACTGTTCTTCGTCTTCTCCATCGGCTTTTTGTAGCAGAGACATGATTTTGAATATATCAAGAGATAATTCCTTTGCTTCTTTAGATAAGCCACTGTGGTGGGTTTTATTATTAACATTATTTTTGTTATTCTTTTTCACTGATCTCACATTGGATGTTGTTGCGCAGTCACATGTGAATATAGGAGACAGTTTCCTCGTCACTTTTCTCACCAGGTTTCTGTCCGTATATCTAGAAATCCAATTCGGGCAGTAGTCTACGTCATCCATACACATGGACGATGGCTTTCTTGAGTAATTACCTTCGCATCTGAAGTCTCTTCTGTACGGTCTTTCTGCGCTTAAGTTCGGTTCGTTCGGGTAGTAGCTTCCCATGCTATATCTGGGGTTTCCTAGAATACATAAACACTATAAAACAATTGATAACACCGTGACACTATATTTTGTAATTTAATTGCATCTTTCTTAACTCAAAAATAGTAAATAGTTACTGCCTTATTCATAAAAGTTATGAAACCTATTTTAGCCAAAGGACATATGATCATCCTCGGGTGATGTCGGTCAGTGGATGGCTTTTAAGAGTGGCTACGATAAAACTAAATCTAACTTTTCCCCGCTAGAGAACCTAGACCGTCTTAACAACGCTGTGCGTGGTCCAGCGTACCAGTCCGTCGCGTCACTCCTGTAGGCATCCGGCTCGAAGGACCAAAATGATAACGAGTGGATGAGACTGGACTGTATAAATGGATGTGTTAGATGATGGAAACAACGTTAGCACTTCAAGACTGGTATTTATTAAAATATCAATACACAGAACCAGCTAATAACATTGACGTGGCAAAGGCAGATCGACAACTAAACAGACACGTCAAGCAAGACATATAAAAACAGAATACAAACAAAAAGGTTACATTTCTGTATAAAAAGGTAGTACCACAGCCAGTCGCCAACATGTGGCTGTCACATCCACTATATCCTATTCATGCTATTTCAAGGAAAACCATTTCGAAACGCAAAACAAAATATTAAGCAAATCGAATACAATAATTGCCTTTGCTATCCTAGATAACCGAAAAAACTTTGACGAATTTGTCTGTTAAAATTCTATTGTTTTATGGAATGAGATATAGTTCCTGCCACGTCATGCATTACAAGGTTATATTTATATTACTGTCACTTATTGTTACACTGTTTATTTATTTATCTCCCAAAGTACCTACCCCAGACCCAATTTTGAAGTTCCACTGTCACCCATTTCGCGCAACAAATTACAATTAGACAAGTCTAAATATACAACGCAGGTCAAATAGCCAGTCGTTATTGATCAAGCCCTGTGTTGCCTGGGGCCCATTTCTCAAAAGCTTGTAACTTGTAATATCAGCGAACGCCTCTTTTCCACTCCTTCTGTTAGAAAGCGACTTCCGCTTGTATTACAAGTTACAAACTTTTGAGAAATGGGCCCCTGTTCAGACTTGTTAAATTGTAACTTGTTGCTTAGTGAAACAGGTCACTGTATGGCGAGATACTTACGAACATAAGCCGCGGACTCGGCGAACCCCAGACCCCAATCCTCGTCAGGTAGATACACCCTCTTGACTCCGTAGCTGGTGCCGGAACTAGCTGTGTGGTAGTATACCGGTCTGTTAGAACGGGCTGTGCAGTACCTTGCCTGTGGGACAGGTTATGTTGAAAGCAGACTTAAAAGTAAGGTTCTTGGGTCTAGGTTAAGTCAATGAATCAGATATCCAACCAGCTGGAGAATCATCTGAGTATCGCTCTCCAAAAAAAAAATGCGACAGGGTCACGATCCTCAGCAGTGAGGGACCGACTCAGGAGGAGGGAGTCAATTGAATAGGCAAGGATGGCTGATGCTTATACATTTGTACGTAGAAATGAGTCAAAGCAAGTTCGGTTAAAGCCATAAATATTTGAGCACGTTGCGGTCTTTGGGAAGATCATTGTGCAGCAGAGACGGCTCATATAATGTGGTAGAAAGATTAAATTCAATTCTCATAAACCCTCGCGATTTGTACACATATTTCAATTATTATCGATTTTTGTAGTGTAAGTCGTGAAATTTGTGCACCCATATCTCCGTTGACAACTTGCTTGGACGGCAGTCATCTGCGACCATGACCGCCAACCCATCTCGAAACGTCAGAAATAAAGGGAACGTTTAGATATCGTGTTAGAGCAGTGTAAAATAATAATTTAAATTCTTATAAGCGTTTCTACTTCATGATTTTCTACCGTCGTACCGGGAGGCGCAGCATCGGTAGACCCCCCACAACCCCACAAGATGTACTATGGTAAAGGTCGCGGAAGTCCTCTGGATGCGGGTGGCGCAGAACCGGTATTGTGGCGCTCCTTGGGGGAGGCCTATGTCCAGCAGCAGTGGACGAGTTTCGGCTGATATGACGAGTTACTTGATGATGATTGATGACTGACCTGTCGATAGCAGTGTGCCTGGCACCCCGCGTCATGCAAACCCCTCCAGCGCGGCCTTGCGTCGAAAATGTCGTACTCATACGCCCTCAACACGTCGTGTCTAATCCTCCGCTCAGTGACATTAACTCCTCTGTTCCTTAACATTGTTTTGTCATCATTTTAATTTGTTTCGTTCATTTTTTAATGGCACGGCAAATGAAGAACCTGTAATTTCGGTGAAAAGAATAGTGTTGACAGAAACGAATACTGAGTTCTTGTCTTTTGAAAAGTTACGTACTATTAACGCAAAGTGAGATTTAGAATTGGTCTGATTAGTAATCATTATAAATTATATTTACCGTGTTTGAATAGACTATAAGACGTAGAACATCTCAAATTTATCAATATTTTTTTCGATTTAGAAGTTCTCACAAAATATTTACAAACGTCAATAGTTTTGACAGAAAAAAGGCTACTTCTTTCTTTATTCGTATATAGTATTTATGTTTTGTGATGACTTAAGACCATAAAAATTTCCAGTGTCACTCCCCGCATACAGCTCCGTACACCAGGGGCTGGAAACTTAGAAAAGAGGCGACACGCCGATTTATTGTATGGAAAGTAGTGACATCTCTGGCGAAGCGGATCGCTGTATTTAATGTTGTTGACAGAAAATGGAAATAGATGTCAGTACAATAGACCCACGACAATAAATTTTAAGATTTTGAAATGAAATAAAATATATTTTTATGTTTTGAGATAGAATTTATTAAGTATCCATTTTATTTAACTGAACATGAACAAATATCTCATTAATATGGAATTGTGTTTGTTGTTCGGCCTTTGTGGTTTTAGATGAAGTATACATACCTACGTGTCAGTCAGTAAATAAATGTCAATGTATTGTCTATAAAAACATTGAATGAAAACACATTTAAATCATATTTAAATAAAATCAAGAATATAAGTTTTAGCCACAGTATCTAGTTATAAAAATAATATCTAGGTATTATGTGTGCAGTAAATAGTTTGAGGTTGAGTAATATGCAGTGTAGATCGGTTGTACGTGGATTTGTTAAATCTGGTCCAGGAGATTTAATCTAAAGTTTTGAAGCTAAATCTCGTCCTTGTGTCGTGTTTTTTGTTAAAAAGGTTGTGCTTTGTTAAGTTCTTGTTACATAATTTGTTATTTGTTAAGTTGAATAAATACTTTTATGAATGTTGCATGTTTCACTTTTCAGATCCATTTCATAGTTGTGTGATTATTTTGAAACTTACAAAGTGACTGGCAAAGTATGAAGAGAAGCGTACTTAGGTAACTAAAATGTGATTTATATCATGTTTTAGAAACGTTTTCTTCCTAACTTTGATAGTCGCATTGTAGGCTTCAAAGTCAAAACAGAGAATACAACTTTTGTATACGTGTGTGCGTGGTGCGTGAATATGTATGTGTGCGTTAGTGTGTATGTGAAGCGTGCACGCTGCACGCATGCGTACGTCAGAGTAGTTCAGTCCACTCGCTGCTAGGCGGCTGTGGGACCAGTAATTTCTTGGTGTTGCCACTCTTTACATAAATATACTTATTATACTCTTTGCCGTACACAGCTCACTAGAACTTTCCTCCAAAATATTAAAAACTCCGCCCCAACAAGTCAGCATTCCCTTTATGTCTGAGGCCATAGAGGCCTGGACCACCGCTTGTCCGAGCACTGACCTGCCTAGACACCCAAGTTCGCAACGACTGTGGGACGAGCCGCTCTGTAGACTTGTACGGGATACTCGTAACTTGCATCAAACGGCAACCAGTCTCCCAGAGCGCGCTCGGCTCCTTGCCGTTGTTGAATTGGAATCCGGACAGTGGCTCCAAGCTTTGCCTTCCCCGCAAATTGGTACGCTGATGGACAACTCCACATTCCGCCTTTCCGTCGCTCTCCGCCTGGGAGTGACCTGCGTTGCCCCACATTGCTGTCGCTGTGGTGACCGAGTCGACCAGCTCGGGCACCATGGTCTATCCTGCTGCAGAAGTGCAGGTCGTGCACCTCGACATGCCAGCCTGAATGACATCATCCATCGGGCCCTAGCCGGCGCAGGAGCACCTGCCATGGAAGCATGGAAGATGGGACGGCCTTTAGTATGGGACGCGATATGTGCCGACACCCTAGCGCTCTCCCATCTCCGTGGCACCTCCATGAAGGCTGGCTCTGCTGCCAACTCGGCCGAGCTCTTCAAACGGCGCAAGTATGCAAACATTAATAGTGGTTGCATATTTGAGCAGAGGATCAGCATTGCCATCCAACGTGGCAATGCTGCCAGCCTTCGGGCACGTTGCCCAGCGACGGCGAACTGGGGCAAATATTTTATTTGTAAGTTATTTTATTTTATAAGTATAGTTTTAGATATAATAATTATAATAAGTTTTGTGTACAGTCGACGTCAAAGATATATTTACACTTTTTTACCTAATCGAACGCGTTTGCATACTAATTGTTAGCGGCCGCATTCGAGTTGGTAAAAAAGTGTAAATATATCTTTGACGTCGACTGTACTTTTGTTACTTTTATTATTAAGTACATAAATAAATTGAGACCAACAGTATTTGTCTAATTCGACTTTATATGTATGAGGTATCTCCATGTTATCGCTGTTTACTTTATGGATAGGTCACAGGATAGACGTCACTTATGTCATTTTCAATTTTGACTTTTGTAAATTCATTTTAATTTTTAATATTATTTTAGAAGAGTATTTTTATATACATGATAGTAATGTGTTTTGTACTTTTATAGGAAATATGAACACCAGTCTCAAGAAAATTATAAGTGTTTAATGTAAGTATATTCCTCCTCTTTTGAGCAGATTTGGTTAGAACTACAAATCCGTGGTGCGGGGCGACTTGGAATAGAAACCGCTTATAGGCCCGAGTCGGTATCAATTGAAAAGGCCATCGACGCGCTCAACGACTGTCTTGAAACGAAACTCCCTATGAGCGGTCGTTTAGCATAGAACCATACCCGGAAAGCCAAATTAATAAAATCATTATGTCGATACAAACGAATGCGAGTGAATATGATGATGTCACAATAGGTAGACATGATCGGCTTGCACTAGATGTAACTCTTTCAGTATGTGCGGATATTATTAACACATCGATCATGCAAGACACCTTTCCAGAAGCATGGAAACTGGCTAAAGTTAAACCTATACCTAAGTACTGGACTTGGGTATAGGTTACAAAGAATTAAGACCGAGAGTTAATTAAGACCAATTAGCATTCCACCGGTGCTTACCAAAGTACGGGAAGGGATGTTAATGGACAGCTTGCAAAGTTCCTGGAAGATAACAGTTTACTGCCAAGCACACAGTCTGGATTCCGAGGAAAGCACGGCACTGCAACTGCTCTAGCTGAAGTCGCAGACGAAATAATTACGTAATTTGACAAGGGCATGAGAACCATTCTTGTGCTATTGGATTATTCCCGTGCTTTCGACTGCCGTAATCCTACATTATTACTGGTTAAAATGGCGTGATATGGTATTTCCAAGGCGTGTAAATGATTTCAATCGTTTCTCACAGAATATGTGGAAATACAAGCAGATCAAGGCGTATTAGCAAAATTTAAAATATGTAATATCAGTCGCGGAACACCGCAAGGGTCAAGTCCTTTAATTTTATACACAGCAGACCTGATAAAACAATTAAAATACTGTAAGGTGCATTTATATGCTGACGACACCCGTCAATAGTGTATTTACTATTATTTACTACCACATAACCTGGGCGAGGCCGTAATTAAAAACGCTGCGACCGGCCCTCTTCACAGGGGCCAGTCTGAACCAGCGCTGGGTATTAACTGAACCCAGAAGATGCTGAAATTGGGACATATTGCCCAACTTAGCCAATTTCAAATGCATATTACCTAAGTATTATTTCTTTTGGTCATGCAATTTAATTGGTTTTAAGTTCCATATAATGTCTTTGGTTAAGTTTGTGGCAATAAAGATATTTATTATTATTATAACATTTTTTAAGTCCATCTTTTTCTGAGCGACGGAATAAATTTGTTTTTATACCTAAGCTATACCTAATACCTTTTATACATATTTACCCAAATTATAATCAAGTCGTAGCCTGAGCTCTCGTTTTATAATGATACAGCAATACCTTATATATATCTAGTAAAAAATTCAGCACGTGTCCTTTTTGGTTCCAGAGCTTCGATGGTTCCCCATGATATCTAAGGAACGACCTAAAAAAGTCAGAATTCATATAACTACTTACGCTAAACCCAGTACTAAATATTTTGTCGAAATGAACAAGGCTCACGTCTCCACAAATGATCATAATTCCAGATTCATATGTTCCATATGTCTAAACACTAGCGCTAAAAACGATGAGATGAAAAATCTTGAATGCGATAGAAGAAAATCAAGATCTTGTCCAATGTGCCAAGGAACTGAGTTAAAAGCAGTATCACGTGAAAGAATCCTCAGAACTCACACAACTGATGATAGAATCGACGATACAAAAACGAGGAACGTACAGACATCCAAAATAAATGTTGATCAAGGATTGAATCTCCTGACTGAAGTTCTAACTGTTTTCCAAAGTCAGAAAGAAAGTAATGTTAAAGAGAGAAGCAGCAGAACTGTCATTATGAAAGACGCGTGCGTCTCAACTGAAATTGGGTTGATTAAAAAACCAAAATTGTCTATGAGCAAGATTTTCCAAGTGTCTATTGAAGGAAGCGGTATTCACGAGAGCGGAAAATTTCATGTAGTCAACGCGTGCCAACCGAAAGTATTAACCAACTCACAATGTTCCATAGATCTGATAAAACATAAATCCTCTTCGATACCTCAAATGAAGATGGACGAACTGAAGAATTCTTATAAAGAAAAAACTAAAAGTAGTAAAGATGCGGTAGAAGAAGTTAACAGAATGTTTGCAACTGTGAAAAGAGATGACAATTTCGAAAATATCAATAGACCTCTGATTAGGAGCGGACCTAGAGTGCTACCAGTAGTAAAAACTTCAGTCGATAAGCAATCGCAGAGGCACTATGACGACGATAATTCTGAGCGAAGAGACAACATTTGCAGACAAATCTGCAAATGTTGTCAGACTAAGCAGACGAATTATTACATGTCCAGCGGGGATTCCTTGGTGAAACAAGAACGATGCGAGAAGAGTGTGAATGTAGAATGCTGCAATAAAATCCACAATCGAGCACAGATACATGTCTGCGAACGCTGTCGGAAACCAAGCCATTGTGATTATTAGGATTGGATAATCTAGGTAGAATAAAAAGAATAAAACAATTTTTAAATAGTTTGATTTCATTTTATGTTGCCAGCGCATAGTGCCAATTTTCTTTTGTTTTCTCGTACCCAAATACTTAAGTTACATATTCAATTCATATTTTTAAACCAATCTTTTGGAACAGAGGTTGTAAATTAAAATGCTACCAATACTAAACTAATATGGTATGTATTAATTACCTAAGATGTCATTTTTTTATTAACGACCACCATAAAATAAAACTGAGACAGCATAGATTAAAAATAATTTATAAAAATAACAATTAATCAAAATAATAAATCTTATACAACCAGTAACAACGAGAATAATATTCTGTAAATGTAAATAACAACTCAAAACTTCAGTAAATGTAACTGTCCTGTCCTTTGGTACAGTCAGCGTCGTATAGTTAGTAGCAGCCAAAGTAGCCAAATATATCGTAACAAACCCTTACTCTTACAGTAATAAAGTCGTATACCGAAATATTTGGCTACTTTGGCTGCTACTAAGCAAAACTTCATGGATATTTGCATAATCTCCTCTGCTACGGTCTACCAATCTCTTGAAGAACTGCAACAGAAATAATTTACAATTTAGAAAAGTTGAAAAGCCGCCGGCATTTTCATTTCAAAGTTCAATATCTCAAAACCGGCAGAACCAATTTTGTTCCAACGTAGCACATCAGCTTTCGGACAAAAAAAACTGTATTAAAATCGGTCAATTCGTTTAGGAGCTACGCTGCCACAGAAAGATAATGTTGAAATTGCTCTTTTAAAAGTGCAAATTGACAACACTGAGGCGCTTTACCTTACCAATAACGACTGGCAAATTGATTAGTGATGCCTGTAACTTCCAGAAGGGACTGATGACACTGCCTTCAGGACCGTTGTTCCACCCGCGATATTTCACAAAAAGGGACATATTTGGGCCGATTGTCTATCGTTGTCGATTAAAAAGTTTCGTCAGATTTGATGAAACTTGGTTGGTTTGAAGAGCTGATTCTGTGTAACTATAAAATATTGAAATATCCTTAAAATTTTGTTTGAAATTTCCATTAAGTCACGAAAATCCTATACGTTTTGTCACTCAATATAATACAACTTTAGGACACTGTAGGCAAACCCCTCTTTCCTAGTGGGCACTTTGGGCAAGTGCCCAAGGTCCCGCGATCGATAGGGGCCCCCCCTCACATCAAATACAAAGTCATAGGGGGCCCATTATCCTAATATGCCCAGGGCCTCCAATAGGTTAAAGACGGCCCTAACTGTGGGACATTGAGGAGGAAGTTGCAGCACTGGTTGCTGAGCCCAACATCATCGGTGAGAGCAAATCTGCTCGACTACGCTGGCTCGGCCAGGTCGGGAGAATGGGGGAGGATTGTGCCGCCAAAAGAGTGTACCTAGGGCGCCCAAATGGTCGACGTCCAGTCGGCCGACCAGGGTATCGCTGGATTGACGAAGTCCAGAAAGAGCTGTGAGCTTCAAACTGCCGATCACGATTGGCGGCAGGCTGCCCAGGACAGAGCACAGTGGCGTGTCTTAGAGTCGGAGGCCAAGATCCACTTCGGATCGATGAGCCAGCGTAGTAAGTAAGTAATAGTATTGTAAAACCTCTGTCGAACAAGCCCCCATGTCACCATGTTCACAATTCTCATCTGACGATGACATTTCGTTTCGTGTGACATTGCGAGGTCGACAACTAAAGGGTTTCCTGAACAGCATCGTTACCTTATGCCACGGCAATGTACGACGAATTGCCGTTGTCAGGTGACAATTGTCAAGTTGGTGAAAAAGGGGCCTGGAGAGTCGACATACAGTTATCAGTTACCTATTCACGTTATTTGAATTAAATGATAAGATATTGATGTCCTACTACATTGTGCGGACATTGTTTAGAATCACAAGCTCTTCCAACGTACCAAATTTTATCCAATTCTGACGGAACAAAACACAACGATATAAAAATTGACCCATCCTCGCTTTTTTGATCTCGAAAGAAGTGAAGCCTGGAAGTAGTCACTCATCAAATATCACGGATTGAATGCCAGCACAACTTGCAATCAATTCGCGCCGTGTTTCAGCGACTCCTGTCTCACTCGCACTGTAAACATTAAGTAGTCTCGCCGGGCTCTCAACTCGCGTCGCCTCGTGGCGTCAGTTGTGCTGGGGCTACCTGCTCTTGTTTGCTTCTATCGTCGTTGTGGCGACCAATATTGAGCCAATTCATGGACATAGGTACTTAGTTCTTCAATCACTTACTCTCCTAATCTCAGATCGAACATCGGCTCGGTTCGATGCTCGGAACGACGCTCGGTGCGGTCGCTCCTGCTCTTGGTGTCGAGCTCTTTCGCCAACACCTGCGGCAAATGCGATTTTAACCGACTTAACTTACGATTACGTGCGGTTCGAAAACCGACTCTAAGGGCGGGTTGCACCAACTTACGATTACAGACCGATCAGCGTTAAATATGGCGCCGACAGCTGTCGTTCCATACAAACTTGTCAAAGTGTCCATACATTCAGATGTTAACGAACACCGCTCTATTACAGAAGGTTTGGTGCAAGTGGTCAATGTCATACAATTATTATTGAGTGGAACTCTCCATGGCATATCTCAGCGGAGAAAAGAATATTGTTCTAGAAACTTGTCATGGAATTCCGCTGATCAGATCAACCAATAAGTAATCTCTATGGTACTCAACACCTGGAACGCGACTTTATACAGGATGTTACAAAAGTGACACCACTGAGGGCAGATTTTAGTAAGGACTTGATGCTTTGGGGGTTTGAGGCCACTTAGCGCCTCCCCCTGTATAGGTTAGATCACCTGCTATTCAGAAAAGAGTCATTGTTGCCCTCAAACGAGGGATTACAATTTTCCTCATAAGTGTGAAAAACAGTCTGTGTCTCTTGGTAGCAAAATTATTTTTGTCTTGTGGCGTAAACACTTGAATCCCTCGTTACGCTCAAGATTCTACTTTAGAATTCCGCGCTACGCTCAGGACTCTAAAGAATCTTAATCAGGATGCAATATACCGCCCTCGGCGTAAATATACCATTTTGCTCCCTTGAGAGAAAATATACTATTTTAATACCTGCTTGAGCATGTTGGACGAGTCCACAAACTTGCACATGTATTCGTTGATGGTCTGTATCTTCTGGAACAGGTCGTTCTGGTCGCACGCCTCCACGGGGCAGTTCACTATCTTCTCCAGTTCGCTGGTGATCCGCTTGAAGTTGTCTGTCAGGCCTTGAAGAGAATGGGCAAAGTGTCAGTTAGATTCAAAAGACAATTTAACCAGACTGCTTTTAAAAAGAAACCCTAGCTTTTCCTAGTCGCATTGACGAACTTCTCCTGCATCGAAATGCTTCTGTTAAATATCAAACGATGTTTCGTGCATAAGTTTTTTGAAAAACCCTGTGGTGCGAGCCAGGGCTCGAAACGACCTCCAGATTAAGTCGTGTGCAGTGCCGCTCGGCTACAGTGGCTGTATATCTTCCTATTAGGACAGTTCATCATCATCATCGTCATATCAGCCGAAAGACGTCCACTGCTGGACATAGGCCTCCCACAAACGGTGCCAAAGTGACCGGTCCTGCGCCACCCGCATCCAGCCGACTCCCGCGACCTTTACCAGGTCATCAGTCCACCTTGTGTGGGGGCCTACCCACGCTGCGCCTTCCAGCGTGGTCGCCACTCGAGAACCTTTCCGTCCCATAAGGTCAGTAGGACCGTTACAGGACTGCATTTCGACCGCGTTCTGGCTGCAAATGTGCGTGTGCAGTTTTAATTTAGAAACCGGCCGGGGCGAGGTTCTGACGACTGCACTCTGACGTACCTATATGGCAGTTTAAATGCAGTTATGTTAACTGCATTCGAACACACATGCACACAAAGCAGTCGAAATGAAGTCCGTCGGTAACGGCCCTTCGGGTTCAATAGACACTTAAATCGAATCTTACCTGTATTCTCAGTATTAGTAGCAGCGTGCCTCATTATCCTGGTCCTCGGTGCAACTGTCTCCATGAACTCTCCGTCACCCAACTGGCAATCTACTTCTTCTTGCTTATAATAAGGCTGTCGCTTAAAAGGATCCGTGTTCGTTTCCTCCGAGAGAGCGTCTCTGGTCTTCGCGATGACGAGTTTGAGGAGGTTGTCGATGCCGATTTTGTGGTCGTTCAGGAGGTGCCGGTCGAGGACTGTTATCCTGGAATATAATGAAATGGATATATGTTACTACATTTTATGCCAAAGCTGAATTCCTCGGCCGAATTCCACTGTTATTTAGTTATGTATGTATGTATGTAGGCACTTTACTGTACATAATAACAGGTTGAAGAATATAAATGTCACACAATAGATAAAAGTACATAGGCGAACTTGTCCCTATAAGGGTTCTATTCCGAAAGGAAGGTAGAACGGGAGTTAGTTCACCGGGGCTTTCCGGATTCGCAGGAATATTTGAACATGTTTTTTAGTACCCGATGGTAGCAAACAATTATAGGACCTGCCTTGTTGTAAGCCGACCTATGGACTCTAATACATAAAAATTGAGGTCTCTCAAACACATATCGCATCTCCGGGAGCTCACTCATTAAGACATCCGCGACCTTACTCATCACCAAGAACTCAACACCTTATACCTCTCCGGGAGCTCACTCATTACGACATCCGCGACCTTACTCATCACCAAGAACTCAACACCTTATACCAACCTCCGGGTTCTCACTCATTATGACATCCGCCACCTTACTCATCAACAAGAACTCAACACCTTATACCAACCTCCCGGAGCTCACTCATTATGGCATCCGCGACTATCCTCATCACCAAGAACTCAACCTTATACCAACCTCCGGGAGCTCACTCATTATGACATCCGCGACCTTACTCGTTATCACATACCAACCTCCGGGAGCTCACTCATTATGACATCCGCGACCTTACTCGTTATCACATACCAACCTCCGGGAGCTCACTCATTAAGACATCCGCGACCTTGCTCATCACCAAGAACTCAACCTTATACTAACCTCCGGGAGCTCACTCATTATGACATCCGCGACCTTACTCATCATCAAGAACTCAACACCTTATACCAACCTCCGAGTGCTCACTCATTATGACATCCGCGACCTTACTCATCACCAAGAACTCAACACCTTATACCAACCCCCGAGTGCTCACTCATTATGACAACCGCGACCTTACTCATCACCAAGAACTCAACCTTATACTAACCTCCGGGAGCTCACTGATTATGACATCCGCGACCTTACTCATCACCAAGAACTCAACCTTATACTAACCTCCGGGAGCTCACTGATTATGACATCCGCGACCTTACTCATCACCAAGAACTCAACCTTATACCAACCTCCGGGAGCTCACTCATTATGACAACCGCGACCTTACTCATCACCAAGAACTCAACACCTTATACCAACAGAGCGTGTAGTAGTGTTATTGTGCGGCTGCGGTCTTCTGTAAGACTAGTTGGGCTGGTCCAAATATGAGATGATATTCCGTTGTTTTTTTAGACCTATCATCACGGTGAAAACTAGAGATGGGCCGACTATGGGTTTGGACGACTAGTCGACTAGGCCGATCGTGGACTTCGGCTAAGTTCGGGTGCAATCGGGAAACTTCGTTTCGCTATGCCGTCGCGCCGTCTGCATGCGTTCAAAGTAAGTACCAAATGTGATAATAAATCTGTATTTGAGTAAAATATAAAACGAAAAAAATGGCAGTTTACTTATTCTATGTCTCGTTTTCCTGTGATTCATAAAGTGCCGACTAATCGGCACATTTAGCCGACTAGTCGCCGACTACAAATGAGGCCGGATAGTCAGCTTTCCCGACTAGTCGGCGACTAGTCGCTACATCTCTAGTGAAAACCTATCATCCGACAGTCTTCTTTGAATTTAGACCACAAGGGCAAGAATTTAACGAATAGGTATTTTCATAAAAAGCTTAAAAAACGAAATCTCAGGGCAAGCAAACCTATCAGCCTCGAAGTTACAGAGATGGCAGCTGAACGTCTCTCTCGCCAGTCGGTCGTCCTTGCTGATGAAGTCGCTGCGCGTCACCATCAGGGAAAGGTCGTCTTTGAACGCCTTGGAGGTACATTCACTGAGCATGCAGAGGTCCTGAAAACGAAGTCATGTCTTATATTTTTGGTGGCTTGTCTTATTATAGGGTAAACTAGATATTATTAATATTATAAAGAGGTAAAGCTTGCAAATTTGTGAAATTAATTTCTCGTTAAATGCCAAGGACGATCCTGCGATCTCTTTACAAGGTGGTTATAGACGGTAGTTCAGCTTCGGTTAGTCACTTTCACAGCAAATAATTTTAGAAAGAAAATAATAGTTTTACAAATCTTGTCTAAATTAGCAACTCTGTGGCGCTTGACAAATAACGACTGGCCGTTTCACCTGTGTCACTGTGCCAGTTTAGACTAGTAAGATTATAAATTTCGATCAAAGTGGAATATTGAAATATTATTCGCCACGAGCGGGATTTGAACCCGCGAACTCTGGAATTCATTGCTCTTGATTTACTGTTAATATGTGGTACCTAGCGCATTGTTAGTAACGATTCTCAATGTAACTTGAGACGGTAATGCCGTTTCAGAAGTTGTAATATTTAACTTCGCGGTAGATGTCGCTACGTGCCTCCCTAAGCTGTTATTAGAAGAGTGAGGATTGAAAGATGCGTCGCCACTAGCGGACCCACGGTAGCTCAGTTGGCGAGAGCGATGAACGGATTCTAGTGGGCGCGGGTTCAAATCCCGCTTGTGGCGAATAATTTTTCAACTGTCCTCTTTGATCGAAATTTTGAATTTCGTTAGCGTTAGCGGACGTTTCTGCTTAGTAAACATTTACTAGTAAAATTGTAACTTGTAGCTTCGTGAACCGGGCCACTGCAGTCCCTTCGCCTTGTGAAATCGGAAGTCAGGAGATGAGTATACATATATTTAAGGTAAATAACAGAGTTAGCTTTCCTACTAAAAAATATTTGGGCAAATAGGTAACTTGACCGCTGCTTGTAAAGGTGAAGATTACGATTCAAGAGGACTATGCAACGTGTGTCGGTCCCATAAGGTAAACTATCAGTGCAAGTTGTGTGTTGTATGTGTGTATTGTGTTGTCGTATCGTGGGCGTCGGTCTTTTTCTACTAGGTAGTCTGTAGGGCGCGGTGGGGCGGCCGCCCAGGGCGCCGGACATAAAGGGGCTCCGGCGCCCCTTTATATCCTCTCGCTCATTGAGTTAGGGGGCACCCTAGAAATCTCGCCCAGGGCGCTGGTAGTGCTATAACCGGCACTCTACTAAGTTGGCGTCCGGTTGAAAGTGAACCGTTCGATTATGGAAGTGTTTGGTGACGACACGAGCTGGTCTAGAGAGCCATAACCTTACAGTATTGTCTTCGGCTGGGTCCTCGGGGTGCGAGAACAGCGTCCGTCCTCGTCCGATGCGCGCGCGCAGCTTTTCGAACAGCCGCGTCGCTGAGGACGTGCGCACCGGCGCTGCAACAGACAATTCAATAATTAACAACTTGGAAAAGTGTTTCGTCGGCATCTGTCATTCCCCTAAATTTTATTATTTTCTATTGGCGTTAGCGCTTGTCGATTGTAACCTTGTCTACGGCCCCTGAAATGTTCATTTCAACGTTCAATGTTTCAAAACCGGCTGAACCGAATTTGTAGAAACGTCGTTAAACACCATCTCGATCACGTCAGGTTTCGGACAAAAAGAAACCGCATTAAAATCGGTCGATTCGTTAAGGAGCTGCGATGCCGCAGACAGACAGACAGATACACAGACACGTCAAATTCATAACAACACCCGTCTTTTTGCGTCGGGAGTTAAAATAGTATTTTATGCAATCGTTATATAATGTATGCTTTTTCAGTCGAGTACCACGTTTAAGCCACGAAGCTTGCTGAGTGGTCTAATTAAGGTACGAGACTCAAAAAGCTAATTATGTAACTATTGTATACAATACTTTTTCTACGAGTCAACTGAACTAATTAAACAAACTTATTGAAAATCTAAGCCTTGCTGAAACGAAGTGCAACCACGGCTTTTTCTTTTTTGTGCGTTAACGTCTATAAGGTCAATGAGGGCATTTCCGTCATACTTTTTGATAAGTTCACTTTGGCTGGTCATAACTAAGAGGATATTTACTTTTTAATAAACCTGATCACTGTAATAGATTGGGCATTTATTTAACTATACAAATTTACTCATATTAAATTGCTAGTATTGCTGGGTATTTAAATATGTTTTTCTTTTTAAAACATGTCAGTTGACGGATTTTCCCGACGGTTTGGGGCTATTCCGTCAACCAACGATTTTTCTTGTATCGTGACGTATTACAAACATATACGTCAAGTGAACAAATACCACTGAACTGTTAATCGAAACTAAACTTTAGCGAACTCAATTTAAGGTTTATTTTAGATTCTATTGCCAAATATATTTTTTTGGGGCAATTCCGGCTTATTTTTATAATCAGGAGTAGTAAACCTTTTAAAACAAATTCCCAAACCCTAGGGAAAATCCGTCAACTGACATCATGTTTTTAAAATAATGGGCTACTGTTTTTGTGTTCACCAGATGGCGCCACTGTTGAGTAAGATCCAGTACATTACAGTGGCCAACTCATTGTTATTATGGGCGCGACAATATTTTAAATCATATTTAATAAGCAAATTGGTCATTTCATTTCAAGTATTGAACGACCAATTTAGCTAAGACCCTAAATGCTCAACAATCGAAGAGCGTGATTACCATCATACTGCTATTTTGCCTTTATCGATCACAATTAATTATTTAACTTTACAACCGTGCTTACAATTTTAATATTGAAATCGTATAATGATATGGACTAATTAACACGCACTAAGACGTATATACACCAGATGGGTATACGTAGACAGGCATATTAAGATAGCTACGTTTACTATCTTAAGTATTCCCTCCCAATACAAGTCACACTGCTTGCCAGACGCACGCGTGCTCACGTCACACAAGCGGTAAGTCCTGCCCCACGGAAATGTATACCTTCAAATGCAGTAGGAAGCGCACGTCTAATACATCTGGTGTGTAATGCCTTTACATATAACAATTTTAGTACCTACTGATTTTTAATCGGGACTAATCTCAGTCCGCCTAGTTGAAAAACAAATAAAAAAATCAAGCAAAATATATAAATAAACTTGAGCCTCTGCAAATTAAACTAAGAATCGTTGAAAATAAATTATAGTATAATCATAGTTATTATTTAACTACGCTACGCTACTACTAAGCTACGCTACCATAGTTATTACTAAGCTACGGTAGCCTAGCGGTTCAGGCATGCGGCTGTCAAACGGCGGTCGTGGGTTCGAATCCCGGCTCGTACCAATGAGTTTTTCGGAACTTATGTACGGAATATCGTTTGATATTTACCGTTGGCTTTTCGGTGAAGGAAAAACATCGTGAGGAAACCTGCATACATCCACGAAGAAATTCAAAGGTGTATGTGAAGTCCCCAACCCGCAGTGGGCAAGCGTGGGGACTACTGCCTGTTCCCTCTCATCCGTGAGAGGAGGCCTGTGTCCAGCAGTTGGACGTATATAGGCTGATTTATTTTTAGTTTATTATTTAACTAAGTCAAATCAAAAAGGTTGGCAATATATGAAATGGGGAAATTCCGGCACATGACGGTTTTGCCCGTTTCACAATTGACGGATTTGTCTACTCGATCATTTCGTTAGTACCAATATTTAACCATCCATAGTTTCTCACTAACAGATTATAATTGAAAATTAATAAAACTACCATCAAACATGAATATCGAACTATATAACAAATGCATTTACTGAGCCCTAAAAGTACATTTTTATATCGCACCGTCACGAAACACAGCAGCACACTACACTCGCATTCGAGTTCAGAGCGCAACTAAACTTTGAAAGCAGGGTTTTTCCGTTCACTGGCTAGACAGCGCCACCTGTTTTTGACTGCGGGTATAAAATTTTCTCTCTGTTTTACCGATCGAGTCAGTAAGCGCGTACTGTTGTTTGAATAGCCACAAACGCCGCTTGACGGAAATGCCCCGCTGACGGCTTTGGCCACCCTGACCTTACCTTTTGACTTTCTCGTGACGGCGTCCTATTGGCCAAATACATTATAGTTCAGTAAAGGTGCCACGTGATTGGTCAATTTCATTTTAGTTGTCTCAACAGTTATGAAATGTTGAGAGCTCCATAGTAAAAAGTATGTGATTTCAGTTTGGTGTACGAAGTCTTAATTCAAACATTAAGGTCGACGAGCATAAAAAAATACTTTACAGTACATATGATGCTACTTTCCCGCACTAGTGCAGAAAAGAGCACTTTTCGTGCATATGTCGAAACTTTAAAGAGCCATATGTACAGTCGAGGTCATAAATATGTTTACACTTTTGCACCTTATTACAAGGCAATAAGGTGCAAAAGTGTAAACGTATTTATGACCTCGACCGTACAGTAAAACGTTGTACGATACACGTGCGAATAGGTAATTCGCAACTCGTGTCGATTTAAAACACTCGCTTCGGTCGTGTTTTAATTTATCACCACTCGTTGCGAATTTCCTATTTTCGGCACTTGTATCGTAAATAACTATTATTTAACAGTAGCTTTTCACTGAAGGAAAACACCGTGAGAGGTATAATCCCAATAAGGTCTAGTTTTTCCTCTGGGTTGGAAGGTCAGATGGCAGTCTGAGACATTCTTTGTTTTACCACCATAGGTGAACAAGAATAAATACGTCGGAATAGCTACATGCTGAATAGTGAACATACCTATACGTATGCAATTAAAAGACACTTGGGAAACCCCAAACGCAAGAAGCCGAGTGAAACCACAAACCAGTTCAGAGGCAAAAATAGGTGACAGGCACGTAGATATTTAGCTAGATTTAGCTAGCTTCTGCTCGAGACTCCGTCCGCGTGGAACTCGTTTATATCGTAGCTCCATACAAATTTTCATCCCCCATTTCGGGTGAAATGGGGGATGATTTCCGGGATAAAAACTATCCTGTGTCCTTCGCCGAAACTCAAAGATCTCTATGTATATCAAATTTAATCTAAATCGGTTAGCAGTTTAAGCGTGAAAAGGAAACAGACAGACACGCTTTCGCATTTATAATGTTAGTATGGATATACCTACTTAATATCGTAGAGATACACGGACTGGGTACTTAGCAAGTCTTTAATTAAGGAAAAGCGAGAAAGAATGCGGCCAGCACGGCTATCACAAGACAGCGCGCGAGCTCTCTCGATTTTTCTCGCACTATCCGTCTCTCTCTTCTTAGAACAAGAGGCATAGTGCAAGAATCGAGAGTATGTCGCGGCCGTCGCATGATAGACGTGCTGCCCCCCTATTCTGTAACTTGTTTTAAGCTCACCTCAACGCTCACTCACAACTATGGTCAGTTCGGGTAAGTGCGCCACAGGGGTAAGTGCGCCCCCGGGGTAAGTGCTGATATTGATTTATATGACTGATTGATGAATGAGACGCACTTTCCCCTGTGGCGCACTTACCCGAACTGACTATATATCTTGACACCGCGATGCGTAGTAAAGTAACTAAGCGTAGGTAGAGGTCTAGTTTCGTGACGGGTGACCGACGGGGTGAGCCGCTTAGCGCGTAGCGAATAACAGTCAACTTTGAGAAAGAGGTCAATCGTCGAATCCGACTCGGCTGGGCAGCATTCGGGAGACTACGGCACATCTTTTCGTCCAATATTCCGCAGTGTCTCAAGACGAGAGTCTTTGACCAGTGTGTGTTGCCAGTGATGACGTCGTATGGCACGGAAACGTGGTCGCTTACTATGGGCCTCATAAGAAGGCTCAAAGTCACCCAAAGGGCAATGCAGAGGGCTATGTTGGGAATTTCTCTGCGCGATCGCATCAGAAATGAGGCTATTCGCACCAGAACCAAGGTAACCGATATAGCCGTCCGAATCGCTAAACTTAAGTGACAGTAGGCACATTGCACGTAGAACCGATGGCCGTTGGGGCGGAAAGGTTCTCGAGTGGCGACCACGTACCGGAAGGCGCAGCGTGGGTAGACCCCCACAAGGTGGACTGATGACCTGGTAAAGGTCGCGGGAGTCCGCTGGATGCGGGTGGCGCAGGACCGGTCATTGTGGCACTCTTTGGGGGAGGCCTATCTCCAGCAGTGGACGTCTTTCGGCTGATATGATGATGATGAATAACAGTCCTGGACTTGTCCACGAGCTGTTCTTATGGGATCATGTGTTCAGTTTGAGGAAGGTAAAGCGATTGTTTACTGTTAAGTTTCTTAAACTCATGTCTTTTATTGGAAATATATATTTATTGTTTTGATCGGAGTTTAGGTACCGTCAGCCACGGTAATTCTATGTCTAGATAGATGTCTACTTTGAGCATTCTTGTATTCGTGTGATAACAGAACGTAACTAATTGTTTTGTAATGTCATCGGCGGCGATTACACGGTGAGTACGGATCACATGTATAGGTATTGACGGCGTGTATCACAGGATTGTAATAATACAAATATAAATATTTGTGGACAATCTTACACAAATCGGCCTAGCCCCAAACTAAGCAAAGCTTGTACTATGGGTGCTAGACGACAATAAACATACGTATATAGATAAATACATAGAAAACATCCATGACTCAGGAACAAATATTCGTGCTCATCACACAAATAAATGCCCTTACCGGGATTCGAACCCAGGACCCTAGCTTCATAGGCAGGGTCACTACCCCGACCAGCCCTACTTCCCCTCCTTATCTTTCTGAGCGGTTTAGTTATATGGCAGACGGCAGTGGCCACCGCTTGCGGTCGAGTGCTAACCTTACTCTTGCTGTACCGACTAAAAAGACGCGAACATACTCTAGATCTATTACCGCGCGCGCTGTTAAGTTGTGGAATGAGTTGCCTTTGTCGCTGAGACAGTCGCGGTCTGTTGCGTCACTTAAGATGAATTTGAAGAAGTTGTGGCTTTCCAATGACTTGTGAATTGGTTGAATATAGTATTTATTTATTTATTGTATATTTGCGATAAATATATTGCATATGATAGTGTGTATTATATTTTATATTGTATATTTATATATGTATTGGCATGTTTTTATTTGTCTAGGATCAGGCCTTTAAAACGTTATAAAATGAACCGGAATTATAACGGTATATTCCGTTAGTGTTCGAAAATTACGTTATAACAAAACCAATATTCTCCATAACGATATAAATACCGTAACAGAATGAATAACAGAACGATATATAATAACGTTATAATATCGTTTTAAAATGCGAGCCGCGCGCTACGGCTGCGCCGTTGCCGCTCTGTGCCAATGCCAACATGCCACCACGTGGGCCGTAGCGCGACGTGCGACGTTGCCGTTACGTTGTTCTAGCTTCTAAATCTTATTAATGCTTGTTTACCTCGATCATTTGCAAATTGGTTGTGAATTGTGAATATTTGGTTGGTTGCGACGATAAATGGCGGAATAAAAATGGGACGCAGGAAACGCAACGCTGTCCACAGATTCGTGGACTTGCTCATAAATAAAAAGAAAGAGTGCCAATCTTAATAGCCCCTAGGTATACACTATTACAATATGTAAGAGGGTCAATATTTTTCTATGTTAATTGTTTGTCTCGGCACTAAATCGCAGACTCCCAGTATTAGGACCTATTCCAAACAAGCCCTACGACCGACGGTGTTGCCGTGAGCAAAAAATTATGCATAGGTATGTTGGTATGTGCTTTTGTTCATCATAATAAAATTAAAATATACTTTTAGTTTCCGACATTTTATTTTATTTTTGATTTAGAGCCATTCCGAAAACGACACGTTAAATATAATCTGATTATGAAACCAAAGAATGTGTGAATTTTCGATTTCGGTTCTTCGCCATAATCTGTCTAGATAGGCTCACGATAGATAGGGGAGACCAAGGACGGTTGGTACACATAAATATATATCGATCCTCCTTTTCTTACGATTCATCCTCCTTTTCTAATTAATCCTTAGTCACTAAATATTTATGTAAATAACTAGCTGTTGCCAGCGACTTCGTTCGCGTGGAACTTGTTATGGTCTTAGAAAAAATATTGCTATTAAATTATGTTCGGTGCAAGCTTTTTATCGCTGTCCCAAACACACTTCTATCATCTTAAAGATATACAAAAACTATCCTATATCCTTCCAAGGGTCTCAAACTATCTGTACGGGAAATTTCATCTAAATCCGTTCAGGGATTAGACCTACGTAAAAGGTATCAGTGCGATGAGTTCGTTAGTTTAAATTGATAAATCTAAATTGAAACCTTCGTTTTTACAAACATAAATATCTTAAGAATCATCAACAGACGTTTTCATACAGTATTAAAGAAAAATATATTTTTATATGTCTACTAAGCTACATTACTGTTATAATAATAAGTACCCAATGTTGATTAAATCTATTCGATTCTGGGAGCATCACAGTTCTAACCTAACCTATCCTACATTTCTGGTAACTGTTCAAATCTGTAAGTCTTACTTTAAAAAAGGTCTTGCTCTCTATACAACCTTCAAACCTTTTAACTCTCTTAGGAGATGAATAAAAAAAACACTGAAATCGTTTTCTAATCATTAAACAAACGGTCCATAACCTAAGTAATAAATCTATTATTTTAAAAATATCTTGCTCTTCGTATAAACTTTGAACCCCCTAGAAACCCTCTTAAGGGATGAATTTCAAAAACATTGAAATGTATTTTTTAGTTTTAAACAAACCGTCTAAAATCGTAGTTACACTAATGTTTTACTTTAAAATTGTCTTGACCCTATACGGCCTTCGAATCCCCCTTAAATTAAACACTCTTAGGTGATGAATAAAAAAATCTACTAATCTGCTCTCTCTATTTTAAGACCAAAATTAAAAAAAATTACTTATAAAATGACTTTTCCCTCCATATAAACTTTGAAGCCCCATTAACGCCTATAGGGGATGAATTAAAAAAAAACTCTGAAATCAGTTTTGTTGTCTTTTAACATACAGACTAAGACTGACATTAGAAATATCTTACTATATTTTCTTGCTCTCCATATAAACCTTGAATACCGTTTTAACACTTTTAACCCCCTTAGGGGTGGTATTTTTCCAAGACGATGAAAGGATTTTTTTTTTCTAATAAGTAATCGTACCACAAAGTTGCCCATCTCTAGCTCAAAAAAAATTGCATAAGTACCTTTTTAACCCCCTTAGGGATGGAATTTTCTAACACGTTAAAAGTACTAACTGTTTTTCTATTCTAATAAGTAATCTTTCTACACATTACCCTAGAAAAAGAAGTGAGATTCCATAAAAAACACTCCATGTAAAAAAGAGGCCAAGTCTCGAAACTCTTCCACCGTAAAAAGTTGTGAGATATTTCGTAGAGCCAAGTTTCAGGCATTCTTATTAATCTTTATTTGCTTGCTAAATAAAATTTTGTGACTTGGCAATCACACAATACTACATAATTTTAGGTAAGTATGCAAAAATCTATAAATACAGTTAAGTTGTGTGATTGCCACGTTGCAGAATTTTATTTAGCAAGCAAAAACATTCCATGTAAAAAAGAGGCCAAGTCTCGAAACTCTTCCACCGTAAAAAGTGGTGAGATATTTCGTAGAGCCAAGTCTTAGGCATTCTTTAATCTTTATTTGCTTACTAAATAAAATTCTGTAACTTGGCAATCACACCACTTTCCTGCATTAATGGATTTCTGCATACCTAAAGCTATGTAGTATTGTGTGATTGCCAAGTCACAAAATTTTATTTAGCAAGCAAATAAAGATAAAAGAATGCCTGAGACTTGGCTCTACGAAATATCTCACAACTTTTTACGGTGGAAGAGTTTCGAGACTTGACCTCTTTTTTACATGGCATGTTTTTTATGGGATGATGCATTTCCGATTAATGAGGCACAGAGTAGCTAAAGACAATCTGATTTGAAAATTATTAGTCAGGATATTCGTATCAGGCTACAACCTGCGCCGACAAGCCGAGCAAATCGAAAAATTCTCTATTTTACTATGACGTCGTGCACTCTAACAAACAACCTACGTTACGTAATCACATCGCTTACATTGCACGAGTAGGCTATACTGAATGCGAGAAAGGGGTAGCCTATAACGTTATTACATTATTATATCGGTTAAAAAAGTATCGGTTTTATATTAATGGTTTAGATTTATAACGTTATAATGGATATCGCTATACAGCGCGTCAAATATCGTTTTCGAGTATAGCGGTTTTAGGAATAATAACGTTATAAATGATAGCGCTATACGAAAATAGCGCTATTTAAAGGCCTGTCTAGGATTAATACCTATTATGTTTTGTTTTCATTTTCTCTGTGTTTTTGTACACGGTATAAGTTTGCCTATCTCGTTCTACCTACCTTCCTCTCAATTGCTCAAAGGTTAGCTGGAAGAGATCCCTTATAGGGATAAGTTCGCCTTTGTACTTTGATCTATTGTACATATGTACATTCTTTAACCTGTTATTGTGTACAATAAAGTGCTTACATACATACATACACTACCAACTAGGCTAAAGCGGTCGTCAAATATTGCAGAAAAATAGGATAATTTAGAAATCCGCCCACAGATAAGAAATAATCTGTCAGCAACTAAACGCACACCACACGATACTGCTTGTTGGATGGTACGAGAAGTATGCAGCTATATGATAGAGAATACTCACAATCCAGGATCGTAAGTATTTAATCACCGTGTGTACGCCACCATCAAGTGGCTGACGGATCTTTAAATTAACTCGTTTTCAGTTTTCCATGCCATACGATTAAATATATAGATGTCTTAAGCTAGGAACAGGGGATTTGCACGTTTTTAAATTACAATAAGTAATCAATTCTTGGCTATATTGTATTAAAACTGATGGTAAGACAGTATCAATTCTCACCTACCGTGTCAGCCGGGGCAAGTGCGCCACCGGGGTAAGTGCGATTTCATCAAACATATTGAAATCTACTGATATTTTAGTACTATAGACATCTTAGATGATCATCATTATCATCATATCAGCCAGAAGACGTCCAGTGCCAGACATAGGCCTCCCCCAAAGAGTGCCACAATGACCGGTGCTGTATGATAGGCGCATTTACCCCGTTGGCGCACTTGCCCCGACTGAGCTTATATGAACTTCAATATGTGTAGTACCTAGGTATAGGGTTAATTGTCAACTCACATTTAAATTCCTTACTATGACTAGGTTTCGTATTGAGGAACTTGCTTGACGGTCCTGGTAGTGTGTGACTTTTCTGAAAATAAGAAACGATACAGTTAAGCATTGGGGTATAGGATTCCGGGGCGCTACCGCGAAACGAAAACGACCTTCATTCGTGTATCTCCTTAGCTCTCTGTCGCTCGAATATGCAAGTGCTATAGAGAGAGAGAGAGAAACGAATTTTGTTTTCAACGAATTTTAGAATGTTGTTAATACCCGGAAATTCCGTCTGATGGCAAACGAAAGTTGAACCCACTAATCTCAATTAAGTTACGCGGCAACACTGTTGATCAAAATGTATGCGTATGACGTTTAGTGTTGCCGCGTAATTGAGGACGAGATACGATAGACAGTTGACTGCAAAAAAGTGTGAAGTTACCAATTTTGTTGCGCTATTGAGTTGCATGTAAAAAAACTACTTAAGCTTAAGTACTATACTGCTGCAGACTGCAATATTTTTTACGTCACTCTGGGTGGTAAGTGAGATTTACCGCCCACGGGCGTAGCGGCAAATCTCACTTCACACCCAGGAGAAGACGTAAAATTGTGTACGCACCACGGGCGGTAATTCGTTAAGCCCCAGATCGCATATTTCATATCATAAACACCTGCGGTCTGGGACATTCACGAATTCACCGCCCTAGGTACGTAATGTACTATATATATTTATTTAAGTGTTTTTATCGTCTTCCTAGTACCCATAGTACAAGCTTTGCTTAGTTTGGGACTAGGTCGATTTGGTAATATTGTCCCCAAATATTTATTGGATTTAGTTAATAGTCGCATTTCCATTCTTTTTTTTTTTTTTAGTTTCTGCCTTGTATTACTTATTTAAATCAGGCAATAAGGCCCATATTACAAATACCTTAAAGACTAACATGCATATCAATATAAACTTATTAATAACTACAAAACACCCAATTACTGCGACATGTAACAGTTTCCGACATGTTTTCTTGTAGAACAACGCATTATGTTTTTTTTCTTCTTTGTATTAATTTTGAATTATTTTAAGTAGGTTCAGTTTGACTTATTTTAAGTAGGTTAAGAACTATCATTTTAATAAGCTTTTTTTGGAAACAAAATACAGTCAGTTAGGTTTGTTTCAGCGTTTCTTCTTAACACTGGTCTTCTTTTTAGAAACGCTGGTAGAATTTTGAATTATAAAAGTGCCATTACGGCCTACTTGCACTAATTGCAGAATAAAAATTAATTCACGCACCCGTCTCGAAGATCTGGACGCCAAACGCCAGTTCCGTAAAACTCGGCCCAAAACCCTCCTACAACTATATACACAGGGATGCCGCGGATGCGACTTTTTAGACATCCGCGGATGCGGATAATCCAAGGCTCACATTGCGGATTTATAGGCGAAATAGTCAAAAACATAAATATCTACGCAACGTCTTTATGGTCACGCAGTACTCGAACACGTTGCGACTGATTTACAATCGTTGCAAACCTAACGCATCACCAACAGCGAATACGGCGAATCGTCAGATTACAGAAACGAAATGAAGATTCTTATTGACGAAAATACTGAACACGCGTCACACATCATTATCCCCCCCCCCATCATGATCCTGTTATTCCCTAGAATGGACCCTCCTCATCCAATCTGACGTGCTATAGGGACAGCCCCAAAGAAGAAGACATTTAGATAGAAGTGTACACCCTTATGTTGTTGATATGCCACTGATTCCAAAATTATCGCTAAAGAAAGATTTCTTCCAGGCCACGTTGAACGTTACCTTAATGTCCTTGAATGCGTCTCCAGTGCTGTCCTCGTGATGTAGCTGACGATGCATGATGAGCGCACTTTCGAAGTTGGTCGTGAAGCCGCATTGGGAGCAGCTGTGGATAAAGAAAGAAAGAAAGAACACATTTATTCACTACACAAAAGACACAGAGACAAAGGGAGTAGCAATACAATACAATTGACACATATTGTGTGTCTTCGCGGCAATGAACCGGTCGCTGTCTCAGCATTATGCCGAGGACAGACACCTATAGACATTTTCAGACAGCACCGTACGTGACCCACGGAACGCAACACAATAAATAATATGAAGTAGGTAAGTTACCGTTTTGAAATCGTATGAAATTCAAGTATTTATAGCTGAACACGGGCGGCTTAAAAAGGTTACACTAAACGGTACACTTTGAACAGAATTGGCGATTTGACGGCCTCTGTAACCTAGTTGGTAGTGACCCTGCCTACGAAGCCGGAGGTCCCGGGTTCGAATCCTGGTAGGGTCATTTATTTGTGTGATGATCATGAACATTTGTACCTGAGTCATGGATGTTTTCTATCTATTTAATCTCTCATCTATATCAAGTATGTATATCGTTGTCTAGTACCCATAGTACAAGCTTTGCTTAATTTGGGACTAGATTGAGTTGTGTAAGATTGTCCCGAAATATTTATTTATTTTATTTTATTGCTACCAGACGGTGCAGCTTTTTTTTGCTCCTGAATGGTCCAGATACGAATTCAGTGCATGAATTCAGACTGTGTGAGCCCAGCCTACTTACTTTGTGTTTTGTATTATAATATAAAGAAAGAAAGAAAGAACACATTTATTCACTACACAAAAGACACACAGAGACAAAGGGAGTAACAATACAATACAATTGACACATAATGTGTGTCTTCGCGGCAGTGAATCGGTCGCTGTCTCAGCATTATGCCGAGGTGTCAGACTGACACCTACAGCGCTGAATATGTGTTGGATGTCAACAACCGTTGGACCACCGCCGGATTTGTCCAAAAGATGATTATTTCCCCCCATTTGGGTCGGGTCGGGGTGTACCAAAGGGTATCTACGCAAAACAGGACTTAGAATAATGTTTACAAAAGTGCAAATATCAAAAATCGAAACTCAAGATATTCGACGGACCTATTTCTGGTCAATTTGCCCTCCGCATCTGAAGCTACCTAACGAACCTAACCTATTTAGGTGTTTCTCGAACGCGATGGGTCCAATATCTCAGCCATTCTTGATTTTAGACAAGTTTTTGAAATAAAACAAGCTTTTTTGGCGTGTTCTAAATGATGGAACCAAATAAATGTCCTACCGCCGATTCCTGCGTACCTACTCTTTGCTATACACACTCGCAGGCCATCTGACTACGTAGGGAACAAATGCCTTGGCCTTTTTTTTGTAATAGGTGGAAAAGGAGGATAGCGTGGAGTCGCACCGACTAAAAAACCCGCGATGGTCGACCTCGACGCATTTCGACCGCCGCTGTGAATCCTACCTTTTTAGGGTTCCGTCGTCAACAAGGAACCCTTATAGTTTCGCCATGTCCGTCTGTCCGTCCGTCCGTATTCGGCTTAGCTCAGTAACCATTACTACTAGAAAACTGTAATTCGGCATGGGTATATAATTAAACCACGCCGACAAAACAGTACAATAAAATGATGACAAACAAAAACAATTTTTTTAGTGTACCTCCCCTACACCTCAAGCGGGGATGTAATCAAATCCATGGTGTGGGGTATCGTTCGATAGCTCGTTCAAAAATATTATGGGTTTCCTAAAACTTTTTCAAATTAGTGATCCGTTTGCGAGATATATAAAGAAAGAAAGAAAGAAAGAAAGATACATTTATTAACAAACACACAGGACACACCTATTAAACAATAAAATAATAAAAGAACAGATAAAACATGAAACAAGTGTGTCTCTGCGGCAGTGAACCGGACACTGGCTCAGCATTATGCTGAGGTGTCAGACACCTGCAGCGCTGATTTTCAGCCAGCACCGTCGGTGACTCACGGAAACGTCATACAAATGTAATAAATAAACTACCTACATTACTGGGAGTATTGGGACAGGCGAAAGAGAAACAAACATAAATACTTAAAGTGAGATAATACATGTACAGTCGAGGTCATAAATATGTTTACACTTTGGCACCTTATTACAAGGCAATAAGGTGCAAAAGTGTAAACGTATTTATGACCTCGACCGTACCTACACTACACACTACCTGGATGCAGCTTCAATAAAGATATTGGGCTTTAAAGCCCTAATTTTTGTTCGAGTCATGTCTGAGGGACATTCCTTAGACAAATTTTCGTACAAATTCGGCTGACGCAACCGCACCGCACTTCGATGTAACTAAGACAGACAGCAACTACAGAACCCTACACTGCGCGTGGCCCGACACGTACTTGGCCGATTTTTAGGGTTCCGGAGCCAGAATGGCAAAAACGGAACCCTTATAGTTTCGCTATGTCCGTCCGTCCGTCCGTCTGTCCGCAGCTTAGCTCAGAGGCTCTTGGTACTAGAAAGCTGTAACTTGGCATGAATATACATATTAGTCATGCCGACAAAGTGGTAAAATAAAATCTTGAAAAACATTTTTTTTTGGGGTACCTCCCCTACATGTAAAGTGGGGATGATTTTTTTTATTGTCGTCTACCCCATAGTGTGGGGTGTCGTTGGATAGGTCTTTTAAAAGTATTGGGGGTTTGTGAAAACAATTTTTCGATTAAACGATCCGTTTGTGAAATATTAAGCCTTAAAGTGCTAATTTTTGTTAGACTCCAGTGTCCCCACCCCCTGCTAGCTAAATGGTTGTTTTGGGATATGTGAAAAAAATCATGGTAGTAGTACATATAACGAAGTTAAAAGGAAAACTATCACAGCTAAGTAGGCTTTACACGTTTACGAGTAATAGTCGACCAACTTATAAAATGTACTTCAAGAAGTAATAGTTTCGTACAAATTCTATTGTAACTTATTATTATATATAATGGTACGGAACCCTTCGTGCGCGAGTCCGACTCGCACTTGGCCGGTTTTTTTATTTAATGATTGCAGCCCCCATCTATAACCTATACCATACGTGGACCCCTTTTAGTCGCCTTGTACTACAGGCAGGGGATACCATAGCCGTATTCAAATGCTCGGGCGCAAATGCCTTGGCCTATTCCTCGATGGCTCTCGACCGAGATCTAAGAAGCGAGGGCTGGATGTCGTGAAGGCTGACATGAGCGAAAACGGGCTCACAAAGGGATACGCCCAGGGCTGTTATTCGCTAAGCGCTAATGCGGCTCACCCCGCCGGTAACCCGTCACGAAACTAGACATCTACCTACGCTTAGTTACTACGCATCGCGGTGTCAAGCTATATTTGTGGGTGAGCGTTGAGGTGAGCTTAAAACCAGTTACAGATTAGGGGAATAGTGGGGCAGGATCGTGCAAAGCGGAGAAAAGCGAGAAGGAAAGCGCACCCTGACAAAGGCCGGGATACCACGGTAGAAGAAGACTCTTTGCTACACCCGGTCACTCTTTCCTATTTCCACCTTTTGCGTATTTTCTAACTTAATATACCTACTTCCTCTTATTTCCTCCTGTTAAACAATTAATTTATTCGTTGATTGAATAAATAACGTGGAATCTCCGTTTAAGAAAAGCTAATTTGTAAAGCACGCCGGCTGTAGTTTGATAAGTTTATTTTAGTTTTGTTGTGACTCTCGTACAGATGAAGTGCAGAATAACGCTATAACTTACCAATAACTCATGATTAAAATCTAAACTGAACACGTAAATAAATAAATACAAATATAACGTTGCTCAACACAAAATCTGTCAAAACTTCAATCTGATAGATGGCATAGACATGACATTAATTCTCGAAGGTTTTATTTGGATCCAAGAAGATCACCGCATAGAGATAGGGGTCAAAATCAAAGAGATGAGCATTTTAGGTTTTCAAAAATCTGAGAAATAAAGTTTTTTTTTAAGAAAACCAACAAGTGGAGTCTGTTGTGTCATTTGTCATGAAATGAACCGTTCCTGTGAAGAGGCACGCACAAAAATATATTTTAGAAATTCTACCAGTTAATAAGAATAATGCCAGGCACAAAGTCATTATGGGAACACTTTTAAAGATTTTTCTAATAATTATGTAACTAATGCATTTAAGAATCACCTTCAAGAAATTGTAATTAACCTGTTCCTAAATCGGATAATGTTGTTATTTTGTATATTTGTTATATTGAAAACATTTATTTTTGTTCACTTTATTGTCACCTCGGGAACGCCCGCATCATTTCGGGAACGTCCGTCATATACGAGAACGTTCCCGAAATTACCGTTCCCGAAATGACTATTTGATAAATATTTTCATGTCGCGCTTGACGGCGCCATGTAAGATATTGGTTTTAGGGGTTATGAACAAGTGAGCTCTAATATTTATAAGAATTTTGCAAAATATATGCAAATTTTCGAAAAACTATCCATCAAACTGCGTTCCCGTAGTGACAGGGAATTAAAGTACGCTTCACACATATGAATTTAAAAGGTACTTACCAACTAAATCATTTTTTTTTTCCGTAAACAACAAACACGCCTTTTGCTTTGACTAGTGAACTTCACGCTGTTGCTTGCTAACGCCACCTAGCGTGTGTTCTTTTATTTACATCAATCGATATCCACCGCGTTCACGGAATGATTTAATAAACGTCAGACAGCATTTGAATAGTCAAAATATGAAGAAATTAACCTGCTATTAATGTATTTTATACGTATATTCTTAATTTGATGATTTTCAAAGCTAATATTAAAATATGAAAATTTTAAGTCTTAATTATAAACATTTTTGATTTGTTTGAACTATGAAACATGGTATAAGGACGCATTC
This sequence comes from Epinotia ramella, assembly GCA_947578815.1. NCBI lineage: Eukaryota > Metazoa > Arthropoda > Insecta > Lepidoptera > Tortricidae > Epinotia > Epinotia ramella. The sequence continues at coordinate 9,180,413 of OX388226.1, read as the reverse complement.
CCGGAATGACTATTTAGACCTTTTTTATTTTGAAAATCAAATAAATCATTAGTATAGAAAGATAAATAAGCTAAGTGCCGTGTAATTATGCACAGAACCTTTATTTTAAAATAAATATTTTAGTAATATCATGTTATTTTATTCAGAAAAACTTTGTCAGAAGCATAATGCTCATTTCTCTGATTTTGACCCATAGACACAAAGAGAACTAACTCGAGTATATTATAAACAAGCTTATACTTCTGCCCGCGACTCCGTCCGCGTTTATATCGCAGCTCCATACAAACTTTCACCCCCCATTCCACCCCCTCAGGGGATAATTTCCATGACAAAAACTATCCTATTCCCTACCCCTACCAAACTATCTCCATACCAAATTTCATCTCAATCGGTTCAGCGGTTAAAACGTGAATAGGTAACAGACAGACATCAGCATCACACATACTTTCGCATTTTATAATATTAGTAGGTACTTATTTCCGTGTGTGGTGTGCGTAAGCTCATGCATGAGTGAGTTTCATATGGAGACAATGTAGGCATGAACATGAATTTACCATGTTAGACCAGGAGATACTGGCACAATTCTTCCGGTCATTTGTACCAAGCATGGCGACCCTTTAGGGGTCTAATTACGTAATGACGAAAAGGAAAATAATAGCCATAGCGCTGGTACCGGCGGCCCAATCGGGTGGCCGTTAATCGAACGTGTCGGATAAATTACGAAATAATCTAAGAACGATATGTTACTTACACTTTTTTTTTGTTTTTTCCGATAGTTGAAGAAAAAAGAAGTACTTACAGCCCGCCATACCGACGAGACAACATTAAACAAAACCAATTCAACTATTTGTACCAGGTCAATTTTAGCACAGCTAATCTTCGTCGACTAGCCATCACGAAAATCACCATGCCATACTATTCCGACGGTTCTAAATGGCCACCATACCGCGTAAAGGTACGCGATTTGTACCACCTTATGATTTTTTTTACCAATTCTTTGTATGATCGTAAATATAAGTCTGATATGCCATACCTGTGGGAGTACTAAACAAAATCGTTGGGTATGTTTTCTTCTATTAGGAACTTTGTACCAAGTATGCAAGTATACTTGGTACAAATGACCGTAAAAATTGTGTCAGTATCTCCCGGTCTATGTGTTATGGTATTTACATATGAATTACACAGCATAACAACAGAAAAAAAATACTGTCAAATCTGTCAATCTGACCAAAATCTGACAATCATCGTCTGACATTGTGTTAATATTAAAATCAGTGTTATTATCGTGAATTAAATAAATATAATACTAAAAGCTACGTATGCTAATGATACGACGGTCAAATTTAAGAAAGAGCAACAAAATGCAGGTAGGTGCATTCTCCTTAAAGTACCTAGATAAAATATGTGATTCGCGAGGACTAGGGAATGCAATCTCGCGAGTCATGCCAGACTGTAGTAAATCTCGAAATCTGAGAGTAGGTGTATTTCACTGAAAACGTATGCTAATCAGCGAACGCACTAAACCATAGAAGTCTAAGTAGCGCCGCAAAATGGCCCCACAGAATGGGTTCTATTGCCATTATGCGGGGCGGGGTGTCAAAACGATGCCAGGCAGCAGTTGAGTTCGAACATGCGCATACCGGGTTTTAGGCACGTGTTTGGGTAGTTTGTACGGAGCTCGCATTCTGTTTTTTTTTTATGGTATAGGAGGCAAACGAGCAGACGGATCACCTGATGGTAAGCGATTACCGCCGCCCATGGTCACTAGGTCACCAGGGGTGTTGTGAGTACGTTGCCGGCCTTTAAGATGGGAGTACGCTCTTTTCTTGAAGGTTTGAGGGTCGTATCGGTCCGGAAATACCGCAGGTGACAATCCATTCCACAGTTTAGCTGTGCGAGGCAGGAAGTTTCTGGAGAAGCGCACAGTTGAGGACTGCCCACCATCTAAGTGGTGAGGATGGTAATGTTGTCGCGTTGGACGATGGCGAAAAGAAGCGGCAGGGATTAATCCGAACAATTCCTCGGAGCACTCCCCGTTATACATGCGATAGAAAATGCAGAGAGAGGCCACATCTCTACTACTCCAGGCAAAATACGGTTTTGAAAAACATTAATTTATAATAGCGTTTTTTTTGTTGATTTCATTTAAAAATGTTATTCTAAGATGATTTAGTCAAGAATCCGACAAACTTTCCACCCGGAAGTAATTATGTAGATTTAAATGAAGCATGCATTATCTTTTTTTGTACGATTTATCTTGAATATTATAGAGCAAATGTAAATGAACCAAAATAAAGACAAAAACATTTATTAATATTTTTACTGACTTTTTAGAAGCCAGTTAACTTATAATTTTTTCGATGTCTGAAATTTTGTCGGATTTTGTCGCTGGGTAACTATTAAATTGATAATATATCCGTTATACATAAAAAATAAACTATTATAAATTATTTCCAAAATTGACATTTTTTCCATACAAGTTGTCAGTTCATTGCCTGGACTATACGCAGCGCCAAGGAGTCAAGCCGATCCGAAATATGCTGGCAGTCGACAATTCGAGTTGCTCGTCGTTGGATGCGATCCAAAGGGAGAAGCTGGTATTGGGGTGCCCCTGCCCATAGATGAGAACAGTATTCCATTTTCGTTCGCTGATGCTAATGCCATGATTATCAACATGTGAAATCTAAATGTACCTAAACAGCATGCGGTTTATAATATCCGTTTTATTTCAAAATACAACAAAATACATTGTTGTAAAGGCTAGAAAGTAGGCAATAGATGGACGAGTGGGTTCGAGCTCCGAGCCGAAGGTGAGGACCTCGAAGGAGACGAGTCCATCTATTGCACTTTTTGCCGAGACATTACATAGTGCTTTTCACGCCATCTGCTCGGAAATGTGGCAAAAGATGGTCAGAATTCCGTACAAATTACCCAAACACGTGCCTAAAACATTGTTTTTATATCAACTTATTTAACCATAACAGGATATTATAATTTTCAGTCTTAAGCTGTAAAATACAGACGAGATCGAGTTAGCATTTCCTAGCGAAGAAGTCTGTATTTATTATGGGGTTTTATGTTGTGTTGACCCTGAAAGACCGAAATTGTAATTTTACAAATCTAATACGAGTTTAAAGGTGTATTTAATTTCACACCCTCGACCTCATCACTTACCATCAGGCGACATAGTGGTCAACTGCCTATACGTACTAATAGTGGTCAACTGCGTACGTACATACGTACTAAAAAAATGTAATAAAAAAAACAAGCTTTTTACAAACTTTCCCTGTTAGTGGTTACATTAGTGTGTAGGTGTGTAATCTTACAACTGAATTTTCAGTCCCTTGGTTGATATCAGCTTGAGTTGATGGTATACCAAGTTATCTATGTAAATTCGGTGACAATGGAATATTATTGCACCACCATTGGGACAGAAGGTTGCCATGCCAACTCCTAAACTACACAAGAAAAACCCGGTGTGTTTGGGGTCATTGGAACCCTCTCAACAAGCAGTGGATTACTGTACAAAATAGTACGGCAACAAAACGTGTACCAAACTATTTCTTTATACCCGTCCACTTTAATGTTTGAACGGCTTCGTACACCAAACTACGGTAGCGTAGCGGTTCAGGCATGCGGCTGTCAAACGGCGGTCGTGGGTTCGAATCCCGGCTCGTACCAATGAGTTTTTCGGAACTTATGTACGGAATATGATTTGATATTTACCGTTAGCTTTTCGGTGAAGGAAAAACATTGTGAGGAAACCTGCATACATCCACGAAGAAAATCAAAGGTGTATGTGAAGTCCCCAACCCGCACAGGGCCAGCGTGGGGACTACTGCCCGTTCCCTCTCATGCATGAGTGACGTATATAGGCTGATTAATTATTTATTTATTATTATACCAAACTATAATCATTAATCACATACTTTTTCTATGGAGCTCCCAACTCAACTGAAATACATTATTATACAACAGTTTACACAACTATAATGAATTTGACCAATCACTTGGCGCCTTTACTGAACTTTAATGAATTTGACTAATAGAAGGTCACCTTTTTCATAGAAGAAAAGACATCAACGAAACGCTGAACCGGTGCTGCGCTTCGTTTCAGCAGGGCTTAGATTTTCAATGATACCATGTTTGTTTAATGATTTCAACTCGTAGAAAATGTATTGTCAAAAATAGTTACACAATTAGCTCTTAAATGCTCTTACCTTACTTAGACCACTCACCACTTAAATGCTCTTACCTTACTTAGACCACTCACCACTTAAATGCTCTTACCTTACTTAGACCACTCGCCACGGTACGAGCCCTCATTCTGTAACGACTATATTACTATTTGACAGAAATTTATATAGAATGCTCCTGTTGAAACCATTCGAAAATGGAACCCTATCTCGTTCATGTAACAGCCATCAATGAATGTAGCTTGCATAAACAACTAATTACCAGCCATCACGCGTAACTTGAACAAGTATACAAACTTATATTTGCGGACCGTACCGTCGCTTTTCCTATCTCCAAAAGCAATCTAGTACGTCACTGTTTTAGTTTCTAATCTGGCCACCGCCTCAGATAACTTTGTCTTGATAGAACATGGGAGAATTTGGACGAGTAACGATGTAACAGCCAACGTGCAATGATTCATTTTCAACCCTATGTTAATTAGCATATGGTTGGGATTAGAATGAGTTGAAGGTTATGGTGGTTTTTAGGAGGGGGTAAGCGCACCTGTGGAGTGTTGCCAGAGTAACGTAATTACGCGTAATTTGTAGGTAAATCGTAAATAGTAAACTTTAAACTTTTTCTTCATGTACATAGAAGGAGCATTATATGACTGCTAAAGTAATTTTAACTAAATTTGTTTTTTTTACCTTTAGATGGCGCTATATAGATACTTTTTTTTACTATCAAATTGACGAGGCAAAGGCATTCTATTGTACCTAAAGGTGATGATTGATGAAACTGATGAAAGAATCGTTAATATTTGCGACAATTTTTACACAAAGTTTTTTTACTACGCCGGTGGCTAATAACCATATGGTCTGGTAAGCTGACACTTTATTGATTTGAGGATTCGTTGTGTTGATAGCTAGAGACGAAGGCAGATCCCTCACCCGCAACGCAATATATCCACAATATTCCACAATGCGTCTTTAAAGTGAGGTGGATCAATAACCATGACAATCAACAATAATGTTTGTCCATGCATATTGCATGCAGTTTGAAAATTTTCGCTTGAAGACATGATAGTCGAGAATAGTTCAAAGTTAAGGTTTTTCAATTACGGCAAACAAACCTATAATGGTAAGCACACCGTACCCTGTAGACGCTTGCGACTTCGTAAGAGTCAAAGGCACGTTGCCAACCCTTTATTGATTTGAGGAGCCGTTGCATCGACATCTACCTAGATTGTACGGTGAAGTGTCATTGGCAGATAAATGATGACGTTGTTGGTGGGGGCCAGGCCATTTTGACGTATGGTTGAAATTATTTAATGTGGCTGAACTTTTTTAAAACTGTCATTGAAATTGGAATCTTCTACCGATGGTAGGGTGCTTTTTGAGTGGACTATTTAGATGCATTCGGCCAACTCAAATAATCTCAGGTAGGTATATCGATCGATGTTGATGATAAATAAAATGTTCTAAGTGTTTGCCATGTTTTGAACATTAGATGGGGTTATTGATCTTCCAATCTGACCGGATCTTTGAAACAAGTTATTCCATTGATTTTAACAGTTTCACAAAGGCTAAGTTTGTTTACAACGCAGATACCTAATCCAGCTTTAAGTGAATTTACATAAAAAATGCAATCAGGACCGTAAACGGTGTACCTATTAAAGAGTCGGGTATTGGTTGTACTCTTTGATGCTTAGACAATCGCCAGCGTTTTAACTTATCAACACTGTTTAGACATTGAAACGTGTGAAATCTTCACTTTTTTCCATTCAAAACTCAAACAATTACTTCTTTTTCTTCTGTTAAGCGATAAATGCTCCTTTGTTATTTTATCACGATTATTCCTATAAACAAAGTTATTTTTGCCGATTAAAAACAGGCTCTTCTCAAAACAGAACTTTAAATCATTACATTAAGGTTGTTTTTCTAGAAGCCGGTTGGCTACGCTAGAAAGGTTATGTCTGTAATTGGTAAAGCCTTTTCCTTAGCGTGGCAACATTGGATACCAGTCACACAGGTAGCAGTTACGCGCGGGGTGCCAGCGCCGTTGCACGTTCTTTTTACAAAAACTAACCGTTTTTACCACGCAAATTCAAGGCTTCAAAACACAAAAAGAACATTGATGACAAAGCAGTTCCGTACTAAACTAAATAAAAGTGTGTTTTAGTTAGTTTCAACGACGAAACATTACATTAAAACTAAGTAGGAAGTAGTTATATAAAAGGAAACATTTCTCTTGCAGCGTTGTGCTCTTTGTTTTGTGTTAATTTACTCAAGTTTAGTTTTTGAAGTGGTTTTTGGTTTTGTGGAGTGAAATCGAACAATCAGGTGAGTTGGAGACCTTTTTTGCTGCTTTCTCTTAGGGTTTAACGCGGCGATTAGGCGAGCGGTGCGGTGGGGCGTTTCGACGAAAGGCATTCTGTTTTACAAACTAATTAAAGACTAAAGTTACACCGTGTAAGCGTGCCTGTTTAAAAAAAACAAAGGGGTAGTTCGATTTTTGAAATGCCGTTAACTTTTTTAATTGAATTTGTAGGTAGTCATTTGACTTCTAAGAAGTATGTCATGACATGACACACAAGAGTTTGCTTACGGTTTATGTTTTCTAGATGACTCTTATAGCAATAACAAAGACAGCTGGTTTAAGTTGCGTTTATTTTTAAGAATAAAATGATGTGTAGGTAGGTAGAAAGAAACCTGTTCGTTTATTTTTTAACTGCATATAAAGTAGGTACGTATTTTATCTAAAGCCATTGGTTAAAATATAACTAACGCAAGAGTTTCTTTATGTTTATTATCTTGGTCTACTGAACCTATGAAATGAAACTTAATAAGGAAATAATTTGAACCCCAGAGACGAACATAATACCTATGATGCTTTATCCCGGAAATCATTCCGTGAGGTGAAATGAGTGGATATTTCTATGAGTGCGATGAACGTAGTTGATGAATGATTTAGAATTTGGACCACTAGATGGCGCTGTTACTTGTAGAAACTACTGAAACTAGCTAATGCTAGTGTTTTTGCCCGACTAAGGTAACGGGCCATAAGTTCGTGCTAGTACGTCATTTCGTTAGTTTTGTTTCTGAGGCTTATAATAAGCAACTGAAATATTTTTTATTTAATTTATACATTTGTAAAAAAACTTTATCATTAAACCTTTCCAAAAAATCAAATTCAACAATTTTAACGACTAAACTAATAGCAACACAACGGTCGAAAACTGTCAGTCGGCCGAAAACAGCTGTACGGTGTGCGCGAACTGCTTGTTGACGTAAGGTGCTCGCTCCGACTTCTTAAGGGAATTGAAAGAGAAAGGGAAGTCCATTTGAAAAAAAACTTTTAACAGTGCTTTGTCTAGTTCCTTAACAATGGATTTAATAAGAAATAAGTGTATATTTTGGTATAGGTGTCCCTTAAAATTGCAATAAATGGACTCACGAACTAACGGTCATTATATTTTTCGTCTGGCTCCTATTTCGTGTTACTACCGAATCAAGGGCTTTATTTATACATCCTTGTATCTTTTGTATTTAAATGATACTTAAGAAATTGTAAATGTTAATTTAAAAAACAGATATTGTATTTAATGACGTTTTCATTGACCTAAATTCGGTATATGTTTTATTCACTTGAATTCTCGTAAAACGAGGTTGAACGTGACCTTAATTTACAATTTGAAGGTGAATTCGCATATTTACGTGCAGCATAATTTTGTTTATTGCTCGATTCCTGTAATGTATTTTTATGTTTATTTATTACATATAGGATACTTAATGGTTATTGAACATAATTTAAAGGTGATCTACATTATTGATTGCGGGAATATCCAAGAAATAGTAACACGAAACAAGGGACTACTACTTTTAATACTTTTCCCCAAGTTCGTGACAGAGAAATCTATAGTGGTAGGACTGGTAGGCAAACACACAGATCAAATGTGTACCCTCGTTTGTTATTTGATATTCTTCTTGAAGAGGTAACATGTGCATTGATATAATGCAATAGTGTTGCCTGGGTAAATCCCGGGAACCTATTATTTTTGCGGGATTATTATTATTAAATGAAAGTTTACTTTGTACCCTATTAAACAGTATAGAATTGCTCTTTCAAAAGTGTGTCGTGTGTCACATACAACATTGTCTAGATTTTAATCTTAGGTTACCTAATCAATCGTAGAAATAGATAATCAATACATACTTATATCTAACTATACGTTTAAGGAATATTGACGAAAATGATTGAAGATATTTATTATTTTTAAGATTTGATATCCCGGGACTTGCTATTCCCGGGACTTTCTTTATTTTTAAGGGTTTTTTTTAAAGAAGCGAAAGGTATCTTTATACCCTATTAAACAGAATATCGTTTACAGATACCTACATGTCACGTCCAAAAGGTTTTGCCTAGATATTTATCTTATGTTAAACAGTTTTGGTTAATATACTCGTAGATAGGTAACCTATGTGAGACACATTTTTGAAAAGGTGACCCTGTACTAATGGATAAGTTATTTAACCTTACAGTTCAAAAAAAAACCTGGAAAAAGAAAAAATGTCCCGGGATTTTAAATACCGAGTTTTATCCAGACCCCCTATTGGATTTTTCCAATAATCATGTTAATTACCTCGTCAATAATCTTGTTCAATATCAAATAACAAATGAGGGTTCACAAACAAAACGTTTCTCTTACTACCTGGCACTCGAAAACTTTATGCCGAAACAAGAACCAAGAACTCACAAACTTAGGAGCAGAGCCAAATTTTATCACGAAATGGGGTTCAAATACGAGGTCTACAAATAAATTATAAAAAAATAGTTATTGAAACTAAAACTATATAATTCTTGCATTACATAATAGGCAAGATATCAATGTTCATCACACAAAAAAATTCAAACCGATGTCATGTTCTGTATTGTCTTAAAAAAAATACTAATTCGTAAGAGGCTTAACATGCCGAAACAGTGGACGTTTACCTTACAGCAGAGCCAAAAGGAAGGGTAATGTTATTAGCAGTCTACGTTTGTATTTTGTGTTCCACCCCACCGGGTTGGGATAGGCAAACTTAAAAAAAAAAAAACATTGTCGCGATGTCACATTGACACTATATTTTTGTGATTGCGTCTTCTACCTAGGATACGTTAAAATGAACACGTTTTATTTGAAAAACTTTCTTCAATGAATAATTACCGAGATATTCAATTAAAATCTTAGTAACGACCTAACGACTGCTAAGAGATCGATACGACCAAAGTTACAAATAAATAAATAAATAAATAAATAATATTTATTTGCAGTCGACTGTACAACGTAAGGCTTGAAGCGGGTTAGTTCTGCGGCCACGGTATGTAAAAAAAAAAAAAAAATTAATATGACTAAACAATGGGTTACAAAAGTTAATCTAATACATTTTCCTGCAAAACTGTTTTAACAGTTTGTCTGCAGGTACAGAGACTCCTACCTGCAGACAAACTATCTATCACAATATTCCAATTTTTACACTAAATGTGTTTTTGTACGTCACGCCGTCTGAACAGGTTTGTACTTTGTAGGTAGCTAAACCACTGCTGACGTAGGTAGAGGAAACATGTTCAGTGCAGCGATTCCGTTTTGAGTGTCCAGGGTATCATGGACGGCCTGGACACACCATAAGTGACAAGATAGGAGCGTCGTCTCGTTCTATCGAACGTGCCAGTGACGGACGTTCTATCCTGTCACTTATCGTGTGATAAGGCCGACCATAATACGGGGTCAGGTCCCGGTCGATTTAATGACTTGTTACTTAAGGGGTAATCACGTAACGTTTCAGATACGCGTTAGGACAATGTAACTGTAATTTTTAGGGTTCCTTACCTCAAAGGGGAAAAAACCGAACCCTTATACTCCTTATAGGGTCACTTTGTTGTCCGTCTGTCTGTCTGTCAAGATCCTTTATCTCGGGAACGCGTGGAGGTATGAAATTAAAACCATATACTCAAGTCTACTGTCCCTTGAAGTTGGGAAAACATCAAACTTCTAAATTAGCTTAAAAAAAAGATATGATACCGCAAAAATCGTTTATTTCGACTCTCACAAGGGAATCAAAATTTATAGGGTATAAGGGCGAACTTATCACTATAAGGGATCTCTTCCAGCTAGTTTTTGACCTAATGAGTGGGTCTAGGTAGAACGAGACATACTCCACGGGGCTAGCACAACTGACGCCGCGCCGCAAGTCGAGAAAGATCTACCCTCCTCTTTGTAATTTGCACGGTGCGAGTGAGATAAGAGACGCTCAGTCGCGCGGGAAGCGACAGAGCAGCAAGTTGTGCTAGACGTACTGGGCTGTTATTCGCTACGCGCTAATGCGGCTCACCCCGCCGGTCACCCGTCACGAAACTAGACCTCCACCTACGCTTAGTTACCTACTACGCATTGCGGTGTCATGATATAGTTGTGGGTGAGCGTTGAACTGAGCTTAAAACATGTTACAGAATAGGAGGGCTGGCTCGCTACAATGCGAGTAAATAGAAATAAGGGTAGTTTTTAGACTTCGAAAGTTTGTCATATTTGATAAATAGGGAGGCGACCAGCACGGCATACAATATTATGTACAATAAATTTCATACAATTAATTTACATTACATCACTACGTAGTATAAAACAAAGTCGCTTCCCGCTGTCTGTCCCTATGTACTTATGCTTAGATCTTTAAAACTACGCAACGGATTTTGATGCGGTTTTTGAAGTGAAAACTTCTTTAGCGGCGCTGAGCACTTTTTGGGATGGGGAAAAATTGTTAAATACGCGACATAGTTTTGTAGCGCCATATGTGAAGGAGGTCACTTTTTGCTGCTAGCCGATTCGACTTCATTCAAAACTGAACGCTATTCGTAAGAGTATAAAGCCGTTAAACACTTTCCAATAGCAAATTCTGCAAATAAATTTGTAATTAAACCAACGCGTCCTTCACCGTTTTGCTATTGAGAAAATTCTAATAGTTCGAATTTGGGCGTTATTCCTAAAGAGATAAAGCTTAGAAAAATATTTACCAACGGAAAAAACAAATTGATATTTTGGTCGCCAACTCGCCACCGCCGTCTGCTGTTCTTGCAAATTCGAATAGTTCGAATTTAGACGTTATTCCTAAAGAGATAAAGCTTTGAAAAATATTTGGCGATGGCAAAAGCAAATTGGTATTGTGTTTGCCGCCGCCCTTCGAGCCGGCCGGCCGGAGCCGGCGGCCCGTCGCACCCAACGCGCCCGCGGCCCGTCCGCCTAAATAATTGATAATTGTTTATAAATTTGCGTCAAATTCATTTTTAGGGTGACACCGTAAGATGAAATCCTGACTGACCTGATCGAAAAACTGTTACAATGTTATTGAGTTTTCACTTCTGCCGGCACTCCCGGAGTGCAACCTTTTTTTAACAGATAAGAGTGATTCAAGAGGAAGGTTTATATGTATAATATAGTACCCGTGCGAAGCCGGGGGGGGTCGCTAGTTAATTTATATTATGATCGTGAAATAATGAATATAATGATAATAATATATGCGAATATAATATATCGTCTGGTGACAACCAAAACTCACAAAGTAACAAATACCTACTTAAATAAAAGGTCGTATCTCGATATCGACTACGTACCGAGATACGAGGTTTTGAAGAGCAGTGACAGTTTTGGTGGTGACTTGGTTGTCAACAGACGATATGTGATGGGGAATACATACACACAAAGCTTGGTATTTCAATTAGAACCTCTTATCTTAATGATGTGCACGTGTCTTCAGAGCGGTGTCAACGCCATTAGTTAATCATGTGAGAATATTGCCAGTGACATACTGGTAATCACGTTGGTATTCAGAACTTAGCCAGCGTACGATGGCTGTAACTTGCTGTGGTTAACTATTATTAGAAAGCAAGAAAGAAAGGAAATAAGTTTAATTTTCAAATACAGAATGCTGTATATTTTTCCCCTATATTCCCGCTAAGACTAGCGCCCTCTCTGTATCGAGTTATAGACTTGTTTCACAGTCTTGGCACCACTCTAATGGGCGAGCTATGCGCCCGCTCCTAGCGCGCGCTGGTCTTAGCGGGAATATAAGGGAAAAATATACAGCTTCCGTCACTGTCCTCGTAGCTCAGTTGGTAGAGCAGTCTAGCGTTAATAGAAAGGTCGCAGGTTCGAATCCTGTCGGGGGCTACAGACGAAGATGGTTTATTTTTCCATTATATTCTTTCTCTGTATCATATCGTTTAAGATTATCTTGTCCTTCGCATTAGGCGTCAGGTTACAGGTGAGATGATAGGTGGGTTGACCAGTGAGGTGGTCTTGCGACGCCGTCACGAATTATATCATTGTTTTAGGGAATTTCACTCCAGAATAGAGGGGCTGAACGCGCTCATGCGTCTCACCTCACCCGTAACGCCTATCGAAAGACCTCTACCCCCTTTTCTGGGCTGTTATTCGCTACGCGCTAATGCGGCTCACCCCGCCTGGTCACCCGTCACGAAACCAGACCTCCTGTAACTTGTTTTAAGCTCACCTCAACGCTCACCCACAAATATATCATAACACCGCGATGCGTAGTAACGAGATGCAACGGATAGTGGTTTGGCCGGATACCGGATACCGAATATCCGGCGGTGCAGCCGGCCGGATATCCGCTATCCGGCCGCCGGATATTCAGCCGAAAGTTACATGCCTAAAATGAAGCAAATTCGACCGCACCCGTGCGCGGCGCTCGTGTAGGTTGTAACTTGTAACCTGTCACTCGCTGTGGCAGGCTTTGATAGAAAGAAACATGCGCAAATTTTTAAACTGACTTTGACAATTGATTAATTTGTTGTTCGTTATTTATTCAACTTTATTTTACCTACTGTAAGTAGTTCTCTTTTTACAATTGTAATATTCTAGGCTTATACATTACATTTAATACCGAAAAAAAGTTATTTTTCGGTATAAAATACTATCCGGTATCCGGCCGGATACTATGCCACTATTCGGTATTCGGCCGGATACTAAAATTGAGGCCGGATAGGCCGGATACCGGATAGTGACCGGATATCCGTTGCATCTCTTGATTAGTAACCAAGCGTAGGTAGAGGTCTAGTTTCGTGACGGGTGACCGGCGGGGTGAGCCGCATTAGCGCGTAGCGAATAACAGCCCTGATTACGTCCAGCTACCACGAAGACATCTAGCTAACGTGAGGTCATGATATATTAGTGGGTAAGGATAATAGAACGAGTTACTGAATAGCCGATTTGATTAGCAGTCTTCCGTACGCCGTAACGCCGTTACGCCACCGGAAAGCGTTGGGTAATGTAAACAAACGCATTTTTGGCGTTACGCGCTGCGATGTTACACTGATCAGCGAGGTAGCTGATTAGAACTATGTCTCTCATGGTACCTTTAATTAAAGGCATGTAGTCGAGTCAATGAACTGACAACTTGTATGGAAAAATTGTCAATTATGTAAATAATTTATAATAGCAGATTTTTTCCAAGTAACGGTTATATCATATTATCGAGTCTCGTTTGAGCCGCCGTGCCGAACGGTCGCACGGACCCTTACCGTCCTCTGTCATTGTTTCTCCAAATTGCATAAAAAGCGCAGAAATAAAGGGCGCCTATCGCCAGATGTTCCAGCCTCGTTCCTCGCCGCGATCCCTGCCGTAGCCTAACCACGCTACCCGCTCCGATACGCGTATTATATATACATCTCGCGATACATACCGGTTTAAACAAATGTGCAGTGCGTCTATATATTATATAACAGTGAGTGCGACTGATGTGAGGGCGGTCCGTCTTCGCTACAAAGTCGCCCAAGCTCAACAGATAAATCCGGTGAGATCAGACCATTTTTTACTTACAGTATTAATGCTAAAATCACAAGAATGTGGTGTTACGAACCCGCCAGAGGGAACCCACCATGTCTGATTATTTCTAAAAAGGTAGCATACATAAAGTAAAGGACGTAAAAACAAAGACTCCTAGTATCTGTACTAGGAGACCTACCTACTCTGTAGGTACTGTATAATGACTGGTTAATGTGTCGACGCACTGCACACGCATCCGCGCAGTGCGCACGCACGGCGTAGGTATACCTAGTTATATGCAATCCTGGACTTAGTTGGGCCTGATGACTTCCTAGCCTAGTAGAGGATAACCCATGGCGATTGAGCTTCTCGTTTGTGCTGGTTTTTCTGTACAAGTTTAATTGCACATATTAGCCGACTTGTAATCTAGCTTTGGTAGCTCGCTTCCTATCGCGATGGAGATTCAACACGTCGGACTCTTAATACTATGCATACATGCCTGTATGCATAGTACCGGCAGAACACCATCATAACAGTAGGTCAAAATCAAAATCAATCAATTGTAAAATGCTGACATAAGATATAGGTACCGGATACATGAAATCGAATAATACCTAACAACTATCCCAAACCGCTTTGGTTCAAATATTTCCCAGCATCAGGCAGCAATTTTTTTCTATAACCCCAAGTACCTCGGTGAAATGTATTATGATAGTGAACCTTTTCTTAAAACAACTACCGTAGCACACCGTCATAAAACACTTTTTCCTGCGTACACTAAAGACAAAAGCACACTAGCCCTATGACAACTGACAACATCTGTTGGCTATTTGTCTGCATCGCCTACACGAAATTGACAAAGCCCAAATATCGGCAAACAATAGCGCATATTTAAGCAAATGACGTAGTTATGCAACAAACCCAATTTTTTATCGTCATCGACTCAAATTACTGTAGGCGCACCGATAGCCAGATACAACTACAGCAGCCAAGAACTACCCAACGCTCTCCAAAGGGCAATAGAAAAACCACGGAAATCAATCGCAATCACTTTAGGTGAATTTAATGCACGCATACCAACAAACGGGGAACATGATGACTGTATGAACCCACGCCACGCTAGATGGGCTTGAATAGGCAAGCGATATTAAAAACATAGAGGATAAACATGCTAGGTTAGCTATCTTGTAATAAATACCGAAAACACCAGAACGAAAAGAAAACCAAACTCCAATTAAACTGGATGCAAAAAATACCTAGAGCTTAAGCGAGGAGCAAAAAGCGTTGAATTGTTATGCAAGCCTCAGAAGACTGAAGAACCTTAAGAAAAAATACGAGTTATGCTTTTGTTCCACATGACGAAGACGTCTCCTTAGGAAGATCGCCTAACCACGAAAACAGGCAAATTAAATACTAGCTGCCGGTCAACTCTCCCAGGGACAGGGTTTGTTACACTCTGTTTTGTTGTGCAGTGAGCAGTGTTAACATCTTGGTTAAGTTTATGAAAATAATTAACGTGGTGTCTGTGTCTACAGGTAAAAAACAGTGGTATCGGTGAATTTAATAGTTTATATCTGCGACAATGTTTGGTGTGTAGTAACAACATTTTAAGTAGGTAATAGTGTCTTTATCACATATACCCTTGTCAAGCAGCAAGTCCGCACATGGATACCTACTGGAAAATACAAGTTGTCGTTGTTGCGAGTCATATTATGACCTCATGACAACATGACAATACAACCACAGAAGCACACAACTAAAGAGACTTTTAACAACACTGCACGAGAAATCGACGCAATGGAAGAAACTGACTGCGAATAAGAAGAGCAGGTAGAATGATCGCCTGAACCTACCTCTAGAACTGATCGGTCGAGAACACCTTGCAACGTGGACCAGCTAAATTTTCCCACACTAATAACGAAATAGACACCAAACTCCAATAAACCCGGAACGAAAAAAAAAATATATATATATATATATATATAAATACCTACAGTTTATGTGACATATAAATAAAAAGGGAAAAGCGTTGATCATGCAAGCGTTAGAAGACGGGACCAATTTACGAATGGATACGAGATATGTTTTTATTTGAAGGGCGATGACGTCTCTCCGGCATGATCGCTAACCCACGAAAACAGGCAAATTAAATAATGGCTGCCGGTCAACTCTCCATGTTGTCACATGACAATGTTTAGTGTGAAGTGATAAAATATAACGTAATAGTGTCTGTATCACGTATATTCATCAAGCAGCAAGTCATGCACCCACATGGATACCTACTGGAAAACACAAGTTGTCAATATTTTGGGACTAGATATCCAACGCACCAGGGACTTCGATAATTCCAAAGCAACAAACGGATTAAAACCAAAGGAGAACGGCAAACAAAGGCCAAGAAAACAACGACACAATAACAGCAAAATGCTCAGATGGCATCGCAGCATAACCTAATCGCAGTCATTTACCCTTCTCTACATATTTACACAATTATATATCCATACTTCCTTTCACTGGGCACGATGCTAGTATTCGGTCTGGTTTTCTTCCCTCGCTCCTCATCCTGACTGCAACAGCCCCACACTCCTGTCCTGTACTTATTGGCTCACTGGTGCCTCGGATAGGTGGGTCAGTTGACCTTGCCAGGGCGGCAGAGGACGAGGAAGTACAAGAGAGAGCCCGAGTGCACGCCCTGTCTCGGAACTGGTAGTTCCGGAGAGGGGCTGTTAAGGTTCCCATACACCCCTGGCTGTGTCTGCCCGTATCGTGCCAGCGCGTGCTCTCGAGCAATGTCAAGGAGCCTCCTCGTCGCTCCCTCCCGGGCATGGCCAACGCCTCCGCGTCCTTGCAGCAGAACTGCTGGCTGGCTGAGTCACCGGAACGGAACGGAACGGAACGGAACGGAGTAACGGTTATATCATATTATCATCAATTAAATACATAGGTAGTTACTAGTATAGATATAAAATCCAACAAAATTTCAGACATAAAAAAAATTACAACTTGCCTAGCTTCTTAAAATTCAGAAAATATATTAATAAATGTCTCCGACATTATTTTGGTTAATTTACATTTGCTCTATAATATTCAAGATTAATCACACAAAAAAGACGATGCATGCTTCATTTAAATCTATAGGTAAGTATAATTACTCGGGTGGAAAGTTTTTTGGATTATTAAGTAAAGCATATTAGAATAACATCATGAAATAAACAAAAAAAAAACCCGCAATGGGCAAAAATATGTCTATATTAAGAGTCCCCAGCACGGTCGAATCAAATCGGCTATCCATACAAACGTAGTTCGTTATCATATCATTTTAAAATGGCATACCTACTGGAATAACATGAAGCTTTTTATACACAGTGGGATTCACCATATCTACATCTGAAACTAGTTTATCTTGCTATAATTATACTAGAAATATATATTTTTTTAAACCGGCCAAGTGCGAGTCGATAAAAACGGCAAAAAAACGTGTTGTAGGGGCTAGCCCCTATTAAATATTTATTTTGTTCTGTTTTTTAGTTTTTTTGAAGTGAAAACTTCTTTAGCGGCGCTGAACACTTTTTGGGATGGGGAAAAATTGTTGAATACGCGACAGAGTTTTGTGACGTGATGTGAAGGAGGTCACTTTTTGCTGCTAGCCGATTCGACTTCATTCAAAACTGACGCTATTCGTAAGAGTATAAAGCCGTTAAATACTTTTTGCAATAGCATATTCTGCAAATAAATTTGGAATAATACCAACGCATCCTTCACCGTTTTGCTATTGAGAAAATTCGAATAGTTCGAATTTGGGCGTTATTCCTAAAGCGATAAAGCTTAGAAAAATATTTACCAACGGCAAAAACAAATTGATATTTTGGTCGCCACCGCCGTCTGCTGTTGTGCTGTTCTTGCAAATTCGAATAGTTCGAATGTAGACGTTATTCCTAAAGAGATGAAGCTTTGAAAAATATTTGGCAATGGCAAAAACAAATTGGTATTGTGTTTGTCGCCGCCCGTCGGCGCGCCGACGGGCCCGTCCGCCTAAGTAATTGATAATTGTTTATAAATTTGCGTCAAATTCATTTTTAGGGTGACACCGTAAGATGTCACGTGACCTGATCGAAAAACTGTTACAATGTTATTGAGTTTTCACTTCTGCCAGCACTCCCGGAGTGCAACCCGGTCTTTTTTTTTCTGTTATAGCGGCGGCGCATCGTACGTATACATCCTCTGTGAGAATTTCTACTGTCTTAACTATCACGGTTCATGAGATACAGCCGGACAGACAGACAGACATACGGAAGGACAGCGGAGACTTATTAATAGAGTCCCGTTTTGTCCTTTGGGTACGGAACCCTAATTACGCGATTAGAGACTATGAAAATTGTTCTACTCGCTCTATTTTTTTTTCTATTTTAATTCCTAGCAACAGACAAACTAATTTCCGGCCTTTATATTTCGAATCCCACTGTGTGTATGTACAAAGTTTTAAAATGAGAATTAAACTACGTTTGTATGGAGAGTCGAGCGTCCTAGAG
Organism: Epinotia ramella; assembly: GCA_947578815.1. Taxonomy (NCBI): domain Eukaryota; kingdom Metazoa; phylum Arthropoda; class Insecta; order Lepidoptera; family Tortricidae; genus Epinotia; species Epinotia ramella. Next base: position 9,161,891 of record OX388226.1, on the reverse strand, counting down.
ACCCCTAAAACTTAATCAGCAATTGCGCAAAAGCATAAAAAATTAGGCCATTCACTTTATTTATTCACTATATATATAAAATAGTATGTAGATAACTGTGTTTGTTCGGGTGGAATCTTGCAACTCAATTTTGAAACAGATGTCTTCAACCGATTGATCTGAATTTTTGGGTTCAAGTAGAGTTTGGATGAAAATTCAATATTATGGTACCGTCGAGCTGATCTGATGATGGAGACAGAAGGTGGCCATGGGAATTCAGGACTTAAACGACGTAACCACGTTGGGTTTGGGATGACGGTATACAGAAAAGTGCAGTCTTTGGCAATAAAAGCTCGTCCCAAAAATTTTTTTTGACAGAATCATATTTGGGATTCAACTCAATTTTCAAGCGTGAAAACAGACAGAATGTTTCTTGAGCTTTTATTACCACTCGCATTACAACTTTCTCATTAATTCATTAATGAGTATACTTACAGTCCTCAACAGAATCTCGTCCATTAAAGCCACTCGCGCCCATAACTCTTCGCTGTTATTACAGGACATTAATGCGTTACCTCGATCACATGAACTAGTTATGAAAGCGGTGGGAGAAAAAGCGCAGCTAGGGTTTCTAACGCTCGTTAGATGAGTGTCGGTTTTAATTGACAGATCAGTTGCTATTATTAGCTGGATTAAATATATACCCATGTAACATGTTATCAACATCGCAACGTGTAAGGGTGGTCAATATTGTCCCAACACGCTTTAGCGTCAAAATAAGATCGCGTTTGGGTGTTGTGAGCATTTGGTTCGCACAGATCTTTTAATTGAGACTATACATCTGACATGTCGTTACTAACCTAGAAATAGTGTCGTGTCAGAATTGGATGCGCGCTTTTTGTGACAAATATTAATGCTGGTAAAGGAAAATATCGTGAGGAAACCGGTCTAATCCCAATAAGGTCTAGTTTTCCCTCTGGGTTGCAGTCGGATGGGATGGGAAGGTCAGATGGCAGTCGCTTTCGTAAAACTAGTGCCTATGCCTAATCTTTGGGATTAGGTGTCAAAGCGGACCCTGGGCTCCTTTAGGGCACAACCGGGAATAACGTTATAGGAGGAACATGATGGTAGTCACCAGATGCAGTACAGTCGTACCTGCCCATTAATATTTGGGACCTTTTGACTCTTCGACTGTGCTTTGGCCTTATCTCTATGTCAATCTTATAAATCATTTTGATTTTGATTTCTATACGATCTGAGAGTGACTACGTTTTTAGGGTTCCGTACCCAAAGGGTAAAAACGGGACCCTATTACTAAGGCTCCGCTGTCCGTCCGTCTGTCACCAGGCTCATGAACCGTGATAGTTAGACAGTTTAATTTTTCACAGATGATGTATTTCTGTTGCCGCTATAACAACAAATAGTAAAAAAACAGAATAAAATCATTATTTAAGGGGGCTCTCATACAACAAACGTGATTTTTTTTGCCGTTTTTATAGATAATAGCTTCTGCCCGCGACTCCGTCCGCGTGGAAATCGTTTATATCGTAGCTCCATACAAACTTTATCCCCCCATTTCATCCCCTTAGGGGGTGATTTCCGGGATGAAAACTATCCTATGACCTTCTTCGGGATTCAAACTAGATCCATACCAAATTTCATCGCAATCGGTTCAGCGGTTTAAGCGTGAAGAGGTAACAGACAGACAGACAGACAGACAGACACACTTTCGCATTTATAATATTAGTATGGATGGTACGGAACCCTTCGTGCGCGAGTCCGACTCGCACTTGTCGGGTTTTTTTATTACACAGCAAATCATACTATTATAACTACCTTCCTATTTTTCCATGATGCCATTAGAACATGTTTACAGAGAGGATCAAATGTAGAGCGCAATAATGAAAAAATAAGAGTTGAAATACAAATATTTAACTGTCTAACTGATAATGTGAAGGAACTGCCTCTAAATTTATTTAAGGCGATATGATTCGACGCGCTAAGCAATCTGAGGGGGTGAGGTGCGCGGCAATCCGTGAAGCGCCGCCCGCGCGCCCCGACCCGCTCGTCGAGCACGTGACCGCGCGGCAGTCATAGCACAGACAAGACGGGTCACAGTAAAGTGATCTTACGATCGCCGTATATTAACTGGACCGTGCAAGGGTCAAGTTTGCTATCTGTGAAGGGTGTGAACTATGTACGGGTTTCGGACTACAGAAAAAACCCTGTATTGTTTATTTTACTATTTCACAATTTGTCCACTATAACGGTGCATATTTTAAGGTTTTTTGCGGGTTTTGGGAAAACTCAGTTAAAGGTCCGATGAAGAAACAGATGGAATTGAATTGATTGGTATAGACTTAGTAATATGGTTCCGTTTGGCACCCACGGGTGCAGAAACCTATAAAAGAAAACACAAAGTAGAAAAACACTAATTATTTAACAATTATTTTAAAATCAATCACATTGTTGTTTCATAGACGAATTTTAATCATAAACCTTTTTTTTTAAATATATAGGTTTTTGATTAAAATTCGTCGAAATCATAAGTCCGCAAACTTGACAAATATTCCAATTCGAATACACTGTCCTCCGGTTTACACGGCTCGATAGCCACGGCTCGAGTAGGTAGTATTGCGTCGTCTTCTAACGATTGTGGCATCGCCTCATCTTCTACCAATTGTAGTGTTAACTCATCTTCTACCGATTGATTGATGGGTTCATTATTAGAGACCATGACCTCTTGCTTGACAATCAGCAGAAGATGGGCCTAACAAGTTCACCATAGTCTTCACTTTCAATCTGCAGAAATAGAATTCTTATATTTTTGGTCTTCTATACAAATATTATAAAGAGGTAGTGTTTGTAAGTTTGTGAGTTTGGCAATATTTAGAATCTACTTTCAAAGTAAACGCGGGCAACACCGCGGGAATAGTATAATTATAAAAAAAAACATGAACAAACGTCATGTTGACCTATACAGGGTGGAAATAGATTTTGGGTCAGTGAGGGCAGCTACCAGATCCCGTGTTGCTAGGCGAAAATGATAAGGATGATGTATGCTTAGGAGACCTTCCTTCGATTTTAAATTAATGAAGATTGGCGATTACAGATTTTGGAACAAATACAAAGAAAAAATTAACCGTGATCGCATGTAGCCTAATAGTGTGTAGTATTTAGTGTTTACCTATTTCATGAAAATGAGAGCGACAGATCTTTCGGCTGCCCTCCGCATCGTTAAACTTAAGTGGCAGTGGGCACATTGCACGTCGAACCGATGGCTGTTGTGGCGGAAAGGTTCTCAAGTGGCGACCACGTACCGGAAGGCGCAGCGTGGGTAGGCCCCCACAAGGTGGACTGATGACCTGGTAAAGGTCGCGGGAGTCCGCTGGATGCGGGTGGCGCAGAACCGGTCATTGTGGCACTCTTTGGGGGAGGCCTATGTCCAGCAGTGGACGTCTTTCGGCTGATATGATGATATGATGATGACTAAATTATGTATCTCGGTGCAAAATATCAGACTGGTCATTGTGGCACTCTTTGGGGGAGGCCTATGTCCAGCAGGGGACGTCTTTCGGCTGATATGATGATGACTAAATTATTTATCCCGGGGCAATATATCAGACTGGTCATTGTGGCACTCTTTGGGGGAGGCCAATGTCCAGCAGGGGACGTCTTTCGGCTGATATGATGATGACTAAATTATGTATCCCGGGGCAAAATATCAGACTGGTCATTGTGGCACTCTTTGGGGGAGGGCTATGTCCAGCAGTGGACGTCTTTCGGCTGATATGATGATGATGACTAAATTACGTATCTCGGTGCAAAGTATCAGACTGGTCATTCAGGCACTCTTTGGGGGAGGCCTATGTCCAGCAGTGGACGTCTTTCGGCTGATATGATGATGACTAAATTATGTATCTCGGTGCAAAATATCAGACTGGTCATTGTGGCACTCTTTGGGGGAGGCCTATGTCCAGCAGTGGCCATCTTTCGGCTGATATGATGATATGATGATGATGACTAAATTATGTATCTCGGTGCAAAATATCAGACTGGTCATTGTGGCACTCTTTGGGGGAGGCCTATGTCCAGTAGGGGACGTCTTTCGGCTGATATGATGATGACTAAATTATGTATCCCGGGGCAAAATATCAGTCTTGTCATTCTGGCACTCTTTGGGGGAGGCCAATGTCCAGCAGTGGACGTCTTTCGGCTGATATGATGATATAGCCCTCCGCATCGCTAGGCTTAAGTGGCAGTGGGCACATTGCACGTAGAACCGATGGCCGTTGTGGCGGAAAGGTTCTCGAGTGGCGACCACGTACCGGAAGGCGCAGCGTGGGTAGGCCCCCCACAAGGTGGACTGATGACCTGGTAAAGGTCGCGGGAGTTCGCTGGATGCGGGTGGCGCAGGACCGGTTATTGTAGCACTCTTTGGGGGAGGCCTATGTCCAGCAGTGGACGTCTTTCGGCTGCCCTCCGCATCGTTAAACTTAAGTGGCAGTGGGCACATTGCACGTCGAACCGATGGCCGTTGTGGCGAAAAGGTTCTCAAGTGGCGACCCCCCCCCCCTCTACCGCCCCGCCCTTGCCCCCCTCATGCTCCGCCCTCCTACTCTCCCTCCTCCCCCTCTCCTATTCTCCCTCCTACACCTCCCCTCCTGCCCCCCCCCCCCCCCCTCACAACACATGTTACGCGAGCGGGTCAAAAGTTACGAAAAATGTAAGAAATGTAACCATCACTTTATTCGGTATCCGATACTCGGACCGAAATCATTGAGGCCGTTTTATCGGTCACCGTAATTGTACGGCTCATTTTTCGGTCAGGTACCTTTACTTGAAGCGGTTAACCTACGGGTACCGTTACTGTTGGATATCTTTTCAATTGGTAGGTACCTTTATTTTAGGGTACCGATCTTTTGCGGTTTTTTCACCATAGCGGTACCGTTTAAAAGGGTACCCATTAAATTTGATTTATTCGGGTACCGATACTGTTGGATACTTTTTCAATTGATACCTTTATTTTAGCTTACCGGTCTTTTGCGGTTTTTCAGTCCCTGGTCGGTCAAGGGTTTTTTTTAATATTTCGTAATGCTAATCACATAATTATTATAGTATAAAATATGTTTAGTAGTTCTCGTACTGTTTTTCTCTATACTGTGTAACTGTGGAAGTGTACGCGGTGTAATCTGCGCGCGGGTGTGTGTGGTTGATGTATTTAATACGGGAATTCGTTTTTTTTATGTACTAACCTTTTCTCCTTATTCAGTTTCCGAAGCCCCAGTGACGATATCTTCTTTTTATTTTTTTTGTTACCCATTTTTAACGAATGCTGTGCTGCGAAAATGCGCGTACGTCCGACCTCCAATGCGTTCCGCTCGGGACTGCCGCGGTGCGGCGGGAACGGAGCGGGAGTGAATTGTGCCATAATTTCGTTGATTTTGGGTGAAAAAAAACATGTCTTAATAAATTAAAAATATTATGACCGACATCACTCACATCATCATAGACGCTTATTTTGGTGTAATTTTCTATTCATCAAGTTACGTAAGATTGGAATAATGTCAGTTTTAAGATGAGAATAGAGGTATGTTTGGCATTTTTTTCTATCGATCAAAGTTTATCCAATTATGTAACGGACTTCCGACGGAACTAGATAAAGGTCTTAAATATAATATTACAGTTTTTTTTAATTTTTAATATGTAGTATTTCAAAATAAAACCGTTTACAAAATCACATATCCTAGAAGAACCCCGAAGCAACTCGCTTTGTTTAATTATTTACTAGAAAATAGCTTTTATTCTGTTGATGAATTTCTGAGTAGGTAACTGTAATTCATAAGAATGATTATGTAAACAAGACTAATGAATGATATGTGCAAGTTTTTGAGGTACTATATAATTATTAAAAAAATGTTATTATTATTTTATTAAAGATGTTATGAACTTTTGACTAATGTGTTTTTGATTGTATAAATTTAAATTATTCTACACACTTGACATATGTAATTAAGGCGCCGTAGGTTCAGCGAAGTTAAGCGAACAGAGTTTTTGAAACAATGTAATGCGTCTGTTAATAATAATATGGTTTCTAAAAAATACGAATAGTTATCTTGAGGCTTTTCTGCAGGGAAATCAGTGATTCGAAACATGATTAAGCAAATTTCGCTCGATAGAAAAAATCACGAACATAGGTCTAAAATACACAAAGATACACTTAAAATATTCGTAACAAATTATGCACAAAAGCTATAAATATTAAAATTGCTTCTAAAAATCGGCAATATCATGTTTCAGGGAAATCAGTGATTACATTTTTATTTATTTAAACGGCCAACAAAATAAAATTAAAAAACATGATATCCGCGCGTCCGAGCACGCACTTCCATCTCGCTCACGCTTATGCTCAGTAAGAGGGAGAGAAGACCATGAACCTACGGCGCCTTAAGGCGCATTTGACTTTTAAATATTTGTACACCAGTTTATGGTAAAATAAGGACGTATTATATTGTAAAACCTAATTATACCCTTATTTATGCAAATAAATATATGATTGATTGAAATCAGACATCGCTAGCGCCTCAAAGACGCCTCATGCTAAGGCACATAATTATGACGTCACAACTTTAGTTTAGGTACTCTTCGACGATAAACAAAATCAGAGAGAGTCATCTGTATTTCCTGACGATTACGATCTGCCTTCAAAATAATAGGTATATGCTATACTTAACTGAACCAGTCCGCTTCAGCTTAGGCTCTGTCGCCGCATAGCATCAGCTGAGACTAGGGTCAATCTCTGTTCAGTCTTTTATTAAAAAAATACCGGGTTGCACTCCGGGAGTGCCGGCAGAATTGAAAACTCAATAACATTGTAACAGTTTTTCGATCAGTTCACGTGACATCTTACGGTGTCACCCTAAAAATGAATTTGACGCAAATTTATAAACAATTATCAATTACTTAGGCGGACGGGCCCGTCACAATAACAATTTGTTTTTGCCATTGCCAAATATTTTTCAAACTTTATCTCTTTAGGAATGACGTCTAAATTCGAACTATTCGAATTTGCAAGAACAGCACAACAGCAGACGGCGGTGGCGACCAAGATATCAATTTGTTTTTGCCGTTGGTAAATATTTTTCTAAGCTCTATCTCTTTAGGAATAACGCCCAAATTCGAACTATTCGAATTTTCTCAATAGCAAAACGGTGAAGGATGCGTTGGTATTATTACAAATTTATTTGCAGAATATGCTATTGGAAAAAGTGTTTAACGGCTTTATACTCTTACGAATGAAGTCGAATCGGCTAGCAGCAAAAAGTGACCTCCTTCACATCTGACGTCACAAAACTCTGTCGCGTATTTAACAATTTTTCCCCAGCCCAAAAACTGCTCAGCGCCGCTAAAGAAGTTTTCACTTCAAAAATCGGCCGAGTGCGTGTCAGGCCACGCGCAGTGTAGGGTTCCGTAGTCAGTCATAGTTACATCGACACGCGCGCTGCAACTAAATGGTGGGGTTGCGTCAGCCGAGTTTGTACGAAAGTTGGCCTTTCTAGGGTCAAACACTAGACAGTCTTATATAAAAAAAAATATTTGGAATCTAGTTTACAATTTATTGCGACGATTTGATCGTTTACTATCTACATATTTAATAGTGCTTGCATGAGGAAACCACCCAATTACCATCATTTCTGAAAATTCTTTGCGCGCCTCCCTGTCATTGCATATCGCATCTAATTAAATAATTGATATAATTGCTTACACAGTGTGACCTTCCATGGTGTAATCAATAAACCATATAATAAGGAAGCTAGGGTAAAACTACCGGTTGTTGATTGTGGCCCGTTCCACGAAGCTAATAGTCTGACTAAGCAAGTCGTTATCAAATACAAATAAATAAATAAAAATAAAAAAATTAGGGGACTATCATACAAATCGAACTAACCCCATTGTAAGCTCAATAAGGCTTGTGTTATGGGTACTAGACGAAGATATATTTAAACAAATACTTAATTACATACGTCCGTATTCATAAACGTCCTACTTATAAGCCTGTTTTCACTAAAATGGCGTTAAAATTAGTTTGTCCGTATCTGTCACTTTGACATTTGTGTTCGTAAGAAAGGGACAAAGCACATTTTATTTAGCAGAGGCATTTTAAGTTTTATGAATAAGGGGTAGGGGTATAGAAAACATCCAAGACTCGGAAACAAATATTCATACTAATCACACAAATATTTGCCCTTACCGGGATTCGAACCCAGGACCTTCAGCTTCGTAGGCAGCGTCACTACCCACAGCTAGGCTAACCGGTCGACAAATACATACCCGTAATAAAAATATCCTTGTCAGATTCATGTCATCTCCAGATTATCGATAGGACGCGAAGGTTGCACGTGTCAACTAACGTTGTATTTACCCTGCTACGTGTTTACCTTCATTTGTCGTAATCAATTAACCATAATGAGGAAGATATAGCCATTATGTGAGAATCTTCGTATATACAGCCTGAGCAGTTCAGCAGTTCTTGATATACAGCCTTCCGCGTTGGTAGAAGGGATCTATTTTCTATGTTTTCAACCGATATTAAACATTTTTATATTATACTAGCTTCTGTCCGCGACTCCGTCCGCGTGGAACTTGTTTATATCGCAGCTACATACAAACGTTAACCCCCCATTTCACCCCCTTGGGGGATGATTTCCGGGATAAAAACTATCCCATTTTACTTTTTCGGGACTCAAACTATCTCTATACCAAAATTCATCTAAATCGGTTCAGCGGTTTAAGCTTGAAGAGGTAACAGAAAGACAGACACACTTTCGCATTTATAATATTAGTATGGAAGTATGGATTTAGCATGTGTACTGAGTTCCTATAGCCACCTTCCGTCTCCATCATCAGACCAGGTTTATGGTACCATACCATAGTTATCCGGCCATGCCATATTGCATTGTGATCCGACTTACTTTATACGGGTGTAGACTCGAAAATTATTATTACTCCAAAAGGAAGAAGGCAAAAAAACAGCCCCAACCCAACACACACGTGAGAACCATATCGACACAAGACAAGAGTGACTCGATAACAAAATCGCACTGAAATCGGTTTATTCGAAGAGCTACGATACCACAGACAGATACACATGTAAAACTTATAACGCCGCTCGTTTGCGTCCGTGGTTAAAATTTAAAATTATTGTATTTTTTGATAGTTTGTGTACAATGTTCATTGGAAATCCCAACTTCCAAATCCCATACCACACGTTATTGTCAAACGCCTAGGCATAGGAAATGTATCCGGACTCCATATCAGTGGTTACCGGAATTTTGAGATGTTTATTAGTCAGTTAAAATGACGCATTAGCCAGCATGCGCCCACGCACGCTCCTTCCTGTTTACTAGCGGCTTAGAGCTGCGGTATGATTGGGTAATGGGTTTATTGCTAATTTTACGGCCGCTATAGCCTAAGTTTGTAGTGACCCTGCCTACGAAGCAAGAGGTCCCGGGTTCGAATCCCGGTAAGGGTATTTATTTGTGTGATGAGCTGTGTTCCTGAGTTATGGATGTTCTCTATGTATTTAAGTATTTATTTATCTACAAGGTGTTACAAAAATAACGCAAAACCCTTTAACGGCATAACAGGTATCGTGTTCTGATAAGAATAAACTAAGATATATTTTTTTTGACGCGATTTTTTTTTTCACTTGTATGGAGCGTTGGCCGACTGGGGCGACCTGTTCCATGCAAATGTAAAAAAAAATCGCGTCAAAAAAAAACTCCAAGAAATCAAACTTTAATTTTCATGACTTAACGCCGTGATCCTGTGCCTCAAATTGTGGAATGCAAATTAAAAAAGCGGCCAAGTGCGTGTCGGACCACGCACAACGAAGGGTTCCGTGCCTATTAAAAAGGTCGTATCGTTACTGAAATTCTATGGCTCTTACGTCCTTTTCTTTAAGGAAGGAAGTTTTTTAGAATTTATCGTAGAAATCTATATCTCGAAAACCTTTGAACCGGTCTTGTTCAATACAATTTTCGCTGAAAGAATTTAATAAGCCCTATGTCCATGATTTTTTCCATATTTTTAAAATACAATGTTCAAAAATTAGAGGGGGGAGGGACACAATTTTAGTGACTTTCGGGGCGATTATCTCCGACTCTATTCACTTAATCAAAAAAAATGCTGCGAAACCTTAATAGTTTTCGAGTAAGATGCCTGTGACAGACAGACAGACATGACGATTCCATAAGGGTTCCATTTTTTGCCATTTTGCTACGGAACCCTAAAAAGACCACCTTGCTAGGCCTCCAATTTTGTATGAAATGCCATTACGGAATATGGATCTCTCGTCTCGCTCCGCCCGAAACGTGACACTTCAAAGCCCATTATGAAGAACACAACGTCAATATTTAATTGCATGTTTGACAACATTTATTTGTATTGTTTTTGGCTAAAATATCTCTCCTTCGCCCAAGTCGGTTAAATCAGACAATCCTACGATCCTGAATGTTTACGCGTAGCAAAAGTATGAGAACACGTCACCGAAGCCACTCTTCATGATTTGAAGGCACTTCAAAGTCTTCAAACTGTTTAGGATAAGCTGCCTGCGTGGACCCGCCCGCGTTTTACCGCCGGGTCAATATAGCTTGGACCATCTCTAAGGTCTTTTATACTATAAGTACCCTTATCACGAAACAAATTATTTAATTAAATATTTTTGTTTTCGTGTTATTTTTAACGAGGAAGTTACCCCGATCATTTTTTAAACGATATGAAAGACTGTGCCAAGACTGTGAAACAAGTCTATAACACGTTACAGAGAGGGCGCTAGTCTTAGCGGGAATATAATTGAAAAATATACAACTTCCGTCACTGTCCTCGTAGCTCAGTTGGTAGAGCAGTCTAGCGTTAATAGAAAGGTTGCAGGTTTATTGGTTTATTTTTCCATTATATTCTTTCTCTGTATCATACCTATCGTCTTTTATACTATCTAGAATACCTACCAGTGGTTTGTTTTGAAGTCGTCCATATCTTTTTAGGACTTTATACTTTATAACAATAAATTGACGATTTACTATCTATTTAGCAACACTGCTTTATCAGTTTTAACATGAGGAAACGACCCTATTATATTGAACTTGGTCAAATGTAGGTTGTGGAATGAGCTCCCTGCCGACGCTTTCCCGAGGGACTACAGTATGGGGTTCTTTATAAAAGGAGTGTATAAATTGTTAAAGGGTCGTCAACGCGCATGTAACACACCTGGAGTTACAAGCGGCCATAGGCTACGGTAACCACTTACTATCAGGTGGGCCGTAAGTTTGTTTGCCACCGACGTGGTATAAAAAAAACTTTTTTATGATCACCGCCCGCCCCCCGAGAGGGACGAATCCTTTACGTCGTAGAAAGGTACGTAATCATTAAACGTAACATGCTACTATAGGCCTGGGTAGCTGATAGGTTTTATGGCCATGTTTTACGTTATAGTACCTACAAATATACCGTAAAACGAGACCATAAAACCTATCTTGCTAGACAGGCTAATGATGACATAAATGCAATCGAAAAAACCCTCGTTTAATGGGGCTTCTAAACGGGCCACATTTTCATGCAATTTCTGGCCGGCAACTATTGCTGTCTCACGCTGACTTTGTACGCTCTAGAGCAAGATGCACATTGCCGTAAAAATGTTGCCCGTTTAGAAGTCCCATAAAGTAACTATAGTAACTAGTAACTACTTACCAGCAGATTATGGTTTAAAACGTACGAGAAATAACCTTATCATGTCGTCTGGGGAACTCCAAGAGGCGAGGCGGTTCTGCTAATAATGAGATAATAGTTTTGTTTGTGGAGTGTTTCAAGAAAGCTGTTCTTGTAAAAGCGGGAGTTGGCCGTATTGCATCAAAGTAGTTCATTCAAAAAGCAACTCTCCGTCGAAGATAGAAGATTCCAATTCCAATGACAGATTTATAAGAAGTCCACATTTAATAATCTAAACCATACAAATCGTTTAGACTCGAACAAAAATTAGGGCTTTAAAGCCCAATATCTCGCAAACGAATCACTGATTTCAAAAATGGTTTTAGAAACCCATAATAGTTTTGAACGAGCTATCCAACGATACCCCACACCATGGGTTTAACGAGAAAAAAAATACATCCCCGCTTTAGGTGTAGGGGAGGTACACTAAAAAACATTTTTTTCAAGATTTTATTGTACTGTTTTGTCGGCGTGATTGATTTATATACCCATGCCGAATTACAGTTTTCTAGTTGTAATGGTTACTGAGCTAAGCCGAAGACAGACAGACAGACGGACAAACGGACGGACATGGCGAAACTATAAGGGTTCCTTGTTGTCTACGGAACCCTAAAAGACAGGTTCCTAATCTAAACTTTAAAACTATGTATTGTGTTATTGAAATAATAGCCTAAAAATAGCACTAAAAGTGACGCAGGAGACGTAAGCACTATTTTTATTGTAAAATAGTACATTACCTACTGCAGAGGCCGGGAAGTAAGGGGTTGCCGGCCGAGTACATAGGTAGGTACTTTGAAGCCCATTATGAAGAACACAACTTCAATATTTCATTGCATGTTTGAGAAAATATATTTTCTTCAAGTCACGTTTCGGGCGCAGCGAGATGAGAGATCCGTAATGGCATTTCATACAAAATTGGAGGCAAAGGCAAGATGGTCTTTTTTAATTTCCATCCCACAATTTATGGCACAGCATCACGGCGGCGTTCAGCCATGAAAATTAAAGTTTGATTTCTTGGAGTTTTATTTATTTATTTCATTGCATGTTTGAGAAAAGCACTATACATACCTCGGCGTGAAAAGGGGTTTGCCAGCCTCATAACTGTCCTACTCGGCCGGCAACCCCTTAATTCTCGGCCTCTGTAGTAATGTACTATTATTACCATATTATTAAATAGTACCGGAGAATGCCCTCTACATGCACACTTTACGCAGCTACTTAACAGACTTTTCCACTTTATAATATTAGTACCTGTCTACCTACCTATACATAGCAATACGCATGATATGATACCTTCGCGTTTTCCCATCAGTCAGCCATTAAAAGACGCAATGGATTAGAAAACAAATCATAGCGAAAGTGAACTAAACAAAGAAAGTACTATGCTATTAAGTCCCACTTCAGCCACCATATCTAGAACCCAAGACTCCTAGCGACGATATGTAATTGAAGACCAGACTTCTATTGGTACTCAGATTGCATTGCGAATACTGCTGCCTATTAGGTCGCACGGCAATCACGTTCCGAGTTTCCCGCCAATTTTGGCTGTCGATTAAAGTTTACGTGACTTGTCTTTGATCGGAGGTTCAAGTAGAATGACAATAAATATTTGTTGCGTGAGGTTGGCGATATTGATGATGATGATAAATAATGTGGGAATAAAACGATATGAAATAAATCAATCAAAATAAATAAATAATTGGGGACAATCTCACACGTATATCTATCTAGTTGGGACTAGGTTGATATGTGTGATTGTCCCCGTGCCTACCCCTTCAGGAAACGGGCACGTTATGTATGATCAAATTAGTAATTTCCGTAAAGAACAAAATGAATATTTTGTATGAATTATTTAGACTGGGAGTTGAATGAGCTCGTTTTGCTTGGGCGGGCACAGATTTATATTTTACTTACTTATTACAATGCATCCATAACGCGTTCAGTAATTTGACACGTATTATGATTAAAAAACTGTACTTAAACAAAATAAAACAGTGTTTTTTTATATAAGTACCTACCTACTTATAAAAAAACGCCCTCCTCATTTCCCCAGTCCCAATCCAGGTCATCAGAATAACATGTTTACAACGACTACGCACAAAATTCCCAAAATGCAGTATCAGTGCGAAAGTGCTGCGCGCGCGCGTCACTAGCGGTCGGCGGATGACACTGCGTGGTACAACTACACACTATGACCTGTCCCGTGTTATGCAAGACATAAAAACGAAGTTTTTTTTTTTAAATCCGTCGATGGCAAAAGTCTGCCGGCTGATAACATGTCACCCTAGCCTATGGAGGTTTGCAACTGCACGGCACATGAGCTAACCACCATATAATACCTACCCGAAGATATTTAAAGTGTTTTTTGTACCTAAAAGTGTTTTCAGAATCACTACATAGTACAAAACAATGTCGCTTCCCGTTGTCTGGCCCTATGTACCTATCCTTAGATCTTTAAAACTACGCAACGGATTTTGATGCGGTTTTTTTTAATAGATAGAGTGATTCAAGAGGAAGGTTTATAAGTATAATATAGTATCCGTGCAAAGCCGGGGCGGGTCGCTAGTTCAAAATAAAAAGATAACTAATGATAATATTGTTGTAAAACATGTGACCTTTCCGTTCTTCGAAAAAAATACTATTATTAAAAAAATATATACTTATAAATATAGTCTGGCCAGCAGTATCAATACTATCAAGAGCAAGGAATGCCGCGGAACCTACAAAATTCCCGAAATGCACTATCAGCGCGAAAGTCCTGCGCGTCACTGTGGTCGGCGGATGACACCGCGTGGTACAACACACTACGACCTGTCCTGTTATGCAAAACATAACCAAGTGAGAATTAAATATGAGTGGAGGGATTTTAGCGCCGAAAGGCTTTTAAAAAAATAGTCGATACCACGTTTGAAAAATACACTTTTCTTTTTAGTGTTCAGAGGCTCTAGTATAAGTTTTACCGAAACAAAACGTTACGACCGCGTTCGCGTTTAGCTGTCAAATCCCATACAAATTGAGGGTCAAACGCAAACGCGATCGTAAAGTTTTGTTTCGGTAAAACTTATACTAGAGCCTCAGTATTTTTAACCCACACTATTTAACGTCGGCACTATTGTTCATAGGAATGGGAATTATTGCTACTTTTACATCACTGGTCGTAAAATAACAATGTCAGAAGGAAGGAAGAAATACTCATCAAATTGTTCAATTCCAGGAAGGATTACTAATAACATTCATAGTCAAAACAATAGCAACTCGACTGACTGTTAAGCGATAAACATAGTTGCTAATTAACAATATCGATAAAAATAATCATCATCATCATCATCATGGACCATCATCATGAATTAATGGACCGTATCCGGAACACCACGCTGCGCTCTAAGACGCAGATAATGGACGTAAGCTCGGAAGGCGGCTAAGTTGAAGTGGGACTGGGCTGGTCATGTCTGCCGCATGCCAAGTGAGCTGTGGGCCAAGACCGCCACTGAATGGCAGCCCGACAACTCAAAACGGAGGCGCGGCAGACCTCGCCGGCGATGGCGGGACGAGATAGACTCCTTTTTAAAGGATTGGCCAGAGGCTGCTCGGGATCGGGATGCCTGGAAAGGGAAGGCCTTTGCCCAGCAGTGGGACACTATAGGCTCCTAATAATAACAACAATAATCATCATCATATCAGCCGAAAGACGTCCACTGCTGGACATAGGCCTCCCCCAAAGAGTGCTACAATCGCCGGTCTTGTGATGATAATAGAAAGTTTAATTCCAGTAAGTGAATAATCGTAGTAACGAGGGTAAGGTCTTCTTTGTGTCCGAGTTCATGGTGGTATAATCACGCAGCATCCGTTTTAGATAACGCTGTTGTCTCTGAGATTTAATCACGCGGCTTTATGAGCGTCTTTGTTTAAATAAATAAGAGCAAAGCTTTGTTTAATTAGAGAATTCATGATAGTGCACACGCAATGTATTCATGAATTTAAATTATAGTATAGAAACGTTTTATTTAACTATAGTATAAATTGTCTAATCATTAGACCGTGAAAAACGTGTTTTTTGGATTTACAAAAATATATGCCTTGTTTGTTACGGTAAAAGCACTTTTGCTTGTATTTTTTTATAATACGTTTGGACTAAAATGGGATAATATTTCAAAGAATACTTTGTTTATAAATATTTTTCCTCAAAACAAACTACATACTTAAATGGTTCATACATATTTAGTAACTACATTTCGAATTTCAAACGATATACATATATTTATAATTACTGTATTTTTTACTGCTAAAAGAGTATATTATGTTTGTGTTTTTGGTATAATAGGAAAGAGAATCAGTGCCAAATTTGATATTCAAGTAATGACGCGAAAGTAGGACGCTTTCTATGTAAGGACATTAGACACGTAACAGAATTCCAGTCGAATGTCAGCGAAATCATTAAATAATGATTTATAATATGCTAATGAATTAACAGTAACAGTCAGTAAGGGACACAAGTTTGAGCATGTTTAAGGTAAGAAGTGTATGTGTAAGGTATGTAGGGCGTGTTAAAAAGGTAAATTTGACTCTTTTTCTCAGATTCTGAAACTGTTGACATTACCACAGATTAAAGAATACAAGTACAGATACCCAATCTCATAGAGCAAAAGCGTACCGTCCTAATGTAGGCAATTCTGTATACAATTTTAGTCTCGTAGCTACACCAGTAGATACAGTATCCGAGCTACCACGGCTATGATGCTGTCAGCCTACCTGATAGTTTAGGTAATACATTGAGATATCACCAGATGGCATTGACTTCCCGAGCAACAAATAGAGTATTTTTCATTTTTTTTTATATAAAAGTAGTATTTTCGAGACAATATTACACATAACACAAAATTATACATAACCAAACGCTTGGAGCCTGTGGTTCCATAGAACTTTCGCGACCAGTGATGGCGCCATCTAGTGACAGTACCCAATAATACGTGTAGCAAACTTACTTAACTCACACGTATGTACGAGTTACATGGATTTAGTACCAATTTTATTGCATTTACTAAACTTATACAATTTACCTTTATTTTATGTACGGAAGGATGTTTGCGATATAATTAAGGTACGGTGAATTTATTAAGGTGTAAAAATCATTCTATCTTCACGATTACTGGTTCAAATGTTTCGCTCGGTACCTGTGTCGCCATCTATGAGTTCTTTTTTGTAATAATTATACGTTGTTCGAGTTGGGAGGGCATGACATTACCCAGAATCATAGTATAGTATTTATAATAATTGATGGTATTGATTGTAATAAAGAAAAAAGTGTTCCCATTTTTTTTATTTCGCTGCGTGACGTGATGAAGCAAATGATGGATGAAGCTAGTTTTTAGCTACCTCCATCATTTGGAAGTGTAAGTTAGCCAGTGTCGGTTATTTTTTCATTTTAATGGCAATTTTAAGGTTATTTTTGTGGAATCTAATTATGGTTTCAAGTATAGTAAAAACAATTTACTTAATGAATGCGAGATATTGTGAGGATATTTAGATGATTGTTACTCTTTCACGCAATAACTACCGATACCTATCTAATTACTCAAAGTTCAGCTGGGAGAGATTCCTTACAGGGTAAAGTTCACCTTTACTTATTTATTTATTAAAAAAAGATTGCTCTAAATAAAAAAAAAACAAAAAGCAGTTCTTTGTGCCGATTTAACCTAATTTGTCTGTATTTTTACCTGTCTTGTGTACGATAAAGTATTTACATACACATACATACAATGGAACGGATTTGTATGCAACTTTTCAGCATAGCTTACTTATGTCAGAACATTTGTGCTATAATTTATACGCGTGCGGCTTAGGCTGCATAATCCATACTCCATACTAATATTATAAATGCGAAAGTGTGTCTGGCTGTCTGTCTGTCTGTCTGTCACCTCTTCACGCTTAAACCGCTGAACCGATTTGGATGAAATTTGGTATAGAGATAGTTTGCGTCCTGGGGAAGGACATAGGATAGTTTTAATCCCGGAAATCATCCCCCAAAGGGACGAAGTGGGGGGCGAAAGCTTGTATGGAGCTACGATATAAACGAGTCCCACGCGGACGGAGTCGCGGGTAGAAGCTAGTAATAATAATAATAGGCTGCATAATGATAAGTTCGACACTCCCGAACGCTGTTCGTTGTATCGACACGCTCGCTCGCTAGAATGCAGTGTCGAAAACTTGTTTAGGAAACAATCGTTTAACGTTTCGAACGCTAAGACAAATTGTTGTCATACATACACGCCACGACATTGTACAGTCGACTACAAAAAGATGAGATTTTTTCATCGCATGGGTTTGTTAGATCAACAACAAGCATAAAACGGTCAAAAAACTTTATGCCGACTACGGAAAACTAAATGGATAATTGTTTTTTTAACCCCCGACGCAAAGAGAGGGGTTTTATAAGTTTAACGTGTCTGTGTATATGTCTGTGGTATCGTAGCTCCCAAACGGATGGACCGATTTGAATGCGGTTTATTTAGTGTAATAGATAATTTTATCCTGAGTGTTCTTAGCCATGTTTCATGAAAATCTGTTCAGCCGTTTTTGAGATATTGGACTTTGAAATGAAAATGTCGGGGGGTTTTCAACTTTTCTAAGTTGTAGTTTATTCAATGTTACCCGAAGCATAATTATGAATCGATTGATACCTCATTCATCAAAATAATTTCAGTATCTCAAACGCTACGGTGGATTATACGTAAATACAAACATACACTGCTAAAATCATACATATCCCATATAAAATGGAAACATCTTTTAGAAATCACAAAAAAGTTCAAATCCAGATTTTAAGCGACAAATGCCACTAACATAACGGCTGCACAGCTTGACGGATTAATCTGAAAGGAAAGTTGGTGCGGATACATTCGTCCAAAAGATTTAGCGTCCTATCTAGATTAAATGTAAATCCAAGAGCAAACGCAGAATAACCGACTTAGACCGACCTGTACGATGTTGATGGTTACGTGTGCTATTCTAATAATATACGAGATACTGACATTATTATGAACCAATTGTTTACTACAGCAGGTAAGCATAGTCGATTAATTAAATCTAAAAAGAGTCTGCGTATAGGTATACGCAGACTCTTCCTCATAGCATAGTCATACATTTAAAACACGCGTTACTTTAGCAAGTCAGCCAGCGAACCTTCCATAAACTCACTTGCCTCTCCATAATTCAATGTTTATTATAAATAAACTGCATTAAACCATCTTGCATAAACGCATTCAATTATCACAGCACCGAGTGTTATCCTACACGAGAACGCTCATCAGTAAATTTACACCAATAACGTACCCAATCGCTCAGTCACTCAGTGTGCCGCCGGACGGCAGTCGCGACGCGTGTTCAGTGCCCAATAATTAGTACTCGTCTTTAAAAAATAAAAAAAAAACTGTGTCAATATGGCCGAAGGTGACGTGCCGCTTGTGAGGAGTTTTGGCGGGAACGAGATCGAATTTGGCGCGAACAACGGGACCAAGGTTACGCGGAATTCTAGGTTGGTTTTTTGTTTTTCAAGGTTGCCAGTATTGTTTATGTTTTGGTTTTCATACGGTGTGCTAGGTAGTGTATATAATGTTTCATGTGAATAGACACATTGTATTTGTAACTATGAATTCGAAAGTTAACGATTGCGCCTTGCTCAACAGTTGAATGGTCATGTTATGTATGGATGGTTTGATATGAACAGACTGATCGTAGTTCATACTACTTATAGGTGCATTCTATAGTAACATGTTTACATGTTGTATTCAGTTTCCTACCATAAAATAGTGAACTGTAAAACTCGCGAGTTTGTTTAATACCGTTTTTTTTAACATTCAAAGAGTAAAAAAAAAAAAAAAAAAAAACAATATGATTATATCCTATTCAAAAACTATGACGAGAAGCGGTTCAGAAATGCGACCTGTAAAGTAGAACAGCTGGACAGCCGGTCATACGAAAGAAGTTTGTTCCAAACTGAAACGGAGAATTTCGTTCGCTTCGCTCGCTCGTTTAATAAAATAGCTACTTAATAATTAAACTTCGTATAGATACTTTGAAAATAACTCTGGCTCATTACTTGAGATTATGCGTGAAAAATTGCAATTATTGTATTTCGTGGGTATACAGGGTAAAAATTAACATGTTCAAAAAGAAACTTTATTTACATCAATGTCAAATAAAAAATAATGGTCTATAAAAAACACACTACCGCACTATTAAAACACTTTGTGAACTGTAACGGAATCTTTTCACATTAATAATGAAAACAAATATTAGCATATATACACGAATAAAACCATGTCGTCAGCTTATGACCTCCGGATATTTAGCGCTAACGATGACGGTGCTTAAATTGTAATATAGTCATAATAATGCCGGCTTGAGCAGACCTTTTAGGGTACAGTCGAGTCCTTAATCTGTACAGACAAACCTTTCAAAAATATAAAAACTGACAATAAGGAGGTTGTTTGATTGTGACGTCACAAGGAAGCAATCCCTACAAATTCCATACTAACGAAACATTTTTGACGTTTCATAAAAAGAAGCTGGATTGACTTTAGTCAAATACCGTATGCGGGTTGATCACATTTAGTTGTCAAATCAAAATCGTCAAAATACATTATTTTATGTTAGCATTCTTGTTTTTCCGGTCTGAAATACACATGTCTTGTGTCAGTAACAATACATACTGTGTATAGGTATTATTGAAAGGTATAATTATTGGAGAACTCGAACTGCAATATCACATTTTGTCGATCTTTTATACCCACATTTATGCTAAAAGTGGTGCTGGAACATAAGTTGAACGCTCTGCCTACCCTTTTGGGAATAAAGGCGTGAATGTATGTATGTTAGAACACGAATCGGGGAAAAAACGCTAGGAGGATGATAATGATATTTTTTGGGTCAGTTTTCTTGATCCTTGATATTTATTATTTTATATATTTCAACCTCACGCTGCAGAATCACCCTATCAAAGAAACACTAACATTTCTTTAAAGGTACTGTATTTCGAAATAATTTCATTTTTGGGGGTAGTCTATTAAAATGATGGCCTGATTTCTCACACCGCGGTTTTTTGGCTTTACCGTACGTTATTGTGATAATTGCACCTACATCTAATCGTCTTCTAGTACCCATATAGTACAAGCTTTGCTTAGTTTGGGACTAGGCCGATTTGTGTAAGATTGTCCGCAATTATTTATTAATTAATTTATTCTGAGTGTGATAGAACCGTAGAAATCCTTTTTTGGACTTGCGAAAACTTGTTATGTATGAAAAGAAACAGAAATGGACCTAGGTTATTTTTTGAATCTTTCATGACTAATCTGGTAAAATTATTTGGTTTCCCGAACATTGTATATAGGTGACGTTTGCATTTTGTTTTGGTATCGTCCAAAAAGCGACTAAACTGTCCCGGCTAGAAGATTCAAAACAATTTTATAAAAAATCGGACAATATGAATAATTTCTGCTCCAGCGACACAGTCAACTGATCCTTTATGAACCTTATTACAACGAGATACAATCTATTAATAGTCAGTGTGCGTTTGTATATGTGTTCAGCGGCGCACGCGCCTGTGGCGTGGATAAACACACACAACGCTCATCAACACGCTCGCTCCATCCGTTACACTATTAGCCAGCGAGATAGTGTGTGAAAAAAAATCGCAATCATTATTGAACTATTATGTTTATAAAATTGATTTACCATTTAAATGGAGTATTGCATGGGGTGGCAATTAGATCATCAGAGGATCTAGTATAAGTTTTACCGAAACAAAACTTTACGATTGCGTTTTTGTTTTACCCTCAATTTGTATGGGATTTGACAGCTAAACGCGAACGCGGTCGTAACGTTTTGTTTCGGTAAAACTTATACTAGAGCCTCTGAAATTTAAGAGTTCCTCTTGTCGATGGTATACAGGGAGGAACATTTCCTTGGACTTAGCTGAAAGGACAGTGTTATATAAGTGACGTACAAACGATCTATTATAAATGTTAAGCTGGATTTAAAAGAAAAAAAAAAACATAAAAATCGAAATATTTTATCTTAGTGACAACCCTAATACTATACATAGTTATTATTTTCATTTGAAATTGACACATGTCACAAGTCACAAGAATCTTGCTGACTTCATTGAATCTGCTGGATAGGGTTGAAACATACAGTTTTTTTCACCAAAGTTTAACAAGTTGTATCTCGGTAACCGTTAGAAATATTAATATGGTTACTAGGTGAGAAGTAAAGCACTAAACCTGATCTATATCCCATTTGCTTAAAAGTCCATCGATCTGTTCCACCCAGTATTTTGGTTTTGGTTTATGGTCGGAATTTTCGTGGCACTTTTGAGCTGTCATAGGGACTTCTCGTTTATCGACTTCCGATTATACATATGTATATCGTTAAATACAGAATACAATATAATGTAAAATATGATTATTTGATTACGAGTGATGGGTAAACAACGTGCAGTCTTATCGCGATTGGGCGATCTCATTTCTAGGAAATTTGAAATACAAGTTAAAATAATAATATTTTATTGTTTCCTATAAGTAATTTGTGGATTTCTTGTGGCTATTAAACATTTGCAAACACAAACTTTGAACATTAAGTAAATTAATAAATGTTAAAACATTGAACTGAACTGATTTAATTTAAAATTGTTAACTATTAACTTTTCATTGTTTTCATTGCAAATCTCTATTTAACAATTTCAGCCACTCATAAGTTATCTATATCTGCTGTTTACCTCTACTTTTAATCTTGTTTCATATTCATATGTTGTGTTCTATAATTTATCGATATAATTATGAATATCGGTAGTCGATAAACGAGAAGTCCCTATGACAGCTCAAAAGTGCCACGAAAATTCCGACCTCTGATTTTCCATTTCTCTCTCTCGTACGGTGCCAGCCTTTTGATTTGCTGATACAACACGACAGCGACAACAGCTTTTGTTTCCATATTTATTTGGTCCATAGTGCGCCCTTCTATCTTTCGTTCCATGATAGTTTTAATGAAGTTGCCGTGCCGTATCGAATATCCCCTTCTAGCGCCGATTTTGTTCAATATAGCTCTCTTCTTCATGAACATTGCGATTTTTTTTTTTATCGTTTGATGAGGCCATGCAGCCTCATTCCAATTTCTTTGTTTGATGTTCTACATGAAATTCAAACGTTCAAATAATGTATTAATGAAATATGAAAGGAAACCTTATTTTATTTTCAGACTTATTCACCAGCTTTGAGCCTTAGCGTTTCAATCTGACGTTTGTTTCTACTCCCCCTTTTTGTACCCAGAACCTCTGCCAAAAGGTCCAGACATACTCGAAATGTTGATTCATATCAACCTTTCACCCTCTCATCATTGTGGCAATTTAGTTGACCAAACATAAAATAATAAACAAACATCCGAAACAAAGCAACACTTTCCTCCTGCCATTGTTATGATTACCCACGTGTACACTTAAGATTTGAGTTGGCCGAATCGCATCAAAGTAGTACATTCATAAAGTAACCTACCGTCCAAGGTGGAAGATTCAAATTCCAATGACAGCTTTATAATAGCCACAACGTAGAAAAGTTGAAAAACCCCCGACATTTTCATTTCAAAGTCCAATATCTCAAAAACGGCTGAACAGATTTTCACGAAACATGGCTAAGAGCACTCGGGATAAAATTATCTATGATACAAAAGAAACCGCATTCTAATCGGTCCATCCGTTTGGGAGCTACGATACCACAGACAGATACACAGATACACGCAGACACGTTAAACTTAACACCCCTCTCTTTGCGTCGGGGGTTAAAAAGGTGGACATAGTTAACCCATTCACTGGTTATCCAGTCTTCCGGGTCATATCTAGTGATCTATTTCGTATATTAATATATTATTCGTTTATTACATAACTAGCTTCTGCCCGCGACTCCTACCGCGTGGAACTCGTTTATATCGTAGCTCCATACAAACTTTCACCCCCTATTTTAGGGAAGTGGGGGGTTAGAAAGAGACAAAAGGTAGCCTATGTCAATCTCCATCCCTTCAACTCGTAGTATCAAGTAAATTCGTCGCTCCGTTTTGCCATGAAAGACGGACAAACAAACAAACAAACACACACACTTTCGCATTTATAATATTAAGTATGGATATGGATGGTACTTGTATGTATGGTTGTTAGAGTTTATTGAATACTAGCTTCTGCCCGCGACTCTGTCCGCGTGGAACTCGTTTATATCGCAGCTCCATGCAAACTTTCACCCCCCCATTACACGCCCTTAGGGGATGATTTCGGGGATAAAAACTATCCTATGTCCTTCCCCGGGACTCAAACTATCTCGATACCAAATTTCATCGCAATCGGTTCAGCGGTTTAAGCGTGAAGAGGTAACAGACAGACAGACAGACAGACAGACACACTTTCGCATTTATAATATTAGTATGGATAGGGTTCCGATGGTTTTATAGCCGCCTAATTTAAAGTCAAGTGGTGTCGGGTTAATAGTACCTATATCTTTTTAACTCCCGACGCAAAAGGAGGGGTGTTATAAGTTTGGCGTGTCAGTGTATCTGTGTGTCTGTCGGTGGCATTGTACCTCCTAGACGAATGGACCGATTTTAATGCCGTTTTTTTGTCCAGAAGCTGATGTGATTCAAATGTTTCCTAGCTACTTTTCAATAAAGCGACTTGATAACTTCTATCCTCCATTTCGCCCCTTCAGGGGATGATATCCAGGATAAATCTTAAATCCTTCCTCGGACTCAAACTATCTCCATAACACATTTCATCTCAATCGGTTCAGCGGTTTAAGCGTGTAGAGGTAACAGACAGACAGACAGACAGACACACGTTCGCATTTTTAATATTAGTATGGATTGCTACGAGTGGATATTCAATTTGATGTGCTCTGGCTACCCCTTATTGGAATACAAGCATGAGTTTAGATATGTAAGTTAGTCTATATTAATTTTGTACATTAAATGGTTTAGCAGAAAGCTATACTTTCAGTTCTAAGCCCCCTGTTTAAAATACCCTGTATATAATTAACGATTACCAAATAGCTATTGAGAAATATATTCTCATGACATGCTGATATTATTAGGTATGTATTATGTAAACATAGATATATCATGTAACATGCTATGTAGGCTTCTATTCTTAGAAATGCAAATACAATACTTACCAGCTGTTTATGTTTGGGCTGTGGATTTAAATTAATTTAAATATTAAGAGTCCTCCAGAATGGAACTCAAGTCGTCTCTCCATTTTGGTTGTCAGTGTTTAGTTTGGTTGTCGTTTTAAACCTTTTGACGGTCGGTGACCACTTCTGCATTTGACCACTTCTACATTTGACCACTTCTGCATTTGACCACTTCTGCATTTGACCACTTCTGCATTTGACCACTTCTGCATTTGACCACTTCTGGATTTGACCACTTCTGCATTTGACTACTTCTGGATTTGACCACTTCTGCATTTGACTACTTCTAGATTTGACCAGTTTTTATTTATGCATAAAGTTGGTATGCGACAAAATAGTAGGACCAACAATTTTATGCCACCCGATATAGACCCGACGAGTGTATTATTAAAACATGTGTTAACGAGGGAGGGAATGTTTTTACGTCTTAAATGTCGGAAGGTTAACGCAGACGATTTTTTGTTTGCATACTGTATAAATAAAAACTGGTCAAATCTAGAAGTAGTCAAATGCAGAAGTGGTCAAATCCAGAAGTAGTCAAATGCAGAAGTGGTCAAATCCAGAAGTAGTCAAATGCAGAAGTGGTCAAATCCAGAAGTGGTCAAATGCAGAAGTGGTCAAATGCAGAAGTGGTCAAATGTAGAAGTGGTCAAATGCAGAAGTGGTCACCGACCGTCAAAAGGATTTCTGTTGTTAAAATTAGAAGAGAAATATAATAGAAATAAGTTCTGTCAAAAATTAATGAAACAAAAAATCATTTTTGGTACAATCTTTTATTCCCGACTGTACTTTTCTGTATACCATCATCAACTACTCATTGAGACGATTGTTACGAGCCCAAACTCAACGGGGTTACGTCGGTTAAGTACTGAATTCCCATGGCCACCTTCTGTCTCCATCATCAGATCAGCTCGAGGGTACCATAATATTGAATTGTCATCCAAACTATACTAATACCCAAAATTTGCGCTCAATCGGATAACCGCAAGTGATTGAAAAATGTATTGCATTTGACGGATAACTTACATACTTGTATACTTACATACAAACAGGTCAAGTTAATATAATGCTTGTAAATAATGAAGCAATTAGAGACTTTGTATGAAAAACGTTCTCGCTCTATTTATTAAAATTAAAATTAATAACCTAGTTTTCGACCTAAATAAGGCGTTCCCATTGCGTTTACAAAGTTTCATGATATTAGCCTGTCGTTTTAAAAGGAGATCCAAAGTACGTTTGTATGGAGAGTGGAGTGAACTGACGACCCTTTGAATCAGCGATATAATTTAGGAGATACATTATGTTGTCCGTGTTCTCGTCAAAACGGGTTATGATTTTAGCAACATTTAAATGTGTGAATGTTTGTGTATCTCTAATAGTTTATTTTATAGTTACGAGTATAGCACCGCATGGCAAGTTTTAGTGTCACCGTTTGGCACCTGCTAATTAAATAGGTATATCATAAATAATAATAATATAACATTTATTTCAGGCAACTAAGGCCCATAGTTACAAATACCTTACAGACTAATACATACAATATAATATTAAAACACTAATTATTTAGGCGACGAAACAGTGTGGCTCCGTTGCTATCGTCAAGTCCGGTGTAGAGTTCGGTAGGTTGCCCCGGAACCGCCGAAACACGACACCCATACCATACCATACCCATACCTAGCACTATATCTTTTTAAAGAATTTCTTCAGTGCTAAGGCAAACGTCCCATTGGGTGACCCCAATAATTGACACTTTCAAGCTTGCAAGCATAACAACTCCAGGCAAA
This sequence comes from Epinotia ramella, assembly GCA_947578815.1. Taxonomy (NCBI): domain Eukaryota; kingdom Metazoa; phylum Arthropoda; class Insecta; order Lepidoptera; family Tortricidae; genus Epinotia; species Epinotia ramella. The sequence continues at coordinate 9,135,142 of OX388226.1, read as the reverse complement.
ATACGGTTTTGAAAAACATTAATTTATAATAGCTTTTTTTTTGTTGATTTCATTTTAAAATGTTATTATAAGATGCTGTATTCAAGGATCCGACAAACTTTCCACCCGGAAGTAATTATGTAGATTTGAATGAAGCATTGTCTTTTTTTGTATGATTTAACTTGAATATTATAAAGCAAATTTAAATTAACCAAAATAAAGACACAAATATTTATTAATATTTTTGCTGACTTTTTAGAAGCTAGTTAATTTATCATTTTTTTGATGTCTGAAATTTTGTCGGATTCTGTCGCTGGGTAACTATTTGATTGATAATATATCCGTTACACAGAAAAGATAAGCTATTATAAATTATTTCCAAAATTGTTTTTTTTTCCATACAAGTTGTCAGTTTATTGACTGGATTATTAGGCATTAAGGTGTCAGACTTTGGGACGTGTACTTACCGAAAACTGTATAAAAAATGCTTAAAATATTAGTTTACGTATTTAGGCTCGTATAATTGACTTAAAAATAGAAGAAATAATACCGATTGTCAATGAGGAAAAGCGTTCCTACATACAACAATACAATACAATACAAATACTCTTTATTGCACACCTCACACAAACAAAGCAGTTAAAAAGAGAAACAATACAATAACATGTAGGTAGAGGTAGACAACAGGCGGTCTTATCGCTGAAGAGCGATCGATACATAATCTTATGACAAAATACGGCAGTTCAAGTCTTGAGTATCACAAACACGGATTGAATTGAAATAAACCTACACATTTCATGATACACTGTAAAATTAAACATACAATACAATAAAGTCGAGTTTTCATAGAGGTATAAGCAAAATGAGATAAGTTTTATTCGATGAAATCTCAAAAAAATAACGCACTTTTTGTCCAAAATAAATATTTTCATATAAGATAATAAAATTATCCTCTTTCTTCGGTTTGTAGGGTTCCGTACTTATATATGCTAAAAGTGGCACTGGAACATAAGTTTAATGTGCTCTGCCTACCCCTTTTGGGAATAAAGGCGTGGATCTATGTATGTATTTATGTAGATAATATTAGTTAACAAAACTGACCCTTTTGAGGTATTTTATGTTGTAATAGACCTGTCAAGGCGTACCTCGACGTGTTTAAATATTAGCATTAAATATGTATGTATGTCCGTAAGGCCAGTCAGAGGTCAAGAACTAACTGACTAGACAAAATAATGTGTATGTATTCAAATGTTATTCTAAAATTAGACCTTGGTCCATGCAACTAAATTATTAGAAGCTATTGTATTGTACGTATTTGACAAGCTTAAAGCTTATGCAACTACATTTAAAATAGTTTTTTTATTTGGCAATCATCTACGTTTGGATTTGTTATAGTAGGACTTGTTTATTTTTATTATTAGCCGTCTTTATTTAACCCATTGACATTCATGTACTTTCCACCCTGTATAAGTGTTTAAAAATTCACACAAAAATGCGAAACACAAAAATGATTCCCGTGTCCTTTAGACCATTTATACCGCACACTTCGCATATGAAACAAAATACAGGATAAATACGTATCAGGATAATTTTATTTACACATTTAATGATGAGTGCGTATTGCTAGAAAAAGTATGATTTTCTTAAATAACCCCCGCGCGAGTAGAAAATTGATAAATAAAATGGTGTTTTTCTTAGGAGATCTCACACGTGTCGAGTAAGCGTGTATCATGATGCACTACATGCGGTCTTTATAAACCGAAGGCTGAACAAAAAACATAAGTACTTATAGTTACGGTAACAGGCCAATTTGTACTAATTGTAACCAGCGACGGTGCTTATAATAAGGAACCCAAAAAGTGTTTTACTTTTCTCTTTAAAATTGGAATTTTTTAGAACCATGACCATATTGCTTCAGAGAAAGCTAAGTTCCGTACAGTTTTCAGCTCTCCACTGTGGGACTTTTTGTTTTTTATGTTTAGAACGGTTTTGAGTTATTTTCTTTCTTTCTTTGTAAAATGCTTGATAACGTCTCTTAAGCTAAAAAATAGGGACCCGCCAAGTCTGATCGTGATCACTCAATTCACGACGAACCGCCAACATATGTTGCATTAAGCATATACGCTTAGGCTCACATCCTCAAAGCATTTAAATTTTAAATATCCATACTATGGACATTTAAAATTTAAATGCTTCGCGCATGATAAGATCTTTTTACGGACAGGGATATAGATGGTTCAATGCCATCTAAATCCCTCTCCGTAAAAAGATCTTATGTATTCCATTCCATGTAAACAACGTCACCGCGTAATCAGCCCGGAACACTGAATCGCAAATACGCCCCCAACACATGTTTCACAAAAACATACACTTTGTACCAGCGGGCGCCGTCGCTGCGGTTATTGTTCTGTTCATTCATCATTTGAAACTGATAAGCCTATAGAGAGACTACACGACTTCATGCAATCGATTATCCTCAAATTTAGTCTGCGGGACATCTAACTCCATAAAACTTTATTAATACGTTTCATATGGTTTGACGGAGTTTAGACGCCGACACAAAACTGGAGAATGACCTACTAAGGCTAGAATATACGTGAAAATTGGCAATGTTCTGCATCGCGCTATTGAAGTTTTTAATTTATGTCGTATACTCGTAAATACAATTTCCTTCAGGATCTTCTTATTATGTCTCTCTGACAACATCAACGAATTTTCACATTTATATTATCAGTGTGAAGTGTGATTCTTTATAATCCATAATCCATAATTTATTTAATAATTATAATCCATAATTTATTTTATATAATAATAATAATGCGATATTAAAGAAGTAGGTAAATTATAATGAACTATAATTAATAATATAATATATTATTAACTACATAATTTGGATTTAAGTGGAAAAATTTATAAATATATTATAATTAATTAATTAATAAAATGAAAATGAAATTGAATTAATGTAATCAGTAGTCTTACAGGTATTAATGAAAAATAATAATAACAATATTTTAAATAGCTTAATAATATTTTAAATAGCATAAATAAGCTTCTAATCTCATGCCTCGAACATAAGTGTCAGAATGCGGATAATTCAATTTAATGGATGTGTGTATAGTAGTTAAGTAGCTTTAATTAACCTAGTAGTAGCTTTAATTTTAAGAATTACTTGCTGTGCCCTAACAGGGTTCATGTGTGAACCTACCCTAATGTAACACCTATTTGTACCACATGATAACTATGCAATAAATGAATTATGAATTAATGTCCTAGGTATTATTAATTTACCTAGGTACCTCTGTCGCTCTAACTCATAGCTTATTGCGCGGTTGCCATAAGACTGCAGTTACCTAGCTAGCATATTTAGTGATACTTAATCATTTTTAATTTTTTCATTCAGTATCTGTAATTTACAAAATGTGCTATTCTTAGCCACTATCGGAAACCTTGGAAGGTTTAGTTATATTATGGCTCTAGTATACAATTTACCGAAACAAAACTTCACGACCGCGTTCGCGTTTTGCTGTCAAATCCCATACAAATTGAGGGTAAAAAGCAAACGCGATCGTAAAGTTTTGTTTCGGTAAAACTTATACTAGAGCGTCAGTTATCATACCACACGGTGGCAAATAGCATGCGGTATGCCTGATGGTTAGAATTGGCACCCGTTGTCTGTATTTCCTAACATGTACGACCTAGGTGCCTTTAACAGAAGAGTGAACCTATTGCTGAACCAGAGAGCGGCATCTTACGCTCATTCGTCGCTTACCATCAGGCGCATATTTCACCAACTTGACAATTGTCACTGACATTATGTATTTTCTGACTTATGTGTTAATATGGGAAAGGAAAAAAATAATATAGGTATACGGCCTAAGCTTTGTCACCAAATGGACCCGGCTCAGCATGATGCTGGCTTTAACTGCAAGCGCTGGTCTTCCGCCGAGTCCATTTGGTGAAGGAACGGAAGCCAACACAACAAGAGATACAAATAAACACATAGTGCGAGAGAATGACAACATAAGGGAAACTGCAATATACATAATTCCCAATGTGAACTATGAAGGTACGCTACCTCAGAGGCAATGAAATCGGGTCACTTCCCATGGATTACTTTACAAAGTGACCCGTTTTCATTGCCTCTGAGTGTAATTCCCAATGTGAACTATGAAGGTACGCTACCTCAGAGGCAATGAAAACGGGTCACTTTGTAAAGTAATCCATGGGAAGTGACCCGTTTTCATTGCCTCTGAGTGTATAAACATTAAAAGAGGATCGACAATCTGAGTGGGTGATCTGAGTGATCTGATGTTACTTAAAAAAAAAACCGGCCAAGTGCGAGTCGGACTCGCGCACGAAGGGTTCCGTACCATTATATATAATAATAAGTTACAATAGAATTTGTACGAAACTATTACTTCTTGAAGTACATTTTATAAGTTGGTCGACTATTACTCGTAAACGTGTAAAGCCTACTTAGCTGTGATAGTTTTCCTTTTAACTTCGTTATATGTACTACTACCATGAATTTTTTCACATATCCCAAAACAACCATTTAGCTAGCAGGGGGTGGGGACACTGGAGTCTAACAAAAATTAGCACTTTAAGGCTTAATATTTCACAAACGGATCGTTTAATCGAAAAATTGTTTTCACAAACCCCCAATATTTTTAAAAGACCTATCCAACGACACCCCACACTATGGAGTAGACGACAATAAAAAAAATCATCCCCACTTTACATGTAGGGGAGGTACCCTAAAAAAAATGTTTTTCAAGATTTTATATTACCACTTTGTCGGCATGACTAATATGTATATTCATGCCAAGTTACAGCTTTCTAGTACCAAGAGCCTCTGAGCTAAGCTGCGGACGGACGGACGGACGGACGGACGGACGGACATAGCGAAACTATAAGGGTTCCGTTTTTGCCATTCTGGCTCCGGAACCCTAAAGAACAGTAAATTAGAAGACGTAGCAACTTGTTGGCATGCTACAAGTTGCGACGCCTGCTCAGGCCTTTATACTAATCATGGTAAAAAAGACACCGTAATCCATGACCCTTTTCGGCTCTAGAGTCCCAAACGCATAACGCATAGCCGACGCTTTAATAACCCCCGACGCAAAGAGAGGGGTGTTATAAGTTTAACGTGTCCGTCTGTGTATGTGTGTATCTGTGCATCTGTCTGTGGTATCGTAGCTCCCAAACGGATGGACCGATTTGAATGCAGTTTTTTTGTGTCATAGATAATTTTATCGCGAGTGTTCTTAGCCATGTTTCATAAAAATCTGTTTAGCCGTTTTTGAGATATTGGACTTTGAAATGAAAATGTCGGGGGTTTTTTAACTTTCGTAAGTTGTAGTTATATTTGTAATAAAGAATCGTTGTGGCAGCTACAGACACAACGATTCAACAGTTGTGTGTGACCTGTTATTGTGCTAAGTGTAGGTACATTATACCCGCGTGCAATTGTACATACATACGTAACACAAGCCATCTGTTAGGTCATTTCGCGTTCTTTGTCTATAATGCGACTTGCATGAGTCATTGTCTATAGTGAAGAGATAAAGACGTAATAATTAGACAAATATCGTCTAATGAGCTCTAATCGCTGTTATTAAAACTTAAGCATGTTCTGCGATTTAGGTTGTAATTTAATAACACAACTAATTAACAGCACATAGTGGCGATCACGTACCGGAACTACCGGAAGGCGCAGCGTGGCGGCCACAAGGTGGACCGATGAATTGGTAAATGTCGCGGGAGTGCGATGGATGCGGGTGGCGCAGGACCGGTCATTGTGACACTCTTTGGAAGGCCTATGTCCAGCAGTGGACGTCTTTGGGCTGATATGATGATGATAATCAATGCTGTATCCAAACGGCCCAGACTTAGCGCAGCGCGAGGCACAGCGTTAAATTGGTCCTATATTCGTCGTCCATACAATACCTGTTTCGCTGCCTATTAAGAGTCCCCAGACTCAAGTTGACTCTTTAGACAAACGTAGTTTGGTTATCACTTTAAAATGCTGCGTATAAATAAATAGATAAATAAATATGTGGGGACAATCTTACACAAATCGACCTAGTCCCAAACTAAGCAAAGCTTGTATACAAGTTACAACCTTGTGCAGCTACTACATAGTCGACGATCTATATACTTATATAGATGAATAAATGCGTATATACATAGAAAACATCCATGACTCGGGAACAAATATTCGTGCTTATCACACAAATAAATGCCCTTACCGGGATTCGAACCACAGCACCCCCAGCTTCGTAGGGGTACAAACTAGGCTAACGCGTCGCTTATATGTAGTCTAGCGTCCTGGCAACGCTTAAACAAGAATGTATACTCCTGAGGTTATACACTTTATAAAATTGCTCACCTAAAAAACAATCCATAAAAACTTAAGGGGCTCCACGCGCTTTTTGGCTAGTTTTGACGAGTTTTGAGTTGATATTTCTCCGTCAAAACTATAGATATATTTATGGCCCAAATACTTATCGGTTCTTCAATTCTTTATCTACATTTGCGCGAGAGTTTTTATGAAAATAATGAATATATATTTTATTATGATTTATTCAAAAAAGCTCTGTTTTCGATATTAGTATGTTGTCTATACACTTTTGTATATGAAATCTACACATAACTGTTCCTTATTGACATATCTAACAACCCACGAGAGATTTTTAGTATTAACTCATTTTCACAAAAGTTACGTCCAAAAAACTGGTTCATTGGCCTGAAATGGCCAACTTTGGTGCCATATACCCCGAAAACTGAGAGTTTTGAAGTAAATGTGGAATACTATTTCGGTAAACCTCGTTGTTATTACGATAAGCCATAAAAAACACGAAAAAACCGACAGTTACAGATCGAAGGTCATTGGGAGCTAGGAGCCCCTTAAACCTTAAATTGCAGTAGACAACAGGCGAGGCGGTTTTATCGCTAAGGAGCGATCTCTTACAGAAAAGCTTACTATCTTACTAAGTTGTATAATATAGTTTCGTAGCGGACAGATTGGCTGTTACTAGTTCAGCAGACAATGCTAAATTGTTGGGAAAGGAAGGCCATGTGACGTATTTCAATGTCACTAACTGCAATTTAGTTTTTTTCTAGATATATTATATGGCTGATTGTGGCTATGACGTCATGGGCTATCTATCAAATCTGTTTATTCCAAATGCACTAAGTACAGACTTTTGTTTCCGGCAGGTCGATCACGTAACGCGTTTATTTATTTATTTATCGTACGTATGGTAATCACAATTAATACACTGTTTTTAACCCCCGACGCAAAGAGTGTGTTATAAGTTTAACGTGTCTGTGTATCTGTCTGTGGTATCGTAGCTCCCAAACGGATGGACCGATTTGAATGCGGTTTTTTTTGTATCGTACATAATTTTATCCCGAGTGTTCTTAGCTATGTTTCATGAAAATCTGTTGAGCCGTTTTTGAGATATTGGACTTTGAAATTTTTCAACTTTTCTAAGTTGTAGTTTTATATAATCTAAAATTACATTCTGCCAGGTAGTTGGTTGCTGCACTCGTTTTTTTTTTTAATCTTCTGTTGTACCATCGCATTGTACGCACGTTAGGGAGATCTAAATGTCAAATTATATAATGGAAAAATGACAGTTGTATCTCGGATCTTCGGAACGTTACGTAGTTACCCCTCTGTCACTTAGGCACTTCTTTGGGTATTTATCTATCTATATAAGTATGGATATCGTCGTCTAAATAGTACCCATAGTAACTACGAGCTTTGCTTGGTTTGGGACTAGGTCGACGTGTGTAAGTTTGTCCCCAAATATGTATGTAATCTTTAGCACCTCGTCTGCGTAGTTTTGCTAACTGTACCATAGTAATTAAAGCGATGGTTGACTGAAACTATTCCATGATTAAAACGTAAGTACACTTTCAGCTATGGCTGTTAAGTTAAATAATGAAACCTCAGGTAACTTTGTACAGTATAGGTAACTAACTGCCCGCACGGTTCGCGTACCTATTGATAAGATCGCAGGAAAACGCGCGGGGTAAAATATAGCTTGTGTCCATTCAGAAAGTTACTTTCAGTCTAGTGGTTCAGGCATGCGGCTGTCAAGCGGCGATCGTGGGTTAGAATCCCAGCTCGTACAGTCGACAACACAGCTAACTGACCATACCGTGAAAACCTAGAACCTTATTACAATGCACTTAAGGTCAGATTAGATTTCCGATGGTCAGTTAGCTGTGTTGTCGACTGTACGAGCCGGGATTCTAACCCACGACCGACGCTTGACAGCCGATTGCCTGAACTACTAGGCTGAAAGTAACTTTCTGTATGGACACAAGCTATATTTTACCATTGAGTTTTTCGGAACTTATGTACGGAATATTTACCGGTGAAGCAAAACATCGCGTGGAAACCGGTGTAATCCCAATAAGGTCTAGTTTTCCCTCTGGGTTGGAAGATCAGATGGCAGTCGCTTTCGTAAATCTAGTGCCTATGCCAAATCTTGGGATTAGGTGTCAAAGCGGACCCCGGGCTCCTTTAGGGGCACAACCGGGAATAACGCTAGGAGGATGATGATGAATTAATTTATTAAAGTTAAGAAAATTACAGCTTGACTACGAACGGCTCAAACAGTGAACCGCTCTTTTTGAAGTCAGTTAAAATAAACAAGATCAATATGAACAGGACAGTTAACTGACGTTTATCAATTACTGCCATTACAATCAGTAATTAATGTGATTTATATCGTATTATTTTATTAATTGACTGCGCCGTGTGTTCAGAGTGAATGAACTATTGAATGAATGGAACAAAGGGTCATTCGTATATTTATTTACCTACTAGCTTCTGCCCGCGACTCCGTCCGCGTGGAAATCGTTTATATCGCAGCTCCATACAAACTTCAACCCCCCATTTCATCCCCTTAGGGGGTGATTTCCAGGATGAAAACTATCCTATGTCCTTCCCCGGGATTCAAACTATCTCCATACCAAATTTCATCGCAATCGGTTCAGCGGTTTAAGCGTGAAGAGGTAACAGACAGACAGACAGACAGACAGACACACTTTCGCATTTATAATATTAGTATGGATTAAAATAGAGGTTTCCGCTTCGTTTATATTAGGTACCTTGCGATCGCTACAACCGGAGAAACCTTATCTTTTTCACAAGTCTGATTATTTTTTCATATTAATCAATTGTTTTATTATGGTTTTTACACATTACACATAATACGACGAGTCCCCATAGTGAAGAAAAATGCTTCCGTATGAAATCTTTCTAAAATATATATAAAATTTCATAACACTAAGGATATAACCATATAAGTAGCTTCCAATTAGACACGAACAAAAATTGGAGGCACAATTTTGAAATGCCCATAAAAAAAGACAAGACCAAATATGTTGTTTTATGTGCATTTGATCCACAGGCTATCAAATAGAAATTAAAACAATCTCTCTCACACAAAGAAAAAAAAATTGACGCCCAGGCAGTAATTTAAATTTCTTATGATTCTTCTGCTATCGCAAGCGTACATAGGCGACGTTGTCTGCTTACCATCACGCAGGCCGTTTGCTTGTTTACCACCGTCGTAGTAATAAGACAAGCATAAAAAGTTCATATACTGTTTAAAAAAAAAGGTAGCCCAAGTCACCGGAGCATATTTTCGAATCGATTGATACCTCATTCATCAAAATCGTTTCAGTGTCTTAAAAACGCTACGGTGGAACACACGTAAATACAAACGCAGACTGCTATAATTAGATTTTTATAACAACCGATATTTGACAGCCGTCAGCCGGTACAATAAACGTCAATGGACCCGATTCTACAGTGGCCTCTAAACTTCCTAATTGTATTTAGGTGTCGCTAAAACACTGCTATTCTATGAGCAGCTGTCATAATCAAATGACAGCGCTAATTTGAATCTGACGTTTCTTATTTTAGGCGGTCTATACTTACTTAGCTGCCTAAATGCTATTCTAAATATGTCGTTTTTAATCTGCCGCCTAAATTATGTCTAAAAATTAGACAATTTAGTTTTAGGCTAGTTAGCCATGTGCACGTAGAATCGGGTCCACTGATGGCAAATTGTACTGGGATGGCAGCTGTCAAATATGAGATGTCAGGGCACTTTCACTATAATAACATATGGCTTCCTTTCGACTTTACCGTAATAGGGCGAAAAGAGAAGATGAAACAGTTCTGCGCATTAGAGATACGAGGCTATCAAACCATTTAAAACTATCGCGCACGTGTCTAGCGGCCGTCTGGTGTGTGGGTCGAACTCATGCGCGTATCAGGAAACGAAACACCGGCAGATAGCCTCGCCTTTGTCCGCCATTGTGAAACGAGTGTCGCGTTGCTTTTGATCGTTAATAAATTGTACCTTTGATGATCGATAGTATATTAATTATTGTGCGACATGTCATTATCTATATCTATATATTAAACGTAAAAGTCCAGACTGACTCACTCACTTACTTAAATCAACGCCCAGCCCAAACCGTTGAACCTAGAGATATAGATATATATGCTGATATTTTCACATTCTCACAAAGATAAATCGCAAAGTGCCAGCCAGATAAAGACATTAGAAGTTTAACATTTTAGCTAAAGTTAGCCAGTTTCTATGCTAGTGAATAGCGAAAAGCCTAGTGTAGTACCTTGTGGAACAGCGGCGATGATTTTTATTAAATATTTGTACGTGCGTTATTTAATTTAACGAATCCTGTTTACATTATTCATTACGCGTGTCATTTGTCAAATCTATCACAACAAGGAACAGGATATAGTATAGATATATATTAACATGCTAAAAGAATAGTAGAGGTCCTAGTATAGCACCTTGTGGAACTATAATAAGTTTTATTATCATGTGATCAATTATTTCTAAATAAATGTTTTAAATGAACAATCAGTGTTTACATCATTGTGCATTCGATATACGGGTATCATATGTCCAATCAATGATGATCGATGGCAATTTAACCCGAAACGGACGCTTACGTGAAATCAAATTACCTATGCATGCCAAACGAAATTTCACAGAACTACGTTTCAAACCGTGTTAACTACCTACTTAACGTAATGAGGCTGCTAATGTGACAAGGTCGTAGCCACTAGCGATAACCTCTGCTCAACGGTCTTTGACAAGTCTTTGTCCGGCTATATTTAGAGTCATTCACGTCTGTCCCGTTGTGTGGTTAAGGATGCTTTATGCGTTGAATCATGTGTGGATCGTTTAATCTACCAAGACAAGGACAGTCGTAGCACCTACGCTGTGCAAATATGTATAACCCGGTTACAATATCTGTGGACCTGGCGTCGATGACGTCACGTCGGCGCTCTGTACGTCTAGCACAACTTGCCGACAAGTCGCTTCGCGCGCGATTGAGCGTCCCCTGTCTCACTTGCACCTTGCAAATTCGAAAGAGTAGGGTAGATCTTTCTCGACTCGCGTCGCGGCGCGGCGTCAGTTGTGCTAGCCCCCCTGGTACGGTGCGGGGCGAGCGCGGGTAGGTATAAGAGAAGGGGGAGGGGCACAACATTCCAGCGAGGTCCACAGATATTGTAACCGAGTTGTAGTACCTACTAGTGGCTCTGTGAGCTGTCTCTTCTGAATTTCGAAAAAGTGACTCGACATAAATATCCATATCGACGGCGAAGTACCATGAACTCCTATATACGAAAACCTAATTTTACAGTACGACTACATAATTAGACGACGCACTTAGACACTACTTACGTCTACTGTAAAATTAGGTTTTCGTATATAGGAGTTCATGGTACTTCGCCGTCGATATAATTAAGACGCTGACAAGACCTAATTTGGTGAAATTGATATTATTTAAGCAGTTGTTTAAGAAAAACTATTTTTTCTAGCACATCAAATAAAATATATGTTAATATTCACCATACACAGTTATAGGCCCCTGCCTCTTATCGCAAACTAAAAAAATAATTCAACGTGTGCAAAATGCGCGCGCTCGTTTTTGTTTTACAATTCCACCAAGAACTCACGTGACTCCATATCTTAATAGAAGCGATTTAATGAACATGGAGTCTCGACGCTCCCTGCATTTTGCATGCTTACTGTTCGGGATTGTGAAGACTCAAGGACCTCGATACCTCCATGACAAGCTCAGGTTTCTGCAACGCCAGAGAGTATGTACTCTTCTCATGTGCCCCAAACACAAAACCGCAGCATTTCGTGGCAGTTTTAAGTACGCCGCCACGAAATGCTGGAACAATATACCGCCACCTTACAAGCAAGCTACCTCGTTGCAATCTTTTAAAGTTAAACTAAAAAGTTATATTCTCACTAAGCAAAAATTTACTTCTGGGTGATTGGATTCTGGGTAGATCTTTCACTCCTCGTTTTTACATTACTTACTCATACTTGCCAATTATCCCTGAATGATGAAGAATTAATATATATATACTATTATTAAATTTCCCACACTATTCTATTTATTTTCTTATGTAATTTCACTTGCTTCATTTCCGCTTCGTACCTACTGTCGTATTTGTTAGCGCCAGAATTTGTGTGTTTCTGCTAGCAGCTACGCGCAACTGCGCTCCCTCCAGGTGTTCACGGAAGACCAGCGTCATGTGCTCTAGTAGCACCTGGCATTATGCTGAGTGTTCACCTTTTTCAGTATAGATTAGTACTTAGTTTCCATTTAGCTGATAAGTTCTGCTGTGTTACTGTACTTATACTGAAATAAATTATATTCTATTCTATTCTATTCTATATTTCAAAGACCGTAGACGGGCTCGATACATAACACGAAGGCAACATATTCATACCTAAACCGCTAGCGAGTCATATTTCACAAATAATCCACCCTTTTTTTTTATATTTATGTAATGTATCTTCAAAAACCGGGCCGCCCAGTAACACTCGCTCTCGTTTACTCCGATACAAATAGACAGTGTGCGCGCTATCCAAAATCCTCAAGGGCATTTTGGTGTTGACAGCGTCTTAACGACCCTGCTCACAAAATTTCACGAGATTCGGTTGCGAAATGCGACCTGTAGATGAGAACAGCGGAAAAGTGGGACATCCGGACATCTGGATATACAAACGACTTTTGGCCCAAATTGAAGCATATACTAGGGTGTTAAAACAAAGAGCATCTCAGATTCCAGGTATTTGATGCCCGGGCCGGCAAGGGCGCGACACAGAGAGCGATCTGAGGCTTCCTTACAACAGTTTACGTCTCCTTTGGATTAGGAAGTGGGAATTTCCGCACGCCTACATACATATAATCGCAACTATTTCCCAGAGGGGTAGTCAGAAATCACTGGTGTCCACTTGCTACGATCTTGATATCATCATCATCATCATCATATCAGCCGAAAGACGTCCACTGCTGGACATAGGCCTCCAAAGAGTGCCAAAGCGACCGGTCCTGCGCCACCCGCATCCAGAGTACTCTCCCGCAACCTTTACCAGATCATCAGTCCACCTTGTCGGGGGCCTACCCACGCCGCGCCTTCCGGTACGTGGTCGCCACTCGAGAACCTTTCCGCCCCAACGGCCATCGGTTCTACGTGCTATGTGGCGCCCACTGCCACTTAAGTTTAGCGATCCGGAGGGCCACATCGGTTACCTTGGTTCTGCTGCGGACAGCCTCATTTCTGATGCGATCACGCAGAGAAACTCCCAACATGGTCCTCTCCATTGCCGTCGATCTTGATATAGGTACTCCATTCACGTGAAAAAAGCAACAAGGCCTTGAAAGTCTTGTTTCGCCCTGTGGGCCTAAGAAGACGGTTCCCAATTATTTCACTTCCGTCACTCTCGCACTCGCATACTTGTCAGAACGAGACGCATGTCTTATCGACAGCGTTAAGTGATAAAATATGAACCATGCTACGCCCGCTGGAAAATAACTGAAGATCTGAAGCGTCATTTCGCAAACGAGTTACATTTCAAGTAATTATATTTCCTCACACGCTCCACTTTAATTATTGTGTAAGGACTCAGGAGAGTTAAAATTATTAGGAACGCATCGCGTTACGGAGTTGCGCAAGGCCGTCTGCAATCAGAGTGCTGGTGAATACGTAAATTGCACTTGCCAAATTGTAACAATTTTAACTTAGCGGGAATGTAATTGAAAAATATACAACTTCCGTCACTGTCCTCGTAGCCCAGTTGGTAAAGCAGTCTAGCGTTAATAGAATGGTCGCAGGTTCGAATCCTGTCCGGGGCTACAGACGAAGATGGTTTAAGTGCTGGTGAATACGTAAATTGCCTCTCTAAATGATATAACACGGAAAACAAGGTTTTATACATCTCATATGCGTATTTTTAAGTTTTTGTTTTGCTTTAATACAATTACAATACAATTCCTTTGAATTATAAATAAATAAATATTAGGGGACAATTTTACACAAATCGACCTAGTCCCATAGTAAGCTCAATAAGGCGTGTGTTATGGGTACTAGACGACGATATATTTAATAGATAGAAATACTTAAATACATAGAAAACATCCATGACTCAGAAACAAATATTCATGCTCATCACACAAATATTTGCCCTTACCGGGATTCGAACCCAGGACCTTCAGCTTCGTAGGCAGCGTCACTACCCACTAGACTAACCGGTCGTCGGTCGGTATATATCCTTAGTGACGATTTTTGTCGATACTTCTATTACAATATTAGTTATACTATTTGTTATTTTCACTGAGTTTTTCATTCGAGAAGTAGTGGCTTCAACATGGATGCCACCAGACCTAAACAATTTTATATCTATGTATTGGTTAAGCACGAGTACTTACAGGGAATCATTGCTAAGAGGTACTGTTAAACCAAAATATAAAGAACCGAAATCAGTAAATATTTATTGCTAAATATTTACATTAAAAACTGTAACAAAGAAGCCTTTATAATTATAAAACACGTCACTTTAAAAGTTTTACTCTAAACCGTGTTCGCCTATAAGCTTACTTCAAATAATTTAATCACATTTAATCCTTCTGTACAACTTAAGTCTTCCTTGCCCTGAATTCATCTGGCTTTATTACGCCCACATCATCATAGTGAAGTTATGTATGTAGTTCCACTACTGAGGCCCTGTTACTTAGAACAGCACAGAGTTTTTTATCCTGGAAATCCTGCCTTAAAGGGGGGTCGGTGTCAAAAAGGAGGGAAGTTTCTTGGGAAAGCCATAATTGATGCGTCTTTGGGAATATTTGTTATTCGATTTTTTACATTCATTGTATCATCATTATCGTCATATCAGCCGAAAGACGTCCACTGCTGGACATAGGCCTCCCCCAAAGAGTGCCACAATGATCGGTCCTGCGCCCGCATCCAGCGGACTCCTGCAACCTTTCCGTTGGGATTTAGAGATCTAGATTCTAGGTAGATACCTAACATACGTACAATGCGTTACATGATCGACCTGATGGTCATGAATCCACTTTGTGGCGGGTCCACCCACGCTGCCTGCCGCCACTCGAGAACCTTTCCGCCCCAACGGCCAATGGTTCTACGTGCAATGTGCCCGCCCACCAAATACATGCGTACTCATACTCATACTCATTTATTTATAATGCACAAATACATTAAACGTCAAAAAGTTAATATTAGATTAAATTTAATTAATTCTAATTTATTTATGTTGACAAAGCCAGTCAAAGAGTTAAATTATTTCAAAAATGTATACACATGTCAAATTAAAATAAAATTGGTAATAAAGTCCTATTTAGAATTCCATAATGAGGAAGAATATATTAAAATGTTAGAATGTTAGTAGTCACACAGTTCAGAAATGTCATAAAAGGCGTTATTAACCAGCCATTTTTTCAGTTCACTGTAGAACGAACTGGCATTTTTAAGGTTTTTAATGCGGTCAGGAATGGCATTATATGGCGTAGCTAGTATAAGTGTGTAGCGATTTTCGCGTACCTCCAAAGTGCAATTCACCCGAACCAGGCCTACTTATCCCACTTTGCCAAAGTGACCGGTCCTGCGCGACCCGCATCCAGCGGACTCCCGCGACCTTTACCAGGTCATCAGTCCACCTTGTTGGGGGTTTACCCCCGCTGTGTCTTCCAGGACCCGGTCCCACTCTAGAGCCTTTCTCCCCACCGGCCATCTGTTCTACGTGCAAGTAAGACATACGCGTAGGCATAGTATATAATATAATACTAGGTTTTGCCCGTAAGTTGTACAAAATGAAGATAATGTTCCATGTCAATTTTCCATTTGTCTTAATCGGCGTGTGCCTAAACGAAGTATAAAACAAGTAGGCCAAGATTACTTAATACATGAATTGTAAATCAATCATTGATCGGCACGCGTTGAAACTACGCACTACCTTTAATTGATCATTAGCCCTGCCAACCGGTTTTACCGGTCAAAATATTCTCTACATTTAGTACTTGACCCTGAAGTTCGTTACCAATTTTATAGATCCTCCTTCCTTTATAAGTTCCTCGTTGATGGGGATGGTGACTGCCGATGTAGCATAGCCAGTATTGGGATGTTCAAACCAAAATTATCAATAATTTGGAATAATCACAAAGTTATAAGACTTATATTTATTTATTTTTGCTTAAGGAGTACCAGGGTCAATCAACTTTTCCACCCACACTTTGGTGTCCTCAGTTATTTCTGACCAAAACTTCATAAATCTACTTAACTTGACATTAAACGACGAACTATAGTAATTCCAGACTATAAAGCATCCGCATCTTACATGTTACGTTCGAAATTATCCTCAAATATATCTAGATTTTGTGGTAACTCCATTGACATTTTTTTCTTCCATACATAATATTGCCGTCCAAAACGCGTGAGCTCAACTTACTATGCCGATAAATTAAAAAAAACTGTATAAACTATGCTTAATTTATTTATCATCGATACATTAAAATACAAACTTGAATACTTTCGAATTATAAAAGTGATCAGTTGATAATAGATTTCCAGAAAAAAACTAGAATTTATGTCCAAAGGAATTCTTGTTTACATTGGTATACTGAGTTACCTTTAAAAGCCGCACGTAAAAAATCTAAACGTGCATAATTCGGACACTACCTACCTACTAAAATATTGGCGGCCTCCCTGGAGCGGCGGCGAAGTCCTTTTACGATGCCGGCAGGCCGCCAGTTAGCGACGAGCTTTCGGTGGTGGTGCGTGTGTTTAATCGCTGTCGGCTGAGTTACCGCGATTTCATCGGTAACTACTGATATTAATTTTACGAATCATGTTGTTTTTCAAGGACATAGAAATAAAGTTTTGATTATTGCATAGAAGTATTCCTAATACTAAGTGGATTTCATTTAATTTGCAAAATACTGGCAAATGTCACCTGAGTTACCTGTATACTGAGTTACTTTTGTGGTAACTCCAAAGACATAGTTGGTAACTCCAGAGACAATTTCATTGAATATTGTTTAAATTCTCTTTGTAACAGCTGCAAATTGTAATACTACGACTGGTTGGAACAATGAAAGTCCATCAAATATTCACGGACAACAGAAATCACTTAAAATATCGATCACTGAGCTGTTTTTGCGGATCCCTCACGAGAGGTGTTTGCGACTGCTACGACCCTCAGATATATTACATACGAACCATTGAACATACTGCACAAGGAATACAACATGTAGCTGAAAATGTTGAACCTGCAAGTCGTGATTTATCATCAGGTGATGATGTGCCTCTTAGTTCACTTAGTGTATGTATTGAAAAATATTCACAATACATTGTCCCGTTCCCGCACCAGTATTTACCGAAAAAATTATGAAAGTTCTTCAGATACGGGCGACGAAGACATGCAAATACCCTCTGGTAATAAGGAGAATTTTGACTTTTCCAAGGTCCCTGTTCAGCAGCCGTCCACGAGTAACTATAAAACTTCAATGCAGGTGTCAATCGGTGACTTTCTACATGTCGTTGTTATTTATTTATCGTAAAGCAATCACAATTAATACACTGTTTTATAATCTAAAATTACATTCTGCCAGGTAGTTAGCAGCTGCACTCGTAAGTTTTTTTTAAATCTTCTGCTGGACCATCGTATTTGGTTAGCGGACACTCCAAAACGATATGCCGCACAGTTTGTTTTGGGCATCCGCAACAGCAGCATTCCTGTTCGCTCCAGCCCCATTTTTTCCGGAGGTGGGCACAATGGCCTATGCCCGTTCTCAGGCGATTCAGCATGCACCAGACACGGCGTGGTTCGTTGAATCCACGTGGGTGGCTGCCCGGGTTCAGTTCAAAAAGTTCAGGAGGGGTGTCAGCGGCAGACCATTCATCAGACCAAGCCTCATTTAGGCTCCGTCGGGAGCTGGGTTGGTGGGCCAGCAGCGCCGGAGGGCTTCGTGACTTAAGTCGTTTTTGGTAAAGGAAGCCAGGTCCCTATTGATTGGTAGATCCGGTCGTCTATGGGCTTTATCTACCTCCCGGAGCAGGTGGCGTTGGCGGCGCAGGTGGGGGGGGGGGGCGCGATGTTACTTAAAGCTGCGAGCCAGTGTACAGGAGTGGGCTTCATGCAACCCGTGATCAAGCGCATTGTGGCAATTAGCTGCGTATCTACGGTTTTAGTGTGAGAGCTGTTAAGCCAGGTAGAGGCACAGTATTCTGCCGTCGGATACACGAGCGCCAAAGCGGTTGTTCGTAGGCAGCTGGCAGAGGCACCCCAGTTTGGTCCCAGTTAGTTTCTGCAGGATGTTTAACCTGGGCTGTAATTTTGCTGCTACGTTTTCGAGATTGGGGCTGTACGTTAGACTTCTATCCAGGGTGACACCGAGGTATTTTGGTAGTGAGTTGTGAAAAAGCATGGAGCCCCTGAAGGGGATGCTAATTTTCTTGTTGGCAAGTCGGTTGCTTAGGTGAAAGCAGCTCCCTTCGGTTTTGGAGGCATTAGGACGCAGTCGCCAGCGGACAAAGTAATCGTTCATGGTAGCCATGTCACACTCTAGCTGGTTTTCTGTAATGGCTATAATACGGTCCTGTTCGACTAGTGCTAGGTCGTCTATAGGTGTGTAGTGGTAGGTTGTCTATAGTGATAATTCGAAGAAGAAAAAATATTCCTTCGTATGCAAAGCCTTGACCAATATCGAAGAAGACGGAGAGGTACAGGTTATATTCTTACGAGTAGTGGCTAAAAAAGAGGCGAAGGTATTCAAATTGGATGAACACTATGTTAACTATGTAGATTATGATATGACGATATTCTTAAAATTTTGCCAATGCCTGCAATATTGAGAAAAGGACGTCGGATCTATTACCGATTTGACAATCCTATAAATGTTTTTGAAAAATAACTCTTCATAGGTATATATTAGTTTAGGAATAGCAAAAGACTGCTGATTACTTGTTGAAATTAATAAATTTATAATAGTTGTAATGAGATTCAATCGTGGATCGTGGTCGTAGATTGCGGATTTATTAAAATGTTAAGTTGGAACTGGTTTCAGAAAATTACATTTTCATATATTTTATAAACCAATAGTTAATATTCTAACATACCTTAGTTATTTTAACTCAATTTCTGAGACGTGTGTCTTGGTGTTAGTAGAATGTCTCCGGTGTTACGTCGTATAGAGAAGAATTTGTCTAAGGTGTTACCTAATTGTCTCCGGTGTTACTTTTATGTCCTCTTTTCTTTGTATAGTTATCACTATTATTTTACGATTGTTTTTGGAAGTTTCACTTATTATTTTCTTGTTTAAGTTGTCTTAAAAGTTGATTATCATTTATCAAAGCTTTTGAAGCGTTTGTCACTCTCAATAGAGAATTATACAAACAAAATGCAAATTTTGGATCTCGGTGGTAACGCTAAATACATATTGTTAATATTATATACTCATGTATGTAACTTAAATTAAGACTGAATATACCAAACTGTTTGATTATGCATGCCAAAGTAAAACAAATATAAAATTAAGTTAAAACTGTGTTTAATTCTAGGTAACTAAGGTAATCCTCTCTGGTAACGCAATAGACACTTTTATGGGGGTTGTTTAAGTTATTTATGAATATAGGAAAAAACATACAACAGACATCGTGCCCATTTACGTATGTCATGCTTGAATGTTCATGCTATTTGAAAATATACTTAAATGTATAAAATCTATGAAAAAATAAAATAAATAAAAAAACTGATATCCCCTCAAAAGTGTGGGTCGAAAAGTTGATTGACCCACCAACAGCTGCAAAAACATAATATAAGTCTTACATAGTAATACAAAGCCAATTAAAGGAACTCACAGATAGATATATACGTATCCTAACATTTAAGAGCATTTCTGTTCATTTACGCAAAACAAAACGCATTTTAATATGAAACGATAGTCATTTACTATTTCTCTTTAACAAGCGACATTAAAACGGTTGTAGACTTGTAATTTTTTGAGTTCTTTAATGGGATTTTCGTCATTGGGCATATTTTAGTGCCTTCTTTTTTTTAAAGTAGCAAATCCTTTTTTTATTAAATAAACCTATTCTTCACCAGGAGTTACGGCTGTCTGTTAGAGGGCTTCGTCACTTTAAAAGTCTCCAACCCATGGTTCAGCTAAAGTTTATATATTTATTTATTTGGCGGAGCCTGTCTATGACTGTAAAGCCTGCTGTACACACTGGGCCAACGTTGGCGCGTGAGCAGAAGGCAGCTATGCGTTAGAGGGAGAGGGCTATAATTCGATCTCTTTCGTTTACATAGCTGCCTCCTGCTCACGCGCCATCATTGGCCCAAAGTGTACAGCCGGCATTAGGCATGCGTGGGGCAGAGGTCAACAGCGCAGAGGCCTTAAAACAAGAATAGTCTATCCACATGGCGGATACCATCTCTGAGTGCACAACATAAATAAATAATAAATAAATATTAGGGGACAATCTTACACAAATCGACCTAGTCCCATAGTAAGCTCATTAAGGCTTGTGTTATGGGTACTAGACGACGATATATATAATAGATATAAATACTTAAATACATAGAAAACTTCCATTACTCAGAAACAAATATTCATGCTCATCACACAAATATTTGCCCTTACCGGGATTCGAACCCAGGACCTTCAGCTTCGTAGGCAGCGTCACTACCCACTAGGCTAACCGGTCGTCAAAACATGATACACCCAGTGATGGACCCCGCCAGGTGCAAAGACTATTGCTGTGCAACTCTGAGCTGCGATGGAATCTAAGGTCATGGGTTATGGGAGTGGTGGGTAGTCTGGAAAACGGGTTATAGAAGGAGACTAGCGGACACCTGCCGTGACAATAATAATAATAATCAGAACATTTTTTATGAGGACAGTGAAATTCTTACAACTCTAAAAGACTGGAATCTTTCTGAATAAGACTCTTATCTAAGCGAAATCTGATTGATAATATCATTAGATAACTGTGAGAAAGATCAATGATTACACCACTGTTTGGAAACAGTGAGATTAAAGTTAATTGATTAAATCGAGACTGACGTATTAATAGCTAGACTAATTGATTTATAATTATCTGAATGAGTGAACGCACAAGCACGAATGGATTGAATGGGTGATTGAAAGTGTGTGTGTAACACTAATTGGCCTACAGGTTGATTGAGTAGGTACTAAGGTTTTTATTACAAAGTCCATCTTTTAACTTTGTCCCGGTTGCATCCTTGAGGAACCAAGCGAAGCGGGATCCGCTTGGCTGCTAATTTTATATTTTGCGACTCTTTAGAATCCCGGTAAGGGCAAATATTATGCATTTTCAATTTAATTAATGAACAAGTGAAATCATAAGATTTTTCGTAAAACCCAATTGCTCTTTTACACATATGTCATATGCCTTTGTCACTCCTACGATTAAGAGGTATCCAACGACACTTCATATGTCAAAATCCGTCAAACTGTTTAGGCTGTAGGGCGTGCCAAAGAATAAGAGATACACACATACATACATATATACATACATGATACATACTTACATACATACATACGCTCGAAAAACATAACCCTCCTCTCCTTCGGCAGTCGAGTAAAAAACTGGCTGTGATGTAGGACTACTGACAGATATGATTCATAAGTGTTTCATTGGATCAATTTTGGTATGGAACACTAAAAACGCCGAATGTCTCTATGTCCGATTTTCCCAATACATTTATTCGGAGATTCGGACCGTTGCTGTAAACTAAACAAGTTTAGTTGTAATGAAACGGTTACTAGAACAACATAAAATTATAAATACCAAGAAACCATATTGAAATGCAGGCGTGACCCGAAATTCAAATTCGCAACATCTGTTCGCGCTGCCCTCCTTTGCCGCCAAAACCGGGTGAACGACCTCTTGACAGAACAATGACCAATCGCCGTTTGCATAACTATGCACTATAAACTACATTCAAATTTAAATCTTATTATTCAAGCTTTAGCATTCAGATTGCATTGCGTTTTTATTTACATCTTTTGTTTTTAATTTAGTACAATTTTAGGTTTGCGTGTGACGAAATTTAAACATCATCGTCTTGTAGTAAACCGCGTTGCGTATGACTGTAAATGTAACTTTGTATTCGTTCAGAAATAGGTCATAGATAAAGCTGCGTATGTTTTTCTTAGGTAGCGTAGGATGCAATTTTCTACTGTGTCCAACTTCCAAGTGAAGTTTTTATCCGTAACGATATATCTAATATTATGTTTTTTTACAGGTAAATACATTTTCGAGGACAAGTGAAAAACACACAGGTATTTAACAACTCTAGCTTGAAAAAAAAATGCGCTTATGTCTCATCTCAGCAGACTTCTTGGAGAGTTAGGGCACAACAGAGTACCGCAGGCATACTAACAGTAAACTGCTCAGGGTTGTGTAGTGAGGTGGTGGATAAGATCGTCAGAGTATCCGAGGATGCAATATGTTGAAGGGACCTGCAATTTGTTTCTAGCTGTCGACACAACCAGGTCATCAGTCCACCTTGTAACTAGGTACTCATACTTACGTTGCGCCTTTTGGTCCGCGGTCGCTGTTCGACACTCAAGACCAGCAGGTCGATCACGTAACGCATTGGTACGCGCGTCAGGTAGATCTAAATGACACTTTTTGTATGGGAAAATGACAGTTGCGTGCGTTCGAAAAGTTACGTGATCACCCCCCTCGAGTCTAGAGGGGTGATCACGTCTCAGTCTAGACTGCTGACCTGGTAAAGGTCGCGGGAGTCCGCTGGATGCAGCGACTTAAGTACTATGTGTACGTATAGACGGGCCACCTCGAACAATTTTCTCTACGTCTTCTATCAGGCCTTCAGGCCGCCATCTTCAAATTCAGTGGAAGCGCCCGCCAATAGACTGCAAAGGTACTCTTACTAGGGTAGGTACAACTTTATTAATGACTGGATGCGGATGGCACAGGTCCTATCATTGCGGCACTTTGGAGCAGACCTATGCCCAGCAGGGGACATCTTTCGGGTGATATGATGTTGACCGACACGAAGATCAAAAATACCACCGAATTCAAACTGACCTTTTCAGAACTGTTGATAACACAGATGATCTCAAGCCCCAAATTCAACAACGGCTGTTCAATGTTATTGTTTCGGCCGATTGCGCGCCATTGTGCGCGTTTAAAAAAAACAAAATGTCATGCTTTATTTATAAATAGAACAGGTGCGAGTTCGACTCCATCTTGATTTCTCCGATTGATCTTTGGTACAGTCACCGGTCACGTGTGCCACAAAAAAACGCATAATAATCTGACTAGGTCATTAAGACCGGTTGGACGTCCCAGCCCCCCTATTCTGTAAATTGTTTTAAGCTCACCTCAACGCTCACCCACAAATTTATCTTGACACCGCGATGCGTAGTAACTAAGCGTAGGTAAAGGTCTAGTTTCGTGACGGGTGACCGGCGGGGTGAGCCGCATTAGCACGTAGCGAATAACAGTCCTAGTCAA